>CM068721.1:20384788-21707288 GCA_035079005.1 Fraxinus americana | reverse complement strand
CCCATCAGTTTGAGGATGATAAAAACTACTGTATTGCAATTTGGTTCCAAGTCTCTTCCATAAAAATCTCCAAAAATGTAATAAGAACTTTGAATTTCGATCTACTACTATAGACTTGGGAGCTCCATGCAAAAGCACAATTTCTCGAAAATAAAGAGAAGCAACATTTGATGCATCACTAGTTTTCTTGCAATTAATAAAACGAGCCTTCTTTGAAAATCGATCGATGACTCAAAGATAGAATCCATCCCTCATTGGCTCTAGGTAATCCCACCACGAAGTTCATACTTACATCCTATCAAGGTGCTAATAGTATGAGCAATGGTGTATACAAATTAGTGTTATGTTCTTTTCCTCTGGAATGTTGGCATACTTGACACTTGTCAATGAATTTGTGTACATCCCATCTCATCCTTGGCCAAAAGAACTTCTGCTCAATCACTCTATAAGTTTTATCTTGCCTAAAGTGTCCTTCCCAGCTTCCAATGTGCATATCTTGAATGATTCTTTCTTTTAAACAGTAATCGGGCACACAAAGTAAGAGTAATCTGGTACACAAAGTTGATCGACTTTAAATAGAAAATGGCCAGCAGCAAATAGTTCCCTTGCTGTCCATTTTTACAATCTTTCCAAATGGGACCAAAGAAATGGTCAATAGCATAAATATCCTTGAAAGAGTCAAACCCTTCAATAGTACAAGTCATTTGTGTCAATAACATGGTCCTTCGACTAAGTGCATCAGCCACTTTGCTGCTTGCTCCAGATTTGTGCTTGATTACAAATGTAAACTGTTATAGAAATACAACCCAACGTGCATGCCTCTTATTCAACTTCTTTTGGCTGTTAAGATGCTTCAATGCTCCATGGTCTGAATATAAAACAAACTCCCGATGCACAAAATAATGTTGCCAATGCTTAAGAGCCAGAACGATAGAATAAAATTCTTGATCATAAGTATTGTACCTTTTCCTCGTATTATTTAACTTTTCCCTATAGATTGAGAAATGCTTCCCTTGCTGCCTGGGGACAGCACCAATCCCAACTCCAGATGCATCACATTCCACTTCGAACATATTTTCAAAATATGGTAAAGCTAAGACACAGGTTGAAATAAGCCTTTTTTAATCTGTTGGAAAATTTCTTCAGTTTCTTTTGACCATTTAAATTTGTCCTTCTTCAAACAATCAATAGCTAGAGCAATTATTGTGCTGAAATTGTCGATAAAACGCCTATTAAATGAAGCTAGGCCATGGAAACTTCGAACTTCTGCAATTGTATTTGGTGTTGGCCATATTTCTATTGCTTCAACTTTGCTTTCATCCACTTGGAACTAACTATGTGCCCCAAAAACGACAAGGAATCAGTCATAAATTGACATTTCTTTATATGGGCATAAAGAATTTCTTCTCATAATACATTGAGAACTTCCTTTACATGCAACAAGTGATAATCATTGCGGACCAAAATATCGTCAAAATAGACGACAATGAACTTTCCTAATGAATAATTTTAAGACTGGATTTATCAAATGAATAAATGTACTAGGAGTATACGATAAACCAAATGGCATTACCATCCACTCGTAGAAGATTTGTTGGTAATCGTAATAATGAAATACTATAAATGAGCAACATTTTTATACTACATTTGGTGCATACGAATTGATTGCTAATACACGAACACATATTAAAATTCCTAAATATATGAATAGAAATAAATTTATTTATAATAACTTTAAATTCATGTAAATCAGGATTCATCATTTCTAAATTAATGAAAATGTTAATTTAATTGAGAATTAATAACATGAAAATATATAACAAGGATTTTGTAGTATTTATTATATATTGAAAAACGAAAAGTAAGATATTATTGAAATAATTAAATTGTAATAGGATTAAAATCGTCGAAAAATTGATTCTTCCTTGATGTGATATTAATATATTATAGATAATGTTCTACCCCTTTTTCTTCCAAGTACATTGACTCTTTTATAGTCAACAATGACTTCTAAACATTTGAAATAACTCCTATAACTACTACTAAATGCAAATTAATTTAATCTAGGAATGACATAGATTTTCCTGACTTTACAAATTTCAAAACATAATTAAAATTAAACAAAGATTTGACTGACTCCTTGACTATGACATTAACTCTTTGACCCCTTAAATAAGACATTAATTAATTTTGCATATCAATTGCAACTAAGGAAAGTTCAGTGACCTCCAATTTAATTAATATGTCAAGATTGGTAATCGTTTTAGAGACAACTTAAATTGTCGAGAAAACTACCAGAATGACGCAACCTAGAGACTTCATTTTAAATTGTCGACCTTATCAGAACAATCAAAATTGTTATATTATTATTATTATTATTATTATTATTATTTTTTATTTTTTTACATTTAAAATGTTCCTATACAATGATAACTCCTTTGAAAACACGAATCTTAAAACCACTTTACACATTTTTTAGATTGATTGTTGGTGCCTGATTCAAGGTTTTATTTTGAAAATCAACATTATGAGTAGTAAGTAACACAACCATATATACCTTGATGTTTTTAAGGGTGGGCAATGGGTCGGGTTGGGTCAAGTTTGGCCAAAAATCGATCCGACCCGACTTCTACCCTGAACCAACCCAACCCGAATCGGGTCGGTTCGGGTCCACCGACTAAGTCTGCCAAGCCCAAGAAAGAATCCAAGTGAAGAAACTAGCTGCACCCAAAAAAATGCAATTTTCCATCTCATCCTCCTTACTTCGAGGTATTGAATTACAATTCAATTTTGTTTGATTTTCATCGGGGTATAAGATTATGGGTCGAGGTAGAACGAAGGGGAAGAAATTATCAGTAACAAACCAGGATGATCTTGGGAGCGGCGAGGATGAGAAAATTCTTGCACATAAGGGAAAGGGAAGGCCACAAAAATTATTTAAAGACGAGATAGATGAGGACAAAGCACAGAAAATATGAGATGAAAATAGTGAGGATACGGCAATTGGTATGCTGAACAAAGAAATGAGAGGTTCAAATGTGACACAGAATGGGAATAAAAGAAAGAAGAATGACCAATTGAAGGAGAAAGCTGATTTACACATTTGTTGCTTTTTTGGATTGCGCATTAATAGGCAAAAAAATCAAATGGCTTTCATCCAGTTGCTATCAAGGAGGTGAAGATGGGGTGTAAGCGGTCCGATTTTTGCGGTTTTTGACAACTTTTCAACCAAACCGTTTTGACTGGTTTGAGAAAAACTCAAACCTATGTAAGTGTTATGCCCTAGGTCCAATCAACTTTGGACATAAACACTTTGAATATATATAATCAATGCATATGTATGGCAATATCTATTATTTAATTGAATTAATATTCTAATAAGTTAAATAATAGAATCCGTAGATTCAAGTCTTGGTGATTTGTTAATCACAAGGAGTTGTGATTGTGAGATACAAATTACATATGACTGAATCTTAAATCGTCCGTGGTCGAGGTAATAACGAGATACGGATATCGTTATTACGGATAGACTATCGCGTGTGGCATTCTTACTTGTAAAGTAAGTAGCTGATCTCACAAGCTAAAGTGTGGTGACACTTGAATGAACACGTGGATGTTTTGTTATAGAACAAAACATTGGAGACCCGCTGAGAGATTCCACATGGATAACTATCTAAGTGTTAGTGGTTAATCTCTAACGTTCGGTAGTGGGATTGGTCCTTTGACTTGAGGTCATCATAGTACCTTATATGAGGGCAGTCATACTTTGGTGATGTTGGATGTTGCTCTGTCAAGGGTCGCTAATACAGCATCGTTCGGGTATGTCAAGAATCATATGAAGGTTGTGAATGATCAATAGAGGATTCGTCACTCTTAGATAGTAAGAGATTATGATCTACATTTTATCCAGTTAAGTTGATAATGAAATCCTTGGCCAAGGTGAACTCATAAGTCGGAAAAGAGTTTTCGACGTACATTGACTTAACAGTAGGATAAAAGATATGATCGATAATTGAGATTGACACATATCCATATCTCATAATTGATCGGATCATATTGACGAAAGGATTATAGTTTCACGGTAAACGAACAAATTTGGTTTTGTCATGCTACGTGATATTTCCCGTCACATGTATTGCCCTGATACATTGCTAGATGTCAATCTGGGACAACGAAAATGAATTAGTGATAAATTAAAAGGGGCGTTTTAATTTATTGATTTTGATTAGATCAAAATAATAATTCACGTCATTCGGCATCGTGATCGGGAACCTAATGGGTCACACACAAAAGAGAATCAGAAGAATGAGATTTACCAATTAATTAATTGACAAGTGTTGGATAATTAATTAATTGTGTTGTTTATTAATAGGCCCGAATTAATTAATTGGATTAATTAATTCATGGATCAGATTTAATTAATTTGATTAATTAAATCTTGGACCGGGTTAAGTTTAATAGATGGGCCGAGCCCATCTGGACTTATATTAATAAGCTGTTAGGGTTTGAAAAACAGCAGAGAAATTCATTATTCTTGCTAGCACGAGAAAAGAAAACCCTAGCCTTCATTCTTATTCTCTGTGTGGATCACCATTGGAGGCTGGACAATTGGACAGCTTGGATTGCAGATCGTGATCATTGAAATTCAAGAAAAAGCAAAAGAGTTTGTGGAATTCATCAAAGGTATCATTCTCATCACAGTTTCTATCTAAACACATTGCAGATCCTCGTTTGGGAATTGAAAATTGTTTAATTTCCGCTGTGCATGATAAGTAAATTCCCAACAACCTAAACCAAACCGTTTTAACCGGTTTGAAAAAAACTCAAACCTAAACCTAACGGTTTGGTCCGGTTTTAAACCGCCGGTTTCGAGTATATTTTTTTCATGTCTAGTATTTACTTTTATGCCATGAATTCAATATATATTTATATCTTACTAGAAATAAATCTAAAACAAACTAAATATATTTACTATAAATTTAAATACCAACAAAATAAAAGTAAAATTACAAAAAAACTAAAGCATAACTAGTTCTTTATTCGCCCTTTTGACGTTTTAGGATAATATTTTACAATAAAGATACAATACTAGTCCACTAAAATAAATATAACGTCCAAAAAAACATAATAATATCCCTTTTCAACTAGCAAAAGGAATAAACGAATTAATTTTGTCACAGAACTCAAGAAACATCAAATTTTGTCACAGAACTAACAAAAAGAAGAAATATTCACATACTCAAGAAGCCACAAAACTCATGATCAATTTTGTCCTTCATACACAAAAAAAAATTTTAATTAGCAAATTGGAAAAAAAAAAGAATTAAGACACAGATCCATCTAATAATGGCTTCCAAAAGACATGCTGCAAATATTTTTTCTCCCCCATTCGACTATATATACCCACATTCATCTTCTACAATTTAACACGGAATTATACATATTCTCTCATATGTAAACAAATGTCTTTTGCGCACCTGATAGCCCGAATTTCAACTTTAAGCCTTACTCACGATTAATAAATGTGTAAACAAATTTCAACTAGAAAGTGACAAAATTTCAATTTGAAGCCTTACTCACAATCAAATAAATATGCAAGAACCTAAAATAGTCTAATAATACCGGCGAACGTACACTACCGGCGACTGGGAGTTTCTAGATTTCGAGGGCATTGACGATTTGGGGGAAACTAGGAGGCGCCGCGGGGAGCGAGGCTGCGACCAGCGAGTTGCAAGTGAGAGAAATGGAAATTGGAAGATTAGGGTTGTGACTTGTGAGTATATGGACTTGGGTTGAGCTGTTTAGTGCTACTTCTTTCAAATTTGGGCCTTTTTTTATATATAATTAGGCTTGGGCGGGTCATAAATATTAATAATTAAAAGAAAATTAGAAATTGACAAAAATACCTACAAAATGACAAAATTATTCAATTTTACAAAATTGAAATTTTGGATAAATTTTCAAAAAAAATCAATTTTTTATTTTTTTATTTTATATATTTTTCGCCGATCCGGTTTGGTTTCAAACCATAATTAAAATTTTCAAACATAAACCAAACTCTTTTTTGACCGGTTTGGTTTGGTTCAAAACCATTTCGTTGACGGGTCCACGTGGCACCAAACCGTCGGTTTCGAAATTGCGGTTTCAGTTCGGTTTTCCGGTTTGATTATTTTTGCTTACAGCCCTAGGTGAAGATGAAGCTAGGGTTTTGAAGTAATTGCGGCGTCGGGTCAGCTTGTCAGGTTGAACCGACCCGACCCACAATTATTTTAAATTTATTTTATTCGACCTGACCCGAATTTATCACTAAACCAACCCGACCCGTTTCGGGTTGGGTCGGGTCGATTTTTCGGGCTGTGGTTTTAAAGTCCGTGGGACTAAGGGAAAATTAACAATTCAGATAAATATAATGCGAGTATTGTATCGGATAAAAAGCATCCTCATCCATTAACATGCTCAAAGGGTAAACTTTTATATGGTTAAATAAAAACAATTAGGCCGTGTTTGATAAGCCGTGTTTTCTGGGGAAGTAGGAAAATATTTTCCATTTTTCACTTTTTTGGCTATTTGATCGGCGAAATTTTCCACAGAAAATATTTTCCGGATTTTCCTCACACGTGTGCATTTTCCCGATTTTTGATGAAAATGTTTTTCCACCTTTTTGGTGGGAAAATATTTTCCCTGTTGGTTGGAATTTTTTTTTTTTTTTTTTTTGGCAATGGAAACAAATGTCATAATCAATGGTAAAAAAAAAAAATCACTTTAATGGACACTTTTCATGTAAAACAAAGTCAAACGAACAATAAATTTTGATTAAAAAAATGATTTTTTAGGAAACAATTTTTTTTTCCTTTTTTTTTAACTTTTTGGTAATGGAAACAAATTTTATAACCAATTGTGGAAAAAAATATAACTTTAATGGACAATTTTCATGTAAAATAAAGTCAAACGAATAGAAAATTTAAAAATTTTCCGGGTGGAAAATTATACCAATCAAACACACTTGAAATCATTTTCCCTACAAAACATTTTCTAGATAAATCTTTTCCCTATAAAACATTTTCTTTCCACCAATTTTCCACCCTTACAATCAAACGCACCCTTAGGACTGTGCTTGAAAATCACAGCCCGAAAAATCGATCGACCCAACCCGAAACGGGTCGGGTTGGTTTAGCGATAAATTCGGGTCGGGTCGAATAAAATAAATTTAAAATAATTGTGGGTCCAGGGTCGGTTCAACCTCACAAATCGACCCACCCGCCCAATTGCTTCAAAAACCTAGCTTCATCTTCATCTCCTTGATAGCAGCTGGATGAAAGCCATTTGATTTTTTCACCTATTAATACGCAATCCAAGAAAGCAACAAATGCGTAAATCAGCTTTCTCCTTCAATTGGTCATTCTTCTTTCTTTTATTCCTGATATGAGAGATTTTGGCATGACCGAGGCCTATCATGGTCGAGGATATTCTAGAGGCCTCCTGGCCTAAGTTTCCTCGAGGACTGGGGTCATCCCCCTTTACTGTTGGGGCATATGGAGTCCTCGAGGTACCGAGGACTCTGGCCCAGCCACTTTTCCAAGGGGAACGATTGAAGTCCTCGGTGTATCCAGTCGTCGAGGGGCAAGCATTCCTCGGTCTCCCCTGTGTCCTCGGGGTCTTCTGTTATCACCCCACGGCGTTTATGGCCCTCTACCTCTAAGGGGTCGAGATCAACAAGGAGAAGGAGTCCTACCTAACTAAGGATTCTATCCTAAAAGACTAATCCATGCAGGACTCTTCTACATAAGGAAGTTAAATCAACTTCCGTACAACCAGGAATAAACCACACAGTCCTACTAGGACTCTACCGCCTAGCCTTATAAATACGGGCTCCCAATTCGATATTGAGGTACGTTCTACATTATTTCAGCATATAACCTTACGCATAAAATCCCCTGTCTGACTTAAGCATCGGAGGGGCGACGAGGTCATACCTCACCGCCTTTGTTTCAGGTACGGGAGGATTACGTTCGTGCTCATCAATAGTTGTCAGGATCGCAAACCGCCAGGCACGATTTTTGGTAGCATCAATTCCCATTCTGTGTCACATTTGAACCTCTCATTTCTTTGTTCAGCATACCAGTTGCCGTATCCTCACTATTTTCATCTCCTATTTTCTGTGCTTTGTCCTCATCTATCTCGTCTTTAAGTAATTTATGTGGCCTTCCCTTCCCTTCTATGCATGATTTTTCTCATCCTTGCAGCTCCCAGGATCATCCTGGTTAGTTACAGATAAGTTCTCTTCCCCTTTGCTCTACCTTGACCCATAATCTTATACCCCGATGAAAATCAAACAAAATTGAATTGTAATTCAATACCAGTAAGGAGGATGAGATGGAAAATTGCGTTTTTTTGGATGCAACTGTGAATTGCATTTTTTTAGTTGCAGATGGTTTCTTCACTTGGGTTCTTTCTTGGGCTTCACAGACTTAGCCGGTGGACCCGAACTGACCAGATTCGGGTTGGGTCGGTTCAGGGTAGGAGCCGGGCTGGGCCGAGTCAATTTTTGGCCAAACTTGACCCGACCCATTGCCTACCCCTAGTCCCACCGTATTAAATTAACCACCACATGAAATAGGTCAAGATTAAATTATTCGTTACTCATAATTGATGTCGTGAATGATAGGGAATACGTGAATTGGATTGAAATGATAAATAAGTAAATAAGTGGATTTCAAAAGAAATGTTATTTTATTTGTTAATAAAATTAAATATAAGTAACTTATTTTTGACGATAACGTTGCAGTTACTTTTAGTAAAGAACATAGAATGTTACTTTACTTTTAAGTTATTAAGTAAATTTATCAAACTTAATAATAAGCAATTTGCCTATTTTGATTGTCACATAGGAGTTACTATTGAAAAGTAACTTTTACTTGTAAGTAAATTTAAATAATATTTTTCATTAATCAAAATTAAAAAACAATAAGTTCTTTATTTTGGCGCAATGAAAGAGTTAAAAAGAAGTAAGTTCTAAAAGAAATAACATTTTTATTAATCAAAATTAGTTACTTAATTTGATAGTAATTTAGAGGTATTTCAGTAAATTAATGTTTAGGTATGTTAAATAAGTAAGTTTTAATATAAATAGCTTCTTTAAAACTCAAATTGGGAATAAATAAGTCAATTATCTTAATAATAACTTTTTTTTAGTTATAGGTAAATAACTTATCCTATATGTTTTTAGATTAAAAGAAAAATTACTCAAGAGTGAACAAGATATTTTAAAATAAACAATCATTTTTATTAACAAAAGTTAAAAATAATCAAGTCACTTATTTTGACACAACCATAAGAGTTTACTTTTTAAAACTAGTTTTTACCTAAAAATTAGAGAAAATTAAACAAAAAGTTACTTAAAAGTAACTTAACTACCTTTAATTTTTGCCAAAAATAAGTATTTTATATTTGGCTTATTAGTACAAAATATCCATACGTTTAACCTTTAGTGTGCAAAACGTCCATACGTTTTAATTTTTTGCATTTTCACCTTTATTTCAATATTTCATTGTAGAAAACTTCCTTACATCCACCTGTTGTGAGTCTTATCATTAAATGCACACATGGATTCACTTTTAATTTAAAATTTTAAGGGTAAAATTGTTAGACCACTTCAAAAACTTCTTCTTCCCCATAAAACGCACGGTTCATCTTCCATCTTCTCTACTCTTCATGTCTTGCGCACACTCATTTTCTTCATCCTCTTCTCCTATCATCTAAAATTTTTCCTCTCATAATGGGCCTTTGTACGCAGTGGAGGGCGAACTCAGAGAATGTAATATTTCACTGTGGGTCCGTTATTTTTTATTTTATAGTTCGAAATTTCAAGCTTTGAGTGATCGAGGCTTCCTTGCTATTTTTAATGGAATATATTATTTTTTACAGGATTTTGTGGCGAATCAAAATGCTTCCTCTGCTTATTAGAGAGTTCGGCAACGAGACACCCACATACGGTACGAACACTGTCAATTCATGATCATTGTTTTCCCCTTGTTAATTTTGATGTAAATTTGGTTCACTAGTATGATGATGATTTTTTTGTTCAATATATTGTGTTGTTGTTTTAAATTTGTAGTTTGATTAGTATGTCGAGTTGCCATGGTTGATTAGTGTTTTGAGTTGCTGTGGTTGATTAGTGTCTTCAGTTGCTGTGGTTGATTAGTGTCTTGAGTTGCTGTAGTTGATTAGTGTTTTCAGTTGTCGTGGTTGATTACATTCATTTTGCTGCTGTGAATGGAAGGAATGCTTATAGGATATAATAGAGACAATTTTCATAGAAATCTGAAACGCAATGATGTTATGCGTGAAATTTGTCAAAACGTATGGACGTTTTACACATTAATCTTTGAAACATTAGGATGTTTTAAGCGAAACATTTTGTAACGTATGGATTTTTTCACATGTTCGAATTCCGAGAAAACAGATTGAGCGCTTCAGTTTTTGATGCAGAGTTCTGAGATTGAGATTTGTGATCTTGAATATTGGTTTGCTGCAGATAGTAGTGGAGATGAGAGCATGTGTAGAAGTCAAAATTTGATTTTCGAAAATGTGTCAGCCATGTTGATGATGACCAATGGATTTTCAAAAATGCATTAGACGTGGTGATGATGATGATGAACACTGTGGACCTTAGCAATTTTGTTTGATTAATCTTTTTCTTTTTCTTTTTCGAGAATTACCTGTTTATGACAAGGAAAAAGAGGTTTATGAAGTGAACTGACCATTTTACCTTCAAGTTTCAAATTAGAAGTGAGTCCAAGCGTGCATTTAACAATAAAACTCACAGTAGATGGACGAAAAGACTTTCACAATGAATGTTGAAATAAGGATGAAAATGCAAAAAATAGAAACGTATGGACGTTTTGCACACTAAAAATTAAATGTATGGACGTTTTGTGCTAACAAGCCTTTATATTTCTAGTAGTGTAGTACCAAAGAAGCAAGAGATACTAAAAAGCAATTGATTTATTGCCTTAGCTTCTATAAAAGTAATCCAAACACTAAATTAAAACAATATATAAAAATGGTATCTCTTCTAAGTGTATCACGTGTTCCATACGAAACACCAAACACGCACCTTAACATACGGCTTGTGTGCTAGACAATGATATGGGTCACATATTTACATATAAATTGATCTTTGCTGAAAACACAACGAGAATTAGATTCTTCTTCTTACATAGGATTTAAAAACAAATAAATTCAGCTGCCAGATATTCATCTTCCATACTAGAACTGAACTGTGAAAAACCTATATTGCCATTTCCACCTTTGTGAACCTCCTCTATTCCCAACATGCCTGGAAAAATGGCTTCTCTTTTTTATCAAACTGATGAAATTAAACAGCTACACATATACTGCAAAAGACCCCATTTCCCATAAATGGGTAAACCTGAACAACATTATCCTCCTCGAGTTCAAACACTACCGAAGAGGTTGGGGTGGCGGGACCACGTCTCCAGCTGCAGCATGTCTCCTTTGCCGCTCACGAAAGTAAAGGATAGTCAGCAGGCAGACAAAGAGTGTTAGAATTGTTGCATTTCCTTCCTCCATAATAACATCCTTCACCCAAGCCTCCACTTTAGGAAAAACTTCAGGAAGTGCATCAATCATATTGATCTAAAAGGCAAAAAGTGAACCAATTCAGTCAACACATCAATCAGGGAAGTTAGAAAAAAAAAAAAAAAGAGCATGAAAACTAAAATATATGTTATTTAGTATATCTTGCTAGAATTAAATGAACTCATGCAATAAACTACACGGGGGCCACACAAAATAGAGGAAATAAAGATCAAGAATCTTTAAACACAACACACAAAGGGGAAACTAGCTTGACCAAGTCTTCACACAGTAGAGACTAGGAAAGGAGGATGGTTTAAATAGAAGGGCAAACTTTTATGTGGTCCACCAAACTACAGATCTGAGTGAAGAAAAACAAGACATTGTTCTCAGTTTCATAATCCAAACAGTGCAAGATATTCCTTGCATGAATAACGTGATGTGCAATGACATTAGTTTCAGCACAGACAGGAAATGAAGATCATAAAAAATTCAGGACTCTATTTGTCAAGTGCTAAAATTCAAATGTTTTGACATGCCATTGCAACATTCAGTCTCAAAGAGTGGTTTCCAAATTAATAAAAAAGAGCCATCTATAAAAATTGGTCAATCAATGAGCAGGAACCAGAAACACATTTCTAAAGGAATAAATTTACCGATCATAGAATTAAACATCATATTATTGCCCTGCTTTTAAAAATCTCAAGTAAACAAGATACCACATTTGCCTGGTTGCTTCAGTTCCAATTGAACAAGAAAGTGAGCAATAGGTCAACAAACATACTACTCACCAGGAAACTGTTGGCATAGTTCTTCCGCATCCACAAACTTGCAAGGGCTAGTGTTACAGGCAACTTAGCTGTAGGATCAACTTCTAAGGCATGATCATAGTAACGCTTCGCAAGGTGAAGATCAAATGGTAGTCCAAGCCCGTGCTCATGCATGTATCCCAGGTTGAAGATGGCCTGAGCATTTGACTGAGATTTGGCAAGCATATAAGCCTCTGCTGCACGAACATAATCTCGTACTGTACCCTGTGAAATAAAAAGATGAAGGAAGATAAAAATCTTGTAAAATGGTTCAATAGGCATGGTCTAGAAATGAATTTAGTACATTAACCAAGGATTGAGCACATGAAGTCAAGTGCAAAACCTATATATCTGTTAAAAAAATTAAAAGAAAAAAATACCCGGCCATAGTAATATGCATCCCCTATAAGCAAAGCAGCATGTTCGTTACCCTGCTCAGAAGCTTGCCACCATAAGGCGTGAGCACGCCGATGTCTTTCTGCATCTGTGCACATTCCTGACTCTCCCATGCACATACCATGTTCTCCATATTTGTCAAGGATCCATGCTGCGTTACTTTGTGCCACCTCATACCCCATCTCTGCCATTCTAGAGTACAAAAGGAATGACATGCTGACATCACCTTTCAGATATGACTCTATTGCCCATCTAGACAAGGAACTCCATGGTCCACGCTCAGCAACTATTTTGTATAATTTAATTGCCTGCAATTAATACATGAACATTACTAGGTGCCCAAAATTGATTGGTTTTGAATACAGGTGTAAAGTGGACTGAGGTCTTCCGGCCCGGAAAGGCACGGTACACCAGCCTCTGGAAAAGACCCAAAAGATTTGCTGTGCTGGCAGGCCAAGGTTCTGAGGTTCAAGAAAATATTTTGGCATTTTTGGATTTATTCTCTCTATGCTGATATAGTTTTAGAAAAAAGGTTTCCTTTTCTAAATACTACTGTAAAATGTGAATAAACGTTTCCGTTGGTCTTGGCCAGCACTGGCTGAAATGTGGGTTGTGCAGGTTGACACCTAGTTTAGAAACCCTTAATTCGGTGGGTAAAAAAGGTTAAAGACCAGAGTTTAGGAAGAAAGAAAACTATACACGCTCGTGAGAAGGATATCAGAGAATATTACATAACATCTAACAAGGATGCAATACAATTTTTGCGGAGTTGTGCGAATACAGAACATACTTAAACAGCCTGGAAATCTAAGGGTAGGTTTGGTTATCTGTTTTCAAGAGTCTAGGAAGAAAGAAAACTACACACGCTTGTGAGAAGGATATCAGAGAATATTACATAACAATGCTTTACAATTTTTGCGAAGTTGTGCAAATACAGAACATACTTAAAATATCAAAAAGGGTACGTTTGGTTAGCTGTTTTCAAGCTATTTTTAGTTTTCAATTTTGCAAAACATTGAAAACATTTTTGGTCTTCTGAAAATGCATTTTCGAAAAACAAGGATAAATTAATAACATAAAACTCAAAATGTATTTTTGACTTTTTAGTGAAAATTCTGAAAATACTCAAAATATAGAAAACAAGTGTTTAAATAAAATTTTATTTACATAAATTTTAAGAATTAGAAATTTTTAAAAATAAAAATATATAATTCTAAAAAATAATATTTTAAAATTTTTTTTTGAAAAATAAAATTCAAGAAAAATAAATTTAAATAATAAAATTGACAAATTCTAGAAAAAAAATAAATTAAAAAAATAAATTCTAAAATTTCGAAAAAGTACAAAATTCTAAAAATAAAAAAATAAAATTTTAAGCAAACAAAATTATAAAAATTTCTAGAAAAATAAAAATAGTTCAAGTTCTTAATGATTATTTATATAATAATAATTAAATAAATACAAATAAAAATATTTTCAATTCATGTAATTAATTTTTTTATATTTCCTATATTTTGAACTCAATGTATTATTTATTTTTATTTTAGTTTTGTAGCAAGAAAAAATATTGTAACATTCACTAACTTTAAAATGTAAATATTATTTGATAAAATATTAACATAAAATTGTTATGTTTTTATTGAATAATCAAATTTCATAGAATAAAATGTCATGAAACAATTTTCAAAATTTCAAAAAAAACATATTTTCTAATTTTCTGTTTTGGTAAATAGTTTTTCAAAATGACAAACCAAACGAATTTTCAGCAATCTTAATAGACCCTCAAAACAGAAAACTGAAAATGAACTCAAAATTGAAACACAAACCAAAGGGTCCTAAAGCTTTCTGAAAGATAAGCTATATTCAAGTAAGAGACAAATTGGATAACACTTAAAATTGGGTGAATGAGAAGACTCAAAGTTAGCTTACCACTGGAAGATTCTTCTTCATCCCCACACCAGTATGTAACATCTTTGCCAATTGGTAGAAAGCTTTTGGTTGGCCAGCTTTAACAGCCGTCAATATATATTTGCGTGCTATCTTCAAATCCTGCTTCACGCCAAGGCCCTTGAGATAAATTACCCCAAGATTGTAGAAACCACCTGGTTCTTTCTTGTCAGCAGCCTTCTCAAAATATTCTTTGGCCTGTAACAGCGGAGTTATGATTGACTTGAGTGATAGAAAACATTTCTTTACAGCTTAGACATAGCTACAGAATGTAGAATGAGTTGATTGTTAAGATATAAGATCTGGGCAGGGAAGGGTAAAGGAAAAACAATTTCATGTCTCAACAAGGAAAAGAAGGAACAGTGAGAATATATAAAAAAATATGCACAGAAAGCAAACATGGCCAAACAAAGAAGCAGCAGACGGTCATTAAAATCACAACTTCCCTTTTTGCCTCCTCCCCCACCCCCCCCCCCCCCCCCCCACACAAAAAAAAGTGATGACCTTTACCTTCGTATAGTTCTTTTCCACTCCGTAACCCTTGACATATAAATATCCCATCCCATTGTAAGCTGAATAAAGTTTTTGTTCAGAAGCGAGGGTAAGCCATTCTAGCGCCTTTGTGTAGTTCTTCTCAAATCCCACTCCGCTTGCATATATCTCTCCAAGAAGTTCCATTGACCTAGGTTCACCCTTTTCCGCAGCCTTTGAGAACCAACTCGATGCCTTTTCATGATTACACCTTACTCCCCTCAAACCAAAGTAGTAAAATATTCCGACTTGATACATGGCTTCTGCATTCCCTTTCTGTGCCTGATATTCCAAAATCTGAAAGTCCTCATCCTCCTCTCCTTTGGACTTCCTTAGAGCTTCCTTATTTTCCTCTGGACCGTTATGGATCCTAATTGTTTCAATGGTTGAGTCCTTCGAGATAGGAAAACTATTCACTGCTACCTCTGCCAATTCAGCATACAGCTTAACTGCTTTATCGTGCATCTGCAGAATAAATTTAAAAAAAAAAAAAAAAGGAAAACCCATAAAAATTTATTATCATCTTTGGAGAAGTATGTACAAATTTATGTTATAATAGTCTCAGAAAGATTTTCATTCTATAGTTCAGTGCTTATGACCCAAAATGCAGTCATTTATCATAAATTTGTGCAGTGAAGATGTCTTTATTGTTCATGATATTACTTGAGACTTGAGAGTATAGGAGAGAGAGAAACCAATACAACCTCATTTTCTATCTATTTTTCCTGAGACGTGCCCAGAAATTGAGGTTCAAAAGGCAAACAAGTGAATGAGCAGGTGCTCAGGATGATGTGTTAGTATGGATGGACAGAGATCAGATAGCTTTTCTTACAGACTACATATATAAAAGCATTTCCCACTATTTCCTCAAGCATTTGATATGCCTAAAGTTAGTGACTAATAGTTCGAAACTCTTAAGTCCCTTATGATTGATATGAAAGTGTAAAACTAGATTAACCGAGTGTATTTTTTCATAAAAGGAAAAAGATGATTATTCTATTGAAAAGAAAACGTATATCTAAAGTCAATTTTTGAATTATTTCTACTGCCATCATACAATCTTTATTTATCACTAAAAACTTCCTTTCAACGGATAATATTTGTATTTTAAAATCATACAACTAAAGCAGCGAAAACATAGTTTGAAGTAAATTTTTTTCTCATAAATCCTATTTAGGCAATATTTTTCCATCCAAGTAAGTTACTAAGTACTGCTATTTGCTAAAGCTGTAATCAGGAAGCATATTCTTACACAACCATGAATGGATAGATAGATAAAAAGAAAATACAAACCTTTATGAATATCTGGCTATAACAGAAATAGAAAATAACTTCTCGATGAGGACCCAAGAAAACCAAATGACAACTAGGCATTTGTATATATGCATTATCAATCAAAAATTAGGAAACATAGAAAACTTCTTGTTTGGGACTGATATTAGGAAACAAATGGCTTGTAATCAATTGCACGCCTTGGTGATGTGTGGAATATAATTCAGGCAACAAGAACTTGAATTTCAATTACTAAATTTACTTTGTTTTACATCAATTTAAAGCAGCTAAATAAAGGTGCCACATATCAAATCAATAAGAGAAATCTCCTTTGGAGATCATATAATTTATATTACCGCTTCTTATTCAACTTGGAGACATCAATGCCAGCATAACATCCAGAATCTCAGTCAGCTTCAAATTAAGTGTTTTTAACACAACCTAGTAGTATTGTAGTTTCAATAATAAATGTCCAAGGTTTTTGACAAATAATTCTGGATTAATTGTTAACATAGGTATTCCACCCATAACAAAATATTCACACGCCCTGAGTGGAAGTAAGTTAATCTATCAGCAAAGATGATCACCTATAGAGGTTTCGTATACAATTTTTAGTAATTCAAATTTTCCTAAAAACATTTTAACATGCTACAATCTTTTACCATTAGTCCGTCATAAATCATAATGTGATCAATGATCATAGTTCCCCAACCCCAGAAAACCATATTAAGAATTGTATTGGCTAGACGGAAAACCCCATAACTCTCAACAGTTGTGACAAATACCAGAATTTTCAGTCTTCAAATGCCTAGCTTTCCAACGACAGAATTCATAACCTTTCAGTGAAGGCTAGACTCTTCACACATAAAAAACTATCAACTTTCCTTGAACACACTAGCTCTAGACCGAAAAGGACACAAAAGGCTTCACCACACACAATCCTGAGGTTTTTAACACATCCCATAACATGAAGGCATCAAATTCATATAACCGTGTCACTTTTTATCCATACCCAAGCGTTCCCAAAAGACCACCAATTCATAATCTTCCAGTTGCTGCACCTTCCATATCATCATTTATTCGACCTCGAAGATCAAAATTTCTCAATTGAATAGTAGCAATACAAAACCTTTTACTCGTATCCTTCTATCTATCAATTAATCAATCGACCAATATCAACTTTAAAACTTACCTCCTGACGGTAATAAGTATAGGCCAGTGCCATCTTGGACTGCAAATTCCCACCCTCAGCTGCAAAAGAATGATACAAAAACGCCTTGGCTTGGCTCAACTCCCTGGTCATTCCCATGTTATACCAAAACCCAATCACCGACTGCGCGTGGGGATGCCCCGCCGCAGCAGCCGCCTCAATCTCAGACACGGCCTCCTCCATCACCCTGTATCCCCCACCACTCCCCACCTCCAACATCTTCCTGAGCGCCTCACAATAAGCCCCGTCATAATCTTTATTATCCTCGTTATTGATTATGCTGGTACCATTGACACAAGCCGGGGATTCGAAGATGTCGGACCATGAACCCGGGTCGACGACCGAGCCGGGTTCGGGTCCGGAGTCGTTGAATTCATCGGAATCGGAGTATGAGCCATCGGCGTCATCTGGGGCTGAAATGGCGTCAGAGAGATCGTCCAAGGGGAGGACGAGGACCATTGAACGGGCACATATGGTAATGGGATGAACGGCGATAAGTAAAAAAACAAAGAACAGCTTCATCGTCTGAATTTTCCAATTAGCCGGCGGCAGACTCAGTTCATTCTTCTTAAAAAACTCTCGGGTTTAAAGTGGATGAATTTAGAATTAAAGTAAAAAAAATATGTCAGTTTTGCCACGTCAACATGGGTGTTGAGCACCAGTAGGAATGTGCCAAGTCATGGGGTGATTACGTGGCTTCCTGCCTAAAGAACGACGATAACGTTGTTTAGCTCCTGTCTTTAGCTTAGAGCTCAATGATGAAATTATGAAACAGTAAAATCGAGTTGAAACCATTTTTTCATCACGTGAATCCGTTAGTAATGTGGGTTTGAAGTGAACCAAACCAAATTTCATTGAAATGGTTAAGTGTAGGTTTCAATCTTTGCAAATCATTTCAAAATGTCGTTAGAAAAAATTGAAAAGAAAGTAATTTAAATTTTATTCGATTCAATTAAAAATAAACACATCTCAATTAAAAAGATATATCCATATGATATCTTGTTTGCCCCCATTAAATTAAAATTCAATTTTCTTTCTTCTTATTAATCACAGTAAATTATTATTCTTCTCATTAAAATGTGAAATAATAAAGTCCAAACAAGGGCTTGGTTATAATCCAGTAAAACTCAATATCCAAATAGACAATTATTCATCACAATTAATTAATTAAATCATACTCAAATACCTATTAATCATCGCAACCGTAAATTCAAAATCCAGTATGAAGTGTTTAACAACTGCTGCTGAACCACATTTATCGACCGCCCATTAAATTATAATGTGTAAACAATTAAATCTAAATTTTAATTCAGTCTCCAACATTTTATTCCTTCTACTAATAATTTTTTTGGAATTTTGGCTAAATTTTCCGGTCAGTATATCCAGAAAAAATTATTTTTTAATAATTATTTGTTATATTTTATTGATAGTTTGTGTTGTTTTGTTCTTATTTGTGCCAAACTCCCTTAAATTTTTAGTATACATCAAATTTTTAATATACATCACTTTTTGTTTATTTGCTTCTCAATTTCTTGGTCAAGTCACTTAATTATTAATTATATTTTAACTTAATTTCTAAATTTTACTGTTAATTGCTAAAATGATTTGGTGACTTACTTAAATGGTCATTTGAAAATCTAACTAATTAGTCTTTGGACATATATATTTGATGAAAATTGAAAGCAAATAAGTATAAGATCGTCCGCCCAATTGTTCAAATTGTGTTAGCTATTCAAATATTCACAATTGTTTTTAAGTTTGTGTTCCCTAGTGATCAATTTTTTTATTCCTTTAGGAGTTATGCTAAGGAAGCTTATAAAAATTTCGAATATCTGGGAGTTACCTTAATTTAATAAGGAAAACTTATGAAGATACAATCGTCACTTCAAAGATGACGGGTTAAAAGATTATTAGTCTGCTCGTGTCAGCAGCTCATGATAGGTCCACTCGACTCATAACAGGTCAGCTCGACCCATGACAGTCAGCTTGACCTATGCTGCGATCATTCAGAAACATCATCATTACAATCATGTCTCTTAAGTGATGTCATCACTGTTCAGACGACCACTCCCAAAACGACCACTGACACTATGATGTCAACACCTCATTTTCAGTCAATCAGAAATCAACAATGATTGCCTAGCTGATGATCATGACCTAGGCCCAAGCTACGACCTTAGTACCATGATGACTTATTTAACTGACTTCAACAACCAATCAACAATCTTAAATATAGGCGGTGACACGTTCTTTTAGGTAGGCACGATAGTTGATATAACGTCGGGCGACCAAGTTTGATTTAGAGACCTACAAATAGAGGCAAACAATCATCTTTAAAGCCCGAACTTAATGTATTCTTTTCAATAAACTCCAAACTTCAATCAATGAAATTACACTTTAATTTTTCTAAATTCCAGCAATTCCAACAACCACCCTGCTAAATTTCTATCAATTTGGTCTAAATTTGTTATGTAATTTTTAGTTATCGACACAATTAAATATTTGTTGAGCTTCATTTTCTCTAAACTCATTTTTAACCACAAATTCTGCAATAAAATAATTTGCATGCAAACTTAAATTTTTTCCTTATTTTTAACCAAACATTTCAAGAAAATCGCTATTACATGACTCATTTTCACCAAAAATGGGCTCAAACCGTAGCCTAAAATATATTGCACCTACAAAAAATTTGGTGTTAATATGGTCATCTCTAATATTTTCTCTCCTTTTTTCGTTTCTTTTTTCATTTTTGCGTGTGTTCACGAGTAATTTATATTCACACCACAATCTTTATTTCTTAATCACCTTACACTTAATGCTATTCATCTTTACTCATTATATAACTTATACCCCTAATGATTTTTCATATTATTCTTATTCTCAAACTTTTCATTAGTCAACACATTTTGAGGTTGTTTGGTATTGATTAAAATCGAATTAAAATTGAAAAACTAGCCGTTATTGTTGACTTTTATTAGACGAGTGGGACCCAATAACGATTATATTTTCAATTTTAATTAAATTTTAATCAATACCAAACAAGCTCTTTGTATTAAATAACATTTTTATATTTAAAAGTCCGATGAATTGGCATAAAAACAACTTGTTTTTCAATCATTTTTTTTAAAAAAAAATGAAAATTGCGAAATATTTTTCTCTTTTTTAAAGCATGAAAATAAAATATTTTGATATAAATCATACAAACCGTTCAAATTAATAGGATATTGAAAATAAGAATTCAACGTAAAAAAAATTTATGAAAATAATTGTTATAATGAACAAAGATTGAAAAATTTAACTGTAATTAAAATGTGGTGTATCAAATAAAAGTTGTGGTGATAATATAACCCCCATTTGTTCATTGAGAAAAATATGATGGTTTATAAAAAAATATCCTTCAAATAAAAGCTTAGATGCAAGGCATAACAGAAAAAATAAAAAATAAAAATAAAAATCAAATTCTAGGGACTCATACACAACAAATTGAAAGTGAGGAAAATTTGAATGGGGGCCTAAGTCCTATATTTTACAAAGTTTGGTGACCTAACTTTTCCGATTCCAGTAACATGGTATTGCAACGGGGTAACTTTAAGAATGGCTTAGTCAAAAGGCCATAATTCCATTTTGACTTTTTAACAAGTGAATAACTTCAAAATGGCCTAATGGTATTTAAAAGACAAAAATACCCTTAAGTGAATAATATAATTACAAAATCCGATATTGTTAAAAAGACAACACTGCCCTTTTAGTTAACAAATAAAAACCAAACACTCTCTACATAGCATTACGAAATCAGCTCAAATACAGATAAAAATTCTCTCATCTTCTACACTCTGAAAATCTCAAAAATATCGATAGCTGAAGAAAAAAAATTCTCGGTCAATTACTTCAAATCAGTAAGTACATTTACATATGTTTAATTTCGTTTTCGTTAAATATGTGTATATTTTTTACTTGATAAATTAAGATTCGACATAGGAGTTGGCAGATAAATTTTTTTAGCAAATGTATATAATTTATGTTAAGCATAATGGGGAAATAATTCATCTGCATAACTTTCCGATTGGTTTGCCTTAACGGCTGTTACGAAGAACAACGAAAAGGTCCAAAAAAATAGTCGTTAACAGCCTAAAAATCGACTAACAAAACAGCCAAAAAATCGGTCGTTAACAACTAATGTTCTATTGTTAGGCCGTTAACAATGTTATTTTAGGTCATATCAAATGAGCTTATTTTTCGGTCGTTAACACTTTTTTGTTAATCACTTAAAAACGGTCATTAAAAAATAGTAATATGACTATTTTTAGTCGTTAGGCCTATTATTTAACAAATTTCAAAAGGGTCATAATGCACCATTTTGTTCAGCAATTATTTTTGGGTTAATAGCCTATTAACAGTCCAAAAATAGGCTGTTAACAGCACATTTTTGGTCTCGTTAATCACATTCAAATTTATTTTGGGTCAAGTAAATAATCGGCCAAGACCAAAAATGTGTTATAATCTATTTTTGGGTCACATTACTATTAATGTACCCAAAATAGGTCACAATGTACCTAAAAATCTACTGTTTTGTTTTTTAATAAGTTTCTATTTGAAATATTTACAAATTCTATTTTGTCATGCCACACAGATATGAGGATTATACTCCCGGTTTGTTATTTTGGTGATTTTGAGTTGGATGAAGATAATCGATGGATATAGAAATGGACAAGTGACGAACAACGTAATATGCCAACACATATAACTGACTACATCGTACGACGAACTACACCATGATATACGTAATGTTTAACGTCGATTTATCTCTATACAATATGGTACCGAGATATCAATTCCAAGAGCATTTGCCATTTTCAATTCCACCGCAAATGTTACATCCGATATTGACGTGAGTTATCTCGTATGATTTGAACAAAACGTAAATGACACCAATTTGCGTGACTTTAGTGAAGAAGGACAACTTAGAAGGCGAGAAATGAACATTCGGATGGAGTCGATGACAATGCAAATAATTTTTGGGATACGGTGGAGATAGTTCGCGATGATGACACTAATATTCCCGAGACAATTGTTCATCATCATGACATCACTAAGACGTACAGAATTCAGTCGGTAGTTCAGGACAATGAAAATGTAAATGAATTTATAAATGAGAATTTGATTGCTTTATCCTGTCGAGACATGAGTGGGGTGGGAGCTTAGGGGCTGGAACGAGAGGATCTTCATCTAATTCTTCACGTGTGGTTCTCGATGATAAATATCTGTATGCTGAGCAACTGTTTGAAATGAAGAAAGATTTGTAGGAAGCTGTGCACCTGATGGTATTGAAATTCAACTTTGAGTTCAAGGTAAAGAAATCAAACAAATCGTTGTTGACACTTGTTTGCGTCGACGACAGTTGCTGTTGACGGTTGCGAACGACTAAGATGGAGACGAATGAATTATTTGTAGTTTACAAGTATACATGGGAACATACTTGTGAATTGGGGATTCGTCAAAACGATCACAGACAAGCTCGATCATGGTTTATTGGACGACAGATAATGCACAAGTATCAGAACCCACGGACGATCTATAGACCTTCAGACATCATTAACGACGTTCGACGAGAGTACGGAGTGGTAATGAGCTACCGAAGGCCTTGAAGGCCAAAGAATGTGCGTTGGAGGATTTAATGGGCTCGGCCGAGGAGAGTTATGCTAAATTGGCCAGATACTGTCATAATTTGGGGACAACTAATCACGGTTCCACTTTTTTCATTGAGACGGAGGGCGAGAATTGTTTTAAGTATTTATTCATGGCTCTTGGACAATGCATTAGAGGATTTACAAATGCGATGCGACCGGTAATTTTAGTCGACGGTACAACTCTGAAATCGAAATACAGGGGTACGTTGATTATTGCTGCATGTCAAGATCCCAACATCCAGATTTACCCACTTGCATTCGGCATAGTCGACAGCGAGAATGATCGGTCAATGAGTTGGTTCTTTACGAAGCTCAGGGAAGTGATCGGGGAAGTCCCTCATCTTGCCTTCGTAACTGATCGGGGTCAGTCTCTAATAAATGCTATCGCTGAAGTTTTCCCCGAGGCACATCATGGGTATTGCATGTACCATATACAAGGTAATCTGAAGACTAGATACCGGGGCCAAGGCATCGTTTCATTGTTCAGGAGGGCGGCTGAAGCTTACAGTGTCGAGGAATGTAATAAGTGGTTGGTCGAGATAGGAAATAAGTCGATATCGGCATGGGATTATCTTACAAAGATGGGGATAGAACATTGGGCGCGAGCACATTTTCCAGGACGTCGGTACAACTTGATGACGTCAAATAACGTGGAGTCTATGAATTCACTGTTTAAGAAGGATCGAGAGTTGCCAATTCTCTCATTGATTGAGAACATTCGTACGAAAGTGCAGCAGTGGTTTCACGACCGACGTGTTGAATCGCAGAAATGCTCGACTTGGCTAGCCCCGGCTCAAGAGGAAAAATTGTTCAAGGCCGCAGAGGTTGCGAGGAGGTTGAATGTGGAACCACTGGATGAGTCGCGCTTCTCTGTACAAGATGCACGTCAGCTGGGGTACATTGTGGACCTGAATGAACACACATGCACTTGTGCTCGATTTCAGTTGGAGAGTTTTCCATGTGAGCATGCAGTCGCGGTATCTATGAACAGAGGCTTTGCAGCGAGAACATTATGCTCTCAATATTACACGGCTGAGTATTGGAGAACTGCATATGCTGAGACTATATTTCCCTTACCGAACGAATCTGATTGGGAAGTTCTTGACCATATTTTCCCACTTAATAGTATGTCGCCACCGGTAACTGAACCGCGTGGCCCTGGACGTCCACGAACTTCTAGAATACCATCTACTGGAGAGTTTTCTCGACCGCGTCGGTGCGGCAGATGTAGAGCAGTCGGTCATACTCGTCAAAATTGTACGAGTCAAATTCCCCTAGATAACAATTAGTCAAATATGTAATGGTATTATTGCTAAATGAACAATATTTAATTATATAAGTTTAATTTGCTAATTTGATTAACAGTTAAGTGCACAATATTTAATTATACAATTAAGTATACAAAAGTACAGTTATTTCACACATACATGAACGAGTTACTCAATTCAATTCAACGTACTATATTTTTACAATATTTACAAGTATTAAATAAATGAATCAACAATTAAATGTATAACATTTACGGATCACACTCGAATTCGTATAAATCGCACGCTAATTTATTCCTCCAAATTTGTATCCATGCTTGGTTGATTCCATCGACCTTATGTCCTATACTCAAAAACTCGATGTACTTTATTGCAAAAATGCCGCAATCACCCCTACAATTGAAGAATAATGTTAGTGCGAAAACGTGTTAGATAAAAAACTACGTTTGAAATAACAAAACAAAATATAAATACTTACGATTTCGACTGTCTCGCATAGCTGTTCGGTCCCGTACGATGGCTAGCCCGTCATTAACAATAACACCGCTCGGCGGCCATCAACGGTACGATCACAACAAGCGGCTCCAATCGTCGCTCGAGCTGGCCCTGTGTCAGACATGAAGGATCGGAGTCGTACACATACATGGTGGAGTCAGCAAAAACTATCTCCACGGCAATGGCATGATGATTCAAGATCGCTGGAACATATATATGTGTGCACGCATCCCATGCCTTTCCCCCGAGCCTCGGCAATATCCCTACGACCCATTCGGCCATATATTCAGGTAGCACGTACTTACTACCCATACATAGCAATGACTCATGCTCAATGGTAACAAAGACCCAAAAACTCGGTGCTCGCATGAGTCGGTCGGCATATCAAATGATTGCGGATATCGTCGAGCTCGATCTCGTAGTAACTCCATGGCCAGGTCGATGTGCTACATCAGGAAACACCAATAAAAAACTTAGCGAGTTATTTCATTTAAAAAAACAAAAAAATAATAAACAACAAAATGAATATTTCACTTACATCGTCGGCGAGCCACGTCCCTGAAGTGGTGATCTCGCGAAACCACTTATATGCATCTAATATCGTCTTCGACCCAACTTGGCGGATTTGTCTGAAAATAAAAATTGAAAAAATGTTGAAAAAGATATAGATGAATTAGCGTAACGTACTTTATTTAAATTCTATAATACTTACCGGGGCTTAATTATCCTCAACTCTGCCTCGAACACTTTCCATTTCGCTGCGTCCACCTCCCGAAATAGATTGGGGTACGTCCCGTCAACGAACGTCCTTCTCTTCGCCTCAGCCGTAAAGGGAGAAACGACGTACTGCGAAGGCAACCTGACCCTCTTGCCGACCACTTGCTCCGGGGCGTCAGCGGCATGCCTTATATTAAAATTAAAATTAAAATTAATAAATAATATTATTTCATTATATTATTAATTATCATATTAAAATTAAAATTAATAATATAAAATTTATTATATTATATTAAAATTAAAATTAAAATTAAAATTAATTGTTTAACTATATCAATATTTTTAATTATACAAAATCTATTATAATATACATTTATTAAATTATTTATATAAAAAAATTAAGCGGGCCGACATTAACAGCCGACCCACTTCAATTTGGGCTGGCCCAATCGGCTGTTAACAGCCGTATTACTAATGAACCGGCTGTTAACAGACGGTCCACTTATGAACCGGCTGTTAACAGCCGGTTCATATAAATCGAACCGATCATAATGTTTGTCGCTTTTGACCTAAGATCCCCAACAGGGGGCTGCTCATCGCCGGAAATGGCTGAAAATCGTCATTTCCGGCAATTTCAAGCTCAAAAAAATGCCATAAACACTCAAAAAAATTCCCCTATCACTACATATACCTAGATCTACGTATACATTCCATAATCACACAAAAAAATTCCAACTTTATGTGTATATACGTTGTGAAATCAAAAAAAAAAAAACTAACCTTTGTTCTGCGTGGGTGGCCGGATCCTTCTTTGTCGGTGGGTGGCCGGATCCTTCTTCGTCGGTATTTTGGTCGGTTTTTTTGAATAATGGTCGGTTTTCACGTGGTTTGACTTTTTCTTCTCCTTCCAATGAGGGTATTTTTGCCTTTTACATTGTAACTTCTTAATTTTCGAATTTTTTTTTTTTTTTATGTTATTTATTGGTCAAAGGCCAAAATGAAATTTTGGCCTTTTCAACAGGCCATTCACGTATATCCTCGTATGGCAACCGAAGAACTTGTTTTCGTCCGTCAATAGTTATAGAATTCGAATTTCCAACAATTTCTACAATTTTCGATACGATTTCCCTGCACCAGTGTAATTTCATAGCACTCACGGCCGTATTGAAGCTACAATTAAAGTGCGTAGCAGAAATTTGTGGTCATCGCCATGTCAATTGAGATCAAACTCTCCCGATTCAACCGTATCTATCGCTCCAATGTAATCGCTTTATCTCTTTATTATCTATACGTCTGTCTACTTATTCACAGGTTGAATCGGAAATGATTGTTTTAGTTTTTTTAATTGCTTTTAGCTAATTAATTGTTTAAAAATGGAAGGAACCGTTAGAGGGCAAAATAATCATGAAGCTCACATCTTCAATTTCGTTCCAGTCCATCCGCCTTACTGTCAACGGCACAGTTAATTTGCAGGTTCTTAATTTTACTTCCATTTTCTAATTATATGCTTTTTTAATGTCTTTTTGTGTTTAGTTGAAAGAGAAGTCTGAGTTTAAGTAACGTCTTCATATATTTTCGAATTTTCGTAAGATTAGGTTCGCGGAGGATCTGCTGGAGTAGTCGAGTCTTTCTATGGTGTCATCAAACCTATTCCTATTGTGTAAGCCGCTTCGTTTATTTGTACGCTACAATTTCTTTGCTTGACACGGGCTATAGTTCTTACTGTTCTTTCTGTTTGACTTAATCATTTCCTTTTTGGGTCTTTACATTATTGCGATTGCATTCATTGAAGATAATCAAATAATTTGGTAATGTGTTGTAACTTTTGTTTAACTGCCACTTTCCACGCTAAGTAGAATATTTTCGGGGGTGAAAATGGTTTAGCTAAGATCAAATCCCATGATCCTCTCCTAGCATATAACATGCAATGCACGATCAAGATTCTATGATCATCTCCTTAGCAAAAATTCCTTACAATGCAACCAATCCCTTGATACCATCATAGCATATTATATTTTATGTATTGAATGAGATGTGCTAGGAGAGGATTATGTGTAGAGTTGAAACACTAGGAAATATTTTATTAGACCTAAGAGCTTTACACTGCACCTCACTGGCACTCACTTGTGTTTATATCTCTCAGCGACTAAAACATACACCAATCTCCCATTTGTACTACATTAATGTCAGTGCATTGGATGAGTATCCTACCTCTAGACAGATCCAGCATGGTGGTGGAAGAGGTCCGAGAAGTAACAGTCCAGATTGGACTGGATTCTTTATATGGTGGTAGCCTTCACCGTAGTATTAGGTCTTGCAATAGGAGAGATTCATGGATAATGAGATATGCTATGGAAGGATTATGGGATTTCTTGATCTTGCATGAGATATGGTCTGGCATTGGAGAGAATCATGGAAGTCTCTGACTTGCTAGGAGAGGATCATGGGTTCTTGATCTTGCACTTAATAGATATGCTAAGAGTCACGAGATTTAGATTTATGGTTTGGTTCATGTCATGACCCTTCAAGGTGGTGAATGAGATTTGATGAACTCCCAGCTTTTATCAAAAGTTGTTAAATTTGATGAGATGAGCTTATGGCAGTTTCTATGTAACTTCCTCAAGAACAAAATGATAATCCAATTCCATGTGCTCTGCTTTTGCATTGAACATTGGAGTGATTGAGAGACAAAATCTATATTATCACAAAGACTTTAAGGTCACTGTGAGAGTATAAACCCATGATCCTGTACATAGTTTGAAAAAACGTAAATGGGTACCGAGGCGTTTTTTTGTTATGAGGCGAGGCGTAAGCTTCAAAACGTTTTGAGGCGTAAGCCTCACCACAAACAAAACAAGTGCGATCTGCCGAACAAAATAAGTGCAATCTAGCGACGATGCACTGGACAAGAAAAAAGCCAAGCAAAGTCTAGTAAAACAATTTTAAATTGTAAGTCACTAGAAGAAGGCAAAAGCAAATGAGAAAAGAGACTTAAAAGCAGCACTTGAGGACCTCTTTTAAGCGAAGGATTGAAGATAAGTTTTCTGGTTGCCGTTTAGTTTTGGGAAGATTTCTGACTGCCGTGTAGTTCTAGCCATTTAGGAAGATTTCTGTCTGCCGTGTAGAAGGATTTCTGGCTGCCTTTTGGTATTCTAGATATTTTAATATTTTGTTTGGCCCAAAATGTCTTTTTAAATGGGCCCTTCTCTTTTTTTTTTTTAAAGAGGGTCTTTTTTAATTCCTTTTCAAAAACCTTAAAAAAACATATTTCAAATGAGGCGCACGCCTCATTTTTTTTGCCTCAGATGTAGAGGCGTGCACCTCATTTTTTGTGCCTCACAGATTGAGCCTCGAGGCACAGAAGCTGCGCCTCACAGTGAGGCGGGCCTCAGCAGGGTTTTTTCATACCATGATCCTGTATGTGATTATGACAGCTGTTGAAGCAAGGGATCTGCATTTAGTTTTAGCAGTGGATCCGGCAACACTACGTCCTTTAACAACAACGTAATTACCACAATTCTATTGGTTCTGAAACGCCCTGAATTCTAGCAACCCGAAGCGTTACCAAACATGAATTTCTGAACGTGCTTAAAAAAAATAAATTTCAATATAATGACATATTCAATAAAATTGAACAAACTTTAATAAAAGATATATTAGATTTAATAAAATATGCGGAATGTTTTGGAATCATATCTTTCATCAAAACATTAATAAAACTAGTTCTAACATGCTATAAAACTAGGACTAATTAAAAATTATAATGTTACTCCAAAACTAGTCAAATTCAACAAATAATGTACTTGTTGATGAGAATCCGTTGGTCCATTGGCACACCCATCCATCCACCGCTGTCCAACATGTTAATTTTTACATGAAGTTTGTAAATAAAGAGGGATGAGTATAACGAATTATACTCAATGAGATGTTTGCTACTCCACATTTAAATCAAACTTGAAATTATGCATAAATTCTCCTACCAACATAAAATGATAATTATCATCACACCATGAAAAATGGCAACTCTAGCAATCGCTGCAAAATAACGTGAAGGCTAACTAATACTCGTAGGTACGCTTTAAAATGTATCATGATTTCTCCCGAAGGATCCCTGAACAAAAGTAATTAAATTCATACATAACAATGTATTTTAAAAGATGTGGACAAACGACTAATAGCATTGAGCACCTCACATTTTAAAAATTGCAGGAAATGAGATTCTTGATTGCAAATCCAAAGATTTAATATATTCCTCCTTTTTCTTTGCAAAAATCAATATTCTATGGAGGAGAAAAAAATAATTACTAGGAGGAAAAATAATAGGACATAATACCGTGTCTTGCCTCTATTTATAATGAATTAATTGAAGAGTTTTGTAGAATTTAAACTTCATATAGGATTTGGTGTCTATCTCAAGCAACCGTATTTGATCAAACTATATCAAACAAATTTTGAAATTATCTGGATTGTCATGTCATAATTATCTACGTACTTGACTGTCTATACACTGGCCTAATAAAGATGGAGTTTTAATATGAATTAGTGATTGACTTTAGATGGGATTAATATTAAATTAGTTATAATATCAATAAAATAAAAGAAAGGGTTTGTTTATTATTTAAATTAAAAAAGGTAATCCATTAAGTGATCGTGTAAGAATAATTATCTAAAAATTCTTTAACCTTAATTTTCTTGGATCGACTTTAACTTGGTTTGATTTTATCTAAATTATCTTTTTCTTTCATCTAATATACACGATAAATTATAAGCTATTAAATGAGTCCAATATTACTATAGTAATTTAGTCTAAATCGAAAACTATTATTATTAGCTAAGTAGTTTTCTTATTTGGCTCTAACTCGAGTTTAACTTATTCAAATTATCTTTTCCTCGAGTCCATAATTCACAAATTATTTGACATTTTTATCAATTGACAAATAAATTATATGCTACACAAATCGTAAAATTTCAGGGGTCTACAAGCTCTACGCCTTGTAAAACTAAATCTGGCCTAACTTGAATATGCAAACCCAGACAAAGTGGGCGTTGAGATTGACAACATAATAATCTAAAGTATCCTTCTGGTAGTGGAATTTTTTTTTCACAACTCGCAAATGTCCCTTCATGAGATTGTAAAAATGTGGAAAGATTTTATTAATGGAGTAATTTATGTGTGGCCTTGTGCGGTGTCAATTGACTGATAATCATTTGGTTGACACGTCTCTTTGAACACATTTGCGATTGAAGGAGAACACAAACATATGGAATTCTGAAAGTATATTGTGACTTGAGATAGGAAAGCGCCACCAATGAATCTCCAAGTTAAACTCTCAAATCATGGAATAAAGATTCCATAGATCCTTTAGTGCAAGCGTAAAAATTTTAGTTGGTAATAACCTGTCAAAGAAAATACCATTTTTCACAATAATTATGACATGCATAGACTAAAATAAGGTCATAGATTTTTGGTATCTTTGTTGTGTATGAATAAAGATGTATCAACTTCACCACATTGGAAAACCAAAATCAATTAGAACTTTGGATAAGCAATCCAATGTCACGGGAGCTTTCTTTTATTACAAGTGGTCTATCAGACTACTGGATGTCAAAAATGATATACCTTCACTAAAATGAAGAACCAAAATTGATTAGAACTATGGATAAGCAATTAAGCCATGCCCCAGGCGCTTTCTGTTTATTATGGGTGATGATATATGAGACAACTAGATGTCAAAAATTCTTTTTTACATGATATTTTCAAAAAGACTATATATATGGACAGACCAGGTTTCCAAATCCTCAGATTTTCTCGCATGTTTGTCTTCTCAAGAAATCTTTCAAGTTAAATTACTATGTTTCTCGTATAATGTTGATGTACTCGCATTTAAACTATGACATTGTTATTTAAACCAAGGATGGGAGTTTATACATAGATTGTCAATACTCAATCCACGAATACTTGTAAACATGAAATGAAGGATCTCTCAACTTATTAAATAAAATTGGGATATAATCCGTATCTAGCTTCCTCAGCTGTAGGCATGATTGATTAATTTCCTTATGCACCATACTAGCACTTTTCTTTGGCTGCAATTTGATATGTGCTTGGATTTGTTACTCGATAGCAGGAATAAGATTTTCGAGATTCAATCATCCGGAAAGATTGGTTCAGGTACGACAGAGGTATGATGTCAGAATGTAAAAGTTGTACATTTGATTTAGATTAATCTTCAAATCTTCAATCGTTTATATTCACAGTAACCATTTACTGAAGCCACGTGTAAGTATGTGAGAAGGCTTTGTTGAACCAAGTACAATTTGTCACTAGTGTCTGTAAATCACATCTTCTGCTGCCAGAGTATTTTTGACTCATAATCAGTACATAATTTTTTTTTTTTTTTTACCTATTTTGCTTCCACGAGTAGTTTCAGCTTTAGTGTTAAAGTAAGTGCAAAATGTTACATTTTATCTTATCACCGTGGACAGGGTATGAGCCGAAAAGGGAAAATTTAAGAGAGTGGGATTACCTTTCAGTCTTTCAGGCGAGAATGTAGTTATATGAACATTTAAGAGAGTGGGATAGAAGATATTACATGATCTTGTTAATGTAAGAAATCTCGTAGGCCATCTATTATACCTTCTATATCCATTGGGGGATATCACTTGTGGAAACAACAGAAGTAGAATTCGTGAGTTAGAAGGATATTTGTCTGCACAACTGATGAAACAATATACTGAATCCAGCCAGATTATGAGACCAGCACTCCTAAACATATATTAGGAGACTAGTGATTATGGAAAATGGGTTCTTGAGAAGATTGATAATTAATAAAAATTAATTGGATACATGAAGATTTATCATTGTAATTTTGATTTTTCATTGATCTCAATCTCTTACCATCTTGTATAAATTCTTCTCAGTGAACTACGCGATCTGATGTTTGTTTCTTCAATCCTTAAGTTGTAGTCTTTATTATTCTAGATACCATTTTCTGTGACACTGAAAGATCCGAAAGAAGAGAACCGGGAAAAGTTTTATGAAACCTACCACGGTGGCAATGTCAACATCCAGGTATATATTAATAATCATAGTATATGCAGATCTTTTTTGGAACCCATCCAGATTTAGTTGCAGAATTCTGTTCCACCTGTATAAATATATTCTCATGCCTGATTTTATAATTGCTGCTGTAGTATTTAGTAACAGTGGATGTAGTGAGAGGATACCTACACAAATCTTTATCAGCAACAATGGAATTTATAATTAAAAGTGAAAAAGGTACGGATCCGATCTTCCTGTATAGCCTCTTTTATTATTGCTTATATGTGAAGTCACTGAGTCTTCTTTCTGTTGCTCATCTCAGACAATTTACCGCCGAAACCGGTTTCTCCTGAAATGGTCTTCTTTTATATTACGCAGGACACACAAAAACATCTGTTACTTCCGGAATTAAAATCAGGTTTTGTCTAATTTTCCTCCCTCTTATGTTTATTTTAGTATTCGGGTGCTAATTGAAAAACTATTCATGACAATGTAAAAGGGGTCAACTTATAACCTTTAATGACACATTTAAAATAAATGCTTCATCAGCCACTTATTGACATAGACACATCTGCTTATGAACATACTTGTCAGTCATTTTGTCACAATAATTTAGGGTCTGGGTCAGATATTGCTTCCATTGTTGCTACTACTTCTGGGATTATTTCTGAAGGCAAACCATAGAAAACGGACTAGTGCATGGTTGGGGAAAGGACAGTCTTGAACTTTTATCAGCTGCAGCTTCTGCCACCTTCATATATGGGAAAAAGGAATAATCCTTCGGGTTCTGGAATTCTTTCTCATAAGGGATCAGATTTCAGCGTGTATAATTATTTTTCTGTATATTCCAAGGCAAGAATTTTCAACAACCCTTTTACCAAGATCAAGGAACTATTCACATGTTAGTTTTATAAAGAATTCCTCTTTCTGAACAGAGGGCTTCTGATATAGAACATTAAGGAGAGAAAAGACAGCAAGAGAAAAGAAGACATATGGGGAAAGCAATCTAGAGAAAATATCTATTATATTGAATATTTCAATTCAATCTTTGAATTATTCAACTGGATTAGTTCTATTTAAAATTTTAAATGTAAAAATCTGTAAGAAGATTTAATATTTTCCAAAATAATGAAGGGGGAAATTTTCTAACGTAAAAAAAATTATTATTATTTGATAACAAATTGAAATCTACTTTTAAAATTTACACATTTCAATAGTTGCATATTTTGCAATGCTATCTCCTACATTTGGAATGTAATATTCCTCACTGGGACTTCAATCTCTACAATATGGTCCATTTTATGTAGAATAAAGTTGTTACATTTACTGATGCCAACTTGTACTGTATTTGGGTCATTGATCTGTCTCCAAGTCATGGATTCGTAAAAAATGAACAGTTTAAGAATATATTTGATTATCAACTATCCCCACAATTACTTAGCAGTATAAGGGTGCTTGTAACATAGTTTCTTAGAACCCCAAATTCTTCAGATAATTTAAGAACGTGGTTGTCTTTGTCATGTATGGTAACTTGAAAGTTGCTTAAGTACATTCTTTCTGGATATGCCTACTCGTGTCTGGTAACAAATTTTAACTGACAACAGCACTTGTTCCTATGAGGCTGTACTCTCTTTGTTTCTACTTTTTCGTTCCTTTATCTAATGTTTTACATGTTTCAATAGAATCAGATGATATTTATCTATCTGATGCAGGACTGTGCACTTCTATACTATTTTAACATCTTTGGGCATTTCATGTATGGCTAGCCATTCCTTTGAACAGGTGGTTTCCGGGTGACTGGGAAAATATGTACTCAATGTTCACTCTCAGATCCTATTGTTGGCGAGTTGACTGTTGAAACATCTGCTATTCCTGTTCAATCCATTGACATCCACATGCTCTGTGTGGAGTCAATATTGATTGGTGAAAAAATAGTGACTGAATCCTCTTTGATCCAGACAACTCAGGCACGAAATTTTACCCGTGTACTTAAATATAACCAATATTTTTATCTGCTAAAAGTAATTCTTTGTCACGCGTAATTTCTATTGTTAGATTGCAGATGGAGATGTCTGTCGTAGCATGAAGCTCCCCATTTATGTCATTCTTCCCCGTCTCCTGACTTGTCCAACCATTTTCGCAGGGTAGGTGTTTGATTACTAAACACATCTTTTTCTGAAATCCTTGACTCCTTTCTTTCTTTGTGTACGATTCTTGATCAAATGCTAATTATGCTGTTCGTTGCAAAAGAATTAAAAGGTATTGTGGATTATCTTGAGTTTATATTAAAGTTATCCAGCAAAAAGGATAAACAAACCAGACAAGAAAGAATTTTGAGAATGTAACTGAGGCTCTCTAACAATCTTCTCGTAGAAGAGATCTAACAAAGTTTCCCGATTAGAAAATGTGCAGAACTTCCATTGAAGTTATTCTTTAACTGCTACTTTAGATTGAAAGATATTACACTATATTTATGGACTGCTGTAACTCCTGATTCTACTAGAATACCGACCAATAAAGTCAAAATAGGAAACAAAAATATTAAGACCTTGTACTTAAACTAGGCTCCTGTTTGGTTTGGCTAAAAATTTGATTAAAATCTAAGTTAATGTCAAAATTTAATTTTAAACCACACATTTCATAGGACCTACAATTTTTTAACTACATTTTCTATCAATTTTTATCAAAATCCACTAAAACTCTAATTTTTATCTAAACTGAACAAGACTAGAATTTGACTAGGCTACTTTATACATCAACCAACCCTAACTAGAAAACATCTCCAAATTTGAAGAGAAAAACTAATTATCTGACATAAAAGTACTATAGTACCCAACTAAAGGCAACTCTGGATGATACTCCACTGAAGGTATATTTAGCCCATAAAATGTTTGTAAGATGTCTCTATGATACTGCCTTAGAGATTGAATGAATTTCGAGATTCCCCAGTTTATGTTTGCGTTCTGACCAATATATGGCCTTCATCATAACATTTTATAGAAGCAGTTGCTAGGTAGATGGCAGAAGTAACTGTTCATGCCCTCTCTCAATTGTTAAGAATGATTACTTTCTCTTACAGTCCATACATATAAACTGAAACTTTTCCTTTATTGAGACTTCATTTGCTAGGTGGTTTCACTTTGCTTGCTCTAAATATGTCTTCTTCTCTATTATCATGAGCACTCCAGATGCCGATGTCTATCTTAGATGAGTGCTCTTTGATCTTTTGATTATCTGCACTTTTGATTGCTATGATTCAGGTATATCCTGTGTAACCACTACTGATGACACACAGGTCTTTCTTATCAGTTCAGTATATTAAATTGCCACGCTTTTTATTATAGTAAACTCCAGCTAAATAGAAAGCATCACAACATTTTTTTTTTCTTTTTGTTAGATTTCTGTAGGGACACCTCTCTCTTGTTCTATTTCTCTTGTTAATAATCAGATTTAAATTTAGCTTAGATTATTACAATGATGAGGGGATTGATTCTGTCAATTGTCTAATTCTTCGAATTACAGTAATTTTCATGACCGTGTGAATCAGCTTGTAGTGGTTATAACCTTTGCATTCTATGAATGCAGTCCATTTTCAGTAGAGTTCAAGGTTACAATAGTGATTACCTTTCAATCGGAGCTATCCAAGAGGCATTCCACCTATGATCCCAAAACTCCTAGGCAATGGGTATGCTCCTATTTTTTTTAGTTGCCGCTAAATAGCTCGTCTGGACTCTATTGTAAGATTTTCTATCGTGTTTTTCCAAATTTAGCTAGCAATGGAAAGTGTGCCGTTGGAACTGGTTTGAACAAAGTGAGATGATATAGCAAGGTAACTTCCCCTTTTTTTCACTATCCTATATCAATCAATACAAGTGAAATTGGTTGCAAATCAATTCACTCAACATTGAATTACTTTAAAACGAACTTGCATTTTAACCAATCATAGACTGTCCATTTTGTATTATGGTTTACTCGTACTTCGCTTTAACCTTTTCACATACCGTGTCTTGTCAAATGCATGACATAACGATTTACTGGCAGTGGGTTGCTCGGATCTGCAGTATTCACTACAATATCTTAGAGACGTCTACATCACTGAATTGTCGATACTATCTTGGACACTGTCGGAGATTGAGGACATTTGGCACTCCAGAGATAGTTCGATTTATATTCAGTATCCAGTAACCATGGACAGGTACTTGTTAAATGTTGTAACAATAAATTAGAGCCAACAAAGATAATAGGTTCAAATCTCATTGTTGCAATTGATGCTCATCTTGGAAAAGTGGTTTATAACTCAAGAAAAAATTGAAATGTTAGTTTTATTTCCCTTTTTTGCGCATGTATCTTTGGTAATAACATAAACTTGTGCAAGAAATGGGAAGAGGAACCTCGGACGCCACGCCCCTTGAGCTAGCCACCTTGCGGCGTAAGGTTCTTTTCCCCGCAGTCCAGAACGTAATTATTGTCATATACTACTATGTCGACCTCACTGGGACAATTACCAATTTATTGTTAGCAGTAAAGTCGTCGGGATGGTCCACTTTTTATTTTTATTTTTATAATTAATCTCTTATTTCTTTGTGAAAATATATATACAGTTTTGGTCAATAACTAAACACGGGGTTGACCAAACTTGTACTTATATTTTCAAAAAAACGTTTAATTGGGTGGTTACATTTATACGACCTCAAAAGTGCATCCAACCATACAAATATTACAAATTTAGCATTATTTATAAATAGACGAGCAATGGATAAAGCTTCTACAAAAGATCCAAACTGGAAAGTAATCCCATAGCAAAAAAGTATTGGTTTACAAAAATATAAAAAACTGCACGAGTACTAAAAGTAGTTTGGTCAATGCGTATACCATGGTCCATTTGTGCACAAGACTTTGTGCATCATAGTGCTCAATCACTATCTTGATTTTTATAAACTTATACAAAATTAGGTGGTTCAGATGTTCTCTTTCGTCGTTCGACAATCTGTACACTCGCAGGATGTCAGGATATAAATCGATAACAAGTTTTTTTGTTACGATCAGTACTTCTAAAAAAATTATGTTATGTGCGTTTGTGTAAGTTGATTAGCCTTGCCATCTAATTTTAATTATTTGGATTTTGTTTAATGAAATGTGAATAGGTGAAGCATTTTTTCTAATTTGATACTTTTCATGTTTTGATAGTAGTATATTGAGCAAAATAGTATGATAATTATTATGTATTTTTTTGATTGGTTATATTGATAGAATATATTAAATTAATTTGAATTTAGGTTGACGAACCAAGATCATAATTAAAAACACAATACTTGATCAATTGAAACAAATAGTTTGAGGTGGTTGATCCGTTTATGAGAGCTATTTAAATATGTGTTAATTCCGCACATGTTGAATATTTGTCATTTGTGTGGAATGTAGTTGGCTTATAAGTAGAGACAAGGTAGTAACCATTTACTAGGGGATTGATTTCAATTACTTATTAAAAAAAAAAAAGGCATTGCACTAGCCGGGGCACGTAGGAAAAAAATACATATATTGTTGTGTAAAGCTAGTTTTGAATAATCCGATCTTATTCATCACCAATGTTTAGAAGATGATCTATCAGGGAAGAAGGCTACCAGCAATATAGAGTGAAAACTATCTTTGAAAATCAAAGAAAATATCCCAAAAATAGAAGGGATACAATGGAAAATTAAAGAAAAGAAAAATATATTAAAGTGTGTTGAGACAGTGGCAAAACAACAATAAAACACTGTTTTTGTCCGACTAAGCCTTGGATAATTAATTTGGAATTTAGACTTTTGGTGAGGGTTATTATCGTAGTTGAAGCTTTGATGTTGAAATAATCAAACTTAAGGAGAATCGTCAAGTATTGAGATAGTGACTTTTATTGGTAAAACCAACGAAACTTGAGTGGGAAATGAATGAAAGTTATGAAATCAACCTTAGAATATATACATCGGGTATGTGAATGAAAAATAAGTTTGGGAGTGTGTATCCTGTTACGGGCGTGAGTCAGACCCGTCATCTCACCCTCCAAATGTCATCAGAGGTGGCTCACACCACGCCACGCGTCGGCCGAGGTGATTACGTATGGGACGAGCTGACTGTATATGCCGAAGTGATCCCACAAGAGCGAACTGAATAGGCGTTAGCAAACGAACTGGACACATCCGCAAGTATAGCGCGGATGCAAATGCCCGCACTCCACTTCTACAACGCTGCAACGCCTCGCCTGTCTCACCTCGCCCCATCAAAGATCTCTTGTACAAAGATCTTTTCAATCAAATCACTGACTGATGGGACGTATGGCAGGACCTAAACTGTCAAATGAGCTGCTTCTGTCAGAAACATTCAATGCCAGCTAACCTACGGAGGGACGGATTGATACCTAGGATGGGACTAGCCCTGAGGATCTGACAACACGTGTCTCCTCATCCAATGGCTCTCATCTTTTCATCCTTAGCATAAATACCCCCTTCTTATGTCTGAAGAAGGATTGGAATCCAATACACTCCAAACTATCACTACATTGCGAAATTAAGTATTCTCCTCCCTTAAATATTAGCACTTTTCGATATACACTTTGTCAACCACTTCCCGGCGAGTGTTCCACCGTCGGTGAACTCTTATCCGGTTGAACTTTAGACTGACTTGACCATCGGAGTGCTTGCGACCGCTCCCAACCCCTCCGGGAAAGGCCACGAGTGCCTAACGGTGTGCCACGTGTGCAGGGAAGAGCCAACTCGAAGACATTTGTTGTTGGCCATGTGTCAATGCCATTTTTCGAGATCAACAGATTGGCTCCGTCTGTGGAAAACTTAATTTAACCACGAGTCTTCCCACCAAAAAGTTGCTCGAATAGCCGGTTGATATTTTCCCTTGAAAAAGGGACTGGTTCTTGAAAAAGAATCATCTGCACTACCTCTCGCTTCGGACCATGAGTTCCAGTGAAGAAGAGGTGAATGTAAGGAGAACAAGGGATGTCACTGAAGAAGAGATTATCTGGACAAATGTCACGCAACAGCGGCCTCACCACCGTTATCGAAGAGGTGGAAGAACTGCCACACACTTAACTGCCGAGGTGGCCTACCTGGCTGCCAACATGATGACCATCGCAGCCCAGAATACAGCTATGCAAGAGCTCCTCATGCAAGTACAAAACCAGGGCGATTTTCAAGCCCCACAGAATCCCCAACAATCAACCCATAGACGAACCGAGGCTGAGTCTAGCAGAAGAACTCGCCTGAGCCCCCAGGTAGAAGCCCCTGCTGAAAAGGGCGTGGGACCCCCAAGGAGCCAAGTAATACCAACCCTTACTCTCCTTGGCCCCCGCTACGCTCTTCAGCAAGAAAAGGGAATGGAATGTACTGAACGACATATCCACCCCGATGCGGCCCATCTCCACCGCATCCACGTTCCCACCATATGGGACCACGCGTTCGGGTTGAGCTGGGTTGGGGCCAACCCGTAGGATCGGAGTACTAACTTAAAAAATGGGTGAAAGGGAAGCCTCAACCCGGCCATAAGTAAGTTCTCGCTCACCGTCACACACCCCGGCCTCGGGTAACAGGCCCTCTCATGAGGCTCGGGTACGATCAACTCAATGCTATCAGGGATCCTAAAAACTACCCTGTACCTCTCCAGTACCTCCTTAGTGATGTTGGAAGGATATTTCGAAGCCCCCCATTGAACCGAAGTGTCCACAGGGGAGGCTGGACGTTTCCAGATATTCTCCCCGGCCCTGATAGCCATACTCAGCTTGTCTGAAGACAGCAGTATAGGCTCCATCAGAGCAGAACTCACCTCACCTCTCCTCTCCTCTCCTCACTTCCGAGGAGCTAACAGATTGTTCGCTCGCCATCCCAGGGATTTTCAAAGTTTTGGTAAAATCTAAAGAAAGAGATGAAGAAATTGAAAATGGGGAATATTACCTAAGCTTGATGAAGAGTACCCTTCACCCTCCAGAACTTTCAGAGATGTCTCTAGAGTCTCTGACCGAGCATGCCGAAAAATGCAAGAAAACGGAATGCAAGGATTCTCTCGAGAGCAATATAGAAGTTTTCACGAAAGTAAAAGTTTTGAAATGAAGAGGATTGGCCTTTTATAGGCATTCTAGACTCACCCCCAGCCGTTGGATCATCCAAACCACATCTGGACCGTACAATGTTAAAACGCAAGGATCTCCGTTGAAGCCAAGGGTCATTTGAACCAACGGCCTTGATAAAGTAGTGAGTCCCACGCGAGACCCAAATGCGTTGCCTCGGGAGCAAAAAGCCATCGCCATCATTACCATTTATGGAAATGGAGGCGTGCCTTGGAAGCAAGCAGACGCCCCCTTATGATTGTCTTGGGAAGACGCGAAAGCCTTCAAATTATTGGCACAAGACCTAACGCTCTCTAGAAATTGCTTCGGCCGCAATAGCTTCGCGTTGCAACAGCTCTCCGCAGAGTTGCCAACCCATATCACTTCGGCCACAACAGCTTCGTGTTGCAACAGCTCTCCGCAGAGTTGCCAACCCATATCACTTTGGCTAGAGCAGAATCCGATGTTGCGACAACTCCCTCTAGAGTTACCAACTTCTATTGCTTCGGCCACAACAGCTTCGCGTTGTAAAGGCTCTCCACTGAGTTGCCAACCCATATCACTTCGGCCAGAGCAGAATCCAATGTTGCAACAACTCCCTCTAGAGTTGCCAACTCCTATGCTTCGGCCGCAACTGCTTCGCGTTGCAACAACTCTCCACAGAGTTGCCAACCCATATCACTTCGGCCAGAGCAGAATCCAATATTGCGACAACTCCCTCTATAGTTGCCAACTCCTATCGCTTCGGCCGCAAATGCTTCGCGTTGCAACAGCTCTCCACAGAGTTACCAACCTATATCACTTCGGCCAGAGTAGAATCTAAAGTTACTACAACCCCCCCTTTGAGTTGCTAGCCCTTACCACCTCGACTGTCCGCCTCCGACGCTCATCCCCGTGCGTCCTAACTCAAACATTGAAACTAAGTCCTTGTACTATATGAATATCCATACATGGACTTGCGAGACTATTGTTACGGGCTCGAGTCAAACTTGCCACCTCACCCTCCATGTGTCATCAGAGGTGGCTCACACCACACCACGCATTGGCCGAGTTGATTTCCCATAGGACGACCTGACTGTATATGCCGAAGTGATCCCATAAGAGCGAACTGAATAGGCGTCAGCAAACGAACCAGACTCATCCACAAGTATACCGCGAATGCAAAGGCCCGTACTCCGCTTCTACAACACTGCAACGCCTCGCCTCATGAAAGATCTCTTGTACAAAGATCTTTCCAGTCAAATTATTGACTGATGGGACGTGTGGCAGGACCTAAACGGTCAAATCAGTTGCTTCTGTCAGAAACATTCAATGTCAGCCAACCTACGGAGGGGCAGATTGACACCTAGGATGGGACGAGCCCTGAGGATCTGGCAACACGTGTCTCCTCATCCAACGGCTCTCCTCTTCCCATCCTTAGCATAAATACCCCCTCCTTGTGTCTAAAGAAGGATTGGAATCCAATACACTCCAAACTATCACTACATTGCGAAATTAAGTATTCTCCCCCCTTAGATATTAGCACTTTTCGATATACACTTTGTCAACCACTTCCCGGCGAGTGTTCCACCGCCGGTGAACTCTTTTCCGGTTGAACTTTAGACTGACTTGACCGTCGAAGTGCTTGCGGCCGCTCCCAACCCCTCCGGGAAAGGCCACGAGTGACTAACGGTGTGCCACGTGTGCAGGAAAGAGTTGACACGAAGGCATTTTCTGTTGGCCACATGTCGAGCCATTTTTCAAGTTTGGCAAAGCTATCTAATGTATTTTTCTTTTTGTTTGTTTATTTATTTGTGTGTTTAGTAGATAGTTCTTGCTCGAGATGAACAATAATTTAAGTTTAGAGATATTTGACAAGTGCATTTTATGCTCTTATTCGGGCCTATATTCTTATTTAATTGTATATAAATTGAACGAATATCTACTTAATTTGTGAAAATTATGTTAATTCTAAAAAAATTCCAATTTGGATACAATTTATGTAAAAAGAGACCATTTGAACCTTAATTGGAGTTGATTTCAAGCAATTAAAAATTATCCAAGTTACAAGAGATAAATTAAAAGTATTAATGGAGCATTCGGTAAAAATTCATATTTTTCGGGAGTTAAATTTGACATTTGAAAAGCTTGAGGATTAAATTGAAAACTTTTGAAACTTTTTACGAGTCAACTATAATGATTTTAGAATGAAGATGGCTTAATTGTAAATAATAGAAAATAAAGGACGAAATTCAAATGAGAAAATGAGTTCAATTGAAAAAGGGATTTGTTTCCTTTTTCTTCTCAAACTCTTTGATGGAAATCAAATTTAAAAATGATTTTCCTTAAATCTTGTTCTATAAACACATAACTTAGTCAAACAATTAAAATGAGATTTGTGGAGTTTCATTATACACATATATTCAAGTTGAGACTTGATGAATTCATTGTACACATATTATACAAGCCCAAAAGGAGGGAAAAATCAAGAAGTTAAGGTTTCAAGATTTACAAGAAGAATGCGCAATCTTTGTGCAAGATTTTCCTCTTTTTCCCATTTTTCCTTAAAATCTGGTGATATACTTTAATTCTTTCTTATTTTATTCTTCTCCTATGTTATGTAATTAATTAATTAGTTAGGATGAATGATTGTAACCGAGTTTTGAACCTTATTTTTAATTAAAATGTTTTAAATCTCCAATTGATTTTTTGAATTGTTTTTACTTCTATTCTTACTGCTTGGAATAATTGGCTATTAATTCATTGATTTTGTGAACGATAATTACGTCAAGAAGCGGATTATTTGTTTAGATCACAGTCAAAGTCGGAAACTAATATAAAAGCGTAGATATACCTTTTCTAGTTAATGCGGTCATTACATGGATTCTTAAAGATTTAAGAAGTTTAACTAAAGCGTATCCGAATTCATATAGAAATATGAAATTGACTTAGTTAAATATAATCAATTTGAACATAAAAGAGGTAAATTAAATATGCTAGAAGAATTTGACTAGTTAAACATAATCGATTGTTATAAAAATTGGTGATTGAGATTAAGGGGATAGCTATGGTGAACTTATGAATCCTTACACTTAAAATCATCGTATAAAAAAAATCGTCTTTTATTATTTTAGTATATTTAAAATAAAAAATCACAAAAAGAAAGTAATTACTTCTATTAGTCCTCAATCGAGTTGAAGTTAGGAATAATTTAACCAATGGTTAGATAGCAGTTCTCGTGGGTATGATATCCGAACTCTTAGGTCCACTATATTACTTGTTTCGATCTGTATACTCACATGATATAAAATCGACAACAACTACATTTATGCTAAGAGAGAGAGCACGACATTTAACAACCTTCAAAAAAAAAAAAAAACATTTTGTACGTGTTCTGGTATATATAGATAGGTCAAGAAATCTATGGGCCGAGACAAAAGCCTTTAAAACGCGAAAATAAAATTTTTCGTATAAAGATGTCGCTCGAGCGAAGAGCTGCGACAGTGCTTCGCTCGAGCGAAGGAGGGGCGACAGTCCAGTGAAAATCCTTCGCGACAGTAGTTTATTTTTGTAACTCGAGCCAACCCTTGACGACAGTCTAGCGAAAATCCATGCTATTTTCCTCCTTGTTCCAAACTCGAAACCCTAGACCTATTTAACTAACTTTAAACAAATTGCACATTACTCCTTGAACTTTGACACTCTATCAAATTAAGTCCTTTTGTTCACAGAATTAGCCAATTACAAAATCAACTAAAACCTAACAGCCTTCAAACTGTGCACATGTTGAGGTAACAATTCCTATCAAAGCACTTACATAATCAGTCCCATTTCCTCAGATGTTGAAAAATACCAAGCTGGAGAAGCAGTTCACAAAGTTCCTGGAAGTCCTCAAAAATTTGCATGTCAACGTCCTTTTCATTGACACAATCCTTTAAGTCCCAAACTACTCCAAGTTCTTGAAGGAGATGTTGACTAAGAAGAGGAAGATGTAGCGACCGAGAACTTTTAAATAATATAAAATTTTTTCTCGAAAAACGTGTCGCTAAACTTTAACCCTAATTTTAAAGAGAAAGCGCGTTCGTCTAGCCGTTACAAAAACAAATTTAAATCTTTTCGATCAAGTCCAAATATCGAATAATTATTTTAGTATCAATTCCGATTTATTTTATTTGGATCCAATTTTAATAATTTCAAGTCCAATATTTAGAGCCCAATATTTAAGTCCAATTATACAAGTCCAACAACGAAATCATTTTAACCCAATTACCTTAGGCCCAAATTAGAATATTTCCAAAAGCCCAACTGCTTGGCCCAATTACCCACCTAGAAATTTGTGCCCCAAATTTACTATTTTATTTACCCTCATTTCCCTCCACTCCTCACCTCACGCAGCCAACTCAAAATTGGTAAGAAAACATTCCTCTCTCTCAATTTGGAAACTCACCATTGATGATAGAACATCAATTTCTAGCATCAACAACATCCCAGGTGAATGGAAACTCACCATTGATGCTAGAACATCAATTTCTAGCATTCAACAGTTCACCATTCACCAACATCACTCAAAATCGAAACCACCAAGTCAAACCAAACTCACTGCTCAAACCATCTCCTCACCAACTCTCGACACTGTCAAACCGAGACCAACAACCACCATCTTCTCACCCACATCACTCCAAAGCCGAGACCTCACTGCACACGAACCGCCAACTGCAGCCACTCACCGACTGCAAAAAACCTGCAGCTTCACCTCCAAAAACGACAGCCCTCATTTCACCTCAAAACCACCAAACTGCAGAACCACCAGCACCTCACCGAGCCATCATTGCACAGTCACCTCACCATCTATTCGAGCCAGCTCCACCATCCCCAAAGCCAATCGCACACGGATGACCACTCATTAAACCGAAACCCAACTTCGAGCAATACACCTCAAACCACCACATCACCGCCACTCCACCACCAAAATCAACCCCAATCAGCCACAAAAACCAAGAAAATGGAAAACCCATAAAACTTACCTCATACCCAAAAGAAAACGAGCCTCCATCCTCATTTTTAACCTCGAATCGCGCGCCAAAACCCGTCACCTCCACCCCTCGCGCTGGCGCCACCACGCGACGGTGGCGTCGGCACCGCCTCTCGCCGGCGGTAAGTCGGAGGAAGGGGACAGAGCCCCTTCCCTTCCCTTCCCGTCGCCTCCTTCCCTCTCTCTGTAAATGAGAGAGAGAGAAATGAAAATAGATTTTGTTTTATTTAATTTGATTTTGAAATTTACCCTTTTAGCCCCCAAGTCTTAAAGTTGTTTATTTTGGCCCCCAAGGTTTTAGATGCAATAAAACAGTCCCTCAAGTTTCTGTGTTCAGTAGTTAGCCCATTATTTCTGCAAAAGTCCATTTCAATCATCAAACCTTTTATTTACAGTTTCATAAAATGTCAATTAAGTCCCTAATTTATAAAGGGTTTAATTTCAGCCCTTTAGTTTTATTTTCAGCTTTAATAGATTTACAGTTTAATCCCTAACTTCTAAAAGTTACTATTTCAGCCCTTTTAGTTTTTATTTTCAGTTTTAATAGATTTTCAATTAAGTCCCTATTTTCTAACAGTTACTATTTCTGCCCTTAAACTTTTATTTTCAGTTTTAATAAATTCAAATTAGATCCCTAAACTTTATTTTATCGTTTAAAACTTTAAAATTCCGAAATACTAATTCAAACCTTATTTTCTATTTTGGCTAGACGATACGTACGAACAATTAGGAGATTGAGGTTTCATTCCGCTCCACTTTTCACGCAACTCGAGATATTTGAGGTATACTCGCCACCATTAATTAGTTTAAATTATAATTGCATGTCTTATGTGAATTTACGTGAATTATATGCTTTAATGCATGAGAAGAGAATATGTCATATGAGATATATGATATTGTTATGCTTGCCATAACTTATATGCTTAATTGCATGAGAAAGAAGAGAATCTCTTATGAGATAAGATGAGAATGTTATGCATAACTTATGTGCTTTAAATGCACGAGAAAGACTACCCACAACCTATGATTTTAAAGAGCCTATGATTTTCAAGAAAATGAACCAAAGATGATGATGATATCACGTTGTATATTGCATAAGTGTGTATTCAATTATTCTGTAAATTAATTATCGACGATGAGTCTACTGAGTATTTCTTCGAAATACTCACCCCGTTATTTTAACAATATTTGCAGACTTCGGAGGTGATCGTGATTGATGGGCAATGTGGCAACGATTTAATGAATTCAGTTATTTACATTTAAAAAGAATTTCGTATTTGAACGCTATTAACATACTCGTTATTTTAGTATTTCCAAAACTCGAGATTTGAAATTCAATCAAATTTTCTTAAGTTATTCAAATGAATTTTATTGCCGTTAGAGTTTTACAATTATAAATGTGATGTTTGAAATTTATTGTTTTTCCGCAAACCTTTTTAGTTAAATCAGTTACAAAAGAAGATGACGTGGCAATCCGGGTTAACGGAACTCGGGGTGCTACAGAAACTGCCCGAGCATGAAACAATAGCTTTATCTGAAGAGTGCAACGCGATCATTCAATGTAGTATCCCTCCCAAACTTAAAGATCCAGGGAGTTTCACTCTACCTTGATCCATAGCAAATTTACATGATAAAAATTATTTAATTGATTAAGGTGAAAATATTAATTCCCTTGCCTCTTTACAGGAAACTGGGATTAGGAGATCCTAAGGCTACATCTATTATCCTTTAGCTGGTGGACCGATCGCTGAAGCACCCTACAAAATAATCGAAAACATGCTTCTGTAGGAAAGTTTATTTTTCCAGCCGACGTCATCATCCTGGACATAGAGGATGCATATCAGATGCCAATAATTCTGGGAAGACCATTCTTGTTTACAAGCCGAGCCTTGCTGAATTTTAATACTAATGAGATAGTCCCGAAGGTGAAGGATAAGCAACATAGCTTCACTATAGAGAATCCAATCAAGTGGATAGGTTGAATTGAATTGAAGGTGTAGGAATGAATTGATTTCATAGTTACATAGGTTGAAATAGTGGACCATAGATGCTAAATCCAAAATCACTATATTGTACATCCTTAAACCAAATTTAGAATAGTTTGGGAGATTTCATTGTTGTATGAAGATGTTGAGATAAATGAGGATTCAATGTGTGAAATTAAAAATCTTGTGTCGATTGTTTAAGGTCAATAGGATGAAATTGGGTGAGAGTCTTAAGTTAGATGTCGATTTACTTGGACAAATGTTTAATGAGAGGTATTACACTAATCAAGGCATAAAAAATACATTTTATTTGAAAATTTATGCTCATATCCTTTATGTCTCGAATTATTAAGCTTGTAAGGACGTTAAAACCTATTGTCCTAAGTCGACTGACTTGGGTGTTACATGTGTCATTTAGAAAGTTTAAGGGAGAGAATGCTGCAAATGAAAAGTGTTGAAAAAGGAAAATTGAGAAAAATATAGAATATGAAAAAGTAGGTGCATGAAACAGAAGACGCACAAAATGCCTTGGTTAAGTTTCAAACACTTATTTAGGAAAATTCAACTTTTGTTAAGGGACTATTAGCCTAATTAAGTCCTAGAGATTAAAAAAATCAAACTTGATGAAGAATCCTTATTTATTAATTTGTTAAACTGCAATTATTTAGATTTACCTAAACTGAAGAGGTGATAAAATTCAACATTAGATGACACACTTGAAAAGAGTGAAAAGAACAAGTTTCGGGTGTGTGAATCTCACAAGTAAGTATAAGAACATATTTGACTATTAAGGGTCGGGAATGGAACAACTTGTGAATTATGATGCTATGCTTAATTCTTCACACACACACGTCGACTTTGCATTGGAAAAGTAGACTTTGATTTTTTTATTGTGAACTTGAAGCTATGTTTAGATTTAATGTCATGATTTCAATCCTGAGATAAAATTCTGAGTTGGATAGCTAAATATTTTCGCATATTTGTGTATTTGTTCTATAGTTGGATTTTAGTTTTGTTTAAAGATAAACAAAGATTCAAGTTAGAGAATTTAATAAGTGTAGTTTCTACACTTATTCGAGGATCTAAATGATAATATTTTGTTATTTTTTGGATGGATTAGCGTCTAATTTGTTATTTATTGCTTTCATTAGGAAAACTCATGTTTGGACGAAGAATTGGAAGAACCTACGGAAAAGGGGCTAAATGAAGCAAACTCAAAGTTCGGAGACTAAAGTGTAAATACTCAAAAGTTGTATCGGACCTCAAGATGAAGATTCAAGACTGCTAGGAGTCAACTGGATGAGGAAAGATGTCAAAAGGATGTAATATAGTCAAAATATTATCATACATCAACTTTCAGCTGAAAAAGTTATGAATCGAATTTTCAGTCTCAATTAGAGATCAGTTTTTGGCATAGCAAACATTTGAATTGGAAATTGATACTAAAGGAAGATTTATATCTATTTGAGTTATCTTTCGAATACACTTAGAATCACCTCAATCGGATATCGGGAGAAAAAGATATGACCAAAATACAGAAGAATGTCCGACGAAAAAAAAAGCTTATACTATGTAGCGCATAGTTAAAACTTGCTGCTGCTGCAACTACCCCTCCAGGACAATTTTTGGCCCTTGATGATCCTTCTATGTGGTCGTTGTACTATGCGGCCATATAATTATACCAAACGCAAAAAAATTCGGTTTTTTATTTTCGTTCAAACTCTTATGGTAACAAGATTTTGGGCTTCTATATAAACTCAAACTTGACCAGAAATGGGTAGAGATCTCTCTAGACCTAAAATTCATATATGCTACATATTTAAGAAGGGAAGAATGAGGCCAATTCATCAATTAAAGGTGGAGTTTCACAAGATTATTGAAGATTTGTCATTCATTTTCAAGATCTCATTCAAAAAAGTGGATTTCTCCATTTTTCGTCTATCAATTCTTGATCCTAGTGATGTTATTCCATATGTTATTGTGTATTTAGAATGATTAGTTAATTTTTTCTATTGTATTGGATGATTGAGGAACCTTATTTTTGTTTATTTAAATTTAATACTATAATTTAGGTATTTCTTGTTAATTTTTGATTGTTTTTGAATTTTCATTGCACTATTTAATTGTTTGGCCATCATTGAATAGTTAATTACTTGCTATAGTGTAGCAATATTCATAATAAGTTTAGAATGCAATAAAATCAACACATGGACAATAAGCATTATGAATAATATATATAGCATAAACAATCATGTATATAAACTAAATTAAATGTATGATTTTCACATGAATTCAGACTAGAAATAAAATCGGGTCGTGTTAATCATAGGTTGTGTATCTTGGGTAAGAGCATTTAACATATTAGCGTTATCAGTTGTCAAAAATGCATGAAGTCAACTAAATTATTAATTGAAATATATGGAAATAGAGGGAATCATGAATCCAATACAAACATTCATACTCGATAAAATCACAATTTACTTGTTTTATTAGTATAGATTAGAAGTGATATAAACAACCACAAAATCACTCTTTTATTGTACTACCCATTCAAATTTAATACTAACTATTGATCTATATTTTAAACCTTATTCCTCATGGGAACGATAACTCAAAACTCACTATTTCTATTACTTGTACAACAATCCTGTATGCTTGCGGATTTCAACGAAACATCTCTAGGGGCAAAAAAAAAAATTGTTATCATAACACCATAATATAGCTTTTAAACTATTCTTGACTCTTATATTTGTCTTCTTCTTTCAAAGGTACATAGATATCGAACGGGAGGAAGCTTAGCAAGTTGAAGAATGGAATGCAATGATCCAAAAAGTCTACTACCAACATCAAACAAAAATTCACGACGTACCTTCTACCTTTCTTTCACATCCCTTTATGTTGCTAGGTTATACTTTAAGATATCGAGGATAATGTCTATTTTAAGTTTGGGGGTGAAAAAAAATTGAGTTTTTAGTTTCATTATTTACATATGATCGTGTGATTATTATTTTATTATATAAAGAACAAATTTAAAAAAAAAATTGAAAAAATTATTTTTTAGTTTGCATGCTTGTGTTGGTTAGGTAGTCTTACCAGTAATAACGAATAATTTGGAATGATGTGTTGATTTGTGAACTGTTGATATGTTACATGCTTAGATTAATTGATTTTTATCCATGTAAAACTTGATACTATTTGTCCACATGAATTGAGATTAATATTATAAAGTAATGAGTTGATTCATATGCTTGATAGGTTGAAATAGTAGAACTTAAATGTTAAATAAAAAAAAATAGTACATTATAGATTCTCAAATCAAATTTAGAATAGTTTGAGGATGATTGAGCTGTTGTAGGAAGATATGGATATGAATGGGGATTCCATGTGTGTAGATTCTTGTCTGGATTGTTTAAGGCCAATAAAATGAAAATTGGGTGAAAATCTTAAATTATGGGTCGATTTTTAAGAATGATTGTTTAATGAGGGGCATTGCACTAATCATAGTAAAAAGGAAAAAAAAAATATGAAAATAATATTATCAATAAGACTATGAAACCTCTCTTCACATAGCCTTTATAACTAGAGTGATAAAGTCTGCAATGATATTTAAAACCTAGTACTCTATGGTCATCTGAGTTGGGAGTCATCGGCCTAAAACTTGCTATAAGGGTCATTTAAAATGTTTAATGGAGAGAAATCTACACATAAGATAAGAATATTAACAATAAGAATTATTTATTTATGTACTACATGCCTTGGTTAAAACCAAACACTTATTTGAGAGAATTAGATCTTTGACAAGTAATTATTAGCATAGTTGAGTTTTGGAGGTTGAAGCAATAAAAAATTTGAAGAATCTTTCTTTGTTGAAATATTGACTCACAATTAGTGAAATCCATTTAAACTAGATATGGTGATGATAAGTATAAAGACTCAACCTTATATCACACATTGAAAAAATAGTAAAAAAAATAAGTTTGTGGGTGTATAAATTTTACGAGCGATGAAGGAAAAATTTGACCATTGAGGGTCGAGAATTTAAATAACTTGTGAATTTGTAGTATTTTACTTAATTCTTCATACACATATCAGTTTTGCATCGAAAAAGAAAATATTGATTTTGGTAATGTGACATTGGAGTTGTTTATAAATTTAATACAATTATTACAATCTTGAGACAAAACGACAGGTTATCTACTAAAATCTTGTTGCAGTTTTGTTTAAGGACTAATAAATGTTTTAAGTTCGGGAAGTGTTTGATACGCGTATTTTATGCACTTATTCAGACTTTAAAATATTGACATTTCATTTTTCTTCTAATAAATTATATCCTAATCTTGTGTATAATTTGTTTATTAGGATAAACTCGTGATTGGACTTAAAATTAGAAGAAATGACCAAAAAATAGCGAAAAATGGTAAAGAGGACCAAATTGTAAATATTCAATAATTGATTTGGACCACATTGAAGATTTCTAAGAGTCAATTGGATGCAATTACAAGTCAAAAATGAATGTAATATGATCAAAGTATTTTCAATTTCCAAGCAAGTTATATTCTAGATTTTTAGCCAAAAATTGAGATCCATTTTTGTGGTAGATGTTGTAGTCCTTTGAGTTATCTTTTCAACCCACTTTGAATCACCTCAATCAGATATCAAAAGAGAAAGTCATGACAAAAATATCGACGGAGATGCAGAGACACAAACATGCACGTTGGAAGGAAACTTTCCTTATTCGATTTGAACTCTTTTGAAAATTAATTTGGACATGATTTTCAACCAATTTTTGGCTCATATAAATACCAGACAACAAAATACATTAGGAGAACCTCTCATATACCTCTCATACACCTATTCATCAATTAACATCATCAAAGAGAGGTCAATCCATTGCTCTTATAAGAATTAAATGACAATTACAAGTTTTCAATAAATTGGAGTTTAAACCCTAATTTTAAGAGACAATAAGGAGATATATTGGAGATTCATCAAGAAACTATTGAAGAGATTTAAGATTTTAAGATCCATCTTTTTATCTTTCAGAAATCTAAAATCCATCTTATATTCTTCAAACTAAACATATTTTCTTTTGATTTTGTAATTCTAGATCTTAGTAACATCCAATTGAAATTTACAAAAGTTTCATAACTTGCTCAATTTAATTGTTAGTTTAATTAGATAAATTAGTATAAATCATTTAAACAATTTTGACTATTCAGTTAAATTTAAAATTGATTGATCCTTAATTAAGTATATAGTTCTCGTGGAAACAATACTCTACTTGTCACTTTATTACTTGTTTGTGATACCGTACACTTGCGAGTAATCAAACGGACCACTCCACTACACACTGTTCAAGCATATCGTATTCAGTTTTTAGGTATATATCTTACAATTGATTTGGATAAGTTAAACCATAATGTATAATGAAAGACGAGATGCCAATTAAACTCATAACCTTTTAGATTGTGTTTGATTTTAACCTATTTCGTTTAAAAACGTATTGGAAGACAAACTTCGTTATATATGATTCATTGTGCTCCACTACACACTGTTCAGGTATCATATTCGATATTTAAGTATATGACTTACAATTGATTTGGACAAGTTAAACCATCATATATAATAAAAGACGAGATGCCAATCAAACTCGTGACCTTTTAGACCATAATTGATTTTAAAGTATTTCATTGAAAAACGTATAGGAAAGAAAACTTCATTATATACAATTCATCGTACTCCATTACACATTGTTCAAGTATATACCTATTCAGTTTATAAGTGTACGACATACAATCATTTTGGATAAGTTAAACCATCATATATAATGAAAGACGAGATGTCAATCAAACTCATAATCTTATAAACCGAGTTTGATTTCAACAAATTTCATTTTAAAACGTTTAGAAAGACGAATTTTGTTATATACAATCTTCTTGCTTCACTACACATTGTTCAAGTACACGATATTCACTTTTTATGCATACGACTTACAATTGATTTCGATAAGTTAAATCATCATGTATAATGAAAGATGAGATGCCAATCAAATTTCTAACCTTTTTGATCGTATTTGATTTCGTCCTATTTCATTTTAAAACGTATAAATACAAACTTTGTTATATACAATTAATCACACTCCACTATATATTGTTCAAGTACAATGTATTCAATTTATAAGTGCGTGACTTACAATTAATTTTGGATAAGTTAAACCATCGTGTATAATTAAAGACGAGATGCCAATCAAACTCAAGAAAACAATGAAAAATGACTCTAGTCATTTTAAACAACAAAGGTCATTTTACATAAAAAAAAAAAAATGATTGTTGTTGTTTAAAACATTCGGAGTTGTTTTCCTTTTAAAAAAGGCTCCTAACTGTGATCGAGATGGATTTTCTTTTGTCACAGGTTGGCCGCGGCTTTACAAATCGCAGCTAAGAGCCTTTGTCAAATGGAAAATGACTTTGGTCGTTTTAAACTATTGTCGTCTTTTTCTAAGAAAACGACTGGAGTTATTTTTCGATTCTTAATTTTCCTGAAAGTTTAAAAAGGGTATTATGATCATTATAAGTCAAGGGCATTTGAGATATCAGGATATCAGCAATATAGAGAATGATAATTTAGATATTTTAACATGAAAGATACCTTAAAAACTTGTTTGGAGCAAGCCACAAAAAGTTTTCAAGAACTTGACTAGGGTTTTTTTTTTAAATTTATTTAGATCGCCCATGTATATGCTGCCTCTGTTTGGTTTGGATTAAAATTCAATTCAACCCATGTTTGACACACATTAAAATTTTCATTTTCATTCTTCTACTCATTTTCAACCACACATTCTTCAATAAAATAATATTTTCTATCACATTAATAATATTTCCTTCTTTTTCAACCACACATTCTCCATCAATCTACTATTTCAAAATACATTCTTTCAAAATAATGTGGCTCAAACACCCTTAAATCTCTAATCAAAGTCAACAATTAATTTTAATCACATATTTTATGGAATTCACAACTTTTTTAGCCACACAGTTCATCAACTTTTATTAAAATCTACTAAAAATTTGATTTTAATCTCTACTGAACAAGGGAATCAAGATAGTTTCTATGCGTGAAATTTGGGCCCACATAGAGTACAAGAAAAGGATATTTCCTCCCAACCAGTCAACACTAAATAGTTAATGATATTAGCCCCTGTTTAGTGGTCATTATTTGAAAAAAAATGTTTTAAATAGTAATTTATAGGAAAACATGTTATTAAAAAATAGGAAAAAATTTAGATTTACATACAAAATATTTTATTGTGCGAATGTGGTTGAAAATAAGTACGTAGAAAAACGAATTTTCGAATAATGGATATAAAACATGGGCTATATTCATATTTACTTGGCTGCCAAGAAACACATTGCTAAATAAATTTGAAGTCTTGTTTGCTTCACGAAATACACAACCTTGTCAAATACAAATTGACTTTCTAAACTATCATGCTTTTAAACAAATTTGTTCTTCTATATAAGGAATAAAAAGATATCAACACAAAATAGAGGCAGACTTAGAAAAAAAATGGTGTCTCTAACGGTGCAGAAGAGATTAGCAGCTAGCATTCTCAAGTGTGTGATGGGCAAAATCTGGGTGGATCCCAATGAGACCATTCATATCTCCATGGCAAATTCTAGTATGTGATTACTTTGCTATATCTTTTTATACTTTCATCTCCTTGCTCGATGGTGATGCAATAGAGAAAGAAGAATATTTCATGGAGAAGTGGGAACGATGCTGAAAGATGTAATTTTTTGAAAAGGAAATTATATAAATCCAGGCTTTTGAAGATACTAGTGCAAAACTCAATGCAAAAAGTTTTTTATTCAAACTTCAGGTATCTGTTTTATTTATTAAATATTAAATATTGTAATTATCGTAAAATAATTATACGGTTTATCTATAATAACTGATGGCGGGTTCCCGTAACTTTCGTATTTCAAATCTCCATTAATATCTCTTCCATAATAACAGTTCATCTCTCTCTGTCTCTCTCTCTTCACCACTACACGTAAATATCCCCAATTCCATGCTTCATAAAAATCTTCCCACCAAGACTCCATTACGATTCCAGGTTCCGTAATTACGAATTCGTCTAGTTTTTATTCACAACATTTCACCCATTGTGTTGTGAATAAAAATCGAATTGAAATGGATAAACCGAAGGGTGCAGAAAGGGTCTCAATGTTAAAGACACCACCAAAAGAAGAAGTAAGAGGAAGTCAGAGGCGAGCTTGGAAAAAACCCCAACTAAAAAGCACGCAGCTCCTGTGATCGCGCGAAAAGGGAAATCGAAAAAGGTTTTTTAATTTTTTCGTTGTTGTGTTACAATTTTAGTGATGCATACGTAGGAGAATAGTTGTTTTTGAAGTATTGATCATGCATTTGACATCTGTGACTAATATTCGTTTGTAATTGTTGAATTAGGATTTTGGGTACCATTACTATGGCGTTAAGGAAATTGATTGTTTTTTTTGAAGTATGTGACCTCATGAGAATTCATGTGACCAAGATTTTTGAAGTCCGTGACTTAAGATTCATCACGTGTCCAAGATGTCCGGTGTCTGTGACCTCATGAGCCACAATCTGTCCAAAGTTTCCCAAGTCTGTGACCTCATGCTTCTGTATGTGAATAATAATCTATAAAGGATTAGAATGAGAAGAGATCATGTTCTCATAGACTGGAAATTGAATGTATTCATTATCAAATTGAACATGTGGATTAATGTATCTCATTTACTGGAAATTTCAGATAGGAACTATAATAACTTTAATTACATCCTTAGCCTCCGGTATGAAGGATTAGGACGAGAAGAGATCATGTTCTCATCTTTGCGATTGTGGATTTAGCTAACTCGAGGAATTCAAAGAAAATTGCTTGTTTATTTATAATCATCATTCTTTTACACACTTCATCTAGTAACAATAGACATTCTACTTTGACAAATACCTCTAAATTTCTTCTTTAGGGTACTTCAAGGTAAGACAAGTATAGAAATAGAGCACATCTAGATACCCCCACCCCATCCCACCCCACCCTACCCTACATATTCTTGGTACCATATCCTACAACTTGGGAGTTTTCAAACATGAAATGTTTTATTTCTTCCAACACTCTGTCTACCAATTCTGAGAAAGGGTCATTTGTGAAGAAACCATGTTGTTTTCCTTGGAATTCAACATATTTAATCTTCTTTCCTAATTCTTTGAGTCTGTTTGCATAGTCCTCAATTCTGTCCTTCATCACTTCGCATTCTGCCGCCATTACCAATATTCTCAAAAAAATGGTGGAGAATATAAGATTTTTGAAGTCTGTGACTTAAGATTTATCATGTGTCCAAGATGTCCGGTGTCTGTAACCTTATGAGTCACCATCTATCCAAAGTTTCCCAAGTCTGTGACCTCATGCTTTTGTATGTGAATAATAATCTATAAAAACATGGATTAGTGATGCATACGTAGGAGAACAGTTGTTTTTGAAGTATTGATCATGCATTTGACATCTGTGACCAATACTCATATGTAATTGTTGGAAATTGATTGTTTTTTGAAGTATGTGGCCTCATGAGAATTAATGTGACCAAGATTTTTGAAGTCTGTGACTTAAGATTCATCATGTGTCCAAGATGTCCGGTGTCCGTGACCTTATGAGTCATCATCTGTCCAAAGTTTCCCTAGTCTGTGACCTTAAGTTCGTTTGAATAGTGGTAATAATTAACATTATGTCATTCTATATTCTTATTGTAGGTCTGAAAATTCGTTATACCAGAAAAGAGCTGGTTCCCAGGAAAGATAACGACCTCAGTGAGTAAGGGCGTTCTTCCACTATTCAAACGAACTTAAGCCAAAGACAAAAACGTATAATGATGGGAACCTGCTTTGCCCATTTCTTGGAGTGCCATGAAACTGTGATACAACCACAGTTGATTCACTACTTCCTCTTGAGCCAGGTTTATCAATCTAATGCGGAAGAAATGTGGTTTTATGTGGCAGGACGATATGTCAGATTCTCTACATTCGAGTTCTGTCTAGTCACAGGACTGAGATGTGATGGAGACAGTGACACACATGTGTTTGAGGATAGACCGTCACAGATGAAGACAAAGTACTTTTCTCAAGTAGATAGTATAACACACGAAGATGTGAAGTCCATATTTTTATCAGCGTACCAAATGCCGGATTTTGATCTCGTTGAAGCTCTTCCAGATAATGATATTGCTATGATGGGAATTTTGTATTTCATTATCGCTTATCTCTTCCCTAGAGATTACAAGAAGGTGGTTGACCACTATTTGTTTGTTCTCGTTGAGGACTTCTCCGCATTGAACCTGTTCCCATGGGGCAAGTTACTAACTGATATTACTTTGGATGCATTGAGGGATGGATTGAGTAGGAGAACAACACACTACAGGTTACGAGGTTTGTTGCTAGCCTTTCAAGTATGGATCTACGAGACATTTCCTAGTTTAGATGGAATTGTTGTGACACGGATATCAAGGATGTATTCCCGAATCAAAAACTGGACCACAAAGGAGCAACCATCTGCTACCAAGTTGGAGGGAATCGACTGCTTCACCAACCCTAATGTAAATCTTCAATCAATTTTTAACTGCGATATAGTGAATTATTGATATTTTATTCTACTAATATATACTGTTATACAGATCAAAATTTGTGATCTCGGACCATCAGAAATTGAAATAATTATGTCATACATGGATGGTGTCCACTACAACAAGTCAAATCAACCAGAGTTTTCCCGTGGATCCAGTAGTAAGAAGATGAACATAGAGAAGTCAGCTGGCCGTACTGGGACGAGTGGAAAGTTAGTGATGGCCAGGATTGATTCACAGACCGTACTGGTACGAGTGGGTCGTGCTAGGAGATAGTAGTATTGGCCAGGATCGAGTTACAGACGATGATGATGATTTTGTAGATCCTCAATCAAGATGTCAAGAGTTATCTCCTTATGGAAAATCCCATACTGATGAAGGCACGTCAGCTGTCCCTTGTTCTCCAAATGAACTACAATCTGAAGGGACACAGCGGGGTGATGTAAGTCAGAGTCACATTTTATTATTTTCAGGTCACAGGTCACTCATTTGTGGTCACAAATATTTCTTTCCCGCTATTACAGGTCGCATATCGTTCATGCAGGGTCACATATACATATTTGAAGGTCACATTTAATGGTATGTTATCTTATGTTTTCATGTTTTTGAGGAATTGACTCAGCAAATCTCTGATCTCAAGTCAAGTAATAAAGTGTTGACATTAGAGATTGATGCCATCAAGTCACAGATGTCAAATCTCAACGCTTAGCAGACAAAAAAATTGGATGTCGTCATCCAAGTGCAAGGACAAATAAGAAGTGACTTGATGAAGATTTGGACAAACATGCAATATCTGTCCGAATCTATGATGACGGCAATGATTTCGAGTTCAATGGATGAGATTATAAGGCGATTTAATGAAAAAACAAGTAATCATGCTGATGTAGCAGGAGACAAAGGAACTCAGGCTACTGGAGGATCCGATAAGACCGAGGAGGTAGGTACATGAAATGTTCGCACTTTCTTTCAATGAAATTGGTTACATTTGACATGTCACGCTTTCTGTAATTTAAAACACAGGTGGAAAATGTGGAACCAACGGTTGACAGGAAGGGGAAGGAGAAGATGTACTCGAGCGATGATATTGACCTTCCCTATAGTCTTCAACCACCTTCATTTGATTTGGGAATCGGATATCCACAACCTGATGTTTTACATTCTGAAGACATTCAGAAGCAAGCAGATGCTGTCATTTCTGATGTGGTGACAGCAACAAAAAAATGTTGTCACAGAGGTACTGACAAACATCATCTTTTTGTACTATACTGGACACACAACACATATAGGTCATGAACAATAAGCGTTCAGATGTTTCATATCACACATATGCTTAAAAACACGTCCCTAACATTTAATATGCTAGATGTTCAACTTAGTGACTCTACACAGACTAATATGTGACTTGTACAACAATACACAGGTATCACCTACTTCCGAACCAGCTTCTTCATTACCAGTGAGCGGGTTTCAAGGCCTGCGAGGATATTGCGATCTCCTTTCGTTGTAGGATAAATGAATTTATTCAAGCACGATGACAGTGTAGTCGTTTTTGAAACTTACAAAGGCAATGTCGAAGAAGCTGATAGATCGACATTCTTGGGCTGGTTCCAGAGAGGGTACAAGCCAAAAAACAGGTATTTGAAGTTTGTAGCTAAGTTTGAATGTTGCTCCACAGCCCGTAGTATCAAAGCAACTTAATGTTCAATGGTTGGCTTCAAGAAAAAGTTTAACGAGCAGGACGACGTAATCAAACCGCTTTCGTCATCAGTTCGTTCACAGTCGGTCATAAGACATGGTTCCACGAGCTTATAAACGAGGAGACGTCTTTGAGCAGTGCGGTACGGTTTCACTTACACATTCTTTTTAGTCACATTTCAATCTTAATGAATTACAGAATCTTATCACACAGCTACCACTGCATGCATACACAGCATTCAATCCATAGTCACACACTGGTCACAGACAATCTGAACTTTAATGCCAACATGTCACATATCAAACTCAAATTATGTCACATCACAATCTTCATTCTAGCTATTTCATGCCATATCTAGTCTTTCCATTTCTGCTGAAAAAGCACATGGATGCATACTTCTATTACATTCGTCAGCTGGCAAAATTTGGGAAGAAATTAGATATAAGAGCTACAACGACAAACACTTGGTTCTAGAATAAGATAAAAGAGTTGTACCCTGCTTTTCTGAAGGATCCTAATGTTCTGATGTCGAGTCAAGTCACAGATCACGATTTCGATGGGAAAAGCAGGTCACACATTACTGTTTGGCCCCACACGTCACTGGCATGTTTTAAAATTATTTCAAAAGACAGATGTGGATGTGCAAAACATGTCACAGATTATTGTTGTATGTGTAAAATAGGTCATATATCACAGATGAAGGTGAGTTTGTGACAAGCAGGTCAAATATATTTGCTTTAAAACCTAGATCACAGATCAAAAAAGAATAAGCATTTGCGACAATGTGGTCACATAGATTTCACTATGTAATTCACACCGCACTTTTAAGACACCATGTCACATTTACACAATTTAAAATGTGACATTCGATAATGATTTCGACGTTTGTTATTCAAATAAATGTTTCAAATAAAATAATGTCATATAACATTCGCTTTATCTATATTGTTTTCCGATTATCAAACTTGAGCATCTCCTGCGGTTGTGACCATATCCACCACAACGACCACATTTGCAATAGACACAACTGTGATTTCATAGTCCCAAATGTGACCTGATTTTTCAATTGCTGCTCTGCATATGTCTGCCGCCATATTCTGCAATGTACAAAGTCCACCACTAGGAGAAGGGTTAACCGGAACCGTGTTAGAAGGTTTTTCTACTTCTACAGCAGTCACATCAACAATTACTGGATATTTATCAGGATCACGGTCCATTTCATTTAGCAGAAGGTATGATTGCACATTTATGTCATTTCTTATCGAGAACGGCGACAAATTATCATTTAGTATATACGTCAACGACACTGCCATTGCATTGAAACTATACTTTTCAATATTTGATCACATCTCGTTATTTGCAAGCTCTTAGATGTTCATTCATGGTCACATATACGCATGTTAAGGCCACATTTCAATATTTGCAGGTCACAGGTCGATCATGCATGGTAGGAGATAGCTATTATCATGTCACAACTCTTATGTGGTCACAGTTTGATCACATTTTGTTATTTGCTAGTTCTTAGTTGTTCAGTCATGGTCACATACGTATTTTCACTTCACATATCAATAAAAGCAGGTCACAAGACGATCACGCATGGTAAATAATATCTAGTAGCAGGTCACAGAAAATTAACTTAGCAAATCTGAGTACGCACATTAGTCACATATACGGATATGATGTAATAGGTGGAATAGAATTCACACGACGTGTGACTTACGTTATTGGCCGGACATGATCAACACTTACGTGACCAGAACTAGATTTTAGTTGCTGAAAATGTGAATGTACATTGATAGCACTGAACAAAATAATCGAATTAATTACCTGGATTGTTTTATCTTGTGAGAATTCGGATTATATTTCACCAAATTGATTTCCAAATCTGTGACGCGAAGCATGAATGTGGGTGAAATCGTTCAATTTGTTATAAAAATCAATGAAAAACGTTGCCTGTTTGTGGTCTCCGGCGGCGAAAATAGGTGACAGTGCCGTGAAATTATGAATTTCAGACCTCACTTTAATTTTTGGGAATTTCAAATGTGTAGTGAAAGAGTCCTGCTATAAAAGGAAACGACGCTAGATTGTAGGAAACTGCTGTAACAAAATGAATATATATATATATATATATATATATATATATATATATATATATATATATATATATGGACACACACCTAAATTCTGAATTTTTAAACTATACACCTGAATTATGATTTTTTCCCTTTTTTGAAGTCTCTATTTTCGTGGCCCTAAATGATGGAATGTGGCCCAAAAAAGTCAAACGTCATGACAAAACATTGAGTTTAGCTTATTGGGCCGTTTCACCCAAAATGGAGAATGATAAATTAAGGGCCTGTTTGGTACAGATTTTCATTTTCTACAGTAAATCAATTCTCATTTTCAACCACACATTTTTCAATAAAATAATATTTTCCATCACATCAATACTTTTTTTTTCTTTTTCAACCACACATTTCCCATCATATCACTATTCAAAAATCAATTCTTCCCCCAAAAATCCCTACCAAACACACTCTAAGTCTTTCGGTTTCGGTTTTGGTATCGGTCTCACTTCTCCATGAAGTTTTCTCCTTTTTGTATTGCATCAGGCGGGCAGGGTAACTATGCAAGAGATCATTTTTTGGCTAGTCTCTTATAATGTACTAGATTGTAAAAAAGACAGTCTTGAAGTTCTGAATGATTAAATAACAATTCGTGTAACCATTTAGCGTTGCCTTTAGAGGTGCATTGGATATGATTCTTCATTTTTTATTCAAAAGAATGTCATTTACCCTGTATTATTAACCAGTTCAATGTTTTTCGTTCGAAGGAATGAGCATGAGGAAACTCATAGAAAATGGATATATAATCAAAAAGCCCGTAAAACTCCATTCTCGTTCTCGTGCTAGACAAGCCATGGAAGCAAAGAGAAAGGGTAGGCACTCCGGATATGGAAAGAGGAGGAACAAGAGAAGCAAGGCTTCAACAAATGTACTATGGATGAGGAGAATAAAAGTGCTCCGGTGGTTGTTGCATCGATACCGAGATTCCAACAAAATCGACTAGTACATGTACCATGACTTGTACATGAAGGTGAAGGGAAATGTGTTCGAGAATAAGCGCATATTGATGGAAAACATTCATAAGTTGAAGTCTACTAAAAGAAGAGAGAACGTTACAAGATCAACTCATAACTAGAATAAAACCCCATGTAGAATGATGACTAGAAGTCGATCTAGATATAAATAAATATTAGATTTCTTGTGTATTTGTATGCTAAAGGTCATAATTTACGTCTTCCTCCCAAGTCTTTTTTCTTTGGAGTTTGTTTGTTAATAATTTGATAAGGATACACATCAAACACTTCACAGAATATGCCGTAATGATCGAAAATAAACATTACGGATATCAAATTTGAGTTTTGGTGCTCAAACTCTGATGATCAAGTCGAATGGAGACAGAGGATGTATATGATTTTAGGCCCCTGTTTAGTTTGGATAAAATTAGATTTTTAGTAAATTCTGATAAAAGTCGATGAAATAAAAAGGTTATTTTTGAAATAGTATATTGAGTTGTAACCATTTTTGCAAAGAGAAAAAAAAATATATCTTTCTTCAAGTTAAAACAAAATTTTCTTATCTAAATTAAAACTTACAAACATGAAAAAAAAAAAAAGTTTCAAATAATACAGTCTAATTTATTGTAATTAGAAAATAACTAGTCACATTAAGTACCTTAAATACAAAAGAACAGAAAAATTCATATTTGCACACAGATAAATTATGGAAACATAGGAAGTTCACAATTAATTTGGAACATATTCCATAATTATTTCATAAAAACTGTGAAGCGACTGAACAGTGAGATTATTTTTCCCTCGCAATACAATACATTAGCATGCTTTTCCTGCTGAGCCAAACAGACGCATCTTCTCTGCAACCACGGCTTTCATGGCTTCCTTAGCAGATTTCATGACATCGATAAGATCTTTCTGAGAGTTGGTTAACGATTCCATATAAGCCTTACGAACTTCAGTGTTCACGTTGAATTTTGTTACACCGCACTTTATACATTCCTATTCATAATGCATAAATGAAGCCAATGTCACATATAAAGTTCAGAAAAGCAGTATGATTATTTTGAGTCCAATATTATCCTGAATGATATTTACCTCGATAATATCCTTTGGCAATCCCGAAGCCCCATGAAGAACAAGGTGAACTCCTTTTCTTGAACTCAATTTGTACAGTTCCTGGACGAAAAAGCAAAGCAAGATGAAGAAAAAATCAGCAGACATCGTTAAAGTTTCTCAGTGATGTCCGGATACATTAATGATTTCTATATAGTAACAACCATGTCCAAGTTCAGAATGTTCCACTATTTTTAAACAAAGAATGCAAAGTATAATTCAGTTTTTCCAGTCATCCATGGATGAACAAGGCAAAAACCAGAAAAAGCATTGGTTTAACAAGATACATCAATGGAACTTCTGTTCCCAGCTGAAAATCCGTGTTGGTGTACTGAAAATGCATTAGCATGTGTTTCCCAATGCAAAACACTTGGTTTTTCCTTTGAAGCCAAAATCTAATATGGGAGATACATTAGACGAGAGTGCGAATGAACTTATGCCAACTTAATTCCATAATTATATGTATGAAAGTAGCATCAGGAATATAATACTTGACCTTGAGCAAATCAAGTCTCAGATTTGGTCCACTAGCAGGATATTTTCCATGAACATTTCCGATACAAACTGCCAAAGCATCTATACCCGTAGTATCAATGAATTCTTCAGCCTGAAATTTACATGTAGCTAGATTATTTGGCAATTCTGAACCAAAAGTATAGCTGAGTTCAAATAAATGTCAGCCCCAGGGTGGTTGGAGGTAGGAGGTGGCAGGAGGGGGTGGGCTTACCTGATTGACATCAGTAAGCTTTGCCTCATACTCTTGCACAGTCAAGTCATCTTCTGTTCCCGACAATCTTCCCAACTCAGCTTCTACCATCAATTTTTTTGAGTGCGCAAGGGCAGCAATGTGTTTTGTGTACACAATATTTTCTTTGAATGCAAGATGCGAACCATCTATCATAACTGAATCAAAGTCCTGCTAGTAATATATTTTTTAGAGAGATACCATTTCAAATCATATGTTAGATAACCATGGAAATAGGACATGATCATAGTTTTTGGTCAATCTAGAAAAGAAATAAATAAGTATACACACTTTGCATTACAATGAAGAAGAAACATACCAACTCAAGAATTTCTAACAATTGTTGCTTGGAATCTCCGTGGTCGAAGTGAACCGTAATAGGAACCTGTCACAAAAGTTCAACAATTTACTAATCATGATTTTGACCAGAAACTATAACCGTTATCAAGTATAAGAAAATCCCTCAAAATAAAATATAGATTCTCTTCTTAAGAGTTCAATCTTGTTAATTCTTCGGGAAAGTATTTAATATGATCTCCATTCTTTTAGAGAATTAGAAATGATGCTACATCATAATCCATGAAATGCTACTTACACTTGCTTGCTCTGCAGCTGAAATACAGCAGGCAACCAACGGAATTCCTCCTTGCTTCAAGGCACTAGGATGGATCTGGAACAACAAACAATAAAGTAATATTGTCAACCCTTTTCTTTTAACTGAAGCATTTGGTCATCATTCCGTCATGGTAGGCAAGGCACAAAATGGATATAACACTTGGGGCCTGTTTGATGTAGATTTTTTAATAATGGATTTTGTGGGAAAAGATTTTTTTTGGAGAATGTGTGGTTAAAAAGTAGGGAATAGTTATGTTAGCCCGCAGCTGACTACTTACTGAAAGACCGAACAAGAAATGAAAAGTTCTACTACAACAACTGACGTTATTGGGAGATGTGATGTAGAAAATGAGTTTGGGAAAAGATGAGTTTATAGAGTCTGTACCAAACGAAAATGATATCCATAATTAATAGCAATGTATCCATTTCATTTTTCTATTTGGTACTAGGAACAGAACAAATAACAAATTCCAAATGTTTAATCAAAGTATTTGTGTGCCAGAAAGAAAGGGGGGACTTCTAAAAACCTTCAACACTTTCATTTATATAAAAATATACTTATGTTCATAGGGCAAGTCTTAGTTAAGGAAGCTTGTTTCTTATTTTCACTATAACCAGCACAATGCATTAAGTTGGAAGTCCTTTAATTTCACTACTGCAATCCCATCTCAGTATTAATCATGTGATTAAACGGTCAACATCTTAATAGATTTCTTCGATTTCTTTCCACCTTCTCGTGAACTTTTATTCATTATAGGGAAATTTTCATTGCATACTGAAGATGTAGAAGATTATCTTTTCGTCCAATTAGGCCAGGGGCGTAAACAAATGGCCAAATAGTTATATTCATAAGAATTCTGTTATCAAATATCAAATCAAAGCACATTTCAGCTGAGAGCTTTCTAGCATGTCATATAGATTATAGACTTGTTTACGGAAGTTGTTAAGTTTTAAATTTAAATTCCATAAATTTGGTATATAGATAATGAAAGCTTCAAACCTGTAAAATAGCAGAACTTCGTTCTTCCTCTGCAGCAGCAACAACTGCTTCAATTCCTTCCAAATTATAAACGTTGAAAGCTCCAATAGCATATCCACCTCTTTCGGCATTCTTCATATGTAACAGATAATCAGTAACTGAATGAACAAAATTGAAATTTGTCAAAGATTACAAGGTTTTACAAGTAAAAGTTCCTTGGTGGAAAGCCTGCCAGGATGGATCCAATTTTTAACTACTTCTGCTACAGCTTTACTGTCACCAACATTTCCTGAGAAATACAATTATTTTATGGAATAAAAATATAGAATCACAACAGGATCTGATAATTTTTTTCAATAACAACTTGAAAGTACCAGGAAAAACAATATATGGAACTCCTGGATGTCTGCTTTCAGGACCTAGCTCCCATAAGGGCACGCCAGCCAAAGCTTGTCCAAGTATTTTGGCCCGTTTTGCTTCTAGGGCTTTCGTTGCAAGGTCTGATGATGTAATTCCACCCTATGACAAGAACAATTTCGTTAAACTGTTAATCTATAAAATTCTTCACTCTGTATGAAGATTATAGAAAAGTGAAAAGAAACATGATCACCATACAGCTATAGTAACAGTAATAGGCGAATGTAATAACTATAAATCAAGGTTAGAACAAGATAGTAAAATCAAGATTTAAATAATGGTAGTAATTGAATAAAGAGTGAATCTCCGTACAGCCCTTCAGACGAATAATAAGTACCTTTGCAAGGATATACCGAGGTTTTGTAGTTATCCTGCGCACTATTTCCACAAGTGCAGAACTCACTTTCGAATTGATTGCTAAACTTTCAGAAGCATCTGTTTTCCATACAGAGGATAACCAACAGAAATGTACAAGATAAAATACACAATCTTCTTTTGCTATTGAATGGATATTGGAATTGAAAAGGGATACGAGATAGAGGGGATATGTAACACTAGACTCACCTTTTCCCGTGATGAGCTGTCGACTAGTCATTAGAAGAGTATCTTTGCCACTTTTAAGGAACACATCAGCCATCTCAGCTGCTTGAGTGATCACTTCCTCCCTTTCCTCTAATGACTTCATGGCTATTTTATCAACAGAAATCTATTGAAAACATAGCAAAAAGCCAATTTATAATCATATTTTCAACAGTTAAGACCATTAGACCATCTCTTGCTGCACAATAATAATTGCTGTGATCATTGTACATACAGTGCTTGCTTGGTATGCAATATTAGATATTGCTTGAGACTACTATGGAAGAAATTAACCTTTTTCATATTTAAATTATTCAGTTCTAAGTAATCCACCTCACCAAACACGTTAACAAGTTAAAGCAAGACTTAAGGCCTGAGTTTAGGCAGAAGGCTATGCCTCCAGAAGGGCTTCAAGGACTTGGGAAGACAGTAACAATAACTTGATTGCTGATGACGTTACGGAAGTAATAATTTCAGATGATATATAACAAATACCTCAATATGTTTCAAGACATGACCACAATGCAATAGTAGCTCTTCAACCTGTCAACCACACATTTACTTGTGACTAATGAAAAAATGTTGGAAAGCTCTATGATTGAACTGACAAATTTTAGTTACAATAACCTGCTTTGTTGTTTTTGGAACATAGGAACCCACAACTATAAGTCCGCCGTTCCTTTCCCTGTACGTTCCGAGATCCCTAGGTGAAATTGGAGCTTTTGAGATGATTCCAACCCGAGCAGAAACAAAACTAGCTGCAGTGCGGCATAAGAATTTCTTTCCCTTCAATTCTGCCTACAAATTAAATGCAGGCTAATAAAAAGCAGCTTTGCATATTTTTTCACAAATATGTAAGTAAGAGAGCTTCTAGAATGCAAAAAACAATGGATAAACCTGAATCATTCCTGCGGCAAATACAGCCATATCTCTTTCGGTAGCAGCATTAACTACACAAGTAGACCCCTGTTCCATTCAATAATATTCAAACCTCAGATGCAATATGCATAAATAAATAAAATTCAGGCGTGACATGACAATCGAGCTCTATCTCTGGTACCTTCTTTAAACTGCAGAGATCCTCACAAACAGAAGCAGGCCCACCTTTTCTTAGAAGTTGGATAGAAATAGATGCAACACTGCTAGCAGGTATACGTCCTCCAGTTTTCTCCTCCACCCACTAAAATCCCAAACAAAAAAACACTTTACAATTTCCTTTTAGAATATTTATAAAGTGCTATATTATCCACAAAGCTAATTGAAAATACTAAACCTCTCGAAGATTAGAAGACTTGTAACCAAAAGAAGCATCTTTCGCAAACTCTGTTTCACCAGCAGGGATGAGTCTAGGGATGCAATTCCATACAGTGTTAATGCTAGGCAACTCAACTATCAAGCATGTTCAAATAAGATTTACAAAAAACTAAAAAAGGTAATCTTGAGTAAAAAAAATTTCAAGCATGTTTGGAAAACTTAATTTTAGTTTACAAGTTACTTGTATCAAATGAAAGTCTTACATTATTCTCAGAACAAGTAACCTAATTGTTTCCAAATTAGACAACTAAAATAATTACTTATTTAAAAATTACACGTAAATTTACTCGTAAGTAAAGACATCAGAAAGTGACCTCTTTTATATAATATATGAAAGCTGGCAACAAAGCTTTTTAAGGTTATCCAAACGTGGTTTAATATAATTTAGGAGAAAACAACAAAAGTTAATACCTATCAGAGTCTGCAACATAGTGTATGTCGCCAATAGTGTACCGGCCTCCTTGTAGGAAGAAAGGGCAAATTATCCATGCATCCATCTCACCAATTACAGAAACAGCAGCATCTGCTTCCTAGTTATATCAATCAAAGCATTCACGCATGTCTGGAATGAAAATGTCTAAAGTAACATCCTCTTTATCATCAACAACTTTACCTCTGGGAAATGACCGCGTAAAGTCGAATCCCCCCTCAGAACTACTGTGTAGTCAGTGTTGCTCACTGTCTTTGCTGCAGTAGACAAGTTCCTGCAGATCTCTGCTACTAATGCACTAGCCTGTAGAATGGAGAACCCAAGAAAATGACCTCAGGTGGAATAAATATTGGCTTGCTTGAGCAAAATAGATTTTTGATGAGATATTTACCTTTTCAGAACTTAATGCCCTGGAATTTGTCAAAATGAAAAAGCATTTTGGCCTTCTATTGAACTGATCAACAAGTGACTCAACACTCCTGAAAAGAAGACATATCGTGCAACAACTTAAATGCTTATTCGAGGACTTAGTTAAGCTTTCACCATCTATTTTATAAGTCACAAGTAGAAACATAATTAAGGAGTGACTCACCATTCTGTCAATACCTCAACATCATGCACAGTTTGAGTCCCAGTTGGATCATCATCCAAAACAACCAAAGTTTTCAAGTTTTTCAGGGTTAGTTTAAGTATATCCTCAATGGGATCTTCTGGCCACTCACATGGAAGAGATTTCAACACAGACTCTTTACTAATAAACTGGGATTTCCCTTCGACTTTGACACAAGTGAGTGTCTCGTAAACCTGCATAATATCGGGAGTTGACAGAAAAGAACTCAAATTTTCAATTAGAATATATTACATTATTATATCATTAGATATTTGAAAAGAATATGGTTCTGATAGTTAATTTAACTCTAAGCTAGAGAAAAGTTTACAAAAAACAATGTTGTTAAACACAGAGATCAGGACCCCATACCTTTACTACAGCGGAATCATCTATTCGACCCCACCCAGCAGCCGAACCTACTCCACGAAAAATTGCAAGCTGGATTCAGTTAATAACTTTGAGGTTCTAAAAGGGACATCATGTACATTTTTGGGCAAAAAATTCCCAGTACAATTAGAAAGCATACGGATGAATTTCAATATAGGACAACAAACGAATCTAAGATGCTTTGTATCTCTAGTTTTTTGAAGAAACCCAGAATGGGAAAAAACAAAGGAAAAGATTCTGTCTAAGTCAAGATGGTTTGGCAGTAACTTTTATCCATCTATTATTGGAAATATTTATATTTCCAAATCATTAAGAAACTTTAGAAAAAGACAAGGATAGTACAGTTATCAGGAGTGACTGTAATCATATTCATGTTCTGCATTAGCCAGATATAAACCTAGTATTTTCCTTTATGTGACCCGAGTATGGTTGATGCTACTTCATGTGCCTTTACTAGTAGTTCAACCAAAGTTTGAAAGCATGTAAAAGAAATATGTAAACCTGTAGATTTATAATAGCTAATTGAGATTTTTCACCCCTATGTTCGTTGTCCTCGTGAAACACAAAATTTCTAGAATGTACTGTTTGAGAATGATCAGATATTTCCATGTTGCAGACTATGTAAATTTCCCTATTTCTCGAATAATTTGATAATGTGCTAGTTTTATAGCCCGATTAATTATTTAAAAAAAAAAAAAAACAAACGAGCTCATAAATTAACAAGTTTTTAGTTTTTTTATTTTTATTCTTGGCTATTGGTTTGAGCAACCAGCAGGCAGCAACACTGAAATTATGATTTCCGATGAGAGTAAAACATGTCATTCAACCTAATAACTAACATAAAGCGATACAGCTTCACAAAACAATCTCATTCCAGCCCACCTGACAAGAAAAGTTGATGTGCAACACTAGAAACAAACAGTGGAACTCTACGAGATGAACATTCCCGAGAAACAATGCCCTGTAAAATAATTATGATCACTAAACTTTTGAATTTATAATATGTAATTATCTGATAACAAAGAAAAAATAACTTCAGACAAAATCAAGAAGTCTGTTTCTCTTGGTGAATATCAGTCTTACCAGATCCTTCACAAAGATATCAAGTGCGGATAATGGCGTATAATCATTATCCACCATGTGTGGAGCACGGTTCTCAAACATCCTGCGGTAGTTTTAGTGTTTAATTATAACTTCAATCTATTGAGAAAGTCTCACAAAATTTAGATTTTCAGCTACGAGGACAAATCATTATATATCCCATGAAAATAGAACAGCAAAAATCTAAGTTATTTGTCAAGAAACATTGAGTGCTTAAATCGAAAAAAATCAATTTCTAAGAATCAGAACAACAATTTTCAATGACAAATCAAATGAAAACCAAAATAAATGCTTTTCTGAGTGCATCACACATACCATGATGTTCCTGCACTGTGTGTAATGACATCAAACAACAATCTTGTATGAAGACCTAATCGAGCTCCAAATGCCATTGCCTCAGCAGCCGATGCAATATGAACTCCAGCAAGTAGCTGATTGATCATTTTTACACCACTAGAATATAACAAGTAGAAACAAAAATAAATTTACAGGTGTATGCTTTAAGTAAACTGATGAGAACAAATACATCCCAAGATCACAAGACGTGCATGCTAATAGCCAGAGAAATTTGGGCCTAGCAAAAAAACCAAGATCCAGGAAACACAAACATACCTTCCAGCTCCACAACCTCCTTTTATAACATAAAGCTTCTCACTTAGTGCTGTACAAGAGGCAGCCAATAAATCACTTATCAAATGAATTTCCAAAGATAATAAATCAGCATTTATAATATATATTATTAAATAGCAATGACCATGTGTCTTTTCCACCTGAAAGAACTGAACCACCATGCTCCAGAGCTTCATCTGTACCTGACGCCATTATCTGGCATAAATATTATCACTCCATTTAATAATGTCACTGTTGATGTGGTAAATATTTAAAGTGGCTTTCCTTAAAATTGAGATGTGAGTAATATAACATTAAATACTCATACAGTAAGCGTTCCATCGGCAGCTCTCTTGACGCCACCAGAGACAGGAGCATCTACCAACTTCAAATTCTTCTTTTCATCTGTAAAATTTAGATGCAGTTATGATAACAATAAGCATGTACATAGCTAAGCGCTCAGAAACCCAAATCTTGGGAATAATCACAAGATATACTAAGCTACAAAAAAAAGTTCATTATTGGTAAATCATTAAGAATTGAACACACTGCTATTTATTAAACGCATTTATTCATGGAAAGGATATCGTATAAGAAATAGAATCACTTACTTTGCAATCTTCTCTCTAGTTGACTGATAAATGCTGGAGAAACAGTGGACGACAGGATAATAGATGCTCCATTTGGAAGGGCTACAAAAATCAAAGAGGCAGTGAGTCCTGTTCATCGAAAATATTCCAGAGGAAACAAACATTCTCATTTCTCACCTCCCACAGCACTATGATCACCATATAGAACACTTTCAGCTTGAGATTCATTTGTAACCATCACAACCAGTACATCAACATCTGGAAACAAAGATATGAAATAACATTACAGATTTACCACTACTAACTCAAATCAAATGGCGGTCTCTCTCCAAGCCTGTAGCCTATTTTCACTTCAAAAGAGAATACAATGAACTGGTCTAATCACAATCCTTGGTGTTTTAGTGAAGCCTATAACCGAGTTCAATCATGAAAATGAATTACTTAAAGAGTTAAGACGACAAACAAAGTAGTAAGTGCCATCGACACTCATTGTCCCTTGAGACGAAATTGAAAATGATACTTTTGGTAGGAATTGGTTATTTTGGTTCCCACTAAATGAAGTTTGAATCTCCCAAAGGCCACAAAATACTTTCATAACGAATCTTGCTAGCAACCTTGATCAGCCAATAATTTGGACCACATCCCACAAATAGAAGCAGAAATAATAACCATGAATGTTAGAGCAGTAAAACACATAATTTTCGGACAAATTAGACCTTTATATTCTTTGCAGTTTCCTTTCGTAAGTTTGCATGACTACCTTTTGATACTTCTGCCGGGGAGTTGCCTATCAAGCCACCTTCATTTGCAAATCGAGATAGTGTAGGCTTATAAACCTATATGCCAAAGATGAAATTATCATTAATTCTAAGATCATTTGTTACCGTTATTTAATCACAAAACCAAATAATCAATCTGCGATTAGAGCTTCTAAGGCACAGATTCGGAGGTGCAAAAATGAAGCTATCCATATAAAACAATGCCATTTCACTCATGCAGTAGAGACAAAGTCAGAACAGGCTAAACACTCTCATGAGTCATAACAAGAGGCAATGCAAGCTCAAGATAACCAGTAAGTAACATAGTTGATAAAAGAAGCAATAATGTCAGTGGCAGACCTATATTCCCAAATGGGACATGACCCTCAAGTTTGAGAAAAATTTGCTGCTAATGCTTTTTATATACACAAAAAATAATAAATAGATAAATAAAATCTGATATTTTAATTCACCATAATCCTAAATTTCCATCATTGATTCCTCACGATATGTATTATGTGCCCTACATCTCATATGACATTACTGAAGCCAATTACTAAGGTCAATAGTTGACTAATGTGTTTCATGACCGTCAGTATTTGGTATTAATTATCAGTTTATCCTTTCAATTCTCTCTGTTGGAAATAAATCCCACATCGCCTGTGGACAATGTCTTGGGCCAGTTTATAAACAATGTGGCAAACCTCTCTTGCTGAACCGGTTTTGTGAGATGAGTTAGGCCCATGAATTTCTACATGGTATCAGAGCCTACCACAGGATTGATGTGGGCCCATACTACTTACCCTGTGACAAGGACCAGAAAAATTACTGGCCTGCACGTGAGGGAGGGTGTTGGAAATAAATCCCACATCGCCTGTGGACAATGTCTTGGGCCAGTTTATAAATAATGTGGCAAACCTCTCTTGCTGAACCGGTTTTGTGAGATGAGTTAGGCCCATGAATTTCTACACTCTCGATCGTTTTTCCCACCTTGTTATGGATTTTGGTAATGATCTATGAATATGGTTATTGCGATTATATTATTGCTTAATATTGCTGACTCAATATTGACATAGACATTTTTCAAGTTATATTGTTAATATAATTCTTATATTTCCGTTTATTAAAAATAGTTTTTCAAGATTTTAAACAGTTGATCTTCATTTTTTATTCACAAGTCATGTTTTTGCTACAAGTACGGATTTGGATCCAAAATTAGACTAGTTTTGAAGAGAATGCCAGTAGAGAACGATGACAGTGGTTACTTCAAGGTCACACAAGAGTGCCCATATCCTAGGTCATCAGAATATGTTTTCCTCCTATTAATCTAAAGCTCACTTATCAGCTCGCATCTGTATTTACATATAGGAAGAAACTTTATAGAAACTTCTATAAAGATGTGTTATTATTGAATCCAGCAACTGACTTCATTTAGTTAGAATCTTACATTTACACTTCTGTGAAAATTAAGTCATTCACACAGAAATAATACTTTCTAACAAGTTTTAAGTCAATAAATAATAATGATTAGCTAAATTAGTGGTAATACACCTACAATGCCGTCCTGAACGAAATAAAAGCAAAAAACAGGACAGGAAAAAAAGTTGACATCTACAGTAAAACCTCTCTATAGGAATAACCTCCATGTACTCATAAAAATTATGGTCCCAACTTGGACCAGTTATAAATAAGAATAAACTCAACATTATTTAATAATGTTAAAGGGTATTTAGGTATTTTATGTAATACCTAGGATTTCCTAACTCTTATTATAAATAGTGGGACAGGCTAACACAATTGTTAAGCCTTCTAATTCTTTTACTTTAACATGGTATCAGAGCAAGGTTATGGGAGATTAATTCCATAAACTTTGTTCAAACAAATTTTTTTTTTTCCTTCTTTATAAAAAAAAAAATAATAAAAAAAATAATCCGGTTACTGTTCATCCGCGGTACTGTTCATACCGCGCGCGGTACTGTTCATCCGGCCGACACTGTTCATCCCGCGGGTACTATTCATCCGGCAGGTTTTTGGTCAGTGTTCAATCTGCTAATTTCAGATCTGCTTCGGTTATTGGTTATTGTTCGTATGACAGTACTACAACTGTTCGTAAGTCTAGTTATGACTCTCACGTTCTTTGTTTAAGCCCTACAGTTGTTTGTATTGTTGGTTTGTTTCCCTTGTGCGAGCTGTTTATTACTTGTTGAATTGGAAGGTATTAATATCGATGACTACACCTCAACCATTAACAACCCGTAAGTTGAACGGAACCAATTATTTAAATTGGTCTAAAGCTGTGAAAATAGCCCTAACTGGACAGGGAAAACATCGTCACCTCACGGAATCCGCCCCGGCAACAGATGATCAAAAGTATGACGACTGGATTCAGGCTGATGCGCAGATTGTAACATTGTTGTGGAATTCGATGGAGCCTCAGGTGGCTGATCTCTGTACTCATCTAGATACGTGCAAAGATATATGGGAGTATCTCCGTGTATTATATTCTAGTAATCTCACCGGATGTATGATTTATCAGTGGAGTACTTTCAACTTCGACAAGCACGCAATCCGTTCTGATTATTTTGCCACATTCAACCGCCTCTATGAGGAGATGAATACTATCCTACCACTGACTATCGATCTGAAGGAAATGCAAAAGCAACGTGAGCAGATGGCTGTCATGAAGTTCTTGGCTGGGTTACGTCCAGACTTCGAACCAGTCCGATCTCAGATTCTTTCGAGTGCTACCCTCCCCACCATCACTGAAATGTATTCTCGTGTTTCCCGTAGTACTACCAAGGACAATGTTTCTGGCTCGGGTTCGTCTACGTCATCTGAGCATTCGGCACTTGTTACACAGATTCCCACGCGAAATCGAGATGATCCACTTAGTGGTGGTCGTGGTAGTTTCTCTCGTGGTTGCCGTGGTAGTGGCCCTCGGGGTGGACGTAGTGGCCGTGGTCGTGTCTCCATTCGTCAGTGCTCCTTTTGTGGGTTGGAGAATCATAATCGAGACACATGTTGGGATTTGGTTGGCCGTCCACCCAAATTTGCCAATGCAGTGACATCTGATCCAGATATTCCTACCATTCCAGTATCTCAGGCGGCTAATGACATATCTGATGAGGAATATGCTCAGATCCTTCAGTATAGGGCATCTCAGCAGGCATCTCTTCCTATTGCTTCTTTAGCTCAACGAGGTACTTCTTCTGCTTGTCTTTCCATTCGCCCATCCCCTCCCTCACCCTGGGTCGTCGATTCCGCAGCCACTGATCACATGTCAGGTGCATCTTCTTTATTTACGCATATTCAGTCATCTTCTTCGTTGTCTCCTGTTACGGTTGCTGATGGTTCCACTATCCCTATCCGTGGCATTGGTACAGTGGACCCCTCACCCTCCTTATCTCTCTCCTCCGTCTTGTATATTCCTTCGTTTTCCTTTAATTTGATGTCAGTTAGTAAACTCACCAAACATCTTAATTGTTCTGTCTCATTTTTTCCTGATTCTGTCATTCTCCAGGATTTGAGGACGCGGAAGACGATTGGCACAGGGCGTGAGGACAATGACCTTTATTACCTCGATCGTGATGAGAGTCCTGCACACCCTCCTACTGCATGTCCTGCTGTTGCATCTGCTCACCAAATCCATTGTCGCCTTGGTCATCCCTGCCTTGGCAACCTCAAGTTACTCTTTCCTAGTTTCAGTCATTTGTCTTCTTTAGAGTATGAGTCTTGTCAATTGGGTAAGCATCGTCGTGTTTCATTTGCTTCCCCTGCTCATGTTCGAGCATCGAGTCCTTTTAGTTTAGTTCATTCAGATGTTTGGGGTCCTTCTCGTGTTACTTCTACAATTGGTTTTCGTTATTTTGTCACTTTTGTGAATGATTTTTCAAGAGTTACTAGGCTTTATTTAATGAAAGATCGTTCCGAATTATTCTCTATTTTTCGTGCATTTTGTGCTGAAGTTCAAACCCAATTTAATGTACCCGTGCGTATTCTTCGTAGTGATAATGCTCGAGAATATTTTTCTCAACCCTTTACTTCCTATATGTCGCACTCTGGTATCCTGCATCAGTCTTCTTGCCCTCACACACCACAGCAAAATGGGGTTGCTGAGCGTAAGAATCGACATCTCCTAGAGGTGGGCCGTACTCTCCTTTTTGAGATGAACGTTCCCAAACATTTCTGGGGCGATGCGGTTCTTACAGCTTGCTTCCTAATCAACCGGATGCCATCCTCTACCCTGCGAGGCACGGTTCCCCATTCCATTCTTTTTCCCCGTTCACCTTTATTTAGCTTACCTCCTCGCATATTTGGGTGTGTTTGTTTTGTTCATCAGTTGACTCCCGGCAGGGACAAGTTAGATCCCCGTGCTTTAAAATGTGTCTTCCTCGGCTATTCTCGCACGCAAAAAGGTTATCGATGTTATAGTCCATCATTACGTCGCTCATTTGTGTGTGCCGATGTTACATTCTTTGAGTCCACCCCTTACTTTTCTACCCCATCATCTCAAGTTGATCTGGATGTTACACTTCCTTTGCCCATTGACCCTACCCCTACGCTATCTTCCTCCGCTCCAGATCCTATCCCCTCCAATCGTTCTTCGGCCCCTTTGCAGGTATACTCTCGTCGCCAGAAGGACGCCTCCGCTGCTGTGCCCATCAATTCTGTGCCCTCAGATTCTTCTCCAGCAGACCCGCCCATGTCTGACATGGACATGCCCATTGCCATCCGGAAAGGTAAGCGCACCTGTACTACCCATCCTATTTCTAACTTTGTCTCATATGCGCACCTATCTCCTTCATACTCCTCTTTTGTTGCTTCTCTGTCCTCTGTTTCTGTTCCTAAGTCCATTTCAGAGGCCCTTATTCTCCCTGGTTGGGCAAAAGCAATGGAGGAAGAAATGACTGCTTTACATCAGAATGGCACTTGGGATCTTGTCTCGCTTCCGCCTGACAAAACTACAGTTGGATGTAAATGGGTGTACACTGTTAAGGTTCATCCGGACGGCACCGTTGATCGACTCAAGGCTCGCTTAGTTGCTAAAGGCTATGCTCAGGTCTACGGTCTTGATTACTATGAGACATTTTCTCCCGTTGCCAAGCTCGCTTCTGTTCGTTTGTTCATCTCTCTGGCTGCCACTTTTCTTTGGCCCTTACATCAGCTCGATATCAAGAATGCTTTCTTAAATGGCGATCTGACTGAGGAAGTTTATATGGAGGAGCCTCCTGAGTTTGTTGCTCAGGGGGAGTCTGATTTGGTATGTCGTTTGAAGAAGTCTATTTATGGCCTTAAGCAATCTCCTAGAGCATGGTTTGGAAGATTTAGTGAAGTGGTCACTGAATTTGGTCTTCAGCGTTGTGGAGTCGATCATTCTATCTTCTACAAGCACAGTAAAGTCGGCAGAATATTGTTAATTGTGTATGTGGATGACATCGTGATTACTGGGGATGATCACAGTGGTATTCAAGAACTCAAAAGTGTTTGCATAGTAAGTTCTAAACCAAAGATTTGGGGCACCTAAAGTATTTCTTGGGGATTGAAGTTGCTCGATCAAGTCAGGGCATTTACCTGTCCCAGAGAAAATATGTCCTTAATCTATTGAGCGAAACAGGAATGCTAGGAGCAAAACCTATTGACTCGCCTATGGATCCAAACACCAAATTATTGCCAGATCAGGGTATACCACTGACAGATTCAGCTCAATATAGACGGTTAGTTGGAAAGTTGAACTACCTGACAGTTACCAGACCAGATATCTCCTTTGCTGTTAGTGTTATTAGTCAGTTCTTGGGTCGTCCAATGATTTGTCACTGGGATGCAGTGATTCGTATTCTCCGATATCTGAAAGGCGCTCCTGGTTGTGGTTTGCTATATCAAAATTTTGGACATACTCAAATAAAGGGCTACACAGATGCAGACTGGGCTGGATCACCCCTAGATAGGAAATCTACTACTGGGTATTGTGTGTTTGTTGGTGGTAACCTTGTCTCTTGGAAGAGTAAAAAGCAGACGGTAGTGGCGCGGTCGAGTGCAGAGTCGGAATACAGGGCAATGGCGCATACCACTTGTGAGTTAACATGGTTGAAACATTTGTTGGAAGAACTTGGATTTGAACACACTTCACCGATGGAACTGGTATGTGATAATCAAGCAGCACTTCACATTGCATCCAACCCAGTCTTCCATGAGAGAATGAAGCACATTGAAGTTGACTGTCACTTTATTCGAGAAAAATTGCTGTGACGATTGAGACTAAATATGTAAACTCAGCTGATCAATTAGCTGATATATTTACTAAACCGTTGGGGGGCTCAAGGATAAAGTACATTTGTAACAAGCTTGGAGCACACAATATATATGCTCCATCTTGAGGGGGAGTGTTAAAGGGTATTTAGGTCTTTTATGTAATACCTAGGATTTCCTAAGATTTTCCTAACTCTTATTATAAATAGTGGGACAGGCTAACACAATTGTTAAGCCTTCTAATTCTTTTACTTTAACAAATAAATTATAATTTTTCTAGTTCATGTCTTAAGAAATTTGCCTCCACATAGTATAATTATTATATATTGCATAATATTAGACTTTTAAAGAGAAAAACATTAAAGAGTACAAAATTTTAGAATTTTAAGATGACTTTTGCATATTTCCAACACAACATAGATATAAATACTAGTTTCTTGAAAGTATGTCTATCTCTTTTATCAATGTCTATACATCGAATTTGACTTGCTCCATTAATTATTAATATAATGCATACTTTACCTCTATACCACTTGCACTAAGGATAACCAAGTCAAAATAACGTAATTACACCTCTATTAAGTTATATAACTTCCTCAAGTAATAAAAGAGTTTGGTCCCAACATTCCAATACAGAGGTTCTACCATATATTTTTTCCTTTTTTACTTTTCACTTTCCGAATCACAAAACGAACTCGGTTTCATTTTTACTCTTTGTGTTTATTTTCTAGCGTCTGATTTATGCTGGCAGATTTTTATATGTAAGCCTGAGAGAAGAACATTCAGATGTAATCTATACATCACCACCATGCACAAGATGTAGATGATAACTGGAAATGCAGTTCATGGAACTAAACATTCTTCACTTAATCATACGTTTCTGTTAAATATGAGGAGCTATGATAAAACATGATAGGCTGAATTAAATACTCACGTCGTAACCAACTACAGAAAATTTTGATTTCAGAAGGTGAGTTGCCATGCCAAAACCCATAGCTCCAAGTCCAATAAATCCAATTCGTTTCACAGTATCTGAATTGGTTGGCAATTTGCGAGCCAGTTCCTGAGGATCATAAGCTTTCTCATTGGCTGCATCTATGACGTTCACTCCAGAGAACTTTTCCCAGACCTGTTGGACGGAGATGGATATTTAGAACTTATATTTCTGAGAAGAAAGAGCTTTGAAAGAATCTCAGTTAGCTTTCTGCTGTAGTATTACTTTAAGCAATGTGGCATCCTCGCCATACTTCAATTCATGTGAAGATCCTGAAGAAAAGATCTTAAAAAGTGAAAACCAGGTTGCATTAGAATACTACATTTTGTAAACAATTTGGCTGAATTAATCTTCCATTAGGGATGCTTACAATTTATAGTTACAAATAATCTAAATATGGTAATTCTATGTATGGTACAAATATATATATATATATATATATAGTGCAAGAATATTCACGTAATATTTGGTGTAATCTTCTTCAATCTTCAATCCTGTTAACATCTTCCCTCAAATTGATGCTGGACAATCAAGAAGCATCAATTTGCTTACAAGAAACTGATGTCTTTGTCGAGTCATCGCCTTGGTAAATATGTCAGCAGTCTGAACATCAGATGTGATATGTGGAAGAGTAATAAGACGACCATCATAAACCTCACGTATAGAGTGACAATCTACTTCAATGTGCTTAGTGCGCTCATGAAACACGGGATTAGCAGCAATCTGAATGGTACTATTGTTGTCATCATGAAGAGGATTAGGCCCAAGTTGAGGACAACCAAGTTCCGCTAGAAGACCTCGAAGCCAAACAATCTCAAAGCAGGCAGAAGACATAGCACGATACTCAGACTTAGTGGAAGATTTAGATACACGATCTTGCTTCTTACTTCGCCACGAAATAAGCGTAGTCCCAAGAAACATACACCAACCTGTAATTGAACGACGAATGTCTACACATCCAGCCCAATCAACATCACTATAACCAACTAGCTCAAGAGGGGAATTGACAGGAAAGAAAATACCCTTATTAGGTGTACCCAGTAAGTATCGAATAATACGACGAACAGCAGCCAAGTGGTGGTGTCGTGGAGCATGCATAAACTGACAAACTTGCTGGATAGCATAAGAGATATCGGGTCATGTAATAGTGAGGTAATTCAAACTACCCACCAATTGACAATAAAAAGAAGGATCAAGAAGAAGATCACCCTCCTCCTTGCGATATTTCACATTTACCTCCAAAGGGGTATCAACAAATCTACCATCCTGAAGCCGAGCTAAGTCGATCAACTCCGCTGTATACTTATGTTGATGAAGATAAATCTCGGCGGGACTTGAAAGCACATCAAGCCCTAAGAAATATTGTAAAGGACCCAAATCTTTCATATGAAAGGACTCCTTAAGTTGATCTTGAAGGTGAGATATCAAACCAGAGTCGGTTCCTGTAATAACTATATCATCCACGTAAACAAGGAGAAGCACCATACCCGCCTTGGTGTTGGAAATAAAGAGAGATGAATCATATTGACTCTGAGTAAACGAAAAACCAAGGAGAGCGGAGTGAAACTTGTCAAACCAAGCGCGAGGAGCTTGTTTCAACCCATAAAGTGAGCGCTTTAACTTACAAACAACGGAAGAGGGCAATGAGAAGAGACCCGCAGGGGGTGTCATATAAATCTCTTCCTTAATGTCGCCATGCAAAAAAGCATTCTTAACATCCATCTGCCGCAAGGACCATCCTTTGGAGGCAGCTATAGCAATAACGGTACGAACCGTTGTCATTTTGGCAACAGGAGCAAATGTCTCCTCATAATCTTGACGATTACCAAGAGCCACCAATCGAGCTTTATAGCGATCTAGTGAACCATCAGAGCGGAGCTTAACAGAATATACCCATTTACATCCAATAGGTTTGATGCCGACATGGTAAGGAACAATATTCCATGTGTGATTTTCTTGAAGAGCTTGAAGTTCCTCTTGCATAGCTTTCTCCCAACAGGGTTGGGTAGTAACCTGAGAATAAGAAGTAGGAACTGTGAATGGAGATAATGTAGCAGAGAAACCATACGGATCAGGAGAATGAGCAATACGAGTGGATAGCCGCAGAGGATCGGAGACCGAAATAGGAGAGGGATCAGGATCCGGATCGGGAAGGGGATGCGAAGCTGGAGGTCGTCGTCTCTGATATATCACACCTAGTTTAAAATGCTCAATAGGATGAGAGCAATCCTCAAAGCTAATGAGTGGGGTCCAATCAAAAGATGATAGATGGTGTTGGAAGTAATACTGATTCTCAAAGAAAACCACATTGCGAGAGACACGGAAGCGATTAGCAACACCATCATAACATACAAAACCTTTCTGAGCAATGTTGTATTCCATGAAAGCACACTGCACCGATTGTGTAGAAAGCTTATGTCGTTCATGTAAAGGCAAACGGACGAAACAAACACAACCAAAAGTATGCAACAAGTCATAGTCAGGATGGGTGTTGTATAGGCGGAAATGAGGAGAGTCAAAATCTAAATGTTGAGCAGGGAGTCGATTAATCAAATGTACAGCTGTGGAGAGACCTTCAACCCAAAATTTGGGGGGAACAGAAGATTCTAAGAACAAAACCCGAACAACATCCAACAAGTGACGTTCTTTCTTTCAGCCACTCCGTTCTGCTGATGAGTATGTGGACAAGAACGTTGAGAAAGAATACCCTTCTGTTGTAGAAAGGTTTGGCATTGATGAGATATATATTCACCACCATTGTCGGACCTCAAAATTCGAATACCAGAAGAAAATTGTGTTTCAATGTAAGCTACGAAAGTCTGAAGGATGGTACCGACCTCACTTTTAGAACAGAGAAAATAAATCCAAGTATAACGACTAAAATCGTCGATAAACGTTACAAAATACTTATAATGAGCATGTGAAATGACAGGTGCCACGCCCCAAACGTCACTATGAATAATCTCAAAACACTTATTAGCGCGGCTAACATGAGCTAGAAATGGAAGAATCTTACTTTTCCCAAGTTTACAGACATCACAATTAAAAGATAAATCGGAAAATCGAGGCTTATCTTTATTACCCAACACACCACATTTCAACAAATGAGATAAAACTAAAGCATTGGGATGACCTAATCATTTATGCCAAATGTCATGTTTAAGTCCAACATCAATACAAGCCAACGACATAGCAGTAGGAATAAGAAACTGTAAAGAAAACAATCTTCCGACTTTAGGCCCCTTCGCGATTACCTTCCCCGATCCCTAATCTTGCACAAGACAACCATCACGAGAGAAACATACATCAAAGTTATTATCAACTAATTGACTAACTGAAATCAAATTAGTAGATAAGCCCGGAGAGACAAAAACATTATCAAAAGATGATCCAATATCACCAACGGCAGTAATTGGAAGGGTACTCCCATTAGCAATTTGAATATGTTGGGTACTAGTATAGTGTCGAACATTATGCAAAGAGTCGGAACTGCCTGTCATATGATTTGACGCCCCTGAATCAACAAACCAAGGAGAAGTAACAACTTGACCCTTACCTTGTAAGCCCAAAGTAGAAACGGCAGAGACAATCATCTGTTGAACAATTTCTGGGGTAATAGCATTTTGACTGGTGCTAGCTTGTGGAACAGTTGGAGTAATACTTTGAACATCAGCCTGAAATGCATTTGCTGTCCGTTTTGGAGGTCGAGTGGGACATTCCTTGATGAAATGCCCTGATTGCTTACAGTAATTGCAAACTTTTTGAGGACAGTTACGAGCAATATGACCGTATCCCTTGCAGTAGAAGCACTGAAGTGAACCCTTTCGTCGTCCTTTGGCAGCATATGCAACATTGACCACACCAGAGGAGGAAAAATCTGCACCAATATGAGCCTGAGTTGCCAACCGTTGCTCCTCACGCAAAAGTTCTCCCAAGCACACATCCAATGAAGGAACCGGGTCATGATTTAATAAACTCGCTCGAACGACTTCAAATTCGGGTCGTAATTTCATGAGAAATTGATCACGCTTACTAACCGCCTGGACCTCCTGAAGCGCTGATAAGGTTGTCGCAGGAACTTTAGCATAAACTAACCGAGAGTACTCACTCCACAAGTTCAGAAAACCAGAATAATATTGCTCAATATTAAGGTTGCCCTGAGTGTAGTTGGCAATTTCTAATTCCAACTGAAATCTCCGTGCATTATTGTCCTGATAATAAATGCGCTTTAAGTATTCCCACATCTCCTTAGCAGTAGTGAAGGCCCGTAAATTATTCACCATGTGTGCCTCCATAGATCCCAAAATCCAAGAGATAATGCGAGCATCTTTCGTTTCCCATGCAATGAGATCTTTCGTATCTTTAGGTGCATTTGAGGTCCCATCAATATGACCCCAAAGTTCCTTCCCTTTCAAAAACACCTTGAATTGAAATTCCCATATCGAATAATTCTTCCCCGTAAATTTAACACAGAATGCTTCAACAGACATGATGTTATGTCGCAAGCAGGTCAAATAAAATAATAATCAGCACACGCCAAATAGTACCCTACAAGTTGGAAATCCCAAAATTAATCAAAGCCCACTAATATTTGCCCAAGAAAAGTGGCCCAAAATTTAATCAATTCCACAAGCCCACAACAGGTCCAGTACCCACACAATTAATAATTGAGGCCCAATTGCACAACCCACGTGCACCTCACCACACCAACCTCCAGCAGCCACCCAATCGACACGGCAAACGCACCAAATCGATCGATCGAAGTCGGAAGACAAACCCACAAAATCACCCAATGGAAGACGAGCCCACACAATTCGCCGGTCATGAACAGCGAATGAAACTGGGGAGTCTCAAACAGGAAAACGCCGCCCACACGACGACGCTGTATTTGCGTCGGTCAAGAACAGAAATCACAGGAGTCGAGCCGACCACCCTCAAAGATTCTGGGACTCACGTCGAACACCCACGATGTCAGAGACAGAATTTGACAACCAATAAGGATTCAGCTCTGATTTCTATCGGTATGGCACTGATACCATGTAAACAATTTTGTTGAATTAATCTTCCATTAGGGATGCTTACAATTTATAGTTACAAAGAATCTAAATATGGTAATTCTATGTATGGTACAAATATATATATATATATATATATATATATATATATATATATATATATATATATATATATATGTGTGTGTGTGTGTGTGCGCGCGCGTAATATATGGCGTAATCTTCTTCAATCCTGTTAACACATTTAATGTTTAAATATTAATAATACGAGTCCAAAATAAGTTTAATATGAGATGTGTCTGCTATACCTGCTAGAAGTTGCTGGTGAGCGACAGCTAAAAGTGGAAGAGGAAATATAAGTGATTTTGCCATATCCAGTACTGTCCCCTTAAATGCAAATAAAATCAATTAGGAAAACAAGTTGATAAAAAATATTGAACTAGAATGAAACGCAGAGTTTGTCTACTTTTATAGTTAACTAGTCCACTCCCCATTATCCTCAAGTCTTTTTCTCTTATAATTTGCCAACTATTATGTAAAAGGAAACGTGGACTAACTAGTACTACAATGGATAATTTTTATCTAATTATTGAAATGGATTAGAGCATCTTCAAGACTCTCTAAATACAAAATAATCTTTATTTTAAAGAGTTAATGTTTAAAAATAAACTCCAAGAGGCTCTCTATTTTAACTTTTTAAAATGGAGACTGGATTTGACTCTCCATATTTAAAGAGCCAAACTCACTATCTATTCTCAATGAACAATGGTTGCATTTAATAAATCACAGAATTCGATAATTTACTTCTTAAACTATTCAAACCATATTTAAATTGATTGGCCAATGACATATAAAAAATTATGTTAAATAAAAAAAGAGGAGAAATCAACAAATGTTTCTCGAGAAAATCAAAATGAAGAGCCAGAAATGAAAGCATTGTTGGAGTGTGTAAAATTTTGACTCTCTAAATTTAAAAATACTCTCTATAATGCATAAAATACTCTTTATAAATAAGAGTCTCTTGGAAATGCTCTTAGAAGCTAAATCAACAATATGATTCATTTTTTAATTTTGTGATTTTTTTATGCTATTCTCCATATATTTGAATTTGATAAATTTTCAAATATACAGAACAGGTTCCCTTTGCAGTCACATTTCCACAGCCATCTCCCCATCCCAAAAGCGGGGACACATTTCTTTTTAAAAAGAACAGGTTCAAAGATTCAAAAAGCAATTGCAGATTAATGAGGTTATGCATTCAAATCTTCCCTCAATAACAGTATCAGAACTTGATAAAAGTTCTAAGAAAGCTTTCTGACAAGTGGACACTTTAGATGGAAACCAGACCGCCATATTGCCATTGCATACTCAAAAACCCACAACCCAACCAGCCTCACTCCTTCGCATAGCTCCACAATTTTGTTTCACCATTTGCCACAAGCATTACCAACAAATGAATAGTTCGAGGCCACCATCCATTTCTGTCCAGTCTAACTTTCTTTTTGAAACCGCACTTTTATGGGGCCAAAAAGAAATAGAAAGCAATATGTCTTTGATGTAATCATATGAATATGTAGAACTCAGGCACCTAATCGCTATGCTTTCAATGAACTCAGGAAGCAGCCTATAATAAATATCCTCACTCGAGATAATTTAAGTTGAAACATAATTTAATGTTGCCCTTTCCCTTCATCTGGAGTGCGTGTGTAGTACAATGTATCCCCCAGAAAGTTCATCAATATCGACCATTTTTCCACGCGTTCAATTATATCAATCTAAACAAGTGATTTCTCCATGGATGACGTGACATTTAAATTCAAAGAATTGTTTGGGTGTAAGACAAGATGAAACATCCCATCTACACAAATGTCAACAAGCAGCAACAGGAAATATAAAAAAATATATTGTTTTTAGCATATTTTAGAAATCTTACCAAGTTTCGAACAAAAGTATTGAGGAAGTGATGCTTGGTTTGGTTACCCGCTAACAACTGAGGAAGGTAATTCTTGAAAACCCTGCAGAATATGGAAACGGTGAAAAACATTACTTACCATTTAGGTGGTCAAATCAAGAGAAAATAAGAATGAAATCATTCATGAGAAGCCCAAAATAGAAGATGAAGCAGATAAAGAATGAATATGCTGATTCAGATGACCAGAGCAAAATATACCACTTTAAGCCAGCCCAATTTATTTAGTTACCGAAGAGTTAGCAACGTGTGGTTATCACTTATCATTGCTAAACAAGTTTTAGAGACCATGTAGATCACCTTATTGTGCATAGCTCTCCTACCTAAAGTCATATCCAGATGATTGAACTGAAAATGCGAATCCCATGACCAACATAAGGTCCAGCTACCACCCCACAAGGCACATGCCACAGCAGATGGATATAGGGTTATGTTTTGATGCTAGAGACACACCTCATTATTCTATTAGCATGATCTGGACTTCGATCAACTTTACAATCCTAAGAATTTTTTTAAAAAAATTTGAAATAAAATTAGTACTGGCTTTGCTTGTTACTATATCCTCTAATTCAACATTACACCCTGGATCACTCATTTCATGTTTAAATAAAAATAGTCTTGCTCTCTCATTTTTGTTCAATTAAGGAGCATTTTGTTATAATACAAGTTAAAGTTCCATTTAATAATTTCACACTAGGCTTTTAAAGGTTGAGCCTTAAGAGCAGGCCAGAATAATTCCTACATACAGAAAGCATCCTTATGGCTGGTCCATAGAAAAAATGGTCAAGGAGACTGTAATTATGAAATCAAGACTGGTTTGCTGTATTCTGCTTGCAAATGCGAGTTTGTTGAGGTATAATTATTATTCTATTTATTTATTACCAAACTGACAACTCTATTTTCTTTTTATATGCTCTTCAGGTAATAAAGTAAAAGAAAACAACTTAGGAGAACCGAAATGAGCTACAGGTCATCAACCTGCCTATGGTTATTTTGTTGCCTGACATCTTACCTGAAAACCTTACCATATCTTGTCCTATTCTTAGGAATCAAAAATCAGACAATGAAATTGAACCCTATAGCTGAAATTGCCGCACATGATCACATTGAACCTTAAAACCCAATTCGTAATTTTGATAGTACTAATAATCAAAAGATCTTAGCCCCTATTAGGTGGAAGCCACATATTTGTTTTATGGTCAGTATGAAAAAAAATTCTCACTGTTTGTTCCTGCACCAATTACACTTTGTGCAAACTGCTACAATAAATACGACCCAAATTTCAGCAGCTGATTTTATTGATTGCTTAAAATAATTCTTTAAATATGCTATAATCAGATGAGAAACCTTGCACTATATAAGTACAAGAGATAATTATTTACAAACAGAAACAAGTAACAAAGGAAGAACGAAACAAATTGTAAGTAACATTTACATTGTAATGTAGCTTAGAGTGCTACTAAGTAAAGAACCACATATAAACTTGCTTCTTCTAATAGATTGTGTGTACACACACACAATCAATGAGAAGAAACAAGTAAAAGGGAGGAACATTACACACTAACACATTTAGCAAGATTAGTAAACAAGCAAATAAGTGTGAGTGAGTGAGTGAGTGTGTGTGTGTGATTCACGGTGGACAAAACCAAGGATGAAGAAATTATATGAGTGTACTCACCATGAACTTCCTGCAGCATTAGAGATGATATCATAAATTATCAATGGATGAATCCCTGCTTGAGCACCTAGAGACATGGCTTCAAGTGAAGCTACAAAATGAATGCCTTCAAGGAGCTCAATTACCATTTTACATTTACTGCAAAGGGAAATAAAAAGCTTATTTTAGAAAACATAAGATAGATCATTTACACTGTTCATAGATATACTTGCAATAGAATATTAAATTATATATCTTTTATCTGCAACAATATTCTAGGTATGTACTTGGACAGTATATTGATTTATGAAATCTCCTATCAATGATTAAATGAAACATAATTCCTTGTTCTAAACAGGGCAGGAGATATATGAAGTCAAAGAAAGCACACCTTCCCGCACCAAGTTCACCCTCAAACATGAAAAGTTTTTTGCACATGGCTGCTCATAAAACAACAGTTGGAATAAGAAGTGTGAGGAATATTTAAGAGAAACATTTTCCATATTTTTTAGCATAAAATTGCTTCAAAAAAACTTGAAGAAAAAAGAAGACTGAACCTGAAAGGATAGGCTGTGCACGTGAGGTGGAATCAGATCTTCCTGAAGATACAATCTGAATGACAAGAACAACAGCCATTCTGTATATCAAATAATAGGAGAAAAGATAGATTTAATCTTTAAGTAAAGCATAACTTTTTTACCATCACTTTTCCATTCAAAACCTCAGATACTGCCTTCAAGACGTACATGTCAACAACAAAATCCATCTGATAATCCTCTGCAAAAGCAAACCATTGAATAAATATATTTGAGAAAGTAAATTCAGTCATGATTAAAAGAAACTAAAGTTGGACAGATGCATTAACCAATTGATGTCCTCATCTATCTTATTTCACTTTTTAAGTAGACTGGATTATTTCCCCAAATTTATTATGGATGGGTGTGGGGTTTAGCAGTATAATTACTTCATAATTGCATAAAAAATGTATTAATTGGCACACCTACTTCATGGATCCAATTATTATAAACTGAAATATAAAACTATAAATTAGCCTTTATACTAGAGTGGAAGATGAAACTTGCACATCCAATGCCTGTAGAGAGAGACGTGGAAGGATGAAAGAGGCCAAAAGGAAAGACAACAGAGAAACTAGGCAATCTAGAAGGACAATATGTATACATCTATTTTGGATTGAAAAAATAATGCATAATTGCAGCAGAACGAAGATTGGAGATACAGAACAGCGTGGATATTCAAGCATAGAAAAGTAAGGTGTCCATCATGAAGGATGTGTGAAAAAATAATGTCGTCATGTATGTGTCAAACAACAATGCAGAATCAATTTTCTTAATTTTTATCTGGTTCGATGGGGAAACCGAACCCATTTCTAGAAATATCTAACTAGGAATTTCAAAGTACAGCATGTCTGATATTAACCCTGTTTTCTTAGCCAAAATGAAATGGATGATAATCTCTTTCAGGTCAAATAAACAATTTTTTGAAGCAATATTTTTCATTTATTAATTTGAGTTTCTATTCAAGTGAACTTGTTGATTGTACTATTTGGTTTGAATTTTGATAATATGTACATCATTTTGTTCACAAGTAAACAGTTAAATATGATATGATGCTTCAGTAAGAGTTCTAAGGACTGCAAGAAAAATGGGTGAAGTCATTAAACTTAATCGTTTTGATCAACATGGTTGAAAATGAACTGGACTACTACCAAGGCAACTTCAAACGGAAAATGGGAAAGCCTGACGCAAACTGAATTAAACCATCCCATTCAAGATGGAGGTGATGGGTGCCATTTCATCGAATTCATTATAAAAATGAGAAACAAAATTTTTGAACTCAAGGAGGAGGAGGAGGAGGAGGAGGGAGGGGGGGGGGGGGTGGAGGAAATTAAGACTTGAGAAATGCAGATAGATAATGTCAGAATCCGTATAGGTAAGCTTCACAATGGCTTTCTGAAGAGAGGATGCAAACATATATTTAAAAGAATAGATAATTATTCTAGTACATTTTACTAAAGATAACACAACAGGGAATCAGCATATAAAAAAAAAAAAAAAAAAGTTGCCTGTAAGACTCTTTTCCAGCTTCTGGATATGTGCTGGGCTTATGGTTGAATGGAGAACAATGACCGTGTCTTTCTGCAATTCTGGGTGTTCAGAAAAGAATTATCAGTGCACCTTAATCAAAGGGGCAGACTATTAACTTAAACTACATTCAAAAGCTCGAAAGCAACCTTTTAAAATACCCTCTTGACTGAAAATAATATCATTTATTTGATCAGCGTGAGATATCAATATAACCAAAGCTCTGACACCTGCAGGACAGAAAAAAGGGAAAAATGTAAGAAATCCAATGGAAATTACACAGGAGCAAGACATCAGAAAGTTATTGAAGAAAGATTCAACCATCTAAAAAGTAGGTTTGAAAATACAGAACCAAAATATAGTGCAATTTTCATTTAGTCATGGCCTTTTGTCACTAGTTCTATATATTCAGGGTTTTGCTTGTTCTCTTTCTGAAAATTAACTATGGAACTTGATTGATGTAGAACAGCAACAGTGTTTTGTTTATCACTGTTGTGACGACATATTAATTTCTCGATGTCTTTGTTATTATTCTCCCCATTCTGCTCAATGGTCTGACCCATTGGGCCAGCTGTCTTCATGATTTGCCCGACTCAGGCCCCTTTCGAAAAAGCTCTCCATTTTTATCTCCCAGGATGCATACATGACTGTGTGCATGCAGTGTCATTCTTTCATAGTTAAGAACTTCTACTATTTTCAGTTAAATGCCATAATTGTCAAAACCTTCAAATCATCCTAGTAACTACCACAAGAAACGAAGATACGTCCTACATCAGTAAATCATTATGAAAACTATTCACAAAAAAATAAAAATAAAAAAAAATTATATCAATTTGATTGTTACAACAACTGTAAGATGCAAGATTAAGAAGAAACGGATATTCTGAAAATAAGGAGAACGACAGACAAAAATGGCAGCAAAAGGCAGAACTAGTATTTTCACCTTTCCCTGTCTCCATCAGATTGGAACTTCTTCTGCCCCCTAGCTTTGAGAACTCATCCATCAGAGGACTGGATGTCTGTGAATGTAAGAATTGTAAGCATTTTATGAAAACAAGACAGAATAATACCAGTCTCAAATGTAGGTAAATGACATGGCCCTTTAGCGCTTTAGATGATCAACTTTAATGCTAATTTGATGATACCTGCAAAGCTCGTCCAACAAATTTTTAACTTTATGGCTGTAGTACTTTTATTCATTCTGGTTTTCACAAAATCGACAATTAATTTTAATCACACATTTCGTGGGACTCACAACTTTTATCAACTTTTCAATCACGTATTTTATTAACTTTTATTAAGATCTACTAAAATCTGATTTTTAACTTCATCAAGTAGGGGCATAATGTGAAATTTTTTTATCATCATCTTTATTAAATTGAATGACACTTTTTAGTTTGAGGTGCACGAGAAGAGTTGTTTTAATTTTAATATTTACTTGAAGAGCATCCTCGGAAACATTTTAACTAATTAATACTTTTGTAGAAAACTACATTCATTCAAGGAGATCCCAAGTGAGAATTGTTAAATTCAATAGTTTACGGAGTTTGGCTCCTTTTAAGATTTATTTTATTTTATTTTATTTTTTGCCAGTAGTAACGGTAAAACTGCCATAAAAAGGAGCTCAAGAAATCTCCTTTTAAGCTTAGACAAACATGATCTAAGTGCATAAAATTTGTCCAACATACTTTTAAGTTACTTATTTGGCAAAACATTATTTTTAACATTACCTTTTCTACTAACGAAAGTTATTTTTCTAGAATGTTTTAGAAAAGTAACTTTTAAGCACAAGCAAGTATGGTCCACAACATATGCACAAATTTTCACGGAACTAAAACAGATTTTGTACACAAAAGAAAGCAGATTTTGTCATAAAAAGAAAGCGATGATTATGATAAGTATTCGCCTCCATCTGGAAAATTTATAAATCATTTATAAATTGGTTTAACTTTATTTTCAACCACACGTTCCAATGAACCCATTAGTATTATTTACTTATCCACCACTCATTTCTAACTATTTATAAATTAAACCGTATCTACAACAGTTGCAACTCTTCGACTCAAAATAATTACGTGTGAATCTAGCTAATAATTGCGTTTGATAAACTCCCAATCGCTTCAATTAAATTCCCCAGTAATTTCCACTTCAAAATTTCACAAGTTGAACCTTTTTTTTCCTTTGTAGACTATGCCGCACAAAACCCGTCTCCACCAATTATGGATTCTCTCCATGATTTGCATCAGAAGACTGCAAAATTACTTAAAATGATCATTTAAATAATATTTAATCTATTCAATATCTATCACCAAACAACACCCAAAAAAATTCATCACATCACCCAAAAAGATTCAATTAAATCGAGACGAGACAGATCAAAACACTGCATCAAACCAACAAACAGAAGTATTCTAAAGTTGACCAACTTAGCTCATATAATTATCTACATTGAAAATCACTTCTATGGTTTTCCCAGTAAAAAGAAACAAAAAGTGACTTTTCAGACGAAAACTAGTAATTTAAAATGAAATTGGGCAAACCTCGAATGCTTGAACGGCATAGCCAGAATGAAGAAGAGAAGCCGCCAAATCCAAAGTGATTTCATCCAACCCAACAAAACCCACTGCGCCTTGAGCCATTTTCTGCAAAGAATTTTACAGGCTTCCCCAAAAAGAGTTATATGGATATCTGTATAAGATTTTTCCCTTCTGTATATCGAAACTATAGAGTTGGGATGTGAGATCGCAAAATTTTAATACGTAAGAAACAGGGGCAAAATTATAAATGACAGTAATAAGGAATCAACTTCCTTAACTTGACAAGTTGTTTTGACAGCTTTGAAAGTCTTACAATGAATAATAAATGAATAAAAATGATAAATTTTATCTGAATTTGTAGATAAAAACTTGATCCGTGACATAAACTGAAAGAGGCATAGGATTTTGCAACATTTTGATCCCCACCAAATAGGACTAAAAAGTATAAATAATAATTATTTTATTGAAACAATGGAGAAATGAATTTCAACTCTTTACTTATAGTATACTTGCCAAGCTTAGCCAAACATGATTAATTTTATATGATTTAAAGGTAGAGACTTAAGGGCAGAGAGATAAAGGTTTTCTTTTTTAAATAAATAATAGATAGAGGCAGGCGGCCAACTCTTCCTAACTTATAGCATCCACGTTAAGTTAAACTTATTTCAAATAAACTTTTTTCGTGTAAATAAGTTACTCTTATATCCATATAATTTATATACATATCTTCTATATATTAAAAGTGGCTATGTAACGGAATTTCTTGTTTTTAACGGAAAAACTAACAGAATTTGTTGTTTTAACGGACTATGCAACGAAATTTCTTGTTTTAAACATGCAGCTACACCTTCTTTCAGTATTTTTATCATAACTTTGTATTCTGATGTCCGATTGAGGCGATTCAAAATGCGTTGGAAAGCTAACTCATCTGGCTACAACTTTGATTCAGACATTATTCTCCAATTCGATCACTTTCTATGCCAAAAATAGGTCTCAATATGAGACTAAAACATCGGAGCATAACTTTTCGGTTGAAAATTGATTTGTGATCATCTTTTGACTAAATCTGATTCCATTGACGTTTTCCTTTATCCAATTGACTCCGAGCACTCTCAAATCTTCATCGTGAGGTTTGGCACAACCTTTAAGTATTTATATTTTAGTCCCCGAACTTTGGATCCCTTACAATTTAGCCATTTCTCCAAATTTGTCAACTTTTGCTTATTTTATTCGATCTCACCAACTTACATCACAACATCAAAATCGCACATCTAATTATTTATCAATTACATAAACATTACATCATTAATTATTTAATTAACCAAAAAAATTACATCTTTATTAATAACAAATTAATTCTTAAATAAAACTATTAAATATAAACTAGGCAAACGTGCATTGCACGTTGCTTGCACCTAGTACAAGTAAAATATATATATAATTATTTTCAAAAAAGTTTAGTAACTTAAATCGTGCATAGCTCATATCAGTATAGATAAAAAAAAAAAAAAATGTAAAAAATATATTGTGATTTGTGAGTAATATTACTTTAAGAAAATTATAGTTATCAATTCATAAATCTAGAGCACATGGAATGGAAATGACAAGGTATAATTAAAAGAATATAATATTTATAAATTGAATATATTAATGAATTGAAAGCTGGTAACTTCCAATAAAATATACCCTAAATAAATGGAAGGCATTAGATTTAAAAAAAAATGAAAATTCACTTCTAAGTAATTTTTTATATTTTATTTATTTACTTGAGGGACGGTTGAAGGGGAGTAATTTTTTATTTTTTAAAAAATATCTAAATAGCATATTTTTGTTAATATTGTGTCAAAAGTATCAATTATATATTTTTTAAAATAATTGTTATCTACTACAAAAATAAATAAATTATTTCTTACTTTAATTACTAAAGAAACATTTTTTAAAATTTAGGGTTTCATTCCTAGCATATTTAAATTATTGTGCTTAATATATTCATCTTTTTCTATTGTCGAATCAGCAAGTGATGGATCTCCTCACGTTTAACGTTATTTTTCAGGCTCAAATGTTACATTTTAAATGTTGTTTCCACGTTAAGGCATGTTGCTTTATGAATTATCTAATGTGACGACAAGATTTTTAATTTAAAATGTCTATGCAATTTGGTTTTTTTTTTTTTTTTTTTCTATATTGGATCCCTCAAAGGTGGACAAGAGGATGATGAGTTCTAAATAGTTTACACACTTATCTTGATTTTAATTTTATCGATATATTTTTAACTATTTGCTAAGACTTCGTTCCTATCACTGGGAGCTAATCTTCATCACATTCATATATTTTTCTTAGTGATAATTATTAAATTATTTAGTTTAAAAATGTAAAAAAGATACTAAGCATGATACGTATGTATGTTTCAAGGAAGACGAGAGTGAGTCTATATATTAATAATATTATTTGTATTGATGTATTGAGATGTCTCGTCGTGTATTTATAGAATTTAGATTTTATTTATGCTCTAATAAATGAAATATACATAATTAGTCCATACATTTCACAATAAATCACAATTTTGTTATAACAAGTGTCGATGTAAAATTACATTTCATATTCAAATTAATCGAGTTTAATATAATACTCAAAAAGTAATTATTGACTTCTAATTCTTCAGGGAGTAACGAGTGTAGGTCTATTTTTTGAAAAAAAAAATGCATTCGTGAATAGCATTTTAACATCATTTCAAATACACATGCATCGATAAAATAATATTACACGTAAATTCAATTTTTTTTAATCACACATTTCCCATCAATACACTATTTTAAAATACATTTTTTTGACAAAAATGGGGCTTGAACAAGTCCTAAATATTGTTGAAAATCTCTTTTATCAATCATTTCATTTTTATTTTTATTCTTTAATACACGAGGTACAAATATTCTTAATTTTTTTATCTTAAATAAGTCAAATTATTTTATTTTTAAAAAAATAAATTTGATAACTAATTAAATTAGTCAAAACCTAAAATATTATTTTCCCATTTCTAATTGAGGAAATTAGGCTCCTTACCCTTCAAAAATAAAAAATTAGAATAATAACCTTAAAACTAATTAAACTCCTTAATCATGTAATAAATACGTCAAGGCTCCCGAAAACTCCCAAGAGTCCCACCTTCGTCATCGGCACCTGCACAGCCGTCTGCAATTGCTCCAACATTGCCTCACCAACCACCTCCTAAACAATCCATCACTGCCATCCCACATCCATACACTACTACCACCTCAAAGTTTTCATCAAAAGGTAAGTTCATATCACCAAATGAAGAATTTTCATCGTATGCACACACTCTTCTTACATCACTTCCACTATTTGTGGTTCAGAATCCTTTTTTTTTTTTTTTTTCTTTTTGTAATTTTTTCATTTGGGACTTGATTTTTTGCAAAAGAAATTCCTTATGGCCTAAAAGTTGAAAATCTATAAAGCAATATGCAGGTCAATAAATAAACTTAATTTTTTTCCTCTATTCTTGACATCCCATAGAGATATTTCTCCTTCAACAATGCATTTGCTATCATCAAATGATAAATAACAGGATGAAAGACATGTGATATCATTACTTTTGAATATTCTCTAACATATATAGTTGAAAGTGACGAGGAACATATCTGTCTATCCTTGCAGCTACGGGCAGCTTCTCATCAACAAACAAACTGATGAATATCATTTATCGCTTTTTTTGAGCGGTTGTCATTTTTTTTAAGTATTTTGTCATTTTTTTGAATTTTTGTAAAATTTTCAATTTGTATCACTTTATTAAACTAATTCTTAAGGTTTTGATTGGTGTTTTATCATTTTTTAATATTTGTCACTTTTTTGAATTTTTGTTACTTTTTTAAGTATTTGTCACTTTTTTATAATTTATGTAATTTTTTTGAGTGTTTGTCACTTTTTTCTATTTGCTGTAATTTTTTTTTTTTTAAATTTATGTTACTTTTTTGAGTGACAAACATTACTTTTTAATAAAAGTGAAATTGTATGTCACTTTTTAATAAAAACTTAACTTTATACAGTATTTTTTTTACTTTTAAAACACTTTTCATATGATTTTTCTAAAGACCCCAAAATTTAGAGGTATTTTTGTAAGTTGCTCGATTTTTCACCCCAAGCCCATTTCCAATTAATAAAATTGACCTAAATTTTATCAAAATCTCTTATTATACAGTAATGTCGTTTTAACCGTTTTAGATAAATCGAATTGGAAGCTCAACTGCGTCTCTCCTCATTATTGTGATATCGCTATCTTCCTTTTCCTGTGATTTTAACAGTCAAATTTATAAAAATTCAACAAAGAGAAACGCAAAAAATACTACGGGATTGGACTACGTTATTTTGTAAGAAATAAAATTGAACATGTAATTAATTAAATTAATGTAGCGTTGTTGTAAATATTAAAAAAAATTAATTATTGTACGGAACCAGGGAATCGAACCTTAACGGTTCCACTTGCTAAATAAATTTGAATTCGACGGTTCCACTTGCTAAATACCCGATAATTCGGGTTCAAATCAATTCTTTTTAAAATCGAATCGAACCATATACAACCCTAGTTTTTCTCAAGTCAACAAGATATACGCATAAAAAAAAAAACAGTTGTTTCCCAGTTCCATAATTAAGCCTTTTCGAAATCGAAATCTTGGAAGTTTAGACAAAAAAGTTTTAGTACTCCCAGAGTATTTTAATTGACATGCATGTTTAATTGATGCGATCAACTATTTAGTTGAGACTTATACGTAAAAAAATAATTCAGAGTCAATTAAACGATGACAGTGATTACTAAGCTCCAGTTTTGTTTGGATAAAATTAGATTTTTAGGGATTTTTAATAAAAATTGTTGATATGTGTTATTGAGAATTAATAAAAAATTTGGATCCTATAAAAGTATCTCCAATATTTGTCAAGTAAAATATATCTAAATTGTGATTTATAGATATCAAAAGTGGCCGAAAATTTCTCCAATAAAGAGATGTAAAGGAAATTCAAATTGCATATTTAGGTGAAAAAAAAAGGATGTAAATTTACATTTTTTTTTACATCAACAAAAGACCAAAAAAATAAATTTAGATATTTTCATTGAAGCAAAATTTGAATTTAAATCCATTCGGATGTAAATGACGATACATAAGTGATTTTAAAAATACGTGATTAAAATGAGTTTTAAGAAAAATAAATTTTAAAAATGGAGGTCAAACATGAACTTAAATTATTTACATCAAGTACTAATTATTTTTAAGAAGTGTAGATCTCACATTCCTCTTAAATATTAACTTTTATAGCTCTTGTTTGAGCCACATTTTTTCATCAAAATTTATTCTTGAACAGTGGTTGACCTTATTTCAACTACACATTGTTCAATAAAATAATATTATACGTACATTTAAAATCTTTTCTTATTTTTTAATCATACATTTTCCATCATAACACTATTATATATATATATATATATATATATATATATATATATATATATATATATATATATATATATATATATATATATATATAAATGAAAAATATGATCGTTATTCATCATATCAAGTCATCAATTTTGAATTTCTATCTCTTGTGTAGGGGCCAATAACGACTATATTTTTCAGGGAAAATTTCATTTCTAAGAGTTTAAGTATCACCTATTTCAAAACTAAGAAATCAACTTTCAAATTTCAAAAATCAGATTTTTTTACATATTTATTTATGAAATAATAAATTATTAAATCAACTTATTATTAAATATTTAATTCTAATATAATATAATTAACCTACCCCACCTCCACAACCCCTACCGCTCCAATGATTATTCCGGCAGCCATTCCGGTCACCACTCTTCTCCGGCAGCCGTTCCGACGATTGCTCGATGACCGTTTCGACGATTACTTCGATTCCGGTGACCGCTCCGACGACCATTCTGACCACTATTTCGGTGACCGATTCCAACGACTATTTTGCGGTCATGGTTCAAAAATTTTGTAGGTCACAAGTAATTTGTTGGTCACAGATTTCAAAATTAGTTGGTAACAAATCAAAACACGGTCACAGACTTCCAAATTAGTTGGTCACAAATTCTTTCACGGTCACAGATTATATAATTTTTAGGTCACAGATAACAAAATGGTTGGTCACGAATTATATTTTTAGTAACAGATTATCGAATTTTTAAGGTCAAAAATTATATTTTTAGTTACAGAAGGTCACAAGAACACATATTTCCAAATTATTTGGTCACAGATTTTGTAACGGTCACAGATTATATAATTTTTAGGTCACAGATAACGAAATGGTTGGTCACATATTATATTTTTAGTCACAGATTATCGAATTTTAAGGTCACAAATTATATTTTTAGTCACAGAAAATCAAAATGACTAGATGCACCCCCACCACCTCTGCATTATCGCCACGACCACTACCACCGCCTCCACGATAGCCACCCGTCCAACATCACCACCACCCAAACACCACGACAATCAGTAGTAACACCGCCATTTCCAAAACCACTACCAAAAATCACTAGATCCCGCCAGATCCGCCACCACAATTACAACCACATAATTGTCGCCGCACAAAACACCACCAACCACCAGCACCCAACCGTCACCTTATCGCCAGACCACCATACTAGATCCATCACCACGCACTGCACACCAACCACCTATCGCACACCCATCGCACACCCACTAACGGCACCTCCACCACCACCACATCACCATCATCCAGTCATCCTCACACCCACAGATTAAAAACGCAGCGCCACTCAGACAGCCGGTGGGGAAGATGAAGACGATCTGGTTTTGAGATCCAGATATGATTTTATAAAAATATATTTGCATCGTCGACCACCGTAATTTCACCATAAACACATCAAATCAATGAACAAACAGTGGAGAGGAGAGGGAAAGCAGGGGCAACGCTGTCGCGCGAGGCGTTGCTGTCTGAATGATCGTCGGAGGGAGATGAGAGTCTTCTTCCACTTGCTGATGTCGAAGCCGCTGGAGGGAGAGGGGAGGGAAAGCAGTGGCAACGCCGCCGCCCAAGGCGTCGTTGCGCCAACCACCAGATCGCACCAAGGGATCACCGGTGATGCACCTGTCGTGACGCTCGCCGGTGCTGGGCATACAGTAGTGAAGGCGCAAAGGCGACAAGAGAGGGGAGATCGACGAGAGACGAGAGGGAGGAAAGAGAGAGAGAGAGAGATGTGGTTTGGGGGGAAACGACGTGGGGCGGTGGAGTGGGTAGGGTTGATTTATAAATTAATTTAATTTAATAATATATTTATCCAATAATAATATATTAATTAGTAAAAGTTCTGATTTTTGAATTAACAAACTTTGGATCTGATTTTTGAATATGAATCTTGAAAAGTAGGATTTCCTGTAATTTTCACTATTTTTCATTCTCATTCTACAATAATGAAAATCAAATGAGCCCTAAATAGGATATGGTCCTCACCTCACCTAACCTTAAACAAATTGGTTTGCCTTACATTCAAGTGGTTTTAATAAGAAAAAAAAAATAAAAATCTCCTATCAGTATCCAACTGTCTGTAATAATTTTCCGTACAAACTCAATCATCCAATGCAATAATTCATTTCCTTTTTTGTTTTTATTCTTTTTTTCTTTTTCTGAGCATATAATCCATTTCATGGTCCTTTTTATTTGGGAAAATTGCAAATGAGGTCCCAAATCTTTTACTTAGTTGCAGAATGTACCTAAATATTTCATATGTTGCACTCGCAGTCCTACTAAACCTTTCATTTTGTAACAAGCGATTCCGTCCATTTGTTCATTAATTAAAAAAGAATAAAATTGTAACTTTACGTTTCTCCTTAAAACAATTTGTTTTGTGCAGATTTGTCGCTAACAATTAAAAGATAATTCAAATGATTGTGTAAGGAACAGATCTCTTGAGACAAAGTCCCAACGAAGGGTGTTTTATTGATGAAGATTACAATTGGAAAGAGACAGAATACCTCCAAGGGGCGCAAACACACGAATACTAAGAAAAAATATTTTAAAGTTAACTAAAAAATGAAATTACATATTCTCTGTTTGAGAGTGATTGATTTGGAGTCTTTTTCCTTCTATGTCTTCTTTTCTTTTATACTCCTTTGCCAGTTTTCATTGTAAAAACCGTTTGAAAACTCCTGAAAATTGCTCATCGTTCTGTAACTACCCACTTTCTTCGTGATGGCTGACTTGTCAAGGAACTGCCGCTAGCAACTGTTGTTATTGCTCTAGTTGTTTAACCGCTTGTAACCGAGATTCTTGGATCGTGAGGTGTGATAAGGTTGCTCAATAACCGCTTCAATAATTGAACAAAATGCTACATTGACTCAAACTTTGGGAGTCTCAAAGGCTTGGGCGAGAGTGAGACCGTCCTCTGAGTGACAATAGGGTACTTCATTCACTCAGATCCTGAGCGTTCTGCAGGCTTGGGCGATGATAGTTCTCTACTCGTGGGCTGTCACTATATTTTACAATGGTTTTATTTGGGCCCATTCCTCATTTCCTTAACTGAGCTCCATTTCTTGGACCACATAATTGAGTCTTACTTAATAATCGGGCCTCAATTAATCGTTGGGCCTCATTTAGTTAGGCCTTATTTTTGTATGTCAACAATTACCCCCCAATATGGCAAAATTAATGCCAAGCATTAATCTTATGCCATATTCTTTCTGGCAATGCTTGCTTTCTCGGAAAAGAGTGGATAATTTTAATCATTATTTACATTTGGTGGTAATCCTTAATAACCTGAAAGTGTAACGCTATATCCCTATAACCCAAAAGACACGCCACTTCGTCGCTCCACTTCAATCGCGTCTTTACATCGTGCTTCTCTATAAAGGTCACTATTCATCAGCTTGCTTCCTTGCTACGTTTCTCAAGAACTCTCCACAACTACCGCATTTCGTTGCACATGGCGACTTCACAAACTCCTTCCGATAACTCCCTCAGTTTCGAGGATTTCCAAAACCTCCTTACCAGACCATACGTAAATCCAAACTTTCTTTCGCAAGCCCGCCCTAACCATGATGAATTCTACATGGGTTCGTCATTTAATGATGCTGAATCTATTGGGCAAGCGGCGGTGGGTCAGCTGTTCCCTTGCACTGAGCCTCTTTTTCTGAACTCTCTATCGTTGAAGCCAATCTGCAAAAAAGGTATTCGCACTTGGCCTAAAACTGATGCTAGTTTTAGTAGATGACATGTACGTATGGTGAATCATGGCCCCACCAAAGTGATTTTTGATCGTACTAAAATTTCTGATTTATTAGAAATTACTCTCCACCCCCAATTTATGACCCAGTGTTTTTCCCTCTCGCTTTGAGTTTTTGGTCTTCTGAGTATAATACTTTTGTTTTTCCTCTTGGCCCAATGTCTATTACCCTAAGGGATGTTGGAGCCCTAGTAAACCTTCCGCCCTTGGGTGATACCATTTTTCCTAGCATTTTGATTGCCGGCGCTGTCCCAAAGTTTGACAAAAAGCTTACTAGTCATATTCGGACATGCAAGGCCTTTATACTGCCTTTAGCTCTGAGCCTTTTCACATTGAGCGTGTGGCCTTTCTTCAGGTATGGCTTTGTAAATATGTCCTTTGTGTCCCCAACCTAAAACCTTCCATGAGTTATCTGCCTATAGCACATGAGTTGGCGCGTGGCAAGTCTTTGAATTTATATTCATTCTTTTTAGCCGCCTTTTATAGATGCATGACTTCTCTCCAATTTCAACAAAAGAATGGTGCATCTCCCACTAGCAGTGGACCCCTTTAGCTCTCTCAATTGTGGTTGAGAGGATACTTCCCCAAACTTGGTGCTTCACCATTTCCTCCTAGATCGATCAATTGTTATGGGTTATTCATCCATCAACTGAACCATGTGAATATGTCCAATAGGGACGTTTTCACATTCTTTTACAATTTGAATTCAACACCTTCCTTTTTCCTTTTTCTCCTCATCAAGTCCCCATTTATGTGCGACCTCCTTCTACTCTGGCTGAAGTGAGCACTTTCTTGCCCATTTGGGCACAATTTTGATTGGGAGAAAACTGTTCCAGGACATCGTAACTAGAACGAATGCCAAGGCAGAGGTTGAGATATATGCTCCCCAATTTTTTGCTCGCTAGCTTGGTTTTGGCCAAATGTGGCATGTTCCTTCCTGTTATTCTAGAAACTTAGCAGAGCGTTTCCATACTATAAATAAAACTGAGGCACAAGCCATTGATGCCCGCTATATTCTTTTGACCAAAGATTTTTCTTTGGCTCCTTTCAATTCTACTACTGTCACTCATCCTCTTTTTGACCAACTCTGGCCAACTGTGAAACGCAGGCTGTTCACTTCTGACGTCAACCATGCTTTCCAATCCTTGCCACTCCTCTATCTATCAGGAATCTCACTTCGCCCGCTCACTCTAAACATATTGCTCCTTCATCTGCTTTCCCTCCTGTTCAGGATAGAACAGCCAAAGGTACTTCCAGCCGCAAACGGCCAGCCTCAACTTTACTAATTTTGCAGGGTGGTGGTGGTGGTGATGATGATGATGATGATGATGATGATGATGCTCCTCTCATCCTTAGGAGAATGGTAATTGAGTTTGTTTATTCATGAAAAACAATCCTTCATGAGTTAATGTTTTACCTGAATTTTCTAGAAGAGTTCAACTTCTCCTTCGAAGGCTCTAGTCTTAGCAACCCATACTCTATCGCCTTCTAGTGAAGCTATTTCATCCAAATCATCTGATGAAGGGGCTCCGCCTAAAGAGAAGTCCATGGCCCTAGAGTCTTCACCACAACTAGTTGGAGAGCTGCCACCTTCCCAGGGCATTGACCCCTCATGTGTCGAACCAGAAGGTAATACACATCTTAATGTCTTTACCTTTGCTTGTACCATTGGCCTTCGACTCATTGCTTCTTGAATTCTGCAGAGGATCCCATGGATTTGCCCGTTGTAGCAGAGCCTGCTCGCTCAGATAAAGGGAAGTCTCCACAGGTGGCTGAGTCAACTAGTGACGTGCCCGAACTTTTCGAAGTTGCTGATGAGGTAGCCTTTGTTTCATTTTTTATCTTCACTTCATTTACTGTAGTGAAAACGTTAAATTCTTGCATTTTTCTTTCCAGGATGCTGATGCCATCGTGCATTCTATTCAGAACTTGTTCACTTCTTGGAAACAAGTAAAAACATCTCGCCCTTCTTCAATTAGTCGTCCTTCTGCTTCATCTGTTGCCTTCTTAGAAGAAAATATGAATACTCTTAAGCAATCAGTGTCTGAATATGTTTCTTTTATGGACATGGATATCGGCAAAGCCAGTACTGCTAAACAAAGAGATAAATTTGAGCTTTTGAGTGCGAAAAAGGCGCAAGCACTTAAACTTCCTTCGCTCAACATTTCATCTGATTTTAAGGAGACGTTGAAGATTATCCATTCTGAAACCAGCTCTTTGTTGGCCAAGAATATTGAGTTGAAGACCAAGAGTACTCAGTATCTTCATGCTGTATCTGAAAATGAGACTTTACTTCAAGAGATTGATAAAGCCAATGTCGAATTAAACGAACTCTCCTATGAAGTTATGGTTGAGGACTCTTTGATGATAAGCTTAGCTACAGAGATGAAAGAATTTCAAGCAAAGATGGACAACTGCAGGGCTAGATTGGTTGCCAAAAGCGTAATGCTTCCCAAGGAATTGAGTGAATCAAGTCTTTGGTTGATCGTTACATAAAGCTGGAGATTGATGATGATGTTGCAACTGAGTTATCTGCTATTTCTTCTAAGCATAGCGAGGAGTGGGGGAAGTTTAGGGAACAAATGCGTTCAGCTTGGGGTGAATTGTAGTTAAGTTATTGATGCCTTTCTTTTCTTTGTAATTTTGTGCTGGCAGCTACTGTTAATTCGAATGTAATGGTAGCCAATATCATTAATGGAACAACTATTTTATTTATTTGCGTATTGATTGACGTTTTCTTCAATCGTCAACCCCCCAAGTATTTAATTACCTTATGCTAAACTCGTGCACATTTCTCTTCATGGAATTTTTTACACGGAGCAAAACTTTTAGTATTCCAATCTTCTTTTCCAAGATTTTGGGCCATTTAATTTCGGTTACTATGCATGCAAGTGGCCATTCATATTCCGTCTTTTCATCTTCACACCTCTATAAATGCGTATGTGTTACGCATTTGTTATCTTCATCTTCATCCTCCGCAAAATCAACTTACTTGCCATCGTTTGACTTTTCAGATAGTTAACCAACTATTTCTTCCTACAACAGAAATTGATCATTGATTTGTTGTCCATCTAGTTGTCTGCCTCGATATCTTTGGTATGGGAGATATAGGAAATGTTCTTTGGCCAATGATGGTATTCTCAACGCCTTCATGTTCTCCGGAGGGAGTTCTTGATGGAAGGCGATTTGCGAGTACTTCCTGGCCACTAGCCTGCTGAGAGTGTTTCTCAGCCTTCTTGCCTACCATTGCAGCAATACAATTAGGAAGGCGGTTTGAGAGTGTTTCTCAGCTTTCTTGCATGTCATTGCAGCAATGCATTTAGGAAGCGGTTATGGCCAGTTTACCCTTTTCTTTGTGATTGATAGATGAATGATGTCAACCTGCTCCCAATTGCAGCTTATAGAGCATCTTGTATTTTGTATCTCATGATATGTAACGAATATTTGATGATAAAAGAGGTTATTTGAACGTACTTCGTTCTTGTTTTATTTAATCATGAGCGCTCAGCAATGCTATTTATTTATGTCTTTATTTGTTCACTTTTCCATAAGGAAGGAACATATTTTTTTTTAAGTATTTGCCGTTAATGAATCTCACGTGCTTAGTGCTATCTAAATCTTCCAAATGATAGGCTCTATTAGGCAATACGCTTTTCACTTTATATGGCCCTTCCCAATCGGGCTATCATTTGTCATACTTTGGATCTTTGCTATCCAAAGGGAGTATTGTTTTCCAAACCAATTTGCCCAGACTAAAAGATTTGACTATAACTTTTTTGTTATAAAATTTAGTAATTCTTTGTTTTTGAACTTGCAATCTATCTAGGATATCCAATTTCAATTCGTCCAACTCCAATAAGTATCGGGCTAATGACTCGGCATACTCATCATCACCTAACTTATGTTACAAACACATTTTGATCGATTGCACATTAATTTTCATAGGCAAAACAGCCTTATGTCTATAAGTAAGTTGGAAAGGAGTGACTTTGGTACTTGAACGAGACGACGTCCTATAAGCCCATAAGACTTTATTTAAACATTCGTGCCAATTTCTATCATTTTCAATTATCATTTTCCTTCTGATATTCTTTAGAATCTTATTAGAAGATTCTACATATCCATTAGATTGAGCGTAATAAGGTGTGGAGTTTACTAACTTAACTCCAAACTCACTCAAGAATTCCTTCACTTGATCTCCATTCAGGGAAGTTCCATGATCCACCATCAAAGTTTATGGAATCCCAAATCTATAAATAATGTAGTCACGAATAAAATCTATAACACTTTTCTGAGAGATCTCTTTTAAAGGTATCACTTCTACCAGTCACGAATAAAATCTATAACACTTTTCTGAGAGATCTCTTTTAAAGGTATCATTTCTACCCATTTAGTGAAGAAATCTGTTGCAACTATTACAAATGTATGTTGCTTGGACGATGGGAGATAAATCTTCCCTATCAAGTTTATCGCCCAACCTTTGAACGGCTAGGGTTTAATAATGGGTGTCATTCCTCTTGCTGTCACTCTTTGTATCGGACCATACTTTTGGCATGCTAAACAACTCTTCGCGTATTGAACACATAACTCTCCCATTTTGGGCCAAAAGTATCAACTCCTAATAATCAACCATCTCATCATTTATCCAGCTCGATGGGCTCCACATATCCCTTCATGCACTTCAGTCATTATCGCTTTGGCCTCTTGCAAACTCACGTATTTTAGTAGTATGCCATCTGAGCGTTTATTGAATAGCACTTCATTTATCAATACATAATTCAATGAACGTAACTTCATTTTCCTACTACTTTCCTTATTAGGTTCTTTGGAGAACCTTTTAATTTCTGCCCTCCAATCTATTACATCTCCATCTTGTATGCAATGAACTCCAATCATTCTCACCCTCCTTTGTACTACGGGCAATATTAATCCATACTCATAAGTAGATTCCTAATTTAAAGCTTTTGAATAACCCGAAGCCATTTAGGCCAATTCATTTGCTATGTCATTATATATCCTATTAACATATTGAAGCTCTACTTGGTAAAATTCTTCCAACAATTCTTGGGCGATTTCATATTGGCTTATGATGGAATCACTTTGGCACTTAAAACACCAATTAATTGGTGAATTACCAATTGAGAATCGCCCCTAATAATCACATTCTTTATTCCCATATCTACTAACAGCTCTAAACCCACGATTAATGCTTCGTATTTAGCATGATTATTAGTACACATCCTATCCAAAGTGAAAGCGAATTTGTAACAAATCCCTAAAGGATTTATCAGCTATTCCTACCCCTACACCTCTAGAGATTTTTGATCCATCAAAGTATAAAACCTAAAGTTTTAATTCTAATGAATCGATTTTCAATTCAATCTCCTTAGGCATGTTAAGGCATGGATGATCGGCTAAAAAGTTAGTCAATGCTTGATTTTTGACTGCCTTTTGGGGTATGTATTGTATTTCAAACTCTGACAATGCTAAAATCTAAGGGCCTATCATTTGGTGTAAAATAGGGCTAGAAAACATATACTTAACCAGATTTACTTTAGAAACTAAATAAACGGTTACTGGCCGTAAATAAGCCCTTAGTTTTGTACATGTGAAATATAAAGTAAGACATAATTTTTCAATAACAGAGTAATTACATTCACATTTTGTTAACCGTCTACTCAAATAATAAGTCGTCTTTTCTTCACCAAATTGGTCTTCTTGCGCAACCATTCCAGCTATCGATTCTTGTTCAGCCAATACGTACACTTTCATTGGCCGTCTTTAGATTGGTAACACCAATACTGATGGACGCGATAGACATGTCTTCAGGCTTCCAAAAGCCTTTTGATACTCTTCTTTCCAGACGAATTCATCCTGATTTTTTAGCTTTAAAAGAGGCGAAAAAGCTTTTGTTCGCCCTGTACAATTAGAGATAAAGCGTCTTAAAACGTTTACTTGGCCTAGAAATCTTTACAATTCTTTTTTTGGTCTCAAAAATAGCATTCGCTTTATTCTTAGGTAGTTCAACCCCCCTTTTTGTGCACTAGAAAACCAAGGAAGTTTTCCGCATTAACACCAAATGCACATTTCAAAGGATTCAATTTTAGTTTGTATTGCCTCATTCGCTCAAGTGAGCGTTTTAGTTGTTCAAAACGGTCTTCCTCTTTAATAGATTTGACCACTATATCGTTTACATACACTTCAACAAACTTGCCTATCATATCATGAAAAATCAAGTTCATTGCCCTTTGATAAGTTACCCCTGCATTTTTCAGGCCAAAAGGCATGACTACCCATTCAAAGCATCCTAAAGCTCCAGGGTATCTAAAGGTAGTTTTGTGTACACCTTTTTCAGCTATGTAAATTTGATTGTATCTTGAATACCCATCCATAAAAGAATACATCACATGTCCGGCAGTTGAATCTACTAAAGAGTCTACCGTAGGCATTGGATATTCTTTGGGCGTTGCTAAGTTAAATTTCTAAAATCTATGCACACTCTTAACTTACTATTCTTTTTTAACAATGGCACGATATTAGACAACCATTCGACATATCTGGCCGTCCTAATAAAACCTGCTTTTAACAATCGTTCTATCTCTTTCTTAATTTCAGGAAGTACATTAGGGGCAAAACGCCTAGGAGGTTGTTTATGAGGCTTAAAATTCGGCTTAGTTGGTAATCTATGTTCTACTAAATTCTTATCCAAATTAGGCATATGTTTATATTCCCAAACAAAACAATCTTTATACTCTTTTAACAAAGCGATTAATTTACTACTAACCTCGTGACTAAGCATTTGGTTGGCCGACAAATGTTGGGCGATCTTCTCCTTCGTCGCCAATATTTACCCTACTCAAAGGGTCTTGTGCTTGAGCGTGCCCAGGCTTTGTGATCATCATTACTTCATTATCCAAGTTCCTCGTAAGCACTTCCTCTTCTAAACAATCTAACTTGTTGACTTCTCGACCAATATTCTGTTCCAACTCGAACACTGCTAATTTGTTTCCCAATGCTTTTAATGCTGCTTCCTCTTTCGTCTTGTCTTTACATTCTTTATTGAAAGCCATTAACTTGGCTTTGAAGTCCTGAATGTCGATCATTTGCCTTTGTTGCTGACAATTCATTTAAAATTCTTTGATTACCTTTTTGCTAATTACTGGCTCTTCCATGACCACTATGTTTGGATTCATTTGACTGAACATTTCAGTAAGTGCATCCACTAAAAATAGTTCTTCACTCTGTGTGACAATTTGAGTATCTTCTCCATCTTGAACCACCTTGACAAGTCCATAATTTCCCTCGTTCATGAATCTTTCCACCGAGTTTGCTTCTGCAACAAAGGGTCTATGGTCGGCCTGTACCACTTTTGCTTCGCCCTTGTCATTCCAGAAAACCAAGCATTGGAGGAGTGATGAAGGTATGCAACGACTCCCGTGGATCCAATCCCTTCCTATTAGCACATTGTAACAAGTAGAGCCATCTATTACAAAGAAGACTGTGGTCCTAGTAGTTGTCCCCACAGTTATGTCCAGTGGCATTACCCCTTTAGCTGAAGTTGCTCCTCCGTTAAAGCTGTGAGAATAACTTTCGTTGGGATCATATCGCTTTTTGTCTTTGCAAATTTTCTCATCATCCTGGACAGGATGGTATTTATGACTGCTCCATTATCAATGAGCACTTTTGCCACAGGTATACCATTGACTAAGACCTTCATGTACAATGGCCTCAAGTGTTTAGTTAATTTCATGGCTTGTCTTTTGAAGATGACATTTTTAGCAGCATCTATTTCCACTTTATGTTTGTCTTCCGTTGAATTATTTCCTTGTGATAACTCAACATACAATATTTCGCACTGAGCTTCTGCTTCCTGAATTTCCTTTCTACTTTCTTCTAGTATTTCTTCTTCGGTTACCCATCCTGTAGGGGGAGGCAATATTCTTGGGGACGACCCATATTTCTCAGAGCGAGGCACTCTCTTTTTCCTTTTGGGTGTCCCGTACAACACATAGTAATCAAAGAAACGCCTAGATGGTTCTCCCAACAAGTCTACCTCATGAACACCTTCTAGATGTAGCTGTTTCAACAACGTATTGCGCGACACTCCCCTCTTTCTTCTCTCTGCTTCCAAGTCAATTTCTTCTTCGATGTCCGTCATACCATCATCCTCTTCTTCATCATATGCCCCTCTACATGTTTAACCTTCTTCACATTTTAACACACATGCTTCCTCCTCGTTATCCTCCCTTTCCTTCTCTTCGTTCTCTTTGTTTTTGAATTCATTGACTAATAAATAGTTATTAACCATGACGGAGGTAACATACAGAACTAAATAGTGAAAGGTTGCTCTGGATCTTCTTCATCTTTTTTCCCTCGCTCAAACTTTGATCTCCCAGAAGAACTTTCAGGCAATTCTTCCATTGATTCGCCGGTACCAGTCTCTTTACTATCCTCGAGAACATTTTGATTAGCCATTTCGAGCAGTTTAGGGGCCTTCGGACGTGGCAATCCTTGTTGTTACCTCATCATTCGTGCATAATTCCGTTGAAAACGCCTTAGTTGAGTTCTAGTCATCTCATTGAAGGGTATCACCATTCCTGCACTATACTGGAATGAATGTCATACATTTGGTTGGCGAGGTTGCGGCCTGAATGTCCTCCCATTATTTATTGGCCTGAACTGCCTCTCAAAAGGCGGTCCTCTATAGAATGATGTACCTCGCCGTCCAACAGGTTGGGTGTTTGGGACAAAATCAGGGCGATGGTGGTGTTGCCATATTCCTGATTTCTCTGTGTTTGCACTCACTTCTCCTTTGCATCTTGCACACAGGACGCCTCCGTCCTCTCTAGGCTCCTTCCTTTTGATACGTTCAAAAACCCTGGGATGTGGCCCAGAATCTTCTTTTCCGTCGTCTATAACCAATTTGAATCTTGTCAACTTGTTTTTGAAATCAATCGTCACCATGGTCACCCAAGTGGCCGTGGGAAATGATTTTCATCCACTACCGTTTTCTTCTTATCTTCGAACGTGATTCGCCCTAACTCGATAGCATCATGTAACACATGACAAAAAACTAAACAATTATTAGTCATATGTGATCATGCATTATGCCATTTACAATATTTTTTACCCTTAATTTGCTCAGGGTCTGACAATTTATGTTTATCGCCCAATTTTATCTGCTTATTCTTATATAGTTTGTCAAATATAAGGTCAGCTTTGGTCACATCAAATGAAAACATTCTAGCTTTTTTGTTTTCGTCTTTTGTAGGCTCATTCTTGCCCGACACTATGGGTTTGGCCATTATAGGACAGGCATACACATCTCCTTTAATCAATTCGGCCAAACATACTTCAATTTGATAATTTTGATCGTAATATTCATCGTTAATAGCATGAACGTCAAAATTTGGGTCTCTATAATAAGTCCATTTACTAGAGTTTTTCATTTGTTCTTCTTCTCTTATCAATCGTTCATACCTAATCACATTCGCGCTAAGTTGGAAAAGATCAGGAAATTCCATGTCCTGTAATTTCTTTTTCAAATCAAAGCTCAAACAAGTTTGAGAGAATTTTGACGAATTCTTTCTCGGGCAGAGGTACAAAACATTTGCTCCTGGCTGTTTTGAACCTTTGAAGGAAACCTTCTGCCCATTCATTTGGCATTTGACGTAAATTCGCCAAATCGGCCAAAGTGACTTCAGATTCAGTCTTATAAAACTGAGCGTGGAACAATTGTTCCAGTTGTTGCCATGTTTAAACAAAGTTTGATGGCAAATTAATGAACCAGGAGAAATCTACTCATGTTAACGAACTAGGGAACAACCTCATTTTATGATAGTCATTTACTTCACCACTTTGCAGTGTGAATCGCCCTATATGTTCCAGAGTAGACACTTCTCCTAGACCAGTGAATAATGAAAATTCTGGCACTTTGTACCCTCTAGGCCACGGATATGCCTGATCTACCCAATCAGGATATAGCTTTGTGTAAGTTGGCCTAATAACAGGACGAACCCCGAAAGCCATTTGATCCTATACTATTTCCATAATTTGATTTCTCAACATGACATTGAGATCATATGGAACTCCTACAGGTTGGTTCATTGTTTGATTTATTTGAGGTCTAATAGTTGGTCATTTGTTGGCGACAAAATTGCCATTGTTTGGGCCATTATTACCGTTAGCCTGGGTGTTTATTCCATCATTAACACGCAGGGTGTTCTGTCCATTATTTAGGACATTATCTCTTATATTTGGGTTACCCCCCAAGTTTGACATCTCATTACCACTATTCAAGTTTGGCATTCCACTACCCCTTGGTTTGAAGTAGACGGACCAGAAGGTGGTTCTATCCCTTGACTTGGGTTCAAACCTGTGGAATTATGTCCCACAATCGTCCTGATTTAACAGTAATTCCCTATTAGTACAACTGGTTGACATATTTGGCCCACTAACTTATTCATGATCTCATTCAACGTGTTTAGTTGTTTGGCCATGTTGTCATAATGTGTATTCCCATTTTGGGTAAATCTTTTCATATTATAAAAATTTCGTAGATTTACCTGTTCAATGACGTCTTGTGTGAGTTCCCCAAACAATGGACGCATAGTTCGAGGACTCAATTCCGTCATCGGCTTATAACGACTTTGACTGCTTTGACTATGTCCCTCTGTTCGTGGAGAGTTTTGTTGCTCCTCATATCTTTCGATCACAGACTGGACAACTCCTTGGCTTGCTGGTTCTTTATCATAATTCTTATGAAGCATATTGCTTCAGTTTTTTGTATCTTCAAACACCAATGTCCCACTGGGAGTGCCAAATTGTTTTGAGCGGATTTGTCCCTAACGATAAAAAGATAATTCAGACGATTGTGTAATAAACAAACCTCTTGAGACAAAGTCCCAATGAGGGGTACTTTATTGATGAAAATTACAATGGGAAAGAAACAAAATGCCTTCAAAAGGCACAAGCACACGAATACTAAGAAGAAATATTTTAAAGTTAACTAAAAAATGAAATTACATATTCTATGTATGAGAGTGATTGATTCGGGGTTTTTTTCCTTCTATGTCTTCTTTTCTTTTATACTCATTTGCCAGTTTTCCTTGTAAAAACCGTTTGAAAACTCCTGGAAACTGTCCATCGTCCTGTAACTACCCACTTTCTCCGTGATGACTGACTTGTCAAGGAACTGCCGTTAGCAATTGTTGTTATTGCTCTTGTTGTTTAACCGCTTGTAACTGAGATTCTTGGATCGTAGAGTGTAATAAGGTTGCTCAATAACCGCTTCAATAACTGAACAAAACGCTACCTTTGTTCAGACCTTGGGCGTCTCAAATTGGGCGAGAGTGAGACCGTCGCTCTGAGCGACAATAGGCTTCATTTGCTCAGATCCTGAGCGTTCTGCAGGCTTGAGCGATGATAGTCTTCTGCTCGTGGGCTGTCACTATATTTTACAATGGTCTTATTTGGGCCCATTCATCAATTTCCCTAACTGGGCTTCACTTTTTGGACCACATAATTGGGTCTTACTTAATAATTGGGCCTCATTTAATCGTTGGGTCTCATTTAATTGAGCATTATTTTTTGTATGTCAACAAAATTAAAATAACAATTTTTTTAATTATTCATCTTCCCAAATCCCCACGCCCACGCCCACCCCACCCCACCACAACCAACTAAATCCATCAACCCTCGCCCGCCCTCTACCGTCATAGGCAGTGGCCCTCTCAGTAACAGGCCATGATAACTACATAATAGGCAAACCTATTGAGGAACACCAACCAATTCCTTGACCAATGGAACTCCAAAATTCTACATAAACCAAAATTTTGAAACCCCCATCCCATCCCCACGACGGTTTCTTCATCTTGTAATTCACATTCTTGAAACCCCAAAATCTAATTCGGCGAACCAAAACTAATTCCCTCAAGAAATGCTGATTAATTCGCCCGGTTTGTATCAATTCTATGAACAATAGGTTAGCTCTTTCCATTTTTGTTTTAATTGTCTTCACGATTCAATCTCTTCAAAAGCTAATTTCTCAGTCTCATCTAACCTTGAATAAAACAGCAAAATTGAGTTAATTGAAATCCTTCCGTGACATCGATTGCACCATTAAAATATTAGATTTTGGTAAAGAAACCAACGATCTCAAGGATTTAGCTGATGAGTTTTGCTCATATGCTGGTTCCTACATGAAAAATATCCAATTATAATATGAATGACTAGCCTCTTAAGAATGCTACCATGCATAATGCCCTGCGTACAGGGGGATTTTTCACAGAATACTTACAGGCTACTCACATGTGTTGTGGCCCTCACATGTATTAAAAAAAAAAAAAATTTAGCGCGGACCCCACCTATGTGTCTTGCCTGGCAGTATTATGTGAAAATTTGCCCTGTACTTCAATCACTGCTCATGCTACCATACACTATCATAACTAGTATTAAATTATTTAAACTGTAAATATCTACAACTTTTACATTTTTTATATACTAATTGGAGCACATGCATCGCATGTAGGGTGTCTGCGAGTCAGCACAGTATAATTTCTTCTATTTTTAACAGCAAATGCATTTCCGGGAATTCGGAAACTATGTGCCTTTAAGCCCCATTTTTTTTTTTTTTTTTGCTAAAAATGCATTTTAAAATAGTAGATTGATAAAAAATGTGTGATTAAAAAATAAGGAAATTTTTTGAATTTGCATGTAGAGCCTGTTTGAGTCCTATTTTGATTGAAGAATAAATTTTAAAATAGTAAATTGATGGATAATGTGTAGCTAAAAAATAAGGAAAAGTTTTGAATTTTCGTGTAATATTATTCTATTTAAAAATGTGTGGTTGAAAAGAAGAGAGAAAAAATATATTTTAAAAATAATGAGGATCACACAAGGATGTAATATTTTATTAAAAATGTGTGATTGAAAATAAGAGAGATAATAATTTATTTTAGAAATAATGAGGTCAAACAAGGGCTATATATGTTAAATTAACCCATACTAAATTTTAGGGGGATTTCCTTAAATAGTCTAGTCAGCCGTAATGTTCGGTAACATGTGTTAATAGTCTTGAATGCCCTTCATTTGAAATATCTAAAATGTTTAATTTGAAACTAAAAATTTACCAAATCCCCCAAAAATAAATCCCACTCTCATTCTCATTTTTCATACTCAATTTAAAATTAACGGTAAAATAGCATGATGCATTTTTAAAAGACTAAGAGCCATTTTAACTAATTACGTGTTCGTTTCACTATATATTCCTTCATATCCACATTAAAATTAATGAATTTTTTTAATTATATTTAGAGTGAAAATGAGAGCTTGTGACACAAAATGACGTGTTGTCATTATAAATGGTTCGGTGACATTTTAACTAATTTTTTTTCTGTTTTCTTTATATTCTCTTTTACTCACAGGAAATTGAATGTAGACAAATTTTCAATATATTTAGAGTGAAATTGGGATTTCGTAACACAAAAGGGCATGTTGTCGTTTTAAATAGCTGGGTGTCGTTTAAACTAATTTCTTATCTGTTTCACTTTATTTACACTTGTATCCATATAAAAAAGAACGAATACAAGTTTTCATTACATTTGAACACTAGAATCGATACAAAGTTTCATGAGATGATGACCAAGACTGTTGTATTATGAGTAAACTACACTAGATTTAATACGAATAAAGGTAAGTAACCATATTTGATTATGGGCTTGTTTGAGCCCCATTTTTTTAAAATGTAGTTTGTAATAGTGTTATGATGGAAAATGTGTGGTTCAAAAATAAGAAAAAACGTTTTGAATTTACGTGTAATATTATTTTATTAAAAAATGTGTGGTTTAAATGATGTCAAATCACTATTTAAAGATGGATTTTGATGAAAAATGGAGCTCAAACAAGGGCTATATACCAATTATGAGATAAAATAATCAACAAATTAGCTCGTTCAACTTGTATAAATCTTCTAAAATGTTCCAAGATATGATTGACTAATTTTGAAGTGAAATCGATATTTCAAGACCCAAAATGTCAGACTATCGTTTTAAATAGTTGGGTGTCGTTTCAACTAATTTTCTATCTGTTTCACTTTATTTTCATTCTTATCGACAAAAAAATGAACGAATGTAAGTTTTCATTACATTTGAAGACTAGTGTTGATAAAAATACCGACCAACCATATTGTTTTGTGAGTAAGCTACACTAGACTTAACTATGGACGAAGGTAAATAACTCAAATTCGATTATATTCTAATTATGAGATAAGAGACTCAACAAACTAACTCGTTTAAATTGTACAAGACCTCTAAGATATTCCAAAATATGATTGGCTAGTTTTGGAGTGAATAGAGATCTCATGATCCAAAAAGGCATGCTATGGGTTGGGTGCCTTATCAAGTATTTTTGTGTTCGTTTCATTTTATATTCACTCATATCCATATAAAAATAAATGAGTGCAAGTTTTCATTACAATTGGATACCAAGGTAGATACAAAAGTTTACCTGACAGTAACCAACATATTATTCCATGAGTAAATTAAACTAGACTTCACTGCAAACGAAAGTAAGTAACACAAATTTAATTATATTTCAATTATGAGATAAGATACTCCACAAATTTAGCTTGTTTAATTTGTACAAGTATTCTATGATGTTTAAAAATATGATCAAATAGTTTTGGAGTGAAGTCAAGACCCTGTACTGTCATTTTAAATGACTAGATATCGTTTCAACTAATTTCATGTCATTTTTACTATATGTTCACTCGTATCTACTTGAAAACGAAAGAAGACAAGTTTTCATTATATTTGGATAACAGTCAATACAAAATTAACATGATAGTGACCAACACCATCATTACCTGAGTATACTACACTTTACTGCAAATGAATATAAGTAACTCATATTTCATTATATTTCAATTATGAGATAATATACTGAATAAATTAGTTCGTTCAACATTTACAATTCTAAGATGCTTTAAACTTTGACCGACTAGTTTTGGAGTAAAATTGAGACCCTTTAAGTGTTTGGGTGTCATTTTAATTAATTTAATGCCCGTTTCAATTCATGTTCACTCATATTCACATGAAAATGAACAAAAATAAGTTTTCACTAGTTGTTGAATTTAATCTTTAAATTGTAATGATTTTTAATAAAGTCTGATAGCTTTTTAAGTCAGGCTTTAGGCAAATTGTGATAGCTCTGTTTGTCATGTCCAAAAAGGCATATTGTCGGTTTAAATATACAGGTGTCGTTTCTACCAATTTTGTGTTCGTTTTGTTTCATTCTCGCTCGTATCCACTTGAAAGTATATGGATGAAAGTTTTAACTAAATTTGGATGTTACGATCTACAAAGTTCAAACTATGGCGAATCATATCATATATTTGGTTAGAAACTACACTACATTTGACAACAGAGAAAAACGTGAGTAATAAGTATGGTATACACACATGTAGTCAATTGATGTGTACAACTCATCTAGATATTTCAAACATTGTTCTACTAGTTTCAAAGTGAAATCGAGACCCCGTGATCCGAAATAACATGATATTTTTTTAAACTTATGGGTGCCGTTTCTACTAATTTTGTGTCTATTTCATTTCATTTTCGTTCGTATTCACTTAAACGTGTAAGGATGGAATTTTACATATATTTGGATCCACTCAAAGTACAAAGTATAGTGAGTCATACCATACATTCGGTTGTAAGCTACGCTACACTTGACAATAATAAAAAACGTAACTAACAAGTATGATATACAAAACATAACACGTATAATCGTTCAACATGTACAACTTATCCACACATTGTTTTACTAGTTTCTTATTGAATTTCAGATCCCCCATGCCCTAAAACGACATGTGGTTGTTTTAAATGTATAGGTGTTGTTTTTACTAATTTTGAGTCTGTTTCGCTTCATTCTCCATTGTATCCACTTGAAAGTGTAAGGATGAAAATTTTAATTATATTTGAACATTACGGCCATCACAAGTTTAAACTATAGTGAGTCACACCATACATTTGGTTGGAAACTACACTACGCTTGATAATAAAGGAAAACATAAATAAAATTTTCAATCAAAGCCTTTGATGCCATTGATAATATTGGTGAAGCGAGTAATCATCTTAAATATAGGCTCATTTTGTTTCATAAGACACAATAAAATATGTTTTTGGTTCTAGCATTCAATGATAATTTTCATTTATGTTCTTCATCATATTCCTCTTTATGTTTTGAAATTATTTGATTCGGTTTACTATCCTCTTTAATAATCTTTTTAGGCACATAAGGATCAAATTCAATAACTTCCCAAACATTATAATTTATAGTTTGAATATAAACCATCATACTAGCTTTCCAATAATTATAATGTGTGTCATCAAAAAAAGGTGGACTATTTATAGAATATTGCCCCTCAATAATTTGAAGATTGTGGTTACTCAAGATTGTGAAATCTTTTTTTCTTTTTTTAAAAGAAATGAGCACCTTATTGTGATACCGATTGAAAACTCAAGAATAACTAACTAAAAGGGAGTATATTGATTTTTGAAACTTTTTCGAGAAATTTGAATAATTTATGAATAAATAAATCGATCAAGTAATATGCAAAAATACAAAGAGCGACAAATAAAAGGGAAGATATTGTGCAAACGATATAATTGTGGATGTTCGATCCAAAACAATGATATATGTCATCTGTTACCAAACTTCAAACTCTCCAGTGCTGTTGCATGAACAGTAAAGAAAATGACTGTTACAAGAACTGGATGTCCGTATGGTATACAACGGCACCGGAGAGTTTGGTATTTTTCTTATTAGTTGTATTTTTCTTTTTGATGTAATTTAGAACCTATGACGTCTTTTTATTGTAATAAGACTCTTGATTATTGAAATAATCTACAATCTCCCTCATTTTCTCCTCTTTCTCGTTTCTTCTCTTAGTTGCTCTTTTACTCCTTGCACTCATCATCATTTTTGGTTATGAAGGATATTAACCACAAGTTGGTGAATTAAAATAGTTGATCATTGCGATTGATAAGCTTTATTACACGGAAAAATCCACTTAAATATGTCTACTTTAAGATTTGATGTCCCTCTGTCGTCTCCAATTCTTCCAAGCTTTTTTCCCCCACCTGGGCAGCCAGCGCAGTGCAAACGGCAAAGTGAAGGCAAGTGTTAAAAGAAGATAAGCTATTGCTTTGTTTTTCGCTTTTGTTCCTCTGAGTGTAGAACTGATTGCAAAACCATAAGTGAACATCATCGAATATAGGGATATGTGAAGTTCCCTTTGAAATGGAAATCCTCCTGTGAGATAAATTATGATGCACAGTGAAGCAGTGAGACCTAAAGAGTTGGTGAACATGAACATAAATGCAGTAGCATGAGACCCGAAAATTGCTGCAGCTGCAGCTAATCCAGATGCCTCCGCTGGTCCAATCTTAGGTCTAAAATCACCAGTTTGATTTGGAGGAGCATTGTTATCAAAAATGCCTGCCGGAGGATTCACGCCGGCTTGAAAGGAAACTGTGGCAATCAGTGCAGCCACAACTAATAACGCATTACGCGTATCGCTAGGTGAATCTCTTTGAATTTGAAATTTGAAATATTTGAACCAATTCTTTGAAGGTTCAGATGGAGGATCCAGCTGCTTCCTGATTGATCTCGTTTCTGGTGATTTTTCTGTTGTGATAGTGAAAGCATCTCGTCCCTTAATTGCCCCGGCTGGTTGTAGAATTTCTCTAATCCGGACATCATGGGAATCTTCAATAACATTGTCCAAAATATCCAGTGCTGTCAAACCCATGTCATTTGTCGCATTCACTTTTATTGTTTCTCTAATGCTGCCTTTGTTAAGGAGTAGATCTATGGTCTGCAACATGGAAGAATCCAAAGTTAAATGGAAGAATGGAATTTTGGATTCAAAACTCAACTGATCACAAGGATTCAGTTGTTGCCGGACTTCGCTTAGGGAGGAAGACATAAAAATAAACATATTCTGCATGTTCCCCCAGAAATATATTGATGGACATGATTCGAGGCTAAAAACAAACAAATAGGAGGGGGAAATTAATTATTAAGAAAATCTTGACAGAGCTGAACATACCGCATGTTGTTTTGTAAGAACTGCAATGTGCAGTACAGTGTTCTCATCACAATCTGCCAAATTTACAACTGGTTGCATGCCGAGCCTCTCCAGCCACTTGATCAAAATTCTGAACGCATCAAACTGGTAATTCTTCACAGAAAGGTGAAGGGAAGTCTCCCTATGATATGTGATATCTTGAATAGAATCTGGACACGTGGACAGCAATTCGTCGATGATATCAACTCTCCCCTTCATTGACGCATAATGAAGAGCCGTTCTTCGGTATTTGCCTTGGAGGCGACATAATTCGCCATTAGCCCTCAAAAGTTCCTTCACTATAGACAAGTCCCCCATGATTACAGCAATGTCCAGAGGCCTAAAACCATCGTTGTTCAACTCTCCAGCAATTTCAGGATCGAGTTTCAGAACTTCATGCACAAAATTAAGCCGCCTGGCTTTGGTTGCAACATGTAGAAGAGATTCTGAGGGGGATATTAGTCTTAAATCATCAAGAATTGATGGGTTTTCGTCAAGAAATTTTACAAGAACCTCAACGTTTCCAGCACGTGCAGCGTCGAAGAGTTTCTTGCTATCCATCTTTTACTATACAGTAAAAACCTTCAAGTAGGATGTATATGATGAAGGAATATAACTAATAGGTGGATTTATGTAATCTCCAAGATGAATTAGAAGAAATTAACAATGAATGGCTGAGCTTTTGAATGAATTCGTAACCAAATTTCACTTCAATTCAACCTAAATTTACAGAAGCATTTCCAAAATATATATAGCAGCAAACCTATACATACACTCATATAAATCTATCAATTCAACAATCTGAACAACTAATTGTACTACCTAACGATTCAATCAATTTAACAACATGAGAATCCCTGAATTGATGGAGCTGCCAGGCGATATCAACTGGGAATGAAGCTCAAGACGATCAATCAGAAAGAGAGAGAGAGAAACAACAGAAGAAGGAAGAAGCGTGTGTTTTCTCATTTTACGTTTTATCAAACTTTGTCTTCTTGTCAAGTTCATCCTCCAAGTTTTGATCTGATGAATATGGTCCTTCAGCTTTCAATTTTATCTCCCCCCTTCAAGGTGGAGTTGGTTGATTTAACTCCTACCTTGTCTCGCATACACAGAAATCTGGCAGTGGGTAGAGGTTTGGTAAATATGTCAGCAAGTTGATCTTCAGATGGTATGAACTCAATTTCAAGTTCCTTATTTGTCACCTTATCTCTCACAAAATGTATATCAAGCTCAATATGCTTGGTCCTGGCATGAAACACTGGATTTAATGCCAACGATTTTGCTCCTAAATTATCACACCATACCACTGGAATTATTTCAGACCTGCCTTTGAGTTCACTGAGCAAAGATTGTGTCCAGCAGATTTCTGAAGTTACATGGGCCAAGGCTCTATATTCAGCTTCTGTACTTGAACGGGCGACAACATGTTGTTTCTTTGCACTCCAAGAAATCAGATTTCCACCCAGATATACACAGTAGCCAGCTATTGATCTTCTATCATCTGGACAAGCAGCCCAGTCAGCGTCACAAAATGCAGTCAGGTTTAGATCACCTCCCTTTTTTATTCTTAGTCCATAGTCTGAGGTTCCCTTAATGTATCTGAATACCCTCTTCAACAGATTCCAGTGTATGTCTGTTGGTTTTTGCAGGAATTGACTCAGCCTGTTTACAGCGAATGACAAATCTGGCCTGGAGTGAATTAAATATTGTAGAGCACCAACCGAACTTCTGTAGAGAGATGGATTACTTAATTCTCTGCCTTCATTCTTTGAAATCAGTTTTCCAGACACCATGGGAGTAGTTACTGGATTTAAGTTGCTAAATCCGAACCTTTTGATGATATCCCGTGCATACTTGTTTTGTGAAACAACTAAGCCATCTTCATTCCTCTTTATTTCGATTCCCAGAAACTTCTTTAACTTTCCCATATCCTTGAGTGAGAATTTCTCATTTAACTTGTCTATGAAATTCTGAAGCTGCTGTTTGTTACTTCCTGTAACAATGATATCATCTACATATATGAGAATAATAATGGTGTTATTTCCTTCCAGCTGATAATAGAGAGAATTGTCAGCCTTAGACTGAGTCATTCCCCATTTGGTTAAGGTACCTTTCAGTTCATCATTCCATGTTCTTGGTGCTTGTTTCAGCCCGTAGATTGCTCTCTTTAGCTTACACACTGAATCAGGGAATTTACTGTCAATAAACCCTTCAGGTTGAGCCATATAAACCTCCTCATTGAGTTTACCATTCAGAAATGCATTATTGACATCAATTTGCCTGATATCCCAATCATTTGTGACAGCCAAAGTCAGAATAATTTTAATGGTTGATGACTTAATCACTGGACTGAAAGTTTCCTTGAAATCAACTCCATAAGTTTGCAAGAATCCCTGAGCTACCAGCCTAGCTTTGTACCTTTCTATGTTTCCCAGACCATCATATTTCAACTTGAAAATCCATTTACAAATTTATGACTTTTGTTGCGCTTTCTCGAGGAACCAATTCCTGTGTCCGATTTCTTTGTAATGCATCAAACTCTGCCTCCATTGCCCTTCTCCAGTTGTTATTAGACAGAGCTTCTCTAACATGAGTAGGTTCTGAGATTTCTGCTGAATACACCTTAGGTTTAAAAATTCCAAGTTTTCCCCTAGTCATCATAGGATGTCCTGCATTGACTTCAGTATGAACTGTGGTTGCTGCTCTTTCTTCTGTTTCACTTTCAGTGAACACACCATCACCCAATTCTTGTAATCCTTCGCAATGTACAATGTCTCCCCCTGTATTTTGCATGTTATCAGAACTGCCAATATGAGTCACAGGTGACTGGGATGCTGAGTAATGGACATCTGGCGTGGTTTGGAAGGGAGAGGTGAAACCTGTAGTATCCAGCTGATGATTTTCTGGTATTTGAAGAGTGCTAGACTGTGATGTGTAGGTGCAGGTCAGGTTATTAGAATCTGTTATCATTGGCAGAGGATAGGTGATTATTGTAGAATCAATAGGCTGTGTGAATTTATCAAGGAATCCCGTTTTGAATGGAAACTCATTTTCATTAAACACAACGTGTCTGGAGATGAACACCCTTCCTGTGGAATTTAGACATTTGTATCCTTTGTGAGAAGCACTAAAACCTAAGTTCACACATTTTTGGGAATGAAAGGAGAATTTGTGCTTGTTATAGGGTCTTAAATAAGGGTAGCAGCTACAGCCAAATACTCTTAACATGTCATATTTCACTTCCTTTTTGTACAGAAGTTGATAGGGTGTTTTTAGATCAAGCACAGGTGTTGGTAGTCTGTTTATAAGATAGGCAGCCATTGAGAAAGCTTCCCACCAATAGTGAAGAGGTATTTTGGCTTGTGACAGCAGGGTAAGAGCAGTTTCAGTCAAATGTCGATGTTTTCTCTCAGCTCTACCATTTTGAGGTGAAGTATATGGGCAAGAGAACCTCATCTCTATTCCATTTTCTACAGCAAACTTCTCAAAGGCTCTAAACTCTCCCCCATAGTCAGTTTGCACCTTTTTTATCTTCCTATCAAATTGATTTTCTACCAGATTTTTGAATTGTATAAAGAGTTTTATGGCTTCTGACTTATGTCTCATAGGATAAAGCCAGGTATACCTACTAAAATCATCAATGAACACTATGTAATATCTAAAACCAGCAGTGGATTTAATGGGTGAAGGTCCCCAGACATCAGTGTGTATTAAATCTAATGGATGTATGGCATGTGAAACAGACAATTTAAATGGCAGTTTGTGAGATTTTCCAATTTGACACGAATCACAGAAGAAAGAACTTTCATTAGATGAAAACTGTTTATTACATGACTTCATAACAGATTTCAATATTTGAAGTGAAGGATGACCTAGTCTTCTATGCCAAATTTCATCTTGTTGAGATTGAGTCTGAGGTGTGGTGCAGGTTGGTGAAGTGGCAAGTACTGGAAATTTTGAAATTGTTAGAGCAGATTCTTGAAACTGATCTTTAGGCAGAGTTAACTGATACAGTCCATCCTTAAGCATCCCTTGAGCCACCTGTTTCCCCGTTAGCAATTCCTTGACAATACAAAAGTTAGGATGAAATTCAAAGAACACTCCATTATCTCTAGTGAACTGGGAGACACTAAGTAGATTTTTCTTGATTCTAGGAACATGTAAGAGTTTATCCAGAACTAAGTTCCTAGTTCCATTATCAGACAAAATTTTAAAACCAGTGTGAGTGATAGGCAGAGAATTACCATTACCAATCTTTATACCTTCATTACCAGTGTATGGCTGTGCATCTGTCAAATTCTTCAGATTGTTGGTGACATGACTGGATGCTCCAGAGTCAGCATACCATGCTGGATCCTCCAATATAGTTGGAGATGCCAAGTAGGCTGAATGAGTGTCAACACTGCTATGATTAGAACCACCTGTCTCTCCAGTTTTCACAGGGCCAAAGTTTTCATTATATCTTTTGAAGCACCAAGCAGCTTGATGGTTCGTTAAACCACAAATTTGACAAGGATTTTTGTATTCATTTTGTCTGATGTTTCTCCCTCTGCCTCTTGCTCTACCTCTATTGTTTGTATTTCTGCCAAATCCTCTTGTTCTGCCACTAAAATTTCCTCCTCTGCTATATCCTTGACTGAGATTAACAGATCCCATTCCAATTCTAGCTTCATTTAGATAGTCAAGTCTTGCTTCAAATGTAAGCAGAATAGACGTCATTTCGTGCCAATTCAGTTGATCTTTTCCATTCAGCTGAACTACAACTGGGGTGTAATCTTCGTCTAGTCCAGTCAACACGTGATTAATGAGATCTTCTTCATTAATTACTTTGCCTGCAACTTGCAAATTATCAGCCAGTTTCTTCATTTTTGTAAGATACTGGTCCATCGTCATTGCTCCTTTTCTTAGTCTTTGTAATTCTCCCGAAAGAAAAATCATCCTTGATTTGTTTAACACTCCAAAGCTCACGAATAGCTGACCAGAGTTGTGCAGTGGTAGTGCTTCCCATGACTCTCATGGTTATATCAGGTGACATAGAGGCATAAAGCCATCCCATAAGAAGGGAATCACTAGAAATCCATTTAATATATTCTGGATTTTCTTCCTGCCTGGTAGTAGTTCCTGATTCAGTTGTTTCTTGGATGGATATGAATTCAGGAGGGCAGGGCTTCGTTCCAAGTAAATGTCCCTCAAGATTGTGCCCTTTCACAATGGGCATCACCATATTTTTCCATAGCAGAAAATTATCTCTATCCAGCTTAATAGAGAGATTTTGTGTTAGGTTTAAGATAGTGGATTGATAACGAGCTGAGGGAGTTGCAGAAAGTGAAGATGAATTGGTTTGAGACTGAGTTTCGAATGAATCAGCCATAGCTCTGATACCAAGAAGAAATTAACAATGAATGGCTGAGCTTTTGAATGAATTCGTAACCAAATTTCACTTCAATTCAACCTAAATTTACAGAAGCATTTCCAAAATATATATATCAGCAAACCTATACATACACTCATATAAATCTATCAATTCAACAATCTGAACAACTAATTGTACTACCTAACGATTCAATCAATTTAACAACATGAGAATCCCTGAATTGATGGAGCTGCCAGGCGATATCAACTGGGAATGAAGCTCAGCACGATCAACTGTAAAGAGAGAGAGAGAAACAACAGAAGAAGGAAGAAGCGTGTGTTTTCTCATTTTACGTTTTATCAAACTTTGTCTTCTTGTCAAGTTCATCCTCCAAGTTTTGATCTGATGAATATGGTCCTTCAGCTTTCAATTTTATCTGAATTCACTGTTTCTGGGGGTTAATAATATACACCAAAAACTGCTTACTTCGCAAACAAGTTAATTTGACCAAGTCAACAAATAATAACACTTACCAATTGACTATTTCACAGATTCTTCATTCTTATGTAACCAGACACCGTGTCTGGCAAGGATTTAAAGCATTTTTCCTACCGTTAAAAACAGAATGCTCAGTTAACCTTTGAAAAAATTTCACAAGGCTTCACTCATGTGTCAGAAAAAGATTCACCAAAATGGCAAAATTGTCCTTGCCTACTTTTGTTGACTATTGAAAGAACAAAACCGTGTGAATGAATTGAGTACAGGAAATGAATTGTGGCCCAACATTTTTGACTTTGAAAACCCACTAATGACGTGAAAAAAGCCGATAATTCCATGCGTGTTTGACCATCCCGCAATTGTTGCAGCTTTTTCGTTTGCAATGTTGGCAATTGTCAGTTTCACGTGATGTACAATATTTGTTTCCTACAAACCTATATGCAACATAAAATAAAAGATAAAAGAAAGTGACGTGCGCTGTAAACGTTTATGAACCTCGTCAATTTTTTTTTTCATTTTCCATTCTCAAATGCATTACATACACTACAGGCAACAATTATTCTTTGCGAAAAACGCAGTCGTCCTAGCAACACGTTTTCTTTCACCGTTGCGCCAAATAATCACGGAAACAATCCCACTCGTTCCGTTGCATTTCCGGAGCATTAATTTCTGCAGCGACTTCTTCTTGTTCGTCTGGGAGGTCTACCTCCGCCATATCGGGGTCAATCTCCACTCTTACGAAGGCCTCGTCGACTACTCCTGCTCGTCGAAGGAAGTTGTGAATACCCATTGTAGCTATGACAATAGCTGTCTGCACTTTGAAATTGTAACTCGGCATCCGATCGAGTATTTTCCAACGATTCTTCCACACACCGAACGCACGTTCGATAACGTTTCTGCATGATGAATGTCTGAAGTTAAATTTTTCACGCGCATTTCGGAAGTTCCGTCTGCGACCCGTTCGCTCATCATAGAACTGTTGGAAATGGTACAATATATCTGACCCCTTATACGGAGCCATGTACCCAGGTCTATGTGCGAACCCCGAGTCCACCAGATAATATTTCCCCGGGCCTGGTTGCGGAAAATCAATTTCCGGGCTTTGTATCGCACGTCCCAAAATACGTGAATCATGTGTAGTCCCCGCCATACCAGCAAGCACAAATGTGAAACACAAATTAAAATCACACACAGCGAGAACATTTTGTGTTGGAATCCCCTTGCGGCCGATGAAACTTACTCGTTCCTCTCACGGCAATACAGCCCTAACATGCGTTCCATCAATCGCACCGATGCAATCTCTGAATAACGAATGCTTGTTCATATCCGGAACGTGATGCTCGGCTCCGTTATTGTAGTTCGGATCGGGTCTTATAGCACGTGTAGCGAATTCAACAGCTGCTGCAAGCACAACCTTGAAGTAGTGTCCAACAGTTTCCAACGAATGGTTGAAGAGTGTTTGAACCTGTCTGTAGCCTTTTCCGTGCGCTAAAATGCACAAAAACATACCGACCTGTTCATATACATCTACTTGTCGTCCGCTGCGCAGCCCGAACTCATCGCGAAGTATGTGCGCGAACGTTCGCAACATTCGTGGATACATCCTGAACTCTGCATAACACATCTCCGGGCTATCTGTCATGGCATCGAGCATGAACATGTGTCCGTTTCGCGCAAACGGAAATCTTCTAATTCGACGCCTCTGTTTACGATAATAGCTTGCTGCATCCACGCCTGACATGTGACAGTATCGAAACCACTCAACGATGTCATCCATCAGCTCTTGTACGAATTCTTCATCCCCAACATCCACTTCTGCATCACTGTATTGCATGAGAACGCAGTTCAAGTCTGATAGTGCCATTGCTACTTTTGCGCTGAGTTTGATTGTATTACAAACTGCAGCCCTTATGTTAGCAACGTTTGTTGAGAATGGAAATATATTGATTGCATGTCTATTTTTATATGGTGCTCCATGCCTTTCACTTTCAACCAGCAAATGATGGCAGGAATGAAAAAAGGGAAAATAATCACGGAAACCTATTCTACAGCTGCTGCAAGATTCCAGGCATGCCTCCAAACAGTACAAATACATAATAATAAAAGCATGCGTTCCATCAAACAGTACGAGAACATAATAATAAACACGCACTCAACGATAACAGTTCTCACGAAAATGACTACCTAAACTCCGTACATGGCAAATGCATAATAATAAAATCCACCAATCCAGTCGATTCAACCCGACTGGACTGGGGTAATTGCTCGAGTGCATCCCTCACATAGGTTGGGCCTTTCTGTACTCATGCCAGTTCCATTCCAGCCAGTCCATTTTCTCTGATGCGTCCTCCTGTGCTTCAAGTGTCTCCCTATTCCGCCGGAGGGATAGGAACGTGCACGTCCAAAAGTACATGTCCGTTTTTTTCTGCAGTCTGCCCGTCGCCAACATCTCCTTAATGCATGTCTTTGCATCGGGCACCTCTGGACCGACCAGTTTATCTAGTTTCGCTGCTACTCTCTCACTTGTTGAGGTTGCACGGTCAACAGAGTACGACAAATTTGAGGAGGAATTTTTTTTTCTCTTCCCCTTTTTCTTCTCCACGACGGACTTACGCTTGTCCCCACTTCGCGGCCTAGACCCCTCCATACTCATCGCTGTCTTATCCCATGGTTCTGCCTCGTCACTGGACGCACTGCTCTCCTCTTCCGCCGGAACGGAGTCCTCCATGTCATCGTAACCGCTGTCGTCGAACATGGCAAATCCTGTTTTGCACAACTTTGACGGTGTTACAGCGTACTTCTCGTTATCGAAAGCGTCCCCAAACAAGTCCTTGTAACCATATACCTCTCTGCAGTCTTTGTCTTTGAAATCCTTGTACTCCTTATTTTCCTGTTGCAAATTAACAAAATAATCAAAGGGAAAATGAAGAAATATGACGGTTCATGGCAAAAACTTATGGTACAAAATCCACGATGCATGACAATTACTTGAAATGCGTTTCACGTGATGGCTCTTCAATTATTCTCTTCACCTCAGCCCGGAAAAGAAAAAGCACGCCCTCCCGACCCTTTTGGCAATGCGAACAAAAAATAGGCACCAATGGAGATGTTGGTTGGATTGAATACATTCTCTTGCACAAAAACACTCTTTCAACAACCAAAAAATTTCTTATTGGTTATGTTTTCGTTATGTTGTTCATGAACATCGTGAATGACTATTTTTCCTACCGTTAAGAAAAAGGCTTGTAAGATGGTTGAAATGTTGGCTGAGGGGCTGCAAATTGAGGCCCGAAATCAAATCACCAATCTTCTTACTGAATGTACAGAGTGATGCCAGTTTCAACAAAAATCACACACATGCCCTGATCATAAGTTTAAGGGCAGAAATAAGATTGGTTTTGGTGAAGAAATTGACACACAAATCTGTCTATTTTGAGATAAACAACTTCTGGTCTTCAAATCTCACGCAAAGATGGCAATTGGATTTGAATCCCCCCTGATCAACATCCCAAATTTGATCGACAAATGTTGGTCAGTTTTGTTACAGGCTTATGTCTTCCCAGTCCACTTACAGTTTCCAAATTAGTCATACCAGCAAAAACTTACTCGGTTTCAACATGCATGATTACAGTTTCCACGTGAATGCGATAAACGAAATGTGCACACATGGAGTTCGACGGAAGTTCACAGTGACAATTTTGCAATACTTACATCAACACCAAAATACGTAAATCACCCAAACGACAACCCAGAAGTGTCTGAGCAAAATACCTTAATCTTTCGCGCCCACCATTCCTCTGATGCAGAAATTCGACCCGTTGCAGAGACGTATTCGACACCGGTGCAGTCGAGCAACTCCTGGAAACGCTTATGTTTCTGCCGAAGAGAATCCCAATGATTCTTCAGCTGTCGCTTGCTCCAATCATGGCCGGAGTTGGAGTTGAACAAGCGGAGGAGTGTATCCCATCCATGCTTCGTGAAGCACTTGCCGTTACGGTGCCCGTCCGCAATTACAGCCTCACAAGCGGCAATGAACACTCGATTTTCGCGTGGATTCCATTGGGCGTTCTTCCTGGCCGAAGCTTGGGACTTTGTGGGAAGACTGCTGGAAGGCGAGGCTCGCACCGGTGAGCCCATCTGCACCACCAATTTTCGTCAGAACCGGATTAAACAAGAATGCCGGAAAAATAAAAAAAAAAAAAAAAAACCAGTACTCCACGTTATGAGTAGCAAACGTTGGAAAACATCAATTACCGATTGGAAGTGACGATCCATGATGATAGGTCGGTGTTGAACAGGTGCTGGACGATTCAAAATTCAAAATTCTTCTCTGTAAAAAACGTCGGTAGGTTGTTGCGGATCGGAATCAGCCTCTTCTGGTTGCAGATGGTCGACCCTCTGTGCGGATGTTGGTTATGTTTTCTTCAAAGGAATTTTTCTCGGCCGGCTGGAAGCAAAGAAACTTGCTACTGTTGATGGCAAAATTATTTTTGGGGGGAGAGAGTGGATGGAGAAGAGGGAGTAATGACGAGGGCAAATGTGTAAAATGGATGGGAAAAGTGAATAAAATTTCTGATTTCCTGGCAGACGTTTATGTCCTTTTTTGTTTCGTAACGGTCGTTAAATTGCTAAAACGCTTTGCCAGACACGCTCATAATTACGCTCATTTCACAAAACTAGAATAATATTTGAATAGTGATTTTTAGGAGAATGTCTGATTAAAAAGTAGGAAAAAATTTTGGGATTACGTGTAGAATATTTTGTTGTGTGAATGTGTGATTGAAAATGGGTACGTAAAAAAAAGAGTTTGAAAATAATGGTTATCAAACACGGGCTTAGATAGTTGGAAAAAATAATATAAATCTTGAATGAAATTATTGTAATTTTTTAACCACGTATTCGCCAAAAAATCACTATTTCAAAACTTATTTTCCTTCAAAAAATTTCTTTTTAATAGTTGTCAAACAGGATCTTAACTTGAAAACTTCTAGGAAGGATCGTATGGACTGGATATATATTCAATATAAAAATAAAATAATAAGGAGCTCTTTTAGTTGTCTGTTTCGAAGGGATTGGTATAACTAACAACAAAATTTAATGGCACCGTGACATAAGCGAAAGATTACCAAAAAATTACTATTTCAAAACTAATTTTCCTTAAAAAAATCTCTTTTTAATTGTTGTCAAATAGGGCTAATTCTTAACTTGAAAACTTCTAGGAAGGATCGTATGGACGGTGTATATAGTCAATATAAAAATAAAATGATGAGGAGCTCTTTTAGTGGTCTGTTTCAGAGGGGTTGGTATAAACATAAGCGAAAGATTACCAAAAAATTACTATTTCAAAACTAATTTTCCTTCAAAAAATCTCTTTTTAATTGTTGTTAAATAGGGCTAATTCTTAACTTGAAAACTTTTAGGAAGGATCGTATGGACTGTTTATATAGTCAATATAAAAATAAAATAATGAGGAGCTTTTTTAGTTGTCTGTTTCAGAGGGGTTGGTATAATAGACAACAAAATTTAATGGCACCGTGACATAAGCGAAAGATTACCAAAAAAATTACTATTTCAAAACTAATTTTCCTTCAAAAAACCTCTTTTTAATTGTTGTCAAATAGGGCTAGTTCTTAACTTGAAAACTTCTAGGAAGGATCGTATGGACTATTTATATAGTCAATATAAAAATAAAATAATGAGGAGCTCTTTTAGTTGTCTGTTTCAAAGGGGTTGGTGTAATAGACAACAAAATTTAATGGCACCGTGACATAAGCGAAAGATTACCAAAAAATTACTATTTCAAAACTAATTTTCCTTCAAAAAATCTCTTTTTAATTGTTGTCAAATAGGGCTAATTCTTAACTTGAAAACTTCTAGGAAGGATCGTATGTACTAGATATATGTTCAATATAAAAATAAAATAATGAGGAGCTCTTTTAGTCGTCTATTTCAGAGAGATTGGTATAACTGATAACAAAATCTAATGGCACCGTGACATAAGTGAAGATTAAATTAAAATGTCACTAATCCATCTGTTCCCGGTGGACTAAGCATGGCTTGATATATTACAGTTGTGATTAATATAGTTATCACAAGCAATGTATTTCGGATTTCACTTGGAGTCTTTTTAGTTTTATCATATTTGAATTTGTCCTGCAATTTCTTTCAAGGCTTTCGAGGCCTCTCTCTCCTTGTGTCGTTTGATGGATCACGAGTGGGAACAATATTGTTTCCTGATTGCATTTGCCTGTTGCACTGAAGCCCCCAAGTTAGCCTAAGCGTTTTCTTAAATTTTACTATCACCCAGAGACGGATTTAGCCGCAGGCCCTTTTTTTTAGTGTAAAATTTTTTTCTACGTATTAGTCTGACTTGTAGTCTGATCCTAAATTCGTCTATGTTATCTCCCCCTTCTAATTGTAATGCATCGATTGGTGTAAGTGATTGTTTGAATTCCCACAAGTGTACGGTATTGCAAACAAGTAATAAATTGAAAAGTAGGATATCGTTTTCATGAGGATTATGTACTTAATCTAGCGTAAATCAATTGTAACTTTAATCGAATAGCCAAGTGTGTTCGAATGATTTATACTAATTAATCTAATTAAACTAACAATTCTAATGAGCAATTATGGAGTTTTTGTAAATTAATATGAGATATTATTAAGACATCAAATGCCTCTTATTAATCCGTTACGATGCAATTCAATACATGACAAAATGTGCATATTCTTGTTGATTAATGTTCCTAAATTAATTAAAAAATCTCTCGATGTCAATTAAATCTATCATCTCATTTGACCTTCTTATATCTCTATAAAGATGTGAACATGAAAGTATACATTAAAAACGTTACAACGTCCACATAAAGCATGCACTATGCCCTATTAGACCTTACAATAATTGTTATAGGCCAATTGAACGAGAGTGGTAGTTTTATCTAGAGTGATTGTGCAAGATCCGATTCAGAGTGAATAGGCACTGCACCTGGGATCTCTTTCGTTGAAAGAATTGTAGGCTCCGTCATCCCCTACTCTCGCTTACTCGAGAACAATAAAACTCATAACATTTCAATTAGTGGGCAATTAATTGAAAAACATTAAGTTTTATAACAATCATTCAAGAATGAACATATCAAATTATTGTATTTATATTAAGAATTTTATAATAAAGGACTATCCAAGTCTTAGTAATTGAAACCCTAACCTAGCATTACAAAATTGCAAGAATTCACAATTAATTGAAAAAAATATAACCCGAATTATGGATAAATTGAGAAGTTGAAGAATGATCATGATCTCTAGATTTTCTTCAATTGTATCTTGACGAATCTCCAATGTCTCACTCTCTCCTTTTCCAAGGATCAAGGTTGAATATTCAATTTGATGAAATCTTGAATTTGCCCTTAATTATCTCACAAGAACAATGTATTTGCCTCTCTTTAATTGATGTAATTGATGAATAACGGTGTATGAGAGGTGCCTTCAATGTTGTGCCAATGTTCTCTATTTATTTTAATTGAAAATAGGTCAAAATTTTGTAAAAATTAGTTTCCAAAAGGTATTTTAAGCAAAATAGGAAAACTAAAACGAGGTCCCAGAATCGCCCTATCGCGCCCGAGTAGGCCATTTTAGCCTTTTGCTCTTGGGTTCCTCAAACAGGAAGGGCTCGGGCTCGCCTCGTGTATTTCACAGAATGCGCGTCATTCACCCTTTTGAAGGGTGCATTTTAGTTCCTAAATTTTGATTCTTGATTCCTTTGCGTCTTTTTCTCATGCAATTTTCTTCCTTCAGTGGCATCCAATTGAACCTGAAAAATCTTAAACCATCGTCTTGTGGTCCGAATCAACTATTGAAAAGTTACAATTTAGTCACCGAGCTTTGGAAATCATCATTTTTGCCTATTTTTTGTTTCTTTCTTTCAATTCCATTTTCAATCATCAATTTTCCCCTAATAAACGAAACATACAATAAATTAGGCTATAACTAATCAATAGAACTATATAAATCTCTATATTTTTAGGTTTGAATAAGTGTATAAATATACTTATAAAACACCCCAAACTTAAATATTTGTTTGTCTTCAAACAAAATCATAACCTAACTCAACAAGCATTCAAGAGAATTTTGGTTAGGTAACTTGACATTTTGTCTCAGTATTGGAATCATTATATCAAATTCATAAATAGCGAAGGCCACAATATCTAAATCAATATCAACTTCTCCAAGCCAAAATGATGTGTGTGTTTGTGTGTGAAGAATCAAATATATCATTATAAATGCACGAGTTACTTCAATTCCAGTCCCTCGATGGTCAAATTTATCATATCTTCACTCTTAAGATTCACATACCCCCAATCTAGTTCATTTTTTTTACTCTTCTCTCAAGGTGTGATCTAAGGTTAAATTTTTATACTAACTACTCATCTTCTCTAGTTTAGATGGATCTCACTGATTACAAGTCAATATATCAACAAATAAGAATTCTCCAATTTTTTGATTACTTCAACCTCCAAAACTCAATTAGGCTAATAATCCCTTGTTAAAGATCTAATTCTCTCAAATAAGTGTTTGAGGCTTAACCAAGATATGTAGTATGTTAAATATATATATATATTTTTTTACATATTATGTGTGGACTTAGCCATTAAGTTTTCTAAATAACTCTTGTACTAAGCTTTTAGCTGATGACGCTCAAGTCAGATAACTATAGGGAATCAGATTTGAAATATCCTTGCATGCTTAATCACTCGAATCATAAAGGCCATGGAGAAACAATTCACAATGAGGCAGCTTTTTTTTTTTCGCTATGACTAGTGCAATGCTCCTCATTAAATGCTCATTCTTAAAAATCGATCCATAACTTAAGATTTTCATCCAATTTTCATCTTATTAGCCTTAGACAATCCATACAAGAATTTACACATATGTAATTCTCATTCATATCAATATCTTTCTACAGTAGTTCGATCATCCTCAAATTATGCTAAACTTGGTTTAAAAATGTATAATGTAGCTAGTAATCTTTGGGTTTAGCATCTAAGTCTTTTTTCAACCTATCAACCATATGAATCAACTCAACTAAAATTAATTCACGTGCGCAAATAATATCGAGTTTTACATAGATAAGAATCAATTAATCTAAGTATGTAACCTATTCGCAATTCACAAATTAATATATAATTCCAAATATATATCCATCATTGTTGGCAAAACTACCTAACCAATACAATCAAGAAACTAAAAAGAAAATATAATTTTTTTCTCATATATAATAAAGCAATAAAATCACACAATCATACACAAGATAATAAAACTAGACACTCAATGTTTTTCCTTTTCAGACATTGTCTTCAATATCTTAAAATATAATTTAGCACATAAAGGAACATGAAGAAAGGAAGAAGGTATTCTTCGAAATTTCGACCGATGGCTGAGGTAGATTGTTGGTTGAGATCATTCCATTTTTTAACTTGTTAAGCTTCATTCGAGCTGATATCCCGGTACCTTTGAAAAATTGAAGAAAATACAAGTATAAGAGAGAAGAATCAATTTAAAAATTGTAATGTGGTGTGTATGATAACCAATTTTTTTACACTCCTAAAGCTTTGAAAATCGTGCTACATGCTGGTTTTACTATTTTATACTCAAATAATTTATTTTCTTTATCTAGGCTTAATGTAGACATGATAACCCTTTTAATTAAACAAAAATATTCCTAAAATTAATGTAACCTATCAAACTACATGCAATGCAAGTACATGAAACATAATAAATAAAAGGGTAAACAAATGGATTGCCTTTAGTAAGTATATTTTTTACACTTATTCGAAGCCTTAAATTATAGTATTTTAATGTTCTTTTGACAAAATATGGCCTGATTTGTGTTATGTGTTTAATAGGTAAAATTCGGTGATTGCATGAAGAATTGGAAGAGATAACAGAAAATGGAAGAAAAAATGACAAAATCCAAATTTTGGGGACTAAAGTGCAACATTTCAATAGTTGTGTCGAATTGTAAGACATCAATTCAAGAATGCCAAAGGTCAATTGGAGGCGAAGAGGAGGAAATGGGATGAGAAATTGTCGAAATTGATCAAATTATACACATGAGAAAGTTCAGGAACTAATTTGCAAAATTGGTCCAAAAAATTTGTACCATGCATACGCTTGGGCTTGCAAGCCTTTCGTACACAAGGTCACAAGATGCCTTATTTGAGGACAAATTTCGTCTATTATGTGTACACTCACTCGCATGGTTCAATTTCGAGAAAAAAAATTATTTCCTTATTTTGTTTTGGAAACTTTTGGTATGCAATCTTTTGATACTATATATATATATATATATATATATATATATATATATATATATATATATATATATATATATATAATGAGCCATCCAGAATGTGAAAAAAAATCTACCTAGACCTAAAAATCTCTATATTCTACATATTTTGAAGGCGAAGAACAATGTTTAATCATCAAACAAAGGCGGATTACTCAAGATTTTTGAAAATTATTCAACCAAAATCAAGATTTCATTCAAGAGAGTAGATTTCTCCACTTTCTTCCATTTTTTCTTGGTTCGGGTATTTTTTTTTTCATATTATCTTCTATAATTTAATTAATAGGATGATATGTTAGTTTTTCTTTGGTATTGGACGAATAATGAACCCTATTATTTGTTTATTTTAATTCAAGATAATTAGTTTAGTATTTCTTGATTTTTATTAATTGGTTTTGCATTCCCATTGAACTATTTGATTGCTTTATCCCCAATTAGATAGTAAATTGCTTGTTATAGTGTAGAAATACTCACAATACGTCAAGAACGCGGCAAAATCAACACATAGACAATATGTATTAGGAATAATATTTATGGCATGCGCAATCATATGTGATAAATCATGTGAATCAATGCATATTTTTCATATGAATTCAGACTAGGAATATGATCAGGTTGTGTTAAACATAAGTTTAATATATTTTGGAAAAAAAATATTGAATAAAAGTAGATTATCAATTGTCTTGAATGCATGAATTTACTCACGAATTAAGAATTGAATTAAAAGGCAATAGGGGGATTCAAATTTCCAATACAAACATTCACATATTAGACAAATACTTTATTTGCATTCTTAGTTTAGGATTAGTATAAATAACAACAAAATCACCTCTTTCGTGTCACGAACATCGAATTTAGTAGTAACTAGTGAATTAGGATTAAACATTATTCCTCGTGGGACGATAACTCACAACTCACTTTATTCTTACTTGTCAACGATCTCGTACGCTTGCGGATTTCACGTGAACAGCCTTCCAATAAACGCTTTAGTTAAGGTCTTTAGCTAGACTTTGTGGAGGAGTCAATCATGGTGTTTCATGTCAGAATTTTTCGACCTTGCATTCTTTACAATTCCCTACTTGCATCCTCTTTTTGTTCTCCAAATCTCTCATTCCTACTAAGGATTCCACCAATTTTGGGTTTTCTCTTATGACGGCTACGTAGATCATCATCTTCAATGCAGTTTCACTCCTTGAGGTCTATTGGTTACTTGGATGGATTGTGTAATTTAAAAATATCTTGTCCATTCTCGACCATTAAGGTCAAGTCACCTTTTTTCATGTCAATCAAGGTTCGACCAGTTACAAGGGTCAACCAAGATTATTGGAATATTTCGAACTTTTTCTATGTCAAGAACAATGAAGTTTGCGGGAATATCAATTTTTCAGCTTTAATGAGTACATACTCAACCTTGCTTCTTGGATATTTTATGCTTCTATTGACCAGCTCAGTGACACCGTTGTTTCCTTTACTTCTCCAATTTCTAATTTCTTGTATATAGATAAAGGCATTAAATTAACACTTGCACCTATGTTACATTAAAACATAAAAAGGAAAAAATCTTTATTTAGTGAAATAGGTAAAGTGAAACTCTCTGCATTCTTGAGTTTGGGAGGTAGTTTATTTTGCACCATTGCACTACTCTCTTTTGTTAACGCTACTTCTTCAAATTTGGAAAGCTTTCTTTTCTTTGATATCACATCTTTCAAAAGTCTTGTATAGCTTAGAATCTTTCTAATTGCATCGATGAACAGTATGTTGATGCGAAGTTTCTTTAGTACATCCATAAACTTCTCAATTTATTCTTCGAGCTTCTTTTTCTGTAATCTCTGAAGAAGGGGTACATGAGGAACATAAGTCTTAATAAGCTACCTTAACCTGTGGACTATTTGACTTTTGATCTGGAAATATTTTGCTGGCTGTAATTTCTAAAAGTTGAACCCCACTCCGAGTAGTAATTGCCTCAAATAGCTTGTCTTCCATACTACTTACTGCCATTACCTGTTGTTTGAGATTTATCTCAATGTCACTTGGCAGAATTGAGAGTGTCTTAGCTATTTTTCCTATTTAATTCATCGAATTCCATATAGTAACCCCTTGAATCTAAAAATCTTTCTTCGTCTGTTGCATGAATTTAGTTGATACTTCTTCCATTTTGGTAAATGCTTAAGTTGATGATGTTGCCATTTTGGTCAATGCTTCTTTCAATGAGGGTTTCTTTTCTGACTGCTAAAAACCTAGAGGTGTATTTTGTTATGGTGCACCTTGAAAAGACTAATTATTGCTCCGAGAGAAGTTGGGATGATTTCTCCGTCCAGGATTGTATGTATTAGAATGGGGATTATTCGGCTGCCTCGGGTAATTTTACATATAATCAACTAATTTAACAAACAGGCTCTCCACATTACAATCCATACTTTCATGATTTCACCACAATAGTTGCATCTCGGCTTAGTTGCTTGAATTATATTTACTGTCTGATTGGTTGTCAAACCATCTACCTTTTTCGCTAGTTCTGCTAACTATGCTAAAATAACTATTAGTATGTCAACCATGTGCATCCCCCCAACTTTCTTTCTACCTGATTTCACAGTCATCCATAATGCACTGGTGTATGTCAGATCCTCCATGATTTGATAAATCTAATCAACTGTCTTTTCTGTAAATGACCTATCACCGGCGAAGTCAACGTTAGCCCTGCTAGTCAAATTCAGTCCAATGTAGAAGTACTGGACTTGTAGCCACTTCTACAAACCATGTTGTGGACATTGACAAAACAGACCTTTGTATCTCTCCCTTGCCTCATAATAGAACTCCAAATCAAGTTAGGAGAATGTAGTGATTCATCTCTCAATTTTGCAATCGTTGTTGGTGGGAAATATTTATTCAAGAACTTTGGTCTCAAATTGTCCAAAGTAGTGATGCTGTGAGGTGGAAATGTGTCCAACCTTTCCCTAACTGATTCCCTCAACGTGTATAGAAAGAGCATCAAATTAATTACATCACTAGAAACCCTTAGATATTCAATTGTAGCATACATGTCCTAAAATCTCGAGATATAAGCATTTATATTGTCGTCGGTCTCCTAAAGAACTATAATGTGTTCTGGAACATGTTTATTATATCTATCCTCAAGTGAAAATTAGCTTGCTTGAATGTTGGATAAGCTATGTAGGATTTTATTTCTACCACTAGTGAAACCATGTCATTACCCGCAGCTACAACTGGATGTGTTGCATCTTCATTCACCTCCAATGGCCACTTGATTTTATATATTTTCTGCCAATGATTTTGTTTGCTGTTTTTGATGTGCTTCTAATTATTCTTTTCTTGTCAACTTGATTGTTAGCTCGATTTTCGGATCAAATGGAGCAAAATCACAATTTCTTGAACTTTTCATGCAAGATACTGAAAAAAGAGATAAAAACTATAATTTTTAAATATGAAATTAAAAATTATTATAGCAATTAAAATCCAGATTAAAGCTAAAACTAATTAAATACTACGGTACTCGGCAACGATACCAAAAATTTGATCGTTTGATTTTTCGCAAGTGTACAGTATCGCGAACAAGTAATAAAGTGAAAAAAATAAGATATCGTTCTCACGAGAACTATGTACTTAATCTAATGTCAATCAATTGTAACTCTAATCGAATACCCAAGTGTGTTTGAATAATATGTAATAATTAATCTAATTAAACTAACAATTCTAGTGAACAAATAATGAACTTTTGTAAATTAATATGAGATATTGCTAAGACCCCAAATCTCCCTTATTAATCAAGTTCAGTGCAATTCAATAAACTGACAATATGTGCACATTCTTTTTGATTAATGTTCTTACATTAATTAAATGGATCTCTCGGTGTCAATTAAATCTATCAATTCAAATGACCTTCCTACATCTCTATAAAAGAGGTGAACAAAAAATCAGACATTAAAAATGATAGAATATCCATATAAATCATGCAAAGTACATCGGTATATCTCTATCTCATATAAGACTTTATAATGATTGTTATAACGTGTTATCTATCATATTTTCTCTCTCGAGAACAATAAAATTCACATAACATTCCAATTAGTGGCCAATTAATTTAAAAACATTAAGAGCATGTTTGCCCAGGATTAAAATCCAATTTTAATTGAAAATATGACCGTTATTGGGTCCCACTCGTCTAATAAAAGTCAACAATAACGGCTAGTTTTTCAATTTTAATCTCTATCGAACACGCTCTAAATTCTATAACAATCATCCAAGAATAAATAGACATTGGGCATCAAATTATTTATAATAAAGGTCCATCCAAGTCTTAGTAATTGAAACCCTAGCCTCACATTATAAAAATTGTAAAGATTCATAATTTATTGGAAAAACATAACCCGATGACGAGAACCCGGGTAGGGGATTAGCGTGGAAATCACAGAATTAATTGAAAACGTGGGGAAAGTCCAAATTCAGGTTGTAGACGGTAGAATCTCGACCTACAAATTATTGAACCAAACAACCAAGCAAAAACAAAGTTTGAATGACCTCTTGATTACAAAACCTATAAACCTTGATTTGCGAACGCCACAAAGGGTGCGAAATCCTTTAATAAGTTCTAAGGGTTGAACGCCATAAATATAAAAATATTTGATAAGTTCGGTACATGTTCAATCAAGAACAAAAAGAGAGAAATCTCATTTAATTCATAATGTCAAAAATGTTCTTAGTTTTACAATGAAATAAATCTCCTATTTATACTAATGCTAGAAATCCATAAAACGTAATTATGTATAGAGGAGTTGAACGAATACACGTGCTATGTTTTGTATACCATATTTGTTATTTACGTTTTTTTTTTGTTTTCAAGTGTAGTTTCCAATCGTATGTATGGTGTGACTCACAATAGTTTGAACTTGTGTGAACTGTAACGTCCAAATGTAGTTAAAATTTCCATCCTTATACTTTCAAGTGGAGAGTGAAGCGAAACAGACTCGAGATTGGTAAAATGACACCCATACATTTGAAAATGACTAGATACCGTTTTAGGTCACAGGGGGTCTCAAATTCACTCTAAAACTAGTAAAACAGTGTTTGTATAAGTTGTACATGTTATGTTTTGTATATCATACTTATTACTTACGTTTTCCTTTGTTGTTAATGTAGTGTAGCTTCAAACCGGATATATGGTATAACTCATTATAATTTGTACTTTGTGTGGACCATAATGTTCAATATAGTTAAAACTCTCATCCTCACACTAGTGAATACAAATGAGAATGAAACGAAATAGACAAGAAATTTGTAGAAACGACATCCATACATTTAAAACGATCTCGTGCCGTTTTGCATCATGGGTCTCGATTTTACTCCGAAACTAGTATAGTGTAGTTTCCAACCAAATATATGAAATGACTCACTATAGTTTGAACTTTGTAGATCGTAACGTCCAAATGTAGTTAAAACTTCCATCCTTAAACTTTCAACTAGATACGAGCGAGAATGAAGCGAAACGAATACAAAATTGATAGAAACAACACATACGTTTAAAACGACCATATGCCTTTTGGGTTTAAACAAACAAAGCTATCACAGTTTACCAAACACCTGACCTAAAAGACTATCAGAATTTATCAAAATGTCACAATTTAAAGATTAAATTCAATAATTAGTGAAAACTTATCTTCGTTCATTTTCATATGGATACAAGTGAACATAAAGTAAAATGTTATTAAATTAGTTAAAACGGCACCCAGACACTTAAACGGCAATATGCTATTTTAGGTTAAGGGGTCTCAATTTTACTCAAAAACTAGTCGGTCAAAGTTTGAAATATCTTAAAAGACTTGTACATGTTGAACGAGCTAATTTATTGAGTATCTTATCTCATAAGTGGAATACAATGAAATATGAGTTACTTATATTCGTTCGCTGTAAAGTGTAGTTTACTCGTGGAATAATGGTGTTGGTAACTATTATGTGAACTCTGTATCGATTGTGGTGTCCAAATGTAGTGAAAGTTTGTTTTCGTTAATTTTCAAGCAGATACGAGTGAACATAAAGTAAAAAGGACACAAAATTAGTTGAAACGATACCTAGCCGTTTAAAACGACAACATGCCATTTTGAGTCACAGGGTCTCGATTTTACTCCAAAACTATTCGATTATATTTTTGAACATCTTAGAAGACTTATACAAATTAAACAAGCTAAATTTGTGGAATATCTTATCTCATAATTTAAATATAATTAAATTCGGGCTACTTACTTTCGTTCGTAGTGAAGTCTAATGTAGCTTTAACTCACGGAACAATATGTTGATCACTAGCGAGTAAACTTTTGTATAGTGGTATCCAAATGTAGTGAAAACTTGCAATCATTTATTTCATATGGATATGAGTTAACATGCAGTGAAACGAACATAGTAGATAAAGAACCCGTTTCGCGCGGGTAGTCGCTAACAATTAAAAAGGGATCAGATGATTGTGTAAGGAACAAACCTCTTGAGACAAAGTCCCAAAAGGGGGTGTTTATTGATGAAATTTACAATTGGAGATAAACAGGATCCCTCCAAGGGATGCAAGCACACTAGTACAAGAAAATGATGAATTAAAGTTAATCTAAGAAAAGTAAATTACATATTCTCTGTTTGAGAGTGATTTGTTCGGTCCTTTCTTCATTGTCTTCTTTTTTCTTTTATATTTCTTGGACAGTTTTCAACCGTTTGGAAACTGCCCATAACCGCCCACTTTCTTCGTCATGGTTAACTTGTTGAACACTACTGTTCGTAACTATTGCCACTATGATTTTTACATAACTGCTTGCCATTGAAATTCTTAGATCGTGGAACGTGACACGATGTGCTCAAACTATTCGAAACCGCTGCTTTAGATAACAACAAGATGTTATCTTTACTAGGATCCTAGGCGACTCAATAATTTGGGCGATGACTGGTCCATCGCTCTGGGCGACCATAAAGCACTTCATTCGCTTAGATTCTGGGCGTTCTGCAGGCTTGGGCGATGATGTTACTTTGTTTGTGGGCTTCATTCCTGGACTTCTTAATTGAGCTTCATTCTTTGGGTCATTCAAGTTGGACTACACTTTTGTATGTCAACAATTACCCCCAATATGCCAGAATTAATATCGATTATTAATTTTTTGCCATATTCACCTTTGCATTTTTCTAGCAACATTTGAAATTCCCAAGAGTTTCAATCATCGTTTCATTCTATTGCCTGAATAGGTGCAACGCTTCAAACCCTTGTAATCCCAAAAGACACGCCATTTCGTCGTACCATTAGCCTCGCTTCTTTACATTGTGCTTCTCCATAAAACCACTTGTTCACCATCTTGCTTCCTTACTACGCTTCTCCAGAATTCTTCACAACAACTATACTTGACATCCAATGACGACTTCATCATCTCCGTCCGATAATTCTTTCAGTTTTGAGAATTTCCAAAACTTCCTTACTCGACCATACGTAAATCCATCTTTCCTTTCACAAGCCAATCCAGACCTCCATGAATTTTATCTAGGTCCGTTGTTTAATGATGTTGAATCTATAGAGAAGGTGGCGGTGGGTCAGCTGTTCCCTTGCACTGAAGATCCTCCCTTTTTGAACTCGCTGCCACTGAAGCCAATCCAAGAACGAGGTATCCGTACTTGGCCCAAAACTGACTCTACTTTCCGTTTTTGGTATGCACGTTTAGTAAAACATGGCCACACCAAAGCACTTTTTGATTGTGCAAGAATTTCAGATTTAATGGAAATTACGGTCCAACCCCCAATTTATGATTCAGTGTTTTTTCCAATTGCAGTAAGCCTCCGGTCCTCCGAGTATAATACTTTCGTATTTTCCCTTGGCCCAATGTCCATTACTTTGAGGGATATAGGAGCCTTAGTAAACCTCCCTCATTTGGGCGATACTATATTCTCTGATATGTTAATTTCTAGTGTTGCCCCAAAGTTTGACAAGAGAATCACTGAATCTTACTCAAGCATGCAACGCCTTTATATCGCTTCCAGCTCTGAGCCTACTCATGCTGAGCGTGTAGCCGTCCTTCAAGTCTGGCTTTGTAAATACGTCCTTTGTGTCCCCAGCTTGAAACCCTCAATGAGTTATCTGCCCTTATCGCATGAATTAGCATGTGGCAGGTCCTTGAATTTGTGTTCGTTCTTTTTGGCTGCCTTTTATAGAGGCATGGCTTCCCTCCAATTTCAGCTGAAAAGTGGTACGTCTCCCACAGGTAGTGGGCCTCTTGTGGTTGAGAGCATATTTCCCACAGCTTGGTGCTGCAGCATCCCCTCCTAGATCAGTTACTTGTTATGGGCTATTCATCCATCAATTAAGCCCTGTAAATATGTTTGCCAGAGATGTCTTCACATTCTTTTATACTTTGAACTCAATTCCTTCATTCTTTCCTTTTTCTGCTTATCAAATCCCCATTTTTATCCGACCTCCTTTTACCATGGATGAAGTAAGTTCGTCTTTACCTATCTGGGTTCAGTTCCTAGTTGGAAGGGAATTGCTCCATGACATCTTGACTGGGACGAACGCCAAGGCTGGGGTTGAAGTATACGCTCCCCAATTTTTTGCCCGTCAGCTTGGATTTGGCCAAACATGGCCTGTTCTTCTCTGTTATTCTAAGAATTTGACAGAACGTTTCCATCTCATAAGTAAAATCGAGGCTGAAACCATCAATGCTCGTAATAAACTCCTGACCAAAGGTTTCTCTTTTGCTCCTTTCAATTCCACAACCGTTACACATCCGCTTTTTGATCAACTCTGGCCGTTTGTGAAACGTAGGCTGTTTACCATTGATGCTAATCGTGCCTTTCATCGGCTGGATCGGCCAGAGACTTCTTCTACTTCTCCCATTCTTGTTACTCATTTGTCCATTAGGAGTCCTTCTCAGTCACCCGCAATTCGTACCAAGCATCCTAGTCTCCCACTTGCTTCTCCATCTACCCTGGATATTACAACCAAAGGTGCCTCTAGCCGCAAACAGCCAGCTACGGTTTCCCCAATTTTGCAAGGTACTGCTAAAGATGATGATGATGATATGCCTCTTATCTACAAGAGAAAGGTAACCGAATTTTTATCATGAAATGCCGTCCCTCATGTATTAATGCTTTACTTGAATTTTCAGAAGAGTTCGGCCTCTTCTTCGAAGACTCTAGTTTCAGTATCTCCTGCTCCAATGCTTTCTGCCGAAACCATTTCCACTGATTCGGCTGATGAAGGGACTCTACTTGGAGAAAAACTTTAGTCCCAGAGTCCTCGTCACAACCAATTGAAGGATTATCATCTTCCCAGGGCGTCAACCCCCCAAGTGTTGAACCAGAAGGTAGAGCATCTTTTGGTATCTTCACCCCTATTTCTGCTAGCAGTTTTTGATTCTTTACTCTTAAATTTTGCAGAGGTTCCTATGGATCTACCCATTATGGCGAAGTCTATTCGCTCAGATAAAGGGAAGTCTTCACGGATGGTGGAGCCAACCGATGGGGTGCCTGAACTTCCCAAGGTTGCTGATGAGGTAACCTGGGCTTCTCTTTCATTTTCATTTCACTTGTTGTAGTGATAATATTTAACGTTAGCATTTTCTTTTCAGTGTACTAATGCTACTGTGAGTTCTATCTAAAACTTGTTTGCTTCTTGGGAACAAGTGAAGACATCTTGTCCTTCCTCTAGTCATCCTTTTGTCTGATCTTCTGATTCTTTAAAGGCCAATATAGAAATTCTCAAACAATCAGTGCTTGAGTATGTTGCCTTCATGGATATGGACATTAAGCGGCCAGTGCTGCCAAACAAAAGGATAAATTTGAGCTATTGAGTACGAAGTTGGCGCAGGCACTTGCACTTCCGTCGCTCAGTGTTTCTTCTAACCTCAAGGCGACATCGAAGGCTATACCTTCTGAAGTCCTCTCCTTGCTGGCCAGAAGTGTCGAATTGAGGGTTAAAAGTACTCAATATGTTCGCGCTGCCTCTGAGAGAGAATCTTTACTTAAAGAGATTGACAAAGCCAAGGCTGAACTGAACGAAATCTCTTCTGAAGTTATGGCTGAAGATTCTTTAATGATAAATCTGGCCGCAGAGATGAAAGAACTTCAAGCAAGAATGGATGACTGCAAGGCTAGGATGGCTGCTAAAGAGCATAACGCTTCCCAAGGGATAGAGCGAACCAAGTCTTTGGTTGAACGTTACAAAAAGCTGGATGTTGATAATGATGTTGTGACTGAGATAAATACCATTTCCTCAAGGCAAGACGAAGATTGGATAAAGCTTAGAGAACAGATGCGGTCTGCCTGGGGCGAATTGTAACTAAGACATTGGATGTCTTTATTTTCCTTTTTAATATTTGTACTAGCAGCCTTTCCTTTTTGAATGTGATGACAGCCAACATAATGAATGAATGACTAATTTATGTATTCGCGTGTTAATTGACGTTTTTCCTTAATCGTCAACCCTCCAGGCATTTTGTTACCTTATGCAAAAATTCGTGCACATGGTATTCCAATCTCTTTTTCCAAGACTTTGGGCCATTTAATGCATGTATGTGGCCTTTCGTATTCTGTCTTTTCATCTCCACGCCTCTATAAATGCATATGCATTTCTGCACTTATCGTCTTCATTTCCATTCTTTTCTTCCGAAAAAAAAAACTAACTTGCTGCCATCAATTGACATCTCAACATTTGATCCAAAATTTCCATACTCTATGGAAATGGATCATTTGATCCGCCCATTTTACTATAGGTCTTGATTTACCTTTGGTATGGAAGATATAAGAAATGTTCTTTGGCCAGCAAAGTTCTTCCCATCATCTCCATGTTCTCCATTACGAGTTCAATGATGGAAGGCAATTTTCAAGGATGCTTTGCGAGCCACTTCGCTTGCTGAGAGTGTTTCTCAGTCTCTTTGCCCGTAATTGCAGTAATGCAATTAGGAAGGCAATCTAGGGGTCCAGGCCACAATTTTCACCGTCGCTGCTAGAAAGACCGTAATAGTTTGCCCCCAATTGTAATTCATAGGAGATTTTTGTATTTTGTATTCTATGGGTGTAACCAATATTTGATTAATGAAAGATTTCATTTGAACGTATTTCGTTCTTGTTTTATTCGGTTATCATCACCCAATAACATTGTCTGCTCGCTTTCCTATAAGGAATGAACATACTTCTTTAAATATTTGCCGTTGATGGATATTATGTGCTCAGTGCCATCTAAATCTTCCAAGTGATAGGCTCCATTGGGCAACACACTATTCACTCTATACGGTCCTTCCCAATTGGGTGACCATTTACCGTATTTTGGATCTTTGCTATCCAAAGGGAGTATAGTTTTCCAAACCAAGTCGCCCAAACTAAAGAACTTGGCTATAACCTTTTTGTTGTAAAATTTAGCCATTTTTTGTTTCTGAACTTGCAATCTATCTAGGCATCCAACTTCAATTCGTCCAATTCCAATAAATTTTGGGCTAGCAATTCTGCACATTCATTGTCGCCCAAATTATTTTGTAAACCTACTCTAATTGATTGCATGCTGATCTCCATAAGCAACATTGCTTCTTGTCCATACATAAGTTGGAAATGAGTAACTTTAGTGCTTGTGTGTGGTGACATCCTATAAGCCCATAAGGCTTTATTCAAACATTCATGTCAATCTCTGGCATTTTCGCTTATCATCTTTCTTATGATGTTTTTCAGCATCTTGTTAGAAGATTCAGCATGACCATAAGATTGAGCGTAATAAGGTGTGGAGTTTACCAACTTGATTCCAAACTCGCTCAAAAATTCCTTCACTTGATCTCCTTTCAAGGAAGTCCCATGATCTACCATTAAAGTTTGTGGGATCCCAAACCTATAAATGATGTGGTCACGAATGAACTCTATGACATTTTTTTGAGAAATCTCTTTTAAAGGTATCGCTTCTACCCATTTGATGAAGAAATCTATTGCAACTATTATGAACGTATGTTGCTTGGACGATGGTGGATAAATCTTCCCTATGTCTATCGCCCAACCTCTAAATGGCCAAGGTTTAATAATAGGTACCATTTCTCTGGCTGGCGCTCTTTGAATTGGACCATGTTTTTGACATGCCAAACAACTTTTTGCATATTGAACGCACAATTCTCCCATTTTAAGCCAGAAGTATCCACTCCTAATAATCAATCATCTCATCATTTGGCCAGCTTGATGGGCTCCACATATTCTTTCATGTACTTCAGCCATAATCATTTTGGCTTCTTGTAGATTTACACATTTCAATAACACTCCATCTGGACGTTTTTTAAACAACTCCCCTTTGATTAATGTGTAATTCAATGAGCGTAGCCTCGTCTTCCTACTATTCTTTTTATCCGGTTCTCAAAAACCTTTTTATCTCTGCCCTCCAATCCATTGCATCCCCATCTTGCATGCAGTGAATTCCAATCCTTTTCACCCTCCTCTGCACGACAGGCAGCATTACTCCATATTTACAAGTGGATTCCAAATCTAAAATCTTCGAATAGCCCGAAGCCATTTGGGCTAGTTCGTTTACTATGTTATTGTACACCCTATTGACATATTGAAGTTCAACTTGGTCAAATTCTTCTAACAATTCCTGGGCGATTTCATACTGACTTATGACAGAATCACTTTGACATTTAAAATCACCAATAAGTTGGTAAATTACTAATTGGGAATCGCCTCTAACAATCACATTCTTCACTTCCATTTCAATTAATAGCTCCAGGCCGACAATCAATGCTTCGTACTCGGCCTGGTTATTGGTACACATTCTATCCAATGTGAAAGCGAATTTATAATAAATCCCTAAAGGATTTATTAGAGCTATTCCTACCCCTGTACCTTTAGAAGTTTTTGACCCGTCGAAGTATAAAGTCCGCGGTTTCAACTCGAATGAGTCAACTTCCAATTCAATTTCCTTAGGTATATCAAAGCACGGGTGATCGGCTAAGAAATTAGCCAATGCTTGATTTTTTACTACCTTTTGGGGTACGTATTGTATTTCAAATTCGGATAATACCAAAATCCAAAGGCCTATTCTTTAGTGTAAAATAGGGCGAGAAAACATATACTTCACTAAATTTACCTTAGAAATTAAATAAACTGTCACATGCCGTAAATAAGCCTTTAGCTTTGTACACGTGAAATATAAAGCAAGACATAGTTTCTCAATGGCAGGATAATTACATTCGCATTTTGTTAAACGCCTACTTAAATAGTAAATTACAATTTTTTCACCAAATTTGTCTTCTTGCGCAACCATTCCAGTTATCGATTCTTGTTCAGCCGATATGTAAACTTGCATTGGCCGTCCTTGGATAGGTGACACCAACACTGGTGGGTTTGATAAATATGTCTTTAGGCTGTCAAAAGCCTTTTGATGCTCTTCCTTCCAGACGAGTTCGTCCTGATTTTTCAATTTTAGAAGAGGCGAAAAAGCTTTCGTTCGCCCTGCACAATTAGAGATAAAACGCCTTAAGAAATTTACTTAGCCTAGAAATCGTTGCAATTCTTTTTTGTTGTTAGGTGGTTTAGCCTCTAAAATGACATTTGCTTTATTTTTATCGAGTTCGATTCCTCTCTAGTGCACCAGAAAACCAAGGAAATTCCATGCGTTGACACCAAATGGGCATTTCAAAGGGTTTAACTTCAATTTATATTGCCTCATTCGCTCAAATGAGCGTTTCAATGGTTCAAAATGATTTTCCTCCTTAACAGATTTGACCACAATATCATCCACATACACTTCAACAAACTCACATATCATATCATAAAAGATTAAATTCATTGCCCTTTGATAAGTTGCCCTTGCATTTTTTAGGCCGAAAAGCATAACTACCCATTCATAACATCCTAAGGCCCTGGGCACCTAAAGGCAGTTTTGTATATGTCTTCTTCAGGTATGTATATTTGGTTATACCTCGAATATTCATCCATAAAGGAATACATAACATGTCCGGCAGTTGAATCTACTAAGGAATCTACCGTGGGTATTGGATATTCATCTTTAGGTGTTGCTAAATTCAAGTTTCTAAAGTCTATGCACACCCTTAATTTATCATTCTTTTTTAATACTGGCACAATGTTAGACAACCACTCAACGTATCTAGCTGTCCTGATATTTAATAATCGCTCAATTTCTTTCTTTATTTCAGGAATTACATTAGGAGCAAAACGCCTAGGAGGTTGTTTATGAGGCTTAAAGTCTGGCCTAGTTGGTAATTTATGTTCTACCAAGTTTTTATCTAAACCAGGCATATGTTCATATTCTCAAGCAAAACAATCTTTATACTCCTTTAATAAAGCAATTAATTTCGTACTAACCTCTTGGCTAAGCATCTGGCTGACAAATATTGGGCGATCTTCCCCTTCGTTGCCAATGTTTACCCTGATCAAAGGGTCTTGTGCTTGCGCATGTCCAGGTTTTGCAATCCTCATTACTTCATCGTCTAGGTTCTTTGCTGGTACTTCTTCCTCTAGGCAATCTACCTTGTTGATTTCTTGGCTCATATTATGCTCCAAACTGAACACAGCCAACTTGTCTCCCAGTGTTTTTAATGCTGCCTCTTTCCTATTTTTCTCTTGACATTCTTTATTGAAAGCCACTAGCTTGGCTTTGAAGGCCTGAATATCGGCCATATGCTCTGTTTGTTGACAACTCATTAAAGTTCCTTGATTATCCTTTTGCCAAGTACTGACTCTTCCAGTGCCACTATGTTTGGCCTCATTTGGTTGAACATTTCGATGAGTGCATCTATGGAAAATGGCTCTTCACTCTGTACGACAACCTAAGTTTCTTCTCCATCTTGGATTATCCTAACAGGTCCATAATTCCCCTCATACATGAACCTTTCTACTCAGTTGGCCTCTGCAACAAAAGGCCTATGATCTGCCTGCACTACTTCCGTTTTGCCTTTGTCATTCCAGAAAACCAGGCATTGATGGAGTGATGATGGTATACAATGACTCCCATGGATCCAGTATTGTCCTTGTAATACGTTGTAACTGGTAGGACCATCAATGACAAAGAAAAATGTGGTCCTAATAGTCGTTCCCACAGTTATATCTAATGGCATCACTCCTTTAGCCGAATTTGCTCCTCCATTAAAACTTGTGAAAATGACTTCTGTTGGAATCATATCACTTTCTATCTTTGCGAACTTCTTCATCATCCTTAATGGGATGGTATTTATGGCTGCTCCATTATCAATGAGCACCTTTGCCATAGGCACACCATTAACTAAAGCCTTCACATACAATGGCCTCAGATGTTTGGTCAGTTTCATAGTAGATCTTTTAAAGATGACCTTTTCAGCTGCATCAATTTCCACTTCCTGTCTGTCCTCTGTTGAATTATCTCTTTGCGATAAATCAACATGCAGTACTTCGGGCTGAGTATTTGTTCCCCAGACTTCCTTTTTACTACTTTCCAGAACTTCCTTTCCAGTTACCCAACCTGTAGGAGGAGGCAATATTCTTGGAGGTGATCCATACTTTTCAGAGCGGGGTACTCTCATTTTCCTCTTGGGCGTCCCGTACAGCACATAATAATCGAAAGAACGCCCAGATGGTTCCCCCAACAAGACCACTTCACGAACTCCCTCTTGATGTAGTTGCTTCAGTAGAGTATTGTGCGATACTCCTCTCTTTCTTCTTTCTGCCTCCAGATCAATTTCCTCTTCGATGTCCATCATGCCATCATCCTCTTCCTCATCATAGGCCCCTCTAGAAGTTTGGCCTTCTTCACATTCCAGCACACATGCTTCTTCTTCGTTATCCTCATTTTATTCCTCTTCACTTTCCTTATTCTTGAATTCATTGGCTAACAGGTAGTTATTAGCCATGACAGGAGGTAAGGTGCCAAACTAGATAGTAAGGGGTTGATTTAGATCTTCTTCATCCATTCTGTCTCACTCAAACTTTGACCTCCCAGAATAACTTTCTGGCAAGCCTTCCCTTGATTCACATGTACCAGTCTCTTCACTATCTTCGAGAACATTTTGATTAGCCACTCCGAGTAACTTAGACGCTTTAGGATGCGGTAATCCTTGTTGTTCCCTCATCATTCGTCCATAATTTCGTTGAAAATGCCTTTGCTGAGTCCTAGTCATTTCATTGAAGGGTACAACTCGTCCTGCATTGTACTGAAATGAATCCCATACATTTGGTTGGCGAGGTTGTGGCCTAAATGTTCTCCCATTGTACATCGGCCTGAACTCCTTTTCAAAAGGAGGTCTTCTATAGAATGATACACCTTGCCCTCTACCAGGTTGAGAGTTTGGGATAATCTCAGGGCGATATTGATAGCGCCATGTTCCGGGTCTTTCCATGTTTGCCTCTATTTCTTTCTTGCATCTAGCACACAGAATGCCTTCCTCTTCTCTAGGCTTCTTTCCTGTAATACGCTCAAAAACACTGAGATGAGATTCAGCATCTTCTTCCCCATCGTCCACCACTAACTTAAATTTTGGTAACTTGTTTTTTAGACCAGTCGTCACCATGTTTACTCCAAGTGGTTGTGGGAAAGGATTTTCATCCACTGCCATTTTCTTCTTGTCTTCGAACGTAATTCGTCCTGACTCGATAGCATCCTGTAACACATGACAGAAAACCAGGCAATTATTAGTCATATGTGACCATGCATTGTGCCATTTACAATATTTTTTACCCTTGATTTGATCAGGGTCTGGCAGTTTATGCTTATCACTCAACTTAATTTGCTTATCCTTATATAATTTATCGAAGATAAAGTCATCTTTGGTCACATCAAAAGAGAATACCCTAGCCTTTTTACTGTTATTTTTCATAGGCTCATTGTTACCCAATGCTCTGGATTTGGCCATTATAGGACAAGCATATGCATTTCCCTTAACTAATTCGACCAGACATATTTCTGTCTGATCATAATGTTCATCATTAATAACATGAATATCAAAATTTGGGTCTCCATAGTAAGTCCATTTGCTAGAATTCTTCATTTGTTCTTCTTCTATTATCAATCGCTCATGTCTAACTACATTGGCACTCAGTTGGAACAAGTCAGGGAATTCCCTGTCTTGAAATTTCTTTTTTAAATCAAAGTTTAGACAATTTTGAGCGATCTTGACGAATTCCTTTTCGGGTAGAGGTACAAAACATTTACTCTGGCTATTTTGAACCTCTGAAAGAAACCCTCTGCCCGTTCATTTGGCATTTGACGTAAATTTGCCAAATCAGGCAAAGTAACTTCAGACTCTGTTTTATAAAATTAACCGTGGAATAACTGTTCAAGTTGTTGCCATGTTTGAACAAAGTTTGCTGGCAAGTTAATGAACCAAGAAAACGCTATCCCTGTTAGAGAACTAGTGAACAATCTCATTTTATGATAGTCAGTTACTTCACCACTTTGCAGTGTGAATCGCCCTATGTGTTCTAAAGTAGAAATTTCTCCCAAGCCCATGAATAATGAGAATTCAGGTATTTTGTACCCTCTAGGCGACGGATATGCTTGATCCACCCAATCAGGATATGGTTTCGTGTAAGTCGGCCTGATAATAGGACGTACACCACAAGCCATTTGATCTTGTACTATTTCCATAATTTGATTCTTCAACATGATATTGGGATCATATGGAACTCCTATAGGTTGGTTTAATGGTTGATTTGCTTGAGGTCTAATATTTGGTCCTTGGTTAGCAACGAAATTGCCATTGTTTGGGCCAGTATTACCATTAAACTGGGTATTCAAGCTATCATTAATGCGCGGAACGTTCTGTCCGTCATTCAAGACATCATATCTCATATTTGGGTTACCCCCCAGGTTGGTAATCCCATTACCACCATTCAAGTTTGGCATTCCATTATCCCCTTGGTTCGAAGTAGACGGACCAAATGGTGGCTCTAAACCTTGGTTAGGATTCAAGACTGGAGAACTGTGTCCCACAATTGTCCTAGTTTGAAAGTGATTTCCCATTGGTAAAACCGGTTGACATATTTGGCCTGCTAACTTATTCATGACTTCATTTAACGCGCTCAGTTGTTTGGCCTTATTGTCGTAATGTATATTACCATTTTGAATAAATCTTTCTATATTATGAATGTTTCGAAGATTTACCTGCTCAACGACATCCTGTGTGAGTTCCCCGAGCAAGGCACGCATGGTTCGAGGACTCAATTCTGTCATTGGCTCGTAACGACTTTGACTACTCTGACTTCGTCCTTCTGTTCGTGGAGAAACTTGTTGCTCCTCATATCTCTCGATCACAGAGTGGACTACTGCTTGACTTGCTAGTTCCTTATCCGAACTTTTATGAGGCATAACGCTTTTTTCTTTTTGTATCTTCAAACACCAATTATCCCACTGGGCATGCCAAATTGTTTCGCGCGGGTAGTTGCTAACAATTAAAAAGGGATCAGACGATTGTGTAAGGAACAAACCTCTTGAGACAAAGTCACAAAAAGGGGTGTTTTTTGATGAAGATTACAATTGGAGATAAACAGGATGCCTCTAAGGGTCGCAAGCACACGAGTACAAGAAAATGATGAATTAAAGTTAATCTAAGAAAAGTAAATTATATATTCTCTGTTTGAGAGTGATTTGTTCGGTCCTTTCTTCATTGTCTTCTTTTTTCTTTTATACTTCTTAGACAGCTTTCAACCGTTTGGAAACTGCTTGTAACCTCCCACTTTCTTCATCATCGCCAACTTGTCGAAAACTACTGTTCGTAACTATTGCCACTATGCTTTTTACATAACTGTTTGCTATTGAAATTCCTAGATCGTGGAACGTGACACGATGTGCTCAAACTATTCAAAACCACTGCTTTAGATAACAACAAGATGTTATCTTTACTGGATCCTGGGCGACTCAATAATTTGGGCGATGACTGGTCCATCGCTCTGGGCGACCATAAAACACTTCATTCGCTTAGATTCTGAGAGTTCTGCAGGCTTGGGCGATGATGTTACTTTGTTTGTGGGCTTCATTCCTGGACTTCTTAATTGGGCTTTATTCTTTGGGCCATTCAAGTTGGACTACACTTTTGTATGTCAACAGAACCAAACTGACAGCATGCCTTTTTGGTTCACAGGATCTCTATTTTCATTAATTTTCATATGGATATGAGGGAATACACAGTGAACACAATATTAGTTAAAACGACACTTAGTCATTTAAAAAGGCATCGTGTAGTTTTACCATTTTAAATTGGGTAAGTGAGAATGAGAGTGATGATTTATTTTTGAGGGACTTGGTAAAATTTTGGTTTCAAATTTGGACATTTTAGACGTTTCAAATGAAGTGTATTTAAGACTATTAACACATGATAAAATAGACTAAAGGTTGTTTTGTCTATTTTATAAAAGTATTGATCACCTTTAGTTTATTTTATCAAAAAGTATTGATTGTAGACCATTTTACCAAACATTATTGTTGACTAGACTTTTTTAGCAAATCCTCCAAAATTAGAGGACATAAAACATAGCTAAGACCTAATTTATAGACAATCATAAAAAGCATCAGTTTGTGCCTCGTGACAGTAGCTAAAGCACTGTAAGGCATAGCAGCAAAATGGTTAGAAGAGTAAAAGCTCCAATTTGAAAATTGTTAGATAGTGAGTTTATCCAAACAAGTATCTCTACATGGGGGTTACCACCAGGGGCGGAGCCAGCCTGTCAAAGTAGGGGGGTCCTAGAGTTGAAGGGGTGGGGGCCTATGGGGGTTCTCCTCCGAATTTTTTTTTTTGAAACATTATCTGTTAAAATGAGGGAAGTTGGTACTTTGTGATGGAGAAAGGAAACAAAGGAACATAAATTAGTGTACATTAGTTGAAGACTTAAAAGATGGTAATGTCTTCATGGAGATATGTCAGTGATCGACAATTATTTTCTGGCGCCTACAATTCTACTGGTTCAAACTTCAAAATTAGAAGTTAAGACTTAGGCGTATATGCATAATGCATTTTAATTTTTATAGCTGAAGAATTCAAAATTTCAGCATTCTCATTCAGTTAATATCTGTAAGCGGGTTTAAAGTATTGCATTCCCCTGCAATAAAAGGTCTCTCACACAGACACCCCAACACTTAGAGAACCTAAAATCTCAGTACTCTAAGAAAAATGCACATTATGAAATCTCATGAAAGGTGAGGACAAAATGGTAAATACAAAAAAAATTAAGAAGAAGGACTGTACCACGAAAACATTCATAAATCGAACAAACACAATATTAAGAACAATTATCCTATGCTCTAAATAGAAGATATACCACAGTCAGCTTTTAAAACTCGATATGGTTACTATAACGCCCCGAGTTTCGTGAACCCGGATTGCCACGTCATCGTCTTTTGTAACCTATTTAACTAAAAGTTTTGCGAAAAATAACTAAATTTTAAAACATCGCATTTATAACGGTAAAACCTCGTCGGTAACAAAATTCATTTGATTACTTAAGGAAAATCGTTTAAACTTCAGAATTCAAGTTTGAAATAACGAGAACAACAAAATAAGTTCATAATGCGTAAATTTCAAAAGTAAATAACTTCGACTATTAATTTATGCCACCACTGCCCATCACACTCGACCGTCTCCGAAATCTGCAAATATTGTTAAAATAACGGAATGAGTATTTCGATGAAATACTCAGTAGACTCATCGCCGATAATTAATTTACAGAATAATTGAACACATAATCATGCAATTCATATCGGGACATCATCATCATAGGCTCATTTTCTTGAAAATCATAGGCTCTTTAAAAACATAGGGTGTGGGTAGTCTCGTCTCGTGCATTTAAACACATAAGTTATGCATAACCTTCTCATCTTATCTCATAAGAGATACTCGTCTTTTCTCATGCATTAAAGCATACAAGTTATGACAAACATAACAACCAACATCATATATCTCATATGACATATTTTCATCTCATGCATCAAAGCATATAAATCACGTAAATTCACACAATACATGCAATTATAATTTAAACTAATTAATGGTGGCGAGTCTACCTCAAATTATCTCGAGTCTCGTAAAAAGTGGAGCGGGACGTAACCTCAATCTCCTAATCGTCCATATGTTTCGTCTAGCCAAAATAGAAATTAGGTTTTGAATTAGTATTCCGAAATTTAAAGTTTCAAAGCGATAAAATAAAGTTTAGGGACCTAATTGAATATTTATTAAAACTGAATTTAACAAATCTAATGGCTGAAAATAATATTTTCAAAGTAATGGGGCTAAAAGTGGGAAATAAGAACTCTAGGGACTTAATTGAAAACTATTGAAACTGAAATAAAAGTTTAAGGGCTGAAATTGAACTTTTAAGAAAATCAGGGACTTAACTGAAAATCTATTAAAACTGAAAATAAAAATTAAGGACTGAAATTAAACTTTTAGAAATTAGGGACTAAACTGTAAATCTATTAAAGCTAAAAGTAAAAACTAAAAGGGCTGAAATTAAACCTTTTATAAATTAGGGACTTAATTGAGCATTTACTAAAACTAAAAATAAAATTTAGGGCTGAAACGATAACTTTAAATCTTTGGGGGCTTAAAAGACAAATTTCAAAAAGTTAAAATAATTTAAAATCAATAATATATATCTCTCTCTTATTACAGAGAGAGAGAGCTCGACGGGGAGGGGGAAGGGCTCAGCCCTTCCTCCGATTCTAACCGCCACCGACCGAGGCGGTGCTAGCGCCACCGTCGCGTGGTGGCGCTGGTAAGGGCGATTCGGGATTTGGCGCAAAGGTTGAGGGCTAACGGGTTCGGCTATACGGTAAGTTTATGGGTTTTTCTTTTCTATTTTTTTTTTTTTTTTTTGTATTTTCTTGCTTTTGTGGTTGAAAATGGAGGCGGTTTGGTGTTGATTTTGGGTGTTGAGCAGTGGGTGTTGGTGGTTTGATTTTTCAGCTCGTGTGTGTGGTTCGAATGGTTGCTGGACCGTTCGAATGGATGTTGAGGCTTCGAATGGTGGTTTGGGCATTGGAGTTGGTGGTCTGGTGGTGAGCTTGGTGGCGTTTGGCAGTGGACTTTGGGTGGTGAGTTGGTCTCGGTTTGGTGATGTTGGTGAATGGGCTGCATTGTGTTGCAGCTTGTGAGTTCACTATTGATGCCAGAAATGGATGTTCTAATATCAATGGTGACTCACAGTGAAATGGACTGAGGAATAGTGACTTACCAAAAATGGTTGCTATGTGAGTGTGAGGAAAGGGAGAATGAGGGTGGTATTTGAATAGTAAAATATTAGGGCACAGATTTCTAGGAGTTTAAATGGGCCAAGAATTTGGGCCGTAAGAATTTTCATAATTGGGCCTAAATGAATTGGACCTAAAATAATCAATACTTGGGCTAATAAGTAATTGGACTTAAAACGATAAGGAATTGGATACTTTTAAAATATTCGAGATTGGGCTCCATTTGAAATAGATTTAAATTTGTTTTATAACGGCTAGACGAGCACGCTTTCACTTTAACGTTAGGGTTTAAAATTTAGCGACACATTTTTCGAGAAAATAATTTTATAAAATTTAAAATTCTCGATCGCTACAGTTACTATTAAGTTATTTCCGTCTTTTGGGTCAACTAATACTCCGACATTATTTGTAGATTTGATGATTATAGTATTTCATCAATTTCTAGATCGATTTTCATGGTCTTTATTAACGACATATTGATCTACTCTCAACATGTGAATCAACAAAAGGAACATCTCAAAGTGGAGCTAAACTCTATGAAAGGAAAGGTTTATGTTATGTTCTAGAAGTGTGAATTTTGACTTGATCGAGCAGGGTTTCTTGATCATGTAGTTACTGGCCATGGAATCAAAGTTGGCTTGGCTAAGGTAAAGATAGTAACTAAGTGAGCCAACTAGCTAATGCGGGTGACATTAATAGTTTTCTAGGTTAACTGGATACTATCAGAGATTCTTCGAAGGTTTCTCTAAGATCTCTGAACTAATGCCTTAGTTAACTTGGAAAGGAGTAAAGTTTTAGTAGTGAGATAAGTGTAACAAAGTTTTCGAGATTTGAAGTGGTGGTTAGTCACTAAACCAGTGTTAGCTATTCTAAAAGATTATAGGGTTTTGTAATTTATAGTAATACATCTAAGTATGACTTAGGGTGTGTTTGTGGAAGCAAGAAAATATAATTGCCTATGTATAAAGGTAGTTAAAGTAGCATGAGTAGAACTATAATGGCTTGGTCTCTACCAAGTCGTTAACTCATTACGCATTGTCCTCTTGTCCCTCACAACTTTTTGTGCCTCGGGATTCGAATCCAAGACCTCTTCCTTATGAGTGACTTAAGTTTTATTCTCGAACCAATTTTACAAGTGCACATTTTTTTATATTGACCTAGCCTATGTGTCAAAGTCGTTATATCATACATAGTGTTCACTTTGGGAGAGCCTTTGCCTATCTGAATAAGGATTATGAAACACTATTCATCATCATCCTAAAGAGCATATGCCCATCAGAGTAAAGAATATGAGGCAAATGAGATGATTAAAGTTAGTAAATGACTATGACAGTACTATTCATTATCATTCGGATAAGGCTAATGTAGTTGTAAATGCTTTGAGCAGAAAGTTAGAATGTCAGTTGTCATTTTGATATTGGATAATGATTTTTAAAAGATAAAAGTGAGGTTGTTACTTTTGTGAATCAAATCACAACCCAAATAGCAACCTTAATTGCTGGACCTAATCTCAAAAATTGAATTATTGAGGTGCAAGATAATGATCCATTTCTCTAGGAAATTAGAGGTGAGGTTGGATTAGATAACATCAAGGATAACAAAGCATCATCGGATAAGGCATTAAAGTTTAGAGGAAGGCTATATGTGCCTAAGGATGAGGAATTGAGAAAGGAGATTCTAGTAAAAGCACTGCTCATTTCAATGGTATAATGATTTATTGAGACTTTCGAGTAATATTATGGTAGAAGAATATGAAATGAAGCACTAAATCTTTTACCATCAAGGGTATAGTTTGTTTCAAGTTAATATAAGATGGTGTTAACAATTCTCCATGATGGCCGGCTACTTAATGTGCACCCCCCTATGACGTTGACCCCCATGAGGCCCTCTACACTCACATAAGCCGTCTACCACTATAAGGACGACGACTCCCATAAGGCCATCTACATTCACATAGGTCGTTGGCCCCCGTCAGGCCCTCTATGTTCACATAGGCCGTCGACCCCTACTATACTTAGCCAAATAAATGGCCATGAGATAGACGAAAATCACCCAACAACAAACGTGGGCATAACCCACCGCTATACGAGTGGGGATTGCAGCTATAGAACGTGGGGGAGTGGAAAGGCAGACGTAGGACACGTGGCACAATTAATCATGGAACAAGGGTGTGTCATCAGGTGCCTATAAATACCCCAATGTGAGAAATTGTATTTTCTTCTTGAAACCCGAACTATTTGAATTCCAATACATTTTCTTTCTACTATCTTAAACCATATACTAATTATCATGTCGGAGGTACAATGGGGGAGGGAGCCCTGACCTAATTTTGCAGGTAGCAAACACTGATCGGAGCAGTCGGAACATGATCCACGTCAGGGAGGACACAAAATTTATCTCACTACTATTTCATGGCGCCGTCTGTGGGAAACCACTAAACAAAAAAGCTATGTCAAGAAGACGGACACGGAGTGAAACACGCATGGTCGGAAACACGGAAAAGACGGAGTCTGTTGCAAGGGGTCATGACCTGCCACCGCCACCACAGTACGTAACACAAGGCCAATTTAATACCTTGGAGACACAGTTGGCAGCTATGATGACCCTCTTGCAGAGCCAGACGCAAAAAATCGCAGCCCCACCACAAAACTCGTCGAAAATAGTACATGAGCAACCACCCTAGGTGGCACAAACGGTTACCCCTCCCACTACTCAGCCAACAACAGGAGAGATAGGGACCTCAGGATTTGTGTTTCCACATATTCCCCAACCCGTGACAGACTTGAAAAAGAAGATAGAGGAAATGATGACTCAGAAGATAGATGATGCGTTGACAAGGAGGAATGACAAGTGTAGGCAAATGGTTCTGGAGGAGGATCCTTTTGCCCCTAAGATTATGGCCATACCTTTACCAAAAGGATTTAAAAAGCTAATGATAGAAGCATATGACGGAGTCACGGACCCGCTGGATCACCTGCGAACCTTTGTTGACTTAATGAGACTTTATACAGCCCCAGACACAGTGATGTGTATGTCATTTCCCCTGACACTCAGAGGGGAGGCTAGAGACTGGGTGGCCACACTGGCACCTAGGTCCATAAAGACTTTTGACGAACTTTTCAAGAGTTTCGTGGCATACTTCATGAGTAGCAAGAGAAAACGAAAGACGGCCATTGGATTGATGTAGGTGGTACAAGAGAAAGATGAATCTCTGCAGGAGTACTTGGCTAGGTTCAGCCAAGCAATTCTTGGTATAAGGGACCTTCAAATGTCTGTACTAGTGATAGCGTTAATGAATAGGATGCGAAACCGGGCCAACAAAATGTCATTCTCCAAAAATCCACCGGAGTCGATGCATGACCTGTTGAAGAATGGTGACAAGTATGTTGATGCAGAGGAAGCAGAAAAGGTCACGAAAAATCTTAGAGAAGGATGGGAGACGGGAAGCCATAAGCGAAAATTAAGTGATGTGGGAAAACCTGTTGACAAGGACAAGATGGGGAATGAGCACATAAGCAGGGGGTACCCTCATGATCAGCCAGTCAGGCAGAGACGGAAAGAGGTCAAAACCTTCACCCCTTTGAATACTTCGTGGGACAAGATATTGATGGAAATTCGAGACATAAAAGAACTCGAATGGCTGATGCCGATGGTGGTATCAGCCGGCAAGCGGGATAAGAGTAAGTATTGTCATTTACATAAGGACCATGGACACGAAACCGAAGAGCGTTTACATCTGAAGGAGGAAATTGAACGCATATTGAAGCGAGGTTTTTTGACTAAATACACGAAAAATGATCGAGGCAAGCAGAAAATTGATGATCGACCACCACCCAGGGTTGGTGTTATAAATGTGATTATTGGAGGGATCGCATTAGGGGGAGACTCGAATTCGGCCAGAAAGATTTACGTATGCACAGTCGGGGCCTGCTCCATTCAAAAAAAAGGCCAGATTTAATCAAAGTATCAAATTTGATGAGGAAGATTTAGTAGGAGTGGCGGCCCCCCATGATGATGCCTTGGTGATAGTCGGCGACATAGCAGACTACGATGTCAAAAGGGTGCTAGTTGACGGTGCTAGTGCCGCGAAAGTTCTCACTTGTGAAGCTTTCGTGGGGTTGAAAATCCCTTTAGAAAAGTTGAAAGCAGTGTCCATCCCCTCCTGGGGTTTGGAAGGGCTATCGTGATACCGGAGGGAGTTGTGGAATTATCGGTGACATTGGGTACCTATCCTGCAAGGGTGGTGATCTTAACAAACTTCTTGGTTGTCAAGACCCCCATGGCATATAATGTGATCTACGGTCGACCCTTCTGAATTCTGCTGGGGCAATTCCATCTACCTACCACCAAGTGATGAAATTCCCAACCAGTTGTGGTGTGGGGAATGTGAGGGACGATCAGCAGTCTTCGAGGAAGTGTTACATTGACAGTATACGGATGAAAGAATCACCACCAATGATGATGCTGGATCTTGAGCCTCCAAGGGGGCGGATTGAGCCTCTCAATACTACGAAAAAAAATTTAGTGGCTGGAGGACGTGAATTCAGCATAGGGGCAGACCGGCGCAAAGGGAAAAAGAAAAATTAGTGAAGTGTATGTCTAGCAACTTAGACGTTTTTGCATGGTGCCCGACCGATATCCAAGGGATTGATCATTCTGTTGCACAACATCGCCTTAGTGTTCTACTAGGAGCTAAGCCGATAAAACAGAAGAAAGAAACCTTGCCCCAGAGCGACAGGCTGCGGCGAAAGACAAGGTCGATAAGCTACTGCAGGCAGGATTCATTAGGGATGTACAATATCCCAAATGGTTAGCAAACATTGTCCTGGTGAAGAAGTCGAATGGAAAATGGTGCATGTGTGTAGATTATACCGGACTAAACAAGGTAAGTCCAAAAGACTCGTATCCTCTACCCAGAATAGATCACTTGATGGATACCAAATCAGGTCATGAGCGACTGAGTTTTCTAGACGCATTTTCTGGGTACCATCAAATCTCCATGGCAGAGTCAGACCGGGAGAAGACCTCCTTCATAATCGATGCTGGGACTTACTGTTATACGGCCATGTCGTTTAGCTTGAAAAATGCTGGAGCTACTTACCAAAGAATGGTGAATAAGGTCTTCGGTGACCTGCTTGGGAGTGTCATAGAAGCCTACGTGGATGACATGGTCATCAAGAGTATGAAGGCCAGTGATCATGTAGAAGACTTACAGAAGGTGTTCAACATTGCTCGACAAAACAAACTGAATGGACAAAGGAGTGTGAGGAGTCGCTTGAATCCTTAAAGTAGTCATTACAGCAGCCACCAATCTTGACTAGGCTATGCCCAGGGAATGTGCTAAGCTTATACTTAGCAGTGTCGAAGAATGCAGTCAGTGCAGTACTGGTGAAAGGGTTTCCAAAGATGCAGAAGATAGTTTACTACATTAGCCAGGTGTTGAGAGGCGTAGAAACTCGATATAGCCTCGCAGAGCAGTTGGTATTCGCACTAATTGTAGTAGTCAAAAAATTAAGGTCGTACTTCCAATCCCATACTGTACAGGTCATGACCGATCAACCTGTCAAGCAAATTTTGCATCGCCCTGAGACCTCGAGTAGGATGTTGAAATGGGCAATCGAGTTGAGTGAGTTCGACATTGAGTTTAGGCCAAGAACTGCCATCAAGGCGCAAGCGTTGGCAAACTTTATTGCAGAGCTAACAACTCCACCTGACTACCCCCTACAAGCAGAAGCAGTATGGAAAATTTTTGTGGATGTGTCCTCGTATGGCGAGGGGTCCGGAGCAGGCATCATTATGATAGGACCTGAATCTGAAGAGTTGGAGTATTCATTACGCTTTGAGTTCCCAGCAACAAATAATGACGCTGAGCATGAGGCAGTCATCACGGGCTTGAGTTTGGCAACCCGACTTGGAATAACATCAGTTGAAATCTGAAGTGACTCCCAGTTAATCGTCGGACATGTGACAAGTGAATTCGAGGCAAGGGATGGGAAGATGGCATCCTATCTGAAGAAGGTTAGGGACTTGCAAAGGGGATTTACAAGTTGCAAGATAACCAAGGTCCCTGAAGAGACAATGAGCGGGCAGACGCCCTGTTTAAGCTGGACGAGTGGGGATTGCAGCTATAGAACGTGGGGGAGTGGGAAGGCAGACGTGGGACATGTGGCACAATTAATCATGGAATAGGGGCGTGTCATCAAGTGCCTATAAATACCCCAATGTGAGATAAGGTATTTTCTTCTTGAAACCCGAACTATTTGAATTCCAATACATTCTCTTTCTACTATCTTAAACCGTATACTAATTCTCATGCCGGAGGTACAACGGGGGAGGGAGCCCCGACCTCATTTTGTAGGTAGCAAACACTGATCGGAGCAGCCGGAACATCATCCACGTTAGGGAGGACACGAAATTTATCTCACTACTATTCCACAAGTGAAAATAGATTTCGGTTGTTAAATCCTTTAGAAATACCAAAATGAAAATGGGAGCATATTTCAATGGATTTTGTAGTTGGTGTTTCAAAATCGATGAAGGAAAATAATGCCATTTGGGTATTTATCAATCAATTGATTAAGACTGCTCATTTTCTACAAGTGAAATTGACGTTCAGTTTGAATTAGTTGGCTAAATAGTACACGAAAGAGATATTCATATTGCATGGTGTTCCAGTATCTAATGTTTTAGGCAGAGACCTGAGTTTACCTCTAAGTTTTAGAAAAAGATATATGGAGCTTTGTGAAAAAAATTAAATTTCAACATGCCCTATCATCCATAGTTGGTCAGTTTAAGAAGACTATTCAGATATTGTAGGATATGTTGCAAGCCAGTGTGTTGGATTTAGGAGGAAATTGGAAGTCGTAATTGTCCTTGGTAGTCTATACAACAGTTTCTAATCTACCATCAGAATGACACAATAAGAAGCTCTCTATATGGAGATCACCAATTCATTGGGACGAAGTTGGTTAGAAGATGATTTTGGGTTCAGAAGTTATCGAGCAAACAATTTAAGTAATGGATAAGATCAGAAATTGTTTAAAGGCTCAAGGTTGACGAAAGAGTTGTGTAAACAACAGAAAAAAGAAACTAGATTTTGAAGTTGGTGAAAAGGTATTCTTAAAGGTGGGACCAATGAAGGGTGTACTTAGGTTCGTTAAAAAGGGCAAGATGAGATCGCGCTATATAGGACCTTTCAAAATTTTTGACAATGTCAATAATGTAGCGTATCGGTTAGCCCTACTACCCAAGCTTTCAGTTGCGCACAATGTTTTTCAGGTATCTATAATTAGAAGTATTTGCATGACCTAAGTCATGTGATGAATTATCATATATTGGATTCTCGGAAGGACTTGTCTTATACAGAAGTCATGCTTTCTATTTTGAACAGAGTGGTACGAAAGTTAATGACTAAAAAAACTCTATTATTTAATATTAAATGGAGACATCATGGAATATAATAGATTACTTGAGAAACAGAATAAAAAATTAAAGCCAAGTACCTAGCGTTGTTTGCCTAAACAAAGGTAATTTTGAGGATGAAATTCTTCTAAGGTGAGAGGGATGTAAGGTTTGAAATTTATTTTGCTTTTTTTGGTTGGCTTAATCCATTTAAGAAACGAGCCTTGGAGTCTCAATTCATATAAAGAAAAAAAGGCCTAAAGATCTAAATCATTTAAGTTCAAATGAATTTTAATATAAAATTATGACCTACGTTCGAGTCACCATACATATTATAAAAATTATAATAATTTTTGGAGTTAAAACTCTTCAAAATCCCACTTAAATCTCAATTAACATGGTTTATGATTGCCATAACTCTGCCATTTAATTATTCATTAAAAAGAGAAGTTACAAGAAGATGAATATCATTTTTTTACTCAATCTCTTCTCAAATCCAAATTTCATGTTCCTTTCCTCTCAAACTGTGTTAGTTTAAAGCTTATTTGCTACAAGAAAATAAAAGTTTTAATTTGGTTGATATGCTCAAATAAAATAGAGTAATAGAAACTGAGATTATGTTACTACATGTTTGGTTATTCAAGAAGGGATTATCTATTTTCATATCAAGAATTGAGGTATGTGATGAAAGTTGATTTTTCCTATAATGTTTATGTATATTTTATATGCATAAATGTAATTACAAGTTATGAACTATAAAAGTTTCATAACCATAATCGGTTTCTTCTATCTCAAGGAATTCTTCTGAATCAAGGATTCCCCCAATAATTTAACTATGTAAAATTATCTAGGGTATGAAGCTTTTATATCTTACATGGGATATGTATATTTATTTAAAGGGGATTACACCTAAAAAATTCTACAGAGCTTTATGCTCACTCATACTCTATGTTCAGATTAAGAATAGATGAATGGATAGTGTTGGCCTCGAAAAACATGACATTTACGTGGACAACGGCATCAGGTCCACTCATGCCAACTCAAGCAAATTCCGGCACATTTTGACCGGAACACCGATGAGAAATGGAACGAATCGTGAACGCGATATATGTTTTACGGCGGGAGACAAAAGTGTTCGAGCTCGGGTGAGTGAAAAAGGGTGATTGCACTAACAACAACCACCAATTGAATACTAATGTAAACCAACTAAAAGATCAAACTCCAATATATGAAGAAAGGGAATATTGTATATTAAGAGTTTACAAGATGACTTGGTTTATCAAGAGCTCAAGAGCCTAAAGTCTAAAATTCCAACCCTTTTTCAGTTACAAAGTGGTTCTATTTATAGTGTTGCGGCCGACGTGGTATCCATTGCATCAAAGCTACGTGGTCTCATCTCATTGACTGAGGCTTCACATCACTGCCTATCATACAATTAATGCATTGACAATGATTTAGCCACCCTATACAATAGGCTGACACCTGACACTCTTTATTAAAAACGTTACATCAATCACTTCGAAAGATCTTCAGGTGAATTGAGGACCTCGGCGGGTAGGGCTAAACAAAACTCGCGAATCGAATCAGACCGAACTGGACCCAAACCGAATCAAATCGAGCGGTTCTTCCTAAGTTAAATACCCGAACGGGTATCTGAATCGAGAACCGATGAGTTTGGTTCGATTATCGGTTCTCGGTTCTAGACCAAGATCCGAATAAGATCCGAATCTCCCTTATTTTTTTAATTTTTTATCTTAAATAAGTCAAATTATTTTATTTTTTAAAATAAATTGCTAACTAATTAATTTAGCCCAAACCCAAAATATGATTTTTACTAATTTTAATTTCCCGAAAAACTCAACTTAATCAAATTGACTTAAGTTTTACCAAAATCTCTTATTCTGCTATAGTATCATTTCTACCGTTCTATTATTGTGAATTAACCATCTTTCTCTTCATGTGATTTTAACAGTCAAATATATGAAGAACACAACAAAGAAAGGTGCAAAAGATATAACGAAATTGGACTACGTTATTTTGTAAGAGTTAAGATTGAATATATCATAGTCGAATTAATGTAGCATTGTTGTAATATAAAAAAATTTAATTATTGTACAGAACCACAAAATAGAACCGAACCGAACTCAAACGGTTCCATAATAAATTTAGACCCGACGGTTCCATGTACTAAATACCCAAAAATTTTGGGTTTGATTCGATTCTCCTTAGAACCGAATCAAACCGGACCATGCTTAGCCCTATTGGCTGGAGGGAACTTGTATTGGTTCTCTGAATGAAGAGCTTCGATTTCTTCCATCTCCCTTATGTAGTACTTCGAACTCAAGCACTTCGGCTATTTAGGCGGCGCTTTAGAGTAAGGGCTTCGACCATTCACATGATTTCTTTAGATTTGACCATTTAGGTTTTTGTTGATTTTTCTGCTTACATGAATTGCTACGTGGCACTTTGACTTGAGCATCAGATGTGAAGCATAACATAGTCCCCCAAGTCTAGGCATGATTATTTATATAATGCATGGACTTTGTATTTATTAGAAATTTTGCTGACCTGCGCGAACTACCTGCTAAATGTTGTCTAAAGTTGTATACTTGGAGGTATTTCTCTTGCTGGAATAATTTTGAAGAATGTCAGCGATGCGAGTTGAATCCGAAGCTTTTAATTTTGAAGTCCCTTTGCACATCTTAAGCCTGGTCCGAACTGGCTGAAGAGGAGTGGTTCTGACCCCCACTAGGTCTCCAACTTATGAATTATGAGCAAGCCTGCTATCTGAGGCCGGGATGTGTCACCATTAGCGAGTTCCTTCTAAAGGCTAGGCTTCGCCTGCCTTTACACCCATTCTTTAGAGCCATTCTTAGGTTGTACGGGCTTGTCCCCACCCAACTTGTCCCCAATGCTTGGGCCCAATTCTTGTTGACCTACTTTTTATGGGAGGAAACATCCATTGGAGAGGACATGCATCTCAGTGTCTTCCAAATAGTATTTCAACCCCGAGTTCTGGGGAAAGGGGACTCAAGAGTGTGGTACTCCCTCTGTTCGTGGGGGTCACATTCTCCCTTTGTCTCGAGTCTTCCTTCCTCCATCAAATGATGGAAAGAGACGTGGTTTGGGGTAAGGGAAAAGTGGCAAGAATGTGAGGGAGATAATGTCCCTCATGTGAAAGCTCTGAATTCTCACTCCGAAGCCCGTAAGTGTCGTACTTGACTTCGGTGCTAACATTCTCCTATTGTGTTTCAGGGTCAATTGAGCATTTCAAATTAAGCGAGAGTGACTGGGAGACTTTGACAGATATCTACCGCCGACCCTCATCATCTCGTGATTTCGACCATTTGATCATTTCCAGAAGATTTTTTGACGAATTTTTTCTGATGGCCAAAAGAGGTACTATACTCTTTTTTATAAACTTTATTTTATTAAACTTTTGAAATTGTCGCTGATCCTGTTGCTTGATTCTGCAGAAAACTTTGAGAATCGGAGGCATCCTACCCCGAAAAGGGCCACAATACTCGCTGCCATTTCCATCTCTGGGAGAAAGATGTTGAAGCCCTCATCTATCGCGGCCTAGTAGGTGAGAGACCAAGTTCATAGGGTCTGTCGAGAGGCAAGCAACCAAGAGAAAGAGCGACCTCCACTGAAAGATAAGGGGAAGAAAATTGTCGTGAAGGTCCCCAAGAGGAAAACAGAGGTTCTCCATCACCAGGGTGGGTGGTTCCAATGACGTCCCTTATCCTAGTTCACAGCATCCCAACTGGGGAAAAACTATTGGCAGCATCAATAGCTGCAGCCTCTGGGAGCAGAAAAGGCTAGATGTCGTGAAGCCCCAGAGGTAAGACTTTGCTCAGAAGGCCAAGTCTGCAAGCGACTATCGCTTCTGAGGCTCCTCAAAGAATAAGACTCGCCATCAAGAAGATGAGCGAGGAGCTGGCTCCTGAATGTCTTTCCCTACTTTCTCCAAAGGTTAGACGGCAAAATCCACTATTCACAAGTACTGGACGGAGAGGTGACCGAATTTCGTTGTGTCGCCATAGGGCTAAAGCCCTCTTTAAAAAATTTCAATCAAAAAATAGAGAGTTTGTCAATAAAGCCTCTCAGGCTCAGGAGGCTGCCGCCAAACTAAAACGGAGTGAAGCTTACTTCTGCCTTGACAGAAATTGAAAATCTAAAAAAAGAGGTTCACTTGTCTCGAAGTGAAGTGATCTCGCTTATAAAACGAGTGGAGACGTCTGACGCCCATCAAAGGCTAGCGGTTGAAGCCTTGAAGAAGGCTAACAAAGAGAATGTTGCTCTAAAAGAGCAAGTGGGAGAACCGACTTTAAAGGTGTCTAGCTTAACCGAAGAAGTGGAGATGGCCCGACGGGAAGCTCAGTCTGCTGGGGACGACGTCGAGAAACACTTCCTCGCCAATTTCCATTTGACTGAGGCATACCAAGGCTTCGCGAAGTACTGGCAGAGGTATGCGTACACAAAAACGGCGGAGTGGATTGAGGTGAATGTCAAGGGCATCGACACTTCTGGGCTGAGGTCAGAATTTCTCAAAGAGGGTGAGCGGGAACCTTAAACTCTGGCAGAGGGTAGCCAAGTGATAGAAATTGAGGATGAAACTTCTGAAGAGGCTCCTGAAACCGTGTCACCCGATGCCCGTGTACCATTTGTAGCTCCCCTCCCCCACCTATATAGATGATAGGTTTTTTTTTTTTTTTTTTTTGGCTTCGGCCCATTTGTAAATATTTGTTCAATTAATGAAAAGTCTTCTTTTTCCATACTTGTGTTATTTACTTTTGTTCATCTACTTTTTGTTTGTTTTGAAGCTCTTTGGTGTAGTTCGAATCACGAACCACTTCTTCTTCAATAAACATTAAACTTATACACACCGAACATTAGTAACAACTTCAGACTTATAACAACAACAAACTTATGCAGATCGTACTTTAGTGACAATTTCAAACTTATAATTATGCAAAAGTGTTGGGAGGTTGTGTACCTTCATTAACTTTCTGAACCTGTGCTCATCAGATTTCAATTATAATATCTAACTAAAGCTCTTAACCACTTCAGACTTTCATTCAAAACTTTGTTTATTTGTAATTTGCACTAGTGTTGGTAGTTTGCTTGCCTTCTTTTCCTAAGTATAGAGTTGAGTGGTTCGCCTATGCTGAGATCTCTCTAACAACATTAATTTTTAAGGGCATATGCCACTTCACGAACGCAGAGGTAGTCCATTCTGGGATCCAATTTTTCGTCGAAGTGGTCACGTATCTTTTCATAGGGACGGGTCGTCCATGAAGAGGCTTTCCATTTAACTTTTGTCAATATGAAGTAATTTATTAATTTTGATGAACTTGCTTCCATAAAATTAAGAATAATTTTAACTTACCCAGATTAGTAATTTTCTTAAGCATGAGGTTGAGCAGTTCGCCCATGCTGAGGCTTCCTTAACAACTCTTGTTAAGCGCATGTGCCACACTTCGCAAGTCCGGACGTGGTCCATCTTAGGATCCAGCTCCTCGTTGAAGTGCCCACGCATCTCTTCATAGGGACAGATCGTCTATGAAGAGGCTTCCCCTGTGACTTTTGTCAATAGGAGGCTTTTTTATTCATTTTAACTTGTGCAAATTTAGTTTTTCAGATTGCAAACTCTGTTTCCTGAACATGAGATTAAGCGGTTCGCCCATGCCGAGGCTTCCTTAACAACTTCTGTTGTTAAAGGCATGTGCCACATTTCGCGAGTATAGAGGTGGTCCATTTTAGGATTCAACTCCTCGTCGAAGTGCCCACGCATCTCTTCATAGGGACTGTTCATCTTTCCAGAGGCTTCCACCAGGACTTTTGTCTCTTAGGATGTGTTTTACTTCACAAATAATTTGATAAAATTCAATTTCATTAAATGAAGAACTGTACTAGCTGGATATTTACACGACTACTGATAATATTTTCACAGATGTTCTGTGTTTCATGGATGAGGTTGTGCATTTCCATCCATATTTTCAATTCTATAGGTTCCAGGCCGAACCTCTTCGTCATATACGAACACAGCAAGATGCGATCCTTGCCGACAGGTCGACATGCAGGATCAGTTGACCGCCTTTTTTGCCGACGTACTTGCTCGATTCTCGCATCCGCCTCCTCCTCCAGCACAATAGCTTAATTTTGACTTAAATTGAAATCACTAGTTTCACTATGGTTGACTATTTTGATTATGTATTGCAATAAAATGTTGAATCATTCTTGCCCTTTTGCTTATTATTGCCGCACTTTTTGCTTATGCCAAAAGGGGGAAGAGATGAGTTACAGATTTGCATGATTATGTTTAACACGAAAAATATAAGTGAAATAGATAGGGAGAATATATGTATACAATTTTATTCCTATCAATTTGTTTAATTTGTATACTACAAGTCATCTTGTTTGTCATAATCAAAAAGGGGGAAATTGTTGACCTATGGTTGACGTCTCGTTTTGATTATCACAAACAAATTACTTTTATTTCTAACAAATTGATTTCAAGTGTCTATAGTGATTATTGCAAATTAATAAAATTGAAGACATGAGGTTCAAGGCTAAGAAATTTGCATGCAACGATCGACATGGAAAAAAATTGATCAAACGAGGCTATGAAGATTGATATTGAAAAACTCGCTAAAAGATGCCTCAACAAGAATCGAAATAAAAGTCAAAGTATGTTCAAGCATGCACGTCAAGACGTTCAAAGAATTTAGACTTTTTACAATCATATGTAAAGGTAAAACATTTCAATACTTGGCAATGAATCGAAACGAGCTCAAGTTTTGATTTTACAATCGAAAAATCACAACAAAAATATTTTACTCGTAAACTATGTTTTCAAAGGTAAAAATCAAAAAACATAATTTTGAAACATAACAAACACCTTGAAAAATCATTGTTAAACGTCTCTCGAGTACTTACATTTGTTAAAAATTAAAACGAGGTTTTAGGGCCACCGGTCAAAAATTCAACCGTTCTGATTTTCTAACAAAACGACTAGTTAACCATCCGGTAAGTGGCGGATGTTCGGTACACAGCGTCTGGTTTGGCAGAGTTTTGATGATTTTTCACCTATAAATACTAACTCACTTTGCATTCTTTGCAACTTTTCTTAGAGCAATACGTGAGTATTTATTGAGATAAATCATTGATCTTCATTATTTATTCATCCTCATAAATTGATTTATATACTTGAAAAACTTTTGATCATTCTAAACTTAGAAAATCAATTTCTATCAAAGTTTTTCAAATCCAACACTTGAGCCATATTTATTGCCATCTATTTAAGTGTTTGTCTTCTTCTCTTCTTGTTCTCAACTTTGAATCTATTATTCATTAAGAAGAGAAGATTTCACTTGTAAGCTCATTTTGAATTGTGGATCGTGTTGAGATCCTGGAAAGCTCAACGTTGTAAAAGGATCGGTGCTCATTGGTTGTAAGTCACCAGAAGCATTGTAAAGGATTGGATTGCACCATAAGCCAATCAATATAGTGAAAAAGGCCTTGATCGTCCTTAAGAGCTTGGTAACGGGCGATGTAGATCATTGCATTGGATCGAACCTCCATATTATATCGTTTGCACTCTCTATCCCTTTTACTTAACGTTTTTACTTCATGCAAATTTACATTGTTCCATCTATGTTCTTACTTGTGTTTATATTACTCTCTATCATTTATGTATTCATTATATTAAAATTTTGAGTAATTAATGAAAAAGTTTTAATAACCAATTCAACCCCTCTTGGTTAGCCAATCTTGGGCTTTCACACTGGGATCTGATTGTACCTAGAATATGCATCCATGAAGTTAAGAAGTTCATGTCCGACAGTAGAATCTACAAGTTGGTCTATCCTGTAAAGTGGGAATCTATCCCTGGGACAAGCTTGATTGAGGTTTGAGAAGTCCATACAAACCCTCCACTTCCCATTGTGCTTCTTGACCAACATAGGATTAGAGACTTACTTTGTATACAATGACTCTCGGATAAAATAGTTGTCGATCAACTTCTTAACTTCGTCTTTTAGGGCCTCATATCTTTTCGGGTTAAGGGCTCTCATCTTCTTCCTGTGTGATGTGGCATTAGATCAATGTTCAAGCGGTGGAAATTGACCTTTGGGTAAATGCTGACCATATCCCCGTGCTTCCAAGCGAAGACGTCCAATTTTTCAATAAGAAACTTTTCAATTTTTTATTGGCTTCTATGACAGATTTCTTCCAACCTGCAGATGTTTGGAGGGGTCCTGTGGGTTTACTGGAAAACTCTCCAGTTCTTCCATTGGAGCTGTTTGAGGCTCATAATCAATGATTCGAAGGTCCCTATCTTCCAAATTTGCTACTTCTTCAGCAGCTTTTCCTTCCTCAGGAATTGTATGTTTTTTATAGACTACCCCTTCTTCAGAGGTACGTATAATTCCAAGGATGACCTCTTCTTTAGAGGCATATGTCATTTTGACGTCTTCCCCTTGTTCAGGGTTTCTCCCTTTGTTCAGAGACGTCGTCCATGTCAATGTTTGTATGGATCATATTGACACTTTTTAGTTTGGCTTTCCTTACGGAATTCGAGTAACATTCCCTCGCACTCTTTTGGTCACCTCTAACTGTAGCTATGTCGTTCTCGGTTGGAAACTTCATGCACGGATGGTGAATAGAGGTGACGGCCTATAATTCCTTCAAGACTGGCCTCCCCGAACACTCCGTAATAGGCAGAGCGATTATCCACCACTAAGAATTCCATGAAATGGTGAGCAGTAGAAGGTGTAGTCTCCATCTCTATTGCTAGAGTAATCTTACCCTTTAGAATAATGCTATCGCCCGTGAAGCCGTACAAGGGGGAACTCATTGGGGTTATCCCATGGTCATCTTTCATCTTATCGAAAGTAGTTCCAAAGATGATGTTGATAGAGCTCCCATTCTCCACTAGCATTCATTTAAGGCCATTGTGTGCTACAACGGCACTCACCACTAAGGCGTCGAATGTACACCCGCTGCATCATCTTGGGTGAAGGTGATATGTAGAACTCTCCTTTCACTAGAGGCTCGATTGACTATGAAGCTTGCCATTTTCAAATTTGGTGTGTTCTGTCACAGGCACCCAAAAGTAATACCTTAACCTCTAAAACTAATATAGTAGTGGAAGTAAGGGTCGATTCCACGAAGAGTATGTAATTCAATATTTTATGCTTCGAACAATGATTGAGGGGTTTTTGTATGCAAACAATTGTAAATAACGCAATTAATAACAATGAAAATTAAATTAACGAATACAATCAAAAGATTAACATTGGTCCAAGTCAATATCCACCTTCGAAACATTACAATTAATCATCGATGCAAGTATAAATCAGCCCATATTTTGAATATTCACAGTTGGAATTATTTTTCTATCTCTCCTTACAGATAATTAATTAGAATACAAACGACCCAATTAACCCTAATTACCAAATAACCTAAGACAAGTGCTCTAGATTTAATTTGATAATCGCATTAAGAATTAGAAAGATCGATGAAACTAAACAACACAAGCACAATCGGTTGCATTTAATTTAGTTAAACATTCTTCCTATGATTCAACAATCACCAAAGCAGCAAATTATCAAGCCCTAGTTGCTTCACAAGTTAGAGAAATCAAACAATTACGAATTTGATATATAACTTAGCAATAGATTGTAACGAATAACAAACTAGTAAGCCTCCTAGCAATTAAACATAACAATCATGAAAATAAGTGCAGAATATTCAATACTCAAAAACATGAATTAAACTAAGAAAAACCATTTAGATCTCACAATATGCGATTTCGAAACTTCAATTTCCTTCTACCAAGTGTAAAACTTTCGTTACAATTCATGAATCTATGAGCAAAATAATGAAAAATGAAGTTTGGAGACGTTCTCTACGTTCTAGGGTTACAAATCACGTATTTATAGTTGTTTCCATATGTGGTTGACTTAAATTCGAAAATCAAAATTTTCGTATCAGGAAACACCTATGCGACCGCATAGTAGTAAGTCATGTGGTCCATAGAACATTAAAACTGGGCTCTAAAAATCTTTGAAGATTACACTATGCGATCGCATAGTTTTGCCAGTTTTTCATCGGATAGCCTTTAGTATTTTGGTTATATCTTTCTCTCCCTATATCCAATTGAGGTGATTCAAAATATGTTGGAAAGCTAACTCAAACCAAAATATAATGTTTCCAATTCGAATTTTTCCTATGTCAAAAATGGGTCTGAAATTGAGACTGGAAATCTGAAGCATAACCTTTCGGCTATGAGTTGATATGTGATAATATTTTGATTGTATTTTGTCCTTTTAACTTCTTTTTTCATCTGATTAACCTCTAACACTCTTAAATCTTCATCGTGAGGTTCCACATAAATTTTGAGTATTTGCATTTCGATCTCCAAACTTCATTTTATTTCATTTTGGTCCTTATTCGCTTATTTCTTCCAAATTATGTCATATCCATAGAATTACCACATAAATCAAAATATGAATGTAATGAGTACATTTTGGCATTGATTAATCATACAAACACATAAAATAAGGAGGCAAAATATGCATTTTACATTCCTATCAGGGGGTCCGCCGCTTCCCTGTCATAATTTCTCTGAGAGTTCCTAGATTGTCCCCCAACGTATGGGCCTCCAAAAATTGTATCAATTTCCCTGATGAGCTCTTAGACAACATTCTTTGGGGGGCTTCTCCTTTGTCTTTAACCCTCCATAAGTTCGTTCCGCATTAGCATCTCTCCTCCTCGGATCTTCGTTTCTGGTGGGGCGCCTCGACTCAACATTCTTAGGCCGCTAGGTCTGCCCTGAAAGAGCATCTCTTCGGGGGCGCTTATTCCTCCCCTGGTTGGCGTTCTAAGGATGACTAGCAATGTCCCTGCAACCTTTAGTGTTGTGGCTGTAGTAGTGATGATAGGTATAATAGATAGGTGTTTCACTCCTATTTCTAGGTTCTGCGCCTTTCTTATATTTGAAAGAGTACATTCGATGGCTTGCATTGTTGTTGAGATCCCATTTTTTTTCAAAAAATTGTAGGTGGAAATTTTTTTAAATAGTCCAATGATGTGTTGACACGGACACAATGTAAACAATTATGTAAAAGATGGTTTGTGTGTGTGTGTGTCTATATATATATATATATATATATTATCATGATTGTATTTGAAAATGTATCTTGAAACTATGGTAATTATGTATTTTTCCCTAAATTATAAACTAATTAGACTCAAATCCGATATTTAACTTAAATCTTCACCCAAATCATCAAAGAATCCAAATAGTTGCAACCCACGTGTAATGAAACAACTATCTTCTACCTTTGAAAAGCTATCTGAACCAACCATGTAAATGTAAGTGTTATGATTTAGGTCCAATCAACTTTAGACATGAACATTTTTAATATATAACTGATGCATTTTTATAGAAGATCTATTTATTTAATTAATATTCAAATAATAGCGTCTGTAGATTCAAATCTTAGTAATTTTTTAATTACAAGAAGTTGTGATTGTGAGATACAATTACATATGACCGAATCTTAAATCATTCATGATCGTAAGTAATAACGAGATACGGATTTCGTTATTACGGATAGACCATCACGTGTGTCATTTCTTACTTTTGAAGTAACTAGCTGATCTCACAAGTTAAAGTGTGGTGACACCTAAATGAACACGTGTATGTTTTCTTATAGAACAAAATATTGGAGACTCGTTGGGAAGATTCCACATGGATAGCTATCTGAGCGTCAGTGGTTAATTTCTAATGTTCGATAGTAGAATTGGTCTTTCGATTTGAGGTTATCATAGTGCCTTATATGATGGCGGTCATGCTTTGGTTATGTTATATGTTGCTTTGCAAAGGATCGCTAATACAACATCGTTCTGGTATGTCAAGAATCATAAGAAGGTTGTGAATGGTCAATAGAAGATTCGTCATTCTTAGATAGTAAAAGATTATGATCTACATTTCATTCAATTAATTTGATAACGAAATCCTTGATCAATGTGTACTCATAAGTCGAAAATGAGTTTTCAACTTACATTAACTTAATTGTAGAATGAAAGACATGATCGATAATTGAGATTGACACATATACATATCTCGTAATTGATTGGATCATATTGACAATATAGTTTCATGGTAAACGAAAAAATTTGATTTTGTCATATCACATGACATTTTTCGTCACATGTATTGCCCTGACACATTATTAGTGCAACATTCCAAATTGTTTTTAAATAGAGAAACTTGATTTAGGGGGTGTTTGGGAGAGATTTTCAAATTCTACAGTAAATCAATTCTCATTTTCAACCACACATTCTTCAATAAAATAATATTTTCCATCACATCAATAATTTTTTCTTCTTTTTCAACCACACATTTCTCATCATATCACTATTCAAAAATCAATTCTTCCCCCAAAAATTCCTCACAAACAAGCTCTTATTCTGTTATCATTTATCTTTTAGAAAATAGAAACTATTTTACATCTTAGTCTTGTTAACCATAATAAAATTCATAAGATAATATGATTGTTTGGTCCATTTATTTTATTTAGTTTTGGCTAAATATTTAAGTATTGTAGGAGAAGGAAAAAGTATATCAACATTTGGCTCTTTTTGTAGCTCGCATTAAATAACGTAAATTGAACTCGAGAAAATGTAAGTTCATATGAGTTAAGCCCAAGTTATTTCAATTCAAAGAAACGTATTTAATATGTATTTTTTTATTACTTAATAATGTACTTTTGTGATAAATAGCAAAAGAATATAATATTTTATTATCTAATCACGTTTATCTCAAATTTTGAAAAAGATTTAATCATATCCAAATTCTGTTTCTTTCAATTGATATACACCGTAACAAAATCAGTTTTCTCCTCCATGTTGGTGTACACATGTATTGTATATAATTTTGCAAATAGTATTATATTATATAATTCAATTTATCTTTGTTACCAAATCTGTTAATTGATTTAATTCACAGTAACCAAAATCTCGTTCATTTTGTTTTGCCATGTGATTTATATGTTTGTTTGTTTTTAAAATCGTAACCATGTATATGAATAGATGCAAGAAGATTTGAAATCTTTAAATTCAAATAATTATTGTTATAGGATTTTTATTATACGTATTTGACATCACTTGCATTATCCTAATTAAATAGTCATTATCTACATAATCTAGGATAATGACTAATTTACTATGATACAATCTTCAACCTAATCAACTACTTCACGTTTACCTATAAATACTAATGCCATGCACATATGTTTGCCACGAACCCATTTTTTAAAACTTTGGTTTCATTCTTGGAATTTAGCATAAATTCTTATTATATTATACCAAAATTCATTTGCCTCTTTATTTTCACATACACTACCACAATAGTGTAGGCAGAAGATAAAAGGATTTTGGACGTGACTTTTGGATTTTGTCATTCAACATTCATTTGAGGTAAGATACAATGTGCAAGTTGATCTGCTTTACAATATTTTAATTTTTTTTACGTAATTATTTCATGAAATGCTAATTGACATACGGGTCTTAACGAAATGAAATGTGAGATTTCCTTCGGATTTTCTCAATTGTTTATACAGAAATGTGTTAGAGCATTCGATTGATCTACGATTACTCTTGATGAAATGGTGGTATGAATATGTTTAAAAATTTATTATATTATTTTGGACGCACGTATCCTACTGGGTTTAAAATACTTATTCCTTCAAAATTTTAACTTTTCAGGTTAGATCGGTTCAATATGGATGGTGGCTGAATAGTGCACGGGTTGCCAAGTAAAACATTTTCAAGGGAACCATCAGTAATTAGTTTTTCTTTTTTCGTTTAGAGATTTAATATTTCTTAGATTTCCAATGAACGCTTTAAATTCCGTGATTTAATGTTTTTGGATTGATTTAATTCGATATTATGAAATTTTAAATTTTCAATTAAATATTTTCGTTTCATGTATGATTATGAAATGATATCGGTAACACCTCAAAATTTAAGTCAATAAAATTTGGGACGTTACAACTAGATGTCAATTTGGGACGATAGATGTGAATTGATGATAAATTAAAATGAGATTTTTTAATTTATCAATTTTGATTAGATTAAAATAATAATTCACGTCGTTAGATATAGTGATCTGGAATCTAATGGGTCACACACAAAATGAAAACTAGAAGAATGAGATTCACCAATTAATTAATTAACAAGTGTTCGACAATTAGTTAATTGGGTTACATGTTAATATGCCCGAATTTAATTAATTTGATTATTTAATTCATTGATCGAATTTAATTAATTAGATTAAATAAAAATTGAATCGGGTTAAATTTAAAAGACAAGCCAGCCCACTTGGACTTATTTGAATAAGCTATTAGGGTTTCAGAAAAAATAGAATGGAACACAATTTATTATTTTTGCTAGTACAAGAAAAGAGAACCTTTAATTCTCTCATTCTTGTTCCATATGTAGATTTCCATTGGAGACTGGATAAATGTGGATTGCATATCGTGATTATTCGTATTCAAGACAAGCAAAAGAGTTTGGAGACTCAATAAATGTATGATTCATATCACAGTTTCTATCTAAACACAAAGCAGATCATTTGTAGGAATTGAAATTATTTTATTTTCCGCTGTACATGATTAAGTAATTCCCAACAGTATATTCAGTCATATTATTATATCTTTTGTTATTCGTTTTTGATCTTCGTGAGGTCCAATCTTCAAATTCTTAATCTATATATAAGAAATCCCAAAATTGCAAAAATAAAAAATTACAAAATCTTTCTTCCCGATTTTGGACTTAAAATCTTGAATCTAATTGAAACGTAAAGTTAAATCAAAATGAGGAACTCGTAATCCACATATCTTATTACAGACTTAGAAATAATAAATTCTAACCGAGTTATTAATTTTCGACGTATATATCTCAAGCTAGCCAAATCAGAGGCAGCTTGATCTGTAGAATAATACTAGGAACTGCAAATACATTCTTAATTTGTTGAAATTTCAATGAACATTAGTGCTCCAATAATAAGAATTTGAAAGAATTCACTATCTGTGACAAATCCTCGAAGTGTGAGTCCGGTACCGTTTTCGCTTCTTTTTTCTCGATATTAATGTTCAATGTATTCAATCATCGCCACTAAATATACTGTAAATATTATACTTACGTAGAGAATGACTATTATATTAAATGGTTGGTGAGTGACATTTTTCTCTTCCACATGCATCTTGGAAGTTAGTTAAGCTTTCGCTAATCAAGATTCTTGCAATTTAAATATTTTCTGGGATAATTGAGTATTGCAGAAAAGATATAGCTATTAATCGACATGAAGAAAAGGCCAAATAATGCCTAGTTTCAATTTCTTAAAATCTTTATACTATTATTTCAAAATCAAAGCGTTAATATAATAAAGAAAAAAAAAGAAGTATTGCAACACCCAAAAAAAAAATTAATGCCGTAGTGGCGTTTCGACAATAGTTTCGAGTGCAGGCTTCCACGATCTTTGTCTTGAATACCTCTCAGATGGTTGTGGATCACTTGTTGAAGAAACCTCCATTACTGCCTTGGCTTCTGAATTGGGAAATAGACAAAAATGATCACCAAGAACTGGAAAAATCTTGGAAAAATTCAAACTTCCTTGTTTAAGTCCTTTGGATGCCTTGTCATTGAGCCAATTCATCTCCTCATTTGTTAACACTGAGTAGAGCATTTCCATAGGAAGAAGAAAATAAAATTTTCCACGTTCGAGTATTTCATCCGCGGAAACTCCTGGAATTCTTTGGCCAATTTGTAGGTGACATGAATGACATAGAAACTGTCCAGGATTTTCTAACAAGAGTTCTGCTGCTTTCACTGTCCTTGTGCAGATCATCAGCCTCCCATCAGTGGACAAAACTTTCACTACACCACTAGATATCATTAAAGGAGCACATAGTGCTGCATTACCCATGTGTGTGTGTGTGTGTGATTGAGAGAGAGAGAGAGAGTTTTGTTGGTTGTGGAAGAAAGGGAGGTATGATATCGGAATGGATGCTACTTATAAAGGTTTGATGCCTTTCTGAGTTTCGTTTGACGGCTCTATATTAAAACTAGCAGAGCCAGATGTGTCACGAGTGCATAAAAGTAGCTCGAAATGGGGTGCAAAACTTTGATATATTTGTAAAGGGGTAATTCTTACAGCAGTTAAATACCAAAATACAGATCAATTTATTAAGAGTTTGAGCTCCTTTTTTTAACAATGTTGACATATTTAGATGAAACCCCATGTCTTAATACGAAGTCATAGTCATTAAGCTCCAACAAGAAATCCAATCAGATTAAAACATGAAACATGAATTTCTATATTGATCTACTCAAAAGAGACACCATCTTGTGTGGCCATATTTCTAGGTCAGTTAATACCAATATATAGGGATTTGTTATAATTCTCTTAACATATACTTTTTAAGATGAAATTTCACGTCTTAATACAATTTAAGAATTAAATAATACTCAATTACCAAGGATATCAACAATTATATGAGATAAAAAATAGTTTGTGCTTGCAACATGGTAGTTAAGAAGAGGGTGAAAGGTTGGTTACCTATTTCCATCAAGTATATTTTGATGATCATTTTAGCAAAAAAGTTTATATGAAGTTATCATGAGATGCAAGAATATTAAAGGACAACATAGGCACCAAAGGTCTAATAGTGTGGTTTAATATGATATCAGAGCAGTAAAGATATTGGATTGAAGTCAATCCGCCACCAAGCTTGTGCTAGATTTTGTGGAAAAAATGAATCTCATATTCACGTTAAGGGACCAATTAAAGACAAGATTAAATCAAGTCACATTTTTTGGAGGAGAAAATGGTCCACAAAATATTTGATGATGTGAGAATTGGTTGGCAAAAATGGCAGTCTGGATACAAGGGGAATAAGTTATTAAGAAAAGGGATTTGGCAATGATAGTTGTGTACACTCAAATCAATTTTCTTGGATTAATCTTGTTTGTTTATTTGAGTCTTACACATGGTAGGCATGGAGCAAGATGCAGACTTCACATAAAGACACCACCAAACCAATTATAGGACCAATTTGTTGTTCATTATTCAATTTGGCCACTCACCAAACTGCTGACCCCCAATCTGCTACACAAACACAGCTAGAGTTCATTTAGATTGAGGGATGATGAAAAGAGAAACTCAATGTGTATCTCTACTATGTATTTGCAATATGACATGTCAATCTTCTGCTAATACTAGTTGTGTATCAAGGTTAGGCATAAATCAATACTGGATCGTGCGCGGTGCTTTGATTAACGAACAAATAAAAACACACGGGAGGACAAGGCTTGAATTCCCTGATCCTCACAAGTCTCTTTATTTTTTTTCATTGTATCACGAATATGGAACTTCTCATATTTCATTGTTAGTATATCAAACAATTATTTATTTTTGAGAACTCCATTGGACTCAGAAATGATACATTGGAAGAATCCGTTAGGTCTTCCAATGTCAACATTGATTGTTTTTCTCCTGCATCTTTTGAAAAGGAAAAAATATCTCTAAGAGTAAACTAAAAAGCATAGCAAACCTGAATCTAACTATGGTTCAGAATTGGATAAAAAAAAAGTGGAATTTTAGCAGTAAAATATCTAATGATATCGTCGCTAGAATTGAAATCTTACGAGCATATCAATTGTTTACTCATTATTTGATGTCAAGTAAGGCAAACGACAAAATCGAACAATATTTAGAAAAATACAATTATTCATCAAACGGTTCAAAGATGCTGACACATTCTAGATAGCTTTCAATTATCCGCCACAAGAGTCTTGTACAATGATTAGCTGGAATTGAACTTTGGAGTTTGAGCATAAAAGTAAAAATTATCCCAAATTATATTAATCCTTGATTGGCGCAACTTTTTTCATTATTTTATTATAATCGAGTTGTGTCATGCATTGTGATGAGTATCAATACTCATTTCCTGTACATTCTTGTGGGTTGATTAAGTCACAATACGAAAACAAAATCCCGCCTCTTATTGGTGGTTGAAAAGACTTCAAAAAATAATTGAGTTACTCATTTATTAGTTAAGTAGAAACAAATAGAAAATATTATGAGCTAAGAGCTTGTTTGGGAAGGATTAAAATTCAATTGAAATTGAAAATATAGTAGTTATTGGGTCTCACTCGTCTAATAAAAGTCAATTCCAAATGCTATATTTTCAATTTTAATCTAATTTTAATCCCTCCCAAATAAGCTCTAATTAAATTTTTAAAAAGTCAAGAAACTAAGTTTGGTGGTTGGGAGATTCACGGTGCAAATTCATTGTTAGATAGGGAAGAAAGATAAGGGTTCCAACTTGTAGTTGATTGATTGATGAACAAGTTGGATGGATCTATTTGACACTTCTAGATTTAACGGCAACATCTTACTAAAAGATAAAAAAAAAATCATTTTTGAATCGAATCTTGACAATAACTCCATTCCTTTAAACTCTTCGCAAATTTTTTTGCATAATAAGGATGGACACGTCCGATTAGGTCCAAATTGAATTTGACAAAATTGAATACCAACGTGCACAAACTAAAATTAACTGGTTCTAGTTCGATTTAGTCCAGTTCATTGCGTGCTTTAGAGAAAAATTATAAATTGTAAACTATCGTATAAGTTATCTAGTTTCATTTCATGTGGTAGAAGTAATGATTATTATGAATCCGTATCAGTTCATGTAAAATAAAAAATTGAACCAAAACCTTTTGATTCTCGATTCTAAAATTCAAATTAAAAAAAAAAAAAAATTTACTAAAATCAATTCAATCTTTTGGTTCAATTTCAACTTGACTCGAGTAGAAGTCGTCTTTATAATAAGATTCTTAACAATAATTATAAACTCCTAGAAGTACAAAAAAAAAAGTCTATAGAATTGCCACAAATTGTACTAGTTGTATGCCAATAAATAGCTAGGTTTGGTAGGTGTATCAATTTGGTTCAAATCTTCTTGTGTATAATGTCTTTCTCGTGGACTTGTACCCTTCAAAAATAAGAATTAAGCTAGTTATACATTCAGTGTACAATTAATTTGACACCCTTTGAGGCGTCAAAATTGAGGCCATTAATTTGAGTAAATATTATTAAAATCAATGATAAAATTATTTGACATTTCAAGAGTGTAAACAAAGTTATCAATCATGATGTAAGCATATAAAACTACAAAAATAATTGCTTTCCTAATCTAAATCATAATCACAAGTCGTATCAAACTATGACATCATCAACCATATCCATGTGAAAAACCACAAGTTATAGTTGTCATTATAATTCGAAGCAATATTAAGAGTTTGTTTGGGAGAGATTTTTGGGGAAAGAATTGATTTTGAATAGTGATAGATGAGAAATGTGTGGTTGAAAAAGAAGAAAAAATTATTGATGTGATGAAAAATATTATTTTATTGAACAATGTGTTGTTGAAAATGAGAATTGATTTACTGTAAAAAAATTTAATCCCTCCCAAACAGAGCCTAAGCCTCTGTTTCAGCTTTGTTAAAAATAGATTTTGAGAAAATATATATTTTGAAATAGTGATTTTTTGGAGAAGGTGTTGCTAAAAAATAAAGCAAAATTTTAAATTTATGCATAATATTATTTTATTAAAAAATGTGCAATTTAAAATAAGAAAGAAAAAAATGTAAAATGGAGCTCAAACAAGGGGTCTTCTTTGAAACTTTTTCAAAAATTATTTTCAATTGCTTTTTTTCATGATATTCACTACTTTCACTTCTCAATCACATATTTTATCAATTTTTTTACTACGATTTATTAAAAATGTAATTTTTAATTAAACCAAACAGAGACTAAACCAACTTTCAGCCCTTGTTTTATGGTCATCATTTGTTCTAAACAATGTTTTGAATAGTGAAATTTTGGAGAATGTGTGATTAAAAAGTAGGAAAAAGTTTGTTTGTTTACGTACAGAATATTTTATTGTGTAAATATGTGATTGAAAATAAATATGTAAAATAAAAAATATTTTATTGTGTAAATGTGTGTAAATGATCATCATACATGGACTTATATGCGTAATGAATGATTGGTTTAGTGCTTGCATTGAGTAAATATTCTTTTTGAATAAAATTATTTGCTATTATATACCAGCTAATTAGCAAGAAACATAAAAGAATTTATAAATGAAATCGCTAAATCAACGAGAGTTCATATATTTTAGGATTTCATGACCGGAGTAACACTGTCACGCAAAAACCATATTAAGGGGTTGTTTTAACAAACTCTTTTATAAGAATTTTAGTAGATTTGTATAAAAACAAATAAAATGTATGATTATAGAAGTTGATCAAAGTTGTGAATTTAATAAAATGTGTGATTAAATTAATAATTGACTTTAACCTCAACTTTTTAATCTATTCAAAACGAGGAGTAAATTTGAGGAATAAATATAGTAGAAATTATATGGAGGCAGGTTTTTTAAGTTTCAATTTCAAAAATCAATTTTAATGTTTGTTTATAGAAAAACTAGATGATAATTCCATGTTTTAATATTAAAAACAATATTATAAAATTAAATTAATATATATACCCACTCACCCTACCTCCATCAATCCCATCAAATTTCATTTTCAAACCCTAAATATTTCCTCATTCTTCTCTCTCTCATCCTTTCTCTCCATGTGCCACTCTCACTCTCCCGACTTCACAACAACAGCGATCTCTCCCAAGTTTACAACAGCAACACTCCACGACTAGTGTCGCTTCTTGGCGTTGCGTGAGCAGTGCTGGTGTAGTTGCACGTCGTACTGTTGTTCGATGCAGCGTTGATACTATTGCTGAAGCTGCCTTTCGCATAGCACCCGATGGTGTGCATGAGAGAAATTAGATTTGGGTGTTGTTATTGGTTGTTGTGTTGGCGGTGGTGGTGCAGGTGGACCTGGTGGTGGTGGTAGAGTGGGATAAAGAGTGTTTGTGATCAATTATTTGGACGTTATGACCAATAAATTGATTAACTAATGAGCACTAAATAATATAAGACCTAAAAGAATGTATTTTTGTGACTAAATTTATAATAGTGACTCAAAAAATGGTAAGTGGCCTATAAAATTTGTGATTTGTAATCAATAAATAAAATTTTGATCTATAAAAAAATTTATTTGTGATCGAGAAATAATGTGTGAACAATTATTTTGATAATATGCGATCGATAAATAAGTTGTGACTTATAAGTATGTAATTGTGACTATAAATTATATAATTGTAACCAAATGGCAGCGCGACACTGCAGTTATGGTTGCGCTGCTGCAACTAATAGCGAAGAGTGCCACTCGCGTGCTCGTTGTTGGGCATCGTTGTTGTGAAATGGGGAGGGACCGTCGCTGGTGTGAAATCGAGAGAAGAGAGAGAGAGAGATTTAGGGTTTAAGAATGAAATTTAATGGGGTAGAGTAGCTATATAGATTAGTTTAATTTTATAATAATATTATTAATATTAATATATGGAATTATCATCTGATTTTTGTATAAACAAACCTTAAACTTGATTTTTTAAATTGAAACTTTAAAAACTTGACTCCATATAATTTCCACATAGAAATATGCTCGAGTATCTGAAAAGTTCAGTCCAAATCATAGTGTCCAAGCCCAACACTCATAGGTTTAAGATAGAAAGCCCAAGCCCAATATGAAATATATAAAAAAATATATTGTGTTGATTTAATATTTTTTACAAATACAAAAATCTCTCATAGTCTAAGCAACTTTTTTGTATTTTACCCTGTTGTGTTATGTTTATGAATAATCTTTGTTTCTCTCATTATTAATTTAAACAGGAAACTAATTTTTAGCTTAAATAGTGTTTTTTTTTCTTTCCACCTTTTTGGACAAACTAGTATGTAACACATGCGCTACATATGATTTCTGCTTGTAATCTAGGTCATCAAGCCAACTTTGATGAATTAAGATGTTTGTTACCTCCACATAAATTACTTTAAACAATACTTTAACTGAGCATAACTTCATGAAATTGATTCTTTTCTTTTGAAGTTTTATATATGTTTTTTTCTATCTTTGTACATTCGTCTACTAAATTCGTGTAACATAAATTGTGATTCAGCCTTTATCGTTAAAGCTCACTGTTGTGTCGATTTACACCATACTTCTGAAATTTAAAAATTACAAAATTAAAGAATCAAGAAAAATTGAAAAACTATTCAAGAAAATAAATATAAACCACAAATCTTAAAAATAAAGAAGCAGGGGCGGACGCAGACTTTAAAAGTTAAGGGGACACAATCGAACTTGTAAAGAAGTTGGGAGAAATTTCACAATCGAAAATTTACATCCGAAAAAATCATACCCTATGTAATTTTACATCCGAAAATTTACATGGGATATGACTTTTTTGGATATAAAATTTCGAAAATTTTTGATATCATATTCTATATAAAATTTCATAATAAAATGATGAAAATTACATTGAGAAATTTGTATCGCAAAAATAATAAATGTTAATGAAATAATTGATTTTTTAAAAAAAATGCGAGTTAGACGTCTTTTTTTAAGATTTACGTTTAACGTATTTTTAATTATTTTCGATATCTGTTTGGACTATTCGATATGTTCATAATGTAGTTTTCGAAATAAGTTTTAAGATGACATAAACAATTTGTAGATTCAATTAGCATACGATCGTTGGAGAATTTTTTAAATTAGCATGTTAACGAAATTCAAATTTATTGTAATTTTGCCCATATTTGTAGAGATTAAAATCAATTTTTTGATAAATTTTGATAAAATGATTACAGTTATGGATTTCATGAAATATATTATTAAAATTAATTATTAACTTTGATTTAAATTAAAATTAAAATTTCAATCGATACTAGACACGATTTTATTAAAAAAAAAATAGTGCCCCCAAGGACCCCCCTAGGTCAGCCCATGTAAAGAAGTCTGGAGTTGTCCAATGGCCACAAATTGTATTAGTTTAGGCCTACAAATAGCTAGGTTTAGTAGGTGTACCTTCTCATACACTGAAATACAATTATCTTTCTAATCAACATCAGAATTCATAATAACTTGTTATATCAAACTATCACATCATCAAACATCAAAGTTTAACCGACCCACTAAAATACAATAAACCACAAGATATTAGTTGTCACTAAAACGTGTGCGACAATATAACCACATTTTGTGTAAACTAGTCAGATTTGAACGTGTAATACACGTTATTCTGAAATACATTATAAATATTGTAAAAGTAATATTTAATATCAATTTTTTGAAAGGATTTGATAAGTTTCAAACGAACTAAAGAAAATAAAATTTAGAAAATTTAAGAGAATAAAATTATACTCTCAAAACTTAACTTCTATGATCTAAATTCTTTGTGATGATGAAATGAAATAATACAAATAAGTAACTTTTTATACTACATTTGGTACATAAGAATGAATTGCTAATACATGAATTTAAATACCTATTAAAATTTCTAGATATATAAACAGAAATAAATTCATCTATAATAACTATATATTCATGTAGATCAAGATTAGAAAGTTTTAAATTATTTAGATCCACGTGCGGAATTATATAATTAAAAGCAACAGGTCATTTTTTAATTGTTTCAACAAGTCAATTTATTCTAATTTTGAATAACACAATAAAAAATTAAAAAAATAAAGAACACCAAAGATTATCACGAAGAAACCCCAACTGAATAAAAACTTTGGACGCTTTACTAGTCAGTAATCCACTATAAATCGAATCAAACTTATAGTATGGTCTAGACCCGTCTACCCTTCCTGCAGTCTCCCTTAATCCTACTGGAGGTGTACTCATTCAAAATAAATATTGACTCCCAGTTTATACCTTAACCTTCATGGACTGCGTGCTCCTGATGCCAGATCCCAAATCCTAGTACATCACTTTAATCCCAAAATATCTTATATGTTTTGATTTGTAGTTTAACATGAAACAATATGACTTGATCAACAAAATATAATTTGGAAGAATTTATTGATCAAGTAATATGTGGTGGTTGAATATTGGAATCAATAAATGTTTTGGATTATCAAATATTGATATCCATGAAATAAATCTTATTCAACACACTTTTACACGTTCATATGATAGGATATATAGATGGGAAAATGTTTGAAATGAAAAGGAATTGAAAAACCAAGTATTTGAAGCAAAACATAATCACGTTGACTCGTCGCTCGATCACCAGACATCTGAGAAGTCATCAATATTTTTATCGTAATTTTTTCTCCCGGTATCTGATTAAGGTGATTCAAAATATGTTGAAATGTTAATTCAAAGGACTACAATTTTTCTAGTAGCCTTATCCAAATTCTAATTGTTTTTGTGTGAAAAATACGTTGCAAGTTGCGATTCAAAATTTGGAGCATAATTTGTGCGACTCTTTGACACTCTTTGGACTTCTAAATGCATTACATGACCACATGTGATCTTCTTGGACTCCTTCAAGGACTATACTACCAACCCAACTCATTTGACTTTAATTATGATTCAATAACTCATATTTTGAATTTGATTACAACTCGATAAACTTATAATACAATTCAACTAGTACTTGATTTTGATAAAAATTGATAATTACAAATTTAAAAATTACTAATTATAATTTGGACTAAATAATCTTCACATTTGACATTTCGTGACAAAATCATATTTATTTTAAAGTCAATAAGTCCAAAACTACCTAAAAATAAAATTTCACAATTTTTCTTCAATATGTTGTCAACTTATTTCCCGAAACACATAGAAACCCATAATACCGCAGAAAAGCAAGAGGAAACTAGCAAAATCAAAATCATATAATTAAGTTATATAAACACGTGTGACGTGTAACACCAAAATATGTAATACCATGTAAATTATAAACTTAAAAATAAATCATAAAATTTTATATCAATATAGACAAAATACAAAACTATATCAGTAATAAAATTTTAACAAATATATCAAATGACTCCCCTTATGTCATTTATTAATTTAAAATTTTAAAATTCTCCCCCTAACTTATATAATCAACTATCTAAAATAAATACACATATCTCCCTTTTTTTGTCACCAATAATAAAAATAGAAAAGACAAATAATAATCATGTTAAACATAGAGAGGAATGACTAAAAAAATATGCACATGTATAATGATGTAAAAATTATGCTAAAACATATGATGGGAGAATAAAAAAAAATTTAATTTCGAGACCAACTGTTTTTTTGAATTTTTCATAGACTTTCAACTTTATCATCACAAATAATTATTTGCTTACTTATACATGCATAATTCAACAAAAAGTAAACTTCTCCTACATAACTTATTTTAAACCTTGATGAAGTAAATTATATAAATCATTCACGAGTGAAACGTGCATTAAACTCATGTAAGCACGTCACAAGACTTTAAATTAATGAGAAATGACATGTAAAAATCAATGGTGAATAAATATATTTTTCAAAGTATGAAATCAAATCCAGTTGTTACTAGGACCTTTATAAATTAAAGAGCTCGTATTTAATTGTATAAATTTTTTTTCTTTCTCCCTATCTCTGTGAACACATATATGTATATTTTTCTTTTATTTTTCAAATTTTAAGTGCACTCTTTTTCATTAAACTTTCTACATGGCCTCTGTAATGACCTTTAGGCGGATGAATCCAAAGTTAAATGACTTATAAGACATCAGGTATTAAGATACCCTACAGTTTTAATCACTCAAGTTATATAGGTTACGAAGAAAAGTATAAGATTGTCGCACAAAATTTATGTAATTCAAAAAAAAAATTCTTTGAAACTAAATATTAATCTTTATTTTAAGGGGAATATACAAAATGTTAGGTCAACTAGTTTAAAAGGTCATTCCATATTTAAAGTTAATTCACCACACAGATGACAGTCATCATAAATCTCAAATATGCGGTCAAAACCCACTCACAAAACTTTAATGCGTACAGTGCATAAGATACATGTAATAACCTATACAAAGTAATCCAAATAAGTTCTAAACAAATTAATGAAAATTTAATTTACCAATTATGAACCTAATTAGTACTTGATAGCAAAATAACATGTCTAAAAAATATAGAAAATCTTTTTTTTCCCTTTTATTTTTATTTTTATTTTCAAGATAATAAATAAAATGTAAAACAAACAAGAAAATATTTTAGAGTGCATCATGAATATGTAGATACTATAAATAATGCAGATGCATGCACGTAACTACCAACTCAATGAGACACAGAAGCGCTCTTACCATGAAGAGCAACAAGAGCAATACCGCGATGTAAATTATCGCTTTGACACGTGAGTTCACATTTTTTGACCCAAATCTTCATAGAAAATGATGTAATCTTAGTAGATTGACTCATTAACTCAATCAAGTGACTCACTTGATTAGTCAAGAATCTAACATGACTAGTTAGATCTTGTTTATTTTTTCTAATTAGGGGCTTACGATATTTAGGCCTAATGTGACTTAAAACATCACAATCATGACATGTGGGAATGAATTTAGGAACAATCCTAAATTTCAAATTTTGAAAGTTAGGTGGAAGAAACCTATGTTGTACTGATGATTTCGATCCTTGGACACCTATATTATTGGTCTTGTTCCTATTCAAGAGCTTGCGACACTCAAGTCTTATGTGTCCAACCTTACTACAATGGTGACACGTTGGGATGAACCTGAGAGTAACTATAGGTCTCAAGTTTTGAACCTTAGACATCGAGGTAGATATAAACTTATTTTTCGAAGAAGCGGTAAGGAAATTTGTTTCATTAAAGCAGTATCGAAATTTGTTTCATTAAAGCCTAATCTCTCCCATCCGCTAAAAAAAATTGGAGTTGGGTATTTGATTTTTCCAGATCACTCGTAAGAGATTTAACCTTAACATCTAGTGACTTTTTCTCAACTCTTAACTCATTCAAACTTTTAATGAATTCCTTAAGTTTGGCTACAAGACTCTCATTTTCTAATTCAAAATTATTCTATTTTTAAAGGCAAAGCGATTCGCTTTTCTCAACTTAGGGCACTTTTCAAACAATTGGTCATAAGCCTCCCGAATTTCCATATCATACTTAGATCTAGAATCAGAAATTGATTGACTCATCTAGACAAAATTTTGAGTAAATGATCACTAATAAGCTCTGGCACCACTTGAAAGTTTTAAATTATTTAGATCCACGTGTAGAATTACACAATTAAAAATAACAAGACTTTTTAATTGTTTCCAGAAGATTAGATCAAACAAGTCAATTTATTCTAAATTTGAATACTACAATGAATAATTAAAGCAACAAAGAACATCAAAGATGCTCACGGAGACACCACAACTTGGTAAAAATTTTGGGCACTTTTCCAGTCAGTAATCCACTATAAATTGAAACAAAATTACAGTACGATCTAAACTCGTTTACCCCGTAAAACTTCTGACTTCAATTCCCGCAGTCTCCATTGATCCTACTGGAGGTGCGCTCCTTCAAAACAAATCCCGACTCATGGTTTATACTTTAACCCTCCTGGACCGCGTGCTCCTGAAGTTAGATCCCAACTCCTGGTATTTCACCTTAGTCCTCTTGAATTTTTGCTTCTACAAAACTCTCGATCCTCGGAATCAATTTATCTCCAGTGGATTAGGTGACTTGGTGTTTGATCAAAAGATATTGTGTATTTTGATTTGTGATTTAATATGAAACAATATGACTTGATCAACAAAATATAATTTGAAAAAATTTATTGATCAAATAATATGTGGTGGTTGAATATTGGAATCGATGAATGTTTTGGATCATCAAAGAATTGATCTCTATGGAATAAATCTGATTCAACATACTTTTAGACATTCATAGAATATGATATACATAGAGAAAAGTGTTTGAGATAAAAGAGATTGAAAAATCAAGTGTTTGAAACAAAACAAAATCATGTCGACTTGTCGCTCGAGCGCCAAGCGAGCGACATCTGAGCAGTTATTAGTATTTTTATCATAACTTTCTATTCAGATAACCGATTGAAGTGATTCAAAATACGTTGGAAAGCTAACTCAAAGAGATACGATTCTTCTAGAGGTAGCCTTATCCAAATTCCAAATTTTTCTATGTGAAAAATGCGTTGCAAGTTGCGACTGAGATTTTAGAGCATAACTTTTTGGGCTCTTTGACACTCTTTTGGACTTCTAAATGCATTCCAATGATCATACGTGATTCTTCTTGGACTACTTCAACGACTATACTACTAATCAAACTCTTTTGATTTTAATTGGGATTTAATAACTCATATTTTGACTTTGATTACAATTTAATAAACTCCTAATATAATTCAACTAGTACTTGATTTTGACTAAGAAATTTGCCAATTACAAATTTAAAAATTGCCAATTATAATTTGGACTTAACAAGATTTACCAAGTCAAGATTCATTGAATATAAATTAATGTGTATGTTAATTAATTGAGAATTAATAATACTGAATTCATACATAACGAGAATTTTAATATTTATTATTATTACATATTGAAAAAGAAAAATAATATTTTATTGAAATAATTAAATTGTAATAAAGTTAAAATCGTCAAAAATTGGTTATCAGTAATATTTATATTATAGACGAATAGTGATATTTTGAGGTAGTATCGGAATGAAGAAAAAAAATACTTTGGATGGATAATTGCCGTTTTGCATAGTTCTGCGCCACTCGGTTATTCCCTCTCCGACAGAAAAACAAAATATCCATTTCTCTTAGAGAGAGCTGCAATGGCAGCATTTTCACCGTGCAGAGATATTAACAGCACTATTTTATGCAAAAGTGGAGCGATTTCTTTGGTGGGCTCTTCGGCTTTTCCTCTGCAGGAACCAAGACCAACGCCTGCTAATTGTTTGCTAAAAGGTCAGTTAGTTGTTTTCTTGATAACACTCTTGATTTAGTTGTAAAAGTGTTTGATTAAACTATTGCAATTCGAACTTGATTGTGAGTCCATTGGAATATTTAAGAACTATGGTTAGAAATGATAACCACCGCAATGTCTCAACAGATTGTTTGTCTTGAACAAACAATTAATTAGTTCCTTGACGATCATCATTTTTATGGCTCGAGTTGAATGGAAAAAGTTCTAAAACGAATTCAATGTATCAAGGTAACAGTGATAACTGTAAGAAGGAGAAAAAAGTTGTCTCGTTCACTCTTTGATAATTTGTGAATGTGACTCCAAACACACATGAGCCACAGAACTATGTATCTATCTTTTCCTTCATAGTGCCCTCTAATCCTTTAATTTGATTGAGGTCAATTCTACACTAAATTGAAGTTGACTGTCAAGTAATTTGAAAATTCGAGGAACTTCTTTTAATGAGTATAGGATTGTTAAAATACAAAATATCTACAAGATGAATCATCAGTGTAACAGAAATAAGGATGTTGAGATAGATGTTTGACCCCACTAGAATGAATAAGATAAAAAATGGATACAAGTCGATAAATGGAGGTGACCGATTGACGGTAAATTATAGGAATGACAGATTTAGGTGGTTGGGATATGTGTTGCGTAAACCTAAAGAAGTTCATGTTCACATCAATTATGCGATCTATAGATATGATAGAAGAGGGAGAGGTAGAGGTAGAGGTAGACCAAAACAAAGGGTAATTAGCACATAACGTCATTGTCTTTCATTATGATTGTGAAAAAATCCGTACCTTTCATTTTTTCGCATTTTTACCCTTATTTCCACATTTCATTGCTCAAAAAGAAAAAGAAAGAACTAATTGCAATCATAGTCTCAAATTTTAAAAAAAAAAAAATTCAAATAAGTCCCAAATAAATTATTAAAAGGGTAATTAACACATAATGTCCATACATTTCACTATTATTTTGAAAAACGTTCGTACATTTCATTTTTTGGCATTTTCACCCTATTACATTTTTGATTGCGTAAATCATCATTTCTATCCATTTTAATCTAATTTCTCAATAACAAGCTGTGAAACGACGAACACATCATTCTATTTAAATAAAAAAATTAAAGATTTTTTTTTTAATTTCTAATTTTTTAATAATTTATTTGGGACTTGTTTGCACTTTTAAATTTTTTCATAATTTATTTAGGATTCATTTGCACTTTTTTTTTTTAGAAAAAATAATTTTTTAAATTTTTTAATAATTTATTTAGGACTCGTTTGAACTTTTTTTTAGAAAAAAATTAGGACTGTGGTTGCAATTAGTTCTTAATTTTTTCATTTAAATATGAGGGTATATTCGTCATTTCACAACTTTTTATTGAGAAACCGGATAACAAATTATAGAAAGTATGGTTTGCACAATCAAATGTGTAATTAAAGGTGAAAACGCCAAACAAAAAAAGGTAGTGACGTTTTTCATAATAATAATGAAAGACATGGACATTATGTGACAATTACCCTTTTAATAATTTATTTGAGATTCGTTTGCACTTTTATTAAAAATCCGGGACTATGATTCTAATTAGTTTTTCTTTTTCTATTTGTTATTTCATAGTTTTTTAATTGAGAAAGTGGATAAAAATGACCTTTTGCGCAATGAAAAGTGAAAGTAAGTATGAAAATGTCAAAAAATGAAAAGGACGTTTTTCACAATATTGTAAAAGGTAAGGACGTTATGTGTTAATTATCCCCAAAATAAATATACTGTTGTAGTTGCAAAAGATCTAGTTGCAGATCTTCCAATGGACTATAATGCTCGAACTCGGGTACGGGTACATATTTAAATGTCGAATCTTTTACTTTCTAAGACATAAGATACATGGACATGGCTCAAAAAAGTCCAAATTACGGGACGTGGGTACGTCTTTCAAACTTTTTTTTTTTTACTAATCAAGATGTCATTTTGAATAAACCAAAATCAATTATTCATAAAGAAGGAAATATGTATTGAATAAGGGGTTAAGACGAATAAAATAGAATTTTGGGGTTTAATTTTTAATTATGAGAATTGCTAAATGTTATATAAAATAGAAAATGAAGGATTTGATTGCAATTTGGATTTAATGGAGTACTAGTAGCACTATATGGAATCCATTTTCATTTTATACAAACAAAACTTTAAACCATCGATACATAGATCGAAAGAAGGGAAAAAAGAAGAAAATGGAAAGAAAAAAAAGAAGAAGAAATAGGGAAAACTTAGCACCATCGCCTTTCTCCATCATCTCGATGATGACGCTAGGTTTATAGAGAGTAAAAAGGGGAAAAAGGAAAAGGGAAAGAAAAGGAAAAGCAAAAAAAGGAAAGAAGAAAAAGAAGAAGAAGCAAAAACGATGAAGTGTCTGATTGAAATTTGGAGGAACCGACACATATCTCATACCCATACTCATGTCGTGTTGTGTCCGACACGGGGTACTCTGACTATTTCAAAGAGTCCGAGCATCAAAGTCAGCGGATATAGTGGTGAACAGAAAGGAATGCAAAAAATGAATTCGTATAGTCAGTCCCATATTTAGTGAAGATGAGGCTTAGTTGATCGTTGTGTAGATAGACATATATCTATCCATGATTGTAATTACTCTGATTATCATTCATGTCTTCTCTCATGCATCCATCTATTTTTCATTAGTGAATTATATATAGTTTGTTTTCTCCCTTGAGAAGCCAATATTACTTGTTGAAGATGGTTCACATGCACATTCTTGGGTATTTAGGTGCAGTGCAACATAAGGTTTATTGGCTTTGGGATTACATGGTGGATCTAATATATTTGAGATAGACCGCCAAATAGAGCCAGACTGCTCTCAAATATGCTGCCACCCACAAAAGCTTTCTTCCCTTTTTCAGTTAATCTTAATTCTTTAGTTAACGACAAAATTACTACCCATATATACATAAACAGGTACTTCTGAATAATCAAAATCCATCATGACAACTCAGAATTATTTAACTCTTTAACTCAAGGAACTAAGAGTAGGAATTCTCTGTGTCTTCTAGACTTCTATCTTGACTTATATGTTCTTGTCTTTTTCTCAAGAACAGTTCCTTTCTTCTTCACTCTAAGTTCCGTTTCTTAAAAGGATTAAGACTCCTTGTATTTATAGTTCTTAGGTTAGAACCAAATACCTTAGTTTCTACCTCTCTGGACCCTCTTGTTTATTTGTAATTAGTATTATTAGCTTTTATAAGAAAACAGGCATCAAATTCTAACCCTTGAAAGAAGTTTAGTCCTCTAAATTTTCCGTGCCTGAATCCTCAAAGAACGAGTGGTATTAATATTTTATCGTCCCTTCAGGTTCCAACATGGCATCTCTTGGAATGATTAATTCACCATACTTGTGAGTTGTGACGTAGGAAATCACAGGATGTTGTGGAACTTGCTCTTTTGTATCCACAATTTTAACTGGGAACTCTTCGTAAGTCAAATTATTTTTCAATTTCTAGGGCTTATACTCTATAACATGATTCAGATCAGAAATGTATTTACTAGATTGAAGCGATTTACTGATTCTCAACGATTCTTCTTCTAGCTTGGTTGAGGTCTGCATTCAATCCTTGAAGAAAGTCAAATACCTTGTCCTTCTCCTACACTTTTCTGAGTTTCATGTTGTCCTCAACATACTTCGAGTCAGTGTGCTAGTCGATAACCATTTCTTGTCAAAATCAATTTATTTCATTTAGTAGGCACTACCACAAAAGGTGCTTTGTTTAGTATTTCTTGAGTTGCTCTTTAGCTCATGCAGTTGTAGATCATTTTCCTTGTTTGAGTAGGTTAGCATTCAAATATCCCAGATTTCCTTGGCCTTGGAGAAGAACAAATATCCTTAAATAACATCTGGTTTCATCAAGTTGACCATTAAAGAAATCACTATGGAGTTTTATGCATTCAATATTGAAGCTTAGATCTCCAGATCTTGGCATAGGTCTCTAACTATTCAGTAGATATTTCCTTTGCCTTTGACAAAAACTATCACAGATTGGGGCCATGGAAGAAAAATCATCCCATTTTATTTGTGTGTGTTGATCTGGAGACAATAATAATAATAATTTGGAATAACTTATTTCTCAATGGTTTTATCTATTCTTTTGGATTTGATTTCCAACATCATAGATTTTGGAAATAATACCATAAATGAAGGTTGGTTAATAAGAACAAACGAAAAGAGATGTATGCGGGAATCTCCAAGTTGCAACGTGAAAATCTTCAAAACCATAAGAAAGGAATAGAAGAATAAGAAGGAATGAAGGATACAATAGATTCTCGAACGACCCCGAGAACCTTGAACAATCTCGAACAATGAAGAACCTGGCTTCAAGGTGAGTGTTTACACTTTCCTAGAGACATTATTTGCCCCACCAATCCAGTGATGCACTCAGGACACAAATACGCCTTCAGGATATAATGAAGTCATAATGTTGTTTGTGTTGTGCATTCACAAAGACAACACAAACACTAAGGATTAACGATATCTATACTCGAGGTCTACACTTTGTCTCTCGAAATTACGAAGTATATACAAGTTTTTGTAAGAAAAAGATGCAAGTGATTGATTTATAATTCTGGAAAATCAATGGGGAATAAAGACATTATACTTGCATAATCTCAACATGAACAATATTAGTAATATGCAGATTCGTTAACATGTTTTATCAATGAAAAAATGTGGGTTTCTACTATGTCTTAGGCTCTTGTTCATAAGTCAAGGTAACGTTTTTGTTCATGTATGCATTTTCTAATGTTATATGCTGGGATATATATATATATATATATATATATATATATATATATATATATATATATATATATATATATAAACTGAGCATTTGATGTTTAAGGCAGTGTCTTTCTTGCTTTTCTCTGCCTCCTTCAGTCCAAATAATGGTTCTTTTGTTTCAATTCTAATCACAGAAAGGGTCATTTCGCAAAGATTTTTCTCAAGAGCAGCATCCTTTTTGTCAATGAAAGCCTCTTGTGGATTATTATTTAAGAAAGTACCTTCTACAATTCCCAGATGCAGTGACCCCTCTAACTCGAGTGTTGGTAAAGAAGAAATCTCAGACCAGGAGAAGGCATGTCCACACAACTACTGCTGAAAGATATACCTTTAGTTAATCTTCTGTCTCGGGAATATGAAGTCTAATTATATTGTTGAAAATAAAAAAAGAGTTTTAATTTGATATATTATTTCTTAATTGCCCATTATACTTGTCACACAAAAGCGTTTTCTCCCTCCATTACCTGCGGCACCAAGACTAAAGGTCTTTCCTCTCAAATTTTAGGATATAATGACTAAACATTGATGAAATTGGCAATTCAATGAAGTGTAGTAAAAAATCTTTATGCAATGATAACTCGTAATAGCCCTAATGTTGTCTAATTGGATCATTGTCTGAATTTGCAATGATCCAGCTACGCAAACATTATCATGGGTTTTAGTTTTGTGATTCTAACATTAATTAAGTCATATTTTGCATTTTTCCCCTGTTGTAGACACCTTTTGGATACACAAGAAAGGATGTTTTACTGATTGGACTTGGAGTTACTCTTGCTGGCATTGGCCTGAAAAGTGGATTGGAGGTATATCTTGTAAAGATTTTCACTTGTATGATTTTTCACCCAAAGATTCTTCCTTTTCTTCTGGATTCCACATGGTCACTATTACCTTTTGACATGTACACATGCAAACAATATGATTGATGAAGCATAAATTGTGCGCATCTGTCCAATTTGCATGCTTGAGGATTGCTCCACCCGATAGATACTTCCGCTGAATATTATCATCACATGATGAAACTGATTCGTGTTCTGTATCTCATGTAGTTCATTGGAGTTGATCCGTTACAAGCTGGGAATGTTGTTCAGTTAGTCCTGGTATTGGGGCTTACAGTCGGATGGATTTCTACTTACATATTCCGAGTTTCAAACAAGGAAATGACATATGCTCAACAGTTGCGCGATTATGAAGACAAAGTCATGCAGGTTATACCGTGACCAAAAACTGTAAAAATCTGGAAACTTTTTTTTCTCATTCGCTTGTGGTATAATTTGCTTTCTAAATTCTAGAAAGTTCATAGGCTCATTGCAGAAGCAACAAACTATTGGGTGTTAGAAAGTGGAATTCTTAGCAATTTCTTTACAGGAGAATAAGAATTAGATTGCCTACCTAACTGATTGCGAGTAATCAAGGGGACAAGATGTCTTCTTATTTTTTTGGACTTATTCACAGTCTATTAGAGCTTTTGTGTCGTGTCGTCTAATTTGATGTTATATTGCATCATTTGATATGTGCTAGTTCAGAAAAGCAAAAAGGAAAATCATATAATCATTCTTTCACGTGTACTATTATCTTCAATTTAGGCTGTATTTGTTCTAGTATACTTAGCTTCTGTAATTACATGTCTTCTTTTCAAGTTGTCGTGCATTCCATGGATTCAGGCTCCGAATTTAAATTTGTACGATATTTTCAATTCCAAGATTTGTCGTCTTTACACTTGTCGAAACTAAGTCTGAAACAGATATTTTTTATCTTCACAGAAAAGATTAGAGAGCTTGACAGAAGCAGAGTTAGTAGCATTGCTTGAACAGGTTGAGGAAGAGAAGATACGCGTGCCTGGTGGTGAGCAACAAGTCAAATAAAGGTGGTACTGCAGTTGTTGATGCTTTACAAAATAGACGAGAAAAATTGAGTCGAAAACTGTTGATGTATAATTAGTTTTGTAAAAAGTCACCATGATGCTAGAGAATCTGCTAGAGACTATATAAATGGTAAAATTGCAGCATTGGTCCTCAATGTATTGTTCTAGTGGCAAGTTGGTTCCCAACCTTTAAATAGTAACAAGTTGATTTTCAATCTTTCATAGTAGCACAATTAGTCCTGAAATTTTCTACGTCTCTCCACTTAACCATAATGTGATCTTCAAGTAAAAATGTAGAACTTTATATTTGTTGGCAACAAATCCAATTCAAGTTGTCAAGTCAAATCTAGTTTTCCGAGTTGGATATTTGAGAGTCACATGATGATTTACTATAATAAGGGTTGATTGTGCAATTATTGTAAACCTCAACTCAAGTTTTCTGGGTTGGGTATTGGAAATGCATGCACTTTTCTTAGAAAAAGCAAAAGCCCTTCCTCAAGTAGGGACGAGTTCCCTTTTCGAATTCACTCCGACACTTAATTCTTTTTATTTGTTTTACATGTAAACGGTATTTTAAAATTTTAAAATGTAAAACTGGAAAATGGGGCACGAAATGGAGCAAGAATGGCTGCTCATTCTGCTAACATCCCTACGTCAAGGCCAGTTTTACATAGAGGCGAGTGAGGCCCACAACTCAAACCCAACATTGGAGGGGCCCTTAGATTTTAGTGGAAATTATAGCCAACCCTATGTTTCAAGATCCAATTTCACAAATAAGATTCAATGTTTAGTTATTCAAAAATCAGATATTTTATTTTAATTAAAATTTTAATAAAATAAATATTTTTACTAAAAATATATACTTACAAACGCTAATTAGATCTCACTTCTCACATTACTCTCTCTCTCTCTCTACTTTTTCTCTACAAACGCCTCCTCCCGTCACTCTCTCCCTACACCAAGCTTCCCCGGCACCACAACTCCAGATTTAAGGCCCGACGTCGGAGGTGCACCCCTGTGCGGCGGAGTTGAGGCTCGGCGATCGTCGGTGGCGCACCCATGTGGCGAAGTTGGGGATCGACGGTCATCGGAGGCGTAGCCATGTGCCACCTCCTCTCTTCTCTCTCTTTCCTCCATTCCCCATTTTCTTTACCAGCGGGAATAGAGCTCGCAACTGTACTGAGTTCGCCGATCTGAGCCGACGATCTAAAATGGGTTGTCAAAAACTGAGCAAAGAGTGTTGGAGATATGTTTTCTGCTCCTTTTTTGTGGTTTTATTGTGGTAATTGTGGTGGTTTTGAGTTGTGCGGTGGTGGTGATTCTTGTTGTGCAATGTTGGATGTGGGGATTTTACGGTTGGTGGTGGCGGTCGACGGTGGACGTGTGTTGTACAATGCAGTGCCGTGTGCGGTGGTAGTGTGCTTGGTGTTGTGTTCTGTGTTGTGCGTATGTGAGAGGTGAGAGATCGGAGCATCCACCTATCGTCGAACATCGCCGGAAATTGAGGAAGTGCATTGCGTTGTCGCGACCTTCACGGTCAGCCATTCTCAGTTCAATGTATAAGGGATTTTTAGGCTGTTTTTATTGGCGATTTGACGGTGAGGTGGTGCCAGGCAGCTGAGGCGGTGTTTGAATCTGTGTTGTGTTTCGTGACCTACTAGACCGCATAATAGACTAATTGTGACCGCGTAATGGATTAACCGTGACCTTAAAATCCGATAATTTGTGACTAAATATTAATCTAAGTCATGTCAAAAATATTTTGTTACATGTGCCGTGATCATTTGAAAATAACCAGTAATCCTTATTAAAAAAAAAAGGAAAATAACCCGTGATTATGAACAAAATCCTGAGTTGTGACCTGGGCTGTGACTTGTGACCTGAGTTGTGACATGGACTGTGACTTGTGACCTGGATGGTGACCTGGGCTGTGACTTGTGACCTTAGTCATCGGAATCGGAGCAGTCGCCGAACGGTCATCGGAATCGAAGCAGTAGCCGGAGCGATTGTCGGAACAGTCACCAGAATCGGCACCGGAGCGGTCGCCGGAAAAGTTACCGGACAGGTCGCCGGAGCGGTGGGGGAGGTGGGGGTGGGTCAATTGTGTGTATATATATATATATATTAATTAATTTATTTATTTTATTTATATCTTTTTATATATTTAAATATATAAATAAATATTTAGAAATATGTGTATATATAGGTTAAAAAATCGGATTTTTGAAATGTGAAAGTTGTTTTGTTATTTTTGAAATAAGGTGAAGATAAAGTAGGATAAATGCATTTTTCCCTACATTTTATCCTCTTTCATTCTTCCTTTTATTTTTGGTCAATAAAACGTTTGGAACATTGTCGACTTTGTTAATTGATTATAATATAAATCTTTTTTTATAATATATTTTATTTGTTGTTTTGTTGTTAAGTATTTAAATTAACAAGTTAAATAATTGAATCCATAATATATTTATAGATTTTGCATGTATACTATAATTGTGAGGCTTAATTTATAAAATAATCATGCTATAAATCCGGCCCAAATACAGGTTCAAATCCAGGTGGGACACGTGTCGAAGCCTGATTGGACAGTTTGAATTTTTTTTTTAAAAAAGGGCCAATTATTTTTCTGACAAATCAGTCTGTCTCTCCCTTCCCTGTTTTTCACCTGACTAAGTGGTTTTACCTTTTATAAAATTCGTCCCAAATCCTGAAAATCTGTCCTAAATAGTATGCAATTGTATAGATACACATTTTATTAACCACTAGGTGCAAGCAACATACAATGCACGTTTGCTTAGTTTATATTTAATATTTTTTTTAATAATTAATTTATTATTAATAAAGATGTAACTTTTTTGGTTAATTAAGGGCGTGTTTGGGCGCCCTGCAAGGTGGAAGGAAAATTGATTATGTTACCGTTTTTTTTTCAAACCTACAACCCTACAGTGAGAGAATTGATTCAAAATTGTGACTCCTAACGGCATGAATTGTGTTGTCAACAGCTTGATTTCTGCTGAAAATCAGAAACAGACACCCTATAAATAATTAATGATGTAATATTTATGTAATTGATAAATAATTAGATGTGATTTTGATATTGTGATATAGGTTGGTGAGATTGAAGAAACTAAGTAAAAGTAGACAAATTTGGAGAAAGGGCTAAATTGTAAGGGATCCAAAGTTCGGGGGCTAAAATATAAATACTTAAAAGTTGTGCCGAATCTCATGATGAAGATTTGAGAGTGCTCGGAATCAATTGGATAAGGGGATCAAATTTAGTCAAAAGATGATCACAAATCAATTTCCAACCGAAAAATTATGCTCCGGTATTTTAGTCTCATATTGAGACCTATTTTTGGCATAGAAAGTGATCGAATTGGAGAATGTTGTCTTAATTAAAGTTGTAGCCAGATAAGTTAGCTTTTCAACGCATTTTGCATCGCCTCAATAGGATATCGGAATACAAAGTTATGATAAAAACACTGAAAGAAGGTGCAGTTGCTTGTTTAAAACAAGAAATTCCGTTACATAGTCCGTTATATTGAGATCTATTTTTGGCATATAAAGTGGTCGAATTAGAGAATAATGTCTGAACTAAAGTTGTAACCAAATGAGTTAGATTTTCAACGCATTTTGAATTGCCTCAATCGGATTTCGGAATACAAAGTTATGATAAAGAAATTGAATGAAGGTGCAACTGCCTGTTTAAAACAAGAAATTCTGTTACATAGTCCGTTATATTGAGACATATTTTTGGCATAGAAAATGATCTAATTGGAGAATGATATCTGAATCAAAGTTTTACCCAGATGTGTTAGCTTTCCAACTCATTTTGAATCGTCTCAATCGGACATCAGAATACAAAGTTATAATAAAAAAATTGAAAGAAGGTGCAGCTGCCTGTTTAAAACAAGAAATTTCGTTACATAGTCTGTTATATTGAGACCTATTTTTGTCATAGAAAGTGATCGAATTGGAGAATGATGTCTGAATTAAAGTTGTAGCCAGATGAGTTAGCTTTCCAACGCATTTTGAATCGTCTCAATCGGACATCAAAATACAAAGTTATGATAAAAATATTGAAAGAAGGTGCAGCTGCCTGTTTAAAACAAAAAATTTCGTTACATAGTTCGTTATATTGAGACATATTTTTGGCATAGAAAGTGATCGAATTGGAGAATGATATCTGAATCAAAGTTGTAGCCAGATGAGTTAGCTTTCCAACGCATTTTGAATCGCCTCAATCGAATATCGGAATACAAAGTTATGATAAAAACACTGAAAGAAGGTGCAGCTGCCTGTTTAAAACAAGAAATTCCGTTATATCATCTGTTAAACCAACAAATTCCGTTAGTTTTATCTTTAAACCAACAAATTCTGTTAAATTGGCACTTTTTATATATAGAAAGATTCATGTAAAGTTGTTTACGCGTATACATTTTTCATGTCAAAACCTCTGAAATTTCCATGACCCTTTAACTTTCCCTATCCTCACACGTCTTTCCATAATTAAATGCTTGTTATAATTAATTCATATTTCCACCTCAACTAAACGCGACCTTAAATCACCAGCTGGCCCCGTTTCTACCACGTGTCTCCATCATCCTCCCCATTGGTCCAACTCTATTCCAATTATTTAGCGCCAAAATTACATAGGAGCCTCAGCCTATTGAAGATATAGCAACTAGGTCCCAACCTAATATTTTGGCAGCCTCAATCCCTAATCTTTCACTTTCATAAGTTCCCATTATTAAAAACTCAGTTTTTTAAAATAACAATCCTTTTATGTTTAATTATAGGATAAAAAATAAAATATATAAGATAGTTGTTTCAAAGATAACACTGAATTTGACGGTTTTAGTGAGGGATATTGATGGAAACCGGGAAATCTAATATTTTCGATTATGAATAATTAGATATGCGAAATTATATACATGCTTAAACTTATGTCACAGTTTCAAATTCAAGAAGAGATGGATAGAATTTGGTTCCATGACCACCGTTCAAATTACTAGAAAGAAAAATTGCCCATGGAATATGCAATAAACTTTTGAAAAAGAAAATCTTTGTTAGCTAAGAATATCTTATGTAATATTTTTCTCATTTATGACAGAGAAGGCAATACTATTTACTCGCTAGTTTGAAAACACATGCTAAAAAATAAAATATATCTAAAACTATGTAATATCGCAAGCTTTTTGGAGAAATCTTAGAGATTATGTGATCGGACATATAGAGTTATGCCAAATTTGAGAAAATAAAGCTCGATATATTTGTAAATGATGATGTAATAAGTTTGCTATTCTATTTTTAATGTAAAAGATATCGAGCAAAAAATTAGTCATTGTTTTACTTTTCCCACTATCTATCATATCTGAAAGAAAGGTGACATGTTTACTTTTGCATATCCCTTTTTTTTGTTGGGCTATTATTATACTAGGGTATGATATAATGCTAAATTCCTCGTTCTTGAATAGGTAACTATACCTAAAAATCCTCACCAAAACTAGATGGATTCCAATTAATAAAGCAACACCTAAAAATCCTGACCTAAAATAAATGGACTTAAATAAGTAAAACAATATTAAAATATAAAAATAATGGTGGATTTTGAGCTTATTTTATTTTATTTCATTTTTCTTTTCTTTAAACCTTTGTTCTTTAATAATAATAAAAAAAACTCAGTTTTTAATCAAGGATAAGGTGTAAAATTGTCCATTGGGGATTTGATTGCTACAAAAATAAAATAATGGGAACTTGATCCATCAGAATAATAGATTGAGGATCTAATTAATACATTTCTAATAGATTAGAGACCAAGATGTAATTTTGGCAATTATTTTGCTTCTTCAATCAATCATTAACCCCCACATTTCACGCACATAAACACACACAAAAATGGCTCTCTCTCTCCTCCCTTCAATACCCCCCAAACCCCCCTTCCCTTAACCCCGATTCATCTTTCTTCCTTGCTAATATAAGTTTAAATGCATATATATATACTTTTAAACCCTAATTATATGATATACGGAATTGTATATATGTAGGTGCTTGATGGCGATTGTCACAGGGGATAGATACTTGGAATCTTTAGTGAAATTCGTGGAAAACAACACAGAACCGTTAATTGAAGGAACCCTTGTGTTGAAATTGAACCCTGTGGGGCTTCGATATGTGCAATCGAGGCTTGAGGCTTTGGCGGAGCTGGAGAGTTTGTTAGCCGGAGCACCGGTGGATTATCTGCGTGCGTATGTTTCCGACTTGGGTGACCACCGGGCGCTGGAGCAGCTCCGGAGGATTCTGCGGTTGTTACCGTCGTTGAAGGTGGTTTCGATGTTGCCTCCACCTGGGAGGGATCCTACGCCGCTGTATTTATTGCCGTTTGGGAGGTTGAAGATTCTGGAGCTCAGGGGATGTAATCTCTCGGCCTCTACTGCCAAGGGGTTACTGGAATTGAGACATACATTGGAGAAGTTGATCTGCCACAATTCTACTGTGAGTTTTTTACTTCAAAGGAAAATTTGTGTTTATCTGGCGATTTGATTAGATTATTTATAACAGAAGATTTTGTTTGATGTATATTAATTTTCACTGTTTAATGTACTACAATTATTGATCGTTGGTATTTGTTTTTCCTTCAAATTGGATTAGGATGCACTGAGGCATATATTTACAAGTAGAATTGCGGAGATTAAGGATTCACCACAGTGGAACCGGTTATCATTTGTTTCATGTGCGTGTAATGGCTTGATGCTTATGGACGAGTCTTTGCAGCTTCTTCCAGCTACTGAAACCATCGATCTCAGTAGGAACAAATTTGCCAAGGTGGATAATCTTCGGAAGTGTACCAAATTGAAGCACCTGGATCTTGGATTTAATAACCTGAGAAGTATTTCATCATTTAGTGAGGTAACTGAATCAAATATAAAATTGCAAGAGAGAATATGTTTATAGTAGTGAATTGAAGGCATGATCTTTTTTTTTTTTTTGAGGTCATTAGATTTTTCTGATATGCTAGAAGTGGGAGAACAGAAAGCCTTACTAGGACAAAAAATCCAAAACACAAACCTGTATATCTCATATGACCAAAATGTCAGGTCCTTTCTGTCTGAGGGCTTTACCATGATTGATTTGCATTGAACGCATCACCAAGATGGATGCCATTTGCTAATGCTGGAGTTTAGCATACAGTTAACTTACATTGTTAATTATCAATCTTTTACAGTCCTATCACGTAGCGTCAGTCCGTTAACTTTTTCATTGATGCATAAGTTGCTTCACTCTTACTTTGGCTTTAAGTCATAATTCTGTTGTTCGAATTCCTTTTTAGGAAACATTTTGGACCCTCTTCAGTTGTTGGTTTATGCAGGTCTCGTGTCAAATTGTGAAACTCGTGCTGAGGAACAATGCTTTAACCACATTGCGAGGGATTGAGAATTTGAAGTCACTTGAAGGGCTTGATCTTTCTTTCAACGTAATTTCAAACTTCTCCGAGATAGAGATCCTTGCTGGCCTTCCGTCTCTTCAGAGCTTATGGTTGGAAGGAAATCCTCTTTGTTCTGCAAGATGGTACCGCTCCCAAGTTTTTAGCCTTTTCCTTCATCCAGACAAAGTAAGTTGTCACATAATACAACAGCCCATGATTTAAATTGTGTTTCTGGAAGTCATTATTTGAAGAAATGCAATTTTAGGTTACACAAGTCATACATGCTATTTTTTCTGCTGCAAACCTCGTATTAAACTTACATTTCCAATATTTGTGACAATGCTTCAGCTTAAGCTGGACGAGAAGAGTATGTCCCCAAGAGAGTTTTGGAAACGGCAAATTATAGTGGCAAGCCAGCAGAGGCAACCTGCTAGCTTTGGATTCTATTCACCAGCCAAAGGTGATGCTGAACCGGAGGGGACTATCAACACAAATAGGGTAGGAATCTATCCCCTGAAATTACATTCAGTTTCTTTTTGTAATTATTTACTCTAGTATTTACTTTCTTGATTTCTTTTGTACTTTTTAATTTTGTTTGTACTCATTGCAGAGGAAGATCTCTCGTCTTGTCAGTATCGAGAGTGAAGAGCAGAGCACATATATATATTCGGACCAAGATTCTGTGTCATGTGATAATGAGATTCAAACCAAAGAGGATAATGATATTACAGATGAGGAAGCTGAAATAGCAGATTTTATGAGAAGAATTGAATTAATGAAAAAAGAAAGGTCTGTTTTATGGTTGCAGGAATTCAAAGAATGGATGAATCAAGCTTCTGACAATTTTGTTGTTGATAGCAAATGTAGCCGTGTGAGTGGAATTTTAAGTAATAATGGAGAGATTCATATGAAAAGTGAGGCAAAAGATGAGGATCTTGGAGAGAGCTCGAGATATATCTCTGACTCTGTTCAGCTTTCTGGGGATGAGAGTAGTACAGTTGTTCTAGAATCTGAAACCTCCTTTGTGGACACATCCACGATTGTCAGTGCCCAGCGGTACTTCGACCGAATTGGTGAAGTAGCTTCAAAGTTTTTCACTGGTCATGCACGTGGGGATAGATCTGTTGTCAAAAGTATGGGTCTGAATCAGGAACATCTGACATTCTTAAATGATGGACACCTCTCTGCAGATGCTAGAAACTTACCTCTTAATTCACTGATCTCCAAAGGTAAAAATGTGGGTGCTAAGAATGTAATGAGCTCTTCAGTAGCAATTGATGATATTATTGAATCTCGTTCTTCATCAGCATGCCCAGGATCTCCTCCTCATTACCAAGCAGACATTTTGCATCGGCGCCAAAACTTAGAAGAAGAACTTCTACATCTATCTGCAGAGTCCTTCTCGGTGGCTTCTTCTGATAGCAATACAAGTTGTAGTGATGATGATTCTGCTGAAATTTTTCCTCCTATAACTCTGGTTGATCAATCTATGATCAACAATATATCTGGAAGTGGTTTGAATGGCTACTCTTCTGCTTCTCGGTCTGGTGATGCCGACCATGGCAAAAGGTCCAAACTGACAGAAAATGAGACTCACACTTCAGATTCAAGCGTGGAAGGAAATTCTAATAATATTGGAGTTAGAGAGTTGGAAAGATCCACATATACATGTAGCAATTTTACTGATGGTGTGCACGACGGTGAAATTGTACGTTTTCTGAAAGAGGAAGCTGATTGGTTGGAGAAGAAAAAATTCACAAGGAAACCCAAAAAGAGGATGATTTCATTACCAGAGGAGGATGGCCATGGTGACTCTGACTCTTCGAAGAAATCCAATGACAATGTGGAAAAATGCAGAAATGGCAAGGGACTTGAAAAAGAAATCTGTTGTGCTAGTGACTTGCTGAAGCCCTGTGCTGAAAAAAAAACCTGTAAAAGCACAACAAATAATTACAGGGGACACCATTCTGGAGTCACTACGTCAAATGGGGGGAAAGATGATGTTATTGAGAGCTATTTTAATTTGAACATAGCAGATTCTGGGTCTTACGAGACTTGTACACGTTATACACGTTGCAACTGTCTATTCAAGGAAAAATCTGGTCATTGTGAAAGGTAAATGCTTGGAGACAATTATTATTTGAGATGTAAATGTTCTGTTGGATATTTGATATTTTTGCTGTTGTCATACCCCTTTATGTTTTCTGTAATTTTACTTTAGGGTGTGATAGGACTTCATACTATGAAGCTTGTAAGATTTACTATTCTTAGAAGGTTTTATGGCTCTTCATAGATTACTTTTCGGAAGGAATGGAGTTTTGAGGTTGCTTTGGAGTAAAAGTCAGCCTTAAGGAACATGGCATTTATTTTTGCCTTTCATTTGATTATTTGTTTATCTGTTTTGATAGTGAAACCTCCAATGAGTGGTAAAGGGTAAAAATAGTGAACACTCATCACATTGTGGAGGATCTTTCAAAATGACCAATTGCAATCAGATCACCTAAAAACCTATTAAGGAGCCTCCAGTTGATGTGAAGTCAAGGCATTAGTCTTTTACACCGTTATCGATTAACTTTATGACCATTCTGTCATCCTCACTAGCAGCTTCATGCCAATGATAATTAACTACTTTTGTTTACCCATACGTGTTTGTATGTTATAAGCTTGTTCACTACAGTATCCACCAATCTACTGTTTATATATTTAAGCTTGCCTAGTTACTCTTTTTCCCCAACTTTACTTGTACAGGGAAGTGGCTATATTAAGGAGCAGTAAAGACAAGTTGTATGTATTGATCATTGTCAAGGCATGTGATGGGTCAGGTTAGCTTTGTTGTGGTATGAGCTATTTGCAGCTGTGAATAATATTTCTTCTGTTTAATATTTCCTCTTTCAAGTAAATTCTGCTTATCTCGTTGCTTTGTTTGATTAAATTTGCAGCAACAACATTAGAAATGGTGGGTTGTCACGGTGTTGGAGATGTTAGAGGGGCCTATGTTGGATTAGGACTTCAAGTTGTAAGGTTGATAACTTTCAATCCCTTCTAAGAGCCTTCCTGCTCCTTATTTTCTAACAGCGTGCATATTTTGTGCTTGTATTAGGGTGTGCTTTGAGGGCAATACTGCATATCTATTCATAACAAGGTGTGTAGAGAGATCGAGAGAATTGCTATGGGTTTTGGAATTCTTTGATTCACATGGGTTAAAAGATTATTGGTCCCTGACAAGGTGATTTTTAATGTATTTTTCCTGTGACGTGAAAATTTTAAAAAAATGTGATTGTTGATGTTCTAATGGGTTGTATGATTTCTTCTTATTATTGGATGGGTTATGGAAATTTAAATGGCAGCTTGGAGCAGATCCAGGTTCATCTTTTGGAGCAGCATGTTTGTGGATGTTCAAATATTAACATTTTTCAGTACTCAATGGTTCTCTTTTGGCAGAACAACTTGAAAGGTATAAGACGTGAATGTTCTATATGATATACCTCGATCTTCATGATAAAAGGAAGTGCAAGGGTTAAATACTATTTTACATCAAAAGTGAGAGTTTGAAATATTAGTTAAATAAACAAAGGAAATGAAATTAGTTAAATAACAAAATAAATGAAATTAGTTTGACATAATTTTTATTTAATCGATAGTTTTAACATATATTCTTCATTTTTGATAAAAATCACTCTGTTCAAAATTATCAGCCAACTGTTTTAGAAGATGAGATCGCCGGGGAGCTAGGTGCACAAAGTCTTGATGGCTAATTGTTTTCCCTGTGGGATAATAAACACAGGCTTTATCTGTGGGCTTCCCAGGGATGTGGGGCACTTGGAGTGGTCTCAGTGTCCTGGATTGGCTGGATGCTCTATTTGGCCTAGATATTTGCCAGGGGTGGGGAGGGAGGGGGGTCGTGGTTATAAATGTTAAAAAATACACATATATATGTATATGTATTGAGATCATTATTGAAAGTTAGCTGTTATGTCAGTAATTGTTTTTTTTTAAAGAACTGTTTTCTGGACAAAATTTATTTCCGTGGAATTGTGTTTAGGGATAGTCTTGTCAATTGATCATCCGTATCTTTCTCAGCCATCCCAGTTTTTATTGCTAAAGAATGGCTTTAATTTCATGCATAATGGGTTGGACGTGGTGCACGAAGTACAGGATTGCCATTTCCCCCTTTTTTATAGGATAATGTGGATGATACTTGATAGTGTATTATATTGTTATCAGGCTGTTTCTGCATAATTCATGCACCTTCCCTGCTGAAGGATGAACCAGTTTACTGCTTTGCTGATTATTTTCTAATATGCTGTTTCCTTATTTTGTTGGGATATGTACATTCTCGTTCTCATCATTTCTCTTGTTATTGGGTGGGGATGGGAGGATGATCAGGTTAACCATTTCTGATGCGCTGTTTTCTTTATTTTCATTCACAATTGGCCAGAAGATTTGTGGCTTTCAAGGTCCCTGTTCATTGTCGAAGGACATTTGCTTGTGTGCACTGAGGACCTTGTGCAGTTTGGCCCCACTGAGATTGCATCTTCTAATTATTTTTCACTGGACTCAAGTTGTGCTATTGTTAATATCTCAGAGATGGTAATTTTTTTAAATCGTCCTATCACTGTAGCGTTTATTCAAGTTTTATCCTATATTTTAAAGGATTTAAAGAACTTTTATAGCTTATTTGAAGTTGTTATCCTTGTGGTCTCTCTTAGTTAAATTCCTTTTGAGAGCAGTACTTGAATTATAATGCATTGGTCCCTTGGGCTTATTTAGATCCCAAGTTACTTGGCATTTTCCTTCCAGTTTTTTGAACTATTGGGAAAATGAGTTTGCTTAGCTGATATTCTTATTTTGGTTGTGACCTTCAAATAGAGCTTCAGCAGCTTGAATATCATGTAATTTTGATTCATTCAATATTTTATTCATAGATTGTGTTCAAGTTACTCAGCAAAGAAAACTGTTTTTACTTTTCCAGGTCATTGATACTCTGGATAGCCTGTGCGTGACCCTGGCTCTCGAATACACATCAGAGTTACGTCCTGTACAGAAAGAATGCATTGTAAAGGATGCTGCAGTTACCAAGATGCCGGATTCAGGTCCTGTAATGTGGAAACTAAAGTGGTTCTCGAAAGAGAGTCTTCTCAACTTTGTGGCATTACTGAAGGCAATCCATGCTCAGGCAACTTCTTCGCTATTAGTAAAATGTATATCGTGATTGAAAAAGGGATTTTCATATATTTGAAAATTAAATTTCTTTGATTCTTTTGGTGTGGGGTGTCTCCATTTCCAGTTTTACAGTTTGTATTAGTTGATTTGTTGTAGAAAATGTATGGTGTACAGTGTAGTCGTCAAATGAAATGTGGATAGTTTTCAGTTATATGGAAGTGCGTTAAACTTATTGAGGGTTCACAATTCAGATTTTAGTAATTTTCTTTGTGGTTTTAGTTTAGTGCATGGAACAGTACTTGATATGTAGCTGGGTAAAGAGCATTGTATCCCAAGCTACAAAATGTTCAAGTCAGACCGACCGTTGAATTTTATGTTTAGAAATGGATCTCCAAATTAACGTAGTGGTCAACTAAGTGCAGTCAGAACCTTGGAGCCTAGTTAAATTGCCACTTCGTAACAAATGTTTTGGTGCTTTAGTGAACTACTTGTTCTTAGGGGTGATAAATGGGTTGAACATTTTGTCGGGTCGTGGGCTCAGTTCGACTAGAAAAACCTGGCTCGTGGGCAAAATTGGCCGTTTGGTGGACTGCCCAAACACATACCAAACGGTCATGTGATCTTTTTATTTAAATTTTTTTAGGAATTTTTGTTTTCCATGAATACATTCTGCCTACTTCATTTTTTCACCCCTCATAATTTTCAACATTCTCAATCTATATTCTACATTCTACAATACAGTTCTGCCGTTGAGAAATAGAGATAATAAAACTCAAAATTGCACAATAAAAGAACTACTATAGAAATTGTAGAGTAAAATGTTTGAATGGTCACTGAACTTTAACATGGTCACGATTTACTCACTGAACTTCAAATTGCCTCTTAATGGTCACTGAACTTTCTGCCGTTGCACCACATCCATCACTCACCAAATTCCGTTATCTTTGACGCTGACGTGGCGGACGGAAAACACGCGTGGAAGGTAACGGCGGTTAAAAAATGACAACTCAGCGAAAACGTTGTTTCATTACTCATCCAACTTCCATTTTGTCACATTTCACTCATCGAACTTCAAAATGCTTCCGAATGGTCACTTATCTTTGAAATATTGCACTCTGTTCATTATCCGCATATTTTGTTCCCTTCATTCCTAATGTTCGTACAAAAATTCCACGGGTATATTACAAATGTTAAAAAAAATTGCAACTCAACAAAATTTAACTCACCAAAATCATCATATATGAAACGTGACTTCCACGACCCCCATCAACTTCTTTAAAACTCAATAAAGCGTCCCAATGATTCTTTTAGAAATATCATTTTTCTAATTCGAACGTTTACTATGCAAAAAAAAAAAAAAAGGTTTCGATATGATATTTCTAAAAAAAAAAAAAAAACCGTTGGAGACGCTTTATTGAAAAAATCATTTTTTCTAAAAGAATAATTTTTCTAGAAGAATCGTTTTTCTAAAAGAATCATTGGGAACGTTTTATTGAAAAAATGGTTCTTTTAGAAAAATCATTTTTTTAAAAATGATTTTTCTAAAAGAATCATTTTTCTTAAAAAATGATTTTTCTAAAAGAATTTTTTAGGAATATCATTTTTCAAATTCGAACGTTTACTATGCTAAAAAATAGGTTTCAATCTGATATTTCTAAAAAAATAGTTGGAGACGATTTATTGAAAAAATCATTTTTTCTAAAAAAATTATTCATTTAGAAAAATGATTCTTTTAGAAAAAAATCATTTATTCAATAAAGCGTCTCCAACGATTTTTTTTAGAAATATCATATTGAAACCTATTTTTTTGCATAGTAAACGTTCGAATTAGAAAAATGATATTTCTAAAAGAATCATTGGGACGCTTTATTGAGTTTTAAAGAAGTTGATGGGGTCGTGGAAGTCACGTTTCATATATGATGATTTTGGTGAATTAAATTTTGTTGAGTTGTAATTTTTTTAACATTTGTAACATACCCGTGGAATTTTTGTACGAACATTAGGAATGAAGGGAACAAAATATGCGGATAATGAATAGAGTGCAACATTTCAAAGATAAGTGACCATTCGGAAGCATTTTGAAGTTAGATGAGTGAAATGTGACAAAATGGAAGTTGGATGAGTAATGAAACAACGTTTTCGCTGAATTGTCATTTTTTAACCGCCGTTACCTTCCATGCGTGTTTTCCGTCCGCCACGTCAGCGTCAAAGATAACGGAATTTGATGAGTGATGGATGTGGTGCAACGGCAGAAAGTTCAGTGACCATTAAGAGGCAATTTGAAGTTCAGTGAGTAAATCGTGACCATGTTAAAGTTCAGTGACCATTCAAACATTTTACTCTACAATTTCTATAGTAGTTCTTTTATTGTGCAATTTTGAGTTTTATTATCTCTATTTCTTATTAGAGTTTTTTTTTTTTGGTCTAATTCTAATATAATTAGGCTATGTTTGATAGACAACATTTTCCTTGGAAAATGGAAAAAAATTCATTTTCCACCCATAAGTCATGTTTGATGGCTTAAATTTTGCCAAACCTTTTTTTATTTTTTTTTTGTCTTGGCAATGGAAACAAATTTCACAACTAATTGTAAAAAAAATTTCACTTTAACGGACAAATTCCATGTAAAATGAAGTCAAACGAACACTAAACTTTGATGAAAAAATAGTTTTCGAGCAAAAATTTTTTTTTTTATTAACTTTTTGGCAATGGTAAAGAATTTCATAACCAATTGTAAAAAAGTTCACTTTAATGGACAATTTTCATGTAAAATAAAGCCAAACGTGAACAAAAAAATCCAAAATTTCAAAAAAAATTCGGGTGGAAAATTATATCAATCAAACACACTTAATTAACAATTCCCTGGAAAACAATTTCTAAGCAATTACTTTCCCTGAAATTCATTTTCTTTCCAATCATTTTCCACCATTGCAATCAAGCGGACCCTTATATTTATTCTATTTCTACCCTTTTCTTCTACTAGTTTAACACCCGTGCAATGCACGGGTTGTGTAATTTTTAAGGTAATATTAGCGGTTTTAATGTTAAGAGTAGATGGAAAATTGTATTATAAAATTTCATCACACATTTGTATAAAAGAAATAATGTTTTCTAGAAATATAAGGGCAATCAAAAATTTGAACAAAGGAATAGCAATAAATACTGTATAGGAATTGCCTCCAATTGGGAAATTCAAATTTACAAGAGGGGAACAATGCATGTTTCAACGTGGAATACAACAATTTATTTGAAAATGAGACTTTCGTTGGGTTCTCGTTTATTAAACTAACATAAAAATAAAGCAAATGCTCCCAATAGAAAAGGAAGTTGCCATAATAGGAAGAGAAAAAATTTCAGCACACAGGGCATCATCTTTACAAACATGTAAGTGTGTATCTAGATACAATATTTGGTCCAACGGAAAAGAAAAGAAAAGCAAAAGAAGTTCCAAGATTCTCGAGTTTACCTTACATATTTTGAACAATATTTATCCATCTTATGTCTATTAACATTGCAAACATTCCCTCAACCTATCACACTCGAATCTTATAAGTTAAGTCAACTAATACAACTTTATTATACTATGAAGATTGGTCCGGTACAAATGCAATGGGCACGATAGCTTGCACCATTTTCTTGTGGAGGCGCCATACTTCATTTTCCTTCGTTTCTAGAGTTTTACCACGTGAACTCCACCATGAGTAAATCCTAATGCAAACTGATTAAGCTTGGAGGGCTGATCAGCAATGACAATTGGATAAACCTTTGAGCTGCAATGAATAAATAAGGCACCATTAGATTGGAAAGGAATAACATAAATAAAGTAATTGGAACACAATATTGAATAGTACTTATGGTATAGTAAAAATGTGTCTAACTTTTTTTTCTTCATTAACTCTATCAACTACCATCTAGTTGAGCATCTGAAACATGTTAAAAGTAGTTACAATAATATGACAGAGATGTGGAAAAGTAGCAAATTATAGAGTTTGCAGTTTGTAGTCGAAGGAAACCACAGACATGACATTATCTTTTGTTTTAAAAGTTTACAGTTCGATTCCACAAAATGTTCTTAATAATTACATTGACCCGAGTAATAAAAACATTTCTTTGAAAAATTTTCCATTCTCTCTCTGTAAGCCATCAACAAAATAAATAAATAAAAAATGATAGAACTATCTAATAATTCAAATTCTTTAACGAAATTCATACCTTTCATTAGTTACGCAAGTTAAGGTTTTGCTTATCATGTTTTTCAGTTCCTTGTCATGTATCTTATTCCGAGCATAACCATAAATGACAAAAATTTGCATTAACATAGATGGAAGAAAAATCAGAAAAGAGAAAGGTAATGTCCGAATCAGTATTAGTGGACTCCGAATTTAAGACATGATATATTTTATAATAATTGAGAAATTTATTTGAACAATATTTAATATGCGTTTATCTAGTTAAAGTTAAAAATGATGAATGAAAGTATATCTAAATTGATCGGGAAAGAGTAAAACCTTTGTCGAGTATATAGTACCGAAGAAGCGATTCAATTTAATCTCGAGAAGATGTCAAATGTCAAAAATAGTCATGAAGATTGTAGTTCTACGGATGTATGAATGAAAGAATTTCCTTGTTCACAATTTTCTTAGTTCATGTGTTGTGTTAAGTGTCAGTGTTTGATGGTTTAAGTAAAACTTTTATAGATGTGCTTGTTTTTGCTCTTGATAATGCTACATACGATTGACCATGACAATGACCGATTCTGGAAGATATAAACCAACGAAATCAAGTGTTTGACCACAGTGCTTTGTTTATTGTCATTGCAAAACATGGTCTAATTGGAAATTGAGTTCTTTTAAATGGAATTGAGTTTCGATCACTTTTTAGAGGTATAAAAGGGATCTTTGGTAAGAAAACATGCTTTCCACAATATTCGCCGATAGTGATTTCAAAGAAGAATTACGTTCTTTTCAAATTTTCGACAAGTAAGACGTGTCCCATTGCATAACCCTTCAGAAGGATTGATATTTCGTAATAACATTACAGGACAATTTACTTTGAGCTTTAATTCGTGTGGTGGAATACCATTTGAGGTCAAACTATTCAAGAAATCTTCCTGTAGGATTTGTTCTGATTTGTCAATTGATTCATCAAAACTATAATATGTGTAAAATTCACCAGGAATATCTTCAAGCAAAATTTTGTTAATATGATCAACACATTCGTTTGTAGGCGTAAGAATAACTCGATTTGCCATAAGATGTAAATTATCAGCATATGATTCTATGTTTGGAAAAACATGATGTATTAGATTTTTTAAAGATGTAATTTCATCCTCAAATGGTAAAATTATATTGTTTGGAAGCTTAATGCATTTACAAGTATGTTCTTGCTCAGTTCCATTTCCAATTTCAAGCAAGTATTCGCAAAATTTGGGATCTAACTTTGCCCTCATATTCTCAACTAATGGTAGATGTAAATATAAAGGCCAAAGATCGAGAGAATACTAAGGTAGCTCTCATTATGTCTTCTTTTTTTCTTTTAGTACGACTGGAAGAACTTGTCGAAAATCGCCTCCGAAAACCACCACTTTACCGCCAAAAGGCAAATTACAATCTGTAATATCTCTTAACATCTTATCTACAGCTTCAATGGCACAACGATTTACCATAGTTGCTTCATCCCAAATTATTAATCTAGACATTTTAAATAAAGTCCCTCTAGGCGATTGCTTGCTAACATTACATCTTATTTCACGATTTGTTTGCATAGGATTTTTAAATCTTGAATGAAATTTGTTCTACCTCCGGGTAATAGAGATGCGAGATACTCCGAGACGCAGTTGCCAAAGCAATTAAATTTTGAGATCTCACACCAGCTAGGAGTGCTTTATATAAAAAAGTTTTACCTGTCCCACCTGGACCGTCGATAAAGAAAGCACCACTTGATTCTGACTTTACTCTTTCCATAATTGTATCATACGCTGACTGTTGTTTGTCATTTAAGGTTGCTGTATCATCATGGGCACAATGAACATTCAAATTAGTTGTCTCTTCTACAATCATTCTTCCTAACCTTTCATTCTCATCTATATTTATATTAAATAATACTATTTCATAGTCGTTTATGTTTTTACCCGATGATTCTAAAACAGAGTTGAGATCCTCTAAAGCACGTACTTCAGCAACTTCCACAGGTATATTTTCATGTACATAATCATCAATCATATAAGCTTTGAATTTATCCCACAACAACTTTGGATGATTAGGGTTGCAAAGCATAAGGACTGTAGCAAAAAGACGTCTTAAAGAATATGGCATTTCGTAAACAATAGCTTCTGACAAACATTCTTCACAATGGTTATCTCCACTTAATAGACCATGTAGTAATGCAGCTTCTCGATAAGTTGTAGTCGTCACCCCATTTGAAGTTCTTAAAGATTGAAATGATGTTGGTCCTCGAATATGATTAAGAAGAATGCGAAGAAAATAACGTTCTCCTTCAGAAGGATTTGCTGTGACAATTCGTCCTATAACAACTTGTTTCTTTCTTGGAGTCCAAATCTTTGTATTTGTATTCCAAACAAAATGTGTAGGGAAATCCCGATATAACAATGTTCGAGCAAATTCATTTACTTCATTGATTCGAAAAATTCTCATCAACATTGTTCTCCGCATATTTTCATTGTCAACAACGGTAGATAAATCATCATTCCCATTGTATGTTACTTGTTGATGGTCTTCAATATGAAGTCAGAAAGAATAAACGGTAGGACAAATTTACGCCAAATGGAAAGAAAAAATCCTCCACATAGCTTCAGTGGAGATATCCATCTAGCGTATTGGTAAGTCGAGATTTCGTCAATTTCTTTCTCTGTTTCATTTGTGTCAATTAAGAAATTAATACGATCATGTCCTTTGTATACATATTTGTATAAATATTTTACAAATTTGTGAGAAGAACATACTTCAACATTAATGTGACAGTCAAATTTTGCACTTAAATAAGGATTATATGGTATGACCCATTGATTGTTTAAGATTTGACCTCTAACTTTAATAAATGCCATTATTACGACGTTTATACAACGGGTATGAGTCATGACCAAATATAGTAGTGTTACAATAATCTCGAGGATATTTATTTTTACAACCTCCATTTGCCTCCATACATACATTCTTTGGATTTAGATTTCCACAAGGACCATGCATATTGTGTTTAACAATAACAGAATGAAGATGAGAGCATTTATTTTTGTCGAGAATTTCACAGGACACTATCTTATCAACGTCCGCAGCACAAGAAATTTTGTGGCCACAGTTGAAAATTAACAATAGATGTGCATGAGGAAGTCCTCTTTTTTGAAATTCAATCACATATATATGTGCAATAACAAGGCCTAAGACATTTTTTTTGTATAAATCATTTTTTAACTCTTCTAATTTTGCTCTGAATACTCGTACAATTAGATCGGGTCGATTTTGAATTTTGTCATTATGTCTTAGTTGTTGTCTAATCTCTGGCCAATTTGGATTACATGTTATAGTTAAAAATATATCTGGTTTTCCATAACGTTGTACAATAGCCATTGCATCCATATATCTCCTTAACATATCTCTAGGGCCACATGTAAAGGATTGTGGTAAAACGAATTTTCTTCCAATTTTGTACCCTCTTGTTTCTCCATTTTCAACACTGTCTACAATGCCTTGATAAAGTTCAAAGACGAATTTGTTTTTGATTATTACGAAAATAGTCTAATCTAGTAGTTTCAATTTTAACATACATATCTACAACATATTGTTGAAATAGTCTACCACTATGAAGCAATATAGACTTACCTGGAGGCCTGATTTGTAACTTGTACGAATAGTATTCTCGGCAAGAAACCTGAGACCGTTTCTTAGTTCCATTAAGTACTGTATGATAGAAAACCAATTTTAGTATTCATTTATAACATTTACATTGAAAATGGTAGGAAATATACTAAAAGGAATATTCGCAAACCTTGATTTTCTTTTTTGATAATTTGAGATGCAGAATTAATTGTGGTAGGAAAAGCATCAAAATTGGGCAAATCTTGAGACCGACTTTTGCATCTATCAATACCTTCATGCCACCCGCATTCCCCATATGGAAAAAGTAAAGGATATTGCAAAGGATCATAACAACCATAATAATAATGAACCTTATGTGAATCACCAGAATGCCCGTATATAGTAATATCACGAATGTGAGCATTTGCATTTCCATTTCCATCATCTTCAATCCATACAAGCCTACTTGAGACGACGTGGGAGTATTAAAAACTCTTTGATCAAGTCCTGGGTCACATCTTATATGTATTTGGTAGTTATGTAAGTTAGTTATATTACTTAAAGATCTAAAAAATCTACTATATGGATTTATTTCAAGAATTTCAATTAAAGTCATTAAAGTAGATTCAATAAAGTTTTCTCGAAATTTTCATACGATTTTCAAGTTCATTTTACGTATCATAAAAATATAACCGCATATAATAAGGCGTATTATTCTTTGGTATAAGTTGATTTACATAATGATATACTTGCCCCCGAACTCTAAATGTGTATATACCTCTATATGTTTTAAACAGCTTCTTTATCATATTTGACACCAAATGAAGTGAATGCAAAATGGTTATTATATCCCCTTGCAATTTTTTTAAATTCCATACATTTAGGTTCGTAGAAGTAAACAAATTGAATAGTTCGGTTGGTGAATCACACATATAAAGCTTAACTTTTCCGTCCGAGCAACAAAAACTTTTACTTTCTTTATAAAATTTTTGTGCACCACAATGTTCACAATAAGTACACATTGGTAATACATATGAAGTAATTGGTACATTCAATAAGGTAGAACTTTCTTGTAATTCCAAATTGGAAATATTGGCAGTTGCTTCATTTGAAGTAGAAGTTTCAAAATGATGATGTATTGTAGATGTATACACATTGGCGACATCTAAATTAGCATTCTCAGTTAACATAGGGTTAACTATCCTTTTGCGTTGATCAATGCACCCAGCTTCTAACTCGATTTCGCCGATCCTTATGTCTTTGATTTTGTTGTTGGCGAACGAAGGTATTGTAGGATTCATTTGTACTTTGGAAAATAGTTTCAGGGTTATGAAGATTAGGCTCTCCATCAGCAGACATTTTTGAATTATCTATAAAAGAAAATAAGATAAATTATCAAATAGTTGGAGTATAAATTAAACAATATATGAACTAAATGAGAGGAAAAAGTTTAAAGGAGTGAGAAAAACTAATGAATTAACATGTTATTTAACATAAAAGGGAAATAAAGGCGCGTATGCGTTTTAAGGAAGTGGAAAAAGTTAATAAATTAAATATGTTATTTAACAGAAAAGGAAAAAAAAGGCGCACAGACGCAATGCGGAAAACGTGTATACGGGCTGGGGGAAAAACGGTGCGGAGCAACATTAAAGTCGTGGAATAAAATTGATGGATAAAAGTCCTAAAACTATAGTATAACATTAATAAAATGCATACATTTAAAGTTATAAAGTAATGAAATTGTAAAATTTAATGCAATAGTAATAAACATTGAAGTCGCTGCCTCAAATATTTGATGAAATGAAATGCTAGAAAATTATAAACATTTTTTTTATGCTATTATATCTACAAGTAGACTAATTGAACATTATTAAATGAAGCTAAATTTCTATAAGAGAAGAAATTCTTACATTTTCACTTAAGCAAAACGAAGAGGGAAAAATTCGATAGATGAATAACAGTCAGACCCTGCACAATATTAACAAATGGAAATTAGATTATTAAAGTAAAAATATGTAAAAAGATTTGGACACAATATTATAAAGTGTACTACTGTAGCTAATCACAACCACCATAAAATACAATTAGAAATAAACTTGTTATATGTAATGCGAAATAACACAAATGAAAAGTCAAAAGCAGGGCCCCTCGTGGGGGTTCGGGGGCAACGCCCCCGACGGGGATCGACCTGCCCGGTCGGTCATGGGGTCGAGGGGGCGCCCTCGTGGGGGTTTGGGGGCAACGCCCCCAACGGGGATCGACTCGACCTGGGTCGCGGGGTCGAGGCGGCGCCCCTGCAGGGGCTCGGGGCAACGCCCCCGGAAAGGATTTTTGATTTTCATGTATGAATGAAATTGCATTTTCTCTAACATTTTTGAATTAAATTATTAATAAGTGGTTGGGTTGAATGTATGAGTGAAAGTGTTGGTAACTTGGGGTAATGGAATGGAATAAGTAAAAGTAGTATAATTGTTAAAAAAAAAAAAAAATTAATAGCCTCTCCCGTGCGCGGACGGGGAGTTCGGAACTCCCCGTGCGGGCACGGGGAGAAGCGGAACTCCCCGTGCGCGCACGGGGAGATGGACACTCCCCGTGCACGCACGGGAGTTGTACTCTCCCCGTGCGTGCACGGAGTTTCAATCTCCCGTGCACGCACGGGGAGAGTACAACTCCCCGTGCGTGCACGGGGAGTGTCCATCTCCCCGTGCGCGCACGGGGAGTTTCAATCTCCCCGTGCGTGCACGGGGAGATTTACTCCTTTTTTTTTTTTTTTTTAAACAACAGTTATATTATTTTTTGAGAAAAAATATATACTCCTATAATTATACTACTACCTAAATATACATTATTTATACTGCTTCAACAACATTTCAGTAGTAATATAAACATTTAAGGCACTAACTCAAATATTTACGAAATCAAATCGAAAGAAAAATATGACAAAGAAACTACAATTAATGAACTGACTTTATGAAAATTTAAAATTTGCAGGACTTCTTGCACTTTGGTTATCAATAAAGAATTAGTGTCATCCTATTTCCTTCATTTCTTTTTACATTGCAACTTACAAACGTGATGTTACATAACCCCATATATCACATAACTATAATCACTAATTTTCATTAAGAAAAATGAACATTGATTGCAGTAATATCCCAATTAACATAGGTAAAAGAGTAATTCTACTTACTTCAATGCACGGGCATTTACACCGGAGTTTTTTTCCCGAGAAGGTAGAGCGGAGATCTTCTTCTTGGCGCGGTGGACCTCAAGATGGTTAGTCTAGAACTAAATCAGCTACAGAACAGTAATCGAGAAATTTTTTTTTTTTTTTGTTAAATCTTTTCTTTAAGAAAGAGGAAACTGTGTAGAAAATGTATTTGCATGCATGTATGTATAGGGCAGAAAATGTAAGTCGGCAACTTTATTTTTTTTTGGATTTTGTGTATTTTTTATTGACTAAAATAATATGTTAGTCTGCAAAGGACATAAAATGTAAGTCGGCAACTTTATTTTTTTTTGGATTTTGTGTGTTTTTTATTGACTAATAATATAATAATATGTTAGTCGGTCATAAAATACGGCGGGAAAGTAAGTCGGCTACAAATGAAAAGTCGGTTAATAAGGCAACTTTATTTTTTTTTGGATTTTGTGTGTTTTTTATTGACTAATAATATGTTAGTCGGTAATAAAATATCAACAGAAAATACGGCGGAAAATGTAAGTGGGCTACGAACGAAAGTAAGTCGGTTGATAAAGTCGGCCACAAACCTGAAACCAGTTTAAGTGTGGGAGAGAGGGAGCAAAATGCGCTTTATGGGAAGATATTTAGGACAAAAACAGTGTCGGTTAGGTCCAACCGGTTCGTGAACAGTACAAACTGGGTAGGTGTGAAAAGGAGGGTGCAAAAATGAATAGTGAATTTGCTATCCCCTCTTTTAATAGAGTAGTGATATATTATTCCAATTTCTAATAGATTATAGCATATTGTTGAACACTAGTGAATTTAACGAAATGCTTGGTGCTTCACCAAAAATTACTTTGACTCCGTCATTAGGTGACAATTTTAGTGGTCTCAATGTGCCAATTCTTGATGATCTGGGTGATGACCACGGGAGTATGAATTCAATTGATTTGGATGATACTGAAAATGATGAAACAATGACAATAGTTTCAAGAAGTAAACAAAAAATGAAGAAATAAGCTATTAAGTGTTGGGAACATTTCAAATTGGTGATTGTGAATGCAATAGTAGATGGAAAGTCGGAACACAAAGCTCAATGTAAATACTGCAAAAAGATGTGCTTGTTAAAGGGATATCGACACGATCCATCCATCTAAACAACCACTACAAAATATATACTCTCAAATACGAAGCTTTGGAAACTATAGTATCAACTCCAATTTGGTCCTCTTACTGGTTCAAGTTCTGGTTCTGATCTTTACAATTGGATCTATTCTCCAGAGATAATGTGCGAAGGTACAACCAGGGGCGGACCCACATGGGGTCAAATGACCCCACAAAAAAAAATTTTTGAGTTTTTTTTTTTTTTTTTTAACCTAACACTTAGCCCATTTGAAAATACCCAGTTGCTCATTTGCTGAGGCCCAAACCCAATTTAATAAAATTAAACCCAATTCACATAACTCTATACCTGCACAGTTTCTGAATTTCTGAATTTATTCCCATTTGAATTCGCCCCTGCCCCTGAGTGAGTCCCTGCCAAAAACATTTACCGTCGACGGAGTCCGCCATCCGTCGAAGGCTCGAAGCCCGCCTGCCCTGTTCTTCTTCAAGCAGTCCACCATCCACCGCCATCCGCCGAAGTCCGCCATTCACCCTTATAGGTGTGTTATCAATTCTCTATGCCAATTTCATCCAATTGTTTTGATAGCAACTTGTTTGAAGTTACTCTGCTTCATTTATGTTATTATGTAGCCAATTTAATTCCACAGTTTCCGCTTATGAGTTATGACTGCAATTTAATTCTGCCATTTATGACTGCAATTTAATTCCACATTTCCATTTGCTTGAGTCAGTTGTGGCCTCTGTGTGTTGCTTTATTCCATGGTTTAGTTAATTGTTGAGCTCTAACAATTTATTGGACAGCGTCTAAATTTATGGTAGTAGGCTAGTAGCGACTAGCGTGTCAAACTTTTTGCCCTTTCTGCCTTTCACCTTTGGCTTTTAGCACCTTCAGGCTTCAGCTTTTGAAATGCACATTGAAAGGATCTAGATTCTAGAACAATATTAAACCGTGTTATATATTTTGCTCAATGTGTGATCACTAATATATTTTGAGGTACTTGAATCAGAAACAAAATATTGATTGTGTTCTCTTTAAGAAGTCGAAAAGAACGAAAGATGAATGTCGAATTCGTTTGAATGCGTCAATTGATTGAGTTCGATTGCTTCTACAACAAGGGCTTGCATTTCGTGGGCATGACATGTAGTTCTAAATATTTTTGAATTCTCATTTTTGACCCTACAAGACAAATGGTCTGGGTCCACCCCTGGGTACAACGATGTTTGTAGTTGGTGGTGAGGTTTTGCTTAGCATTGTGAAAGTAAACACTTAATCACGTTTATACATATATATTTCCAACCTAGATACAAATTCTATTATAGAAACACTCTTCGTTCGGATTTCATTAATTTATACATTAAAAAGGCTTGGATAATAAGTGATTTAAGTTAAATTGTGGATAATGAATTAAAAAAAATTATTGCTTTTAAAGTAATTGAATTTCTCATAAAGGTTCAGATATTTTTTTATGTCGGGTGCAAAGCACGAGCTATTTTAACAGTATAAATGAAAGGACCCAAAAGAAAATGAACATTTGCGTAGAGAGTGGTATATAATCGCCCAACTGATAAAAGCAAAATGGAATGGACGATTTGTAAGGATGTTAACGGGGCGGGTATGAAACATGTTGGCAATTTCCACCCCCACCCCATTGGGTATTTTTGTCATCTTATCCCATCCCCATACCCGGTTGAAGCAAAGCGGGGGCGGGGCGGGTCTTATACCCCATTTATCGCTCCATTTTTATTTATTTTATTTTTTGCTTTTATTTTTTTTATATATCTTTAATTAGTAAATATTATTACGTTTTTCCAATTTGTTAAAAACAACTTATATTTGTTATGAAATAAAAACAATAAAATAAGAAGAGAAGAAAATAATAGTTAAAACTCAAGTGTACATTTTATTGAAAATCAAGACCAATATTTATAGGGTCTAAAATAAGAGTTATAATTGGAATGAAAGACTCTCTGAATTAGATAAGACTTATCTTTATATTATGATAATATAAAATAATTATCAATAATTATCTCATTATTTTACAACACTCCCAATTTGACGATTATTTGTACAATAACTGTCTCGTTAAAACATTGTTTGATAAAAATCAAATGGAACAAAAAATAAACAATGTCGTCCCATTAAAACCTTGCTAGGAAACCTAGTAAGATAAAACCTAAGTGAACGAAAAAGAGTATAACTACTCCCCCTGATATTGATCACTGGAAATTTTTGAGTTGGTGCATTCCAATCTTGTGAACAAATTTCTAAAATATAGATGTTGGCAGTGTTTTTGTAAATAAATTAGCCACATTGTCACTTGAACGAATTTTTTGAACATTGATATCGTCATTGTTCTGAAACTCATGTGTATGAAAGAATTTTGAGAAAGTATGATTCGTCTTATCACCTTTGATATAACATCTTTTGAGTTGTGAATACAAACAGCATTGTCTCCATACAAATTGTTGGACTATCTTTTGCTGAAATAAATCCGCATGATACTTGGATATGATGGGTCATGTTCCTCAATCATACACATTCTCGGCATGTTTAATGGATTGCAATAATTTCATAATGATTTGAGAATGTTGCTGTCAATGATTGATTCACAGATCTCCATTAAATATTTGTTCCTATACTGTAAATACGTATCCTTTTGTGTTTTATGTTTATGTGGGTCAGAGAGATAACATATATCTGCATATCCCACTAAAATAGATCCCAACTTTTGAGAATAAAATAATCCCAAATCAATAGTACCCTTTAGATAACGAAAAATATGTTTTACACCATTCTAATGTCTATGTGTTGGTGTAGAGCTATATCTTGGAAGGAGATTTACAGAAAAAGTTATGTCGGGTCGAGTACAGTTTGCGTGATAAGTTAATGCTATAATTGTACTAAGATATGGTACTCAAGGACCAAGAACCTTTTCTCCATCATCAAATGTACGAAAATGATCATTTTTCACATCAAGTGATCGAACAATCATAGGTGATGCCAATGGAATGTGCATTATCCATATAAAAGAGTTTTAAGACTTTCTGTATATGTAAATTGATGAATAAATAATCTGGAAATGTTCAATCTGTAACTCGAGATAGAATTTGATTTTTCTCAAATCTTTCATCTCAAATTCATTTTTCAAATAATTTATAGTTTTGTTGAGATCTTCAGAAGTTTCAATTAAATTTAAATCATCAATATAATATGTCACAATTGCAAATCCAATATTTTTTTTTTATGAAAACACATGGACAAACATTGTTATTTTTTTAGCTTTCATTCAACAATATTCACTAATGTGATTATGTCACATATATCTGAATTGTTTCAATTCATATAGATCTTTACAATTTAATTGAGAACATGATTCTTGGGCATGTATCATTTGTTTTTCGCACTTTAAGTCATTCATGAACTTTCATATATATGTCACTATCAAGTGAACCATACAAATAGACAGTCACTACATCTATAAGGCACATATCCAACATTTATGACTAGGGCAATTTTTCCATCCCCGTCTCGGGTCGCTGGGCGGTGGGGGGCAAAGATGCACCGTCCTGAACTGGCATCGTGAAGAATAAAAAAATTATTTTGGACATTGTTTGTTTTGGACATTTTTTGTTTCGAGTGCTTGTTTTGGATATTGATATTGTTAGTTTGAGTTTTATTTGCTTTGAATTTTAAAATTTTGAATTTGTATTTTAATGAGAATTAAAAAAAGAGGGGGGAGGGGGAGGGGGGAAACAGGGCAGGCCCACACCTCGAGCCCCTACTCCGCCCTGTTGCCATCTCTATTTTTGACATAGTCAAACTAATTAATAATCTAAAAATGATGGTGTCCATTATAAAATATGTTTCCTCATAATCAATTCTTGGTCTTTGAAAGAAACCTTGAGCCACGAGTTAGGGTTTGTATCTTATAATTTCATTATTTTCATTTCTCTTTCGTACAAAAACTAATTAGTGTAAGGGATTACATTTTCATGTATTCGAACTACAGGTCCAAACACTTTCTGTTTCACTAAGGAATTCAATTCTGCCTGTATGACTTCTTTTCACTTTGGTCAATCATTTCTATTTTGACAGTCTTTAAGAGAATGTGGTTCAAGATCCTCATTTTGCATAATATCAAGAGCCACATTAAAGGTGAAAATGTTGTTTATAACAACTTATTTCGTTCCCATAATTTATGAGATAACATATAATTTATTGAAATCTCATTATTTTCGGACACTTGTGGTTCTTTGGGAACCATATTTTTAATATTTGATTGATTTTTCTAATGTTACTTCTTCTGAAGTTTTTGGTTGGTTTTTCTCTTGTACTTTTCTATTTTGAGGTATATAGTCTTTTGAACCAACTGGTCGACCACGCACCGGCATATCTGAGATTCATTTGCCACAGCAAATTGTCCTGCAATGACATCAATTTTCTATGGAATATTTTCTGCCGGTATACATGACCTTGTCACTTTTCTTGTGTCAACAAATATATCTGGTAATTGATTTGCAACTCTTTGTAAATGAATGATTTTTTAACCTCTTGCTCACATTGATTGTTGCGGGAGTCAAAGTAAGATAGAGTTGTTTCATTCCAAGAAATTTTACTTTATTTATCAGGATATAGTTTTCCCCTCCCAAAGTTGGAAAAATCACATTAAAATGATAATTTGCAAAACGTGTAATAAATAAATCACATGTTAAAAATTCAAGATACCTAATAATATATGGTGAATCAAAACCAACATAAATTTCAAGCTCTCATTGGGGACCCATTTTAGTTCATTGTGGGGGTGAAATAGGGACTTGAACAACACAATAAAAAACTAGTAAGTGAGAAATATTAGGTTCATTATCAAATGCAAATTGCAAAGGTGAATATTGAAATATGCAGTTGGTCTGGTACGAACCAATGACACATCATTTAATACGGCATTACCCCAAATAGAAGCGGGGAGATTTATTTTCATAAGTAATAATCTAGCAATAAGTTGTAAACGTTTAATAAATGACTTCGCTAAACCATTTTTGTATGGACATGCGCAACCAAATGTTCGATCCCAATTGGCATACAATAATCATTGAATGCTTGTGATTTAAATTCACCAACATTGTCAAAACGACTAATCATGATTGAGTAATCGGAAAATTGCGCTTGTAATTTTATGATTTGAAGATTCAATATTGACCTTTATAGTCGAATGTCTAATGACAACTTGCTTTGCGAACAATCTACACATGGATAAACATTAGATTAAAGAATCAAAAGAATTTTAAAATAATGTCTATGTGAGTTGTTTATTATTCGACGCGTCATTACAACTTCTGGATGTCCAAGTCAATTATGTCAAATTATAAATTTTTTTGGATCAACGAATTTCGGTTCTTGATAATATTTAATTCAACCATTTTTATAAATGTTTACATGCCTATGAGAGTGTATAAAATTTTTCTTTTATCTGCTTCGGACTTATAAATTTTTTTTTGCAAAGATATTCAACATTATTTTCTTGCATCGTCTCAATTTGATATTTATTGCAGCGAATATCTTTAAAGTTAAGCATTCTTCTGAATTTGCTAGAATAAAGTGCATCTTCAATATATAATTTTGTATTATTTGGTAAAATAGTGTAAGCTCTCTTGAGTTTTCAACAATATTCAATACACCTGATATCGTATTAACATTATTTTATGCTAATTTTAAGTCTAAAAATATTTTTTGTCTTGAATAATAGTGTGCATATTTGCACTACCAACAAAATAGATATCTCGACAAGTCATCTCAAATTTTGTGATGTTTATTTTTTGAGTAATTTCACCATAAAATAAAATACAATTAATCTTGAAGAATATGATTAAATTTCACACAATAATTAATCAAGTATTCATTATCAACATGACATAAGTTACGTGTTTTCCTTCTAGGATAAAAACTAATTTAAAATAATATGTTCTTCAAAACATGTGCTACTTCGGGAGTACGCTGTATTTTACCATTACTTTTTCAAGAGCAATATTTCAATATTCTTCTGGAATATTGAAAAATATAATTAATGATTTTTAGGAGCAAGTAAAATTCCTTTGGAATATTAATTATAATGTTATGTTACTTCAGGAGTAACAACGAACTATTTATAATAGACATGTTTACGGTTAATATTATTCTGAAATATTAATTATAATGTTATGCTACTTCAAGAGTAACAACATGATAAATTATGAGTTAATTTCACAAACGGTCACTGAACTTACACAAAAATAACAAAACGGTCACTGAAGTTCAAAACTTGCAGAAATGGTCACTGAAATTTCATGCACTTTCACAAATGGTCACTGGAGGACTGTTTTACCTTTAATTCAAACACAAAGGACCAAAGTGAGCTAACCCGGATTTTGAACAGTTTTAAGGTGCCAACTTTGGACCATCATAACTCCATCCTCCAGTCACCTTTTGCCACGAACCCATATACCAAATTGAAGCCCTCAATGCCGTCTTAACAACCCACCCAACCACTGGCCGTGATCCCTTCGGAATTGGCCGGACAATAGAGCCAAAGTGAGCTACCCGGATTTTGGACAGTTTGGAGGTGCCAACTTTGGACCACCATAACTCCATCCTCCGGCCACCTTTTTTCACTGATCAATATACCATATTGAAGCCCTAAATTCCCTCTTCAAACTCCACCCAACCAATGGCCGTGATCCCATCGAAATTGGCCGGAAAAAGGAACCAAAGTGAGCTACCCACTCACGACCGGATTTTGGACAGCAAGCTGTCCGTGGGTAGCCCACTTTGGGGCGATTTTTCGGACAATTCTGTCAGGATCATAGCCAGTGATTGGATGGGTTTTGAAGAGGGAATTGAGGGCTTCAATATGGTATATTAGTCCGTGGAAAAAGATGGCCGGTGGACGGAGTTATGGTGGTCCAAAGTTGGCACCTCCAAACTGTCCAAAATCCGGGTAGCTCATTTTGGCTCGATTTTCCGGCCAATTATGACAGGATAAAGGCCAGTTGTTGGGTGAGTTGTTAAGAGGGCATTGAGGGCTTCAATTTGGTATATTGGTTCGTGGCAAAAGGTGGCCAAATGATTGAGTTATGGTGGTCCAAAGTTGGCACCTCAAAACTGTCGAAAATTCGGGTTAACTCACTTTGGTCCTTTATGTTTGAACTAAAGGCATAACGGTCCTCCAGTGACCGTTTGTGAAAGAAACTTAAACTTCAGTGACCGTTTGTGAATGTGCATGAAAATTCAGTGACCGTTTCTTCAAGTTTTGAAATTTAGTGACCGTTTTGTTATTTTTGCGTAAGTTCAGTGATCGTTTGTGAAATTAACCCGATAAATTATTAATTTAACGTTTATAGAAGAACATTTACAAATATTTAATCAGGTTTAAGACATAAAAATATTCAATAATCATCTTAAAATACATATATTTTGCAAATATAAATAAAAATAAATCAAGGAACCTGTAAAATAATTTAACAGAAAATACATTCACTTAGCTGCACTATTTTGTAATTAAAAAAAAAATTAAGGGATACACAAGTAATCATTAGTAGCATGTAATGATATTGAGGGATATGCACATTACATTATTGGATTTTGGGTATACTTCTTTAATAACACAATTAAATAGAGTGATTGAATTCCAAAAATTTGGATGTAAAGAAAAATTGGGTAGAAACCAATTTCATGTATTTATAGAAGGTTGAAGAAACCAATTGGAGCATTAACTAGACATCATTGAATTGAGTAAAAATATGCATACAAATACCAACGAATTTGAGTACGAATATTTATAAAATTTTAAGATTATGCATGTAAGTTGTGTTAAAAATTAATTATGCGTGTATGCGACAATAAAAAAAAATAATGCGTTTGATTTGAGATTGAATATAGACTACCTTCAAACTAATTTATTATATTTTTAGAGAATCATGTTGATAACGTGTAATGCAATAAAAAAATAGAACAAGAAGAGAAGAAAATATAAGAATTAAAAACTCAAGTATTTATTTTATTGAGAATCAAAACCAATATTTATATGGTCTAAAATAAGATAATACTTATCTATATATTATGATAATGCTAAATAATAATCAATAATTATCTCATTATTTTACAACAATATTCTCTTTAAAAATGATGATAAATTTTTTATATTTATTTGATAAAAAATTTAAATTTAAAATTAACTTTAAACATGGCGGGTAACGGGACGGGGACTATGTTTCCCGTACCCGCTTCAAGGCAATGACCTGCCTCAACCTCGTCCCGTTTACCCAGTTAGGCGCTAATCCCCGCCCTATTCGAGGCGTGGCCACGTGCATCGGGTTGAATGTATTTTTTTTCCATCCCTAACAATTTGAGCGTTGAAGGTAAATGATAGAAAGGTCTTACGCCATTACCCTTTGGGTGGGTTTGATTTGTCATTGGAAAGAAGAATTGAAATAATTCTATTTTCCGTGTTTTGATCGTTTTGAGTTTATGATAGGTTCCCGTGGTGCTGTGCTTCAACTAAAGGATTTCACCTGCTGTTGCTGCTAGAGGCCTATGAGTATGTTGCCCAGTGGAATTGTTAGGCTACAGATGTTGTAAATGAATTATGTAAACTGAAGATGTAGGTTTATGAAGTATAGATCTCGATTGTATTGAATAATGGAGTGAATGAAACAGGTAATTATTCAACAGAGTTCAGTAATTGAATACAAAGAACAATTGATCTGTAATTCGATGGAAATATGAATGAAGCTAAACAATTTCCAGGCTATTGGAGAGGCCGGATCTCTCACTTGACTCCACAGGATACTCAATGAATGAATTCCTATATCTCCCTTGTTACAACCTATCTCACCCTATTCCTCACAATACTCCTAATTGAATTTGTTTCTAGCAACTTCTCAGCTCTTCTAGGTCCTTCTAGAGCATGTAGATAGGAGTCTTTTCAGTTTTATATTATAAATTTAACTATCGTTTGATCCTCGTTATTTAAATACTTATTTTCAACTATATGTTCTCTCAATAAAATAATTTTACACGTAAATCAAATTTTTTTTATTACTTTTTACCTACATATCCTACAAAAAAAAATTCACTATTATGAAATCTATTCTCAATAAAAATGGAACTCAAACAAACTCTTAGCCCTTTTTTGGTTTCCATTATTTTCAAAATGCATTCTTTTATTTTCAATCACACATTTTTCAGTAAAGTAATATTATACGTAAATTCAAATTTTTTTCATTCTCTTTTAATTACACATCCAGAAGTTAATCAAAATACTATTCCAAAATATATTTTGGATAAAAATGCAGATCAAATAGACTCTTAATCTTGTTTTTAAAAATGAATTTACTTTATAAAAATACCAAACCAAACATGTTTTTGAGTATTTTAAAATAGCTTGAAAATATCAATCCCCCACTATTTGCAAAATTGTGTAAGATTTCAAATGAATATTCTAAATACATAAATTCTAACATTTGTAAAATGGCAGAAAATAAAATTAATAATTCATGCTAAATTGCTGATGGAATCGGCATATTGGCCGCTTCAAGAACATGAAAAGTAAATTGATATCTACTGAAATTAAAATAACTATCAGACTGAAAAATGTTGAAATGTAATAACACCAAAACAATGTATACAGTTGATGAAAATGTGATCTGCTTCACTTGAAAAAGGAACAAATATTGCATTGGATTACACCGTAGAACTCTAGGCTTTATCATACTACCTAACTGTCTGTATCACCTAACTCGGCTGATCAGACGAAACAATAAGACTCTCAAAACAAGGCCAATGCTAAAGGCACAGATGAAAATGTAAAATCTGGATCGATCTCCTGCTCATAAATCAACTTCTTGCTGTAATCCAGACGGTGCAGAGAAAATAATGCACCATGGGAAAGCCGTTCTATCTCCTGCTCTTTTTTGGTTTTAGTCTCTTGATAGCCATAAATGTTACTGCAGCTGACAGAGAATACCTTCACAAGACAAAAATCACTATCAGATAACAGTGTTATCGCTTTTTTACTCGTGCTGCAGAAGTTAATAGATAGGTTTATCATATTGGTCAATAATGAAAAGATTATGCAACTACAGTTGCCTATTAGAGGTCAATGAGAAAATCTTCATTCAGATGATAATCTTTCAACTCAATATTCCAAATGTAACCATTTTCAGATTCTACTTAGACCCTAAATCTCAGCCTGGATGCCGGGTTTCATCGTGGAAAGAGAAAAAGGGAATTAAGAGGCAAGGAAATTAGTTTCTCTTGCCAAATATAAAATCCAAGTAATAAATAACATCAGTTAAATAATTAACCTTGAAGTTCCATTTTCTATTTGTGTTCGTAATTAATTTCCTTCTTGTTTTTATGGAATAACGAAAGGTTCATCACAATATTTCCGTTAATTTTGCTAGCTGAGAAATATGATAGAACTAGATGCTTAAATAGTGAAAGCAAAGGGTACAAATGAGGGTGTGCATAAGATAACAAATATTGGAAATGAAAGCAAACATGTAAATGCAAGAGAATGCATAGCAGCAACAAACAAAATTAACCAGAACAATCCCTTTCCTTTGTTATGTTTCTTATACAATGCATCCAGTCACTGAACTCGTAAGTCGCAACTGAATGAATAGAAGTGACCAGACAACCTAAATACAGCACAAACAGGCTGCATAGGAGTGATGTGGTAATGCCCAAAAACTATGTACGAAGAACTATCCAGTTGAATGATGAATCACACCATGTGATTTGTGAGCAGCAGATCCTATGAGTTCCGAAACAGGCTCAAGCATCACCATGTGCCAACAAACATGAAGATGAAAATGGGAATGGTTTTTCTTTGATAGGACACCAGGAAAGGTACATCTGACAAGGGGAAAACAGTTCATAGATGGACATCTTTGATATGAGCCATGAAGTGAAATCTTAATCCAATTCGTTTCAAGTGCATACTGAGGTGGAAGATAACATTTAGGCATCAGAAGCATCCAAAACTATCCTTAAAATCCTCTATAAAGAACAACTGATTGAAGTGGATTGTGAAACTGATACAAGAACAACTCTCAATTATGTGCAGAGAATTATGTCTCCAAAATTTCAACTATTTTTCACATAACATGAAACGAACCATCCATCTTAAAAGTGCTAATAGTAGAACTTCAGTGTCGGCTTTATCAGATCAATTCACCTGGATTTCATTCACTTCATGTCCTAACATTTCGGCTTTAGCTGCGCAGTCTTTTTATATCAGAAATCGTTTTTTTTTCTTTTTTCTGTCAATCTCACTGCATGTGAAATCTTGAATCCCAGATAAAGGTGCAAATGAGCCAGCTCAACTATTTTTTGGAAGCTCAAACTCGGATTGATGTCTAGAATGGTCCTAAGAAATGTTCAAACTAAGCTAGAATGAGGTCGTGATAAGTTGAACTCAAGTCATGACTTAGCAACTGAATTAATTTACACCATTATCTGCTATTTATTAGCTTGAAGAGATGAGATAGATTCAAACTTGAAATATTAACAAGCTAAAATCACTTTCTTTTTTCATTCAGGCTTGGCTCGCTCAGTCTCGAGCCAAACTAGGCTTGAAACGGCTATGACACGAGCTGAACAAAACCATCATTTTTTAAAGAGGAAAGTTAATCACCTTCATGGAGGCAATAAGATTTGGCTTAAAATTTGTTACTAAAATGTCCTTGACATGGAAAAAGTTAAGATGGCTTGGATTATTATATTATTTCATATTCACCATTCTTTTCATCAGAAACTTTCTAAAAAACCAATTAACAAAGTTCACCAGCTTGACAAACACTGGTTGACATGAAGTTAGGTTTTAGCTTTCTCGTTCCTAAATATTTGGAACTGTTGGGCATCTTATATCTATGGAGAACCAGTGCACTTACAGACTTTTGAGAAAAAAATATTCTTAATTTATTAGCCAATGGTGTAACTAAAATAAAAATAAATTGGTCAAGCAGATATCATTAGTAGAATGCACTGACAGAATAAATTGACTGACTTGCTGAAAATTTTACACAGCTATGATATGGAAGAGTTATCTTCCATCATCCCCATGTCAAAACCAGTTGGAAAACATTAAACCCCTGTTTGGGCTCCATTTTTGTGGAAATACATTTTTCTCTTTCTTATTTTCAACCACATTTTTCAATAAAATAATATTACACGTAAATTCAAAACTCTACTTAATTTTTTTAACCACATATTCTTCAAAAAATCACTATTTCAAAATACATTTTTCCAAGAACCTATTTTTAATGGAGCCCAAACAGCGGCTAAATAAAATATCATATCCAACTCATGAAAGAATGTGTCAAAACAGAAAGACTGCATGCTTTTATATCCACAGATTTGAAAAAATTAGGAAATGAGAGTACCATGTCAATGTATAATTTAGATGGTCCTGCGGCATTACTGAACTACGAATAAGTGTATTAGCATCCTTTGGAACAGGGTATGGACTGCTGGGGTTGACATTATCATTGATATCTTCAATGTATAGTGTGTTCTCTGGAAGTCCACAAGCTTGAGCTATAGCAGGCACGTCAACATAAAACCACTGAGCGGCACTGGGATCATTTGCTGGAACAAATATGCTTGGCTTCTCACTGCCACGTACAACTCCGAGAACTTCTACAGAGTTAATAGCTGGAGAGTGCTCCTGAAAGATTCAATATAATGTAACTAATTTCAAACAAAATTCACTATTTAGCATCGAATAAAGACATCACAGAACGTTTTGACCACCTCAACAATGATCGGCTTTTTGGACCAAAAACGCCACCAAGAGCTTTCTGCACTCTCTTGAGCAGGGGTGGATGCTCCACTTAACCGTTCATCATCTTCGGAAACTTTTAATGCCTTGTCTCTCCAACTCCGTGGGACCCATCCTCTATTTACCAGTATTGGTGTCTGCAAACTGAAAGAATTTTTAACCACATAATGAGAAAACAGTGAGCACCTTAAAAAAAATGACAACTTCAGTGGAAAAAGGACATTTTCCATGGAAAATATAGTCAATTACACACACCCTTATTGTTAAGTGATATATGGTTTTAGAAGGAATTTTATCTGAGTAGTTCCCAAAATCTTACCTGTTAGGATCATCAGGGATCGGCAGAAGGGGAGTAATGAGGTAGTATCCATTTTCAGTCACTCCAGAGATACTTCTTGAACGCGGGCCAACATATATCGACTTCTTCTCATCAAAAAATCCTCTACATTGTACTCTCCTGAACTCCAGAGAGTCAAAGTTTCCACTAGAAGTTGCAATCTCAATACTCTTAAGTGGTTCAAGTCCTAGTCTATTCTGCCTAAACTCCAGCATTTTTATCTGCAGAAACAAATTAGTAATATAGGTTACGAATCTTTGTGATTAACTAAAATACAGGACCCGTATCAGACATTAACTTTATTAATTTTGAATCTAAAAAAAAAAAGTACAAACAAACATGTCATACTAATCATAATTTAAAAGAAAACAAAAAAGAGTAAAACTCTAACCTTGTCTTGTCTTCTGAAGATTTGCCAAGTGCCAAGGCCAAAAGTGATGGCTCCTGGTACAAAAAGAAACACCTTTGACCATGTAGATCTTTCTTTGTTTGAACCTAATCGACATAATGACACAAAATGCAGAAAGTCCAGATCATTTTAAAGAAATATTCTCAAATTAAAATCTAAAGGTAGAAAGACCTAAATCATTGAAAAAAAGAAAAAAAAGTATGTATACCTTGAGGTTGCTGAGGTACAGTGGAGATACCGGGGGCTGTAGTAGAAAATAGAGAGGAAGGAGGAAGCCACTTGGATAAATTGATAGGTCGGAGATTTCTTTCTATTGTTCTGGAAATTGAAGCTGCTGCCATGTCGAAGATGATAAATCCTACATCTGCAACGGCAATTTGTCACTTGTGGAATGCAAAATCAAAGGGGTTTAATGCAAAAACCTCCAAGGGTTTCCGGGGCGAGGAAGTTTGGCCTGTGATCGGTTGCAAATAGGGCCGGTTCGATTCGATTATGAAGAGACCCGATCCGACCTAAAACTTTCGGATATTTAATAAATGGATCCGTCGGGTCCAAATATAATTATGAAACATTCGGGTTCGGTTCGGTTCGGGTCGGTTCCGTTCCGTTCGGTCTCGTACCATAATTAATTTTTTTAATATTATCAACAACACTATATACATTTCATTCATAACTTTTACAAATTAACGTAACCCAATTCAAAAACATATAAATAACTAGCCATCCAATAAGATTAATTCAATGCATACAAATACCAAAAAATAGATATTAATATTACAGTAAAACTATATAAAGTATATTCATTTGTTTCAAATTAAAATGGGCTAATGGATTTTTAAAATGATTTGGACTTTAAAATTAAAATTAAGAAATAATCTAATTTATTTAATTAGTTTGTTAATTTGTATAAAAAAAATAAAATAATTTAATTAATTCAATATAAAAAATAAAAAAATTATTTAGTTTCGGTTCTTATTCGATTCTTCGGTTCTTGGTCTAGACCCGAGACCCGACCCAAACCTATCGGTTCTCGATTCTGGTACCCGTTCAGGTATTTAATTTATGAAGAACCGCTCGATTCGGGACTTTTGGACACCCCTAATTGCAAAGATGCTATTGAGGGTTAATAATGTCATTAGACATTATATTTTCAAAAGGGATAAATTCACAAATGACCATCCAACTTTATACTTAATGTCACAATGGTCACCAAATTCAATTTAATTTCATCCTAACCACCCATTTCAAATAGAGGTGTCAAGACGGGCGGGCCGACCATGACCTGTGAAAATCGGCCCGTGAAAACCGGGACCGCGGGCCGACCCGTGACCCGTGCGGGCGGTTCACGGGCCAAAGAGTTGTGACCCGCGGGTTTCGCGGGTTTAGGCTTCATGGGCCGCGGTTAACCCGCGGCCCGTGAAGAAAAAAAAATATTTTTTTTTCAAAAAAATGGTGGGAGAGCCGTTGAACGGGAGAGCCGTTCAAAGGCTCTCCCACAGGAGCCTGCTTGCTGCAGGCTACGCCTGCAGCAAGCAGCAGTAGCTGCTACTTGCCTACGCATGCAGGCGTAGCGCCAGCTACGCCTGCATGCCATTTTTATTTATTATTATTATTATTATTTTTTTTTGTAACTAACGGTAATATTTTCAACATGTATAAATTCGGTTAATTGGTAGTATTAGTTCACTTCATTTTCGCCTTTCAACTACAAATATTATCATCACCTCTATTATATTTCTTTCTTCTTACTACGAAACTGTTTAATACTACTATATTATGGATTCTCACGATTTTTCGTCTCAAAATCCTATTTTCAATGATAGTTGCTCCCCAATAAATTTAGAAGATGATAATGTTGCAGAAGTTGGATCAGCTCAATCATCAAGGAAAAAAAAACAAACATCAGAGGTGTGACAAATTTTTACAGTAAATGAAAAGGATGGAAAAGCAGTATGCAATATCTGCAAAAAAGATTATATCTGGAGACATGGTCAAGGCACCTGCACGCTACGGAGACACAAAGAGAAACATCTAAATGAAACAGGACATTTGGATCCTAGACAAACTCAAATTACTGGTTTTACTAATGCTAGTGGATCAGTCACTTTTACTAATTTTGTTTATTCGTAGGAAAGAATGCGAGTTGGGATGTCGGAATTTTTAGTAGCTCGTGAGATGCCCTTCACATTTGCAGAAGATCAGTATTTTGAAGAATTCCTGCAAAAGTACATTCAACCTTCTTACAGGAGTGTAAGTAGAAATACTGCTCGTTCTGATTCTATGAAATTATTTCATACAATGGCTGAGAATTTAAAAAATGAACTTAAAAAAATTGATGGAATTATGTGTTTCACGTCTGATTGTTGGTCTGGACGAAATCATAATGGTTATGCTTGTGTTACAGCACATTTCATTGATAATAATTAGTTATTGCATAAGAGAATTATTGCTTTTCGTTTACTTGAATATCCACATAATGGTGTAAATTTGTGTGAAAATTTATTACAAGTTTTTAATGAATTTGGTGTGTTAAATAAACTATTTAGTGTTACCTTTGATAATGCAAGTGCTAATAATGCATGTATTGAGCTTTTAATTAGGGCGATTAGACCCCTATATGATTCTAAATTATTTCACATGCGTTGTGTTTGTCATATATATAATTTAGTTGTGCAAGATGATTTGAAATTAATAACACCACAAATAAGTATAATTAGAGAATCTATTAATTATATTTCTTGTTCAGATTCTAGACAACAGGAATTTGCAAAAAATTGTAAAAATCTTGGATTGAGAAGAAGAAAATTTGTTGATGATGTTCCTAATAGATGGAATTCAACATTTTTAATGTTAAAATCGTGTGTTGGCTATACTAATGCTATTAATGCATTTGTTAATTCAAAGCAAAGTCAATTTTATATAACTGATTCGGACTGGGAAAAAGCATTTCAAGTTATGAAATTTTTGAAACCTTTTTATAAGGCAACAAAATTTAGTTCTGGAGTTTATTATCCAACTAGTAATCTTGTACTTTTACAATTAGTAGAAATTGCTGAACAGTTTTCATCATTTAGAGACGATCCATTTTTCTTTCAAATTATTTACTCAATGGAGGAAAAGTTTAAAAAATATTATGAAAACATGCCACTAATTTTTCCACTGGCAGCTGTAATGGATCCTCGCATTAAGTTGTTTGGTGTTCATTGTGCTTTAGAATCACTTTCTGATACACAAGCTTTTAACATAAATATTACAAATCGACAATTGGATACTTTTATTAATGAAATGTATAACGACTATTTTATTAAATATGGTAACAATGAAAATATTTCTTCTACAAACTCTACTACAACTTCGAAAGGCAAATCTTCTTTTTTCTAGCTAAGAAACGTAATATTCTTGGTTCTTCATCTACAATTTCAAGTGCAAATCCAAATACCACACCTGCTGAATTAGAAAGATAATATCAATTTGATCATTATAGTGTAATACCTGAAGATGAAGTTGATAAATTAGATATTTTAGGATGGTGAAAATTAAATGAGCGGTCGTATCCTGTATTATCTAAAATGGCACGAGATCTACTAACAGCCTGGCCTCAACAAGCTTGCATCCGAGTCTGCTTTTAGTGCAGGTAACAGGGTATTGGACGAAAGAAGATCTAGACTTAAAGAAGATATTTTGGAAGCTCTCATATGCGTGAAAGATTGGATATTCGCGGATCGAAGGATACAAGATAAAATTGTTGATGATATTGCTGAAGACTTCAAAAATCTTGCAATTCCTGAAGATTGCAATTCCTGAAAATTGATTGGAAAACAAAAATTATAGTTAAGTAGGTGCCAACCTAGTTGTGATGTACTTAAACTATAAATTATAGTAAAAGTAGGTGCCAACCTAGTTGGGATGTACTTATATACTATAAATATTTGATAATAATAATTAAACATGTATTTTGATGTAGTTGTTATTTGTTTAAATTAAATTTAAGTTTGCAAAGTTATAAATAATTCATGTAACATTAAATTTGAATTCTATGTAAAAATTTCTTGATATAATTATGAATTTATCATTTTGTTCAATTCTTAGTTTACATTTAACAAAAAAATATATTTTTTTGCTATAAATATAAAAAATTCTATATTTTTATAAATTTATTTATACAATCATACGAGCCAAACCGGAACGAACCACGACCCGTGACCCGCATGGGCTCGACCCGAATGGGTCAGCGGGCGGGCATGGGTTGTAGTCGAAAATTGTGGGCTGACCCGTAACCGGCCCGGAACCCGCAGAGGGCGGGCTTTTTTTCACTCGGGCCGTTACCGGGCTCACATGTTGGCGGGCCGACCCGGCCCGGACCACCCGGATTGACACCTCTAATTTCAAATAATGTTTCACTATGGTCACCCAATTTCATATAACGTTTCACCAAGCCACCCAATTTCTTTTCATCCTTTTCACTAATTTTAAAATGGGTAAAATGATAAATTTGTATATAAAAAAAACTTATTTTAAAAAATGTTTTTAAAATAAAAAGGGTAAAAAAATGTTTGATGATCATGATGAAATGTTATATAAAATTGGTTGGCCATGGTAAAATAAAATCAAATTGGATGATCATGATGATACTAAATATAAAGTTGGGTGACAATAGTTAAACAAAATCAAATTGAATAGCCATGATGACAATAAGTATGAAGTTGGGTGCCCACTAGTGTATTTAACCCATTTTCAGCATTGTTCTGAACGGTTATTGATCTTTAGAATTTTCCGAATAGTCAAGGTCGTTATTCCTAACTTGTCATTCCATTTAAAATTAACTATTTCAATAATATGGCAAACGAAATCGTTTGAGAAATTCAAACAGATCAGAGTAACGGATGGAAGACAACTGATAATTGTAATTTTATATTTATCCAACTATAAAAAGTGGATGTTTGAGAGTTAATTTTATCGCATTGCTACTTAATCTTGGTTAAATATTAATTGTTTCAGAAGAAACTCAATGCGTAAAGAATTGAAAGATGAACTCACAAAAAAAAATAAAAATAAGAAGGGACTTGAGCTAAACCAAAGAGAACGTTCATGGACTAACGTTAACTATGGAGCAAAGTTTCGCAAGATTTGAACCATATGATCACGTGGAGATAAAATTTAGAGTCAGCATTTTATGGGTCCTACTCATGCAATCTCAACCCATTGAATCGTGTGATCGCTTGGTTGAGGGACATACGGGAATTTATTTCCTACTTCAATTAGGCTTCTACATGAAAGGAGAATCGGACACGAGTTTTGCCCAAATCTTGAAACTACTAAAGAGAGTTTTCTAGCATTCAAGAAGGGAGAATGTTGGAGATTCGAACCCTGGTCTGCTACCTTATGTTTGTCATTGTCGCACTTCTATAAAACACGTTTTTACTTATAAGCTGACTATAGTGATCTGCTGACACATGTCTTCTGTCTTGACCGTTGGATGAGATCTGGATTGAGATATATATGCTGGCTGCGACTGTTCACCTCATTCTGGAGTCTTCTCGCGTTCGATTGAGGGTTAGGGTTTAAGAGAGTTTAGAGATAGGGTTTCTTCTGATTCGATTCTCTGTAAATTCTTTGATTATCTTTTGTGTCCTATGAAGGTTAGAGTTAGAATACGTGATTTCTTAGAGTGAAGTCAGTTTATTTGTTGGGTTCTGTAACTCGAAAGAAGTGGAGTTCAGATCCGGTGGTTCTTGTGTGATTCAATTGAGATCTGTTGAATCCTTTGAAGAGATAAGTCTCTGTTTGTATTCTTTTAGTTGTTTAACCTTCTTGTAACCTTTTGTTGCCAGTTTGACGGCAGTATAGTGCAACTGAGCGTTATCCTTTTGTGGATGCTCAACAGGGGATTAGGTGTATACCGAACCTCTGGGGCTTCGGCCGAAAAATCTCTTGTGTTCATTTACTTTCTTGCAGTTTAATGGTTTTCTGCTTTTATGTTTCTTGCATCTTGACTCTAATACTTGTGGGTCTTGGCCTTTCAGTGGTATCAGAGCTTTTGGACTGAGAGCAAGATACCTGGATCTTCGAAGAAAGCTGTGTGATCTGTTGCAGATCTAATAATTTTTGGAACTGCAAAAATAAGCAGTACTGAAGGACACTGAGTTGAAAAACTCACTGGGTGAGATCTTTCTAATCTCTGAAAAGTTTACTTTTCTGCATTAGACGTTTCTTGATATTCTCCCTTGATTTACCATACACAAATACCCCCTGGAGACTAATCTTTGTCCAAAGACTCCTGCGAGGTCTTGGGAATCTGAGATAAATCCAGAACGGGTGTGTATTAGGAGAATCTTGAAGGAGAAATCACTGAAACATAGACTCTGTGATCTCTGTTTTGTGTCTCTTATCTGTTTTTGATCTAAATGAATTCAGTGTGACAAAATCTGTGAATATCTGTGTACTATATATATACTACATTTGTGAAATTACTTGGCTGTCACGTGGTCCTTTGTGTACCACCTTATAGTTTGATTCATATCTTTGCATTCTGTGTGTTATACTGATATGGCTTCTGCCAAGTTTGAAGTTGCTCAATTTGATGGGAAAATTGATTTTAATATGTGGTGTCAAAAGATGAAGGCTATCCTAATGCAAATGAAGTGTGTTAGGGCTTTAGATGGGTCTTGGCCACCGAAATGACTACCGCTAAGAAAATTGAACTTGATGAAACCGCTTGGAGTACTATTTTCTTGTACTTATCTCGATAATGTGATAAGAACCATTGGTGAAACCAAAGCGCTACGTAACTTTGGACCAAACTCACAAGTCAGTATATGACCAAAACTATTCCAAACAAATGTTATTTGTTAAAGCAACTCTTTTCTTTCAAAATGGATCCCTCTGTTGATTTGGATGAGAATTTGAATAGGTTTACAAAACTGACCCAAGACCTTGCCAACTGTGATGAGAAACTCTCAAAAGATCAGCTGACTGTGGTCTTGTTGAACTCCATTAGTGACAGGTATAGAGACATCAAGATTGCCTTAGAATATGGTAGGGAAGACCTAACCATTGATATTATTATTAATGCCCTTAGAAATAAAGCATTAGAAATAAAATCAGAGGCAAAAGATAATGGAGATATTCTTATGATAAGGGGGAAGGGTCACAGTAAACCTAGTTATCACTTCAAGGGCTTTAATGAAAATAAATCCAGATGGGGTGACAAGAATAAATCCAAAAATGTTGCAAAAGGGAAAAAATGTTTTCACTGTGGGAAACTTGGACATTTTATTAAAGACTGTTATAAAAAGAAGAATGAAATGAAAGAAAGGAAGTCTGATGATGGGAATGCTGCCTTAGTGTATAATAATGAGGGAACTGAGGATGGTCTTGTTTTGGTTAATGTTGAGAAAAAATTGAATGATGAATGGATTCTTGATTCAGGTTGCTCCTTTCATATGTGCCCTAATAAGAATTGTTTTCTTGACTTTGAAAAAACAACTGGTGGGCAAGTTATAATGGGTAACAACATGACCTGTAAAATCTGTGGAATAGGAACTGTGAAGTTGTTACTTGAGAATTGTAACATTCTGTTTTTGAAAGGAACTAGATATGTACCTGAATTGGAAAGGAATCTGGTGTCTCTAGGAATGTTAGATGACATGGAGTTCGATATAAAGTTGGGTCAAGGAAACATAAAAATTCTTAGGGGGAATGACTTGATCATTAGCTCCCCTAAGAGACATAGCCTATATTTTTTAAAGGCAAAACCTTTGCTTGGTTTGACTGCTGCTGCTTTAACTGAAAATTTCTCTTTAGCAAAACTGTGGCATGAAAGACTTGGTCATATTGGTAAAAAGAGTTTAAATGCATTACAAAGTAAAGGAGTTTTTGGAAATCAAAATTTTGGTGACATTGGTTCTTGTGAACAATGTTTAATTGGTAAACAAGTCAAGCTTCAATTTTTGCCAGGTATTCATAAAACCAAACAGATACTTGAATATTTACATGCTGACTTGTGGGGTCCTGCATCTGTCTGTACTTTGTCTGGCTATAAATACTATCTTTTGATCATTGATGATTTTTCAAGAAAAATTTGGACTTTCTTATTAAAGTCAAAGGATGAAACCTTTTCTGTTTTCAAAGATTGGAAAACTCAAGTTGAAAATCAAACTGATCATAGGATAAAAATTTTAAGGACTGATAATGGATTGGAATTTTGTAATTATGAATTCAATTGTTTTTGCAAAGATTGTGGTATTTTGAGACATAGAACTGTCACCTATACTCCTCAACAAAATGGCATTGCAGAAAGAATGAATAGGACTTTACTAAACAAAGTTAGATGCATGCTATTAAGTTCTGGCCTACCAAAATTATTTTGGGGGGAAGCTGTAAAAACTGCTGCATACCTGATTAATAGAAGTCCTACTAGTTCTCTGAATTTTGAAATACCCGAAGCCGTGTGGTCTAAAAATCCTGTTGACTATTCACATTTAAAAATATTTGGCTGTGCTGCATATGCTCATCAAAGTATTGGAAAATTAGAACCTAGATCACTTAAATGTGTTTTCTTAGGTTATGGTGAAAATGTGAAGGGGTATAGACTGTGGGTTAAGGGAGATAGAGGCTTTAAGGTCATTGTTAGAAGAGATGTTGTCTTTAATGAATCATTATGCCATGTCTTGAAGGAAAAGAAAATAATTTGACCGATAAAGATGTTCAACTTGAGGTGGAGTCTCTGTCTCACGAAAAGGGAACTCCTATCCCTCGCCTTATCCGATTCTCGTCTCTCGGTGAAACCGAAAATTTAAATGAACTTGATATTGATCTCGAGTGATCGTACGTACACTACTGCTTTACCTATTAATGATTATCGCCTTACTGCAGATAGAGAGAGAAGACAGATTAGGCCACCTTCCGCATTTGATTGTGATGAATTTGTTTCATTGTTTACTTTCCAAGAACAACTTGAAAATGAGCCAAACACTTATAATGATGCCATTAATAGTAAAAATGCAAAGAGTTGGAAAGCTGCCATGGAAGATGAAATGTGTTCACTTCTTAAGAATAACACTTGGATCTTAGTTGAAAAACCTCAGGGGCAGAAACTGATAGACTGTAAGTGGATATTCAAGATAAAAGAAGGAGAAGGGGGGGATAAAAATGTTAGATACAAAGCTAGGCTTGTAGCTAAAGGTTTTACACAGAAAGAGGGTGTAGATTACACTGAAATTTTTTCCCCTGTTGTCAAGTATACTACTATTAGATGTTTACTTGCTTTAGTTGCTCATTTTAACTGGGAACTTGATCAACTAGATGTAAAAACTGCTTTCGTCTATGGTGATTTAGAAGAGGAAATTTACATGAAACAACCTGTTGGTTTTGAAAAAGGAAACTCTGAAAAGGTTGTATGTTTACTAAAGAAATCTCTATATGGCCTTAAACAAGCCCCAAGGCAATGGTACAAAAGATTTGACTCTTTTGTTCTGAAACTTGGTTTTCAAAGAAGCAATTATGATACATGTCTCTATTGCAGAGGAAATGGAGGTAAAAATTCTCTCTACCTTGTACTTTATGTTGATGATATGTTGCTTGCTAGTTATGATAAATCTGAAATAGATTTTATAAAACAAAAGTTAAAATCTGAGTTTGAAATGAAAGACCTTGGTGCTGCTAAAAAGATTCTTGGCATTCAGATTTATAGAGATAAAGATAAAAATATGCTATTTCTAAATCAACATGACTATGTGATTAAAATCTTAAAGAGATTTAATATGTTTGACTGTAAACCTGTGACTTTGCCTCTTGCCAACCATTTTAAACTATCTTCTGATTTCTGTCCCAAAACTGATGAAGAGTTTGATAGAATGTCAAAAATTCCCTATGCTAATGTAGTTGGTTCAGTCATGTATTTGATGGTATGTACCAGACCTGACCTTGCCTTTAGTATCAGCATACTTAGTAGATTTATGAGTAATCCTGGAGAAGAACATTGGAATGCCTTAAAATGGTTATTAAGGTATTTGAAAAGTACATCTAATTTTGGTCTTATGTTTAAAATGAATAAAGAAGGAGTTACCTAGAAAGGGTTCACTGATTCTGACTTTGCTGGGGATAGAGACAATAGAAAATCTACCTCATCTTATTTCTTTACTCTGTGTGGTACTGTGATCAGTTGGAAATCACAATACGTAAAATTGTAGCTTTATCTTCTACTGAAGCAGAATATATTGCTGCTTCTGATGCTTTTAAAGAAGGTATCTGGCTGAGTGGACTTTTAAAGGAACTTGGTTTTGTTGATGAAAATGCTATTCTATACTCTGATAACCAAAGTGCTATACATTTGAGCAAGAATCCCATGTTTCATGATAGGACAAAACATATAGACATTAGATACCATTTTATCAGAGATATAATTTCAAAAGGTATTATGACTATTGGTAAAGTAGCAACACAGTTTAATCCCTCAGACATGGGAACAAAGATAATTCCTTTAAACAAATTTCAGAATTGTTTGAAGCTATTATCAATTGATACTGTCTAATTACTTTGCAGGTACAAGGAGCAAATGACACAAAACTGGATGAGCTCCTGGCTGCACTATTACTGCTGAAAAACTAAGATAGCAAGGTGGAGATTGTTGGAGATTCGAACCCTGGTCTGCTACCTTATGTTTGTCATTGTCGCACTTCTATAAAACACGTTTTTGCTTATAAGCTGACTATAGTGATCTGCTGACACATGTCTTCTGTCTTGACCGTTGGATGAGATCTGGATTGAGATATATATGCTGGCTGCGACTGTTCACCTCATTCTGGAGTCTTCTCGCGTTCGATTGAGGGTTAGGGTTTGAGAGAGTTTAGAGATAGGGTTTCTTCTGATTCGATTCTCTGTAAATTCTTTGATTATCTTTTGTGTCCTATGAAGGTTAGAGTTAGAATACGTGATTTCTTAGAGTGAAGTCAGTTTATTTGTTGGGTTCTGTAACTCGAAAGAAGTGGAGTTCAGATCCGGTGGTTCTTGTGTGATTCAACTGAGATCTGTTGAATCCTTTGAAGAGATAAGTCTCTGTTTGTATTCTTTTAGTTGTTTAACCTTCTTGTAACCTTTTGTTGCCAGTTTGACGGCAGTATAGTGCAACTGAGCGTTATCCTTTTGTGGATGCTCAACAGGGGATTAGGTGTATACCGAACCTCTGGGGCTTCGGCCGAAAAATCTCTTGTGTTCATTTACTTTCTTGCAGTTTAATGGTTTTCTGCTTTTATGTTTCTTGTATATTGACTCTAATACTTGTGGGTCTTGGCCTTTCAGAGAAGAAGCTTTTGATTCATAAGCACATAATCATACACAAATTCAATACCTTCACTTGAATTTTGGAAGAAGATTAGTACAAGAAGATCATTGTTGAAGATATTCACGAGATGCAAGAATTGTTTTTCGATTTCTCTTAACAATTGAAATTCGGGTGATGTATTATTATTTCAAATCGTGTTTGTTTAATTTTATGAAGCTCGAAATTGTATAACATTATGATAATGACGAACCTATATTTTGATTTTTTAATGTTTATTTCAAGATTTTGATGTTAATTACTTGTGTCAGCTTGAATGGTTTATCTTATTAATGCTTTCAATTAATTGAACTATGATTGAATATATTTGTGATTTCTATTTTGTTCGGTGAGAAAAAATAAGAATTGTAGTACCTAGTAGCAGCCATTATAGAGTCCGATAATAAATCGCTAAATTTTGCATGATCATATCTCGGATGTTCTGAAACTTAATTCATTTTCATGTATTCACATCAGTGGTGGATCTAGAAATATTAGTAAGTTAGGGCGACTGTGGACCGTCGACTGTCAATAGCTACAATAGTGAGATCTTTCATTAAATCAGGCAAGTCAATATATTGGGCATTCCCTAGGTAATATAGCACATTTGGATGAATTTTAATTGGCAAATTACCATATTTCAGTCCTCTAACAAGGAAGTCAAGATTTTACTAATTTGAAACTTCACATACTTGAATAAATCAGGAGTCTGACTTTTCTATAGCTAAATTAATTTTCCTAAATTTCCATCCTACACCGTAGCTAAAGAGAATGTCAACGAGAGTTACTGAAATCAAGAAATACATATTTTTCAATCTCTTTTTAATTTTTATTAATTTTGAGGTAGCCTTCTTTTAAGACCAACTGGCTACTATAGAGTTTAAGATTATATTTCAAATAAGTTGGGGACCTTGTTTGAAATTTTTCCAAAATGATTAATCATCATTCGTCCATCCCCAGCCACCTCCAAGAAAATCCTCCCATTTCTGATTATAGTCTATCCAAACATGGTCTTACTTTCATTCTCTATAACGCTCAAACTAAGGTCACCCAACGATAGCGGTGACCGAGCGCAGAGCCTCAAGGCCCGGTCCAATCGGCCTGTATTTGGCTCCTCTTTAGGGAAAATTACAAGGAAGCTGGTATTTAAAGTTTCAAATTAAAAAAATCAGGTGGGGAAGTTTTTGAATCAAAACTCAAGTGGGGAAGTTTTAATCAAAACTCAAGTATTTGACATTTTAAATATTAAATAAATATTATATATACAAATTTCACACACAAACCCTAGAAATCAAATGCAACTCTCATCTCTCTCTCCTAGTCTCTTCCCGTCGCCTCTCTCCTTCCCGGCTCTTCCCGCCGTCGACGAAACCACAGCGGAGGGCGACGGTTTTCACTGCGACGCCTCCGAGCATCGCTTGCAGCACCGGTATGTGCGGTGGTCAAATTTGGCGGTGGCGCCAGAATAAATTTCTCTCGTCGGATCGGAACTCGCGGCAACAGCCGAGCGTGACACCTGGCAGACGCAGCCGGTGCTCACTCGGCCAAGCGGCGCAGCAATATTAAATCACACAATATCTTGATTTTGCCAGAAATATGCTGTATAGTTTTGCACAGTTACAATCTGGGTTTTCCCCCCTTTGATCCAGATTTCTTGAAATAGCTTCGTCATGAAGGTTCATCCAGTCCCAATCACTCTACATTACGACATAGCATCGGCTATCTCTTAGGCGAACGTTTGCGGGCAAAGGATGCTCCGGCGACTGCCCCACATCTTCGCCAAGGTGCTGTATAGTTTTGTGTGTTGGTCGACAGTGGGTGCGACGCAATAGTAGCATCGTCTCACTTTTTGTTTTTGATTCATCTATTGTGCGGTGGGTGCGGTGGTCGACCGTGTGGCGAATTTTTGTGTGTGAGATGGCACAGGGGATGTGATCTGGTAGTGGTTGTTGTAGATCAGATTCGAAAAAATTAATTGGCGGTTGTGGTTGTTGGCTGCGGCCGCGGTGGTGGAGTGGGACGAACCATGTAGCGGCTGCAGTGGTGGTGGATCTTGGTGATGGTGGTGTTTTGTGCGGCGAGTATATAACTGTGGTGGTAGATCTGGTGGTTTTGGAAATGATGGTGTTACTACTGGTTGTCGTGGCGTTTGGGTGATGACAGTTTTGTTGGTGGAGGCTCCGTGGAGTGGCGGCTTTCATTGGTGTTGTTGTGGTGGTAGTGTGGCGTTGGTGCTGTTGTGGTGTTGCCGAGGTGAGGGGTCGCAAGTGGCGGTAGAATGTGACCCACTATTTGGCGCATGTGACCAAAATTTGACTAAAAATATAATCTGTGACCAACCATTTTGTTATTCGTGACCTAAAAATTATATAATCTGTGACCTTGAAAAAAATCTGTGACTAATTAATTTTGAAATATGTGACCGTGTGACCTATAAGATTTGATCTGTGACTAATTAATTTTGAAATATGTGACCGTGTGACCCATAAAATTTGATCTGTGATCAATTAATTTTGAAATATGTGACCAACGAAATAATTGTGACCTACAAATTTTTTGATCTATGACCATAAAATAATCTATGACGTATAAAAATTATTATCCATGACTGAAAAATAATATGTGACCAACTTTATCAATCTGTGACCGGAATGGCCGTCGAAATAATTGTCGGAATCGGAACAGTCGTCGGAACAGTCGCCGGAGAAGAGTGGTGGTCGGAATGGTTGCTAGAATAGTCCCCAGAGCGGTAGGGTGGGTGGTGCAGGTGGGGGTGGGTTAATTATATTATATTAAAAAAAAAACCCGATTTTTGAATTTTCAAACTATATACCTGATTTTTGAATTGGTGTAAAATATATACCTTATTTTTTATTTTTTCCCTCTTCTTTATTGCTCACTATTCACTGTGGAGATGTCTCCAAAAATCGGTTGCGCGACATATGCATAATGATTTAAACACATATAATTTGGTGATATATGATTAGGAAAATTTTCATCAGCCAAAAAAAAAAAAAAAAAAAAAAAAATTCAATGCTCTTTCCCCCACCCCCAAAACCAAATCCAAAAGCCATCGCCACATTCCATCGCTATCGCCAGCACTACCACCTTAACCTCCAGCCCCAATGCAATCTCAAAATTAGGCACCATTACTGGTAAATACATATCCAACCCAAGCTTACAGGTGTTTGGAGCCCTCGCCAGTTGGTGTCCCCGAATCATACATTTATTCCTACCCCACTCTATATAATTGTATTTATTTACTAGGTTTAAACAATGTGCAATGCACGTTTGCTTAGTTTATATATAATTTTTTTGGTTAAGAATCAAATTTTTATTAATAAAGATGTAATTTTTTGGTTAATTAAATAACTAATGATGTAATGTTTATATAATTGATAAATAATTACACATTGTGATTTATTAAAAAAAGAGCATTAATAGAATCTATAGCATCGTCCTATATATAAACATCGCTCATAGTTTTATGAAAGCTGTTTGAGATAATTTTGATTCTAAGATAACGATTCAGCATTTTCCTCATCTTGCACTGCTTCAATAGAGAGGACATTAAACTGCCTATATTTTTTCTCCTTTAGTTTCTCTGGATCTACATAAACTTGAATCTTCCAAATTTCTTTTGATAATTTCTCTGCAACGCTTTTAACATATGGTCGATTTTCCTACAAAATAAATTTTGAATATGTTTACATAATTAATAAAAAAACACAATTATTTTTAAATAATTCATTATAATAAAAATCAAGTTTTGAAGAAAAAAAAAAGAAATACCTCTCCAACATGTCCCATCAATTCAACTGTTGAACAACCAAGTGCATGTTTTGCTACTTCATCAAACATAGTAGCAGCTAGTTTTTCAGTATTATCGTCCAGTTGAACATATCCCTTAGCACTTTAAATGCGTTGAATATATTAATTTTAATTTGAATAGTGTTAAATTCTAAATTAAATCAGACATCAATTTTAAATTAAAATTGTAAGATACATACCGTGATTTGTAGACCCATTGGCTTTTGCAATATATACAAACGAAACTTTCATTGTATTTATATCCAATTCTTTTATTACAGTCAACGCATGACATGTAATAAAATACTTGAACAAACTCAATCACATTTATCTTCGCACATATCCAGAATTTTGCTTTCTACATTAAATCATAATCAATTTTTATAATGAATGTTAGTGTAAAGACAAAAAAATGTATAAGTTTGTGTTTCGTACTATTATATTATATCAAATTTTACACTTAATCATGAACCTTTTGTACATAATAAAATAATAGATAACATTACATTACATTACAAAATTAAATAAATAAATATTTTTTCTTCATTAAGTTCAATGTACCTTACCAAATAAATTATTAGCATTTTTAAACTGATAATCTCCACGTACATTTTGTTTTTTTAGTTTAATTTTTTCCTAGTGACTAAAATGTAGTAGTACAAAGCATTTTGCATTTCCCATTCATTTATTATTAGATAATGGAATTCCAACAGACACAACATCAATTGCCACAAACGGTGGCTTAATTGCTATTTAATGGTAACAATAAAACTAACGGTGAAAAAAGATTTTCCGTTAAAACAACCAATTCCGTTAGATTTTCCGTTAAAATAAGAATTTCCGTTTCATAGGCACTTATATATATATATATATATATATATATATATATATATATATATATATATATATATATATTAGGTGCAAGTAACGTACAATGCACGTTTGCCTAGTTTATATTTAATAGTTTTGTTTAAGAATTAATTTGTTATTAATAAAGATGTAATTTTTTTGCTTAATTAAATAATTAATGATGTAATGTTTATGTAATTGATAAATAATTAGATGTGTGATTTTGATGTTGTGATGTAAGTTGGTGAGATCGAAGAAAATAAACAAAAGTTGACAAATTTGAAGAAATGGCTAAATTGTAAGGGATCCAAAGTTCAGAGACTAAAAAGTTGTGCCAAACCTCACGATGAAGATTTGATAGTGCTCGGAGTCAATTGGATAAAGGAAGACATCAATGGAATCAAATTTAGTCAAAAGATGATCACAAATCAATTTCCAGCCGAAAAGTTATACTCCGATGTTTTAGTCTCATATTGAGACCTATTTTTGGCATAGAAAGTGATCAAATTGGAGAATGATGTCTGAATCAAAGTTGTAGCCAGATGAGTTATATTTCCAACGCATTTTGAATCGCCTCAATCGGACATCGAAATATAAAGTTATGATAAAAATACTGAAAGAAGGTGTAGCTGCCTGTTTAAAACAACAAATTCCGTTACATAGTCCGTTAAAACAACAATCTCCGTTAGTTTTTCCTTTAAAAACAAGAAATTCCGTTACATAGCCACTTTTAATATATAGAAGATATCTTTACACTCACACACACTTTGAAGGAATTAATTCAACTTTCGATCCAAACACTACTTTGCCTTTCTTTAACTCAAAATGGCTTTCAAGTCCTCAGTATGTATTTCCACCTTTCTTATTTTGTGTATATATGTTTGTACTTGGTATTGATCTTAATCTTTTCCTCTTTTTCTTAATGAATATTATATATGCTTACTGGAAATCTCTATCGAATCGCCTAGAAGAAGTTGGAATTTTGCAATGTCACTTCTCCAAAAATGAAAGCATATTCTCCCATAGCTGATCTGCTCAACTCTCCAAGCATCAAATCAAAGTAATTAATCAGTAATTTCATATATTGGTAAGTTGGTGCAAGGCAGCAAAGAGGAATTTCTGTGCCGGTGTTCAGGGATTGACCCAGAAAATTTTTCCAGTGCGGGTAGTATTAGTAAAAGTAAAAAAAAAAAAAAAAAAAAACAAAATAGCATTACTTATTTTCAAAATTTTCCCCAAACAGGTACAGGCACAGCCACAGCCAACATCAACAAGCCAACAACACTTGTGGTTCATGGTTATTCCTATTTCCTCCAATACCGTATTTCCTCCAACACTTGGTTTCAAAATTTTCCCCAACCGGCAACCAGGCAACAGGCACAGCAACAACAGTCAACACTTGAATATATACTCCACACTCTTGACTCTACAGCCAAATCCAATATTCTATAGCAGATACCCATAGCATATACGCTACTGTGACCTAAATATTATCCATTTTTTTTAGTACTAACCCTTTTTTCCCCTTCTGCAAAGGCTATCATTCAACTTTATTAATAATCAATTTCAAAACAGATTTGGAAATAACCAACACGAATTGATTTCATATGCAATTTCTAAATTTCGCCTTTAAAGAACTGAAGCAAATGCCAGATGAATACGAATTGAAATTAGAAAACTCACCTACTAGATGAAGGCTGGATGCTGGGTGCCTGCCGCCTGGGCCTGGTTCTGTGGTTCTGCGACGGTGCGCGATGCTTGGACGGTGGATGCAGTGCCCAGCGGTCGAGGGGCGTAGGTACAAAGTATTCTCTGTCGATGTAGATTGCAGGGGCTTAGTGGTGTCAACGAGCCGAGCTGAGCCCGAGTCGGAAAAAAAAGCTCGAGCCCAGCCCGAGCTCGGCAAAAAATAATGAGGCTCGGCCTGAGCTTTTGACCCGAGCTGAATCGGCTCGGAATTTTTGATTTTTTGATTTTTTTTAATTGCTGCCTAAAAATAGCTGCCTGCAACAGGCAGCTGCATGTTGCAGGCAACAACATGCTGCCTGCAAAGGCAGCTCTTTGAAATTTTTTTTTAATTTTTTAATTTTTTTTAATGTTAGGCTCGCCCGGACCACGGGCCGGCCCGAGCTTGAGCCGACGCCCAAAAATGGGCTCGGTTACAAGTTGGGCCCTGCTCGAGCTTTTTCCGAGCCGAGCTCGAGCTGCCCGAGCCGATGAACTTTTTTACCATCACTATAGGGGCCGGTGTGTAGTGGATGCAGGCCTTGTATCATACATTTTGGAACAAATAATTGGCCCATTTGTTGTTTTTTTTTTTTTTTTAGGAAAATTACATAAATCCAGGTGTTTGAAGATAGCTTTTCAAAAATCGGGTCTAGATTTTACTTATTCAAAAATCAGGTAATAATTTTATATTTTAAAAAATATATTAATATTAAAACCCTAATAATTTTTTCACGTGTTCTCTCTCTACCCCCTCCCTTCTCTCTCTCCTCTCATTCTCTCTACCGGAAGACGAGAGGCGCCACCGGAAGACGTCACCGTCCACTGAGTGATGAAGCTATTGTAGTAGCGATGCTGTCTTTCCCAACGGCGTCGAACGAGACGCCGAGGTTGCTGTCATTCCCAGTGCTGAGTGTCGTTTTCAGCGGCGTAGAACGCAACGCCGATGCTCCTGTTGTTCCCGGTGGCGTCGAAGCAATGTCGAGGCTGCTGTTGTTCCGAGTGGTGCACCCGCCGCCGCCACATACAATCGCGCTTAGTGTAGCCACCGTAGGACTCCATCAGATAAAAAATTGGAATCGAATGCCCAAATCAAACAAACCCTAGATGAGTTCATCTATTCTGTTTTGAACACAAATTAGTCCTCGTAATTCCCTTTCATCTTCTTTTTTTAATTTTTGTTGTGGTGGTGGTGTTTGCGTCGGGGTGTGGTGGTTGTGTTGATGCTGGTTGTGTTGTGGTGCAGATGTGGTGTGGTGGGTTTGTGGGTTGAGATCTGGTTGGTGGCGCTGTGAGTGGTTATGCGCGGTAGAGGTGGAGGTGGTGGTGGATCTTGGTGATGGTGGTGTTTTGTGCAGCGACTATTTAATTGTGGTGGCAGATTTGGTTGTTTTTGGTAGTGGTGGTTTTGGAAATGACGGTGTCACTACTGGTTGTCGTGGTGTTTGGGTGGTGATGATATTGGTCGTGGTGGTTGTCCTGGAGGCTGTGGCGATAGTGCGAAGGTGGTGGTGGATCTGATTTATGTCTGAAGTGTTTTGTGTGGTGGCATCTGTGGTGGTGGATCGGCGTTTGGGGTGGTAGCCATGCTTTGTTTGGTGGCTGTGAGTGGTGGCGGTGTTTTGTGCGGCGACGGCGGCGGTGTTGTGTGTGGTGGTGGCTGAAGTAGTGCCAGTGGTATGTGACAAAGTATTTAACTGTGGCCTAAAAATTTGACAATATGTGACTGGAAAATAATTTGTGACCAACAAATTTGAAAATATGTGACCAATGAAATTAACCATTTTTTTCTGTGACCTAAAAATTATATAATCTGTGACCGTAAAAAAATCTGTGACCAATTAATTTGGAAATCTGCGACTGTGTGACCTATAAATTTTGATCTGTGACCAACTAATTTTGAAATTTGTGACCAACGAATTAATTGTGACCTATACAATTTTTGAACTGTGATCGTAAATTGTAAATATGTGACCAGAATGGTCACTGGAGTAATCGCCGAAATGGTCGTTGGAGAAGAGTGGTGGTCGAAATGGTCGCCGGAATAGTCCCTAAAGTGGTAGGGGTGGTGCATGTGGGGTGGGTTAATTATATTATATTATATTAGAATTAAATATTTAATAATAAATTAATTTAATAATTTATTATTTCATAAATTAAAAAATAAAAAAAAACCTGATTTTTGAATTTTCAAATTATAAACTTGATTTTTGAATTGGTGTAAAGTATACACTTTATTTATGAAATTTTCCCTTTTTTTATATTAGGGACGGCCCAAAGCCCAGTGCACAGGGGCGGACCTAGTTAAGGCCCAGTGCAGGCCCAATTCTTAATGAAATATTAGTAAGTTAAGTCAACAACAATAATTGTGTCACCAAAATTAATATCATTCGGACATATTTTCTAAAACGTATAATAGGACATGTATAGAGTTCGTGTTAAAAAATGTGTATGTATCATTGTCTCTAAATGTAGTAAACTAAATTAAAGCCAAAAGGAGTCCACATAAAAAAAGTGGGTTGATTTTGGGGAAAAATTCATATTTCAGGTGTATGGTTTACACCAATTCAAAAGTCAGGTAGATAGTTTAACAATTCAAAACTCAGGTATTATGTAATTAATTAAAAATATTTATTAATTAGGTCACAATTATACAATTAATGATCACATATTATCAAATTAATTAGCCACTAATGATTTCGGGGTCACAAATTCAAAAAATTATAGGTCACAGTTAATTTCATTGGTCACAGATTATTTTTCAGTCACATATTGTCAAATTTTTAGGTCACAGTTAAATACTTGGTCACAGATAACTAAATACTTGGTCACATACCACTAGCACTACCACTTCAACCACTTTTGACCACCCTTACCCTGCCGCCGCCATCACCACCATGGCCACCAACATCACCACCAACGAACCCACCACCACCGCATCCAACCACACACTACACTACCACCACCAACCGATTCGAACCCATGACACACCACATCAGCACCACGCCATCGCCACCACTGCACCACGCCGTCGTCACCACGGCACCACCCAATAAAAAAAAAACCACGTCAAACCACAACCACTACCCAACAAAACACCCAAGCCCGTCACAGCCACAACACCCCCACCCGTCGCAACGCCACCACCACCACAACTTCACTCCGCCACTTCACACACACCCACAACATACATACCCATAGCACCCGTAATGACACTGCTGTGAAAGTGTCGCACAACAGCATCATAGGAGCAAAGATCCACCACCCCAACAGGTGCTCCAAGTGGTGGTCTTGAAAGAGAAAATTTCTAATCAAGCTGTTGCGTTTCTGCCTCGATCGTCGCCGTGAGTTCGACGGTGGATTGTTGATGTGGGTGGTGGTCTTCGACCGTAGGCGATGGTCGACAATGGGTAGAGGGGAGATTTACAAAGAGAGGGAAGAGGATGGGAGAGGAGGTGCGAGAGAGAGAGAGAGAGAGTTGAGAATGAGGGTTAAGGTTTTAATATATTACTTCATTTTTGAATAATGAAACTTGGTCCCTGATTTTGAATTCCAATCTTCAAACACCCGAATAATGTAATTCCCTCTTGATTTTGTGGTGCAATTGTTACTAGTTACCAAAACGAAACTTGAGTGATGAGTTTGGAAAAAAAAAAAAGGGTTAAAAAAAAAATTTGTTAGAAGTTTCGTGATCTCTATTGGCCTACACAGTAAACTAATGTCAAGAGGTGCCACATAAGAAATTATTTCTGCCATGTAGGAAAGAATGTCAGATTTTTGATGGAATTATTATTGGTGACCAAGTTGAATTTAAATTGAACTTCAGTGATGAGCTTTGTAAAAATAGCTGAGCGACTAGAATAAAATTTTGCGACAAGTTAGGTGACTTCCATACCCTAACATTTATAACTCCCACATTATGACCATTCCTCAATTTTTGTAGCATAAATCTATAATATATTAAATATCAGAATAAGTGACAATTATTTTCTGAACGATTTTAATCCTACTAATTCAATTATTTCAATAATATCTTACTTTACATTTTTCAATATATAATAAATACTACCAAATCCTTGTCATTTATGAATTTCATGTTATTAATTTTTAGTTAATTAATATTCACATTAATCTAGACTCAATAACTCTTAACTTGAAGTGTTATTAATTTTCAATTAAGTAACATTCACATTATTCAAAAATAAGATGTAAAGTTTTTAAGCATAATTAGGTGATAATTAAATTATTTATTAAAAACTAAATTATATTATATTACACCCATCTTTGAGATCTCTCTCTCTCTCTCTCTCTCTCTCTCCATCCCTATTTCTCCACTGTCGACCAACAGATTCAAACTCTGAATCGCCATTCCCCAATTCCATCATTGCGAGTCGCCGCTCGTGGGAGTGGCTACTGGCGGAGAGAAGAAAAATATTTGAACAGGGTATTTGCGTCTATTTTGATGATGTTGTTCCATGAAAACCGCTGACTAGGTGAGGTGAGATGGCTGGTTGGTGAACAGGACATTATGCGACTCAATCATAGGCACAATCAAATCTGAGCCAATGTTGCTGATGTTATTGTTCGCGGCAGCAACGTCGGTCTCAAGACGTGGTGTTGGCTGTCGTTTTTGGTGTTGATAGAGGTGATGCAGTGGTTGTTGGTGTTGATGGAGGTGATGCTGTGGTTGTGGTGGCGGTATCGTGGTTGTTGGTAGTTTGTAGATTGTGGTGTCGGTGCTGGGGATGGTGTTGTTGTGTTGACTCACAATTTTTTCATAGGTCACGGTTCACTACGCTCACGTCACAAATCAATGTCTACAGTTTAAAGATCGTTTAAAATTGGTTAACAAATCAACATTCGCAGGTCACATATCAATTAAAATTGATCACAGATCAATGTCCATAGGTCACCGATTAATTAAAATTGTCACAGATCAATGTCCACATTCCACATATCAATTAAATTTGATCACAAATCACTGATTTTGGTTACATACCACACTTCATATGTCACATGTCATATTGTATAGGTCATAGATCAATGTTCACAAGTCATAGATCAATATTAGCTGGTTACATATCAACTTCCACAGGTCATAGATCCATTTAATTGGTCACAGATCAATGTCCATATGATTACATATCACGTGTACCAAGTCATATGTCAAAGTGCATAGGTCACATATTATAAAATTCAAGAGATTTGTTCACGTGTACCAAGTCATATTTCTCCAACCTCAGTGATTCGAATTGGTCACAAATTCAATTGACCAAATTTTGGCAATGAGAATTGAACTCGGTAAGTATTTTGTAAATTATACCAAGTGATATGAATGTAAAATGCATAGTTTTTCATCTTTATTTAATACGCTCGTATGATTATTTTATACCAAAATGTACTTATTAATCTCATATTTTGGTTTAGGTGGCAATTTGATGGATATAGCGTAATTTAGAAGAAATAAGTGGTTAAAGACCAAAATGAAAGAAAGCGAAAGTTCGAGGGCTAAAGTGCAAATATTCAAAAGGCATGTTGAACCTCACAATGAAGACTTGAGAGTATTAGAGGTCAATTGGATGAAAAAAGAAGTCAAATGGATGAAATACAATCAAGTATTATCAAATATTAACTTTCAGGGGAAAAAGTTATGCACCGATTTTTAGCCTCATATTAAGACCCATTTTTGACATGGACTACGATTGAATTGGAGGATGATATTTGAACAAAATTTGTATCTCTTTGAGTTAGCTTTCCAACGCATCTTGAATCTTGTCAATCGGATATCGAGAGAAAAAAATATGACCAAAATATTAAAAGCTGTCCGACAGCGAAAAATTAACATTATGCGGTCGCATAATGTTAATTTCTTGCGACCGCATAGACCATTACCAAGAGTTTCAGCGCTGAATTTATTTGTTCTATCCAATCGTATGACCTATAACTATGCCACCGCATAGTTCATTCTCGACACGAAAATTCTTATTTCCGAATTTAAGTCAACCACCGATGTAAACACCTATAAATACGTGATTTGCAACCCTAGAACGCAACTAGAACGTACAGAACGCCTCCAAACTTCATTCTTCATTATTTCTATTTTAAATTCATGAATTGTAACTAAATTTTTACACTTGATCGAAGGAAACTGAAGACTTGGAATCACATATTGTGAGATCTAAATAATTTTCTTATTATTTAATTCTTATTTTGCGTATTGAATATTTTTCGGCACTTATTTCTATAATTGTTATGTTTAATTACTAGGAGGCCTACTAGTTTGTTATTCGTTACAATCTACCGCTAAATTAAATATCAAATCCGTAATTGTTTGATTCCTTTAACTTGTGAAGCACTAGAATTTGACGATTTTCTACGATAGATGTTATTGAATTTTAAGAAAAATGTTTAAATAAATTGAATGCAACCATTAGTATTTGTGTTATCTAGTTCATCGATTTATCTATTTGTAAAGCTGTTATTAAATTGAATCTTGAGCGTTGGTCTGTGATTATTTAATAATTAGGGTTAATTAGAATGCTGGTTTCTAACTAACTAAAATTAAGAGAAATAGAAAAATTATTCCAACAGTGAATATTCGAAATATGAACTGAATTATCCTTGTCTATGATCAATTGTGAATTTTCGACGGTGTATGTGGACTTAGATCAAGGTTAGTCTTTTGATTGTTTTCGTTAATTTAATTTTCATTGTTATTGATCACATTATTTACAATTGTTTGCATACAAAAATCCCTCAATCATTGTACGAAACATAAAATATTGAATTACACACTTTTCGTGGGATCGATTCTTACTTCCACAACCGCATTAGTTTTAGAGGTTAATGTATTACTTTTGGGTGCTTACGACAGCACACTAAATTTTAGCGCCATTGTCGGGGAGTGGTGTTAATTTATTTTTATGCTTCTTTAGTTACTTTATTTTATTTTTGAAAAAAAAAATCATAATTTTTTAGGTTTCTAAGAAATTTAGTGTTTTTAAGAATTTTAGCATAGAAATTTATTTAATTTTCTTATTTTAGTTTTTTGTTAACTTGTTTGTCATATATATGACCGTCAATCCTCAACAATTCGGCACTGGACTCGACATGCCATCAAAATATGTTAATGAGGTAAATGTCTCATCCATTGAACAACAACTTGCTAGTCTAACTACTCTTATTTATCGAATGGTTGCAGGTAATGTGCAAATAGCAAAAACTTGTGAAATTTGTTCATTGGTAGGTCATTCAACCGATATGTGCCCAATACTTCAAGAAGAATTCGTTGAACATGTAAATGCAGCTGGTAGCTTTCTTGGATAACCACAGAGGAATTATGTTATTCAAACACGTACAACAAATGATGGAGGGGTCGTCCAAATATTAGCTATGAGAATCGACAAGTGAATCAATCTATGAATCAAAATCGACAAAATTTCTAGCAATATAATCAGACATACCCTCCTAGACAGCAATGGGGCCAAACTTCTAACTCAGACATGTCTTTAGAAGATATTGTTAAATCTCTGGCCACTAACACTTTACAATTTTAACAGGAAAGAAGGGCTAACATTTAATGTTTGGAGAATCAGATAGGTTAAACCGTCAGATATTGGTCCCAACATGTTCTCATTACCCTCTACAACTACATACCAAGAAATCCCCATAACTCATTGTACTTTGGTCGGAAATCAAATTCAAAAATTACAACCTGAAAATCGGTCAAACACCCACAACTCGCCGTCTGACCACCCAACTGGCTTGAATCCACCACTGGTCGACTCCCCTCATCAAGTCAAAGCTACCTGTGTAAAAAATTTCCTCCAACAAGTAACCAACAACCACTAATTTCAAAGCAAAGACAGTCTAGTCGCGAGTTCGCACCAGCGAACATTTCGGACCCAGATTGAAGATGATTGTAGCCAAATTTATGGAGACCCATGGCTGGGCTAGGTGCTCCAGGTGATGGCACACCTAGCCCAGGTGTTTTACCACCATGGGTCGTCACGGTGGCGCTTGAATTGGAGGAAAGCTGGTGCGGTGTCGCGACAATTTTGACGAGCAGCTTTCAATTTGAAATTCAAATCTTATCCTTGCTGCTTTGACTAAATTGTTTACATGGTCGAGGTCGTCTTGAGTAGGGGAGTCGGCCGGTGGTATTTTCCGGCTAGGAAGATGGCCAAACGGCGTGATTTCGGCATTTGACCTCATTTCATGCCTCGAAGTTTGAAGCTCGAATTCGGTCAAATCTGCCAGAGTTGGGGCTGGTGGTTGGGTGGGTTGTGAAGAGGGCAATGAGGGCTTCAAGGTGGTATGTTGGTCCGGCGGCCAAGGTGATCGGAGGTTGGGGATTTTGCCTTCAAAGGTGGCGGCTTAGGGGTGATGGTTTTTTCATATTTGTGACTAATTTGCACATTTTTAAAAGTTTGAACCCATAATTGCAATTTATTCTTTATTTTTCTTTTCTTTTGTGTTTGTTTTATTTTAATAGAAGGGTAAAATTGTAAAAAAGAGACGAAAATGACATTTTGCGCAAGAAAAGGTAAAGGTAGGGACGTTCTGAGCCAAAAAATGAGACAAAAAACGAAAGGAAGGGACGTTTTGTACAAAAAACGTGCAAAAATAGAGACGTTTTGCACCAATTACCCTTTTTTATCATTGTCATTTACCTTCCGCATTCCTTTGCTACATGACATTTTCAGTTTAATCCCTTGAAAATTAAAACAATTGTCTTAAGCCTCATACGTTTCAAAGTTCACAAATAAGTCACATATCATACATACACAAAGTTTCAGGTTATTACACTAGTCAATTTTTCTCAACTAAATCAATTAATTGTTCCATAACTTCCCAACACATTATCCTTGCTCGGCCACAGAAGTGGTCTTGAAAACAATGGGAATTGTTAGTCTCATGACTCGTCCAATCAATCATACTTCATGTACATTATGGTTCACATCTTCTATAACATTATTCCACATTGCACCATCTTATTCTTTAATTTTCCCAATGGTCTTTCACATAATTGTCCAAATTTTGTCACAGAGAAGATGATGTCAACCATATGGTAGTGCAAGATTTACATTTAGCATTATTGCTCGTCCAATTAGACAATGGTCAAGCATTTTGTTTTTGCGTACGAATAAAAGTTGTAGCTCTTTGCGTGACTAAGACTACCCAATAGGGGTCCCATATAGGTCAATAACTATTGCGACAAACGTATAAGAACTAATGTTGTGAGTTTTCTTCTATTAACATATAGTTTTTTTTTTTGTTGCATGGCTAACATATTATTACTAATATATCAGCCTCTCTCCATGGTTGATAAGAAACGAGGATATGGAGGTGAAATAGAGGGATGATGACCTCGAATGTAATTTTAGCAATGTTGTAAAAATTGGACTAGATCGATAGATTCAACCAAAAAACTTGCGAATCGGTCCAAATCCGATCCATTTAAAGCTTAAAACTCACTTAATTTAAAATCGATTAAAAATTGTTCAACTTCGGTTATACCACTAATCAAATGACCCGGAACCAATTTGTTTGATTCTGCCAATTGGTTGGTGATTTTATTATTACAGATATTTCAACTTACAGCCAATTGGATTGAAAGACTTGAAAAGTTACTTAACTCATCATTGGCCCACTAATTTATAGATTTCTATGTAAGAATTCTAAGTAGGATAAGAAAAGGCAATTCCTTTGGCTGCAGTGTATTATACTATTACTTGTATAAACAATTATTTACTGTATTGAGTTGATTAATAATTTTTCTCTCTTTCACTAATTAATAAAAATTAAAAACTACCTAAATATTTTAATTAGCACTATTTATACTATGTCTTGTTTACTTTTCGAAAATATATTTTTTCATCTTTACATTTTAACTCCAGGTTTCGACACCGATCAACCCTTTGATCCTTGAGCTTTTCATTTTTTTGGATCAATGTCCAACTCCATTTTTAAAACATTGAATTATAGAGCAGGGATAGATAGTGAAAGAAACGAGGAAGGAATGCGGAGAAGAAGAAGAAATCATATAATGGCTTAACGGAGCCCCATTGGACGGCCTCAAGTTGGCCTCTCGCATAGTCCGTTTCTGACTCGAGTTCTACAAATTGAGGGGACAACTTGGGAATTTTGTGGCGTGATTTTGTGGTCTCAATAGAACCCTATAACTAGGATTTTTTTTTCATTACATTATTAAGGTTGTCAAATTAAATATTTTTTTCAGATCAAAATTGAAAGTAAAACGTGATTCAAGAGCTAGGGCTTGAGACAATCGGAGAAGGAAGATGGAAGATGAGAGGGTTTGATAAACCACCGTAAATTGCTGGTGGTGTGTATGTCATTATATATGGGATTTTTACATCAAAGAATATGGCAAGAATATTTACATACAAGGTAAAATATAAAATTATGAACTATTTTCTATAGTTAAGAGATTGTCTAGAATCATGAGATTGAGGGGAGGATCTTGTGGATCCTTCCATAACTGTAATACCCCCCCCCCCCCCCCCCCCGACCCCGCGCAAGCCTAGCGTATTAGAAGCATGAACGCAAAGCTTGGAACGTAGGAACATGAAGGTAGGTCGGCCAAGACTTTTGGTGAAAATGTCTGCGAGTTGTAAGTGAGTGAGGACATATCTTATCTTGAGTTCCCCAGAGGTCACCAATTCCCGCACAAAATGATAATCCAAATCAATGTGCTTGGAGCGTTTATGAGAGACGGGATTAACAACGAGAAAAATCGAACTTTGATTATCACATAGTATGACCAGAGGAGACGAAGTAGACACATGAAGATCACGAAGAAGGTGTCACAGCCATTTAACCTCAGAGGCTGTGAGTGCTAATGCCCTATATTCAGACTCATAGCTAGAGCGAGAAACTGTCGGCTGCTTCTTGGAGCTCCAGGACACCAGAGTGCCACCAAAATATATGGCATAGCAAAAAACTGTCGGCGTGAGTAATATCTGGGAAAGTGATTGTGAGATATTGGAGAGCTCCCACAAGCGATCGAAAGAGCTGTGGATCATCAAAAGCGGGACCTGCTGCAGAAAGATGTTGAGCAACCACCATGGGAGTACATACCGGTTTGGAGCCAACTAATTGGGTACGCTCTAAGATGTCATGAGCATACTTGGTTTGGCTAAGAAAAAGACCAGTGGACGAATGATGGGCTTCCAAGCCCAAAAAATAATTCAGAGATCCAAGGTCCTTGGTGGAAAATTCGCTAGTCAGCTTGCTAATAAAACCATAGAGGAGTGCCAAGTTGCTGCCAGTTACTACAATGTCATCAACATAGAGTAATAAATAAATTAAGTTAGCATCCTTGGAGAGAACAAATAGAGATAGGTCAGCTTGACTGCAAACGAAACCAATAGCTAAGAGAAAGGAGCTGAAGCGATGAAACCAAGCTCGTGGAGCTTTTTGAGACCATAGATAGCCCGTCGAAGTCGACAAACATGTGTGTGATATTTAGAATCAACATAACCAGGTGGTTGATCCATATAAACTTCTTCTATCAATAACCCATTAAGAAACTCATTTTTAACGTCAAGTTGGCAGAGAGGCCAATTTTGAGAGATGACCAAAGATAAAACAACTCAGACAGTGGAAGCTTTAACAACAGGACAAAGTATCAGTGAAGTCAAGACTCGGTTGTTGTGTGTAGCCCTTAGCAACCAGTTGAGCCTTAAGATGGTCCACAGTGCCATCAGAGAGATATTTGATATGAAAAACCCATTTAGAGCCCACAACATTAATGTTGGGCAGTTTCGGTACCAAGTCCCATGTATGATTTTCATGAAGAGCCCGAAGTTCATCATCCATGGCTGCAATCCATCCAGAATGTTTGGCAATGGACTTGAAGCCCTTTGACTTGCGCAAGGTAAGATGAGATTTAAGCATACTAGAGTTAGGAACTATGCACACATGAGAGCGATGCACAGGCTCGAAAATGCCGGATTTAGCACGAGTTTGCATCGGATGGGTGCCAAGTAGAGAAGGCTGGCCCGATGATACTTCAGTGATGGGTGTGGGATTGGCGGAGCCATGAGGAGGACTTGATACTGTGTGCACAGTGAGTTCGTCAGTTGCAGCCTGCAAAATAGACAATGGCACAAGACTAGTAGAAGCATTAGTTAAACAATAATCACAAGGAGTTGGTACAGGATCGAGTTGAGTCGGTGGTGAGGCCTCTGGGATAGTAGCAGGCTCAAGAAACGTACTAATGGGAGAGGTAGGCATGGATATAGGGCAAGGAGTTCCCTAAAAAGGATATTTGAGTTCATAAAAAATGGCATGCCTGGAGATAAAAATGCGGTTAGTGGAATGATCAAGACAACGATAACCATTGTGGGACGTATTATAGCCAAGAAAAACACAAGGACGACTACGTGGAGATAACTTGTGAAATACAAGACAGCCAAAAGGATGAGATGTAGAATAAACAGGAGGCTTACTATTCATCAACTCAAGAGGAGATAGGCCAGCAAGAGTAGGTGTTGGCAATCGATTGATGAGGAAAGCAGCCGTCCTAAAGGCATCAACCCAAAATTTAAGAGGGACGTGTGAGTGAAAGATCATTGCTAAACCCATTTCCGTTACATGACGATGTTTGCGATTGGGACGACCGTTTTGGGTCGGTGTATAAGGATAAGACATTTGATGACAGATGCCACAGTTTACGAGGTGATCCCGAAAAAGTGCCACCATTTCTTTGAAATGCTTTGATTTTAACAGAGAATTGATTTTCCACAAATTTTTGAAATTGAAGAAAAATGAGATAAAAGTCTGATTTTAATTTTAAAGGATAAAACCATGTGAATCGTGAATGATCATAAATAAAAATGACGTAATATTTGTAACCCATATTGGAGGAAACGGGGGAAGGAACCCATAAATTACAATGGATAAGATCTAAAATATGAGACGCCCACTTTTCATTATGTTGGAATGGAAGCCTATGACTTTTCGCAAGTTGGCAACTAGAGCAGACAGTGGGAGTAGGAAGCAAAGAAATCACACATAATTAGCAATTTTTATTCAAAAGAGAAATAATATAGTGAGATACATGGCCCAAACGAGCATGCCAAACATCAAAAGAAGCTCGAGGATAATTATTTGATAAAACAAAAAGTAAAGATTGATGGCCACGCTCAAGCACATAGGGATGGCAACTGTTCGGTTCGGGGTCGGTTCAGCCAAAACCATAACCGCACCACCAGATTTTTTGCCATATCATAACCGCACCATAACCACGTAAGTCGGTTCGGTTAATAACCACGAAAATGAATTATTTTTTTATAAGTCCAACTCCAAACGCCATTGCCATAAATTTCTGACAAAATTTTATACCTTATATATATATTTTTAAGTATATTAAAAATTTGAAACTATTGATAACATCTATAAAATTTAACAGTAACATTACTAAATAAACACAATGGAGAGAAGAAATGTGTCATTTTATTCCACACTTCAGACATCAGAGCATTGTTTAATGTGTATGCCGGACAGGATGACTTCTGACTGAAATCTTATGTTTCTCTTGTTAATCTTCATGAATCACAATTGACTGATCCTCAACTCAAGCAGATCCCGAAGAGATTAATTTTAAGTATCTTTCAACAATCATCTGTGGTGAAAAATCAGTAAAATAACCCTTCTCAACATCTAAACCCGGCGAGTACTCCAACTCTCAAACCTCAATGGTTAGTCTCCATTCCTCGACACAGATCTAATTCCAAATAAGGCTAATAAAATAGTATTAACAAGATTTGGAAAACATAGGGAAAATCCCTGGCAGCATTATTGAAAAGAACCGGAAGAGGACCAACCAACAAAGTTGCCAAATTAGATGATACTGTTTGTTTTTCTGCTTCAGTTTGGATAATCAAATATAAAAGAATTCTTACAACAAGAAAAACCATAGAATTGATATACAAATAAATTATGATATCTCGAAATCAGTAAATAAATTAAGAAAGCAACGAAGAAACCTTTTGTACAGTAGCATCGACTGGGTCTTCTGCCATTTCATTCTTGGAACAAGTTTGCTCTTTGGCTTTAACTTCAACTCAGGCGACAACCTGTGAGGGCGAAACTGGCGAGGTCGGCCGTCGGCGGCGGATTTGAGTGGAAGATTCAAGAGAAGTGGTTCGGTCTTCTGGAACTTTCTTCCAAAGAAAATTCAAATTTGACAGAACCCATCTCTTTACAAGATAACTTTCATTAAATTCTTCGAAAATAACTAACCAATATGCTTTTCGCCTTACCTAAGAATCACTTTCGGATATGCGAATCTGAATTTCTGATCTTTGAAGGACCAAAATGTGCTTAATTTTTTACAATTGGGTTAAGTTTACTGGAGGCAACTAAATTTTGCTTTTAATGTCGGTTGGCCATTAAACTACAATGTGTTTTACTCACTGCTGAGTGGAGAGTCTGTAATTAGGGCTGTCCGTTGGTCGGTTCGGTTCGATTCTGAAGATACCCAAATCGATCCAAAACTTTTGGATATTTAATAAATGGAACCGTTGGGTCCAAATATAATTATGGAACCGTTCGGGTTCGGTTCGGATCGGTTCGGGTCCGTTCGGTTCCGTACCATAATTAAATTTTTTAATATTTACAGCAACACTACATAAATACAACTAATGACATTTCATTCGTAACTTTTACAAATTAACGTAACCCAATTCAAAAACATATAAATAACTAGCCGTCCAATAAAATTAATTCAATACATACAAATACGAAAAAGTAGATATTAATATTACAGCAACACTATATAAAGTATATTCATTTGCTTCAAATTAAAATGGGCTAATGGGCTTTAAAAATTATTTGGGTTTTAAAATTATAATTATAAAATAATTTTATTTATTTAATTAAATTGCTAATTTGTTTAGAAAAAATAAAATAATTTAATTAATTCAATATAAAAAATAAAAAAATTATTTAGTTTCGGTTCTTATTCGATTCTTCGGTTCTTGGTCTAGACCCGAGACCCGACCTAAACCCATCGGTTCTCGATTCGGGTACCCGTTCGGGTATTTAATTTACGAAGAACTGCTCGGTTCGGGTTCGGTTTGGTCCGATTCGGTTCGGGACTTTTGGACACCCCTATCTGTAATTACCTGGGTAAGGGTCAGAGTATATTGACAGTGAATTGGGCTACTAGGCAGTGGGCTACGGCCTGGGTTATTGAATTAAGATTTAGTTAATATTAATTAGACCAGAATTTTGGGACACCAAAAAAGAATTGCCCAATTAATTTTGAGAAATAATAATAGAAAGCTCAATTGTCCATTTTTTTTAACGTGTAATCGGTTCGGTTCGGTGCACTATAGCCAAATACCACACTACAACAAAAACAACCTACGGCAACGTTCAAAAAATGTTGCCGTAGGCCTACGGCAACGTTTGGACATGTGTTTGGACAATTTATGTAAATTGATCGACAAAATTGAAAATACTCATTTTGAACAAATTTTAAAATTGCATAAAAATTAATAATTTCATTACAATTTTTTGAATCCATACACTTGAACATTAAAATGTAATACAATATCACCTAAATAAAAAGGAGTCAAAATGAAATAAAATTAGGAATAAAATTTTGGACAAATAACAGCAGATATGAAAATGCTACACTGAGAACATCACAACATTCCCACTACATTTAAAAGAACTTGCATTAGCCGCTTTTCATCACCAATGGCATACTCTGGCAATAACACTTGACGAACATCTTTTAATATTTCTTCTCACAATAACTTCTTTATTGGTGTTATAGTGGCTCGTCTCGAAGAGCTTTACCCTAGCTCAACCATGAATTGCATTGGTCATTTATAATTTATCATTTGCTAACAAATCATACAGAACAAAATACACATACACGCACCATATCATTCCAGTGGTTCCACCAACAGGAGTTTGAGAATCAGAAGACAGTCTCTGAGCAGCTTTGTCGAATTCCTGGAAAAGTCGAAATCATAAGAAATTGATTGCAAGGCTTATAAATGTAGTTGAAAGCTATCAATCACTAATAATTCTGGAAAGAGTTTGTCAATGGAAAGAGTTCTCTAGATCCACATCTCAAAATGGATTAAATAAGACACATTCATCCAAAATAGTACTAAACAATAAAAAAAATAGAAAATTAAAAGCAAAAGAAAATGTTATTTATGTAATAAGATTGAAAATCAAATAAAATGTTTGGCTAAACTTAAAAAGTTTGCTTATAAGTAAATGAAAATTTGAAATTTATGTAATAAGATGTTGTAAAATGTTGTAAACTTCTGTTTCCTCAGGAAAGACACTTTTTACTTTAGCCATGTCCTCTTCTCTTTGTTAAACATCAATTCTATACCATCTTGTCAAACAGGAGACCACATTATATCAGTTCAAGGAATGAATACAAGCAAACAAATTCCAAGTATTTTTCTTCTTAATTAGTAGTAGTTTTAACCATGGTTTGCCTACTGGGATTCTTGTTTCAGTGCAAGAATTCTTCTGTCATACCTCTTGATCATTCGAATTCTCGTGGCTCTTCGCTTGCTGTGTCATTGGATCCAGCGAAAAACCAGAATTCATCTTTACTGAACAAATTAAATTATAATAGCAGCCAACAAAGTAAACAATCAGATAGAAGTTACAAAGGATTCACCCAAATATATGCATCTAACCGAGAAAGAACAAATAAAAAACAAGAAAGATTACAACAAGAATAGGGAGATGGCCAATGTCGAATCCATCGACCCATCTCAACCCAGAATCCTTCAAGTCCAATGACTGCAGCTTATCAATCTGAGAAGACAGTAAAATATTTTAATTCCTTCAAGTTGAGCAAAATATTCAATCATGAAAGCATAAGAGCATAACCAGAAATTTTGGAAAACTACAGAAAAACCAACCCTAAACCACATGTCTAAAATTCCTTCCATGCTCTAAGTCATTAACAAAAACGCTATATATTTCTTCCCATCCTCCGATTAAACCCAATATTTTTCCCGGCTTCTTGAATCAAAATACCAACAGTCATCAAAATCCCTAAATCCCTAATTAGAAAACCCTAAATCCTAAATAAAAAAAAAAAAACAGACACAATCACACAATGAGGAAAACCGAAACTTACCTCATCAGAGGAGCAGGGCGACCGGCGACGGGAGTTGGAACGGGTGGAGCTCGGAAACGGAACATGTGTGGCGTGGGAGAGTGGAGTCTGGGACTGTGACCTGTGGGCGGGAGACGGGAGAGAGGAGAAGAGAAATGAGGATGAATTTTGTGGTGGAATAGAGTGGTGGTGGTGGCCGGTGGGAGTTTGAGATGGGAGAGAGAGAGCCTCAGGCGAGCTCGAGAGTGAAATGTGAAGAAATGATGGGAGAGGTCGATTTTTTTCCTTTTATATTGGAAAAGTTGCAACTCACTTTTCGCAACGTTTATCAAACGTTGCGAAAGGTGACTTTCAGCAACGTTTGATAAACGTTGCGAAAAGTCTCACCTTTAGCAACGTTTGATAAATGTTGCTAAATGTAAAACCTTCCACAACACTCAATAAACGTTGCTAAAGGTGTCTATCGCAACATTTTTTAAAAAAACGTTGCCAAAACTCATTTATTAATACCAATGACAACATTCACTTACTAAAATATTGCCAAAAGACCCTTTTAGCAACATTTGTTAACAAATGTTTCCTTTTTAATGTTGCAAATGACTATTTTTGTTGTAGTGCCATACCCGCCCCTAAATGAAGTGGTTCATTAAAATCAAAACCATAACCGCCCCATTGCATAATCGGTTCGGTTTATCGCGGTTTTCGATTTTTACAGTTTGAATTGCCATCCCTACAAGCACATAGAGGCCGTTTTCACATCGTCTGATTGCCACCACCCTTCTTGTGACTTGATTCTATATAACAAAGCGAGCATTAGTTAAGGTGATAGAAAAAGGGAAATCAGAAGTGAGTTTACTGATGGATATTAGGTTTTTGGTTAAGCCAGGCACATCCAAGACATCCTTTAAAGTAAGGAGAGAGGTGAGAGAAGTAGTACCAATGCGAGAGATGGGAAGAGAGGCACCATTACCGATAATAACACGATCCTTGCCAATGTACTTGTCAGTTTTGTGCAACTGGGAGACATCATTAGTCATGTGTGCAGTAGCGCCAGTGTCGGTATACCAATCGGACTTTTGATTGTCATTGAGTAAGCATGAGGTAAAAGCCTCCACAAGATTAGCGGTATTGGAGGACTGAAAGTAGCGGTCACAACAGAAAGTGGCATAATGTCCTTCCTCACGACAGATTTGACAACGAATAGGGCGGTTGCGTTGATAACGATTGCCATCGTTGCCACGACCCCCACGAAAAGGATGACCGCCTCTACGTCCAGACCTGTTTCCATGAGCGGCAGTAAAGGCAACAAAAGTATGTCCCGTGGAAGGTATCTCCAATGATTTAACAAAATGTTCATAACTTTCCACCATAAGAACAATATTGGTAAAAGATGGGAGAGGTGAGATTGATAACTGTGTGGTAGAGAAGGTGGAGAAAGCAGAGCCAAGTCCTCGTAGGTACATGTGTATTTTGTCTAGCTCATCTACAGGTTGGCCTATGGCGGCAAGTTGGTCACAAACAAATTTGAACTCCTCGGTATCTTTCTTCATGTGATGAATTCATCCTTTAAACGCAACCCACGGGATTTGGAACAATGACTGAAACTGTTTTCCAGAGTAGACCATACTTCATGTGAGGTGCTCTATCCGACAATAGCGGACATAGCTTCTTTCGTCTACGAAGCTAGGAGAAGATTGAAGACAAGCTGATCAGTTTGCTGCCATTTAATGAATTTGGGTTTTGTTGTGGCAGTTTCACCAGAACCAATAGTGGTAGAAGGAGTTTTGAGGGAGCCATCAACATAGCTGAGAAGGTTTTGGCACTGCAACAATGCCAGTACTTGACTGCGCCAAAGAAGGTAGTTTGAGGAGCATAGTTTAACTGTGAGGAGATGAACCATAGTGTTGAACGACAGAGAAGGAGGCGAGGTGACGAAGGCCATTTAGATCGATATGGATATAAATCCTATAAGTGCTCTGATACCATGAGAGGATTTGACAAACAAACGTAAATTGCTGGTGGTGTGTATTTCATTATATATGGGATTTTTATATCAAAGAATATGGCAAGAATATTTACATACAAGGTAACATATAAAATTATGAACTATTTTCTATAGTTAAGAGATTGTCTAGAATCATGAGATTGAGGGGAGGATCTTGTAAATCCTTCCATAACTGTAATAGAAGAGTTTTTCAAGCTTGGTGCAAACTGAGTCAAAATCCGGTGATTTATTCATAGTTAGCACTTTCCCTCACTCATCTTCAATTGTACATTTTCCAAATATAATTTTTGACATTTTCTATACATTTTTCACTCTTTGGCAATGCATTATACAAAAAATCACTTTCACACAAACACTTGTGTTACAATGATTATGGGTTAATTTCATAATTCAAACATTGCCTAATTTGAACCATTGGTTTTGATTTTTAAATATTTGATTTATAATTGATAATGCGTATTTCTTTTATTATTGTGATATGCAATTAATTACCTGATTGATTTGTGAACAATAATGAGTTGAGAGGTAAATGATTGGTTTAGACCAAATAATTAAACTCGGCTATTTAGTTACAAGATAAAAATATACTTGTAGGGCTATTGTGGTCATCAAATGAAATTTTTGATGAATTAATGAATTTAATTAGGTTGAAATTGGCATAGTGAAAAAGTGAGATATTCGACCACATACTCATGTCCACTATTTTTTTTGTTGACGTACGAACCTGCAGTCGCTACCCGCCGCAGAGCCCCGATCTTCCCGAAGTGGGCGGAGACCCAATCACTGTGAGTCTGTATTAGGTAAACCCCTATTTTCATTGCTTTGAATGATAGATCAAAGGGGAAAGTTAAAGGTAAAAATGTGAGTCATAACGCCTTTCTCATCCTTCAATCCACAATCGAACATGTCAGCACCTTATTTATTCATAGCTTAATTTTTAGAATTGATATTATTATTCAAAACAACTTTCCTATTATTTCTTTCGGTGGCTCAAATAAATAATTAGGATTAGTTTATACCAGTATTTGGTAAGGCAATGTTTCTTGGAACGATAATCTGGGCTCCTTAAATCCACTTAATACTGGTCTGATGATATCAAACACTTGCAATGTTAACTCCGTAATCTTTTATAGGATATTTAGTATTTATTTTTACAGGGCCGACCCTGAGAATTTTGAGACTCAAGGCCAGGGCCGGCCCTGAGAATTTTGAGACCCAAGGCGACTAATTATATATGGGGCCCTTAAGCATATTTTTTTTCAAGAGTAACAATACTTACGAAAAGGGAGAGAATACGTCGAATGAGCAAGTTGAGACCATTTGTCAACGGTTGAAAAAGAACATTCGATTTGTAAATACTAAAATCTAGTTAAGTAAACAATTTATCTCAATTATTCATTTCAATGAGAATACGCCATTTAGTGAGAACTTCCTCCAAACAGTTCTACGTACAGTTCTCATTAGGACAACTTAAAAGATTTGAGTTCTACAAGATATAATCTATTACGAAATTAAATAAAGATGAACACCAGATATAGCATGGTAAACCCTAAGAGAAACATACACGAACCCAATGACATGAGTAAAATAATCAACTATCAAAGAATAAAAAATACAATAGTTTCGATTTAATAATTTCGCAAAATTAACTAAAACAATTAAAAGCAAATTACCATCTGTAGCACCTAGTTGATCTTGACTGGTGACTTATCTGAAGTCGGTCCTAACTGACTGACTTATTTGTTTTAACTAAAATCAATTGTACACGTTTTTCTCACGTTTTGATATTTAAAAATCATTCTAATTTAAATAATTCAATAAAAAAATAATGAGTAAAACTATAAAATATGTTTTACTTACACAATTAAATATTCATTTTTACATCAACGATATTGATCTCTATATTAATTTTCCTTCTTGACTTAGCTAATTATAGGATCAAAATCACAATAGGAAACCTATTTCAACTATATTTAAGGTATGTCTTTAGCACAGTAGATTCACTATCAAATTACTTTCAAAAGTAAAAAAAAAATAGTTCAAGAAAAAGAATATATTTTCAAGAATCAAGAACATAGAATCAAGGGCAAGAATTCCAAAAATGAAAGGAAAAATCAAGATTTCGATTAAAAATTTTACAGATGAGAGTTGATCTTAGAAAAAGTCTCCACTATGTCTACCATCTTCAAGATCTGGGACATGAACAGCCAAACAACCCCTTGGGCTCAATTGAAGACAAAGAAAACTGTTTAGAAACCATAGCCAAACAATCCCTTGGGCTCTCAATTTCCTCAGCATACTCATTGGCGACAGTGGTCTAGTCTTTCCTGGAATTCTTCTGATTCCCTAGCATTTCTTTTTAGGCTTTGGTGCTGACTGTAAATAGATGTGGGTTGAATTTTTCTTATGAGGCCCCCCAAAAATGCCAGGGCCAGCCTTATATTTTTACATTATCGATAAAGCTGGGTTAGTGGGAACATATATTAAAATGGCCTCTGATTAAATTTATTACCAGTTTGAGCAATTATGTTGTTGATTCACATGCAAATTCAGTTTTTTCAAATGGTTTACATGCTGTATAAGATCACCCCCGGTTACTACTTGTATCTGTGAAAAATTAGAGATGCAGCTGGTAGAAGGTGTTAGCAAATAGCAATGAAACCAAGAAAAGTAGAGAATTTGTAGAAAGAAATTCTATATTATAGTTTATATTAAACTATACAATGGACCATCCTTTTATATAGGGAAAGGACATAAACATACAAGGTAAAGGCATAATGATAATTATATCAATCATTCTTAGTTAAAATTATACATAAATCAAGAGATATTCAATTAACCTAATTTAGGGTGATGTGATTTAGGTTGATTCCATGTATGCTAACAAAAGTGTTGATGTTCGAACAAGAGAAGAATAAAGGTCAATAAGTTTCATAACTCCACCCGGAACTTGGTTGACTGTCCGCGAAGCTTCTTAATATAAACATAAAAATGTTCGCACCAACTTAGCGAACCTTTCCTCCATCCCGGCTGGTTACAAGCAGTTAATACAATACACTGCTAATGAATACAACGTGATATTCATAACAAAATCGGTTATAAGGCAATCAATATGTATCCATCATTAGTCACATTCTATAAATGACTTAATTGCCCCAAAGCTTGGAGGAAAATAAATAAATACCCCCATTTTTTAAGAGTAAAGCATGTAATTCAAATATTTCCTCTCAAATAGCTATTTTCTTTAGTATCGAAACTAGTAAGTTTAGGAAGAGAAAACCATATATAAGAGGATTTGTTGATTTGATTCTTATCATCAACAAATTGGCATTGTCTTTGGGAAACTTTGTACAAAGTAAACCATAAAAACTTTGTTATAGCTAAAAATGCCTTGAAATCTGTATGATTTGAGAAAAATGAGTGGAACAATAAGACAACTATCACCGGATGTTCAGATCAAAGGATATAGCAACTGTGATCCTGTGGATAGCGATGCTAATCCAAAACAACAATGAGAAAAAATATCAACAAAGTCAAAGGACGGCGTTTCTCCTGCTTAAGAAAAAAAGACGTCTATTGCAAAACAATCCAAAAGAGGCCAAAAGCCTAAAGATGTTAACGGTGGAAAATGTGTCGTTGCGTGCCAAAAATGATAATCTAGAAGGAAAACGGCAAGAGGAATCCAGTGAGAGTTGAGAAAGGCACCACTAGCTCTTTTTGCAAGAAGAATAGTAGCCATCATGTGTCAAGAGCTAATGAAAGTATACTGGAAAAGAAGAAAAAGGAGCGAGGTGAAGCTAAATCCACTCTAAAAAATCGATGGATGAAGTAAGCTCATAAGGCAAGAGATCTATTCCATGTTTTCTCAAGGAGGGTTAGAGAGCAAAGAATTCCATCAATGCTTTATACAACACTCTTTCGTTTGAGAAGTATGAGAATCAGGAAACTAGGTCATATGTAATGGATGATGAATACATACCATTTTCTAGAGAAATAAAAAAGGTGCCAATTTCAGACAAATTCGTTCTCCCTATTATGGAGAAGTACAATGGAAAAGGATATCCTATGTACCATATGTATGAGTATCTGATGCAGATGAAGTTAAAAAAAGGCAAGCCCCGTATTGAAGTGCTAAGACTTCCATTTAACACTAGGCAAACTTGTTAAGTGATGATATAGCAAATTACCGTTAGGATCAATTAGAAGCTGCTTGCAATTGAATCATGCATTTTTGGGAACTTTGTCGGGAGTAGAATGGGGGCAAGCACTAGCTACACGATTGAATGATATGCAATAGGAAGAAGACGAGTCACTTAAAAGCTATTTTGAACGTTTTAGGGCCGAATTAGTCGATTGCCAAACTATATCGGACAAGAAGGCTAGAGACGCCCTATGGAATGGCCTAATAATAAAGACTCCATTTTGGCGGGATGTCTGCAATCGAAATCTAACTTCTTATTACCTGACGGTAAACTTGATCCAAAGCAAGATCCAAACAGAGGACACTATTGCCAATTGAAAGAAGGCGGAGTAGACCCGAATGAAAAAACTCAAAGGTAAGACTTCAACATATTCTTCTAAATTGTCGGCACAACAATACTCACATTATGTCGCATACAGAGGCAAGGTGCAGGCAATTTCGTTGGCCTCTCCACCATTCTAAGGATCACAATACGGATGAATTGTACGAGGTACTCAATATGGCCAAACTGCAGAGTTAACAAGGAGGCTCACATGAAAAAGGTGAAAACAGGAGACCACCTAACCTAACCAGAGGGTGAGGTCGAAGAGTTGGACCAAGGCAGTTTAAGCCAACGCATGCACCTGCAAACGCTCATAGATTTTTACTCCCAATAAGGGAAATAAACACCATAGTTAGAGGCACTTATATAGGTGGAAAAACAATGAACACACAATTGAATTATGCTCGCATCGCTAAAAGGTCCACACATGAAGTATTCTTGATTTGAGGTAATCCTAAAACTACACTTCTTCAAATTACATTTAATAGTAATTGTTGGAATTTGATGCCATTTGTGACATTAGTTTCTAACACTTTGGGCTACGATGAAAAGGAAAAGGGCTCAGCCTATTGCTGAATAAGTTTCAGACATTGCTCAATAACACAATCAAGTCTCAGGCCCAAAACCCAAGCCCAAGCCCAAGCCGATCAGATCTACGGTTGTTGGTTTGTCCATATATACCTGCTTGACCGTCCATTTGTCACACCCCATTCCTATAGTATACTAACTTAGTGTGGAAATATCGTCAATAACTTGTCCTAGACATCCAAATTCACCAACATCTTTTTTTTTTTAATGAAGGCATCTCTGAAAGTATATCCAAAACTAAAGATTATAAAATCATAACCCAACATATTTATCCTGCGATTATAAAAGTATTTACATACTACTTCAAAAGTCATATAGGATCCCAAAATATAATATAACAGGAGTCCACAAAATAACCCTACAGGTCGTCATCCATGTACATAAAACTTCGGAATCCCGTAAAAACTCCACAGCCAGCCATATCTCCTAAGAAGTTTCATGCTCACCTACAATACAAAAACTACATAAGCTAATGCTTCGTAAGTGAGAATCGTGCATGTCATGAGTATGAGTGATAATAGTATATGACACTATGCCATTTACTTTCAACAATATGCTAAAGACGTATCATGTTCAGATAGTCATCAAAGTTGACTCGAAATAATCTCATTTGACATCTTTCATTGGGCCCTTGACACACCTACTATGCACTGGATAGAGCTCTGTACGATATTGATAATCAATAATCAAGTGGCCAATCTGACATCTCCACCGGTGAGTGGACCATCCTCTTATGATCACTAGAGGCCCATCCCCTAACTGCCCCTATGATTACCCAAGAAGTATCCCACCCAGCAGTGCAAATAATCAGAGTATCACAAAGGCACAATCGAGTGGTCCGCCCTCCCGTGATTGCCAAAGGCCCATCTCATATCCACCTTTGTAATCAACCAGGAAGTATTACCCGTGGTGCTAAAACATATCACATAAGCATGCCTCGGTGCCCTAGTAGTGGTCAATAAAACATTTTATAAGAAAACCTCAATTTTACAATCAAGTTGTGCATGCTAGATTTTCAACCATGAGTGTATGTCGTGCATGCACATGAAAATGCTCGTGAGTAATATACTCAATGATCATAACCGTTAAATGATACACAATAAGTTCCTTATCAAAGTTATGTAAATATTCCAACACTACCATACTATATTCTTGTATCGTAGTTGTAAATGGATTTTCACTTACCTTTTTGTTCTTGTGTGTGTGAACTTCTATAAGGTGTAAATCAATTCTCTTTCCCACTTAAAGTCAGCAAATCACCTGTATTACCATTTAATATTAAATACAATCCTAAATTTGATAATCTTAATGCACACACAATCCCGTGCTACGTCCATTCATGCCAAAATACTTTAGATGACATTAACAATTCAAGTTATCGATTGCATTGCAAACTAGTCCCAAAAATACGCTATTTCTCGGGTCCAATTATGAACGTCAACTTCATTCAATCATTGTTTAACCACCTAGCAATCCTTAAAATGTATTTTTCATACCTAAGATACAACTAATAGACATGTAAAGGTTGAATCTAAGCTAAATACACAAATGGCCAGAATCTGTTTTCAGCTTTCCATTGCTGTCCAAGTACTTTTCCAATCCTTTTCACCCCCTTAACATTATTCAAAACTTCCCAAATTTTTACCACATTTATATAACATTTAGGTAAAGGTAATCATGCCATAGATTAGTCACAAATGATGGATTTACAGTTTTGAAATCATTCCTTTTTCAAACACCAAATCAAACATCTTTCTCCTCATGACTGTTTTGAGTTTCACTTGAACAAGACTTTCAAAAATTGGATTCCAACGTATTAAAGATCATTTATATACTTCTAAGTCATGAATAAAAACATTTATATCAACAAATATAAGTTATACCTAAGGGATTACTTAAAATAAAAGGTTAAACCCTTCAAATCTATCAATCCCCCATTCTGCCCAGGTTATGTTCTCTCAGATTCTCCTAATTAACTACCCCTATCTTTGCCATCATAAAACATGAAAACACCCCCAACATGATCTCAATCAAGTATAGAGATTCAAGAGGTTATAAAACTCTCAAAAATAATAAAGATATACCTCAAAACAGTGAACAACTTCAGCTGTCCAAAAATTCCAGCTTTCTGTTTTCTAACACTCTTTGGCTCTCTTGCTTTCTTTTTCACTTGGGTTCATTTGGGGATAACTTGATGGGATAAAATACCTTAATTTGGGGTATTTATAGAGTCCTAAAGGGTTGGGGTCGTGAATCTTTCTTAGAGACTAAGAAACTACCTCATACAGCCAGGTTGACATGTGTTAAGCAAGAGGCGGCTTCCTGCAGCAACATTTGACTTTTTCCTCATCATATTTGGACCCATATGTGACTTATATGGTATATATCTATCCTATATGAAGTATCAAGGGGCTGGAAGATGTGGTGGAAGCCTTAATATTGAAGGAATTGGCTGGTAAAATGAGAAGTCTCCCAACCATGAGGTCCAAGCATGAGGTGTTTTCTTGCAGCCATACTTGACTCTTCCTTTCCCTTCTTTGGATCCTTATGTGATTAATAAGACATATTTCTATCTAATATAAGGTGACAAGGCTTTAGAAGACGTGCTAGCAGCCTTAAGGTTGAAGGAATTTGAGGTTAACTTGACAACTTACCACATGCTAAGTAGGATGTGTCTTCATCCAGTTACAGTCTGACCTTGTACCAATCCTTGGACGGTTTGTAAGAGATTTAAAGATAATATATAACATATTTGAAATCTTAAAGAAGTGGTAGACGTTGCTAATGCTTAAGGGTGAAGGAATCTACCATTACAAAGACAAATCAACAAGTAGGAGGTGGCTAAGCATGAGGTGTCCCTTGTAGTAGAAATCTGATTTCACCTCTATCCTTGTAGGTACAAATCAAGTGTTCTTAGCTTATTTTAATGTCTTTACAATCCTTCCTACCTGCCCTAAGATCCCAAAATCTTTTATAGCTTTAATTCCTTAACCGTTCATTTAATCACTTACCCGATTGACACCCGATTATCGGTCGATTTCAACAATTTGCACCTCAACATTTATAACGTCGTCTATGATGTAGTGATCATATTCCTTCATGCATCATTTCCTAAATAGGTCAATTATCCATCTAGGGTTTATGATGATCTCGATCAAGCGAACGGAAAGCTTAAAACCTTATCGATACTAATTCCGGATTTTGTAAAATTCCCATTGCTTAGCAAACCAATCTCCAATACCTAAAGTAACCTAATTTTTCTACCATAACTCAATGTAAAACTCACCGCTTAGGTCGAGTAGCCGAAGACTAACACCATATAAAAGTCTTAGCACCTCGACTATCAAATGCATCAGTTAAAAGAAAGTAATCAGGAAATTTAATGCCATTGACATTATCAAGCATGAAATGCATGAATCATATTGGCCAAATGTAATGTGAAATTTGGGATATTATACCATTTGAGGGATTATTCTGATTCTTCTCTTTAGTTGTGTGCGAGAAAGGCTTTTATGTGTTTCTGCCTTGTGATTCTGCTCGTTCTCTTCTGTTCTGATCTTTGTGACTGAATCAGAAACTCTATTTCTTTGTGATTTAGGGAGAGTTTTCGAGTTGTAGATTCGAGTCCATTGTAGTAGCTTCTTAAGGTTATTGTCTTAGGGTTTATGGTTTTTGTGGCCGATTCTATATTGTACAGATGGGTACAATGTCCTATTTCTAAGCCCATTGCAAATAGATCATACTTTGTGTATATTGTTTGGAATTCTTGGTGAATATTTTATTGCTTCCGCTTGATTCTTGAGGCTCATTTCCTTACAAGTGGTATCAGAGCATGTGTAAGGCGTTCTTGAGCCTCAATCGATGTGATTGTCCCTGGAAAATTAATTTCCAATCGACACACTTTGATCGATCTGAAATTGCAGAAACCCTAACCCTAATTTTTCCCCCTTTTTCGTTTTGGTCACTAATTCTCTCTGTTTTGTGTTTCTTGTGAGGGACATTGATTCTTGGTAAACCTGGCTGGAGTTGCGATCTTCGAGCTGCTTGTTACTTACTGGCTACTGGAACCTACTTGGTACTTAGTTCTTCGAACTAGTGTGGTGAAATACTTCTTAAACACCTTGCATTCCCTGGTTTTGATTGTTTCATTACTACATTCTGAATATTGTCACTTCCTCTTCATTTTCCCTGTAAATTGGTACTCCTAGGTGTTAGGATTGAGCATTGACCTGAGGTCTTGAGCCTCATGGAATCCTGGTGAATCCTAATACCTATAATTTTTGGATCATTAGATATTAATCAGTTTGATAAATAATAGCATTCTTTGTGAATTCTTGTGATTAGAGGCATGATTATTCTCACTGCTTATTCTCTGTGATTCTCTGGGTTTATTAATCTGCATGTTATCTATGTTATTTGTTGTTCACTGGTTGATAAGTCTATTTTTAGTATGATGTTTTTATTCTTGATTTGTTTTACACTGTGATTTGTGTGATTTATAAATTGGTTGTTTGAAATATCTGTTTACTGTTTTATGTGGAACTGTGACTTCAAAAATTCTTTGTGTTGATTAAAAATTTCAAATAACAATGCCAACATTTGAACTTGGAATTTTTAATGGAAAATGAGATTTTCCCATTTGGCAGCAAAAAATGAGAGGGATCTTAGTTCAACAGAAAGTTTCTAAAGCTATAACTGGTGAATTTCCTGCTACTATGACTGATGATCAAAAACTTGAATATGATGAACTTTCTTATACTTCTATAATTCTTCATTTGTCTGATCAAGTGTTGAGGAAATTTGGTAAACTTGATAATGCTAAGGCTTTGTGGGAGAAATTAGAAGAGCAATACATGTGTAAGAGTCTGCCTAATAGACTCTTCCTTTTAGAGAGGTTCTTTAGCTTTAAGATCGATATGTCTAAGGACTTGGATGATAATCTCGATACTTTTAATAAATTAGTTCAAGATATCGCTAATACTGGGGAGAAAGTGTCTGACGAATTTAAGGCTATTATCCTCTTGAGTGATATACCTGATGTGTATAATGATGTTAAATCTGCTATTAAGTATGGTAAAGATACCTTAACTCCGAACATAGTGATCAATTCTTTGAGAAGTAAAAAATTAGAGCTTAAGGTTGATAGAACTGGGAAGGAGTTTGAGAGTTTGTCTATGAGAGGTAGACCTATGGCTAGGCAAGTCGATGGTCAGAGTTATCAAGGGAGTAATCATAACAATTCTAAGAAGAAGGGGAAATGGAGCTCTAGATCTAAATCTAGGAGTGGAATTAGGAAGTGCTATGGGTGTGGAGAGACGGGACATTTTATAAAAGACTATTATAAGAAGAAGAATGAACGGAGAGAGATGAGAGTGGATGAGGTAAATGTTATTGAACCTCTAGATGAGAGGACTGTTGATGTGTATGTGGTGATAGAGCCCACTCCTGATGTAAATACTGTAGACTATGTGGATGACACTAATCAGGATAGAGAATGGATTATGGATTCGAGGTGTACATTCCATATGACCTTTAGAAGACCTTGGTTAGAGAACTTTAAGGATCTTGATGGTGGTGAGGTGGTTATGGGTAACAATGTAGCCTGTAGCATTAAAGGAATTGGTAGTGTGACTTTGAAGTTTGACAATGGATGTACCTTTACTTTAGAAAGAGTAAGGTATATTCCTGATTTGAATAGGAACTTGATTTCTATGGGTAGTCTAGATGACATAGGCTTGCAAGGTCGGATTGGTAATGGTTCTTTGAAAGTAATTAAGGGTTCCTTAGTTATTTTCAAAGGTACCAAGAGGAATGGTACATATGTTACTAGAACCAGTGTAGTTCAGAGTCACATTACTGAGTCCTCTAGTGCTGAGATTGATACTACCCTGAAGTGGCATAATAGGCTAGCTCATGTGAGTGGAAATGGCCTACATATTTTGAGTAAGAGAGTGGCATTTGGTAAGTGTGTGACCTTTAATAAAGGTGATATGCCTTGTTTGAGTAAGAGAGTCTCTAGTTATGATCCTAAGAGTGATGGGGATGAGGAGACTAGAATGCAAGTGAGTGTGAATCGTTCTCCTGGACTTGTAGAGGAGGAACAAGTTGAGAATGAGGTTGAGAGAGAGAATGATGGTGTCACTGGTTCTCATGAACCTGTTAAAGGTGATGAACATGACTTAGTAGGTGATGTGGTTGATCTTCTAAGTGATTATCAACTTGCTCGTGATAGAGGTAGGAGGGATATTGAGGAACCCGTGAGGATGGGTGATTATCAATCCTTTGCTGTTTTGTCTTATTAAGACTTAGTTTATAAGGAGTCTAAATCTTATGAGGAGGTTTTGAGTTGTCGACAATCTAATGAGTGACTAGGTGCTATGGAAGAAGAGATGAAGTCCCTTGTGAAGGGTAATACTTGGAGATTAGTTCCCAGACCTAAGGATAAGTCCTTGGTGGACTATAAGTAATTTTATAGTATTGAGGATAATAGTTCTTCTAAAGAGCCTTATAGGTTTAGGGTTAGACTTGTTGCAAAGGGGTTTACTCAGAAACTTGGTATTGATCATTGTGATACTTTTCTCTCATGTTGTGAAATTTACTACTATAAGAGTCATGATTGTTTTGGTTGCTAAATGCATTTTAGAACTTGAACAAATGGATGTTATAACTTCTTTCTTGCATGGTGACTTGGATGAAACGATTTGTATGATACAACCTTGAGATTTTGTTGATTCTGAAAAGCCTAATCATGTTTGTTTGCTTAATCGATCTTTGTATGATTTGAAACAATCATCTAGGCAATGGTATATTAGATTTGATAATTATGTGTCTTCTATTGGCTTTGTGCATAGTGCCTTTGATCATTGTCTTTATATTAAAAGAAATGATAAGAATGATGTGATTGTTTATCTACTTTTGTATGTAGATGATATGCTGCATTGGATCGCATTGAAATGGCTTTTAAGATACTTGAAATGTTTTTGCAGACTTAGAATTTCATTTTAGATCTTGTAAAGAGAGTTATTGTGTTAAAAAGGTATGTAGATTCTAATTATGCTAGTAGTAATAAGGACAATAGGAAATCTATAACTGCATATGTGTTTACTTTTTGTGATACTTGCATTAGTTGGAAGTCTATATTGCAGTCTATTATTGTCTTATCTACTACTGAAGTTATAAAAGAGTCTTTGTAACCTAAATGCTTGTTATGTGAATCTATTTTGTTTGAGAAAATCCCTACACAATTTAATCTTGCGGATATGGGAACCAATGTACTTTCTCTTTCCAAGTTTAAATATTGCTTACAAATTGCAAGAATTAATTCTGGGTGAATTTTGTGTTTCTACAAGTGGTGATATTCTTGATATTGATGTTATGAAATACTAATTTGTTTAGTGGATTATGACATTGGCATCAAAGGGAAGATTTGGAATTTGATGCCATTTGTGACATTAGTTTCTAACACTTTGGGCTATGATGAAAAGGAAAAGGGCTCAGCCCATTGCTGAATAAGTTTCAGCCATTGCCCAATAACACAATCAAGTCTCAGGCCCAAAACATAAGCCTAAGCCTTAACCAAGTGTGTTGCTCTGGACCGTCGGATGAGGATCATATCTACGATTGTTGGTTTGTCCATATATACCAACTTGACCATCCATTTGAGGGATTATTCTCATTCTTCTCTTTTGCTATGTGCGAGAAAGGCTTCTCTGTATTTCTGCCTTGTGATTCTACTCGTTCTCTTCTCTTCTGTATGATCTTAGTGACTGAATCAGAAACTCTATTTTAATAGAGTGTTCTTCGTGATATTATCTTTGTGATTTAGGGAGAGTTTTCAAATTGTAGATTGATGTGTTCGATCGAGTCCATTGTAGGAGCTGCTTGGGGTTATTGTCTTAGGGTTTGTGGTTTTTGTGGCCGATTCTATATTGTACAGACGGCTACAATGTCCTATTTCTGAGCCTATTACAAATAGATCATACTTTATGTATATTGTTTGGTATTCTTGGTGAATATTCTACTGCTTCCGCTTGATTCTTGAGGCTCATTTCCTTACAGTAATGATGAGCATGGAGTCATGTATCCCACTGCGTGGATTGATAGTGCGGGCTAAATAGCTCGTAATAGCCTTAGCTGCATTCTTGTGGATAATGGGAGCTTTGTGAATATTTTGTTAGGAAATTTAGTTGATTAAATGCAAGTTGATCACCCATGGATACCAATGGCTAAATCCTTTGGAAATAGTTTGATCCCAAGAGGACAAATTACATTAGCAATTAAGTTTGGTGAAGAGCCAATTGTATTTCAAGGATTCATGGATTTCTTGATCATGGATAGCAAATCTACTTATAATGGGATTTTAGGAAGACCCGCTCTAAAACAACTGAAAGTAGTAATATTTATCCATCATCTGTGCATGAAATTCGAGACTCTCCAAGGTATAATCAGCATCAAGGAAAATTAAGGTACTACATGTGAATGCTATGTCAACATTATAAGGAAAGCAACTATAAAACCCTTAGAGGGTAATAGCATATTCATGGTTGAAAAGAAGAAACAGATGCTTGAAAACCCTTTTTTATGAAAGCAAGCGTTTGATGTTGTAATGGTAGGTTGAAAGACAAGCCCTCCCCAGAGAAAATGACTTTGTAAGTACTAGAGAAAGCATGAACTTTGAAGCACAGACTAAGACTTTACTTAAAAAGATGGTCACATCGAAGACAATATAATGGCGAGTCTTAATCCGACAAGGAAATTCCAAACGAAGGTGATGTTTATCCTACCAAAGAAATTTTAGCTGAAGGTAAGGTTGATCCCACCAAAGGAATCTCAACTAAAGGCAATGTTAACACCATTAAGGAAACACATGGACTGATTTCCACCCAAATGAAATTATTGTAAAAAAAAGCACGAGACCACGTCCGCCCACTTGTACATTCATGACATATTGAAGTAAGCATGAAGTACTCGGTAGGGGACAAGACAAGATATCAATCCATAAGCCCCTTGTGATTGATATGATGATTTAATAAAGGGTCATTTTGATAAATAGCATTGTCAAAATGTGGAAATTACCATAAGTACAATGAATTATGCTAATTGACAAACAATTATTGTAGATATAGTAACATGAAACTGAATAATGAATGAATAAGGTAGCGCAGCTTAAAAAAATAGCAAAATGAACAAAATTTCACAACATAAATAATGAAACCTCATCAATAAATTGTCAGATTAGCAGTGTCATACAAAGAAGAAATGAATTTTCATTAAAGAAATAAGACATAAGCGAGTTATCTATCTAAGTTAACCAAAGTCTTAAGATTTCCAAAAGCGGGATCATTTTAGTTAACTAGGATGTTATCCTCAAAAGGTATACTCGCTGCAGAGGCAGTGGAAGCATCAGTAGAAGTATCATCTAGCTTAGCACTAACAACAGCTTCGCTTGAAGAAGAGAGCGGAGGGGTATGCAAGAGAAGTAGGTTCTGTAGAAGTAAAAGTATTTGAAGCCTCAACGACTAAGTAAGTATCTTTGAAAAGACAGATGTCCCTAGCATCCTTTCCATGAGCCTCCAAAAATCGTAGTCCATTGATGAAAGTTCCTAATAATGTCAAGACCTTTATTCCCTCTTTCTTGCATAGTCTCATCAATAAGCTTCGCTTTATCAACCTTCGCCTTAGAAAGGCTAGATTCTGCAAAGGCCAACTTTGTCTACGTACTCTTCTGCTAATTAAGAAGCAATATTTTCTCATTTCTTGCCTTTTCAAGGGAGGGAGGGAGGGAGGGAGAGAGAGAGAGAGAGAGAGAGAGCATATTGATCAGGCTTGACAGTTTACGTTTCCTTTCTAAGGCACTAAATCTCGTTATCAGTTTTGGTGATATAAGCTGCATGGCTCTCCTTGGTCGGTTCCAAATCTTTGGAAACCCTCTTAAAATTACATACTAAGGAAGCATTTCTTATAACAAAAGCCTTAGTGCCTTTGCTCATTTCCTTATATTTTTTTTCTCTTTAATAGCTTTTCCCAATTTTCTTAAAAGTCTCGTACCTCCTTTCCAAAGAATCGACTTTTTCTCCAATTTGTCGACCCACAAAACAAAATTTGCATACTCTATTTGCTGATCATGATGAAGTACAGTAGCTCACGAGAGATAAGCTTCAATTAGATTCTCCATTTACTCAAGGGTCAGCTCCTTTACAAATTTCTCCCAATTGAAGTTAAAATACAAAATGTGGATCACATAGCCCTAGAGTTAGAATTATAAGGCAATGGATATAATGATTTCGAATATATTCATTGCTTCAGCTGCTAGCTGATTTATAGGTTACAAGAAGCTTCTAGAAATTACAGGTGGTGATTGATCCATAAAATTAGGATGATGTAGGGAATCTATTTACAACAAGAAGTGGTGATGAAAAATCTGGTGCAACAGAAATTACAGCAAGGACAGAACCGTTAGTGCAAGGAGTGAGCTGGAGGTTGAGGTGGAATGTTGAAGTGTAAATTAATTCTTTACACCCTCCCTCAAGCTAGATGGTACTAAGGTAACTCCAAGCTTGTCTTTAAGGAAGTTGAACCTTGAATGAGTAAGACCTTTGGTTAAAAGATCAGCAATTTGATCGGATGATGGCACATATCTAACTTCCAATTCCTTTGAAAGAACTGTCCCTAATAAAGTGAATATCCAACTCGATGTGTTTTGTTCTAGCATGGTAGACTGGATTGGCTACTAGAGTTCGTACACTTATGTTATCACACCATAGGATTGGAATTGATATTTGAGGCAAATCAAGTTCTTTAAAGAGGGATTGAATCCATGCGATTTTTGAGGCTGCTGAAGCTAATGATCTATACTCTGATTCTGTACTGGATCTTGCAACCACGTGTCGTTTCTTTGATGACCAAGCTATTAAGCTATCTCCTAGATAGATGTAGTAGCCTCCAGTAGATCTCCTATCATCAGGACAGGAGGCCCAATCTGCGTCTGAAAATCCATATAAGTTTAGTGTATCACTTCTCCGTATCCAGAGTCCTTGACTCATTGTGCCTTTAAGATACCTTAGCACTCTCTTTAAGGCCTGCCAATGTATAGATGTTGGTGCTTGTAAGAATTGGCTGAGTTTGTTGACAGCAAAAGTAATGTCAGGTCATGTGTGTGTGAGATATTGCAGGCTTCCTACTGCACTCCTATAAGTTGAGGGATTGTTCAATGCTTCTCCATCTGATTTTGAGATAGTTTTGCCAGCAAGAATAGGGGTAGGACATGGCATTAGGTTCTGCAGTTTGAATTTCTTCAGCATTTCAGCAATATACCTGGTTTGAGTGAGATGAATCCATGAATCATGCCACATTACTTCAATTCCTAGAAAGTGGTGAAGTTGTCCTATATCCTTTAAGGCAAATTTTTTGTTCAATTCATAGATGAAGCCTTGCAGTAGCTTTGTATCATTTCCTGTTACAACAATATCGTCAACATATATAAGTGCAAAGATGATCTGATTTTCACTCTTGAAGTAAAATAATGAGGTGTCTGCGATTGATAGTCTGAACTTCCAGTTCAGTAGCGTTGTTTTCAGTTTCTCATGCCAAGCTCTTGGTGCCTGCTTCAGTCCATAGAGAGCCTTTTCTAGCTTACACACATGATGAGGTTTTGTTTTGTCAACAAAGCCTTCAGGTTGATTCATGAAAACCACTTCTTCCAGTTCTCTATTTAAAAAGGCGTTGTTAATGTCAACTTGCCTGATTGACCACCCTTTTGAGACTGCCAGTGACACGACCCCATCTCGAGTCACCCTAGTGGACCCAGACGTGATGTGCGCCGATGATGAGTTCCAACTAGATGCTGGATCCACCACCAAGGCCACATAGACTGTTCTACGACTGTTTGACTATTTAGTGAATACAATATTTTCGTAAAAATTTTGGCAGAGTTTCCCCTGAAAATAGAACAAAACCAACCTGAAAATTTACAAAAAGAACCCATACAATAATCAATATCAAATATTTTGGGACTCCATCAATGCCATCACAACTAAATCAATATGGAATTAAACTTGAACGAACACTTCTACTTCAAAACACCATGTTTGCATGCATGCATTACAACAATGAAGCAACCCATCGACAAAGTGAACATTACACAAAATTTTAGACCAAGTGTTTTATGACATAAGTTTCCAATTAAACATTTACATGCTATATATGGTTAAAATCATGCAACCTAACGATGGGTAGTCAGGCTCTGAACTTCAACAGGCTTTCTAGGTATCTCAAATTCAGCAGCCTCCTGATAGGAAAAACATGACAAAATATATGAGTTTGTAACTCAGTGAGTGGATAGTTCGCAAATACATATGCTTTTTCCATTTATACATTTTTACTGAAAATCTAATTTATTTTTCTTCTTCTTACAATTTGTAGAAATTCTGATAATTTCTTTTATAACTGAAACATGCTAAAATCATAAAATTCATACTATTTATTTTGAATAACCAATTGTAAAAATATGCCAAGTATAGACAATCTGGTATCAACATAAATGTGTAAAACTGTCGTTTCTATAAGTTAAAATTGTATTTCTGTAACTGAAATAGCTGAATTCTATATTCTGAAATGAACTATTATCTGATATTTGAAAATCTGTGAATCTAAAACTGAATGAATATAAATGATACATTAAATAATCACACCAAGAAGTACCCAATGAATAGCCTTACTCATGTACAGAGTAATCTCGATGTACAAGGCAAAACCATTCAAATATTATAATCTGATAAACAGGTCATATGTACGCAGAGCTGCCCCAAAGGCTAATCACCCTAATACACGACCCAAAGCCTATATGTGTACGAGAGTGGGTGCCAAAGACCTCTGATAATCTGGTCATACACCGTGGAAACGCATTCACATCAGTGCAGAGCGGGTAAAATCACATGGGTACTTTCCGATGGTTTTAAAATAACTATAAATATGCTGAAATATATAATATGAATGTAACATGCTAGAGAAATAATTTCAATGAACTAGATTTAACTTTTAAAAGTAAAGTGACTACAAAAATCCATTTGATTTTGGAAATCATGCCATCAAATCAAATATAGGTAATAATTAACTTTTGGATATAGTATATAATTAATAAATATTTATTTCTGAAAAATAAGATTTTCCACTCATAAAATACGAGTTACAAGCTAGAGTGGCTGATAAACGTTTCCAATATCCTCGTCACCACCTGAAATACGATATGAATAATCAATTTAACGACCACCATAGAAAGTAGTCTTAGTATTAACATACAAGCTCTTATAACTTAATTCCTCCATACTTGAATAAATTCCCCAAATTATTCCTTGAATCCATTGGAGCTAATCTCACTTTCTAGTCCATTTACTAATGACCAACTCATCAACATAACCTTCAATCCGAGCATATAAACAAATACCAACTTCAATCTAATGACAACTAGTAATCATAATTCATTCCATTAAATTTTCCTCTTCTTCCATAAATATATACTTCCAAGTAAATATTTCATCATCACAATCATTTTCCACAATTATCCTTACTCAAGAATCAAATTAGCAATTCTAGGGTTTGCCCAAAAATAAGGTTCCTTACCTTAAATGTGAATGGAAGCTAACCACCAAGAAACTTGAACTAAAAATCATAATCTTTTACCTACATTTTAAATTTTCGAGCCAAGTAAAAACCTTAAAAAATAGACAATATATACTCCTTATCTCATGAAAAAAAATAGGACAAATCGAACCTAAAATGGAGAAATCAACACTTACCATTTTCTTCCCTTTTTCCGTCATTTTCTTCTTCTTTTTCCCTTTCTTTTCTTCCTCTTTCCCTTTTTTTTTCTTCTCTTTTCGGTCTCTGTTCTTCCTCTGTGCGTGTAGGTGGTGTGAAGGAAAGAGAAATGGGTTGTTAAATGGTAAATTATGGGCTTTTTGCAAAGGTAGTCCCATAACTTTCCAAACTAATATAAGTAAGTCCTTAACTTCCAATTTAAACCACCTTAACCCTCATATGTTATCAATTATGAAATAAATCCCAAGAAAATTAATTATTCCAATTAAGTCCATATTGACCTTGACCTTGACAATTCAACCATTGACTTGGACTAATTAAAAATGGGCTGTAACAATCTTACCTCCTTAAAAGAATTTCGTCCTCGAAATTCGATGAACACCTAGCTAATCAGTAAATAGATGAGGATATTGAGCACGCATCTATTCCTCATCTTCCCATGTAGCCTCCTCTACCATCTGATTTTCCCATAAGACTTTTACCAACGAAATTGCTTTACCTCGGTGAACTTGCTCCTTTCTGTCTAAAATTCGCACTGGCTCTACTTCATAAGTCAAATTTTCTTTCAACTGAACTGGTTGAGACTCTAGAACATGAGACGGATCAGTGATATACTTACGAAGCATAGAAACATGAAAAACATCATGGATTCATCTGACAAATCTAATCGATATGCAACTGGACCAATCCGCTCCGTAATCTAATAAGGTCCAATAAATCGTGGACTCAACTTTCCCTGTTTGCCAAATCTCAACACTCCTTTCCAAGGTGACAATCTCAAAAATACTTCATCGCCAACTGCAAATTCAAGATCTTTCCTGCGCCTATCTACATAGCTTTTTTGTCTGTCTTGTGCTATCTTCAAATTTTCTCTAATCCTTTTCACATTTTCTGAAGTCATTTGAACCAATTCAGGACCTACTAACTTTCTTTCACCAACTTCATCCCAACATACTGGCGTTCTGCATTTTCTACCATACAAAGCTTCAAAAGGAGCTATTGCTATACTGGAGTGGTAACTGTTATTGTAAGCAAACTCCATTAAAGACAAGTGAGTATCCCAGCTACCTTTGAACTCTAAAACACGGGCTCTTAACATATCCTCAAGAGTCTGTATGGTCCTCTCTGACTGGCCATCTGTCTGAGGATGAAAAGCTGTACTAAAATGTAGTTTAGTACCCATGGCTCCCTGCAAACTAGGCCAAAATTCAGATGTGAATCGAGGATCTCTATCCGATACAATAGACACTGGTGCACCATATAAGCTAACAATCTCATCAACATACAATTTTGCCAACTTACTCAAGGAATAAGTGGCTTTGATTGGCAAAAATCTGGCAGTCTTGGTCAAACGATCCACAATCACCCAAACACCATCATGACCATTCTGAGTACGACGAAGACCAAACAAGAAATCCATGGTAATGTGTTCCCACTTCCATTCTGGAATAGGCAAAGGTTGTAGAAATCCAGTTGTTTTCTGACGATCCAGTTTCACCTGTTGATAGACCAGGCATTTAGATACAAATTCTGCTATATCTCTTTTCATGCCATTCCACCAATAATGCTCTTTTAATGTATGATACATCTTAGTACTGCCTGGGTGCATCGCATAAGCAGCACTGTGCGCCTCTTCTAAGATTTCTTTCTTCAATTTTGCAACATCAGGAACACACAATCTATTTCCCATAACCAACATACCATCATTCCTAATTGCATAGTCTGTTCTTAATCCAGCGCTAACTTCGGCTTTCAATGTTCTCAGTGTCAGATCTTGAGATTGGGCTAATCCAATCCTGTCCACCAGAGTGGGCCTCACCTGAAAATGAGCTAATACCGCCCCTGAAGTAGTAGCTGACAATCGAGCATGTAACTTCCTGAACTCACACAACAAACCAGCATATACTGCGTTGGATTGAGGGAAAGAACCAGTCTTTCTGCTAAGAGCATCTACAACTACAAGCTTTCCTTGGATGGTAGTCAATCTTGCAATCATAGTCTTTTATCAACTCCAACCATCTTCTTTGTCTCAGGTTCAATTCTTTTTGATCAAAGATATACTTCAAACTTTTATGATCGGTAAATATCTGACATTTCTCACTGTACAAATAATGCCTCCAAATTTTCAATGCTAGCACCACTGCAGCTAACTCCAAATCATGTGTTGGATAATTTTACTCATGCTTCTTCAATTGTCTTGAAGCATAAGCTATAACCTTTCCATTTTGCATCAAGACACAACCCAAACCTTAGCGTGAAGCATCGCTATACACTGTAAACTCTTTACCTGGTGAAGGGAGAGTAAGTACAGGAGCAGAAACCAATCTATTCTTCAATCCTTGAAAACTCTTCTCGTATTGCTCAGATCACACAAATTTAGAGTTCTTCCGAGTTAAACTAGTCAAGGGAAGGGCAATTTTGGAGAAACCCTCTATAAATCGACGGTAATAACCTGCTAGCCCAAGGAAACTCCGTACTTCTGTAACATTAGTAGGGCGTTCCCATTTAGTCACATCCTCAATTTTTACAGGATCTACATAGATGCCTACTGCTGAGATAACATGACCCAGAAACACAACTTTATCCAGCCAAAATTCACATTTCCTGAACTTAGCATACGACTGCTTATCTCGCAAGTCTGCAAAATAATCCTCAAGTGCTCAGCATGCTCATCACAACTGCGAGAATATACCAATATATCATCAATGAAGACAATAACAAATTTATCTAAATATGGATGAAGCACTCTATTCATCAAGTCCATAAATGCAGCTGGAGCATTAGTTAATCCAAACGGCATCACCAAAAATTCATAATGGCCATATTGAGACCTGAAAGCAGTCTTTAATACATCAACATCTCTAATTCTAAGTTGATGATACCTGATTACGCCAAAGTATTACGCGGTGTTGTAGTATAGCTTTGGGGTGTCGTATCCACAGGGAGATGGAAAAGTGATTCAAGGGGTTCAATAACTTTGGGTTCTCGTGAATTTGATGAAGGGAATTTGTTTATTGCATTCAAATGTAAATGTCACCGGAAATAATGATGAAATTTAATATAATATGTAAAATAGTGAAGTTTCGGGGTTCCCTCAATTAGATTGGATCAATCAACATCAACAATTCATGCATTCTCTACTCAATTAGAAGTTTTTGTCCTAACTTTCTAATCGGATGATTTAAACAATACAAACCAATTTAATTGCACATGTAATCCTAGAATTTATGTTTCCCAAAACATAATCATACATCAATTTATTGAAATCAGACTTAAAGAGCGACTATATATCTCTAACATATAGCAGTAATTAAATCACACCAATAAATGATTTGAAAATCAAACTTGAACAAGTATTTTAATTATTCAATGGAAGAAACATGATTAAATCCATGAAAATCTGAATAAATGTTAAATCTAACTCAAATCTAATTCAAAATACGGGAAAACATAAACCCTAGAATTATTTAAACAATGAAAAACACATCCTAAATTCTAGATCTCCTTAACAATTATCACAATCATCTATTGAAATCAGATTATAAATCGTTCATATACATGTAGCATAAGAAAGTAAATAATCACTCCAATAGATTTAATGAAATAAAGATTCAACACATAGTTCAATTGTTCGATAGAAAAAAAAAGATTGATTCTATGAAAAACTTAATACATGTTAAATCAATTTCAAAATTAATTCATAAATATGAAAATTTAGATCTAGAAATGTTTAGCAAAATAAATACCAAAGAGCATGAATAAATGATGTTGAAATTCCCGAATCCAATTGAGTTCCTCCCTTGCTTCACCTTTAGTTTAGTTCTTCATAAGTTTTTTGAGCCAAAATCAATGAAAGAATGGTGTAGAATGAAGAATTGAATGGTTCCGAGGCGTTCTGGGGTGTTTTGGGATGTATTTATGGTTGAAAAGTCGTGCAAGATATGTTGCCAAAGGAGTTTGAGTCGTAGAAGGAAACCAGAAATTTCGTCCAAATTTAACTCCATGCGGCCGCAAGGTACAAACCCATGCGGCTGCATGGAACAAAAAATTGATGCCCTTGAAGTCTCGGTAAGTGCCCATGCGGCTGCATGGGTTTTATAACCATGCGGCCGCATGGTTATAATGTTTTCCTGTCGGATATATTTTAGTATTTGGGTCATAACTTTCTCTACCGATGTCCGATCAACGTGATTCAAGATGCGTTGGAAAGTTAACTCAAAGGGCTACAACTTTTCTTTAGATTCTATCTTCGAATTAGATCGTTTTCCATATCAAACACTGGTCTCAATAGGAAGCTAAAAACCGGTGCGAAACTTTTCACCTTGAAAGTTGATAATGTTTTGGCTATTCTTTCACCCCTTTGACTCCTTGCTTCATCCAATTGACCTCTAAGACTCTTGAATCTTCATCACAAGGTTAGAAATAGGTTTAGAGTATTTGCACTTTAGTCCCTGAACTTTCACTTTCTTCCAGTTTGGTCCTTTTTCGCTTGGTTCACCTCAATTTCGCTACATTCATCACTTTGTTCTGCGAAACATAAATTGCATAGAGTTAAACTATATTCCAACATTTTAATCAACAATTGCTCATGTTTTGACAGTAAAATAAGTATGTAAAAACACACTTATCAAACTCCCCCAAACTTGAACTATTGTTTGTCCTCAAACAATAACATAACTCAACTCTACAAACAACATGGTTTAACAATATGCCGTGTCTCAGGTTTGGAATTCGATAATCAAACAACTGAATAATTACAACAGTGTAAAAATTAAATCAGTCTCCACCTGTTGCATGCATAACCTGACGTGTGTGTGTGAAAACTCATGTCAACATCCTAAGATTTGTGATTGGTTCAAGATTTGTCCCAAAGTAGTCCAATATATCATTTCCTCGCTCGAGAGATTCACACACCCCCAAACTTATGATTTTCACTCATTTTTCCCGGGGTGCATCCTAGGTTCAACTTTTCAATTCTATTCGTTATTCTCTCATAGTTTGGATAGACTTTACTCTTACAAGTTCACACTTCAACAAATCGAGATTCTCCTATATTTTTGATTGCTTCTACCATTGAGACTAGACTAAGTTACTTGCTTCTCATCAAAGGTAAAGTTTTGTCAATTGGATGCTTGGGGCATAATCAATATATTTGAAAGGAATTTTTTTTTTTCGTATTTTTTTTCATCTCTTTTTTTTTAGTATCTTCTCATTTGCTTTCTGTATAACCCATGTAGCGAGCTTTAGACCGGTAACTCCCAAGTCAGATGACCATAGGGCACCAGGTTTTAAATCACCTTCACAGGCTTAATCACCCGAGTTATACAGGCTCGAAAAGATGCTTTTATGTATCCAAAGATTAGTGCAATGCCCCCTTTTCTTTCATACATCCAACTTCTAAAACAAGCCTCTAACTTAAAACTTTCACCTCGTTTTCATCTCAATAGGTTTCAGACAATCCACACAAGATTTTCATGCATGGAATCCTTATTCATCTCAGTGTTTCCCTGTAAAAGTTCAACAATTTCCAAACTAGCCTATATTTGGATTTATGGAATACGACATTAGAGGTTATTTGGTTGTATCACTAAGTTCCACTATCCTCTACATACTGAACCGCATCACTAACTCAAAATGCTAACATAAGTGTCGCGCATAGAAAATGTCAAGTTGTACATAAACAAGTATAGACTAATCCGATAACACACCATTTTCATCATTCATAACTGACACCTATTCCAATAGTCACATAATAACCAGCACATTTGTTAAACAAATTCTCAAAAATTTTGAAATTCCATGATATTACTTATGTAAATTCACAACAAAATCCAACAGAATCCCACGCAACTAAATTTTGCATTGTCCTCAATGCATAAACATGAAAGACAAATGAAGGGAACTATAAATATCACATAATAATGCAGTGAATCAACATAAATTTAAGAGTCGAAAGCACTCAATGGAATGGTAAAACAAAGAAAATGACAAAATTAACTAAAATAAAAATGCAAAAGTAAAAGGCAGAAGAAAAAGAACGAACTCCCCTAAGTTGCCTCCCAAGCAGCGCCTTTGTTTATTGTCTTTGGCTCGACCAAATGTTTCCATTTTTAGCCCGCATCAAGTAAGGGCGATCCCAAGTTTCCTTGTAGTGCACCGAACTCATTGGACATAACCATTGGTATGGCTCCTCCACTTCCATCTCGTACATGTGTGGGGTTACTAGGGAAAAATTTAAAATCTGGAGTGGAGGCATGTTCATCGACAACTGCATCCAATTCATCTAGTTCTAGTTCTTGTGATGGTCCAAGAAACATATCATCAGCTACCTCCTGAGTGAGTGCATCAATCACGTATGTTTGGTTACACTCATCATCTTCCTCAACCTGCTTAGTGACATGAAAGATGTTAACTTCTAAGGTCATATTCCCAAATGATAGTTTCATTAGACCGTTCCTACAATTTATAAGAGCATTAGCTGTAGCAAGGAATGGTCTACCAAGAATGATAGGAATCTTAGAATTAACATTTATATCCTCTTTTAAGTCTAAAATCAAGAAATCAACAGGGTAGTAAAATTTATCGATTTGTACTAGGACATCCTCAACTACACCTCTTGGTATTATAGTGGACCGATCGGCCAATTGTAGACTTACAGATGTGGGTTTCATCTCACCTAAACCTAATGATAAGTAGATTGCATAAGGCATGATGTTGACACTAGCCCCTAGATCAAGAAGAGATTGTCTAATCTCATGGTTCCCAATGATGCACGAAACAGTAGGACATCCAGGATCCTTATACTTCGGTGGGGTCTTTTGCTCAATCACAAAGACTCACGTACTCGCCAAGAAAGCGCTTTTCTTGACATGGTGTTTCCTTTTCACAGTGGACAAGTCCTTAAGGACTTTAGCATAGGTAGGAACTTGTGAAATGACATGTAAGAGTGGTAGATTGATTTTCACCTGCTTTAGATGCTCTAAGATCTCACTATAATGGCTAGAAGATTTCGAAGTAGACTTAAGAGCTTGAGGGAAGGGTGCTCTAGTTAGGTTTTCCACTATCTTATCACTAGGCTTACTCTCTTCAAGATTACTAGAGTCTTTCTCATTTTCTTTCTCTTCCTTAGGCTTAATGATTGGTTCTACAACTTTCCCTGAACGAGTGGTTATGGAATTTACCTCCCTAAGATTGTTCACTTTTAAGCCTGAGGTTTGTGCCATGTGTTGTCCCTTAGGATTTGGTTGAGCTTGAGCTGGAAATTTCCCACGTTCCCCCAGCGTGCCTGTGCATTGGTTAATTTAGACATATGACTCTTTATCTCCTTGTTTTCCTCAACTATCTGGCCAATCATAGTCTCAAACTTTTGGTTCATTTTACCCTGTGCCTCGATAAATGCATGTAAAGTGTCTTCTAAGGAATTCCTAGAGGTCGTGATTTGATGTGGAGGTGCATTGTAAGCTCGATTTTGTTGGGTGGATTGTTGGTTTTCAGATTTCCAACTAAAATTGGGGTGATTCCGCCACCCTGGGTTACAGGTCTCGGAGTATGGAGTGTAGGGCTTTTGATATATGCCTAAAGCATTACAGTGTTCCTCATAAAGCCCCCTTATCTCAGCATAAGTGGCACACTTTTGCGCAGGGTGGTTACTTCCTCCACACACAAAACAAGGCTCTAAGGTCTCAGCACGGGAAACAAACCGAGTGGTTTTTGATTCCTTAGTACATAGGGCTTCTAGTTCTCTAGTGAGGGTTTCTACCTTAGCTCTAAGGTTGTCTTCTTCCCTAAGATGATAGATGCCTACACTAGAAGGATTTCCTACGGCTCATGACCTATTGGTGCTATCAGTGGCACTAGGGCCAGTCCAGGTATGGGCTTTCTCAGCTAAGTCATCTAAATATCCTATAGCCTCATCTGGATCTTTTTGTAGGAAATCACCATTACACATCATCTCAACAAACTGACGCTCTCTAGGTAACAACCCCTCATAAAAATAACTCACAATACGCCAACTTTCATAACCATGGTGCGGACAGAGAGCTTGCAATTCTTTGTACCTTTCCCACGCTTGATATAAAGTTTCACTCTCCTTTTGGATAAAAGAAGAGATCTGTTTTTTCAAAGTAGTAGTTTTGTGGTGGGGAAAGTATTTGCCAAAGAATGTTTGAGTCATTTCAGCCCAAATCCCAATCGAACGTGGTCTCAATGAATACAACCAGCTCTTAGCCTTTTCCTTAAGGGAAAATGGAAAGAATTTGAGCCTAATTACATCCAGTGTACCATGTTGATTGTGGAAGGTAGCTACAACCTCCTCAAATTCCCTAATATGCACATATGGATTCTCATTTTCTAGTCCATGAAAAGTGGGAAGAAGTTGAATCATTCCCGGTTTAAGGTCCATACGTGGCATATTAGGTGGAAAAATAATGCATGACGATATGGATGTGCCTGTGGGATGAAGATAATCATGTAAAGTCCTAAAAGGTGCATCATGCTCACTGTCAGACATTGTATTATGTGATGTGGTGTTTGTGTCAATAGATGCAGAATCAAAAATAGGGTTAAAGAGATATTCAAACTCTATGAGAGGTGTTTCCACAAATCTTCCTCGCTCGTCTCGATACCTGCTCATAAAACACGAGTAAAACAAAATTAAAATGCAAAATACTAAAGAAAATAATCAATTGAAATGGAAGATTGAAAAAGGAACGAAGTCACCCTTTTGCAATCGAATCCCTCAATTTATTGTACCGTCTCCCCGGCAACGGCGCCAAAATTTGATTACGCCCAAAGTATTACGCGGTGTTGTAGTATAGCTTTGGGGTGTCGTATCCACAGGGAGATGGAAAAGTGATTTAAGGGGTTCAATAACTTTGGGTTCTCGTGAATTTGATGAAGGGAATTTGTTTATTGCATTCAAATGTAAATGTCACCGGAAATAATGATGAAATTTAATATAATATGTAAAATAGTGAAGTTTCGGGGTTCCCTCAATTAGATTGGATCAATCAACATCAACAATTCATGCATTCTCTACTCAATTAGAAGTTTTTGTCCTAACTTTCTAATCGGATGATTTAAACAATACAAACCAATTTAATTGCACATGTAATCCTAGAATTTATGTTTCCCAAAACATAATCATACATCAATTTATTGAAATCAGACTTAAAGAGCGACTATATATCTCTAACATATAGCAGTAATTAAATCACACCAATAAATGATTTGAAAATCAAACTTGAACAAGTATTTTAATTATTCAATGGAAGAAACATGATTAAATCCATGAAAATCTGAATAAATGTTAAATCTAACTCAAATCTAATTCAAAATACGGGAAAACATAAACCCTAGAATTATTTAAACAATGAAAAACACATCCTAAATTCTAGATCTCCTTAACAATTATCACAATCATCTATTGAAATCAGATTATAAATCGTTCATATACATGTAGCATAAGAAAGTAAATAATCACTCCAATAGATTTAATGAAATAAAGATTCAACACATAGTTCAATTGTTCGATAGAAAAAAAAAGATTGATTCTATGAAAAACTTAATACATGTTAAATCAATTTCAAAATTAATTCATAAATATGAAAATTTAGATCTAGAAATGTTTAGCAAAATAAATACCAAAGAGCATGAATAAATGATGTTGAAATTCTCGAATCCAATTGAGTTCCTCCCTTGCTTCACCTTTAGTTTAGTTCTTCATAAGTTTTTTGAGCCAAAATCAATGAAAGAATGGTGTAGAATGAAGAATTGAATGGTTCCGAGGCGTTCTGGGGTGTTTTGGGATGTATTTATGGTTGAAAAGTCGTGCAAGATATGTTGCCAAAGGAGTTTGAGTCGTAGAAGGAAACCAGAAATTTCGTCCAAATTTAACTCCATGCGGCCGCAAGGTACAAACCCATGCGGCTGCATGGAACAAAAAATTGATGCCCTTGAAGTCTCGGTAAGTGCCCATGCGGCTGCATGGGTTTTATAACCATGCGGCCGCATGGTTATAATGTTTTCCTGTCGGATAGATTTTAGTATTTGGGTCATAACTTTCTCTACCGATGTCCGATCAACGTGATTCAAGATGCGTTGGAAATTTAACTCAAAGGGCTACAACTTCTCTTTAGATTCTATCTTCGAATTCGATCGTTTTCCATATCAAACACTGGTCTCAATAGGGAGCTAAAAACCGGTGCGAAACTTTTCACCTTGAAAGTTGATAATGTTTTGGCTATTCTTTCACCCCTTTGACTCCTTGCTTCATCCAATTGACCTCTAAGACTCTTGAATCTTCATCACAAGGTTAGAAATAGGTTTAGAGTATTTGCACTTTAGTCCCTGAACTTTCACTTTCTTCCAGTTTGGTCCTTTTTCGCTTGGTTCACCTCAATTTCGCTACATTCATCACTTTGTTCTGCGAAACATAAATTGCATAGAGTTAAACTATATTCCAACATTTTAATCAACAATTGCTCATGTTTTGACAGTAAAATAAGTATGTAAAAATACACTTATCAATACCCCGAACGCAAATCAATCTTTGAAAATACTGAGGCACCTCGAAGTTGATCAAACAGATCGTCAATGCGGGGTAGAGGGTACTTATTGTGAATAGTCACCTTATTCAACTGTCTATAGTCGATACACAATCTCATAGTACCATCCTTCTTTTTCACAAATAAAACAGGTGCTCCCCAAGGGGATACACTAGGTCTAATGAAACCCTTATCAACCAAATCTTGTAATTGTACCTTTAATTCCATCAACTCTTTCGGAGCCATCTGATAAGGTACCTCTGAAATAAGTGCTGTCTCGGGGATTAAATCAATAGAAAACTCGATCTCCCTGTCTGGGGGTAATCCCAGAAGGTCTTCTGGAAAGACATCGGGAAAATCTCGCACAACTGATATATCATCTATATTCAGTTTAGTGATCTGAGTATCAATCACATGAGCCAAATATGCATGGCAACCCTTTTTGAGCATTCTCCGGGCATCGAGGACAAATATCACACAAGATGGTAAAATTCTGCGCTCTCCAATGAGGACAATTTCTAACTCTTCTGGACTTCTAAATACCACTTCCTTGCGAGAACAATCAACTGAAGCATGATATTTAGATAGAAAGTCCATCCCCAAAGTAACATCAAAATCGTGAATATCGAGTAGAATTAGATCTGCTTTCAACTCATGATCGTTCACTCTAATCCCACAATTTTTAAATACCTGATCAGCTAAAAGTGAATCCCCTACAGGAGTCGCTACTACCAATTCACTATCTAAAGACTCTGACATCTGATCAGCATAGCTAGCAAGTGCATGAGAAATAAAGGAATGGGTAGCACCCGAATAAATTAAACAACGAGCATTTCTACCAAAAATAGATAACATACCCACTACCATATCTGGTGACCCCTCTGCTTCCTGCTGCGTCATAGCAAAAACTTTGCCCTGGGTCTTGGATCGACTCGCTTGAGCTCCTTGTCTAGAAACACTGCCCCGACCAACATTAGGTTGCTAGCCTCCTGTCGACCTTGCTGATGCAGCTCTCTGATCTCGGTTCTGTCTAGCTGTACTAACCCCTGGTTGAGGAAAAACCGTCTGAGATACTCTAATCTGCTGAGATCGAGCTGGGCAGTCTTTCCTCATGTGTCCCATCTGACCACACTGGTAACAAACTCCAGCTCCTCTAAGGCACTCGCCTGGATGAAACTTCCCACAAGACTGGCACTGTGGAAAGCTACGATGAACAGAACCCTCATTCTGCCTCACACTCTGATTTCTCTGTGTAGAACCCTGAAAACGAGAATGACTCCCAACTGGCTGCTGCACCAAACTCTGACTATGTCCTGATCCCTAGCTAGACCCAGAACTACGAGACTTAGATTTAAAACCTCTAGAGTTAGCAACACCAGGCCAAAAACCTTTTCTGTTCTTTTTAAACCTTTCTCCTGAAGTTCCTGTTTGACTGTTACCACTTCGGAAGGTCATCTGCGCTCCTTGACTATGTCTCTCTCGAATGGCTGTCTCAACCCTTAATGCTGCCTCTACCAACAAGCCGAAATTGCGATGCCCTGTGCAGTAACCATAGGCCGGATATCTGCTCTCAATCCTTGTTCGAACCGTCTACACCTATCTCTCTCCTCCGCAACCAATACATTGGCATACTTTGACAGTTCTACAAACCTTACATGGTATTCTGCAACCGATATGGATCCCTGAACTAATCTAAAAAATTCATCCTGTTTTGCATCCTGATAAAATGGAGGATAGTACGTTTCATAGAAAGCTTCCCTGAAATTAGTCCAAGTGATAACACTAGGATCTGGATATCGACATCGAAATGAAATCCACCAATCAGCAGCTCTCCCCTTCAATAAGAATACAGCTAGGCGTAATTTTTTTATCATCTGAACATTCCATCACATCAAATATACTTTCCAAAGTCTTCATCCAGAGTTCAGCATCAGCTGGATTAGATGTACCCATAAAAAATTTCGCCCCAAGTTTCATAGCCCTCTCAATAGAGTTATCTCTGTCAGCATTGGGTAGAAGGGAAGAAATAGCTGCAACTAGTCTATCGGTGACAGGGTCAGGTTGCACCTAAGACTGATGAACAGATTCTGCGGCCCCACTGGCCCCTCCAACATGTCCTCCCTCAGGAGCATCGTGAGCTTGAGATACTGGATTTTGACGCCTGCAAGTTCTGCCACCACCACGCATGACTCACCTACAATAATGTGTGATATATGAACATCAAATACATGCAGTGTTACCTATAAACTCTAAAACCATGCTTTGATACCAATTGACACGACCCCATCTCGAGTCACCCTAGTGGACCCAGACGTGACTTGCGCCGATGATGAGTTCCAACTAGATGCTGGACCCACCACCAAGGCCACATAGACTGTTCTACGACTGTTTGACTATTTAGTGAATACAATATTTTCGTAAAAATTTTGGCAGAGTTTCCCCTGAAAATAGAACAAAACCAACCTGAAAATTTACAAAAAGACCCCATACAATAATCAATATCAAATATTTTGGGATTACCAACTCCATCAATGCCATCACAACTAAATCAATATGGAATTAAACTTGAACGAACACTTCTACTTCAAAACACCATGTTTGCATGCATGCATTACAACAATGAAGCAACCCATCGACAAAGTGAACATTATACAAAATATTAGACCAAGTGTTTTATGACATAAGTTTCCAATTAAACATTTACATGCTAGATATGGTTAAAATCATGCAACCTAACGATGGGTAGTCAGGCTCTGAACTTCAACAAGCTTTCCAGGTATCTCAAATTCAGCGGCCTCATGATAGGAAGAACATGACAAAATATATGAGTTTGTAACTCAGTGAGTGGATAGTTCGCAAATACATATGCTTTTTCAATTTATACATTTTTACTGAAAATCTGATTTATTTTTCTTCTTCTTACAATTTGTAGAAATTCTGATAATTTCTTTTATAACTGAAACATGCTAAAGTCATAAAATTCATACTATTTATTCTGAATAACCAATTGTAAAAATATGCCAAGTATAGACAATCTGGTATCAACATAAATATGTGTAAAACTGTCATTTCTATAAGTTAAAATTGTATTTCTGTAACTGAAATAACTGAATTCTATATTCTGAAATGAACTATTATCTGATATTTGAAAATCTATGAATCTAAAACTGAATGAATATAAATGATACACTAAACAATCATACCAAGAAGTACCCAATGAATAGCCTTACTCATGTACAGAGTAATCTCGATGTACAAGGCAAAACCATTCAAATCTGATAATCTGATAAACTGGTCATACGTACGCAGAGCTGTCCCAAAGGCTAATCACCCTAATACACGGTCCAAAGCCTATATGTGTACGAGAGTGGTCCCAAAGACCTCTGATAATCTGGTCATACACCGCGGAAACACATTCACATCAGTGCAGAGCGGGTAAAATCACATGGGTACTTTTCGATGGTTTTAAAATAACTATAAATATGCTGAAATATATAATATGAATATAACATGCTAGAGAAATAATTTCAATGAACTAGATTTAACTTTTAAAAGTAAAGTGACTACAAAAATCCATTTGATTTTGGAAATCATGCCGTCAAATCAAATATAGGTAATAATTAACTTTCGAATATAGTATATAATTAATAAATATTTATTTCTGAAAAATAAGATTTTCCACTCACAAAATACGAGATACAAGCTAGACTGGCTGATAAACGTTTCCAATCTCCTCGTCACCACCTGAAATACGATATGAATAATCAATTTAGCGACCACCATAGAAAGTAGTCTTAGTATTAACATACAAGCTCTTATAACTTAATTCCTCCATACTTGAATAAATTCTCCAAATTATTCCTTTAATCCATTGATCATTTTCAACCCTTATAGGACTATCATTTATGTCCTCACCTTCAGTATTATGCAGGCTTTCATGCTGATTGTCAGTTGAGCTGAGAGGTAAGTTTTGCAGAGCATTGGCAGCTTTTGAATGGATTGTATCATTGAACCTTGGTGCAGGATCAGATGTATTTATTTGAGATGGGAAATGAAAATATGACATAATAGTTTCAGGTATGACATATTTAGATTGACTTGGAGCAGAAAATAAGGATTGAAAAGGAAATTCAAGTTCATTGAATATGACATGCCTTGAGATGTAAATTCTTCATGTTATGCTTAGGCATTTATAACCTTTGTGAGATTGGCTGTAATCGAGGAAGATACACTTGGTTGAATGGAAGTTAAACTTATGTTTTTGATAAAGGCGTAGGCAAGGATAGCAAGCACACCCAAAATTTTTTAAAACCTTGTAACCTGCCTCCTGTTTGTGTAGGACTGAGAATGGAGATTTTATTTTAAGGGTAGGAGTAGGCATTCTATTTATGAGATAAATGGCAGTTTGAAAAGCTTCCCACCAGTATTTTAAAGGTAGATTAGCTTGAGCTAAAAGAGTCAGGCCTGTTTCTGCAACATGCCTGTGTTTTCTCTCTATCCTTCCATTTTGAGCAGATGTGTAAGGGCAAGGATGCCTAAATTCAACCCCTTCTTGTGTTAAAAATTTGGCGAATGATCTGTACTCACCCCCCCAATCAGCTTGTAGGATTTTGATTTTACTTGTAAACTTATTTTCAACAAGTTTTTTGAAGTTGATAAATACACCTAGTGCCTCAGATTTCTGTCTTAGAGGGTATATCCATGTAAATCTACTAAAGTCGTCTAGAAAGGTTATATAATATTTGAAGCCTGAATTAGTTTGAACAGGTGCTGGACCCCATACATCGGTATGTATGAGTTCTAGGGGGTTTTTGCATGTGAAGTAGATAATGAGAAGGGCAACAGGTGAGATTTTCCAAATTGGCAGGCATTACAAAATGATTTGGCTTCATTTCCTTTTACTTTTTGATTACAAATCTTAAGCACTTGAGACATCACTTGACTAGACGGATGTCCAAGTCTCTTATGCAATACATCTAATAGGGAATTTAAAGACTCTTGGCATGACTCTTTACTGATATTTGACTCTTGACTGGGACTGAGAGAGGTGAGATTGTAGTAGTGTTTATTCAGAGATGTAGGCTTTAGAGACTGACACTTTGAGGTTTGGTGAGGTAGATCCAGTTGACTCAAGCCATCCTTAAGCTTCCCTTGCAGCAAGACTTCCCTCGTCAGCATGTCCTTCACAAAACAGCAATTAGAATGGAACTCCATATATACTTGATTATCAGAAGTTAGTTGGGAGACACTTATGAGATTTTTTCTTATCTCAGGAACAAGAAGCAATTTACTTAACACAAGTGTTTTGTCATTCAATGCTGGGATATGAGTGATGCCAAAATGTGAAATATGTAACTTATTACCATTTCCAACCATAACCGTCTCCTTACCAGTGTATTCGGTTGAGGTAGTGATGTTTCCTTTACTGCTGTAATGTGATTACTGGCTCCAGTGTCAGCGAACCAAGCTAGATCACTTACAGTGCTTGGAGAGGCAATAAAGGCTATTGGAGAGGGACTATAGTTGGTTCTCTGATTTGGAGATGTGCTTGAGTATCTTTCATCATATTTGAAATTACAAATATTGGCTTTGCACCCAATTTTGCCACACACTTGGCATAGAGGCCTGTCACCACCATATGGATTTTGACCTATGTTTCTGCTTCTTCATCCTCCTTTAAAATTATTATAGTTGGTGAATCTTCCACCAAAGTTTGGTCTAAAGGATCTGAAGTGAGGTTGGTTGAAACCAGATCTTTTGTAAAGTTGACTGAAGTTTGCTCAAGGTTGATACCTGCTAATTCGTTTATGACTGAATTAAGGTGTTCAAGCCTACTTTCAAATGTCATGAGGGTTGATTGCAGTTCACCCCAAGTGATATGGTTACGACCGTTGATCTGGACAACAATTGGTGTGAATTCTTCATGTAGCCCAGCCAAAACTTGAGTAATCAGGTCAGGAAGAGGAATAGCTTTTCCAGCTATTTCAAGGTTGTCTGAAAGAAATTTTACTTTGTTCAAGTATTGGTCAATACTCATGGTCCCTTTCCTTGATTTTTGGAGTTCACCAATTAGGAAGGTGATTCTTGATCTATTTTGCACACCATAACTTTCCTTTATGGCCGTCTACAGTTCACTGGAATTGTTAGCTCCCATGACTCTCATTGCAATGTCAGGAGTCATCGAAGAGTCGAGCCAGCCCATCAGCAATTGATCAGTTGACATCCATTGATGAAATTCAGGATTTCTTGCCATTTCAACACTGGTGCTGTTTTCACCAGTAAGTTGAGTAGTTATGAATTCAGGGGGACAAGTCTTTGTTCCCAGAATATAGCTCTCCAGGTTGTGACCACGGATTATAGGCAGAATCATATTCTGCCACAGCAAGAAATTGTTCTTCTCAAGTTTCACCGAGACTACTTGAGTCAGATTTCCACCAAAGGGTGTGAAGGTGTTTCTTCCCTGCATTGGAGCAACTGAGTTACTTGACATGGATATAGGATCAGAGTTAGGAGTAGCATTTAGTGGGTTGCTTTCGACGTTTGCCATGGCAGTCGCTCTGATACCAAGTTAGAATTATAAGGCAATGGATATGATGATTTCGAATATATTCATTGCTTCAGCTGCCAGCTGATTTATAGGTTACAAGAAGCTTCTAGCAATTACAGGTGGTAATTGATCCATAAAATTAGGATGATGTAGGGAATCTATTTACAACAAGAAGTGGTGATGAAAAATCTGGTACAACAGAAATTACAGCAAGGACAAAACCGTTAGTGCAAGGAGCGAGCTGGAGGTTGAGGTGGAATGTTGAAGTGTAAATTAATTCTTTACACCTAGATATGAAAAAGAAAAGTGCCGATAATGCCTTTGGTTCTAACTTCTCATTAATGTGAGGAGAAAATAAAGAATTAGGGTTAGTATCCGGCTCGGACACGCTTGGCATATTTCTCTTCTTAGAAGGGTCCCTAGAGGACAATGGAGATCGTGACTTCGAAGGTAAAGGCCTTTAAGTTGAACCAGTAGCAGCGGATGAACCACTAAACTTTTGAGGGGCAGGAGGTCATTTATGTATCTCTTTGCCCCACTTTTACGTCCTTCTAACTTCCGGAGGCCAGGTCCTTTGGAGGATGAGGAGCCGAAGTTTTCTGGCCCTTGGGAACAATGTTAAAATCAATTTTGGCTACAGTGTGTTAGTAAAATACACATGTGCTAACGAATAAAACATGATATTCATAACAAAATAAGTTATAAAACAACCATTATGCATCAGCCATTTGTCACATTCCCTAAATGATTTAACTTCCCTAAAGTTTGGAGGAAAATCTATAAATACCCTCATTTTTAAGAGTAAAGCATGCAATTGAAATATTTTCCTCTCAAAAAGCTATTTCCATTATTACTCCAATTTTGAATATTGAAACTACTAAGTTTAGGCGGAGAAACCCATAGTTAAGTGAGAAGATTTGCTGATTCGATTTATTAATCAACAACAAGGGAACACACTATTGATTGGGTGCAGTGACGGTCCACATCCGTGGGAAAGGAAAAGAAGTTGTACTATTTGTGTTAAGAAACTTGAGTCGCCTTCTTCCGAAAAAAAAAAGTTGAAATGTCAAAAATCATGTATTGTGTCATTACTAAAACCTAGGAAAACAAAAATCTGTTTTAATTATTCTATCCAAGTAGTGGACAGAAGGCAGTTAGAATATCTTATAACTAGATTTTCTGTAGTTTTGACTGCAGTGACCAGATTGTATTTGTATTCTAAGGTTTTTAGTAATTGGAAAAATTAACTAAAATATTAAAACATGGTAAACTCCAAATAAAACATACATGGTCTCCATGCTACGGGTCAAATAATCCACTAAATCAAACGATAAAAGATACAACAGTTTCAGTTTTGTAATTTCACAAAATTAACAAATAACAATCAAAAGAAATCTAAGAACAACTCTCTCATTTTCTTCTCCATTTGACTTGTTGTAGAAGTAGAATCAAACTCCTTGTTCTTGACTTTATTGCCACTTCACTTTTATACTCAGTTGCAACCACTAGGATTAAGAATCACAATTCTTAACTTACGCTAGCAGCTTCATCTTTGAATTGAATTGAACATTCACGCTCTAGTTTGTTTTCTTCATATACGGTTGAAGAATAACGATTTGCTTTGAGATTAATCAATAAAGCTTGACGACAATTGAACTCGTTGGAGAATGGTAGGACACTTAGCTATAGGTTCATCAGATGAGATTTTCTTTTTCTCGAAGCAGTTAATTCGTCACTTGGTTTCTTCCTTTACTTATGTAAAGTAATGCACAAGTTTTGAATTAAAACTTACCTAACAAATGATCAAGAAAACAAGCTAAGTATACCATAATGTCTCACAAGATTTATTTGATATGGTAAATAATAAACTTAAGAAAAGTTTGATATTAAACAAATCTTTCATTAGATTTAATTTATTAACCTATCAAATAATATATAGGATAGTAAGATAATAATTCTGTATAAGCTGCAGTATGGCAACAAAAAATTGCGTCTTGTTTTGAGTGTTAAAATCCTAAAATCTGTTGCCACAAAATTTCGTTGAGATAGCTAACCATCCAGTAAATCAGGACTCACCGCCTATTTTATTTGCATCCTATTTTTCACATTTTTGACAATTGTCATTGACATTTAAAAATCAATCTATATTTAGTATGCCAATAAATATAATATGTAAAATATATTTTTCCAACAATCTCCCCCTATGGCTTAGCTTAATTTTAAAAACCAATTTTGAATTTTTAAAGTCATGTTTGTGAGTGTTGATCAAATCATAAACATGAACTTTGAACTATTCCCCCTTAGTTAGTTTACTTATAGAACACACAACTCCCCTTAACTCACAAAACTTATGAACCGAAAATTATGAATCATTGTATGTAGAGAATTAATAAAAACGAGTTATGCAGTAAAACATAAATAACGTAGAGTAGTACATTAATGCTGAACAACAGAAAAGTTCATCAAATTTAACCAATTCAAATTGTGACTACATATTGCATACTAATTGTTGGGTATAAGACCAAAGTCCCACATTGGTTAGAAGTGGGTATGATCATGGGTTTATAAGGATGAACAAATTCTCCATTGGTATGAGGCCTTTTGGGGTAAAGCCCAAAAGCAAATCCATGAGAGGTTAGGTTCAAAGTGGATAATATCATACCAATGTGGAGATATGTCGTGTCCATAGCCCAACAAGTGGTATCAGAGCCAAATCCCAGACTCAGCAATGTGGATGAATTCCTCAAAATGCCGAACGAAGGTGGTGAGCCTTGGTCTGCTTGCGACGTGATCAGTGGATGAGCTCTGTGGGACAGGCGGTGTGCTCTAGATGCTTCATGGACGTGTCCTAACCCCAACATGGTAAAGAGGAGTTGATCTGGACAGAGCAAGCTCGCGAGACAGGTGGTATTCCATGTAAGACGTGTGCCTCCAACGCATTGGAGTGGAGAATTCTAGTTGGTAGAGGGTGGACGGATGGATGATCGTTTGAGGAGAGGCTCGGTGGTCCTTTGTTCGAGGGGAAGATTGTTAGGTATACGACCAAAGTCCCACATCGGTTAGAAGTGGGGATGATCATGGGTTCATAAGGATGTACAAATATCTCCATTGGTATGAGGCATTTTGGGATAAAGCCCAAAAGCAAATTCATGAAGCATAAGCCCAAAGTAGACAATATCATACCAATTTGGAAATATGTGGAGTCCATAGCCCAACACTAATTAACCAATTCAAGCTGTCACTAAATACTTCATACTCATTTCTTGTTTTTCATGTATCAACCATCAAACACCTACTTTGCTTTTTTTTAAAAAAAAATAAAAATTAAAAGCCCAAATCAGCTAGGTAATGGTATATCAGACTAGGTTATGGAAATTTGTCCTACTTCACTCTACATGGTCCCTCATACACATTTCTGTGAAAGATCAGCCCAATCAAGTCTAGACCAACCTTTGTCCCCAATTTAAATAACATTACAGCCCTTGCATGGGACAAGTACCCCTGGATCCAGAAAATCATGATGGGGAGAGCTAAAATTTAATATATATCATCACATATTTTTATAAAAGGTATAACATAAAATTTCATTACAACATTACCTACTGAAATTGTGTCCATTGAGCTTTAATTGTGTATGTTGTTTATTTCCCTCAATTGCTCCAAGATCCGGGCTCAGTAGACCAATCAATCGACCACCACAATCAACCAATGGAACCACAAACATAACACCTTCCCAAACACAAATGGTTTCTCCAATTTGTACAGCCCACAAAGGACTAAGGGTGGAAAGGTTACAGCCAAGAAGAACAACCAGAAAGGCTAAACAATGAAGAAGAAAGGACGGGTCTCTTCAGAGAAGGCACACAGCCAAGGCACTAAGCAAGACAAGGAACCGGTTTCTTTTTCTCTGCTTCACAAAGGGACGACTGCAACTAATAATTTCTTCACACAGAATACTAGAGAGCAGCCAAGATAAATATGCTAGGAATGAGTTAGGCTTTTAGGTCAAGTAATAGGCCCAAAAAGAAAAGGGATAAGTGGGCTAACACCTTAAAACTATCCAAGTATTCGGATTGGGCCATGAGCAACTCTAATTAGTTAGACTGCTTCAAAAGGTCCAAGTGGATTACGTGATTCGATTGGTTCGATTGTGATGTCGACATTTCACTTCACTCATCGGCCGAGGCCTATGAAGTATAATCCAACTAAAAAATCGAATAACATCATAGCCATGGATTTATCGGGTATCAAAACTCAACAAATCTTTACCTTAATTCCCAATAAATCTGCAAGCAAACAAAACACACAGTTTACACTTACACAATCAAGGTAACCAATAAAATTGGTATCACAGACCTTACCTCTTGTTTCAGACTCAAAACACATACCATACCTGCTCTATGTACTCACCAGGGCTAAGTTCAAGAACACCCAAGTAGCAACAGATTATTATAGAAATCAATCAATAGCAAATAAACATGCGATACAGATATCATATAGGATAAACAGATCTTTCAAAACACATTCACATAGAACAATAGATTAATACCAAGTTAATCAATAGGCCAACACATATGCAATAAATGCATAAATGACCTCACGAAGATCTCACCACACTTATCCTATCCCATTCCGTGTTGCTCACTCCTCGAGAACACACATATCACATCATCGCCCACTACACTCACTAGACTAATCACTCAACACATGTCTAACTGGCAAGCCTCCATAGATCCTAAATTCTAGGGATAATCCTCTATCTCCACATCACTTCTCAACCTAAGTGGATAATGGGTCTCCACCTAACAGAAGTGATAGAAGTGCCTCTCCGCACTCCACTTGATCAGGGTGTCCTCAGATAAATTATTCCAACATTTGATCACCTCTCCACCGTGATCCAAATGTCACACTTCACATCCCACGGTATAAACCACCAATGTACCCCTAGACATCTATACTCCACCTTACCAAAAGACATACAAAACACTGTTAATGCATCCTGAACCCACTGTGCACAAAGTAATATGATCACTCCAATTCATGCCAATGCACATATCAAACACATTGAAATACAACATATAATCACGCAACGGAATTGAGCAATCACACACTTGTAGAAAGGATTACACAAGGATGCAAATGCAGTAACTAGGGTAACATTCAATAAGGCTCACTAGGAACATCACTCGACCTTAATACCAAATTCATCTCGCCTTTCATTTTACCTTTCTTCTTGGGACAATCCCTAACGAAGTGTCCAGACTTGTCACAACTGTAACACTGTCTACCACCGAACTTGTCCCAACTCTTACTCTTCTTCTTACCACCATCATCACTCAAGTCACTACTCGAATCACCACTATCTTGAGCTCTACCTAAACTCATCTGCTTAAACTTCATTCGACTCCTTATCATATGCAACTCACCATTTTTCTTATCTTCTTTTTCAGCCTTAATCTCCATATCCTTACTCTTAAGGGAATCTATGACAATCTCAGGGGTTAAGGTGTCCCTACCATACTTACTAGCATTTTTAACTTCACGATAAGTATCAGGTATAACATTCAACAAAATAATAGCCTTTTAGATTTCAGACACCGACTCTCCACAGTTAATAATATCTTGAACAAGTTTGTTAAAAATATCCAGATTATCATCAAGATCCTTTGAAGGATCCATTTTGAAACTGACAAAACGCTCAAGTAAGTAAAGCTTGTTTGGAGTAGATTTGAGCAAATACAGATTTCAATTTTTGCCAAAGCTCTTTAGTGGTTTTCAGTTTGCCCACTTTTCTCAAAATTGCATAAGCCAAGTGTAAAATAATAGAGGTATAAGTAAACTCATCAGCCTCTTCTTGTTGTTCTTTTGAAAAATCAGCGGAAAAATTGGCATCAATGGCTTTTGAAACATTTTGTTGAACTAAAATACCTCTCATTTTTGTTGCCAAATAGAAAAATCACATTTTCCATTAAAAGTTCCCAAATCAAAATTGTGCGTTGTTTCAAAACAAGAAATAGAAGTCACAATTAAGCCACACAAAGCAGACCTAGGTTCGCAAATATACATCGTTTTAGATTTCCAGGTTTCGTAAGATTCACGATCTTAGATCAAATGAATTTTCAAACGGGTAAAGTCTAGGTATTCTAGCAACTTATCAATGCAATCAAAGAGATATCAACAGAACAGTTTCACTCATGATATATCACAAAAGATAATATGCTGTAATTTATCAAAAGAGCAAATTTCAATCACGTGGCTACGAAGAGCAAATAATTCATAATTTCTAGCACAAGCAATGGTTATCCCTTCACGGCAACCCCAATCCTAATGTCGCTTCACACGATGATGCACTAATGCTGAAATTTAAACAAGATAAGCCAATTTACCAGAGCGAATCTATCCGAGTCCGTAAATTATGAGAGATGCGAGTTTATTGCTTTAGGGCCGCAATTTTTGGCCTAAAGGAATTCAGTAAATGTTTTGAAGTTTCGACCGTCGAACCTACAAAGAGCAAAGTCTTCCAAATTTTTCTGTAAAGCCTGAAACATGAAACAAAAAATATTGCTACATCTAGGAAATCAAAATAAACAAACTGCCTGAAGAAACGTCCTCCAGAAGACGTCGCACGCGCCCTCAAGTGCCGCCCACATGGGCTTCACATGCCACCACCACGCGCCGCCGCCACACGCCTGCCACCCAGAAGCTCTTCGACCTGCTGAACACGTTGGTGGTCTTAGATTTTTTAACCGACCACTGGTTTGGCCAGAAAATGGGTTTTCAGGTTTGGTTTTTGGGAAGAAAAATGGACAGCTTCTTCTGTTAGTTTCTGCTTCGTTTCTGGACAACTTGCTCTGATACTATATGTTGTTTATTTCCTTCAATTCCTCCAAGATCCGGGCTTATTCAACCAATCAATCGACTGCCACAATCAACTAATGGAACCACAAACACAACACCTTCCCAAACACAAATGGTTGCTCCAATATGTATAGCCCACAAAGGACTAAGGGTGAAAATGCTACAGCCAAGAAGAACAACCACAAAGGCTAAACAATGAAGAAGAAAGGACGGGTCTCTTAAGAGAAGGCACACGGCCAAGGCACTAAGCAAGACAATAAATCGATTTTTTTTTCTCTGCTTCACAAAGGGACGGCTGCAACTAATAATTTCCACACATAGAATAGTAGAGAACAGCCAAGATAATTAGGTTAGGAATGGGTTAGGCTTTAGGTCAAGTAATAGGCCAAAAAAGAAAAAGGGATAAGGGCTAACACCTTAAAGCCATCCAAGTATTTGGGTTGGGCCATGAGTAACTCTAATTAATTAGACTGCTTCAAATGACCCAAGTGGATTACGTGATTTGATTGGTTCGATTATGGTGTCGACATTTGAATTCACTCATTGGTCGAGGCCCATGAAGAATAATCCAACTAAAAACCGAATAACAACGTAGCCCGAGATTTATTGGGTATCAAAACCCATTAGCGTAAAATTCATCTATAATAGAATCTACTTTTATTTTCTCGGCAAATTCTCATTCAATGTAGAGCGTTATATAATCAGTAAGAAACTCATCGTCCATTCTTTTACGAATTGCATCTTCACATGTTTCATTGTCGAAAAATTTCATTTAGTAGTCATCTTAGATACAAGTAGTGTCAGTACAAGACGAATCAATCTAGTGAGAAAAGTGTAATTCTCTGACCTTCTACTTAGAACCAAAAGCTTGCATAATTCAGAAAGTGAAGACACTTGAAAATGTGGATAACAAATCACATCATACTCATAATATTTCAACTCAAACTTTAAAGAATGAAGTTTTTGCCTTGAAAATCACTAGGATGGAACTTCTCTGCAAGCTTGTAAATACCATCCTTGTTGAATGATTCAAAAGAATTTCGAGAATTCAAAGCAACAGTGAGATAGAGGAGTTTTATTGATAGTCCATTAAACTTTGTATTTAACTCCATTAGCTGGAAATCTATGGCTTCATTAAAAATATTGAAGTGGTAATGATGCTCAAGTGTAACTTGTTCACGAGGACGACCAATCTTATAAAAGGATTTTAGGTCGAGTTATCAACATCATTTCTTGAGCAAAAACTTTTCACCGCATTAAGAAATTCTTCCCAACCATTTTCTCAAAATTTTTGAAGTAGACCTTTTATGGTGGAGACAAATCTGATGGCAGTTGAGATGTTTTGAGATCTATTTTGAAGAGCTTGACAAAGTATGTTGTTGAGTTCCAAAATTTTATGCATTAAATGCAAGGAAGATACACATTCAAAGCTTGTAATGGTTTCATAAACTGCATGAACTTCACTATGAGATCTTCCATTTGCAGTGTACATATCTATCAAACTCTTTACCAATTCATAATGTGAACTCCAATGAGTAGAGTTTGATTTTTACAAATTACCAATTTAATCACTTCCATGTTGTCATTGTCCACTAGACAACATATCCTCAAGCTCCTTTCTTTGAGCAGTTTGTAACACATTAATGCGCTTAGGAGAAAAAATAATAATATTAACAACATTATCCAAATGAGAAAAGAATTTCCAAATATAAATCACATCCTCGGTTGCAAAAACCAATGTCAGTTGTAGTCGGTGGACAAAACAATGGATGTAGTATGTATATGAACATTCTTTAAGAAATAATGCTTGAAGTCTATTCCAAGTACCACGTATATTGCTAGCACTATCATAGCCATGCCCTCTTATTTTTTGAACCCGAAGGTCATGATGAACAAGAACATCACATATCTCATTTTTTAGATTCAATGATTTAGTGTCACTAATGCTCTTGATTGCAAAGAAGCGTTCTATTGTAATACCATCATTGTTCAAAAATTGCAAGATAATAGCCATTTGTTCTCTTTTAGATTTGTCTTCCGCTTCATTGACAAGAATACAAAAGCAATTTTCTCTAGCTTCCTCGTGAATTATCTGTCCCACTATATTGGTTATAATATGCAAAATTTCTTTCTAAACATTTGGAATAGTGTATTTAGCATTTTGAGGAGCTTTATTCTGTACAACTTCTTCAATTTCTGTATTCATTTTTCAAAAGCTTTCACTAGTTCAATAAAATTTCCACGGTTCAATGAAGATGAAGATTTGCCGCGAACTTTGAAAGCACAACCTTGAAGTGCTAGCCACTTAACATTTAGAATTGTAGTCTTTAGACACAGTTGATTTTTCAGAACTTCCTCTTTGGTTATAACATTCATTACTTTATCAATGTCCCGGCGGTCTTATTAAATCTTCATCTCTTCTCACACAAATATTATGAAATGATGAAGTGGACCCATGTGAGTAAGAAATACACATTTGTCTCCATCGTTAACCCTCTTCCAATTGTTAAATCTATTTGTGACCAATACCGAACTATTTGATAAATTACCATAATTCGAAAATAGAAAACAGTAAAAACAATATGTTTTATTTATTGAAGGTGAATATTCCAACAACCGAAACTGACTAAACCATGAAATCAACAATTTTGATTTCCAAATATTGATTTGATAATTAAAAAGAATTGGTTGATAAGGCCCTGCTTGTAGATATGCTCGTCTAATCTCATCGTGTAAATTAATAGGGTGTTCGCTAATGTGCTTTCTTTTTCCCGGATCCCTTTTGATCAAAGTAGATGGTTGCAAATCAAGTTGTGGAGATAAATGAGGCTCAGTTTCAAGAGACAAAATAGGGGGATGATGAATTGAAGTATAATCTTCAACTAAAACAGAATGCGTACTTGTGGTAGATTCATCTATCTTTTTTAAGAAGGAGAACAATGATTTCTTTTTCTTAGCACCATATTGATGATGTTTCATTTTTAACTCTAGAACTAGTGAAGTTGGTCTATTGAAATAATTGATGGATGAAGTTATGTTCAATTAGATTTAGAAAAAACGTGAAAAGCGTAAAATAATATTAACAAAACTATTATTCTAATTGTGGAATTGTATTTTTACAATTTCATATAATTTTCCTTGTATGTTATATCATACAAAAATTAAAAATGAAACTCAAAACCATGAAATTAAACTCACGTAAATAGCAGTCTCATCAAATTCGATTCATTTCATTACCTTTCCAAAGCTAGATCGAAGAACCGTAATAGAATAGTAGGATATGTAATGAAAAGCATTGTTGAGACTCTAAAAATTCTCACAAAATTTTTGCAATGCCAATCCTTACAATTTGCGCATACAAACACTCCACATATTTTAGACAAATATAATAAAGAGGAACTCAATTCCTTGGACGCTTCTAGAAACAATGGAATTGAAATATGATTAGGTGGATTTGGAACAGAATAGGTTCAAAGGATAAATTGGTACGTGGACTAATTACAAAAAATTGGATTAAAAGTTGATCCATTTAAGTTGGGCTAATGTGGGTAAATATTAAAGGGGTACTTACAAAAATACCCTTAAAATTAGGAATGTTTTGAAAAATCATATGAAAAGTTTCTAAGAAGTAAAAAATACTATGTAAAATAAAAAAGTGACACAATGTCAATTTTTTTATAAAAATTGTCACTTCTTAAAAAAAAAAAAATTAAAAAAAGTGACAATAACTTAAAAAAGTGACAAATACGAAAATAGCACCATCCAATTGTACACATCAGTAATGATGGATTTTGATGTATACAAATTTGTTAAAAAATGATTTGTTGTAAGTGACAATAGATATTATACTCTATTGACATTGGATTCACAGTTACTTAATAAATCAACTAGGTTCTAGCATCCTCCGTTGAGTCTTTCTGCATGAATACAAAATAATAAACGATTTGTCACGCCACTTTTTAACAAAACGTGATGCAATGTCACTTTTTTGTTAAAAATGTGACATTATGTCACTTTTTTTAACATACAAGAATCAAGCAAGTTAAAACCTACAAATATGTTATAGTTAGGTAACATATTACAATTCTTGAACATTAGTACTAATATTGATCAGCTACATCAATAATATCCTTGCTCCAATAACATTGTAAAGAAAATATGTTCAAAACTTCACAAAAGACATCTTTAGAAACTGTACTTAATAACAATCACTTTTATTAAAAAAGTGACATTATGTCACTTTTTGTTTTCAAGCTGCTAACATGTAAAGTGACAACGCCATTTTTTGTTAAAAAGGTGACATACAAGCTTCTAGCATGTTAGGTACTAGTACTAATATTGATCAGCCACATCACCAATATTACTGTTCCATTGATATTGTAAATAAAACATGTTCAAATTTCAAAAATTAACAATTGAAGCAGTGCTACCACTATTAACATTGTCACTTTTTGTTAAATTGGTCATTACATACAAGACTAAAATTACCAACCAACTTATGTGCAACGAAAAAGTATTCTAACTACTAAATCAGTCATTACATAACAAGACACGTCTTCACTTCTTCAAAATCATCTTCTTCTCTATCACATGACCATATCACTAATCCATCTCCTTTGACACCCATTCATTATCTGTATCATATTTCCTTCAAATTAATGAAGGCACCAAAGCATGCATTCTTAAATAAAGTCCTCTGAAATGGACTAAATTTTTTATTTAAGTCTGTTATCACCTTATGTGGAGATAATAATGTGACTTTTCCTTTGAACCAACATGCTTGAGGGATTAATATATTCCAATCCTACAAAAAGAAAAAAAGATACAATTAAAATGAAATTCAACAACAATAACATGCATTATGAAAGTCTAAAACATACACGTTTGTAACTTGTTATAATGACTGGAACATGTTTGTAATATACAACAATTAAAAGTGTGCATACACTCAAAAAGTGAGAATAAATAAAAAAGAGTGACAAAGTTACAAAAAAGTGACACAAGAAGTTGTAGTAGACTGGTTTAACAATATCCATCGGAACAAATACAAGAATTGAAACTTTTGCTTACATTTCACCCTATTACCACCAAAAAATTAAAGAATTCAACATTCAAAAAGTGGCACAAATTAAAGATTAACAAATAAATGCTTATGGAAAGTGACACGGAATAAAAAAAGTGAGAAACATACAAAAAAGTGACAAACATCAGTGAAGACTCTTGAATACCTTCTGCAGAAGCTATTACCAATTTAAAGGAAGCTATTACTATTTTAAAAGACAAAAATCAAGACAGTATAACTAATGTTCACAGCATATGTACAGTATTAATGTACATAACAATGGGGAAGAGTATGAAATTATTACCATAGATGTTTTTCATTTTTTAAGCAGAAGCATTTGAGGTTTTTCTAATAAACGATAACTTAGTTTTAAGCTCTAAGCTGATGCAAAACTGCTAAAGAAAGTCTAAATTATAACATTCAGAGGGAATCCATATATATGCATCCAGAACGAAACTAGCACCATTAAGCAATAACCAACTTAGAACCTGTAGATTCATCAAAAAACATAGATTCTGAAACCTAAACACCAAGACAAACACCAACCCACGAAGATAAATGCCAAAAATCGAAGCAAGAATGGCCACAAATAAAAATCCAAGAAAATTGCAAAAATGGAAGAAAATTAAGGATTTTAGAAATTTACCTTTGAAATTTGGTGATTCAATGAAATGGAACCCGAAAGAAGTGAATTGAATTGTTTAAAGTGTGGGTTAACCACAAGTTTGATGTAGGTTGAAGAATTTAGAAAGAATTTGAGAGAAAAAAATGGGAAAAATGCGAAAAATCCTGAAAAATAATGTTATACGGCCCGTCGCTCGAGCTATGGTCAAGCGATAAGTGAGCGAGCTAGCTTCTACTTCTATCGTTCGAGCGTGGACCAGTAATAAGCCAGCGACAAACATATTGACAAAAATAGCAATGCATTTTTGAAAAATAAGAAAAATAGTACCTTTTCAAAAAAACAATTATGCCCTTGACAATCAGATGAACTCAGAAATGCATGTGCTCACAAGTAATGCATTATCAATACAACGTTCAGATGTACCCAATCAAGTTCAAAATGGAGTAAAGTGTATAAGGGACTCACGTGTGTAAAGTGCCACTATGTTCTCGTCAACATGACTCCAAACCTTAAATTTGTTAGAAAAGACATGCAAATATCATTGTTAAATAAGGGTTTTCTTTACTGATGAAAGTCAAACCCATAAGTTTTTTAGGACCTGAAAACGAGCTCAATTACTCAGATATTTGTATTTTTCTCTGAATTTAAGCATATAATTTTTATGTTGCTTTTCTCAAATATCGCATCTTATGTGCAGACTCTTATCCATTAAGCGATTAAATTGACCCTTGTAACGAACTTTATGTCTGTTAACCCAAGTCAGTTGACCATAGGCATCAGATTATGAGAAACCCTGCAGACTTAATTACTCGAGTCAAATAGGTTTCGAACAACAGTATAAGATGAACCAAGCAAGTATATATATATATATATATATATATATATATATATATATATATATATATATATATATATTTTTTTTTTTTTTTAAATAATACGTGGAGAGACATCATGAGCTAAGGTCATCTAAATGTAGGTCAATTCAGGTTTAATATCACCTTTTTTTTTGTAGTTTGGCTTTACCTTTTTTTTTTGAATTCGTCTCTTCCTCTTCTACATCTCTCTCAAATCAATTCTATCCCTACATTTTTCTAATAAAGATCTTAACTTATCTCTCGTTAAAGATCTTGATTAATTCATGGCTTCCATCAACAAATTGATGGCTAAAACTATTGAGAGTCTTTACAATTTGAATGATTCATCCACCTCAACTGTGGATATGGAGAAGAGGAATACTCCGTTCAATAATCGGCCATTGGTTAAAAATATTAGTTAACAGAAAGTATTTCAGAAACACGTAGGTGTTCAGATGCATTATCAAGTAACTTCTGTAAGTTCAACAATGGAGCCATTTGATACGTTCTGTACAATCTACAAAGCACCAAGCAAATCACATGAATCGCTAACTTAAGTTATTGAAGCTTATGTTAGGAGACTGAGCAATAGCTTGAGTAGTAAATTGAGTAATATGTATTATGTTGGAATTTACGAGATAATTTTATGTGCAAATTGAAAAAGTCCCCAATTGGTGAGATTACTAGTCAAGTCTCTTCAAATGCAAATGGTGCATATCAAATAGTCAAGTTGTTTTGGATTAATTGTGTCCGTTCAAAAAGGTACATTATGAACAGTAAGGACCTTTCGATAAAGTGCCATCTTGATCATTAAATATGAAAAAGTCAACAAGTGGTTCAAATGGATTTTTGCCAAGATTCAACCATTCCAAAAAGAGACTTGAAAATCTATAAATAGGGACCCCTGATTCCAAATTTTGTACACCAAATTGATTCAAGAAAAAATGATTTCTGAATTCTCTCATCTCTTCAAAAATTTTGTTCTTTTTATTTAGTAGAACTAAAATTCTGTTAGAATTATTTTCAAAAATTACATCCAAGCATTTTAGTTTGTGTCTATTCCATTCGAGAATAATACTGTGATAAAATTAATATTATATTATATTGATTTTGGAAGAAGTATTATATCTTAATAGACAAGTGTTCATTTAATCATGCTAACATTAGGGGATGAAATTTGTGTTAAGGAGATTTGCATTCATATTCATCGCTTCAATTTTATATTCTTTTCATTTATGCATTTCCTATTTTTAGTAAGTTGCAATATGTACATATTTTCATGCACGTGTCTTTGTTTTGATAAGCAAAAACTCTATACTTTATTTTGCACGTAAAATGTTAGTTGATGAATGTAATTATACACTAATTTTTCCAAAAATCTTAAGATAGACTTTATTTTTGTGATTTATCTGGTTTATTCCTTCTCCTTTTCATTTATCATCTAATTTCATATCAATTATTTCAAGGGAAGTTTGCACTTTTGCATGATTATAATATGTTGAATTTTACGGGAAATTTGATTTTGCATATAGAATTTGCGGAAAATAAATGTTACTATTTTGGATTGCATGAATGTATTTATTTCAGTAATCATATTCACCTATTGCACATTTATTTGCACATTTATGGATTGATTAAAATATCTGATTGTATGAATGTATCTATTTTAGTATCTGATCGTTCGTATACACGGTGTTTTTAACATGAAAGATGTATGAAACAATGGGTTTCATTGTGAAGTTCAATTTCCATGAGAAATAGTAAGTGCATGTGTGCATTACATATGGAAATTGTTGAATTTCTAGCTAATTTTGTTTCTTCTGTGGAAGGGTTGACATGAATAAATGGATAGAGTGGAATTCAAATATTTTCTATTATCTATTTATGCGATTTATCTAAGGCTTGTTGTTGGATTCGCAAAAAGTTTGTTCTTGTTTTGCCTAAGGAGTCTATGCTTGAGATGTAATTGTATATGTATAAAATAAATAAGGCAACTGAAAAAACCTATTGGAAAAGAACATTTAGAAACATTTGGTATGGAAGTGCACAACGTTTACTAGATATTGTCATTCCACTTAAAGGATAAAACGAAATGGATGATAATCTATTCGATAGAAAGCTCCACTTAATTTTTATTAAGTTATGTGAGATGGTATTTGTGCAAAATAGAGGTAATAATTTAATATCGCATTATTAAAATTGCACAATGAAAGTGTAAGAATTATAAGGTTGAAAACTGACTATATAAATGATGAATGTGAAAAGAGTTGATAAATAATAACACTACAACAAAATTGTGATTTCGAGACAAATTTTTTTGCGACATACGAAAAGTTGTTGCAATAAGTGATTTAATGCAACACATTTTTAAAGTTTGTTGCGAAAATTGTGATGAAAAAAATAAGTACCAAAAAATATAAAGCGACATAAAAATTTGTCGTGAAATGTGAGAATTTGTGACAAATAATGAAGAATGTTGCCAAAAATTTGAGGGAAGTAAAGCGCCAAAATATTTTTTGTGGGAAACTTATGGCGACAAACTTTTAATTTTTGCAACAAAATGTTTGTGATACAATATGGTCTACTTTTTGCGATAAGAAATATATGTCGCCAAAAATTCTCTACTCCGAGGAAAAATTTGCTACAAGAAAAAACTATTTTTTGCAATGGACAACGAATGTTGCAGTAGATTTTTTACAATGCTTACAGTATGTTTCAAGCTCTAATGTTGTCGTAGAGTATAATGATACATTAACGTATAATGCAGCTGCAAAAACCATCAACGCACTTTTTCAATGATGGTTCCATTGGGATCTATATAAAATTATAAATAATTAACAATGGAAAAATTTTGTTGGTAAAATTTTGAAGTAAAATTTAAAAAAATATTAAATAGTTATCAATGAATATAATTCGTCGAAATTTTTTGAAAAATTTTAAATATCTATTAAACATTTTTCTATGAAAAAGTTCGTTGGTAATTTTAACAAAAAATTATATATAATAAATAAAATTTATAGACAAGATATATTCTATTTATAATGTCTTAAATATTATTTAATGTACTTATCAAGCTTTAAAATATTTAAAATAAATTAATTAAAATTTACAAACAAAATATATTTCATCTGTAACTTTTTTAAATTTTTGAAAAGTAATTATCAAGCTTCAAAAAATTCAAAATAGATCATTTTGATCTACCAATTTTTGTCCTCGTTTAAATTTGCACCTCTCCCTAAAATTTTCAATTTTCCCTTTTAACATTTTCCATTCCCACTTTTTCTTCAAACGTCTCTCCTTTCGACATATTTCATTTTCCCCTTTTCTCTAAAATTTTCAAAGCCCTAATCCCATTTCATTGCCCCTCTCCCTCTCTGTATTCAAAACCCCCAAGCCCGGTCCCTTGTCGAGGCGGAAGAAAAGCGAAAATCTATTTTCATTCTTACCTTACCTCCGTCTCTGCTCTGCTCGACCAGTCAACTGTCGACCTCGGTGCCGTCACGCAGAAGAACTCTTTAATCGTTACCCTTGGAAGCAAAGGAATCCGATTCAGGGATCGGAGGTCTGCCGACTGCCGTCTGTATAGGTTAAGTCTCAGCCACTTCTCTCCATTCTCTTCTTCTGCATCTTAAAAACAAGATAAACATCAACCCCTAAACCCAAAAAACCCATTTCCCCTCACATCTTACACGGTTTATTTTTCCATTTCTTGAAATCCAATCAATTTTTTGAGCTTTGATTCTTGTCTTCCCCCATAGCCGTGTTTCGGGTTGTAATATGCTTTATTGTTTATTAATCAGGGCTAAGAATGAAGGGATTGAAGCCAAATAATCTCTGATTTGGGCAGCAGGTTCATTTTTTGAATACTGGGCGCGGACTTGTACATCGAATTTTCTCTTTTCACCACAGCTGTTCATACCTAAATGTGCAATGATCGAGGAGCAAACCTGTGAAGTATGAACTCAGAAGCAATTGACAAATGTTGTAGTCGCCATAGTGGAGAATATATTGGTAAGGTTATTAATAGTTACTGTATAAGCCATTTGTTGTTATTTTTATTAACTTTTACTTTCACAACGTCCGTACGTTTGAAATTATTTATTTTCTTGATACAGGATTCATCGTGGATTAATTATTTAGTCTGAGTGTAATATTGTACTTAAGGGGATTGGTTCATTTTGTGTTTTGGATAATATGTAGTCTGGTCTTTATTTGGAGAGCAATAGATGTCGGCTTTATGTAATTCTTGTTTCCTTTAATGGTTAAAGTAGAAAGAAAAATAAGCTTGGACAAATATGAAAGAGCTTTTTTTTTGTCTTTCTTATTGAATGATGCATACTTAACAGGGAGTCAGGGACGTGAAAACATTGATTTTTAGTACGTTTGGCTGTAGTGATGGCCTGGGGCTTGGTTTTTGTGACGGCGTTTGTAGCGTGTGTTTTTAAACATTGACTTGGTTCTACAATGTTGTGGCTCATTGTCAAGTTTGTTTGTGGATTGACAGGGCAAGCCTGAGGATAGGATTTTAGGGGGGTAAATAGAAGAACAATGCATTTCTCTACTGCCACGGGTGCACTTTTTTGCCTTCATAGCTTTGTTTGCTGGGATCTGTTTTGCTTTGCTATATTGTTCCCATCATCTTCTTAAACTCACATATTAAGAGATTTATTGTATTTGATTTTCTGATTGTTTGTGTATTTATACAGGCAGAGAAGTTCAGCTTCAGGGAAAGGTGCAAACCTTCTGATTAGTTTGATTTTACTATGTCCTCAGGTACAAGCATAATTTAATTTGAAGTTTTGAATCTCTGCTGCTTCACACTTTCACTTTTATTGTGGGATTTTTCCTGTCATTGTTTCTTTTTCATTTATTTTTGATTTGTTTGTGGGTAGCAACTTCACACAAGGGTATTTTGGGTATTTTCATTGTATTAGGGTTTTTTCTTCTTCTGACTATATATATGTTATTTTATGACATATGGCTTGTAAGCGAAATTAGTAGTCGCCCAACTACTGTATTGTGATTCCTCAAGAAATAAAAATTCCTCTGCAAATCCGTGTGTTTATCTTTTACTTTTATTGTCATCTTTTTCACAACAATTGGTATCAGAGCCAGGTTCGGGTCTGAGGAAAAACGATGGCTGGAGACGAAGTGAAGATATCAGGGATCGAGAAGTTCGATGGCACAGATTTTGGATATTGGAGGATGCAGATAGAGGACTACCTCTATGGGAAGAAACTCCATCTTCCATTGTTGGGGAAGAAACCGGAAAAAATGGAGGAGGCAGATTGGAACCTGTTGGATCGACAGGTTCTAGGGGTTATTCGGCAAACCCTGTCGAGATTCGTTGCACACAACGTCAGTAAGGAGAAGACGACTGCGGGTCTCATGACGGCTTTGTCAGGTATGTATGAAAAGCCTTCAGCAAATAACAAGGTATATTTGATGAAAAAGTTATTCAATTTGAAGATGTCAGAAGGTACGTCTGTTGCACAACATCTGAATGATTTTAACACCATCACAAACCAATTGTCGTCTGTTGAAATTGAATTTGATGATGAGATACGTGCATTAATACTGTTGGCATCATTGCCAAATAGTTGGGAAGCCATGAGAATGGCTATCGCATTTCCCGGTAAATCAAAGTTGAAATATGTTGATATTCGTGATTTGATTTTGGCTGAGGAGGTGCGCAGGAGAGATTCAGGCGAGACCTTGGGCTCGAGTTCAGCACTGAATGTTGATTCTCGAGGGAGATCACAAGACAGGAACTTAAACAAAGGCAGATCAAAATCAATGAATAGGGGCAAGAGCAAGTCAAGGCCTGGTCAGCAGGCAACTTGCTGGAATTATGGCAAAGCTGGCCACATAAAGAAGAACTGTAAAAATCCTAAGAAAATTGAGAATGATAGTGCTAATGTGGTAACTGAAGAAGTACATGATGCACTATTGCTTGCAGTCCACAGTCCAGTTAATGACTGGATACTGGATTCAGGGGCTTCCTTCTATACATCTTCCCATCGGGAGATAATGCAGAACTATGTTGCAGGTGATTTTGGGAAGGTGTACTTGGCTGATGGAGAGGCTTTGAATGTGGTAGGGATGTGAGACATTGACATTGCACTCCCTAATAAGAGCAAATGGACCTTGCAAAAGGTCAGGCACATTCCTGAGTTGAAGAAGAATCTTATTTCTGTTGGGCAGCTTGATGATTGTGGTCATTCAATGGTATTTTCGGAGAACTCTTGGAAGGTCACTAAAGGGGCAACGGTACTGGCTCGGGGTAAGAAAATGAGTACACTCTATTCGACTACTGGTATGAATAATACTATTGCTACTACCGTTGCAGAGAGCACATTAGATTTATGGTATTGCAGGCTTGGCCATATGAGTCAGAAGGGCATGAAAGAACTTCTGTCAAGAGGTAAGCTACCAGAACTGAAGTCAGTTGATCTCGGAATGTGTGAGAGTTGCATCATGGGGAAACAAAAGAAGGTCAGTTTCTTAAAAGGTGGCAGAACACTGAGACCTGAAAAACTGGATCTTGTGCACACAGACGTGTGGGGACCTTCCCCAGTAGCATCTCTTGGAGGTTCTCGTTACTATGTCACGTTCATTGATGACCATAGCAGGAAGGTATGGGTTTATTTTTTGAAGCATAAATCTGAAGTATTTAATGTATTTAAAGTTTGGAAAGCCATGGTAGAAACAGAAACAGACTTGAAGCTGAAATGTTTGAGGTCTAATAATGGTGGTGAGTACAATGATGCCGGGTTTAAGGAATACTGTATAGCTCAGGGCATCAGAATGGAGAAGACCATTCCTGGGACACCACAGCAAAATGGAGTTGCTGAACGTATGAACAGAACCATAAATGAGCGTGCTAGAAGCATAAGGCTGCACGCTGGATTACCACCTACTTTCTGGGCAGATGCAGTCAGCATTGCAGTCTACTTGCTGAACAGAGGGCCATCAGTTCCATTGGATTGTGGATTGCCTGAGGAGGCTTGGAGTGGGAAAGAGGTCAAATTTTCTCACCTTAAAACTTTTGGCTGTCTTTCCTATGTTCTTGTTGATTCTGATGATCATAGTAAACTTGAGGCTAAGTCAAAGAAATGTTATTTCATTGGCTATGGAGACGAGGCATATGGCTATCGTTTCTGGGATGATCAAGGTCGGAAGATTATAAGAAGCAGGAATGTGATCTTCAATGAGAAGATTGTGTACAAGGACAAGTCCAGTACAGTTGTTGAAGCAGCTCTTCAGGAGGTTGAGTTTGTGAGATTGGATGACCTACCAGAGGCCACAGTGCTGTGCAGAGATGTGAGTGACGGGGAAAGTGGGTCCGATGCACCCACTTCTATTATTTCGCAGTCAGATCCAGAGCCGTCCACTCCTACAGTTGCAGTTCGCAGGTCAGTCAGGACTATTCGGCCTCCAGAGCGGTTCTCACCTACTTTAAATTATATTCTGTTGACAGATGATGGAGAACCGCAGAGTTACAAAGAAACCTTGTAAGATGAAAATTCTAGCAAGTGGGAGTTGGCCATGAAGGATGAGATGGATTCTTTGTTAGGGAATCAGACATGGGAGTTGACAAAACTTCCACCAGGGAAGAAGGCATTGCACAACAAGTGGGTGTACCGGGTGAAAACTGAGCATGATGGCAGTAAAAGGTACAAGGCTAGACTTGTTGTAAAGGGCTTTCAGCAGAAGCATGGTATTGATTACTCTGAGATTTTCTCTCCTGTGGTGAAGATTACAACCATCAGGTTAGTGTTGTCCATGGTTGCTACTGAAGATTTATTTCTTGAGCAGTTAGATGTGAAAACAGCTTTTCTTCATGGAGACCTTGAAGAAGACATCTACATGCACCAACCTGAGGGGTTTGTAGTGCAGGGAAAGGAAGGTTCAGTTTGTAGACTGAAGAAGAGCTTGTATGGCCTGAAACAAGCTCCTAGACAGTGGTACAAGAAATTTGACAGCTTTATGTGCAGTGTAGGGTATATCAGATGTCAGGCAGATCACTGTTGCTATGTCAGGCACTTTGACAATTCTTACATTATTTTGTTGCTGTATGTGGATGACATGCTTATTGCAGGGGCTTGCATTGATGAGATCAATAATCTAAAGAAAGCAGATGTCAGAGCATTTTGCAATGAAGGATTTGGGAGCTGCAAAGCAAATCCTTGGCATGAGAATTGTTAGAGACAGAGTCAGGGGCACGTTGAGACTCTCACAGGCTGAGTATGTGAAAAAGATACTCAGCAGGTTCAATATGGACAAGGCCAAACCAGTTGGCACACCCTTGGCGGTCACTTGACTCGGAAGGATCGGTCACCTAAGTCGGAGGAGGAACGAGATTACATGAGTAAGGTTCCTTATGCCTCGGCTATTGGTTCACTTATGTATGCTATGGTTTGCACTAGACCGGATATTGTCCATGCAAAGGAGTTGTGAGTAGATACATGAGTAATCCAGGAAAACAACATTGGGAAGCAGTGAAGTGGATTCTGAGGTACCTAAAAGGCTCCTCAGAAACGTGCTTGTGTTTCTCAGGAGAGAGCTTGGAGGTGAAGGGCTATGTTGATGCTAATTTAGCTGGAGATACTGATAGCAGGAAAAGTACCACAGGGTTTGTTTATACTCTGGGTGGTACTACAGTTTCATGGGGTTCTAATCTACAGAAAACAGTTTCTTTATCTACTACAGAAGCTGAGTACATTGCAATATCAGAAGCGGCAAAGGAGATGATTTGGATACAGGGCTTCTTGGAGGAATTGGGCAAAAAGAATCAGAAGGGTACTCTCTACAGCGATAGTCAGAGTGCTATATTCCTTGCCAAGAATCCAGCTTTTCACTCCAGGACTAAGCACATTCAGATCAGGTATCACTTTATACGGTCATTGTTAGATGATGGACAGTTGCTGCTTGAGAAAATTTGTGGAAGTAAGAACCCTGCTGATATGTTGACAAAGGGTGTTACACTTGAGAAACTGAAGCTGTGTGCAACTTCAGTTGGTCTTCTAGCTTGAAGACATGGGTAGTGAGTTGCAGAGGTGGAGGACATCATGTTTGAGGAAGAAGGTGATACAATGGGTGCATCAGTCTCCAAGTGGGAGATTGTTGAGTTGTGTGGAGCCTGACTGTACTGGACACCCAGCCACAACTGGCGGGTCGAGCTTCATATAAGGGTATTTTCATTGTATTAGGGTTTTTTCTTCTTTTGACTATATATATGTTATTTTATGACATATGACTTGTAAGCGAAATTAGTAGTCGCCCAACTACTGTATTGTGATTCCTCAAGAAATAAAAATTCCTTTGCAAATCCGTGTGTTTATCTTTTACTTTTATTGTCATCTTTTTCACAACATTAATATCTAGTTCTTATCTGAATCCCGATATGTTAGTATCTTCCCCGAGTCTAATATTTAGTAATGAAATTTGCTTTGCTTTGGTGGTTATCCAATACATAATTGTAAATAACAAATGAAGTAAATTGATAACCCCTGTAATCAATATCATTTGCTTCATTTATAGCTAAGAAGGTTTAGATGTCAGTTAAGCTTAAGGAAAATGCAACTATTCATGGTTTGGTACAGAACTTGGAATTGTTGAGGATGCTTTTGATCTTGTTTCTCGGTGGTTGTGCAAATTACGAAAAGCTCCTGCTAGTACTTCACATGCTTGTGGTGGTGGTTCTGCAGCAGATGGGAGTGGACTCTTTGATCGTTTTTATGGAAGTTACGATTGATGTACCTCATTTCTTTTTGTTTGTAGAAGATAGAGCTTTCAATAGTCTGAATAAATATTTTTGTAACATTTTTTATTTTTTTTCGAACTCTAAAATTAAGGAATTGAATGGATATATTTTCAATTTCTATGTATGTTAGTTTGTACATTATAATTTTTTCATTTTTTATTTCTCGGTTTGAACTGTAATAAATTAAGTTCTCAAAAAAATAATTATTAAAATAAAATCATTTTTTAAAGATTTTAATTCATAATAGCGATGGAAATTCGTTGGTAATCATCAACGGACATAATTTGCATCAAATAAATAGTGTTGCTATTTCGTATTTTCTGCGGCAAATCAATAGTGTTACAATTTTGTTAACACGATGAATGGTCGAAAGTTGTCACAAAATACATTTAGTGACTTGACGTTTGCATCAAACATATTTCTTGCAAAAAGTTTATTGGTATATTCGTTGCGACAAACTGATTTGTAGTCCTTTAAATTTTTCGCGACACATTCATTGCGACGACATTATGGCTACAGATATTTTGTCGCCATTTCATATTTTTCGCGTCAAATAAATAGTGTTGCGATTTTGTTACTGCGATGAATGATCGAAAGTTGTCGCAGAACATATTCCGTGACTCATATAGTGCGACAATGCCCGCAACAAACGTATTGTCGTCACTAAATTACTTTTGCAACAAAATCTCAATTTTTGCGACAATATTTTTTTGTCGCGAAATCACAGTTTTGTTGTAGTGTAAATTTGGTTCGACCTAGGAATAATGGAGATCAAACTGTTCATTCTCAACATAAGTTTGGGTCTATCCAAGACTTTATTAGGGAAACATTGTCTACACATCACATTCTTAATAAATACCTTACACGTCATAGAAAATTTTCAATGAAAATAGAAATGTTGAAAGCCCTTGTATATACGAGAATGTTATACAAACATTATGGACCCAAAACCAAAAATTGTTAAATTGGGAGTCTTAAGTACGAAAAGGCACGAGCTTTCATAATACAATGACATTCCTAGTCATTTATATATTGACTAAAGGTGAAGTGAAATTGTTTCCCTGGTAGATACACATAATTAATGGTATGATAGAACTTAAAAAGAGTGGATTACTGTTTTAATGCTTAGCTCGGTCTTACTCAGTATTATGAGGATATGATTGTTCAAAATATATTCTCAGCCAAAGTTCATATACATTCCAAGATATTATGGTGAGTGGCGGTGCTTACTTCAAATTAGAATTTGGAATATTTGAAGAATATTTAAAATAATAAAATGTACTGGAGTGAGTAACTTATTAAACTTAAGATGTACATTATGTAAAAAAACTGGACATTCAATGCTAGAATTTAAAATCTACTAATAAACATATTTTACTATCGAGTGTGTAGTTTTTTCGTAAAATATTTCCTTCCAACTTGAGAATTGGAAGATGGTAGTGTAATTATACACTTTCTTGACCGTTTAAACACGAATATTTAGGAGTATTATACACTTTCTTGACCATTATACCACATGAATTAAAGGTAAATTACATCAAGAACTTGAAATTTTAGAGCTCGAAATTGAAGATCAAGATTTCTTATATTCATTCATGTTATGGGTGACATATTTTCATTATTTATTTATAATATCATAGAAATTATGCTAGGCTAGATTATTGTTTTCATCAGATGAGGATGAAACCTATATTTTCTTATTTTTAAATCAAAGGCCCATAGTTAGTATATTCGTGGTTTTTATATAATTGATATTACATGCTTTATTGTATTACTTGATTGATTGACTACCATTAGGTAATTAGTTATTTATTATAGTACTAGGAAGTTCATAATACGTTAGAATTTTACAATTTCAACTACGGGCAATTGGTGTTAGGAATAAAATGTATGGTATGTACATTCTTATTGATAATCGTGTGCATGAATGTATTACTTTGCTTATGAATTTAGAATTGGAATATGACCGAGTCATGCTTAGACTAGGTTCATCTTAGCTCGGGAGAAATAGTTAGATATAATTGAATTATCAATTGTTAAGAACACAATAATGTCACTAATTACAGAGGTTTAGAATTTAAAATAGGATAAAGATAGGTGGACTCATAAATCCAATACAATAATTCATTCATTCATAAAACAAGCTTTTACATAACCAGTAGAATAAATTGGAATAATAATAAAACACCTCTTTTTTTTCATAAACATTCGAATTTGATTACAAATTAATAATCCAATCTAAAGCTTATTCCTCATGGGACGATATTATCAAGTCATCACATTACTACTTTTCAACGATCCTGTATGCTTGCGGTTTCACACGAACTAAAAAGTAAATTAGATCTTTAAATAAAGCTAGAATGAAGCATGATGGTTTCAATATTTTTGAAGAATTTCTTAATTAGTGACATCCGTGCTTGTTATATGATTTAATCGAAACAACTAGCTATATACATGTTCATAGATTGCTATGTATAATGTTAAATCTCGACATGTACATCGTACATATAATATCATTCGACAGTTATTCTCAAATTGAACGATATTAATTGATTTTGTTGAGTCAAAGGATAACTGTTGAGAATAGAAATCGGATCCACAAATTTCTCTCACCGTGCCGGGATTTTCGCCTCTTAAATTCACTAATTTTGATGCTCAAACTGCAGGAATAGGAGAAAAGGCTATTTGGGAAGGAGATATTTAAATTTTGCATGCCTCTTCTACTCTCAGGCAAGAGTATTTATAGATTTTTCTTACGGTTCTAAGGTAATTCGGTCATCCCACAAGAAATGACAGGTGGCAGTCTTTTATTGGCTAGCTCGTAACTGATTCTGTTACAGTATCATGTTATAGTCACTTGCCCATGTGCACTTCAGTAACGGTTTCAGGCCAACCTGGATGCGAAAGTAGTTTGCTTACTTTGCATAATTTATGCCTCGCAAATAGAGAGCAAGGTCCACGAAGTATATTTCTTAGCTAAACAAATAGTCTCTGAAGTCCAATTTCATTATTTATATTAAATCTACTGCCACAATTATGAATCTCATATTAGATCTTCCTCTAGTAGTGGCCCAACGAAGTCAATGCCGCATTTGGCGAAATGCCAAGGGCCACTGATGGTCACTAGCTTTTGTACGGGTTGTCGTGGTATTGATGTTAACTTTTGACACTTCACATTTTCTGGCAAAGTTTATGGCCTCTTTCCTCGTATTGGGCCAATAATCCCATTCCAAAGCCTTTTTGCGCTAGGAGTGTCCACTGCCATAGTTTCCACATATACCCTCATAGATTTTTTTGTTACATATAAAGCGTTGTTCTCATTTATGCATCTGAACAGTGAGTGTATACCCTCGTTTAAATAAGATATCAACTTGTAGTGTTCTTACAGCCCTTACTCGCAATTTTTGTGTTGCCTTTTATCTTTGGGAGCTGTCCCATCTGTTAGATAAAAGATGATTTCTTGCATCCATGAGACTTTATCCTGTATCCATGAGGTTCTTCCCCTTTTTGGCCAACTACCTCAATATGTCTAAGATCAAAATTGATAATTTTTCAATCTAAATATTTCCCGTCAGGAATTTTACCATATATAGAAAATTTGAAAGCAATTTTATGGACACTGTTTTAAATAGTTCCATGTCCTTTAAATTTTCCAGGTTTAACAAAGCATCCGCACGCTCTTTTTCCTCTCTAGGGATCAAAGTTCAAATTTGTTGAAATTTTGAGAAGATGTTATGGCTTATGCAAGATAAGCATCCATTATTTTATCCTATATTGTGAACTTTCCATTCACTTGATTTATTACCAAGTGCAAGTCATTTTTTATTTCTACATTTTGAGCTTGCATTTATATCTCTAGCCGTAGGCCTGCCAATAAGGCTTCATATTCGGCTACATTTTTGTTACATTAAACTCGAACCTTATGCGCAATTCAATTGTGCCCTTCTAAGCTTGTCAAGATTGTGCATGCTCTAGAACTAGTATCTCCTAATGATCCATCTATAAATAATTTCCATGTTCCGTGTTCAACTAGGGCGCAACTTTCATGATGTTGTAATAAGGCATTGGCCACCTTTTCCATATCCAGTTTGTTGCCCTTCTTCCTTTATCAGTACGGAGTTGACTGCCACCTTAGAGACTGCTAAATATACCAGTAGTTTTTCTCCATTTTCGGGTTTAGCTAGTAGGGATGCTTTCCCTAATGATCTTTTAGTGCTTGGAATGTCGGTTCACATTCACTGTTCTATTCAAATTTATTTCATCATTTCAACACTTTGAAGAAATGGGAACATTTATCCGATGCTAATGATACCAACCTACTTAGGGCAGCAACCCTTCTCGTTAGGCTTTTTACGTTTATTTGTTTAGATGGGGATCACATTTTTATAAGGGCCTAAATTTTGTTGGCGTTCACTTTAATACCTTGCTGATTGACCATACACACGAGGAATTTTTTGTATTTAACTTAGAAGGTGCATTTTAGCAGATTAAACACCATTCTTTATTTTCGTAGTACATTAAAAGCCTCTTCTAAGTGTTTTAAGTGGTCCTAAGCCTAAAGGTTTTTTATCAGCATGTCATAAATGTATACTTCCATCGTCTTTCCTAAATAATTTGTGAACATTTTGTTTAATAAGTCTTTGGTACGTAGCCCTCGTATTTTTCAGTCCAAACGACATTACCTTATATAGTATAGTCCTCGCATTTTGTCATGAATGCCGTATGCTCCCTATTAGGTTTATATGTAGGATTTGATTATATCTTGAATATGAATCCATGAAACTTAACAACTCGTGTCGCTCAGTTGCCTCCACCAGCTGATCAATTTTGGGGAGCGGGAAGCTATCATTAGGACAATCTTTATTCAAGTCTGTGAAATCTTGGCATGTTCACCATTTTTTGTTTCTCTTTATACTAGGACCGAATTACGTACACAAACTAGATATTGAGCTTCATGAATAAAGCCATTTTCTAACGGTTTATCTACCTTGCTTTCCAATGCCTCGTATTTTTTAGTGCTCGTTGGTTGGCGCCTTTGCATCTTAAGCTTAATATAGGGATTGATTTTTAGGGCTGGAAACTTTGGGATCTATTCCCACCGTGTCAACATGTTTTTAGGCAAACACATCTAGGTGTGTAGCTAGAAAGCTTTTCAGAAAACCTTTTTGATATGAACTAACAAGAAAGCTTTGTAGCTCTTCTACTGCAACTGTCTTTGACATGCAATTAGTTACGTGGGGGTCGATTGAGTCAATAATTTCCAGTCTATCCCCGGGGTTACTCATTTGAAATATGGAATCAATATTCTTGGGAACTCTCATGTCTCCTTTTTTGTTACTTTCATAATTCATGCATTGGATACCTTATTTTAGAGACATTTCACCTTTGTTCGTGGAATACGTCACATATGGATGACGGAGAAAAATGATTATGTTTGCCTGCTTCATGGTAGGCCATCCAAGGATTCCATTGTACACGAATTTATCATTGATGGTATTGAAATTCATATACCCTTGATAGACCTAGGGCTCCTTTCTTATTTTCACTAACAGAGTGGCCTATCCTTAAACAATCAAGCCTCTTTTTGTGTTGCGGTGAGGACTCGACACAGAGGTCCAAGGGCTATATTTTTGCATTCAGTTGAAAGCTTCGTCTATAGCACGTTGTCTGTGTTTTGATAGTCCAGGAGCATGCGGTGAAAACATTCTCCTGTTATTACTACATGGCTCACGATTAGCTCCTATTTGATTATTGAAATTTCATTTTAGGCTTTATAGAAGTTATTAAAGAGGTTAGGGACTATGGATTACCTGCTTATCCGATGACTCATACATTTAACTTTCAGGCATTTATCTTTGTGCACAGAGCAGCATGTTCCACGTTAACGTTTTGAGATCCTCAACTATCTTCTAGATGGCCTCCTGCTAACCTTTTTTCCGTAAGCGACTGGGCTGAGAGAGAAGACTGATTTTCTCATAGTTCTCTTGTGATATTTTCTTGCCGCTCTAATATTGCATTTGCATTAGTTGGAAAGCCATTGACCTTTCAGTTCTTATCCTGCGATACTCCTGCTAATGCTTGATTTTCCTTTGCTTGTTTCATTACCTAAAATCTCAAGGATTTCTCTGCTGTATTAGAGAATCTCGTGGTTAATGTTGTTTTAATTTCTCACAGACGGTGCCAATGTTTTATAATAGAAATCAGATCAACAAATTCTTCTTAGCTAGCTAGGATTTCGGCCTTATAAAATCACTAGTTTGATTCTCAAATTGGAGAAAGAGGAAAAAAGGCTATTTGGGAGGGAGATATTTGAATTTTACATGCCTATTCTACTCTTAGGTGGGAGTATTTATAGATTTCCCTCAAGGCTCTGGGGCAATTCGGTCATTCTAGGAGAAATGATAGGTAGCCGCCTTTTATGGGCTAACTTGTAACCTATTCTTTTGTAGTATCACGTTTTACTCACTTGCCCATGTGCGCTTCAATAATGATTTCTAGACAGCTTGAATGGAAGAGTTGTTTGCCTACTTTGTGCGAGCCCTTTACACTAGGTTCCTTCTTTACATCATTTATTTGTTGCAAGTAGTGAGCAAGCTCCGCGGAGTATATTTCTTTACTCAACAATAACCTAGCAGATGCTTTTGCAAATTGGTTATCTATAGGGAATAGATTGTACATCAAGGAAAATAGGTTTAAAACGTAAACTAATGGGTCAACTAAATGGAAACTCACAAGAAATCCCACCGACTAGGTTCAACAACAAAACTAGTTATGCATAACCTATGAGACGCATTTTGCAGCTTTAACTCCTTCTCATTCCTATGATGCAAATAAGTGTTGTCTACCAAAGAATGGTTAGGATAAGCTATACTTTTAATGATGACTATATCTTATAAATAGTACAAAATAGATGTCGAGTACTCTTTATGAAAAAATCACCTATGTGAGTGAAAACTTGACCAACGGTAGTTTGGTAGGAAGACAGTGAAGAACCAAAGTTTGATATGAGAGAATGTGTTTCGTCTATTTCCTAGACTTACAATAATGGTTGACAATTTAAAATATTGTGTTCACTAATTAGCCAAGTGAGTCCGCTAGATTCTTATTAAGGAAGGTTCAAAGTGAAAGCTACCAATCCACATGCATTATATCTTTGTATTACTCTTCTTCGTCTTCTTTGTTCTGAGTTGACTTCTTCTATTAATGTTAAGGATTGTTGGAATTTACAAGATAATTTTTATGTGTGAATAGAAAATGTCTTCAATTGGTGCAATGATTAGTCACAATTCTTCAAATATTGATGGTGCCTATCAAAAAGTCGTGTTTTTTCAGATTGATTGTGACTATTCAAAATGATACTATGAAAAATCATGACCTTTCGATGGGTGCTACTAGATTATTAAATATGAAAAATTGGGATCTAATGGTTCAAAATGGAGTTTTGACAAAAGATATAACCATTTCAAAATGACGCTTGAAAGTCTATAAATAGACCCTTAATTCTAAATTTCCGGTGGAAAATCAATTCAATAAAAACTAATTTTTAAATTCTCTCATCTCTTCAAAAATTATGTTCTTTTTATTTTTCAAAATAAAATTATTTTGAAAAGTAAATATCCTGTCCGAGCAATTTAGTTCTTGTCTGTGCCGTTCGAAAAGAATACTGTCAATACTTTGGTTCTCCAGTTTATGCTATATTAATCTTGGAAGAAACATTACATTTTGGAAGACAAACGTTCGTTTAATCATGTTAGCTCCATTGCAATGAGATTTGCATTTGCATACCCTATTTTATTTATCTCCTTCTAATTTTATCATTTTTTACATTTCAGTAAGTCAGAATTTGTGCATATTTTCAAGCGCGTATCATAGTTTCGGTAAGTGAAAACTCTATACTTTATTTTTTTTGGAAAATTAGGTTTTATTAGTTGGTTTGCGACTAATTTTTTAGTGGGTCCCATTAGTTGGACAAAATATTGGCCAGGTTTGTTCTATTTCATGAGTAGATTAATGTAATGTATTTATTCTCTCAAAATCAATGTAGGGTCAATGAGAAATTAAGGCCAAAAGATGACCACTTGAAGTTGAAATAAATTGGAATAAAAATTGGTGGGAAATTGGAAAAGTGTCAATCCAACATACGAAAGTTAGAAAAATATAAACCACTTTATATTGCTCAACTTTGGGACTTGGGTTTGGGCTCCGAGGAGTACCAATAGTCTTTAAACGGGAGAGAATCTACATGCTAGTAGGATCGGTACGTCACGAGCACGAGTTGTTGGCGGCGGGGCTTGGGCTTTGATTTGGACTTGGACTAAGCTGATATATATATATATATATATATATTAGTCAAATAATTTTTGATTTATATTATTTTATTATTATTTAAAATAATAATATATTTAATTTATATTATTTTTCCCCTATTTTTGTGTACGTGACACATGGATTCTTCTAGAAGGACAGTTGACTGTCCAACAGTTTGTGTCTGTTGAAGACACAGAACTTTTCGGCTGTTTTGTCTTTGGACACAACCTTTCAACTTCTATAAATAGGTCTCACACCGCGGTTTCCAGAAAATAATTTTCGTGCATTTTAGTCCTCAAATTTTTAGAGAGATCAAAACTTGAGTATGTTCGCCAGGTCTTGTAATTTGTAGTGCTACTATTACAATTCGAGATCGTTATTTCTTGGGAGACGAGTGTCGAAATACCGCCGCACCAATTTGGGGCATTATCATCTTAAGGAGAAAGAGTCGAACTCTTGCCTCGACCATTAACATTTTATAGCATTCAATTTTTAACGACGTTATTATGCCCAAATCAATTTACGGTGATATAATTACTTGCCAACATCTAGCAATCTTAAGACGATAATGGCAAGTAATACTGTATCTGTCGTACCCCCTAATAATGCTCACGGGGAGAAACTGGAAAAATTCACGGGAGTGAATTTTAAGAGATGGCAACAGAAAATGTTGTTCTATCTCACGACTCTGAATTTGGCAAAAGTCTTAAGTGAAGATGCTAAAATTGTTGAGGAGAATGAAACAGATTCTAAAAAACGAGCAGCATTTGATGCATGGTGTCATAGTGACTTCTTGTGTAGGAACTACATCCTAAATTGCCTTGACAACACACTATGCGACGTATACCATTTGGTCAAGACAACTAAATTACCGTGGGAATCATTGGAAAAGAAGTAAAAAATGGAAGATGCCAGATTGAAGAAATTCATTGTAGGCAAATTCCTGGACTTCAAAATGGTAGACTCTAAAACAGTAATGAATCAAGTCCAAGACTTATAAATCATCATATACATGCAGAAGGTATGAACCTCCGTGAGTTATTTCAGGTCGCTATGATTATCGAAAAATTACCACCAATGTGGAAAGATTTCAAGAACTACCTGAAATATAAACACAAGGAAATAAGACTTGAAGATCTGATTGTACGATTAAGAATTGAGGAAGATAATTTCAATTCTGAAAAGAAATCTGGAAAGCTATAAATAGAGTCTAAAGTCATTTGGTGGAGCCAAATGCTAGCAAGAAAAGGAAGCACTCGGGTAATGGCAAACAAAAGATCAAGGCCAAGAAATTCAAAGAAAATTGCTATGACTGCGGTAAGCCCAGTTACGTTGCAAAGGACTACCGATAGAAAACACAATACAAAAAGGACCAAGTGCACTTGACTGAGAAAGACATAATGTCTAATGGTGTGTCTGAACTAATGTTCTCATCTGTTGTATTTGAATCAAACATGGTGGACAATAAGAGAGAATGGTTCGTTGATACTGGTACTACTCGTCATGTTTGTTCTTCTTACACTCTTATCAATGGACTACAACTATTCATGGGCAACTCCGCAACATCAAAAGTTGTTGGTCTAGGTAAATTAGTGCTGAAGATAACATCAGGGAAAGAAGTAACACTCGTTGATGTGCTGCATGTTCCCGATATTTGCAAAAACTTGGTGTCTAGAGCCTTTTTAATCAAGAGTGGGTTTAGACTAGTATTCGAATCTGACAAGTTTGTACTCACCAAAATGGCATGTTTGTAGGCAAGGGGTACTTAGCTAATGGGCTATTCAAAATGAATGAAGTGCCTCTACTCCGTGATTTTGATATTAATAAAAATAAATCATCTCCTTACGTGAATGAGTCTTCTAACTTATGGAACAATATGTTAGGACATGTAAATGTTAATACTTTACGTAAATTAGTAAGTTTAGATTTATTGTCTTCTATTTCCTTTGATCAAAATCATTGGTGTGAAACATATGTAGAGCTAAAACACAGTTTTATTTAGTTGAAAGGAACTTGAATCCCCTAGAATGAATTCATAGTGATATTTGTGATTTAAAGTTTGTACAAACTAGATGAGGTAAAAAGTATTTTATTACTTTTATAGATGATTGCATAATGTACTGTTATGTCTATTTGCTAAAGAGTAAAGATGAAGCCTTAGAAACATTTAAACAGTACAACAATGAGGTTGAAAATCAACTAATCAAGCGAATAAAAGTTGTTCGTAGTGATAGATGTGGGGAATATGAAACATCGATTGAAGAATTTTGTTCAGATTCTAGGATTATTCATCAAACTACAGCTCCTTATTTACCTTAGTCAAATGGTATTGCGAAACACAAAAATCGTACTCTGAAAGAAATGATGAACGCTATGTTGATTAGTTCTGGTTTACCTCAAAATTTGTGGGGGGAAGTAATTCTCTCAGCTAACCACATTCAAAATAAATTACCACACAAAAGTAGGAACAAAACTCCTTATGAGTTATGGAAATGTCATAAACCTTCGTACAAATACTTAAAAGTGTGGGGATGCTTGACTAAGGTAGAAATATCAAAGTTTAAACAAGTTAAAATAGGACCTAAGACCATCAATTGCATATTCATTGGATATGCTAATAACAGTAATGCTTATCGGTTCCTTGTACATAAGTCGGACATTTTGGATGTACATGAAAATACTATCATTGAAACTAGAAATACTGTATTTTTTGAGGATAAGTTTCCTTGTAAGGACAGGAAAGAAAAACGGACTTATGATACTGCAATTGGTAATCATCAAAGTAATGAAGAACCAAGACGAAGCAAAAGGACCAAAACATTTACATCTTTTGGTCCAGATTTTTTAACTTATTTGTTAGAAAATGAACCTATGACATTCAATGAATCATTGTTTAGTCTAGAAGCTCCATTCTGAAAAGAGGCTATCAATAGTGAAATTGATTCTATTATGTAGAATCATACCCGAGAATCGGTATATCTCCCACTCGATAACAAACTGTTAGGTTGTAAATGGATTTTGAAAAGAAAATTAAAGACTAAAGGATCAGTTGATAAATATAAGGACAGATTGGTAGCTAAAGGATTCAAACAAAAAAAAGGCCTTGATTTTTTCGATACATACTCACTTGTGACAAGGATAACATCAATTAGAGTATTAATTGCAATCATAGCATTCCATAATTAGGAAATCAATAAGATGGACCGTCAAAACAGCTTTCTTAAATGGTGACTAGAAGAAGAAATTTACATGGAACAACTCGAAGAGTTCATTGCTCCTGGATAGGAGAAAAATGTGTGTAGGCTAGTTAAGTCGTTATATAGATTAAAGCAAGCTCCAAAATAATGGCATACAAACTTTGACAAAACTATGTTGTCAAATGGTTTTAACATTAACGAGTGTGATAAATGTGTTTATATTAAAACCACACTTAATGCATGTATAATCGTATGTCTATATATTGATGATATGCTAATTATGGATAGTAATTATGATATCATAACAAATATCAAGAAAATATTGACAAAACATTTTGAAATGAAAGATATGGGTATTGCAGATGTAATATTAGGAATTAAAATCCTTAAAATATCTGAGGGACTTATCTTATCTCAATCTCACTATGTTGAGATTGTACTTAGGAAGTTTCATATATATGATGAAAGTCCAGTTAAAACACCGGTAGACGTAAATCTACATTTGGTCAATCATAAAGGCGAACCCATAACTCAATTAGAGAATTCTCGGATAATAGGCAGTCTAATGTATATTACAAGCTGCACTCATCTGGATATTGCATATGTAGTAAACAAACTTAGTAGATATACAAGTAACTCAAATAATGACTATTGGAAGATACTGGTAAGGGTTATTAGATATATACGATACACTTCAAATATTGGATTACATTATACTAGATATCCATCTGTATTAAAAGGATACAGTGATGCTAATTGGATATCAAATACAAAAGACTCAAAATCCACTACTGGGTATGTTTTTACCATTGGTGGTGCGGTCCTATCTTTAAAGTCCTTTAAACAAACATGTATAGCTTGATCCACAATGGAATCTGAGTTCATAACTTTAGATAAAGTAGGAGAGAAAGCAGAATGTCTTCGAAATTTTTTAGAGCATATTCCATGTTGGCATAAACCTATGCTTGCAATTAGTATACATTGTGCTAGTCAGTCGGCTATCAGTAGAGCACAAAGTAACATGTATAATGGCGAGTCTCCACATATTCATCGAAGACATAATACAATTAAGCAGTTAATCTCAAATGGTGTTATTTTCATAGATTATGTAAAGTCTAGAGAAAATCTTAGGGATCCGCTTACCAAAGGTTTACTAAGAGATCAAGTATACTGCCTATCAAGGGGAATGGGCTTAAAACCTACTACGCAATAATCTTTGTAATGGTAAGCCAACCTTACTGATTGGAGATCCCAAAATCTTGGTTCAATGGGACAACTAAGTTACGAAGATTCAAAGAAACACTTCGGAGTTAACTCATACCCATTCCTACGATAAGAAAGTGCCATCTACAGAAATGTTTAGATTAAGTTATACTTCTAATGAATTTTATCCTTGATAGGATAAATTTCTCTCAATGTAGCCACAATGCTATCTTTATCAATCGAGTTCACTTTGTTCTCTTTCTTGTTTTATTTTTTATGTCGGTATTCCTTTGCAAAATGTTCCGATTTTCCACATACAGGACAATCTCTCTTGGGCTTGTTCTTAGACCTTTTTGTAATCCTCGTTAGAAGATTTTCTCTTATTTGATTTGCTGAATGGATCTGTCTTTTCCATGGCATTGGCTTTTGTCTTACCTCTTGTCTTTGATTCTTCCTCAATTCGAAGATTTTTTTGAATTTGTTCCAAAGAATAATCTTCATTTAATATCCTTTCCAAGTCTTTGGGAGTTTAGCAATAATTTCTCCACTCGTAAGGATTCCAAAAGTTCTATCTTGACCACTTTTAAATTATTGACAAGAACATGTAATTCATGCACTTGGCAAAGAAGGGGAATATTCTCAAGAAACTTAAAATCGAAATACCTTGATATCAAAAATTTCTTTGTACCTTATTTTTTGGCTTTTTATTTTTTCTGCAAAACTTTCATAATCTCTTTCGTCGAAGATGTGTTGGTGTAAAATCATACAACCGGTCGGATAGTGCATTGAGTATGTGACTGCTGCAAATCAATTCTTCTTCTTAGTGCTTTTGCCTTTCATTTCGTACTGTATCAGTATCTTCATCCATTGGTTCCGAAAGTGGTTTCAAATCAAGATAAAGTATGTAAAATGTTTTCAATGCCTTGAGAAGGAATTTCAACTTGTCTTGGCACCGAGTGAAATTTATTCCTCGAAATGATCCAACCAAACAAGATCTTAATTGAAGAGTTTGATTGTTGCCATGATTGTCTCATTCTCTATCCAAATATCATTTCGGATTATTGGTGAATATTATCCTTCAAGTGGAATGGAGAAGATAGCAAAAATAAGAACACCAAAAAACTTAGAAAAAAGGCTAAAACATGTGATCATTGTCCATAAACGATATTTGCTCCCTCTAGGATTAATTTTGATGTTTAAGGGACTCTTGACAAATGGCTTGTAGGATTTAATCCAGCCTTGTCGAAGAAAATATTTAAGCACTAGTATTTTACTTCCAAAACTTAGATGGATCCAGACTTGTTTGATAACATTTGTAAAAAGTGGATATATTGTAATATCATTGAAACATATAATGATAATTAATTTAGAGTGATCAAACATTCATGTGGGAATATAAAGTAAGTGCGAAAGGAATCAGAAGAAAAAAAAAACAACAAAGTCAGGAACTTGGGCGACTATCGAGGCTTGTGGCCGGGTAATCGCCAAGCTTTATATTTTGGCTCCTGAGGCTAAATGACTACACTGGACGATCGCCCATAATTTTAGTGGGGTGACCGCTCAGTTCAATATTTCTGGTTGTTGCATTTCGAATTTTCTGGTGACGTTTTGATTGTTTTCACACCTCTTTGGTTTGATTTTGGCACCCATTTGTGCATGAGAACTGTAACAACTGTTTATGTGGATGGTTTTCATGTTGGAAAATATAACATAATATTAACATCACTTACATCCAAATGAAAGATCCAAACTTGGATTTCTTAAAGTGCTCTTCAAGTTCATATTGCTTGATTTGAACTTGGATTAATGTTTGTTTTGTAACACACCCAAAATCTAAGTTAACTCTTTACAATGATTTCTCCGTTGCTAATACCCAACGACGTTGGTAATACTTGAAATTAGGGCAATAGCACCATGTCACATTTAGCACTATATGCATGTCAAGAAATGAATATTATATTAAATATATGTTAATGACATGTGTAGTATTTATTTATTACACAAAGTGTTGAATATTTTATTCATGAACACGTGATTCTCGTTTTGATGCGATTTTAAAAGTTATGGGTATCTGTTTTCAATGATTTAAAAACCATTAGAAGGCTTTTGACACGATCTATCTAAAAACATTTTAAGTAAAATTTATTAATAAGAAATGGTTGTTCAAAAAGATTATTTTCAGATTTGGAAAGAAAGTAAATTGGTAGTAAATTTCTCTTTCATAAAACTTGGCATAAAACTTCTAAAATGTCACATGCGCACTTTTTTTTTTTCAAGGAATAAATTGTGCCAGCATTTTTATCGTGAAAATCTGATTTTTACTCTTCAAAAACTCTGTCATCTAGCAAATGGGACCTCAGGTGAATGTATTCAATTGGGACTTTGAATTTTTTTATAAATTTGTATGGAATTAATGAAAGTCTTTCGTAAATTTCTATACACTTTCATTTTAAAACTTTTATAGACTTTTATAGAATTTAAGACTTTCTTTAAAATAGAATTCACGTAGGTCCAGTGCAGCTGTAAAATTCTTACATACGAGATGATGGTTCCTACAAATCCCTCTCCCCCCCACGTAATAGAAAATAAATTTAAAAGAATAAAAAATTAAGTCACCTTAATTAAATAAATAATAATTATATATGTTATTGTTTTGATAAAAAAAAAATAAAATTTAATGTTCAAAATTATCAATATGACATAGCTCTAAAGAGAAAACAAGAAATTGATATATGTAAATTTAATTATAACTTAGTCTTTTTTATATAAAGTCTTATAATTTAATTATAAAATATCATTTTCGTAAAAAAAAAAAATGGATGAAGAAAGAAAAAAAGTTAATATGGATCTTTGGTTACAATTTGATTTTTCATAAAAAAAAAAATAGATAAACAATAAAAGAGAGGGGGAAAAAAAAGAAAAATAGAAACAAAAAAAACCAGGTTTTGGGATAAAAAAAATTATATGAATCTTTAATTATAATTTCATTTTTCATAGAAAATAGAGAAGAAAAAAAAATGAAAAATAGGTACTAATAAAATTGGTAGAAAAATAATCTTTATCCATGGCTCTAATGTCCTGTAGAAGGTAAAAAAGAAAGAAATATTGAAAGAAACAAAAATACATATTTTTTTTGGTGAAAGTCTCCCAAAATCTTGGGATAAATAAGAGACTAATTTTGAGATTTTATTGAAGTACTTTTTGCTTAAAAGTTAGTACCTTAAAGTGTTCAAATCCACTTATTTTATGTAACTTTTTGCCGCTACTTCGGCCAAGAGCTATAACTAATGCCACTAATGCAATATACCTTTTATAACTCAAGATCAAATTCAGGATCAAATTCACTTCCTGTGGGCCCACCGACCAAAGATTTATATACTTCGTTCCAGTTTGGTTATAGCAACCAATCTGAAAGTGGTTGGTCAAAGTATACGTTTCAGCAACTAGAGGTTGGTTAGTGTTCGTTGGTTTCAGCAACCAACTTGAAGTGGTCGTTGAAGACCTTGACGAGAATAAACCCTACTTTTTCTTTCGCTTGTTCTTTAGAAACTAGCATGAAAATGGTGGTGAAAGTATAAGATTTTGTGACCAAGGTTGGTCTCTATTCGTTGGTTTCAGCAACCAAACATGAAATGGTCGCTGAAGATATTGGCAAGAATAAACTCCACTTTCTAGTGTCTGATTGGAGTCTATCAACCAATCTGATATTCGTTGGTTAATATATAAGCTTTAGCAACCAAATGTTGGTGGCTGATTGATGCATCCGAGCCAAACGAGGTCGAGCTGTTTGATAGTTTGTTAATGGCGCTGAGATACCATGAGTTGGCGGATCAGCGCAAAAATGGCAAGTAATGATCGATTTTTTCTAATTGGGGCCGCTTTTGGACACGTTTCTGTATTTTGGCCATAACTTTGACTACGGTTGTCAGAATCACGCACATGACCCCAATTTGGAAAGCTCTTTCCGGCACGCATGTCGTGGGCATCCAGCTATGCTCGGTGTGCATCGGTTTCGAGGCCAAATTCAGCTTTTTTCCCATCCGAATCATCAATTTAAGTTATTTTTTGTCATTTTTAGTAATATTTCGATTTCCATTTTGACACAGATTCCGATCTCAAATTTAGGCAAATTTTTGGGATCTTCTTCCTTTCATAACATATTTTATTTTGGTATGAATAATATAATTTTGCTATTTTTGGCAAAATTCCGATAATTAATATTTTCTAGCTATTTAACCCAGCTTGTGGGTTATTTTCGTTCAGTGGTTGAATAATAAAGAATTTTCTCGTTTCTCTTGGTATTTTTCTTGCGTTTTTATCTGTATTTGTCAATTGGTTCTAGCCTACAGAATAATAACTATTCTGTCTGGCGTCACTGATGGTTGGTTTCAACCAAACGTGATGTTGTCACTAAAGACCTTTGCGGAAATAAACCTTGCTTTTTTAGCGTGTGATTGGAGTTTTAGCCCTTTTATTCCATTAAGAGCAATGTGTATTTATGATAGGGTCAATATTTGCTGTTATTGCCATTATTTTACAATGAGTAATGCTACATTGCCGGGGGGGAGGGAGTGACACCCCCCCTGACAGATTACTCACATTGGGGGGGAGGGGGACTTTTTTTTTCATTTTTTATTTGCCCGGGCCCCACGTCGGTCCCGCCCTCTTTGTGAGGGTCGGTCACCCAAGGGGGCAACCCTTTTCTGGCAAAGGAGCAAAAATCATTTTACAATAGCTAGCTTATCCATAAATACGAAATAACTATTCTCGCAATATTTGCTATATAACTTGTACAAAACCACTTCTGCGGTGGTCGATTAAGCCCTTGGTGGGAATAAACCCCTTTTTCCGCATGTAGATTACGACTTCCATTGAAAATGCAATACTCTTACCATCAAGTTTCAGATATCAAATATCCTATGAAAGAAATAATAAATTAAAAATCAAAATTCTTTGTAATTCTGTTCAAGCACGTCTAATAGTGTGTTCCAACATGCTCATGCACTTCACCAAAGATAGATGCACAGGAATTTACAGAAGCTCGGCTCACAAAGTCTATGAAATTATGAAAGCTACTCAAGTAATTGTTAAGATCAGTTAGAAAGAAAGCATGTAATACATTAAACTGATGATCAAACATATTTTCTCAACAGTTGTTAAGATTAAACTGATGGTGGAGGTGTTTTAGGGCAATGTTCGAGTCCTTTATTTATATCAAAACACCAATGGGAAAATAAACCAACTGGATATCTCAGATAGTAGTGAAGGAAATAGATCATGACTGCAATGCAATCATTGGTGAAATCATTCAGTTCATCAGCAAAAGGACAAGCAAATTCTCTGAAAGCAGAACAACACATAACGCGAGGGAATTGTGGCCCTCTGCACTTGCTGGTGATGATAGTGTAATTCTGGACCTTAAAGTTAACTGGGCAAGCTGCGAATAAAAAATGGTAAAATAGCCAATGAATGTCCTTCATAAACAAGGGAAAACGTTTTAATACTCAAAATTTTACCCTAATAATATTCCAAACATAGTAATAATTTTCAGTTAAAAGATGATAATGGAAAACACTAACAAATTCAAAGAAAAAATAGGACTACAAAATGAAATAATTCAATAAAAAGTTAAGAAATTACGTTTGAAGGAATATCAGGCTTCAGTTCAGCATGCTGGCTTTACTTGAGCCGGGTTGTAGCACTTCCTTTTACTGAAGCCCAGTCCATTGCTTCAGCCCAGTTTTATATCCCAGCTTTAGAGAATAAAGGAGATAAAAACGTGATTACTCTTGCATGCTTTTATCTCACGTTTACTTTACCTTTTCTGTTATTTTTTGTTATGGCTTGTTTGTTTCTTTTCAATTGGTTGTAACGGCTTCTTCTCCATCTATATATATGATGGAGATCATACCCGTTTATTTTGATTATTGATAGAACAATTAATACATTTTTACTTTTGTTCATGGTATTAGAGCATGGTTCAAGGCTCTGAAGAATAAAGTGTTGCTGATGAAAAATGGCAGCACTCGAAGATTTACCTCAGATGGAATCGGAAGACGATGAAGCTACAGAAAAGCAAATGGCGGAGAAGACATACTTTAATGGTGATCCATTAGACTTACAAAGCTCAAACCATCCAGGAATGCAGCTTGTTACTTCACACCTAACAAGACAAAATTATTTCAGTTGGAGTAGATCAATTAAGATAGCCTTGGGAGCTAAATTGAAATTGAGTTTTATTAATGGAAATTGTGAAAAACCAGTAGAAAATTCAGCCAGATTTGAACAATGGGTACGAGTTGACTATATGGTTAAATCGTGGCTACTGAATTCAATTTTGAAGGAGATAGTAGAGGCTTTTATTTACACCATGACAGCTAAGGATCTCTGGGAAGAGCTTAAGGAGAGATATGGGGAATGCAATGGGCCCCTATTATACCAATTGCAGAGGGAAATAGGAAGCATTTCACAGGGGGTATTGACAGTTGAGAAATTTTACACAAAATTGAAGAAATTATGGGATGAACTAGCATGTTTAATGCCTATTCCAATCTGCACTTGTTCAGCATCAAATGAGGTATCAGATTTGACGGCTTTTAATCAATTAATGCAATTTCTGATGGGGTTAAACGATACTTTTGATCACATCAGAAATCAAGTTCTTGTAATGGATCCATTGCCTACAGCCAACAAGGCCTATTCTATGGTGTTTAGAGTGGAAAAACAAAGAGAAGTGCACGTAATTTTTCCTGAGATGAATGACAATTCAGCCATGCTTATCAGAACTACTGAGTATAAGAGAGATAGTGGAAACAGAACTGGATACTATAGAGGATCTGGCAGAGGACGTTTAGGTAGTGGCAATTACAATTCAGCAAGAGGAAATGCAAGAAGGTTTGGTGTCATTAAAAGGGAAAACTCACACTGTGATCATTGCAATATGAATGGTCATACAAAGGATACATGTTTTAAGCTACATGGTTACCCAGACTGGTAAAGAGATCTGAAGGAACAAAGATCTAGAAATTTTACTGATGGAAAATTCTTAGCAAATATGGCAGAAACACCATTGGATTTTAATGAAGATCAAGTGAAGAATGATACTGTCATGTCAACCAATATTGCAGACATAGTAAAACTTGAAGTTCAGAGAGCATTGAGAGGGAAAATGCTGATGGATATGGAGAATAAGGTGAATTTCTGTAGCGCCCCGAGTTCTGTTAACCCGGATTGCCACGTCATCGTCTTTTGCCCTAATTTTGTCAATCAATTTTGCGGAAATAACCTAATTTTTAAAATCACATTTGCAATTGAAAACTACTTCGGCAATTGAAATACATTGGATAATTGTTCAAAATTTAAATATCGTGTTTTTGGAGTAGCGGAAACGAAAATACGTTAACAGTGTTTCAATACATAAATTCGGAAACTTAATAAATTCGATAATCAAATTTTATGCCACCACTGCCGTATCAATCACGATCGCCTCCGAAGTCTGCAATTATTGTTAAAAATAGCAGAATGAGTATTTCGAAGAAATACTCAGTAGACTCATCGCCGATAATTAATTTACAGAATAATTGAAAACACACTCATGCAATATACAATGTGATATCATCTTTGGTTCATTTTCTTGAAATCATAGGCTCTTTAAAAACATGGGCTGTGGGTAGTCTTTCTTTCTTGTGTGGATGAAGCACATAAGTTATGCATAACATTCTTTCTTATCTCATAAGAGATTCTTTCTTTCTTTCTTTCTTTCTCATGCAATTAAGCATATAAGTTATGGCAAGCATAACAATATCATATATCGCATATGACACATTCTCATCCTATGCATAAAGCATATAAATCACGTAATTCACATAAAGCATGCAATTATAATTTAAACTAATTAATGGTGGCGAGTCTACCTCAATTGTTTTGAGTTGCGTGAAAAGTGAGCGGGAAAATAACTTCAAGCTCCTAATTGCTCGTACGTATCGTCTAGCCAAAAATAGGAAATAAGTTTGAATTAGTATTTCGAACTTTAAAGTTTTAAAGTGTTGAAATTAAGTTTAAGGGCTTAATTGAAAATTATTGGAATTGAAATAAATGGCTTAAAATGATAAAATAAAGTTTAGGGCTAAATTGGAAATTTATTAAATCTGAAAATAAAAGTTTAAGGGCTAAAATATTAAATTTTAAAAGTTAGGGACTAAGCTGTAATTATAATAAAACTGAAAATAAAAGTTAAAAACTGAAATAATAACTTTTAATAGTTTAAGGACTAAGCTGTAAGTATAATAAAGCTGAAAATAAAACTAAAGGGCTGAAATTAAACATTTTCAGAATTTAAGGACTTAATTGAAAATCTGCTGAAACTGAAAATAAACTATTAAGGACTGAAATAATAATTTATAAACTCGGGGGCTAAATTAAACATTATCTAAATCTGAAAATAAAATTAGAAGACTGAAATGAAAAATACTTAAACTTGAGGACTTAATTAAAACAACTTTAAAATGCGGGACTTAGGTTGTAAATTCAAAAAAAATACAAAAAAAATAAAAATCATCCCACTCCTCTTCTCTCTCATATTCGAGAGAGAGGAGGGCAGGAAGGGGGCTTTGCCCCTTTCCCGAATTCGCCGCCGGCGAGGCGACATCCCAGCGCCACCGTCGCGTGGTGGCGCTAGTGCGTGTGTGAGGGTGGTAGGGCGGTTTTGGCGCAAGGGCAGCAAGCTGTGAGGCTCGATTTTCAGTTGAATTTCTTGGTGTAATCGATTTCAAAAATGGGTGGGAAGATAAGGTAAGCTATTGGTCTTGTATTTTCTTGATTTTTGTGATTGATTGGGTGTTGTTTTGGGGCGTGGGCATGGCGATTTTCTGTGGACTTCCGGTGAAGCCGTGGGTGGTGATGAGGTTTGGCTTCGAAAAATGGGTGGTTGGTGTTTCGATCTCTGCTGTGAGGTGGTGAAGTGGTCTCGGTTTAGGCAGTGACAACTCAGCCAACTATGGGCTGCTGAGGCGATTCGGTTGGAATTGGTGGTCAGTGGCATGAATGGGTTTTGGGTCAGTGAGCTTGGTCTCGAGAGTGATGGTGGTTTAAGGTGTTGGCTCGTGGGTGAGCTTGGTAGTTTTAGGTGAGGTTGTTGTTGGTTTGTGCGACTGCTTGTAGAGTTCTTGGGCTGGGTAGTTGGAGCTTGGTGATTCATGGGGTTGGAGTGCAGTTTTGGTGTTGTTACTTGGGGGTGAAAAATGGTGACTGGAACGTGGGTGGATGACTGCAGCTTGCTGGGCGTTGGTTTGGTTGGTGTTTTGGCTACGGTGTTGAGCAGTTGAGTTGTGTGCAAAAATGGTGATGGTGGTAGGCGACTCAAAAGAAGCAGTGGGTGAAGTTGGTGGTGTTTGCAGCTTGGGTTTCTGCTGGAGGTTCAAAATGGTGGTGCAGTGATGGTTGGTGAAATGGCTGCATTGTGCAGTGACTGGGATGTTGAGGTTGCCAGCTTGGGTAGCTCACTGTTGAAGCTAGAAATGGTTGTTCTAGTATCAATGGTGACCCAAGTGAAATGGAGCTGAGAGTGTGAGGGAGAGAAGTGAGATTCTTACCAATTTTGTTTGGCTGCGTGAAATGTGGAAATGGAGGGAATGGTGATGAATAAAATAGTGGGAATTTAGGGCACAAATTTCAAGGTGGTATATTGGGCCTGATTGTTGGGCCTTTGGATTTGGGCTGTAGGGTTTCTAATTGGGCTAAAATAATTAAATTCAGGTTTGGACTTATATAATTGGGCCTAAAAAAATTGGGTTTATGTATTTGGACTTGAATTTAATAATAATTGGATTTAAATAAAACAAATCCGAATTGAAATAAAAATAATTATTCAATATTCGATTCGATTCAAAATAATTTAAATTCATATTTATAACGGCTAGACGAACGTGCTATTTCTTAAAAATTAGGGTTAAAGTCGAGCGACACGTTTTTCGAGAATTAATTTATAAAAGTGAAAAGTTCGCGGTCGCTACAACCTTACCCCCTTAAAATAATTTCGTACTCGAAATTTAAACTTACTTGATGTAATATATCTGGATACTTAGCCAGAATCTCTTCCTCTTTCTCCCAGGTAGCTTCATCGGTATCCTGTCTACCCCATTGGACTTTGACTAAAGGAATCTCTTTGTTTCTTAAGACATGGACTTTTCTTTCTATAATGCACATAGGCGTTTCCTCATAGGACAGATTCCTCTGAATCGAAATAGTCTGAAAATTTACCACGTGACTTGGATCGTGGATATACTTTCTCAATAGGGAAACGTGAAAAACGTTGTGTACGGCCGATAGCTCGGGCGGCAATGCCAAACGATAAGCCACGTTACCCACTTTCTCTAATATCTCGAATGGTCCGATAAAACGAGGTCTTAACTTTCCTCTCTTGCCGAAGCGAATAGTTCCTTTCATAGGAGCTACTTTCAAAAATACTTTCTCTCCAATTTCAAATTCTAAGTCTTTTCTCCTTTGATCGGCATAGCTTTTCTGTCTATCTTGAGCGGCTTTGATCCGCAGTCTGATCTTATCAATAGCCTTAAATGTATTTTCAATCAATTCTCGGACCTAAAATTCTTCTCTCGCCTACTTCATCCCAATAGACTGGTGATCGACATCGTCGTCCATAAAGTGCCTCATATGGTGCCATTCCAATAGTAGCCTGAAAACTATTATTGTAGGCAAATTCCACTAATGGGAGGTGAGTCTCCCAATTACCACTCAAATCTAGTACACAAGCTCTAAGCATATCTTCTAGTGTCTGAATAGTGCGTTCGGATCATTCCCATCGGTCTGGGATGGTAAGCAAGACTAAAATTTAATTTAGTACCCATCGCTACTTGTAAACTCTTCCAGAATCTCGATGTAAATCTCGGGTCTCTATCTGATACAATGGAAGCTGGTACTCCATGAAGTCGAACAATCTCTCTAACATACAACTGGGATAACTGATCCACATTGAGAGTCATTCTGATTGGTAGGAAATGAGCTGATTTCGTAAGTCGATCTTGGCCGATAACCCAAATAGCGTCATGTCCTTTCACTGATTTCGGTAACCCTGTTACGAAATCCATGGAAATTTTCTCCCATTTCCATTCTGGTATATCCAAAGGATTTAATAATCCTGATGGTCTCTGGTGTTCAGCCTTAACTTGCTGACACGTCATGCATCGAGAGACAAATTTTGCAATACAACCCTTCATGTTTCTCCACCAAAAGGTGTTGCGCAAATCGCGATACATCTTCGTTCCTCCTGGGTGGCATGCATATGGTGCTGAATGAGCTTCTGTCAAAATCTCATTCTGGATATGTTCATCCTTCGGTACACAGAGACGTCCTCTGAATATAAGTGCCTTATCAGAGGCAATCTCGAAACCTATTCTCTTGCCAGTTCCAACTTCGGATCTGATCTTTTCCAAGAATTTATCTCCAGTTTGAGCTGTTATAATCCGACCTCTCAAGTCTGGTTTAACGCTCAGATTTGCTAATCTAGAAGATCCTTGGACTGATGGGGTTCGCACTTCGATTCTTAGATTCCTCAAATCTCGAATCAACTGATCTTGCGTCGTTCCTAAAGCTGATAACTGTCCGGCGTCCTTTCTGCTCAAAGCGTCGGCAACCTTATTTGCTTTACCTGGGTGGTAAAGAATGGTGCAGTCATAATCTTTTACTAGCTCTAGCCATCGTCGTTGTCTCATGTTCAGTTCCTTCTGAGTGAAGAAATACTTAAGACTCTTGTGATCGGTGTAAATCTCACATTTACTCCCGTACAGATAGTGTCTCCAAATCTTAAGAGCGTGGACAACAGCTGCGAGCTCTAAATCATGTGTCGGGTAATTCTTCTCATGTGGCTTCAACTGTCTTGAAGCATATGCTATCACTTTGCCATTCTGCATCAAAACACAACCTAAACCATGTTTGGATGCATCGCTGTAGATAACGAAACCTTCGGATCCATCTCGTATAGTCGAATCTGTGTGAAACGAGTCCGTCCTTAAGTTTCGAAAGCTTTGTTCACATTGTTCGTCCACCGAAACTTGACTCCCTTCCCGGTCAATCGAGTCATAGAACCTCGCTATTTTAGAAAAACCCTCTATGAATCGCCGATAATATCCAAATAATCCAAGAAAGCTTCTCACATCTCCAACATTTGCGGTGTTGGCCAATTCGTTACGCTTCAACCTTAGAAGGATCAACCTCGATACCTTTAGCTGTAACAACGTGACCCAAGAAACCTACTCTCTCAAGCCAAAATTCACATTTCTTGAACTTGGCGTACAACTTTTCTGCTCTCAACGTTTCCAACACAATCCTCAAATGTTCTTCATGTCGTGCGGAATTTCTGGAGTAGATCAGTATATCATCGATAAAAACAATAACGAATTTATCAAGATACTGATGGAAAACTCGGTTCATCAAGTCCATAAATATTGCAGGTGCGTTCGTAAGACCGAACGGCATCACTGTGAACTCATAATGTCCATATCGTGTCCTGAACGCTGTCTTTGGTACGTCAGCTGGCGAAACCTTTAGCTGATGGTACCCAGATCTCAAATCAATCTTCGAGAAGATTGCAGTACCTTTCAACTGATCGAATAAGTCTTCGATTCTGGGTAGGGGATACTTATTCCTTATCGTCAACTTGTTAAGTTCTCGATAGTCGATACACATCCTCATGCTTTCGTCCTTCTTCTTTACAAACAGCACAGGTGCTCCCCACGGAGACACACTTGGCCTGATAAAACCCTTTTCTAGCAATTCCTCTAATTGCACCTTCAGTTCTTGCAACTCTTTTGGTGCCATGCGGTATGGAGCTTTAGAAACAGGGGCAGCTCCTGGTACCAAATCGATGGAAAATTCCACTTGCCTATCCGGCGGAGTGCCGGGTAGATCGTCTGGAAAAACGTCACCATATTCACATACTACTGGCACTGAATCCAGAGTAATCTCATCTACGGGTTTGTCTTGAAGACTAACCAAATAGCCATGACAACTATCCTTGGCTAATAGCTTCTCCGCTTGTAAAGCCGAAATCAGGCGAGGAAGTGCCTTAATCCTCGTCCCATAAAATCTGAATACTTCTTCACCATCTTTACGAAAAATAACCTCCTTCTTGTGGCACATAATTGTGGCACGGTTGGTGCTGAGCCAATCCATACTTAGAATAATATCGAAATCTTTCATTCGGATAATATTCAGGTCTGCCTCCAAAACTTGACCATAAAAATCTATTTGTACTGCCTTAACTATCTTATTAGTATCGATAGTTTCTCCTGACGGCAAACTAACTTCAAGGGCACTACCAGTCTCTATGCCGATTAGGTTCAGTCTTTCTAAGCATGCATCAACTATAAACGAGTGTGTGGCTCCCGAGTCTATGAGGACGTATACGGGGATGCAAGAAAAAGTAGTTCATAAAGGTTGAACTAAGTGTACCAACATCGAAGAAGATATCTCGAAAAATGAAAATTGAAAAACCAAACATAATTTCATTTAAAACTCAACTTCTATTACTGAAGGTACATCGGTAGGAAGGCATGTATGCCGAACATTTGACTAAGACAAAATGTCAACCCTACTCTAACTCCTATCCATCTATTCTCCTTCGGTCACGCATGATTCGGCGTCCGAGAATTCTCCTAATGCTGGATCAGCGTCTTCTTCTGATTTTTCTTCTTCTGGGTCTTTTTCGGGTTCTTCTTCTTCTTCTTCTGGGTCTTCTTCGGGAACTAACTCGTCCTCTTGCTCAGGTTCGGGCTCGGGCACTGGCTCATGTTCTGGCTCCCTTTCAGGTACAACCCCAAAGCGGTCCTCAAAGTACATGAGCCAATATGCCACAAATCTCACGCAGAAGGTATCATACTCTATATCCATATTAGGTGACGTAAGAGCATCCATGTATATGCTACGAGCTACTTCCGCATAGTCGTCTCGGAAAGTCGAGAGTAAGTGATGAATCGACTGGCGATTACAGGTCACGTAGCCATGCTGTATGGCCCGCTCACGTACGACATTCAACTGCTCTATGTGTTGGGCAATTGTCCAATCAAGTCTAGACCGAAAACGGTCGTTATCTCTAACGGCTTGTTCTACGTCACTAGGTGCATTTCTACGAATGGGTGTCACTGGGTGCCATGTACTAAACCAATTATGCAAAGTCCAATTAAGTGGGGTTATTCATCTTTTCTTAGTTAAAATTTTACGAGGACGTAAAAATTTAGAAAATTATTTCCAATTATACTCAAACTCGTCTTTCTTTTCTTTCTTTCTTTCTAATTCGGATACACTTTCTTTCTCTTTCTTCTAAGTCTCGTAAATCGTAAAACAGTATCCGAAATAAGATAACAATAAACTTCAATAACTTCTTTACCTTCGGAGTCGACGGATTGAATGGTGGCGGTGGCAACTTCCAGTAATAATTAAATAAAATAATCTCTTTAAAAATTTTCTCTTTTTTTGAAAATTTGTCAGTCTACAGAAACGCAGACCAGCTCTGATACCAAGCTGTAGCGCCCCGAGTTCTGTTAACCCGGATTGCCACGTCATCGTCTTTTGCCCTAATTTTGTCAATCAATTTTGCGGAAATAACCTAATTTTTAAAATCACATTTGCAATTGAAAACTATTTCGGCAATTGAAATACATTGGATAATTGTTCAAAATTTAAATATCGTGTTTTTGGAGTAGCGGAAACGAAAATACGTTAACAGTGTTTCAATACATAAATTCGGAAACTTAATAAATTCGATAATCAAATTTTATGCCACCACTGCCGTATCAATCACGATCGCCTCCGAAGTCTGCAATTATTGTTAAAAATAGCAGAATGAGTATTTCGAAGAAATACTCAGTAGACTCATCGCCGATAATTAATTTACAGAATAATTGAAAACACACTCATGCAATATACAATGTGATATCATCTTTGGTTCATTTTCTTGAAATCATAGGCTCTTTAAAAACATTGGCTGTGGGTAGTCTTTCTTTCTTGTGCGGATGAAGCACATAAGTTATGCATAACATTCTTTCTTATCTCATAAGAGATTCTTTCTTTCTTTCTTTCTTTCTCATGCAATTAAGCATATAAGTTATGGCAAGCATAACAATATCATATATCGCATATGACACATTCTCATCCTATGCATAAAGCATATAAATCACGTAATTCACATAAAGCATGCAATTATAATTTAAACTAATTAATGGTGGCGAGTCTACCACAATTGTTTTGAGTTGCGTGAAAAGTGAGCGGGAAAATAACTTCAAGCTCCTAATTGCTCGTACGTATCGTCTAGCCAAAAATAGGAAATAAGTTTGAATTAGTATTTCGAACTTTAAAGTTTTAAAGTGTTGAAATTAAGTTTAAGGGCTTAATTGAAAATTATTGGAATTGAAATAAATGGCTTAAAATGATAAAATAAAGTTTAGGGCTAAATTGGAAATTTATTAAATCTGAAAATAAAAGTTTAAGGGCTAAAATATTAAATTTTAAAAGTTAGGGACTAAACTGTAATTATAATAAAACTGAAAATAAAAGTTAAAAACTGAAATAATAACTTTTAATAGTTTAAGGACTAAGCTGTAAGTATAATAAAGCTGAAAATAAAACTAAAGGGCTGAAATTAAACATTTTCAGAATTTAAGGATTTAATTGAAAATCTGCTGAAACTGAAAATAAACTATTAAGGACTGAAATAATAATTTATAAACTCGGGGGCTAAATTAAACATTATCTAAATCTGAAAATAAAATTAGAAGACTGAAATGAAAAATACTTAAACTTGAGGACTTAATTAAAACAACTTTAAAATGCGGGACTTAGGTTGTAAATTCAAAAAAAATACAAAAAAAATAAAAATCATCCCACTCCTCTTCTCTCTCATATTCGAGAGAGAGGAGGGCAGGAAGGGGGCTTTGCCCCTTTCCCGAATTCGCCGCCGGCGAGGCGACATCCCAGCGCCACCGTCGCGTGGTGGCGCTAGTGCGTGTGTGAGGGTGGTAGGGCGGTTTTGGCGCAAGGGCAGCAAGCTGTGAGGCTCGATTTTCAGTTGAATTTCTTGGTGTAATCGATTTCAAAAATGGGTGGGAAGATAAGGTAAGCTATTGGTCTTGTATTTTCTTGATTTTTGTGATTGATTGGGTGTTGTTTTGGGGCGTGGGCATGGCGATTTTCTGTGGACTTCCGGTGAAGCCGTGGGTGGTGATGAGGTTTGGCTTCGAAAAATGGGTGGTTGGTGTTTCGATCTCTGCTGTGAGGTGGTGAAGTGGTCTCGGTTTGGGCAGTGACAACTCAGCCAACTATGGGCTGCTGAGGCGATTCGGTTGGAATTGGTGGTCAGTGGCATGAATGGGTTTTGGGTCAGTGAGCTTGGTCTCGAGAGTGATGGTGGTTTAAGGTGTTGGCTCGTGGGTGAGCTTGGTAGTTTTAGGTGCGACTGCTTGTAGAGTTCTTGGGCTGGGTAGTTGGAGCTTGGTGATTCATGGGGTTGGAGTACAGTGAGTTGGAGTGCAGTTTTGGTGTTGTTACTTGGGGGTGAAAAATGGTGACTGGAACGTGGGTGGATGACTGCAGCTTGCTGGGCGTTGGTTTGGTTGGTGTTTTGGCTACGGTGTTGAGCAGTTGAGTTGTGTGCAAAAATGGTGATGGTGGTAGGCGACTCAAAAGAAGCAGTGGGTGAAGTTGGTGGTGTTTGCAGCTTGGGTTTCTGCTGGAGGTTCAAAATGGTGGTGCAGTGATGGTTGGTGAAATGGCTGCATTGTGCAGTGACTGGGATGTTGAGGTTGCCAGCTTGGGTAGCTCACTGTTGAAGCTAGAAATGGTTGTTCTAGTATCAATGGTGACCCAAGTGAAATGGAGCTGAGAGTGTGAGGGAGAGAAGTGAGATTCTTACCAATTTTGTTTGGCTGCGTGAAATGTGGAAATGGAGGGAATGGTGATGAATAAAATAGTGGGAATTTAGGGCACAAATTTCAAGGTGGTATATTGGGCCTGATTGTTGGGCCTTTGGATTTGGGCTGTAGGGTTTCTAATTGGGCTAAAATAATTAAATTCAGGTTTGGACTTATATAATTGGGCCTAAAAAAATTGGGTTTATGTATTTGGACTTGAATTTAATAATAATTGGATTTAAATAAAACAAATCCGAATTGAAATAAAAATAATTATTCAATATTCGATTCGATTCAAAATAATTTAAATTTATATTTATAACGGCTAGACGAACGTGCTATTTCTTAAAAATTAGGGTTAAAGTCGAGCGACACGTTTTTCGAGAATTAATTTATAAAAGTGAAAAGTTCGCGGTCGCTACAATTTCACTCATATTAAAGAGTATGCAGGTATGAGTTTCTATCATTCCCTTCTGACTAAACTTGATTGTTTGACATCTGGTACTTGGATAATTGATACGAGAGCTAGTAATCACATATGTGCAGACAAAACATTGATGACAGAAATAAAACCCAGAACACAACCTATAAGTGTTTGCCTACCTGATGGAACTACCAAACCTGTAAATGAAATTGGAAATGTAAAATTGCACTCACAATTATATCTCACAGACTCACTATATACCCCTAGTTTCAAATTCAATCTTCTATCAGTACCTAAACTTACTCAAAATGCACATTTAAAACTGACATTTTACTCTTCTTTTTGCTTGTTGCAGGACCTGAAGAGTGAAGGAGTTCTAGCGATTGGCAAGCTTGTAGAAAATCTTTATCTGTTAGATGAGTCTAGTTTCCTTTTTAGTAATAGAAGAAACACTGTTCAGTCTATAGTTGAATCTAAAACTTCTAAGTCCCTTTTATCGTGTAACCAGACTTATGATATCAATAAAATTTCTGTTTCACCCTCTACTGATTCATTTCTTCAATGGCACAATAGACTTGGACATACATCCTTTCATTCCCTACAATACTTGGATTTTCTGAAACACCTCCCATGGAATCTGAATTTTTACAACATTGCGAGATCTGTCATAAGGCTAAACAACAAAGAACACCTTTTCCTGTTAGCTCAATTCATACTGAAGCTATTTTTGAAATGATTCATGTAGATCTTTGGGGACCTTATATACAATTTGCGTTGACAGGAACACCATGTATCTTAACCGTGGTGGATGATTTTAGTAGAGCAACCTGGACTTTCCTACTCCTACACAAAACACATGTCAGTAAAGCACTTGACTGTTTTTTTAAAATGGCAGGAAATCAGTTTGATAAGAGAGTAAAATGCCTGAGAAGTAACAATGGTACTGAATTCCTTGGTGATGAATTTCAAACCTTACTTCAAAAATCTGGGATTGTTCATCATTGAATTTGCGTCTATACTCCTTAACAAAATGGAGTTGTAGAACGCAAACATAAGCATCTTCTCCAACTTGCTAGGTCCCTTATGTTCCAAGCTTCTCTACCAAAATTTTTTTGGCCCTTTTCCATATTAATGGCTACTTTCATAATCAACAGACTCCCCACTAAAATCTTAAAACGAATTACTCCTTTTGAGAAGTTATATGGAAAGAAACCCGATTATTCCTTGATTAAAACTTTTGGATCGTTATGCTACATGGCAAATACTAAGCCCCATAAAGATAATTTGAGGAAAGAGGTTTTAAATGTATTTTTCTTGGTGTCAATCCTGGTCAAAAAGGGTTTAAAGTCTTCAATCTTTCCACCAAGCAAATTCAGGTATCTCGGGATGTAAGGTTTTTTGAATCTATTTTTTCATTTCAGGATAAAGTAACTGATGATTTTCAACTTCCATTACCCCTCACTCAAGGTTTTGACTTAGATGATATCAGCACAGATACTCCTTTACATCCTCTTCATAGAATTCATACTCCTCCTGAAGTTACACATTCCCCAGACAATTCCCCAAACAATTCTTCTGTTTTAGTTCCTTTGATTCCAGTTCCCTTTCCTGAATCACAGACCATAGAACCTTCACACTCTTCACCTCTTCCATCCCCTACTCCTATTCTCAGACAGAGTACCAGGACAAAATCTAAACCACCCTGGTTGCAGGACTTTGTTACCAATGTTAACAGCACATAGGTTTTACCAACTGCTGTTCATGATTCACTTTGTAGGCCAGCCTCCTCTGTTTCACCAGGTTACACCCCACCTACTTTTCCTTCTCATGTTTTGCCACACCTTAGTTCATCATATGCTGCTTTTCTAGCTACCTTGTCAATTATCCAGGAACCAACTTCTTACAATCAAGCTAGTAAGAGTGCAGATTGGAATCAAGCAAAGCAGACTGAACTTGATGCCCTGGAGAGAAACCAGACTTGGGAACTGACTACTCTTCTACCTGGGAAACAGGCTATTGGATCACGGTGGGTTTATAAGGTCAAATTAAACCCAGATGGTACAGTTGACAGACTAAAAGCGAGACTAGTAGCCAAGGGATATCACCAATTGCAAGGGGTAGATTATTTTGATAGTTTTTCCCCAGTTGCGAAAATGGTTACCGTCAAGATGCTTTTTGCTATAGTGGCAGCTATAGAATGGGTTTTACATTAGCTGGACATTAATAATGCCTTTCTCCATGGTTTCTTAGAGGAAGAGGTGTACATGCAGCCTCCTGATGGTTTTCTTAAGGCTTTACCAGGACACGTTTGCAAATTAAAACACAGCCTATATGGTTTAAAGCAAGCGTCATGACAATGGAATGCTGAACTCTGCTCTAAACTTCACAGTTTTGGTTTTCACCAATCTGAGCATGATCACTGCCTTTTTACCAGACATCAGTCCACGAGAATCCTCATTCTTCTGGTTTACATTGATGATGTCCTTGTTACAAGTTCGCATGAAGATGATATCATTGCTGCTAAGCAATACTTGCATCAGGCATTTACTATCAAAGATATGGGGTATGTTCAGTACTTCCTGGGGCTTGAAATTGCTCGTAATAGTGATGGAATGTATGTTAATCAGCGAAAATACATTTTTGATTTGATTCAAGATGTAGGTCTAATAGGGGCTAAGCCAACTACAGTGCCAATCCCAAAAGGGACCAAACTGATTCCCCAAGCAAGTTCTTTACTTCAGGAACCAGAGAAATATAGAAGGTTAATTGGGCATCTCCTTTACTTAAATTTGACATGACTTGATATCACATATGGTGTATAGCAGCTTAGCCAATTTGTGCATGCTCCATGTGACTCCCATTGGGAAATTGCTTTGCATCTTCTGAGATACTTGAAAGGATGCCCTTCAAAGGGGCTTTTCTTCCCTGCACAATGTTCCCTCCATTTGCAGGCTTACATGGATGTAGATTGGGCTTCTTATCCAGACTCCAGAAAATCACTGACCGGGTATTGTGTTTTCTTTGGTTCAGCTCTTATCTCTTGGAAGACCAAGAAGCAAACTACAATTTCACGTTCTTCAGCGGAGGCGGAATACCGTAGTATGGGAAGTACAGTTTGTGAGTTGCAGTGGATCACTTATATCCTGAAGGATCTTCACATTCCCTTCACACTCCCCATCTCTCTATGGTGTGATAACAAGCCATCTTTGCATATCACCGCAAATCCGGTATTTCACGAATGCATGAAGCATTTGGAGATTGACTGTCACGTGGTTCGAAATTTATATAAGTCTGGTTTTATCCTTCCACAATATGTCCCTTCCCATGATCAGCTTGCAGACATTTTTACAAAGTCATTTGCTGTTCCCCATTTTCATCGTCTTCTGTCCAAGTTGGGATTGGGTGATTTACACCAACCTCCACCTTGAGGGGGGGGGGGGATGAAGGAATATCAGGCTTCAGTTCAGCATGCTGGCTTTACTGGAGCCGGGTTGTAGCACTTCCTTTTACTGAAGCCTAGTCCATTATTTCAGCCCAGTTTTAGAACCCAGTTTTAGAGAATGAAGGAGATAAAAACGTGATTACTCTTGGACGCTTTTATCTCACGTTTACTTTACCTTTTCTGTTATTTTTTGTTATGGCTTGTTTGTTTCTTTTCAATTGGTTGTAACAGCTTCTTCTCCATCTATATATATGATGGAGATCATACCCGTTTTTTTTGATTATTGATAGAACAATTAATACATTTTTACTTTTGTTCGCGTTTCTTGCCCTGAAGAAGCCTTTTCTCAGTGAAAATTGGGGATTGAAAAATACCATCTTTATCAATCCAATAATATGTCTTCGATAAATTAGAAACACTACAATATCAGCACATTTTTCGCAATCGAACCAATTAAAATATGTGTTTTATAGACACAAACCTGAAATGAAACTTGAAGCACAGAGGTGTATGAACAAGAATAGGTAGACAACCAGAATCAAGTAGCAACACTTAATCAAACCCATAATTATCCAATAATTCTTCTGTCCAATCAATCAATATCTACTGCAAGTAAATTTACCACTATATATATTATAAGATATACACACGACGAGATTCCCCATATTATTTTGTTAGGATTTGACTATCCATTTATGAGTAGGTGTTAGTGGTTACACATAACTAATTATTTGCTAAATTTTGTCCTTCAAGAATTAATTCTCGTCTTTTTCTCGACTAGTATTTATTTATATGTACTGCACTGGACACCATGGAAAATTGTAATAAATCATCCACTGATTGAGTTACAATAAATGAAGAAACTTTTAAAATTTTGACATAATTAGATGAGATTAGCTATGCTCTTAAATTACTATGAGTTTTATATTAGAGTCAATCATAACTTGAATTTTAAGAAAAATATTTATGAATCTATAGGGCGAATGAGTTACGGGCTGCCCAAGCCGACGAACTAAATTGACACTCCTAAGAACATATCCACCTTTTGGGTTTTTGCGTGTCACAATATCAGCTTAAAAACAATTTATGTACTCCTCACAGTTAACAAAAGTGGAAAGCAAATCCAGTTTGCAAAAAGTAGTTGTTTAGTAGATCATAAGCAACAAATTCAGCTTTCCCAAATATGTATCCCATTTTATTCATTTCTATAAAAAATTTAATATTAACATTATGAGCTCATTTAATGTTAATGTTGGGTTGATGTCTCCAAAATTATGAACTCATCATATCTCAACTTTAGAAAGATAAGTCAATAGCCTTGAACACTATTAGCGATGAAGAGTATGACTATTGATACGAAAAAATCCTAATGATGAGGAGATAGCTTATTTTGTTACGAAATTTCGAAAATGTTTAGTAATAAGAAGAAGCCTCAAGAGAGAAACAAAGGTGCCCTAGTGGGTCTAGAAAGAAATCTCAGTATGTGAGATGTCATAAGCGTCAAGGTTTGGCCATTAGGAGTGAGTGTCCTAACAATAAGAAAAATCAAGGTAAAGCTCTAAATGTGACTCTCTGATGACGAGTCTAACTCGGACAATCAAAGTGAGAAGTCCAAGTCTGAGGGTCATGACTATATGTTTTTTTCCCTCTATTGTTATGAATGAATTTGATAAGGAAAGTGAGAAGGGTGAGGACTTAGAACGAAGTAAGGGTTCTAAGGAAGAGTCTGAGCATGATTCAGAGATTCGTGAGGCGTATAGTCTATTATTTGAGGAAAGTCTTAAGATTAAGAGTTGTTCTTAAGAAGGTTAATGAAATTGAGCTAGAAAGAGAGAGACTTATATCTGACATTTAGGAGTCTACAAAAAGCTTAAGTGAGTTAAGATTAGTTATTGAGAAATTAGAGACTAAGGTTAAAACATAAACAAGCTACCTTGAGAAATACAATACTCAACTCTATTCATTCTTGAGTAGATTTTAGAAACTTGATAATCTTTTAGGGTTGAACGAGCTTGTTGGGAATAAGAAAGGTCTAGGATATAAGTAAACCGATCATAATACTGTTAGTACTTCAAAAATCACTTTTGTCTCTATCACCAAACAGCCTAGGTATCTTGTAAATACTGAACCCAAGAACAAGGGTATCCTAGGACAGAGGCTTACTAGTCATCTTAAGACAAACTAGCGCAGAAATTAATTTCAGAAACCACTTAATTTTGGCTCTAGTTTATTCCTACATGTTTCAGTTGTGATGAGTTAAGACACACAAGGCCTATGTGTCATAACTTTTTGAAAAGGAGTAGAAATCATGATATCTCTAACAGGGTTAACTTCATTACTAGTGAGGTTAGTCACTTGACTGAGATGTTGACCCAATTGGCTATGACTGTTTCTGCTTCTTGGAATGTTTCTGCTTCTATGTACCTCATTGAGTTGGTATTTTGGTGCATGATTCTTTGTGTTCATTTACTAGTGCATACATCTCATTTTTTTGCTTTTTATTTTGTTTGATTTTTTTAAAAGGTGGGAAAGGGAATTTTTGAAATTACGTCACATTTTATGATTTACTTGAACATGTTTATTGGGATGAAGTATGAGAACTATTAATGATCTCTAGCGTAGCTTCCATTGCTTTGTTTAGGCTTAATATGGAGTACTTAGTTTAGGTTTCTTCATGTACGGTATGCAATTCATACACTAAGATCTTGTGAGTGAGTCTTGACTGTGTGTGTGAGATTTGAGATGTCGGTCATTGTTGGTGAGGTAACGTTGAACATGAATTGATCTTAAACTAGTTGACCTAACCTATAGTATATTCCCTAAAAAGAAAAAAATGGTTCATCTTATACACTTCTTCATAGCCTATTTGACTCGAGCAATTAAGTTCAAGGGTTTCTTAAAGCCTGATATCCTATGATCATCTGATTTGGGATTATCGACCCAAAGCTCGAAAAAGGGGTCATCTTAGTCTCTTAACAGAGAAGAGTCTGTATAGAAGATGTGCAAAAAAATTACTTATACTTATATTCAGGGGAAGAAAAGAAAAACTTATATATGAAAAAATAAGCTTGATTATGTTGTAGGCGCTAGTTGTGTTGGGCTTGACTTTGATAAATGGAGGAAAATACTCATGATCAGTGAAGTTTATTTTGTCATTTCTCACAAGTTTAAGGTTTGATATCATGCTCATAAAGAATTAGTGACACCTTACACACATGAGTCACTTATACCATTTACTCAATTTAGACTTAAACTGAGCGTGGAAAAATTTACTGTTAAATGATTATACTTGTACATGCTATCAATTTCATTTTTTAGTTATCATGTACATTGTTGTTAGTATTTCATGAAGATATTTAAGTATAAAAGGGGAGAGAAATTTTTGTTATTATATTTCCCTTCGTCAATTACGACAAAAAGGGGAAGAGAGTAATTATGGGGGAGTAAGTATCTAATTTTTGAGTTTTGATGTTTTGTAATACTAATGTTTCAGTTAGTGTTTTAATTAATATTAATATTATATCTCAATCAAGCTAGCATGATACTATGTCTCAATTAATATGGGCCTGTTTGGGCAGGATTAAAATCTGATTTTAATTCAAGTCGAAGTCAAATAATCAATATTAACTACATATTTCATGGGTCCCACATCTTTTCAACCACACATTTCAAAAATATCACAATCCATTAAAAATCTAATTTTAATCCCCACCAATCACCCTCTATATTTGCTTAACTGTTTCACGTACTTTTACACTTGGTATTTGAGTTGTTGATTTCAAAAAATGGGTTTGAGGAAGAAAGCAAGCATCGATTAAGTGAGTTGGGATTTTGGGTAGTAGAGTCGTAAAACTTAGATTTGTTGTAGTATGTCAAAGGGGAAGGTTGTTACATTTCACTATATTGGCATGACTTTAGAAAAAATCAATGTTAATAAAATAGTTAAAAAAGGTCAAGTAATCTATTAGGGTATTCTATAATACCCTAATACCTCTCTACTATAATTACAATAGACCCACTTCATAAAAACTGTGGTTGACCATATTATTCTATCTAGAGAACAAAGGTTGGAGATCAGATAACGAATCTATTATTTGAAATCAATCAACTACACCGTGAAGAAAACATCAATCCATATTATCAAAACACCCACTTCCTAAATATCTATCATAGAGTGCTAAGAATTCAGGAAGTAGACCAGGAGTCCATGAAGAAGACAAGAACAAGGACTTCTTGATGATCCATGGGAGATAGACAATTTTAGAAGGTTGGGAGTTGGTGTGATGAATATGTAGTCTAGAAGGGACTTGGAGATTACAAAACATAGGTCAGCAACTCTAGGAGGTTGTCTAGTTTGGATTGAACTATAAGTCTTTGTTTATAGTGGATTTTATTGGCTTGGTCCCAGAGATTTTCAACCCGCGAGGGGTTTTCTCTGTCATCAAAATTCTTGCATTATTTAATTTGAAATTATACAAACTATGGAAATTCACGTAAGATAGTAATTGCGTGTGAATTCAATTAGATTGATTGTTAATAGTAACTTGTTGCTAATAATAATTGGTAAATCTTAATTCCGCGTTATACACCTTTTCACCACCATCCAGGTGTTAGACCCAACGTCAACGTAAGATAGTAATTGCATGTGAATTCATCTAGATTGATTATTAATAGTAACTTGTTGCTAATAACAATTGGAAAATCTTAATTCCATGTTATGCATCTTTTCACAACCTTCTAGGTGTTAGTAGGGTCAAACGTCGTTATTTTCACATATATTTCATCAAAATATTTCAAATACATCCTTTCTAAAAACATTCCCTGTCACGTTGATATTTAGCAATTTTTTATTTGATGAAACTTCATATATACTTTTGGATGCATTCACATGTATGAATAAATCATGAGAAACATTAATCACATGAAAATGCAATAATCGAGTATTATGTTCGCATAAAAGATATTTATATAACTCATTCATATATTTAACAATGTAATGCACACATAATGGCAATGTGAAGTTTAATTATTATCTCTTGAAATTTTTTGACATTTTGTGAGTGAAATATTCCCTTGATTGCACCAGTGCCCATACTCTAAACATTAAAGTTACAAAAATGTCCTAGCATATTAAAATTGACTATGCACTTTGAGAGGTGCTATCATTAACAATAAACACTAAATATATTCAAGCTCATCATAGTTAAATGTGGCACAACATCTGAAAATTTGTGATTTAAATCAATAAAAAAATTATATTCATATCTGTATTCCCAGATAAACAACATAAAAAATTGTGACACAAATAATATTTTGTGCCCTGAAAATTGAACAAAAAACGTCAAATTTTTTTGAGATTATTAAACTTGTGTTATTCTAAAATCTAAACATACAAACATAGTCCAGATATTTGAAAATATATTCACAAGACATATAATAATTTTTTTTCTTTTCTAAATCGCGAACATCTGATATCCTAACCCCACACAACCAAATAATTTTGAAAGAAAATTCCATTTCTAGGCATAATCAACATGTAAGTATAGTAAACCGGTGTAATCACACCACCTATTAAAGCCATGAGTAACAAGTGGTATTTAAAACAATATGATATATATAAAATATAAATCATAAGCGAAAGAACACTGACCAGCAATGTGTTTCATATTGGAAAGGTTCATAAGCCATAAATCTTAATAAATATTCTAGGAAACGATTCAATATTTTCTAAAATTAATTTAAATAACATAATTAATTTTATAGTACGATCGAAACAAAATTCCTGATGTTGAACAAAATTTGTCACTTGAAATTAAAATTCTAATTAATATCCAACTAATGGGATATCAATATAACTAATATCCTAAATTAAATATTGCCGATTAAAACGCACAACTCACCTTTTCAAAACTAAAAAAAAATAAAAATGCTAATCATAATTAACATAAAATAATTACATAAGTTACAATTTAAAGTTGATAAACTTTCCTCATGTATAGGAATCCTCATAATGACTAAAGTCAAAATAATCAAATAATAATTTAGAATCTAAATGTAGTGAACATAATTTAATTAAAATTTGACTTGAATGCATTATATTTAAATCTAACAATTACTCAAGAATTGGACACTTGACGTCGTCAAAGCATGTTTGGACCTTCCACTGCATCAATCAGTTTAAATCTTTCTAATTAAACAATAAATAGGAATTTAAATAAATAACAACATATTTAATGAAAGTAGAAATCACATTAATTCTAAGAAAACCTGGGTGTTGGATTTATAAATTTCAACCTCTTAAAAATAAATTTCGCCCTTGAAATTAAAATTAATAAATAGACGTGGATACCTAGCTCCGATCTCATCTTTATGCTCCCAGGTTGACTCTTCCATGTCACGTTTCTAAGTTCCTTTACTTGAGTTATCATATTCCTCCAACTTCTTTGTTTTATATCGCTATGACATTCTCTTATACCTCTTTGCAAAGATGAAATGCCTTTTGTGGACTCTTTGAATCCACATAAGTGAACATGTGGTCATAGTTAGACACAATGGATAAAGGGACTTCATGAAATCTAACAATCTCTTCCATATATAATTTAGCATAACATTCCATGTTATAAGTAATATTGACTAGTAGAGTGTGTGCTCACTTGGCAAGACTACTTACAATTACTCAAAAAGAATTCTAAAATTCCTTGGTTTACTCGTGCCAATGACAAAAATCCACACAAACATGTTATGTCTCTTTTCTTCCTATGAAATGGCTACCTCATTTATTCGTCTTCCTACTTTGTGTGTCAGCACTACATTGGCTTTGTAAAGTCGGAAATAAATCACGTAGTCATGGTCCTTAGCAAGTTCCAATAATTAATGTTCCTTCGAATTTATATCACTCTACGTGGAAAATCATCAAGGGCAGTGTATATCTCACATGTGGTCCAATAAAAATAATATCTCTAAATCTACAATGCTACTATCGCTGCCAACTCGAGTTTGTGGGTTGGATAGTCTGGACGCATAAGAAATCACTCAACACGATGCATAAGAACACAACGAAGACCTTTTTGGAAGAAACATTGTCTATGACAAACCATTTGATACCATAAAGAACCATTAGAACATAGCTTAAGTCAAATATTTCTTCAGCTCTAGGAATCATCATTTACAATTGAGAGTCCACTTTGTTCTTCTTGGTTAAGTAGGTTATTAATGAAGAGATTGTTAGCAAACCTTTAATAATATTCAACTTGATCACGAATGTTGCAACTCTCCCAACTTTGGATGGCATTGGCTAGTTTTGTCCATCATGCACTTTACTAGGTATTACGACTTAGGGTTCTATCTTAAAAGCCGAATAGTCCAAATCCTTATTTGTTGGTCTATATTTTCATCTTTAATCGACGTGTCAACCTTATTAAGAGAAGTAGCCTGAACTCATCTTCATTTGATGTGAAAATTTACCCCTTAACATGCCCTGTAAGATGTTAGCACATTTGAACAAATCAATTTTGAAATTAACATGCTATGTTTTTGAGTCTTAATCGTATTGATTCGCTTGTTAGAGTTTAATGAACTCTGATACTATATTAAAGAATTTGAGATTCCATCTTATTAAGAGGAGTAATTCAAATCTTTATAAGTTGGTCTATATTTTCATCTTTATTCGATGTGGAATTTTATCCATTAGCACAAGGGTCCACAACGATCTCTTCATTCGATAACAAATGCTCCAATGATCACTTAAATGTAGAAAACAGCCTAGTCTCCCTAAAATTCCTAAGCATAAATAAGCATGGGTTCACATTCCCCTAGGGATTGGGAACAGAACAGGATATCATCAGTGAAAATTATGAAAAACTAACCTATATACTCCTGAGAAACCCATTCAGCTCTATAAGGCATTACCAGAAGTTTACAGTAACAAGACCGCCTCTGAAAATGGTGTCATTGGAATATTTTATTCTCATAAAGTTCATCAACCAAACAGTAAATCGAAATAGGAAAATTATTCGGAACCTTGGTTTTCATCTCTGGAAATAAATACTTACTCTTAATTATCACCTTATTCTGTTATAAATAGTCAAGCACAACCTCGTCAAGCCATCTTTTCTTTTCTTTTTTTCTCTCTCTCTTTACAAAGTACCCTATAGTAAGAAGCTAGGTTAGATATATATTTTTGTCCGTGATATCACAAAGTCGTTCCTTGATTTCTCTAAGTTTAGCTGGGCCATAAGATTTGGTGCTTTTAATTCGGATGTATGAGGCACTAAATTGAACTAAACCCACAATATCATCTATGTTAAGTCTGAAATTGTAATCGGCAATTTCCTAAGTCAAAATTATATTTTAGTTGATTAGTAATTAATCGAGTTGTAATCAAAATCAAAATAGATTTAGTAAAGTTCAAGTTATTGTAGAAAATAATTTGGGGTTGGTAGAGTCGAAAAAGAAATTTTAAAAATAAATCCAAAAACAAGATTAAGATTCGGACTTGAAGAAGTTGATATCGGGAAGAACGTTTTCTCGCTAGCCTACTGAAAAGTAGAACCTCTGTTGCCTGCCTAGCGTTGACCTAGCACTCATGGGACATGTGAACCACTCGCTTAGCGCCAACTAGCTCTCGAGTGGTAGGTCACGGAATAGCTTACCTGTTTTGCTTCAACTCTTGATTTTGAGTTATTTTCATCGCTTCAAAGGTAAGGAGCACACATTCTAGAAGAGTAAAGGTGATTACAAGATGAAGGTTAGAGGGGATTAAAGGTAAGTCGGGTCTGGACCAAATTGTAAGTCTCATCGTTTATAGTGGATTGTTGATTTGCTAAATGCTTGGAGTTTTTGATCCTTTGCGAAGGTTTTCTTAGTGATTATAATGATGTTATTAACATTTTTTGATTTTTTTTTAGTTAAAGGAGGGCGGTACTTTCAAGATTTTATTAATATGCTCCTACTTGTGGCGGATGAATACCGTGGTTATTTGAAAATAATGAAAGCAGTAAATGAGGAAGTACTACTTCCCTTACAATGAAAGCAAATGACGAAGAATAAAGTAGTAAATAAGGAAGTACTACTTCCTTTACAATAAGAACTAATGTAAAAAAAAAAAGACTAAAATAAAGATTGAAAGTAAAAATAAAAATCGAACTCTGATACTCGGCAATCCATGTCTGTCAACTTGTACTAGTGCCCTAATATGTCGTGGTAGGTCAAGTGGCCCATATACCTGATATCGTCAATGATCCCAACCCTTTGTAACAAGAGCATCTGCAACCTGGTTTCTTTCTTTATAAATGTGGGAAAATGTATCTCTGTCGAAGGATATGATGTCTGTGATAAATATAAGTATGCCCTGAATAATCCATGGTCCTGCTGCTCTAGTGATGCGGTGAATAGCTAATGTAGAATTTGACTCAACCTAAATCGCTGAATGATGCATTCCCACTCGCAAAACCATCCTTGACGCATCCATCAGTATTGATCTTGACAAATCCGACTGATAGAGTGTCCCAACCAACCAGAATAGGGAGATGGGGATGGGGGGTCCATAAAAATACCAAATATGGGTGCAAGTATCAAATCCCCTCGCCAATGCACCACTTAAAATAGTCCTCCCATACGAAGAAAAGAGATCATGCTATAGACCCTCCAAAATGATACGTCTGGCTACCATGCGAATCCCCCTATGCTTCGCATCATTTCTCACGGTCCATAGATACCAAAATATCGGTTGAAGAATGATAATGCAAATGTGTCCACAATGAACATACTATCCAGAATACCTCCATCTCTGAAATCTCAATCCGACTCCCTCTTCTGAACTCATAGGTATCTGAAAAATATCCTTAAAATGCTACCATATCTGATTGGAGATGCTACTGCCTGTGAAAATATGACTGATAGTCTCAGTCTCGGAACAACACTGGCAGCGAGAAGCTAACATATATCTAATCTTCCCCTGAATAACCACATCCACTGGAATAAGGCCCTGTCATAGTCTCTAACAGAAAAATGAGACAGTGATGGGTAAAATAGAGCTCTATAGTAACCGGTACTGCATCCCAAACGTACGAGTTGCCATGCGACTTGGTAATGAAGCTACCATCCGATGTATTCCGCTAAAAAATTCGATCTGGTGCATCTGTACATAGAGGTATAGTCCCTATCTACTCCGCCATAAGAAAAGGGAGAACCTGTAATAAACATCCAATATCCCATCAAATATCATCATAGAAATCTTGTATCCTCGCAAATGTGTGCCCTCTATTTGGGAATAGGGATGCCAATGTGGTCTCACCCATCTAGTAATCATGCCCAAAAAAAAATCTGACATGCTCTAAAGAGCCAAGCAATGTGTGCCTCTGTTCGGGGCCCAACTAATTTCAGCCTCTTCCAAATAGGAGAAGCTGCGTAGAGAACTGCTGCAAATAAAGGATGTGTCCCTATATAATACTTGCCCTGTAAGAACTTGAAGAAGGTGTCTACCATATCCTATAATATCCTAAAGCCTAGATGACCATCATCAGTAAAAAGGCAAATCTCCTTCCAGCTCTGCAATGTAAACGTTGTGCTTGTTCTTTGGAATCCCACAGGATCGTGCAAAGATGCTCTCAAGTTTTTTCAGGATAGCTTTAAGGGGCTACATGATCTGAAGAAGGTGTAATTGCATGGAGGAAAGCACTGACCTCATCAAAGTAATATGGCTTCCATATGATAAAGGTAGTGAAGCCTAACCTGAGATCATGTCCTTGACCTTCTGGATAAAGTCATCATAATTGAAGTTCCTCTTGGTCCCCTTAAATAAGGAGACTCCCAGATAAGTGAAAGGCTATACCTGGAGTTGAAAAGTAGTCAAAATCTCCAATTGTCTCCTCAGACTAATAGATGCCTGTCTGGGTAGTATGAGTCCACTCTTGTCCTTGTTCACCAACTGACCAGAAACCCCTTATAATACTACAAACAACTAAGAATCCTCCTGATAGACTGTTTCTGGTGAATATAATCACATCATTAGCAAATAAAAGGTGTGAGACAAGAGTACTACCTCCACGCCACTAACACATATTGGGATACTCCTGAATCCTCTGAGTGAGTAAACATGAGAAGTAATCTGCGGCTATGATGAACAATGATAGCGAGATAGGATTACCCCGTCAAAGCCATCGTGGGAAGGGAAAAAATCCACATGGGCGACCATTTAAGAGTATAAAAAAATGACACTTCCAAATGCATTGCCTAATCCTATCGATCTAGATCTGATCAAAAATAAAGGCCTCCAATACAGAATAAATGAAGCCCCAAATACATGCCATCATATGTTTTAGCCATGTCTAGCTTTAGCATAGTGTTATCCCCTCTCACTTTATTATCCAAAGTATGGAGAAGCTTCTGAACAAATAGATCATTGTCCCCAATTAGGCGACCAGGTATGAAACCACTCTGTTGGGAAGAGATAATGCGCGGTAACAGTGTACTCAACCTAGTGTTCAAAAGCTTAGTATTATGCTTATTGAACATTGTACATAAACTGATGGGTCTGAAATCAGTCCATCTATAAGAACCATCCCTCTTAGGGAGCAATACAATAGTAGTAGCATCAAAACCCATGGAAGATGGCTGTCAGTAATGCTAGAAGAATAGGGATTAGAATCCATCTGGTTCGGTAGCACTATCGGCATCTAGACTAAACACCGCCTTCCGTACCTCATGAATTAAAGGGGGACAGTTTAGTGCAAAATTATCATCCTCCGTCAAAAGTCTAGGGATGATATCAGAACGAATGGGGTCCAACAGCTGTGTAGGAGCAGATAGAAAATCCTGATAGAATATAATAGTTGAAGTCCTTATGTCAGTAAGAGTATCTAAAACTTCCCCTACCTGCGTCCTGATGGACCTAATATGCGATTTGATCCAACGTCCCGAACCATCGCATGGAAATACTGAGTATGATGATCTCCCTCACATACCCAACGTGAACTGGCCTTTTGCTTTCAAAAACCCTCATCAATATATAAGGTCCAGTTCAAAGCTGCCTGGGCATGATGTAATAGGTTACGATGCTCAGGTGTATGGTCTCTATCATATACTATCTCTGTCTCATCCACCTTATCCTCAGCATCTTATGCCTATTGGAAAACATCTCCAAACACATGTCGATTCCACCAACAGGGTCCCTGTTTTAGCCTAAAGAACTTCTCCCAAAGAGCAGTCTTCCCCATTAGATGAGTAGGGAGCGACCAATTTTGAGTGATAAAGAATCAAAAATCATGATGCTTGGTCCAAACGTTGAGGAATCTGAAAGGTCTTGGCCCTAAATTATCATTAGAAACCCACTAAAGTAATAAATGAGAATGATCATATGAAGTTCGATTCAAATGTCTAACTGTAAGCTGTCGATAGAATGATGTAACTGTAGAATTAATGAGTACCCTATCCAGTCTCTTTCTGACTCGACCATTGGTCCAGTATATCGATTCCCAAGGAAACCAGCGTCTTCCAAACCGCAATCTAACATCATATTAGAGAAAGTAATAGTGCCTCGATCACGAGTATTATAACCAATGAGCTCACCATCATGTGTAATAACATTAAAGTCTCTCCCAACTAGCCAAGGGTCATCCATATCGAAGGGAAATATGGTGAAAACCTGTCCACAAATCCCTCAGGATATTTACGTCACATGAAGCATATACAGGAGTTAGACAGATAGGACGTGCTAGTCTGTGATATATGCAAATCTATGCTGAAAAACAAAAGGCTCCAGTATAATCAAGAGATAAACCTGATGAAGCTGTATAAGTCTCTTCAGGCATCTAAGAGAAGCTACACTAGCTACACCTCTATTATTTCATAAGATGGCACTCATAAGGATGGGAAGTGTGAAGAGGTACCATGTGACTGACTCCTAGTGACCCTCCTACTCGGATGTGGAGTATGAGTAACCCGTGAGTGCTCAGAATGGTTGAACTGTCCTTCTACTACTGTTGCAGGTATAGTTACCCATACTGATATTTCTACTTGCTCTAAGGCTAATTTCGATGAGTGTACCTGGAATAATAAAGGGCTTCGTGCCCTATTTGTGGCTTTTTCACCTGAACAATTTAGGCATGTGTCAATGTGTGAGACTGCTAAAGAAGTTTGAAATATTCTAGAGACCACACATAGGAAGCCAAGGCCATTTAGAACTCAAAATTGCAGATGCTAACTACTAGATTTTAGGAAATTAGGATGAAATATGATGTGTCTTTTGATGATTTCTTTGCCAAATTGAATGATATAGTCAATTCTAACTTCAACTTAGGTGAGTAAATTTCCGAGACTAAGATAGTGATAAATGTTTTATGATCCATACCTGAGAAATTTAGGTCTAAGATGACTGCTATTGAATAGAGTAAGGACATAGGCGTCATTAAAATAGAAGAACTCGTAGGATCTATCCAAATCTACGAATTTAGCATACTTCGGTCTAAGAAAGACAAATCCATAGCCCTCAAAACAGTTAGGGCAGCTGAATTTGACACTATTGATGATGAAAAATTTAAGGATGAGGACATTGCCTACCTTACTAGGAAATTGAAGAATGTTCTTAAGAATAATAAGAGACCTACTGAGAGATTTAAAGGTGGCTCTAGTACATCTAGGAAAGATAATCGATAGAAAGTAATACTAGAGATTCCTGGAAGACTATTAGGTTTCACGAGTGCTAGGGTGTTTGTCATGTCAATTTTGAGTGTCCTAATTATAAGAAAACACTAGGTAAGGCTGTTAATGCATTTCTCATTGATGACAAGTCCAGTTTGGATAATCAAAATGAGAAGTCCACTCCTAGTGAGACAGGGAATTATAAGGCATTCACATCTATGGCTAAGATTGAGTCACTTGAAGATTTAGAGAAATCTGATGCTTCAAAGGAAAGGTCAGAAGATGAGCGTGGCCTTTGTGAAGCATTTGATGAGTTGTTTAAGGATTGTCTCAAGTTTAAAAAGATCAATATTGTTGTCTTTAAGAAGTTACATAATCTTGAGCTAGAGAAAGAGGGTCAGGAGTCTGCTGAAAGCCTTAGTAAGTTAAGACTTGTCAATGAGAAAGACTAAGGTTAAGATCCTTATGAACGATCTTGAGAAGTCCAGTAGAAGCCTTAACAACTTAAATGTTGCAAATAAATTCTTGGAGACTAAGGTTAAGACTCTTATTAGCGATCTTGAGAAGTCAAATACTCAACTTCTTGTCTTTTCTAGTATTACGTGTTTTGTGTAATGTAAATATACCGCAAGTGTATGGTGTCAAGTTTTGTAATATATGAATGGAATCAAGTGTCGAACTTATGGGTATTGTAAATTAATTTTATACTAAATACTATAATTGTATAACTTCTATTTTATCTAGGTAAATGAATTTTTTATCTAAACTAGGGATGATTGTGACAAATTCAATGAGAAAATGTAAGTTTTAAGAATTTATCAGTGGAGAAAGCCTAGGGTTATGATTTTACCTAACTATCAAATACGATTTTCAAAAATCTAGTTATCTCCATTCAATCTTCCATGTTACAAGAACCCTAATGTAACTCTATCTCCTCTCTCGAGTGCCGGGTAAAACTTAATCCTCAAAATTAATTTCAATATCTCTATTCCAAATTAAATTCAAGATTTATTAAGATTGTAATTTTTAGATGGAACAAGTTTCATATATTTTACACTTTTTCTCGAAACACATAAAATTTAGGTTATGTTATTTTTATGACCGCGCCTAAAATTTTCTTCTCTTGAGTGTCGGAATTGACTAGCATCTAATCATTTAATTAGTGGCAAATTAACTGAAAGCATTAAATCAACAACGCAAACAAATGGAATTGGAAAATTTTATAGAAATAACTAAAATAAAATAAGATCATATCCTCAAGTTTTGGCTAATCAAACCCTAGAAGATTATTTAGTCCATGATACGAGACATGAAATCTATTCAATTTATAAAGAATAACGTTAAAAGAAGAAAGATAAGACTATTTTTTGGATGGTTGAATCAATCTTCTTCCCCAAGTTGCCCTTGCCTCCTTGATTTCTTGAATCTTGCCCTTTCAATTCTCCTCTAAAAGTTGTCTTTAGAATAGTATTTATAGTATCTTAAAGTCTTGCAAGGGTTGGGGTTTGATTGCCAAGAAAAGAGTCCAAAAAAAAAGAAGCATGAAAACATTATTAAACAAGGTCTTTAAAAAGAGATGAAATCTTTGTAAGGAATATGTAGGACATGAATTGAATTGAGTGCAATGAAGAGAAGGAAGGGATGAATTGAAAAAACAAAACGAACGACATGTATATAAACAGAGGAAATGTTAGGTTTTTTTGAAGAAAATGAGGTGACGGAATAAGTTTCCTTAGGTTTTCAAAAAAGCAAATGGATCCCCGATTATTAGACTGTTGTAGGAGCCAACCTTTATTCTCCACACAAAGACAAATTGCTCACAAAATATGTCATTTGACCATGTTCTGCTCAAACACTGATAATCATGAAGGAACTTGATAATATTTGGCATCCAAGAGAGGAAAATATGTTTAGAGGTATATGTTGGTTTGTGGGGGAATGTATTACAATGTAAGTTGCTTTTATGAGAATGTTCTCCCAAATGATGGCCTTCAAGGTGACAATATGACATTTTAGGGACATTATATCCCTTGAAATATCTTTAAAACATACAAAAATAAACAAAAAAACTCATAAGCAAGCATAAATAGGACAATGGATAACTACGTCACGTTTAAAAAAAGCGCTATATAATAGAAACAATTGACTTTATGTATGTGGAAATAATACACATTAATTTTTAGCAAACATTAAATTTTAAAATCATAGTCATTTCACAATTGGGATAAAATTGACTCATTATAGGTAATTACCACATGCGCTTTATAATGTTAGCCAAAGCAAACTGGGAAAGAAAGGGAATTTTTGTAAATATTTACGATGTGAACAAATTTATAACTAACTTTGGTGGTCAACATCACAGGTGCTTCCATCGTGTACCACATACATGCACACAAACTGCATGTGATTCTCCTACGTGATCTTGTTCGATTGTTTCATTGCTGTGGTTGAGCCTTTGTGTAATATAATGGTTTTTGTTATCGTATAGCGTGTTTGTCTTTTATTCGTTCAATATAATTCAATAGATTTCTCAAATATGCATTATTTTGTTTTGTGAAGCAATTGTCGTCTAAAAGTTTAAGAAATTATTTGGCTAGAGGAATTATTTTGTTAATAAATTATTCTTGCAGTATAATTCAATATATTTGTTAAACATGCATTATTTGATTTGTATTAAAAAATGAGTCTCAGCGACTTTTTTTAAAAAAATCAGCAACAAGTTCAAGAACTACATATTCAAAGAAACTCCATGGCGGAGGCATCCTCGTTGACGTTTTGCAGCTCTTATGGCCCCCATATCTTTGAAGTGCATGAAGGTGTAGTTCCAACTAGAGTATCGAGTCACAGTATCCACTTTTTCTCACTTCTCCAACAAAATTTTGAACTCTGACTTGCTCAACTCAAACGAAATGTTTATGATCCATAATTATTCGTGGAAGTGTTCCTCTGCCCCAGATCTATAGTCAAGGGGGATGAATCATTCAAATTGTCATGGCTCTCGATAGCTTCTGCCGTCAATTTACCGATGGAAGCTGTAAATTAATCAAGATCTTTAACAAGAGCATAAATATTTGTAAGGAAAATGTAGGTCTGGAATTCAATTGAGTACAATGTAGAGAAGGAAGGATGAATTGGAAAAAAAAAAAACGAACGACAGAGTATACACACGGAGGAAATGTTAGGTTTTTTGAAGAAGACGTGGTGATGGAATAGGGTCCCTGAACTTTTCAAAAATAGCAAATGGATCCCCGATTCTTAGACTGCTCTGGGAGAAAACCTTTATTCTCCAAACATAGCGAAATTGCTCTCAAAATAATTCATTTGAACAAGTTCTGCTCAAACGCTGATCATGAAAGAACTTGATAATGCATCCAATAGAGGAGAAAATGTTTAGAGGTATATGTTGGATTGTAGGGGAATGTATTACAGTGCAAGTTGCTTTTACAAGAATGTCGGTGCCAATCATGGCCTTCAAGGTAACAATACGACATTTTACCAAAATGTCTTGAAAACATACAAAAACAAACAAACAAATTCATAAGCAAGCAAAAATAGGACAATCGAAACAATAAATTTTAAAATCACAGTAATTTCACATTGGGATAAAATTGGTTCATTAAAGCTAATTACGACATGTGCTTAATAAAGTTAGCTGAAGCAAACTTGGAAAGAAATGGAAATTTGGAGATATTTACAATGTAAACAAATTTATAACTAGCCTTGGAGGTCAACATTGCACGTGCTTCCGTTGTGTGGCACATAAACGCTCACAAACTACGCGTGATTCCCCTACGTGATCTTGTTCGACTGTTTCATTGTTGTGGTTGAGCCTTTGCGCAATAATATGGTCTCTGTTATCATGTAGGTAGTTAGTTTTTTCATTCAATATAATTCAATATTTTTCTTAAATATGCATTATTTGGTTTTGTGAAGCAATTGTTGTCTAAAAGTTCAAGAAATTATTTGGCTAGAACAATTATTTTGTTTATAAAATATTATTGCAATATAATTCAATATATTTCTTAAACATGCATTATTTGGTGTGTATTACATAATGAGTCTCAGCGATTTTTTCAAAGAAAACAGCAACAATTTCAGGAACTACGCATTCAAAGAAACTCTGCGGAGGAGGCATCCTTGTTGACGTTTTGTAGCTCTTATGGCCTCCATGTCTTTGAAGTACATGAACGTGTAGTTCCAACTGGAGTATCGAGTCACACTATCCACTTTTTCATACTTCTCCAACAAAGTTTTAAAGTTTGATTGCTCAACTCAAACGAAATGTTTCTGATCCATAATTATAGGTGGGAGTGTTCCCTGCTTCAGATCTATGGTCAAAGGGGATGAATCATTCAAATTGTCGTGGCTCTCGATAAATTTTGCTGTCAATTTATTGATGGAAGCTGTAAATTAATCAAGATCTTTGACAAGACCTGAAATATTTGTAAGGAAAATGTAGGGTTGGAATTGAATTGGGTACGATGTAGAGAAGAAGGGATGAATTGAAAAAAAAAAAAAAGAACAACAGAGTATCTTAGGTATTTATGGAATTGGCAAAGCTATGAACAAAAAGGACTAAAGTTGATATGTTGTATAAAGTCAAGGAGTAGTGTGTAATTAGTGAAAGTTATGATATTTTAGGTCTAGGGTTTGAGAATGGGAAAGAAGGAAAATTGGCGCGGAATTTCGCTAGCTTTTCGCCAAGGTTTGGTTCGAGCGTCATAAACAGAAACTTCATCGCTCGATTGTCGCATCACCTTCGTTCGAGTGACAACCAGTCACTCGACTATCGCTAACCCTTCGCTCGAGCGACAATATCATTAGGGAAATTTTTATTTCGTTTTTTAAAAGCTTTTTATCTGGGAAAATTCTACTTGTACATCAACTTTTGTACATAAGGGGCTACACCCCCTCACATGGGGGTGGGACCCACTGCATAAATTTTTTTTTATTTAAGCAGGTTCTACCCCATGTGAGGGGGTGTACACCCCGATGTACATTGTGATGTACAAATAGCAAAGCCCTTTTGTCCGGCCCATTAATTCCCTAACCTACATATAAATATCCAAACATTACAAAACGGTTTTACAAAGTTGATTATTAAGAGAAACACATTCCATTGAGATCATCTTCATATATTGTGCTTTCAACCTTCGTCTTGTTATTGACTTTTGGTGAGAAAAACATCAAATTCATAATCCAAAGTCCAAACTGCTGCTTCCTTCGTATCTACCAGAGTTTCTGAAGATCAAGGGAATGTGACTGGAGTTCAAGTTGTTGAAGAACGTGGTGTTCTTCATGAATCCACTTTGGAAACTGCAGGTGGAAGTTGGTGCAGGAGCATAGAATCTAGGAGAACTATTGGAATTGTAGTCAGGGGATTAGATAGTACATGTCGTCGTCTAGTCTGGTAGACTATAAGTTATAAATCGTTTATAGTGAATTGTTGATTGGTAAAGTACCCAGAGTTTTTACCTAATTGAGGTTTTTCCGTGATCATACTGTGCGTCGTTTATTGTTTTATATTCTACGGTATTCAAACACAAGTTAATTGAACTAATTGTATAATCGTCTAGAAATAATAAATTAGTGACTTGTTGCTAATTTATTAATTCCACATAATCACCTATTCACCCCCCCCTAGGTGTTGTTAGGGTCAAACTACGTATTTTCAATTGGAATCGGAGCCTTAATTCGATTCTTGACCCTTAATAAACTCTAGATGAGTCATTCACTGTCTGTGCCTCCGTTTTTCGACGAACGCAACTATGCTTACTGGAAAGTTCGAATGAGAACCTTCCTTTAATCTTTAGATGAACGTATTTGGATTAGCGTTCAAACTGGGTGGACTCCACCTTCAACTACTATTGCTGGTTTAGTTACACCCACTGATATTTCATTATGGACTAAAGATGATATGACTGAGTGTAACTGGAACAGTAAGGGCATTCGTGCCCTGTTCATGGCTTTGTTTGCTGAAGATTTTAAGTGATTTTCAATGTGTGAGACTGTCAAAGAATTTCGGAATATCTTAGAAATCACACATGAGGAAACTAAAACTGTTAAAAATAAAATCGTTAAAAATTCTAAACTGCAGATGTTAACCACTAGGTTTGAAGAAATTAGAATGAAGGACGATGAATCGTTCGATTAATTCTATACGAAGTTTAATGACATAGTTAATTTGAGTTTTAACCTAGGTGAGGAGATTTCGAAGTCAAAGATAGTTAGAAAAGTCCTTAGATCCATACCTGAGAGGTTTAGACCTAAAGTCATCGCAATTGAAGAAAGCAAGGACTTAGATGCACTTAAAATTGAAAAACTTGTAGGATCCCTTCAAACCTATGAACTCACAATTTCTCAATCAAAAAAGGTTAAATCTATAGCCATGAATATGATTAGGGAAGAAGAGGGTGAGTCTACTGATGTTGAGATGCTTAGGGATGACGAAGTAGCTGACTTTGTTAAAATATTTCAGAAGGTGATGACGAATAGGAGAAAGCCTCAAGAATGTGAAAATGAAATCCCTAATAGATTCTCAAAAGATAGATGTGAGAAAAATAACTCTAGGACTCCCATTAAGAAAACTCAATCTGTTAGATGCCATGAGTGTCAGGGTTACGGTCACTATAGGAATGAATGTCCTAACTTGAAAAAGAGTTCAAATAACGAAAGACGTAAGGCTTTAGCAGTGACCTTGAGTGATGGTGAATCAGATTAGAGTGCTCAAAGTGATACCTCTAGTGGTGAAGATGAACAAAACTTTATGGCCTTCACATCAATAGCTACGATTGAATATGATAAGGAGGTTGATAAGGTTGAAAGTGATGAAGAGAGTGAGAAATCTAAGGATAAACCTGATATTCATGAATCTTATCGTAAACTATTTGAAAAGATTTTTAAGATTAAAAAGGTCAACAAAGCAGTACTGAAAAAGGTTAATGATCTTGAAAAGCTTCAGGACTCTACCAAAAACCTGAGTGAGTTGAAGCTTATTAACAAAACCTTGGAAGCCACAGTTAAATCCTTAACAAGTGATCTTGAAAAATCTAATACTCAACTTCAATCATTCATGAGCAAGCCCCGGAAATAGGCATGGTTTAGGTTATGTTCAAAATGGTAATACTACTGCTAGTACATCCAAAATGGTAATACTACTGCTAGTTCATCACAACCACTAACAAAGCTTGAAATGTCGTTAATCTTTAACCCAAGGGCACGAATATCTTTGAATCGAAACCTATTAGACAATGTAGGGTCAATCGTCCTACTTATCGACAACAACCGCCGAACATGTTTGAATCTAAGTTTATTCCCACTTGTCACCATTGTAGCATACTGGGACACACAAGATCTAGGTGTTGTAAACTGGTAACTAGAAGTAAAATTCAGGATGTCTCGACCAGGGTTAACTTCCTTGCCAATTAGGTTAGTCATTTAACTGAGATGATGACTCGATTAATTAAAATCACTTATACTTCTGATTGATCATGCTCGTAAAGGTAAAATCATCCATGGTAAGAGCATGGAAGGTTGTAAGATTGATCATGCTCTTAAAGGTAAGAGTATACATGGTTCTCCTTGATTAGTTCATTAGGTAAATGCATATGCAGTTCATTGAGTCCATTCATTCGTTCATGCATCTCACTTATTTGTTATTTTATTTTGGTTTGTATTTATTTCATCAATCACTATTCCAAATCAAATTCTTCTCCAAAATGGGTGTCAAACAAGGCCTAAGTTTCTTCATGTACAATCTGCACATCACATACCGTGATCTTGTGAGTGAGTGTGGACCGCATGTGTGAGAGTTGGGATGGCTATTATCTGTTGATAAGGTGATCTTGAATGTGAATTGACCTACATTTAGATGACCTTAGCTCATGATGTATCTCCCTGTATTATTTAATATATATATATATATATATATACAGGAATGATCTAATGAGCACCCGTGCTCATTTTATCCTAAACACCGATGAGTTGCCACATTAATTCATTGGTGGATAAAGATTTTGTGAGTTCCAATCCACCAATGAATTAATGTGCCAACTCATCGGTGCTTAGGATAAGATGAGCACCGGTGCTCATTAGATCATTTCTGTATATATATATATATATATATATATATATATATATATATAATAGATTGGTTCATCTTATACTTGTATTTGAAGCCTATTTGACGAGTAATTAAGCCCGAGGGATTCTCATAACCTGGTGCCTATGGTCAACTGACTTGGGTTAACCAGCCTAAAACTCGTTACAGGGGTCAATGTAGTCGCTTAATGGACATGAGTCTGCCCGTAAGATGAAATATTTAAGAAAATGACATAAAAAAATTATATGCTTGAATTTAGGGGGAGAAAATAAAAATATCTATGTAATTGAGCTCGTTTTCATGTCCTAAGAATCGTATGGGTTTGACTTTCATGAGTAAGAAATTCTTGTTTAACAGTGATGTTCGTATATCCTTTCTCACAAATTTAAGGTTTGGAGTAATGTTCACGAGAACATAGTGTCACTTTACATGCGTGAGTCTATTATACACTTTACTCCGTTTTGAACAGGATTGAGTATGTGGGAAAGTTTTATAAAGAATGCTTTCCTTGTGAGCACATGTTTTTTTAATTCATTTGATTGTCAGGGGTTAATTCATTAAAAAATAAATGCTATTTTTCTTAATTTTCAAAAATTCAGTACTATTTTTGTCAAATTTTTTATCGCTGAATTTTAACATTATTTTTTAGGGTTTTTCACATTTTTCCACGTTCTTCTCTGAATTTCTTCCAAATTTCTCCAACCCAATCAAATTTGTACTTTACCAATACTTCAAACACTTCAAATCATTACATTGAGGTGCCATTTTATTGAATCAACAATTTTAAAAGGTAAATTCCTAAACCCTTGGTTTCTTCTCATTTTTAAAATTTTTTTTGGATTCTTCAATTTTGGTTATTCTTGTTTCGATTTATGGCGTTGCACTGCATGGTTTTGTCATTCTCATACAATGTCATCTATTTTGGCACAGTTTTGCAACGAAAATTGGATTCTGGGACCCTTTTCGGCTCATTTTTTATTTTGTTTGATGTTATTCTTTCCATTTCTTCCTTTTCATTTGGTTTGGTGTTGAAGGATAGATTAGGATTTATTGGTGGATTGGGGATGGTCTTGGTGGTTGTGTATGTGGCTGATTTTTTGGTCGTTTTTGGCGTATGTTGTGAGTTTGGGAGAGTCCTTGAGGTTGGATTGAGAGTGGGTGTTTTGAGAATTGGGGTTGTGTTGTTTTGGATTGTTAAGTTGTTGGTTGGACGTGTGGTGTTTGTTTTCCATTATGAACACGAGGCACATATGGTCACTGGTGTCTTGGTTTGGGTATGTTTGGTGTTGACACTGAGAGGTGACGTCACTTCACTATGGCATGACATCTAGACATATGCCATGTCTTCTCGCCACGTATGTCTAGGCTTTACGGCATTCCGTTGAACATTCATTCTAGGGGCACAGTGCATTTACACTATTTACCTTAATTTACGTGCATTCATGTATATCATGATTTCTTGTCTATCATTTCGAGGTCTTGATGTATTGATTCTACTAATTTCAGATGCTATCTAAGAAAGCTCATATTGCCACTTCGACTCTTATTTAAGCGCAAGGTCATTATGTCTCACCTGTCTCCCGATCTCGCTGTTATTTTCACTTCTTGGGGTTGGAAGCCTTTATTGGTTGAGTTGACACCTCCTCCTAGCCTTCTAGTTCAGGAGTTTTTCGCTAACATTCATGATGTTAGCGGTTTGACTTTTAGGGTTTTTCTTCGGGGTAGGATTATTAAGATCACGCTCGATGTCATATCGAGTCAGGTCGTCCATCCTTTATTTCCTTATCTGTTTGTTGATACTCTTCCATCGAACTCTCTAGTCCGTTCCACGGTGTTCAACACACCGTTAGAGGGTGGTCCAGGTGCGATACGCACTGGCTCCCTATCTACTGACTGCCTGATTTTGTTGCACATTGTGTGCACAAATTTGTGGCCATTGTCACAGACCTCCTCTTTACCTATGGAGAGGGCTCATTTTTGTATGCCCTATTGCAAACGACTCTATTGATCTGCCCACTTTCATATGTCAGTAGATTTTGAGTGCCTTTCGTATCATGGAGACTCGGGTGAGACTTCCCTATTTCCTATCTTATTTATCGCCTTGTGTCAGCACTTGGCATTAGTTTTCCTGAGGGGGTTCCTCGGAGGGTTTCTCGACTGATTGGCCATACTACTTTTACTTAGAGTGGGTCGCAGGCTTTTTCTGAGCTAGTTGATCTGATTGTTTTTGATGATCTTACCTCTGTTGATCCATCCAATTTCTCTCTTATTTCCTATGCTTCTCCGTCCTCTGATTTTCCCTCGACATCCACTTCTGCTCCTTCCCTTCCGAGTCTATTCCACCTTCTGCATTCGTTCCCATTGCTTTTATGGGGTAGATGACTGTGCTGATCGAGCAGCAGGCTCGGATGATGGCAGAGCTTACCCGGCTAAGAGCTACAGTTTATTGACACACTATCGGGTTGACTACTCTTCAAGGTACAGTTAGGTATCTTCAGCGTAGACTTCGATAGATTTGTCGTTTCTGGGATGATGATGCTGCTTCAGAGAAGAGGATTGATTCTAACGATGCAGCCGGTGATGATTAGATTTTGTATTATCCCTTGTCATTTTGTGACAAAAATGGGGAGTAGATATTCTTCCTTTAACAAGATTTATATGGTTTTATCTATATGATGTATCTAAATAGTTTGATTCTAATTATGTGATATATTTTCAGTTTTTTGCTAGATTAAGTTTTGATGTTTTAGAAGTATTAATGTTTCGTTTGGGTATGTTGGATTGCATTGATATTAAATCTTAATTTAGCATATGATATGAAACTGAAAAGTTTCATTATGAGTTATTAACTGCTTAAATCACTTTTATACTATGAACTGCTTGAAATATTTTTACACTTGATACTATTCCAAATAAATTTTACACTGGGTATTTGAGTTGTCTATTTCAGGAAACATATATTGAAAAATGAAACACAGATTCGTTCAAGACAGTCGTTGGTTGTTAGGTATTTTTAATTTATTACTGCCTTGACTTAGATTGTAGTTTTGTCACAGAATACCAAAGAGAGAGCTTGTTAGGTATTTAATGTAATTGGCAAATCTGTGAACAAATAGGACTAAAGTTGATATGTTGTAAAAAGTCAAGGATTAGTGTGCAATTAGTGAAAGTTATGATATTTTAGGTCTAGGGTTCAAGAATGGGAAAGAAGGAAAAATGGCGCGGAATTTCGCTAAGGTTTGGTTCGAGCGTAAAAAACATAATATTCATCGCTTGACTATTGCATCGCCTTCGCTCGAGCGACACATGTCGCTCGACTGTCGCTAACCCTTCGTTCAAGCGACAGTATCATTAAGAAAATTTTTGTTTCCCTTTTTAAAAGCTTTTTTGTTCGGCCCATTCATTCCCTAACCTACATATAAATAGCCAAACATTACAAAACGGTTTTACAAGGTCGATTATTAAATGAAACACATTCCATTGAGATCATCTTCATATATTGTACTTTCAACCTTCGTCCTATTACTTACTTTTGATGAGAAAAACATCATATTCATAATCCAAATATCAAACTTTTGCTTCCTTCATATCTGCCAGAGTTTTTGAAGATCAAGGAAAGGTGACTAGAGTTCCAGTTATTGAAGAACGCGGTGTTCTTCTTGAATCCACAGGAGATAGACGATTGCACAAAGTTTGGAGTTGCTGTAGAAGAGCGCAATCCAGGAGAGCTTTGAAAACTATAGCTGGGAGTTGGTGCAGGAGCACAGAATCCCAGAGAACTGTTGGAATTGCAGTCAGGAGATCAGATAGTACGTATCGTTGTCTAGTTTGGTAGACTATAAGTTATAAATCGTTTATAGTGGATTGTTGACTGGCAAAGTGCCCTGAGTTTTTACCCAGTTGAGTCTCTTAATGATCATATTGTGCATTGTTTATTGCTTTTTTTTACTATTTTTATATTTTGCGGAATTCAAATATAGGTTAATTGAACTAATTGTATAATCATCTAGAAATAATCAATTAGTGGCTTGTTGCTAATTTATTATAATTTATTAATTTCTTATAATCACCTATTCACCTCTCCTCTAGGTGTTGTTAGGGTCGAATTATGTATTTTTAGAGGAAATGGCCTAGGAGCAAACCTTTATTCTCTAAACATAGCGAAATTGCTCCCAAAATAATTCATTTGAACAAGTTCTTCTCAAACGCTGATCATGAAAGAACTTTATAGTAACAGGCATCCAAGAGAGGAGAAAATGTTTAGATGTATATATTGGCTTGTAGGAGAATGCATTACAATGCAAGTTGCTTTTACAAGAATGTTGCTGCCAACCATGGCCTTCAAGGTGACAATACGACATTTTAGGGACATTTTATCCCTCGAAATGTCTTAAAAACATACAAAAACAAATTAAAAAACTCATAAGCAAGAAGAAGTAGGACAATGGATAACTAGGTCATATTTGAAAAAACTGCAACATAATAGAAACAATTGACTATATATATGTAGAAATAATACTCATTCATTTTAACAAACAATAAATTTTAAAATCACGGTCAGTTCGCAATGGGGTAAAATTGATTCATCATAGGTAATTACCACTTGTGCTTTATAATGTTAGCTAAAGTAAATTGGGAAAGAAATGGATTTTTTGCGGATATTTACGATGTAAACAAATAACTAGCTTTGGTGGTCAACATCACAGATGCTTCCTTCGTGTACCACATGCACGCACACAAACTGCATGTGATTCTCCTACATGATCTTGTTCGATTGTTTCATTACTATGGTTGAGCCTTTGTGTAATATTATTGTTTCTGTTATCGTATAGCAAGTTTTTCTTTTATTCGTTCAATATATTTCTCAAATATGCATTGTTTTGTCAAGCAATTGTTGTTTAAAAGTTTAAGAAATTATTTGGCTAGAGATTATTTTATTAATAAATTATTCTTGCAATATAATTCAATATATTTCTTAAACATGCTTTATTTACTTTGTATTAAATAATGAGTCTCAGCGATTTCCTCAAAGAAATAAACAATTTCAGGAACTACATATTCAAAGAAACTCCATGGAGGGGGCATCCTCGTAGACGTTTTGAAGCTTCTGCAACCTCCATGTCGTTTAAGTACATCAAGACATAGTTCCAACTAGAATATCGAGTCACAATATCCAATTTTCCGTACTTCTTGAACAATGCTTTCAAGTCTGACTTGCTCACCTTTAATGAATTGTTTTCGATCCATAATTATTGGTGGGAGTGTTCCTCTGCCCCAAATCTATGGTCGAGGCAGATGAATCATTCAAATTGTCATGGCTCTTGCTAGTTTTTTGTCATCAATTTGTTGATGGAAGCCGTAGATTAATCAAGATCTTTAATAAGAGTTAAAATCTTTTTAAGGAAAATGTAGGGCTAGAATTGATTCGAGTGCAATGTAGATAAAGGAGATGAATTGGAAAAAAGAAAAAAAAGAAGGAAAAATAGACTATATACACTGGAAATGTTAAACTTTTTGGAAGAAGACGGGGTGGCTGAATAGAGTCCCTCAATAACATCAGGCATCCAAGAGAGGATAATCTGTTTAGGGGTATATGTTCATTTGTAGGGGAATGTATTACAATGCAAGTTACTTTTACAAGAATGTTCTTCCCAACCATGGCCTTCAAGGTGACAACATGACCTTTTAGGGACATATTGTCCCACAAAATATCTTAGAAACTGACGTAGCGGAAGATTGTAGAAAAGATGAACAACCTCACAAAAATTAGAGAAAACTGACTAAAATTTTTATTCAATTCAATAATAATGCCTCAAAGAACTTACAATGCTTTAAATAGTAAAACTTTAGCAAAATTCGGAAAATAAATAATAAAAAAAGATATTTTTCCATAAATGGAAAAATTCGAGATTTTAACTTAAATGGAACTCCTAATATTCAGGATCGTCCTCCAACAAATGGAATCCAAATTCGACTTTTATTGAATGAGATATTACCAAAATAAAAATTACCATAAACGGAAAAAAACGCTTAATCGAGAGTCTAAACGATGAAATCAGCCCGAAACTTAATGTACGTCATGGCCGAAGGTGATAAGTTGTGATCATTGGCCCGTTTCCAATCAAATTAGACTATCAATTCGCCAAAAACGGACAAACCCGGAGTTATCATGAAATTATTATTTTGCCTTGCAATCCCACTTCATCATAAATTCTAACTCCTTATGCACTTCATCATTCTCTCAGGGTGAGAAAAATTCACCCTCGAATTCGACGGGGAAGAAGCTTCATCATCAGAATTATTGCCACGAAATGGCACCAGATGCTTGACATTAAACATGTCGGATGTGTGAATATGACTTGGCAGCTTCAAACGATAAGCATTAGGATTAATCTTCTCAATGACCTCCAATGGACCAACCTTCTTTGCAGTAAGCTTGTTGTATTCATGAAAAGGGATACGATCTTTTGTCAACACCGCCCAAACAAAGTCACCTAGCTCAAATTCAACATGTCGCTGTTTAAGATCCGCATCATGCTTATACTTAGTAACAACAGCCTACAACTGATCATGAGCCTGTGAGTGGATCTGCTGCAACTATTGAATGAAGTCTTCAGCCTTACCATGCATTTTAACAGTAGTAGAAACTGGGACCAAGTCAATGGGACCACGAGGAACGAGACCATACACCACCTGAAATGGACTAAAACCTGTACTTCGGTTGACAGCATGATTATGAGCAAATTCTGCCTGACACAATTTCTGATCCCAAGACTTGATGTGATCACCAACCAAGCAACATAGTAAATTACCCAAGGAATGATTAACAACCTCCGTTTGTCCATCTGTCTGAGGGTGATATGCATTGCTAACTTCCAACTTTGTATTGACCGAGTGCCACAGAAATGACTAAGGAAACGAGTATCCCGATCAAACACAATAGATATAGGCAATCCACGCAGACGATAGACCTCACAAAAGTACAGTAAAGCCACATTGATAGCATCCGTAGTTTTCTTACAGGGGATGAAGTGAACCCTCTTGGAGAACCGATCAACCACTACAAAGATAGAGTCAAAACCGCACTGAGTCCTGGGCAGCCCCACGACAAATCCACGCTAACGTCTATCCAAGGATGGATTGGAATAGGCAGGGGCATATACAAGCCAGCATTTGTCACCCTGCCTTTGGCCAAATGACAAGTCCGACAATGCTCTACAAACTTACTGACATCTTTGCGAAATGATGGCCAAAAGTAAGAGGCAGCAACAAGCTGCAATGTTTTGTCACGACCTATGTGGCCCTCATTGTGCAATTCTTGAACAATCTTCAACCTTAAACTGTCATCCGGAATACATAACTGGTTGCCATAAAAAAGGAAACCATCAACCCATGCAAACTTCGACTGCACACCTTCCTTCAACTTCCGAATAACATGGGAAAAATATGGATCAGTAGTATATAAGTCACAAAGACTATCAAAACCGAGAACCTTCACTCGCATTTTTGTAAGCACAGTTTGGCGCCTACTCAATACATTTCCTCCACCTGCTTTGTGCTTAATTACAAAAGTAAACTGCTGCAAGTAAGCAATCCAAGAAGCATATCTAGCAGATTCCTTATCTTGAGTACCAAGGTGCTTGAGGGCATCGTGATCAGTATACAAATTGAACTCTTTCTGGAACAGATAGTGACGCCAATGTCGAACTGCCTGGACTATTGCATAGAACTCCACATCATAAGTATTGTACATAGACTTCGGACCAAAAAGCTTATCACTGAAGAATGGAATGGGACGGTTGTTTTGACTCATCACACCACCAACACCCACCTTTGAAGCATCACAATGCAGCTTAAACGGCTGGGTAAAGTCATGCAACACCAAAATTGGAGCAGTAGTCAACTTCTGCTTAATCAACAGAAGAGATGCCTCTGCCTCGAGAGTCCACTGAAACTTTCCATCCTTCATACAATCTGTAATAGGTGCCATGATACCGCTAAAATATGGTATAAACCAGCGATAAAATGAAGCAAGGCCATGGAAGCTGCGCACTTCTGTAATAGTTTTAGGTTGTGGCCACTGGCTTATTGCCTCGACCTTTGATGTGTCAACTGCTAACCCCTCATCGACACCACATAACCCAGGAATACAACACGATCAGTCAAGAATGAACACTTTTTCACTGCAGCATAAAAGTGATCCCTGCAAAGAGCTGAAAGAACTTCCCGAAGGTGCTGGACATGATCATCATCATTAGCACTATAAATCAGAATATCATCAAAGTAGACGACAACAAATTTACCGATGAATGGATGAAGAGCCTGATTCATGACCAGCATAAATGTACAAGGTGCATTTGAAATGCCGAAAGGCATGACCAACTACTCGTACAACCCTTCTCTCGTCTTAAATGTTGTCTTCTACTCATCTCTAGGTCGGATCCGAATTTGATGGTACCCACTCTTCAAGTTAAGCTTGCTGAACACGTAAGCACCAGTAAGCTGGTCCAATAGATCATCCAGGCGAGGAATAGAAAAAAAGATATTTTTCCATGAATGAAAAAATTCGAGATTTTGACTTAAATGGAAACTCCTAAAATTCAGGATTGTCTTCCAACAAATGGAATCCAAATCCGACTTTTATTGAATGAGATATTACCAAAATAAAAATGACTATAAACGACAAAAATGCTTAATAGAGAGCCTAAACGATGAAATTTGCCTGAAATCCGACGTACATCATGGCCAAAGGCGATGAGTTGTGATCCTTGGCTCATTTCCAATGAAATTATACTATCGATTCACCAAAAAAGGACAAACCCGAAGTTATCATGAAATTATTATTTTGCCTTGCGATCCCACTTCATCATAAATTCTAACTCCTTATGCACTTCATTAGAAACCTACAAAACAAATAAAAAAAATTCATAAGTAGGCAGAAATAGGACAATGGATAACTGAATCATGTTTAAAAAAAGCGTTAAACAACAGAAAAAAATTGACTCTATATATGTAGAAATAATACTTATTCATTTTTAGCAAACAATATATTTTAAAATCACAATCATTTCACATTGGGATAAAATCGGTTCATTATAATGTTAGATGAAGCAAACTGGGAAAGAAATGGAACTTTAAGGATATTTACGATGTAAACAAATTTATAACTAACCTTGGGGGTCAGCATCGCACATGCCTCCTTGTGGAAAATGCATGCATACAAACTGCACGTGATTCTCGTATGTGATCTTGTTTGATTGTTTCATTGCTGTGGTTGAGCCTTTGAAAACATGCATTATTTTATTTTTGTGAAGCAATTCTCGTCTAAAAGTTTAATAATTCTTTCTTGCCTTACTTTCTTGCCAAGAGTTGTCCAAGGACAATTAACATAAGCATATAGGACATTAGTGGTGGCAATGGGCTGAGCCACCCATGCCCACACGAGCTCGGGGCTCGTGACCAACGAGCCGAGCTCGTTGAAACGAGCCGTTCGATGCCCAAAATGAGAATCCTGACCTCAGAGAGAAATTTTTTAGTCGACTCCTGACCTCAGAGAGAACCCACTTCCCTGTACTAAAAGCAGACTCCGAAGCTACAGTGCTAACGGGAGGTGTTAATAGATCTTTTCCAATTGTAGAAACTATTGGTCATCGGTGTTCGTTATTTCATTAGAATTCAATGACCTCTTCTTAACTTTTTCTAATTGATTTGTTACTAGGCAAAGTATGACTAAAGTAATCAATTAATTCAGATGACAACGCATTTGGACTATTACTCGAAGTTTGAGTACATCCAGTGGAAGTCAAACTACTACTACTAGAGGAACCACATGCATGTGCAGTTGAATCATATCTATATGAGTTCATGTTTTCGAATAAATTTAAAGTTTCAGCATCGCCATCTGTTATATTAGTGGGATGATCAATTGTAGGTACACGAGTAATATGTGTACCCATTCGTGAAGCATATAATTCATACATTTCACTTAACGTTTGTTCCAAATTCCTATAAGTAATAGGTATATTAAAACTTAAAGCATTTGAAATTTGATCAATTACAAATTTAGTACCCGATAAATTTTATCGGGGGTTTATGACGCATGCTAAAGGAAATAACATAGGTAATTGTTCCCAGTATTTTCTAAATTTTAATTCCATGGAATACATAACCGCATGAAAATCGGGATCATTTTAAAATATGTTAAAAGCCCTAGCAGTTATATAAAGACGTTCAAGAACCATACAACTAGTGAGATAATAAACAGTAGACAATATATTTGTACTCATAAAAACTTGCCAAAAATTTTTTAATTTTATAAACTACATTCCAATCGGATTCATTCAAGATAGTATCATCTTTGTCTCTAACGTGCCTATTGTTATAAAATTCAGTAATAAAATGCTTGTTTTCTATTAGGTGTAATCGTGATATATATAAGTACATTCCTAGTTTGGTTAATTTCATCCTTAACATGTTTTAAACCGTCTTGTATTATTAAATTAAAAATATGGCAAACACATCGAATATAAAATAAATAACCACCGAAATCAGGTTGAAATACTCTATGCAATTTATCGATAACAACTTTATTTACAGTAGCGTTGTCGAACGTAAAAGAATGAATTTTACTCTCGCATTTATATTCTCTAATTATTAACATAATATCATTAAATATAGTTTGAGCATTATGTGGGTACTCAACAATTTTAAAAGCAATAATTTTTTTATGCATGACCCAAAGTGGGTTTATATATTGTGCAGTTGCAGCTATATAACCTCTCTTATTAATTCATTCCCACATATTCGAAGTTAAAAATATCACACCCCTCATATTTTTCTAAATTCGTAATCAATAGTTTCTTTGAATTAAGAAAATATTCAATTGTATCAAACCGAAGAGTATTTCGACTTACCCCAACGTACCTTGATTGAAGATATTGTTTGACGTAGTTGATAAAATGTTGGTTGTCCGCTATTGCTAGTGGCTACTCCGCCGTGGAAACGAACTTTACCTGCGCCTAGAGTACCATACTGTAGTTGCGTTTGACCAACTGGAAGAAGCCCATGTTTGGCCACACAGTTTTTGTAGTGACGGTTGAGGTGGGTAGTTCCAATGCGTTTTTGCTATACCAGTCGTTGTTCGCAGTATTTACATATTTCTTTGGTTTTTGGAAGTCCATCGACCACACGATCAATGTGAACCAATTTGGGTCCCAACATTTTGCCTCCTTCTTCCCCTTTCTCTTCTCTCTAGCATCAAGAATATTTAATATATGTTCTTCATCTTGTTCCAAATCAATTGGAACACTAGGATCAACATCAACATCATCCAAATCAATTGGATGACTACCTTCACGAATGTTGAAATTTTGAATGTTTTCTGGAATTCGTAATTCATTGAGACCGGCGAATTCATTCCCAATTTGATTTTGGGCAGATGTTTTGCCTTCCATACTGAAAAAGTTTTCAACAAATGCTCGTGATCCATTTGTTAATAATAGAAATTGAATGTTGAAGATTTGAAGTATAATGTAGAAAATAGAAATGTAGAATTGAGAATTGAATTAAGATTATGTAGTAGTGTATAAAATGAATTGTAAAAGTAAAATCAAGATAATAACGTAAAAAAAATGTAGAAGGTGAAGATGATAATAGAATGAAATGAATTGATATTGTTGAATGTTGATAATTTGTAAATTGTAGAGAGTAGAGTAGAATAGAGTAGAGAATGAGAGGATTGGTGGGAAAAGAATGTCGATTAGTGGGTGGGTATTTATAGAGAAAAAATGAAAAAATAAAAAAAAATTCAGTGACCAAAACGGTCACTGAATAATTGAGTGACCGTTTATGGCTTTTTGCCATTAATTTTTTTTTTAAAAAACGAGCCCACGAGCTGCTAGGCTCTTGGGCTCATAGCGAACAGCTCAGCGAGCCGCTCCCCGAGTGGCTCGTCTACCATACGAGCTGGTCTGCTCGGCTCGTGGGCCACTACAGTACAAGCCGAGCGGCCAAGCCGACTCGGCTCATTTGCCACGACTATAGGACATGTATAGTACTTAAATTTATATTGCATGGGAAAGGTACATCTTTTTCTAAATTGATATTACAGAGAGCGTGGACCATGATGCATCCAGTCTCAAAAGCATGTGATGGCACAGTCGTCTATAGACCCCAAAGGTCTCCCAGTCATCATTACCTGGAAGCAACCTCACACCTCCTTGCTATACTACAGTTTGCAAAGGCAAGGAAGTTATCAGTTGAACGCTCTAACTCCAGAAAGTAAGTTTGCTGGCTGAAGTGTTCATTAAAATAATTATGCAAAAATCGTATTTTATTTATGAAGTTTTTGGAGGAGCTTCTTTTTTCCTTGAAACAAATCTGACCTCTTAATTTCATGATTTTGTAAATCTAACCAACTGATAAATTTAGATCTGAGGTATTCATGGTGTGCAGATTTAAATTATAGTTTCATTTGCTCAGGTAAAAGGGTTTTACTTGTAAGCCAGATTTTGGTTATCACTTAAGTATATTTTGAGAGGTTGCAGTTACATTTTTAATGATTAGAGTTGATATTTTTAAGTTGATTATATTTAAAATACATTTGAAAGGATCTGGTGAGGATGAGGTTCAAAATGTGTCATATTTGTAGCAAGCAAGTTCAAACCAAATAGAGGGAAGAAAATGAATTTCAGATTTTAGGCATGCTTTATATAATGTGTTAATGTGAATCATGTGATCTAAATAGAACGTTAGGCATTTAATACGAGCCAAGTTTTACTTTTCCCACATTTTCCCCAAGTCGTGCATTCTTGCACAAGTGGCAGTTCTTTTACTCTCACAGAGCTCAGGTAAGAAATTGTTCTTATTTGTTTTGTACATGCACTATTTTGAAAGTGCGAAAATAATGTTATCGTTAAAAGAACTTATCGTTAATCTTGTGAAAATTGCTGATGTCGATGATGCTCATGCTGGAATTAATATCATGATGTCCGTCCTAGGTACGAAGCCCGGACGTCAAATTGGTGAGTTGGAAGATGGTCGCCTTCGAGACATTGGGACATCTTCCAATGTACATAGTTTGATATGCAGCTCGAGTGGAGATGAAGCAAAGGATTCAAAAGAAGCTGAAAGTTGTTGAGCAACAATTCAATTCTACATGACAGTTTCGGCATCATTCTATGCACCAGTTGTGTGCTAAAGTTTCTGGCTTCGTTGTACCACTATTTACACCATTGTGAATAGAGAATAATGTTAACGGGGAAGATAATGCTATTGAGAACCAATAGAATAATTTTGGTGACGATGAGCTGCATATCTAATTCATGAGGACAAAAAGTTATGTTTTTTTAGGTGTATAATAATAGAATAGGGCATGCTTACTATACTCTTTTTAAGTTTAAATGTAACCATACTTGGTGAATGATTTTTATTTGTGTTTTGATGAAATATTTTGGATTCAATGTTACATTGATAATTTATTGTCTTTGTATCTTTATATTATTTTGAATAAGATTAAAAAATTAATATAATATAAATAACAAATAAAATATATGAAAATAAATTAATTTTTCCCTACGAATTTTTTACTAATAGCCTACAAATATGTTTTCCCCAGGAAAAATTATTTGTATAGAACAGAATTTAGCCTACAAAATAATTTGTACCATATTGTCACAAATTTTTTATTGTTGGAAAAAATATGTATATCTTAGCCTACAAATATTTATTACACAAAAAAAAAAAAGAAAAAGAAAAAAAATTATTTGTAGGGAAAAGTGATATCGTTCAATGGGCAAAATTAAATTTAGCAGACAAATGATTTTGTTGAGGAAAAACTTTACGTACTGTATTTGCCTCCAAAGGGTTCGTAGGGAAAGACATTAGCCCATAAATTTAAAAAATTCGTCATCTTATACCTATCCACTCGATGTTTGCTGAACAAATATGCAAACAAATTTTTTTCGTCTTCAAATGTTTTTCTTACGAATAAGACTCTTTACCTATAAATAAATTTTGTAGGGAAAACATAAAATTCTTTCAATATAATTCTTAAACATGCATTATTTGGTTTTGTAGTAAATAATGTGTCACAGTGAACTTTTTAAAGACATTCACACAAATTTCGCGAACTAAATTTTCAAAGGAACTCAATAGAGGATGTATCCTTGTTGACGTTGTTTGGCAGCTTTTGTGACTTCCACATCGTTGAATTATGTGAAGGCGTAGTTCCAGCTGTGGCATCAAGTCACGTTGTCGACTTTTCTACACTTCTCAAACAACACATCCAACTCCAACTCTATCACCTTAGACGAAATGTTTATCCATAAATTATTGGATGGAGTGTTCCTCTACCCCGTATCTGAGGTCGAGGCGGATAAATCTTTCAAATTGTCACGACTCTCGCTAACTTTCACCATCAATTTGTTGATGGAAGCCATGAATTAATCAACATCTTTAATAAGAGATAAGATCCTTATAAGGAAAGTGTAGGGGTAGAATTGAATTGAGAGATGAAGAGAAGGAAGAGATGAATTGAAGGGTTAGGTTTGGAGGAGAAGATGGGGTGAGGGAGGAGCATTTATTCCAATGCAAACTACTTTTACTAGAATGTTCATCCAAACCATGGCCTTCAAGGTGATGATACAATCTATTAGGACCGTTTTATATATCAGAAGATGCAAGCAAAATTAGGACAATAGATAAACAATTTGGAAAGCTCATAAGCAAGCAAAATTAGGTCAATAGATAACCAATTGTATGAAAAAACAATATACATACTTGAAACAATTAGCTTTATATATCAAAAAATAATATTCATTCATTATCATCAAACAATAAATTCTGAAATCACGGTCATTTCCCTTTAGGATAAAATACCGATGTATTAAAGCACTACGTGATCTTCCTAATGTTAGATGAATCAAAGTGGGGAAGATATGGAATTTCGGATATTTATGATTTAAATATATTTATAACAAGATTTAATGGTCAATGTCGCAAGCCATTCCTTCGTGCAACAACATGCACAAACACAAACTGGACGTGATCAAATGGAGTATCTTTATTTTGCAATATTGGTATTTCTATTATCATTATGTAATAATTAATTGAAAAAGAAAAAAATTGCAGAGTTAAAAACCTGATAAATAATTCACAAGCCTCAATAATTCAAGTGTCCATTGCATGATAATATATTTAAGTGATCGATGATATATTATTGACCATGTAATTTGCAAGCCTCACAGAATCAATAAAATCATCAGCCTTCTCCAAAATAAAAACCAAATTAACCCTTTACTGCATCCACAGAAAGAAAACATTCAAAATGCTTTGAACATTTCTTTGATTTCAAAATCGTTAGCTAATTACATCTCTGTTTCTGTAGTTAGATGTTCTAAATCAAAAGACCATCCTCAAATTTGTACTAAAATTTTGATAATTAGTAAATTAAGGAAGAAGTTAATTACTGAAATTTCAGGAAAAACTTTAAAACTAAATCTTGTATGTTTCTCTTACCAAGGAAATGACTGCCTGCATCATTCCCTAGCGTGTTTAAATTGTTTTTGTTCTTGATTCCTTGCACTCTATACACAATTTATTTATTAGTCAATTTTAAGGTTATCTACTTGCATCTTCGTTAGCTCAGAACCTAAACTCTTACACTTAGGATAATTACTTTGGGATTTCAAAAAAAGTCCGTCCTTGATTTTCAATTAGAGTGTCTGAAACTCAACTAATCTAGCTACTGACTTCCTGTTTGTTGCCTTCCACCATATAAAGCTTCAAATTAACGTTTGTTTCACTCTAGATTCATGCCCTATAGCTATTTCAAATGATTTCAGGAATTGGCATTGGAAAAAAAAAATTGAAAATAAAAAAACTTCACGCGCAGAGAACATGGTGGAAACTAATGTAGTGCGAGCAAACAACTTGCACAAGAAGTGCATATGTAATTGTTTTTTCATGTATCGTGATATCGAGCTTTTTAGTTCTTCATTATGGATCCAGAGAGTTTCAATCATGTTTAAATACTTACATTTAGAAAGTCTTGAACTTAAATTTTTGGAGCTTTAGTAGAATTATGATCATCTTCTTCATATTCATCAATCCCAATCAAATCATGTTTTGTAGAACCTTCGCTCCATAAATCGCAAACAGAATCTACATAGTTCACTCCTTTCACCAATCTCTTCGAGAATTTATGATAATCAGGCATTAAAAATATACTGGAATGAGCATAGTTCGCTCCTTTCACCAATCTCTTCGAGAATTTATGATAATCAGGCATTAAAAATATATTGGAATGAGCAATATGCCATTGAACGTAAAATCACTTCTACTTCTAAGCAAGCTTGGGTTAAGAAAAGTGATCTGGAAGGTCGTAGGTTTGGTCATGCTCTTAAAGGTAAGAACATTCATGGCTCGTCGTGATTTGGTCCTTAGATACATGCATATGCAGTCCATTGAGTCCATTCATTTGTGCATGCATCTCATTTATTTGCGTTTTATTTTATTTTGAGTGTATTTGTTTCCTTTTGATATTGATGTTCTTTACATGATATTCTTCAACATTCCATGTGTGATTGAGTATGTCATTATAAGATCTACACTGTATTTCCATCACTTAGTTTGGTTTTCTATGGAGTATTGAGTATAGATTTCACCATGTATAATCTGCAAATCACACACCATGACCTTGTGAGTGAGTCTGGACCGCATGTGTGAGATTTGGGATGGCCGTCACATGTTAGTACAGTGATCTCGAACGTGAATTGACCTATATCTAGATGACCTGGCTCGTGATGAGTCTTCCTGCATTATTTCATAATAATAATAATAATAATAATAATAATAATAATAATAATAATAATAATAAATTTACACACATGTTTGATTCATCTTATACTTTTGTTCGGAACTTATTTGATTCGAGCAATTAAGCCCGAGGGATTTCTCGTAACCTGGTGCCCATGGTCATCTAACTTGGGTTAATCGGCCTAAAGCTCGTTACATGGGTCAATTCAATCGCTTAATAAACAAGAGTCTGCAAGAGCTTTATTTATCCAAATTGATTTTTTGCTATATTTGTTCTATTTAAGCATTATTTAACAAAAAAAAATAAAAAATAATTTTTCTGGTGCTATTTTTCTTAACTTTGATTTTTGAAGTGTTGTTTCTATCAATTGAAGATGGTTTGGTGCTAGTTCTCTTAATTCGTACAAATTGAAGTGCTAATTCTGACAATTGAAGATTTTTTGGTGCTATTTTTCCTAATGTTATGAATTTGGAGTGCTAATTCTATCAATTGAGAATTTTTGATGCTCTTTTTCTCAATTTTTGAATTTGGAGTGTTATTTCTATCAATTGCACTCTCGCTAGCTTCGTCCCTCGAACGACAATAGCAGAAGCTGCCTCGCTCGCTTATCGCTGGAGTGAGGCTCGAGCGATAGCTCATTATTTTGAACTTAAACGTTATTTTTCAAGGGTTTTTCACATTTTTCACCTTATTTTCCTCCATTTCTCTCAATATTTCACTACACCCAGTCTAAATTAGTACTTCTAATCACTTATTCATCATATAACTATCATCTTTTGGACGATTTCCACAAGTTTTCAACAATTCTCAAATGTAAATTTCAAATATCCTAGGTTTTCCACATTTTTGCACTTTCTTGATGGTGTTTCGAAGTTGAAATCATTAGTGCTTCGATTTTGATGTTGCATTATTTGTTTTAAAACTTCCCATATCATTTCATAAAGTTTTGCCCAACTATTTCCACATGACTTCGATTTATGGACCCTTTTGGCATGTTTTTGGCATTTATATTGTTATTTCTTGGTGCTTTGTTTCTTGTGTTTGAGTTTCTTGATAGTACATGCCATGTTTTGAACATTGTCACCATTGTGCACAAGTTTGCAACAACAAATTGGGTTTTTGGTCTTTTTTCGTATGAGCTCTCTCAATTGTTTTGCATCTATCTCATTGTTCATTTCACTTGGTGGCTTAGGGTTGGTCTTTGGTACTTGATTGAGAGTTGGTGATTCTAGTTTTTGAGGTTTTGATGGTTGAGTGATTGTTGTGTGGTATTTTTTTGGTCTAATTTGAAGTTGGGGATCGTTAGTAGTGTTTGTCATTAGTTGTGTTTGTTTGGAGTGTCGGTTTGGTGGCTCGGTGCGTGAATTGTGTTTTGTGTATTGTGTTGATGTTGATAACACTAGTTGATGTCACATCACTCCGTCTAGGCATTGTGTCCTTGCGTCTTGTCCTCACTGCACGCGTCATGCCATTACGACCCTACATCGTGTCATCACTGCACGCATGCCTTCACGTCACTTACGTCCAAGAATCATTGCATGTCATCATGCATTCACGTTAGGGCACGTTGCATGCTATCCTTTTTTACCTCGTTTTGCATGTATCCTTGTATACCATGCATGTCACCATTAGTTCATCTTGTTTTGAGGTTTTAATGTTGTGTTTCAATTATTTCAGATGCCGCCAAAGAGATCACACCCGACTCCTTTCACTCCTAGTGCTCTACATCATGCAGTAGGTCCAGGTTTATCCCGGCTATGGCCAAGGACATATTTGGGTCACAGTTTTCTAATCGCCCTATTCTATTTGAGCACAAGGTCATTATGTCTGATCTTTCCCCGGACCTCGCCCTTATTTTCACTTCTCGGGGATGGGACCCTCTATTAGTTGTGTTAGTACCCCCGCCGGGTCTACTAGTTCTAGAGTTCTATGCTAACATTCATGATGTTAGCGGTTCTTCTTTTATGGTTTTTATCCGAGTTAGGACAGTTAAGACTACACCGGACGTTATTTTGAGTCTTCTTCATATTCCGCAGGTCATCCACCCTATATTTCCCTATCTTACTCCCGACTCACTTCCTTCAGACACTCTGGTCCATTCCACGGTGTTTAACACACCGTTGGAGGGTGGTCCTGGTGCGAGATGCAACGGTTCTCTTCCCACTGACTGACAGATCTTGTTGCGTATTGTGTACACAAATTTGTGGCCAGTCTCACATACTTCTTCTTTGCTTATAGATAGGGCGCGATTTCTATATGCCTAGCTGTATGGCGATTCTATTGATCTTCCCACCTTCATTTGCCAGCAGATCCTTCGGGCTTTCAGGGTCATGGGGCTCGGGTGGGGCTTCTCTATGCCTGTCTTATCTATTGCCTTTTGACAGCCTTAGGTGTTAGTTTTCCAGATGGGGTTCCTCAAAGGGTGTCTCAGCCTATTGGCCTCACTATTTTTGCTCAGAGTAGGTTTTATGCTTATCTGAGCCAACACAGCCTGTTGACTTGACTATGCCGATATTTCCTATTGATGACCTCATCTCTTTTGACCCCTCATATTTTCCCTCATTTTCTACTGTTCCACCTTCCTTCAACATCCCGTCGACTTCAGCTTCGACCCCTTCTCCTTCAGCGTCAGTTCCTCCTCCTTTCGAGTCTGTCCCTTCTGCTTCTGCTCCCATTGACCCTTCGGTTGCTTTCCTGGGACAAATGACTGTGCTGATCGAGCAGTAGGCTCGGATGATGGTGAAGATCACACGGCTACGTACTACCGTGGATAGACACTCTGCCGAGTTCACTAAACTTTGGGTGTTGTTGGCTATATTCAGCGTGGACTTTGATGTATTTACCGTCATTGGGATGATGATGCTAATTTCGAAGAGAGGACATATTCTGATGATGCTGTCGGTGCTTCCTAGTTCTAGGCCTACCCCTTGTCACCGTGTGACAAAAAAGGGGAATATATAGATATTGATGTAGCAGTATCAGTTTTTGTTAATAGGGAGAGAGTAGATAGTAGATATTTTTTTATGCTTACATGATGTATCTATTTATCTACCTATTTATCTACTATTTGGATGTAATTCCTTTTGATATATATATATATATATATATATATATATATATATATATATATATATATATATATATATATAATGATTTTTGACTCATTCAGTTCGCTAAATTCAGTTTTTGATGTTTTTATAGTGTCAATGTTTCTTTTTTGTATGTTGAGTTCCATTGATACTATGTCTGAGTTTAGGTATAAGTTACAAATGTTTAAATGATTCTTAGACTTAAGCTGTTTGAACTATATTTATTATTGATCATATTTTCCACACATTTTACACTGGGGATTTGAGTTAACTATTTCAAGAAACGGGTACTGACACTGAAATGAGGATTTTGGTCAAGACAGATTTAAGTTTAAGTCATTTTTGAGTCTGTAATTTTCATTTAATTACTGCCTTGACTTTGATTGTAGTTTTATCACAGAATGCCGAATGGGGAGTTTGTTAGGTTTCAGATTATTTGTAATTGGCGATTATGTGACAAAATGACTTAAATTGACACATTGTAAAAGTTCAAGGAGTAATGTACAAAAACGTTGAAAATAGGGTTATTAGGTCTAGGGTTCGAGAATGGCAAAAAGAGGAAAACGACGTGGATTTTCGCTAAACTGTCACCAAGGTTTGGCCCGAACTACAAAAGCAGAAACTCCATCGGTTGACTGTCGCCCTGCCTTCGCTCGAGCGACAGTCTATCGCTCGACTATCGTTGAGCTCTCGCTTGAGCGACAGTTTTATTTGTGAAATTTTTATTTCGTATTTTAAAGGCTTTTTCATGGCTCGTCTGTTTTATAACCTATCTATAAATGCCAAAACATATTTGAACGTGTCTTTCAAGGTTGATCATTGAGAGAACTTCATATGAGAGAATTCATTCAATTCCTACTTTCAACCTTCATCTTGTTTGATTGTTTTGGTGAGAAAAACATTGATTCTATGATCCAAATACCAAATTGCTTTTCCTCTACATTTGATCAGAGTTCTGAAGATCAAGGAAGTTTGACTGGAGTTTCAGTCAGTGAAGAACGCGGTGTTCTTCGTGGATCCACAGGAGATAAACGATTTCACAAAGCTTTGAGTTGCTGCAGGAGAGCAAAATCCAGGAGAGCTTTGGAACTAAAGTTGGGAGTGGTGCAGGAACATAGAACCCTAGAAAGCTGTTAGAATTACAGTCAGGAGATCAGATAGTACGTGTCGTCGTCTAGGTTGGTAGACTGTAAGTTATATATCGTTTATAGTGGATTGCTGACTAGCAAAGTGTCCGGAGTTTTTTTCAGTTGGGTTTCTCCGTGATCATTCCGGTGTTTGATTTTCTGCTTTACTATTCATTGTTTATTATACGACTGTGGTAATTCAACTTAGGATAAATTGACTTGAATGTTGAATCATTTAGAAAAGAATTTAAAAGTGACTTGTTGCTATTTAATTCATAAAAATATTTCAAATTCCGTATTACATACCTATTTACCCCCCTCTAGATATTGTTAGGGTCGAACTGCGTAATTTTCAGCTTGGGTCACTCATTAATCGATTAACCAGAGAAACTACATCTCCTACAGCTGAATCTTCAGCTGATGACTCGATGAATGAATTAGCACGATTAAACTGACTTTGAACCTCCGCTTGAATGCTAGAGTCGCCATCGTAGAGAAGCTCTATTGCTCTGATACAATGATGAAATGTTCTAGATCTATAGAATGAAATGGTGGGAGAAAATGAAATACAATTTAGCAATGCAACTCACATGAATGTACAGAAGGATGGAGCAGCCTATTTATACATGGTGGTAACTAACTTAACATAATGAAAGAGGCTGAAATGACATAAATAACCTCATGCTATATTACATTTCAACAAAACAAACGTTAATGCGAAGCTTTATATATTGGAGGGCAACAAACAGGAAGTCAAGTTGAGAATCAAGGACGGATTATTTTTTAAATCCCAAATGTATGCAAAATCATGGTTCTGAGCTAAAGAAGAGGCAAGTAGATAGTCATAACTATTCAATTTCTACAAAATCGATTTGAGCAGCCAAAATATGCTGCGGTTCTCACTGGAACTTTATTTCATCAAAAATGAATTAACAGAGAAAGTTCAAAGTATTTAAACAGAAAATAGAGCAATGAGAAAGTGACACCTGTCAAACTAATTAACTAACTAAAAGTAAAGGTAAACACGTGAGAAGGAAAGCATATGGAAATTTAAATCCCTCATCCCCCCCTCAAGCTGGAACAAGATGAAGATCCTTGAGACCAAGCATGCCAGTAAGGAGACGAAACTGAGGAGCTGGTAAAGCTTTAGTGAAAACATCGGCGAGCTGATGGGAAGAAGAGACAAACTATGGAAGAATAAAGCCTTCCTTGAACTTGTCTCGTACAATGTGACAATCAATCTCGAGATGTTTGGTCTGCTCGTGAAAAACGGGATTTGCCGAAATATGAAGGGCTGACTTATTATCACACCACAACGGAATCAGTAGAGAGAGGTTGATCTGAAAATCAGCAAGCACATAGCTGATCCAGCGAAGTTCACAAACGGTGGCAGCTAAGCTCCGATACTCTGCCTCTGCTGTTGACCTGGAGACAGTAGTTTGTTTCTTGGTTTTCCAAGAAATCAGAGTAGAGCCCAGAAAAATGCAGAAACCAGTAAGTGAACGTCGACTATCAACACAAGTGGCCCAATCCGCATCAGAATAGGCAGTTAAAGAAAGATCTTGCTGAACAGGAAAAAATAAACCAGTCGATGGACAACCTTTCAAATATTTCAATAAGTGCATCGCTGTATCCCAATGAACCTGACATGGTTTGTTGACAAACTGGCTCAACTGTTGAATCCCGTAAGTAAAATCCGGCCGTGTCAAGTTCAGGTACAGAAGTCTGCCAATCAACCTCCAATACTTAGCTGGATCGGGAAAGAGGTCACCATCGTCTTGGGACAATTTCGTTCCTTTAGGAATTGGAATGCCAATAGGTTTTGCACCCGTAAGACCTGTATCATCAATAATGTCCAGGATGTATTTACGTTGATTCACATATGTTCCATCCTTGCCTCTTGCAATTTCGAGTCCCAAAAAAAACTTTGTATAACCCAAATCTTTGATGGTAAATTTGGAATGCAAAAATTGCTTGACAGAAATTATGTCCGATTCATGAGTCCCAGTGATCAGAATGTCATCTACATATATCAAAAGAAAAACGCTATGGCCAAAAGACTGATGAATAAAAAGACAATGGTCATGCTGAGATTGAGTGAAACCGTAATCAGTGAGTTTATGTGAGAGTTCAATGTTCCATTGACGTGAAGCCTGCTTCAAGCCATAAAGACTCCTTTTCAATTTACAAACCTCCCCATCTAAAGCCTGTGTGTACCCAGCTGGTGGTGCCATATAGATTTCCTCATCAAGATATCCATGAAAAAATGCATTGTTTATATCCAACTGGTGAATGGGCCAAGATTTTGCCGAAGCAACCGCAAGGAAAATACGCATCGTAACTAGCTTGGCCACAGGGGAAAAACATTCAAAGAAATCTATCCCTTCCATTTGATCATAACCCTTTGCGACTAATCGAGCTTTAAACCGATCAATAGTTCCATCCGGATTTAGCTTTAACTTATAAACCCATTTGGATCCTATGGCTTTCTTCCCAGTAGGTAAAGAGGTCAATTCCCAAGTATTATTTTCCTCCAAAGCTTTCAACTCATCATTTATGGCTTGTACCCAACGTTGATCCTTACATGCTTGATGATAAGTATGTGGCTCCTGAACATTTGATACATTGGCCAGAAAAGCAATATATGCATGATGCAAATACGGTGAAATAGAGTACGGAAATGTGATAGGTGTGTATTGTGAACTGAGCTTAGTAGGAACAAGGCGTGCTTGGACAGTAGCAATTGGATTTACTGAATGTTCAGTTACATTGGTGATATAATCATCCAACCAACCTGGCTTTACCCTCGATCTACTGCTATGCCTAGGTGTTGGCACACCATCTGACTCAGTGACAGAAGAATCAAGAAAAGGAACTTGTATAAGAGGCACATGATGAAGATCTGAATTGGAGTAGCTGGGTGAATTAGTAACAGAAACAGGATCTGTCACAGGCTCTTGAAGAAAGTCAGAATTATTGTGACTAGAGGTAGGGGAATTGTGAGAAGACACAGAAGGATATATGGTGGAGTCATCTAAAGGAGATCCTATAGGCAAGGGTGTGTGAGTGACAGGCTGAATTTTAGATTTAAAAGGAAAGATGTTTTCATAAAAAATAACATCCCTTGAGACATGTATTTGTTTGCTGAAAAGATCAAAGACTTTATAAGCCTTTTGCCCAGGGCTGAACCCAATAAAAATGCACTTATGAGCCCTTGAATCAAACTTATCCTTGTGAGGTTTAGTGTTTGTGATATAACACAGACTGCCAAAAATTTTCAGTGAAGATAGAACGGGTTTGGATCCATATAGAATTTCAAAAAGAGTTTTCCAGTTAATGATGGAACAAGGAATCCTATTGATGATATAGGTGGACATAAGAATAGAATATGACCAAAATTGCTTAGGTAAATCAGCTTGAAAAATGAGTGACCTAGCCATATTTAACAAATGTCTATGTTTTCTTTCCACCATTCCATTTTGCTGTGGAGTCTAAACACATGATTTTTGATGCAAAATACCAAGAGTCTGAAGCAAAACTTGACAGTTATGGCCAGTGAATTCACTACCATTATCTGTTCTTATGTCTTTGACATGTTTTTCAAACTGAACGCTAACCATTTTAAAAAAAGACTTAAGAGTTTTTACAGGGATTTCTGAATTAACATGAAGGTCCATGTAGCTCTAGAAAAATCATCCACAATGGTAAGCATGAAGGGGGTTCCTGTAAGATTGTATTGCTTGTATGGACCCCAAATGTCAATGTGTAAAAGATCAAAAATGGACTTGGTATGGATTTGTGAGTTCTGGAAAGATAACCTGCTCTGTTTAGCCTTGTGACAAATATTACATGGCTGTAAAGTGTCAATGGCTGAGGCATTACAGAATGGACTAAGAAAATCTAAGTGTTTAAGACATTGATATGAAGCATGCCCCAACCTATTATGCCAGTCAACAATAGAAAATGAAGAAGCTTTATTGATATGAAAAATACCATCAGTAGTTTCAGAACTTCCAACAGTTAATTTATTACAAGAACTAGCTTCTCTATTACAACGTTCAATCTCCTCTTTTTGAAAATTATATCATCCAATATGTATAATTTCCAAGTCAATTTTCCAATTGCTAAAGTCCTTTCATCCTTCAGGTCCTGTAGGAAGCAATGAGTAGGATAAAAAATGAATTTTATTTTTGCTGTTTGTGTTAATTTTGGAACAGACAATAGGTTAAATTTGAATGTGGGAATATGTAACACATTGGTGAGGAGTAATTTCTGATTTAGTGTAACTGAAACAATGTGTTTGACATGTTTAATAGAACCATCAGGTAAGCAAACAACAGTGGGTTGTGTGACTGGCTTAACATTGGTCATTTGATTAATGTCTGTGCATATATGATTGCTGGCACCAGTATCAATTATCCAGGTTTGACGTCCAAAATCATCAAGTGATGTAAAGGCCAGGTGTTGGGTACACATACCTGAGTAATCATTGAGATGTGCAAAATGGATTTGATTTCCATTGTCAACTAGCGACTTTCCTTTGAACATCTTCATCAGCTCCTGTTGAACAATGTCTGTGATTTTATTAGCTGATATATCATTTTTTTGATTCATCATGGCTTCTCTGTCTTCCAAATCAAGCGGTGAATTTGTCATTTTCAGTACATTATTCACCATAGTCCTCCCTCCAAATTCTTTAGATCTTTGTTCCTTCAATCCTTTGTACCAATCGGGGTAACCAATAAGCTTGAAACAACCTTCCTTTGAATGTCCATTTGCATTACAGTGATCACAGTACAGCATCTCCCTATCAAAGTTGTTAAACCTTCGATTGTTTCCTCTTCCAAAAGTGTTATTTCCTCTTCCGAAATTGACTCTTCCATTCCAGCTTCCTCTTCCTCTCATATTTCCATTACTTCTGTAATTGTTTGTTGATGCCATCATAGCCAGATTATCAGTAGCTTCCGGGAAAAGTATATGTACCTCTCTTTGTTTTTCCACTCTCAAAACCATGGAGTAAGCTCTGTTAACTGATGGCAAATGATCCATCGCTAACAGTTGATTTCTTATATTATCATAAGTGTTATTTAATCCCATCAGAAACTGCATAAGTTTGCTGAATGAAGCTAAATCTGTTACTTCCTTAGCAGCTCCACAACTACACACTGGAATAGGCATCAAACACGTAATTTCATCCCATAGTTTCTTGAGTTTAGTAAAATATTTTTCAACTGATAATGAACCTTGAGTGGAACTACTAATCTCTCTCTGCAATTGATACAATAACGGACCATTACATTCCCCATACCTTTCCTCCAATTCAACCCATAACTCCCTGGCTGAGGTTGTGTAAATGAAGGCATCTACAATTTCCTTTGAAATTGAATTCAGTATCCAAGATCTAACCATACAATCTACTCTAATCCATTGATCCAATTTTGAAGAATTTTCAGCTGGTTTTTCACATTTCCCTTTGATAAAATCCAATTTCAATTTTGCACCAAGTGCAATTTTAATCGATCTACTCCAACTCAAGTAATTTTTACCTGTTAAAGGTGAAGTCAGTAATATCATTCTTGGATGATCCGATCCTTGCAAATCCAATGGATCTCCATTGCTGTAGGCCTTCTCCATCGCTCCTTGCTCTGTGGGTAAATCATGTACTGGGTCGTGTAAAATTTCTGTAGCCATGATCACCAGCAGGTAGAACGATAGAGCTCAGGATCTGGGTAGCTCTGATACCATATTCAATTTCTACAGAATCGATTTGAGCAGCCAAAATATGCTGGGGTTCTCACTGGAACTTTATTTCATCAAAAATGAATTAATAGAGAAAGTTCAAAGTATTTAAACAGAAAATAGAGCAATGAGAAAGTGACACCTGTCAAACTAATTAACTAACTAAAAGTAAAGGTAAACACGTGAGAAGGAAAGCATATGGAAATTTAAATCCTTCAATAACCGTGCCCATAAAATTCACCCTTAAAATTGACTTATAAGTAAACAGTGTATAAAGTGCTTGTAAGGAAAGAGGACCAGACAATCATGCAAGGAATCAAGCACAAAAACAACTTTAAACATGCTAGGGACTGAGGCGAGCAGTCATCTTCTTGGGAAGAGAAACATACGAGATTTAGTTTCAAAGTTTTTCCTGAAATTTCAGTAATTAACTTATTCCTTAATTCACTAATAATCAAAATTTCAGTACAAAACTGAGGATTTCGTCTTTTGATTTAGAACATCTAATTACAGAAACAGAGATCTAGCTGGTGATTTTGAAATAAAAGAAATGTTCAAAGCATTTTGTATGTTTTCTGTTTGTGGATGCAGTAAAGGGTTAATTTATTTTTAATTTTGGAGAAGGCCGATGATTTTATTGATTCTGTAAGGCTCGCACATACATGGTTAATAATATATTATCATGCAATGGACACTTGAATTATTGAGGCTTGCGAATTATTTTTCTGGTTTTTAACTTTGCAATTTTTTTCTTTTGCAATTAATTATTACAGAATGATAATAGAAATACCAATATTGCAAAATAAAGATACTTTATTTAATTACTCCAAAGGCTCAACCACAATAATGAAATAAATGAACAAGATCTCGTAAGAGAATCACGTCCGGTTTGTGTTCGTGCATGTTGTTGCAAGAAGGAACGACGAGTGAAATTGAACATTAAAGCTTGTTATAAATTTATTTAAATCATAAATATCCAACATTCCATTTCTTCCCCACTTTGATTCACCAAACATTAGAAAGAACATGTGGTGCTTTCATACATCGGGATTTTATCCTAATGGGAAATGATCGTGATTTCAGAATTTATTGCTTGCTGATAATGAATGGATATTATTTATCTGATATATAAAGCTAATTGTTGCAAGTATGTATATTATTTTTCATACAATTGGCTATCTATTGTCCTAGTTCTGCTTGCTTCAAATTGTTAGGTAGGTTACTAAGACATTTAAAGAGAATAAAATGGTCCTGATAGATCGTATCATCGCCTTGAAGGCCATGGTTTGGATGAATTTTCTAGTGAAAGTAGTTCGCATTGGAATAAATTCTCCTCCCTCACCCCATCTTCTCCTCCAAACCAAACCCTTCAATTCATCTCTTCCTTCTTTATATCTCTCTCAAATCATCTCTAGCCCTACACTTTCCTTATAAGGATCTTATCTCTTATTAAAGATGTTGATTAATTCATGGCTTCCATCAACAAAATGATGGTGAAAACTAGCGAGAGTCATGACAATTTGAATGATTCATCAGCCTGGACCTCAGATATGGGGCAGAGGAACACTCCATCAAATAATTTATGGATTGAAAACATTTAGTATGAGGTGAGAGTTGGAGTTGGAAGCGTTGTTCGAGAAGCGCAGAAAAGTCAACAACGTGACTTGATACCACAGCTAGAACTACGCCTTCGTGTACTTCAATGACATCTATACTCCACTTGCACGTCACATCGGTGGTCTCCGTTTCACCAGCAAGTCTTTAGATTGGCCGGAAATTGCACAAATGCCTCTGGTTTTGGGCAGTTTTCTAGACAGTTTTGCAATATGTTTTCTGCTTTGTTTCAGCCAATTTTCTGGTTGTTTTTTAATATGATTTTTGAGCCAAATCTACCACCTTGAAGCTCTGATACCAATTGTCGCGGAATAGAGCTCCAAGGATTTTCAAATTGGTTTTTTTGGGCTCAATTTCACGTTATATTTCTCTACTAAACAACCAATTTAAACGGCTCAAAACCAAAACCAATATTTGCCTCGGTTGCTTATCAACCTCACCGACAAAGGACAAAATTATGGTGTTGTTTTGTAAGCTACAAAGGCAAGAGAAAAACACATGTTTTTTTGTTCAAAGCAACAACCTTCTTTCTGTCGCAATTTAACCATGTTTTTCTCTCTTTCTCACGCACAAATCATACACAAACGGCTAGGATAAAGCAACCAATAAATTGGAGTATGTTAGCGTTCAGTTGGACCAATAAAATAGGTCAAATCAGCCAAGATTCAAAGCTATCCAATTAAGTAAATGTATATGGGCCGTGAGTAATATTAATTTTTTAAATTACTTCCAACGATCCATATTATTTTCGGGCCTAGCCTTTAGACTTGGTTGTTGATAACAATTTCACTCATCGGTCAATGCCTATGAAATTCAACATTTATATTATAGCCCGAATTTATTGGGTATCAAAACCAACTCTAACTATTGAAGACATTTTATCTTTGTGCGGATGGAGGACACTTCTTCCCATGAGGTTATAACTTGTGCATAAATAATAATAATAATAATAATAATAATAATAATAATAATAATAATAATAATAATAATAATAATAATGGGAAAATCACTATAAATTTCTTAAAATCTGAGATCTGGCAAGAAAGTTAAATAAAAACAAATTGACAAATGTATATTAATTTCTTCAAAATGAAGCAATACTGTCATGCAAAACAATAAACTAAGGGAAAAAGAGTGCTTTGACAAGTATATTCCTAGCACACCATGTGTACTAATATAAATCATAGGTCATATGTGAATTTCAGAAATAATACAGGCAAGGAACATGTTGCACGGCCATTAAAGACATAAGAAGTACAATAACTGAGACGGAGAGAAACAAAAAGAGAGCATACCTCAAGCAAAAACTGATCCTGCCAATAATATAGCAAATTTTAAATCGAGAACACAAAGGCATATTTTGGACAGAAACCAAAACAAGTAAGCACGGAGATGTATACATCATGCAAAATTCCTCTTCAGACCATATTTATTAAAAAAAAACAAATAACAGACATGGTAAACAACACTATCAAGCCACAGGTATCAAATTATGATAATCCTCCAGAAAAAGGAAAATGCATACTATCTAGTTATAAAAACCATTCTCAAAGAAATGCACTGAACTCAATAAGTAACAAGTATAATTTGCAGAAAAGATACAAATGAAAAATAGCTGATATAAACAGTCCCCCTTCCTTCGATAACTGGAGACAAAACTATTTGCTTACTGTGGTTTGTCTCATAACCTACAAAGCCAACTAAACATATTCCTCCTCCAAAGTCTCAAAGAGTAATGTTTTTTAGGCCAATTTGCAGCTGCACAGATTGCATATGGTTTGAAATCAGCAATATTTTCAAATTAAAAAAATATTTCAGGCAGGCAATCAATGAAGTTCCAGAATTCTATGGAGTTGATCATATTGATTTATTTCCTTATAGTTTGTAAATTATATTTATGTACAAGTAGTAGGATTAATAAGTTTCAAAAGTGATATTTACTTCCCTGTAATTTTTCTTGTATGTAACAATTATTCTTCTTTTCCCAACTGGTTTAAGTTCAGAAAACAAAGACAGCATTAACTACAAAACAAAACTCCATTACACAAAATCATCAAAACAAATTAATGTTGATTAATTTGGTACGTGTAGGCGCTAAGGGTCAATAATGTTATAGTTTCTTCGTTGTCTCACTGAATCCAAATTAATTGATTTGAATTGTTTAATTACTACTACCAAAGATATGATTGTGTGGATGGCTTGCCTAATCAACACTTGATCATCACTACGATAAAGCCTGATGTGATCTCATAACCCAATCAGTTGAATGAACGGTAGGATGAAGTCTTTGTGAAGAATATTATAAATTGTATATAATAATTTTTTTTATTACAAAGTAAAAGACCCTATTTATAGGGCTATAAATGACTCTAAAAGGAAAGATTGAATAATAATTATAAATCAACTATTAAGGAAAATAATCCTACACTATTGAAAAAATATCATAGAGATTATTCTTTTCCTATCTTCAACACCCTCCCTCAAACTTAATATGGTGTAGTAGCAATCAAATTGAGTTTGAAAGATAAATCGATCCAATCAAATCTTCAAAATTGCTTGTATGTCAACCAAGCTGAACAAATAACTCAAAGTTGATGATAATGAAAAATCATCATCCACCAATCTAACCAAATTATCACCAAGACTTGAAGAAGAAATAAGATGACAGTCAATCTCAATACGGGTTGAAGAGGAAGAAAGAACACCCATATCTGCAAGTAACCAATGTATCCAATACTAAACCAAAGGGATGCAAATTTCAAATTCCAGCTCGACAAATACCAAATAAACTGGATGCAAATTTCAAATTTCGGATACACCAAACCAACACCAAATCAAATTTCAGATGAACTTGACATATACTAAATCAAATTTCAAATGAATTGAACCAAATTCCAAATGAACTGGACATATACTAAACAAAATTTCAAATGAACTAGACCAAATTCCAGATGAATGGGACATATGCTAAACCAAATGGATACATCCGAAAAGCAAATTAAAAAAAACAACAACAACATTGGTAGCCGGACGAGCTGCTCAAGGCTGCTCGCCGAAAATGAAATTCAAAGGTTAATTTGTTTAGGATCGAAATTGCACTGATACCATGTCAAGAATATTATAAATTGTATATAATAATATTTTTTTTATTACAAAGTAAAATACCCTATTTATAGGGCTATAAATAACTCTAAAATGAAAGATTGTATAATAATTATACAATCCACTATTAAGAAAAATAATCCTACACTATTGAAAAAATATCATAGAGATTATTCTTTCCATATTTTCAAGAGTCTTATCTCCATTTAACTCTTCAACGGAGTTTATCCAAAAAGATAACGATGTTCAAACACTTGTAGAACTTGTGAGATCATCGCCATTGTCACGCAGATGGTGATGACTTGACCACTGTAAGATAATTAGCTACCACCACACATCTTTCTTCCCCTAATATTCTTTAAAGATTTTCTTTTTGTTCCCCTTTTTCGAGTTGCACATAATTGCTAGTGGCCCGTTGAAGAAAATAGAGAAGGATGAACCGGGTCTTATCCATAAAGAAGAACCGGGCAGCATCCATAAAGAAGAACCGGCCAACAGCTTTTAGTTTTTAAATCGTGTTTTCTATTTTTACGTTTTTGGTTTTGAATCCGTTGCTTTCTGTTATGTCCTCTCTCTCTCTCTCTCTCAGTTGCTTTTCTTTTGGACTATTACATCTGTATATATATGGATGCAGTCCTCACTTCTAATGGGTGAAGATGAGATTAAATAGAAATAAAAGTCTTCTTCAATTATTTGTCTGATTTCTACATGGTATCAGAACATGGACATTTCTAGATCCTAATTACAGAATAAATCATCAATTGAAGATATGGCGCCACAGGATTCGCTGGCATCAGAAACTGGAGATGCAGAAATGGGGAAGGAATATTCAAACAGAGATCCACTGGATCTCCAAAATTCAGATCATCCTGGGATGATCTTAGTCACTTCGGTATTAACAGGTGGAAATTATCTTAGCTGGAGCAGATCTGTTCTTATAGCCTTGGGTGCGAAATCAAAATTGGGATTTATTGATGGAAGCTGTGATAAACCAACTGTTGAGAATCATTCAAAGTTAGAACAATGGAATAGAGTCGACTGCATGGTTAGGTCATGGCTATTGAACTCAATTGCAAAGGATATTGTTGAAGCATTCATTTATACTAGATCTGCTAGGGATCTATGGTTGGAATTAAAGGAGAGATATGGAGAATGTAACGGACCAATGTTATATCAATTGCAGAGAGAGATAAGTAGCATATCTCAAGGTGCTTTAACGGTTGAGAAATACTATACAAAGCTGAAGAAACTTTGGGATGAACTCACTTGTTTAATGCCAATGCCTACCTGCACCTGCAATGCATCAAAAGAAGTAACAGATATGACCATTTTTAATCGGCTGATTCAGTTTTTGATGGGATTAAATGACACATTCGACCATATGAGAAATCAGATTCTGGTTATGGATCCTCTCCCATCTGTGAACAAAGCTTATTCCATGATATTGAGAGTTGAAAAGCAAAGAGAAATTCATACCATATTTCCAGAGTCTAATGAGAATAGTGCAATGTTAGTAAATGCAACAGATTATAGAAGAGAAAACAGAGATAGAAGTGGATATAATAGAGGATTTGTGAGGAATAATTTTGGTAGAGGAAGATCTGGATCTGGAAGGGAAAACACCGGAAGATATGCAGCAGAAAGAGAACACCTACATTGTAATCACTGCAACATGAATGGTCACACCAGAGATGGGTGTTTTAAAATAATAGGATACCCAGACTGGTATGGGATTTCTAAGGATCAGAGGTCCAAAGGTGCAGGGGATGGACGTTTTTTGAGTAATATGGCTAGTACACCATTGGAAGTTGATGATGATCAATTTGTTCAAACCAGAAGATTACATATGACAGAATCTTCAGAAATAGTAGATATAGTGAAACAAGAGGTGATGAAAGCTTTGAAAGGAAAAACAATGCTCGAAATGGAAAATAAGGTGAACTTCGCACATATCAAAGAATATGCAGGTATGAGCTCAGATCATTCCATTCTTGCTGCGCTTGATAATCTGAATCCTGGAACTTGGATAATAGATACAGGTGCCAGTACTCATATTTGCACAGATCCACATTTGATGACTAAAATAAGACCTGCACCAAACCAAATACATATATGCTTACCTGATGGAACTAGCAAAATTGTCAAACACATAGGAAATGTTAACCTTGATTCCAAACTGCACCTAACAGATTGTTTATATGTTCCCAGCTTCAAATTTAACTTGTTATCTGTACCAAAACTCACACAAAACTTTAACCTGAAGATGATATTCTATCCTGATTTCTGTCTGTTGCAGGACCTGCAGAGTGAAAAGACATTGGCTATTGGCAAGCTTGTAGGGAAGTTATATTTGTTAGATAAGTTCAGTTTTATGTTAAAAGAGAGTGAGGCTAGAAATAAGTCGAACACCCAATCACAGTACTCTGATATTCATTCTCTGTATAACCAGATGGATATTATAAATAAAGCCATTATTTCTCCTTCTATTGATGATTCGCTTTTAAATTGGCATGGTAGATTAGGGCATGCTTCTCATCATGCTTTGAAATATCTGGAGTTTCTTAAATGTCCACAGAAAGAGTTAGAAATATTAAAAAGGTGTGAAGTCTGTCATAAAGCTAAACAGCACAGAAAACCTTTCCCTACCAGCAATATTCAAACCAAATCCATTTTTGAACTTATTCATGTCGACCTTCAGGGACCATACAAAGAATATTCGCTCACGGGTACTCCCTACATGCTTACTGTGGTTGATGATTTTAGTAGATCTACTTGGACATTCCTTCTTGTTCATAAATCACAAGTTATAAAAACTTTGGAAATTTTTTTTAGGATGGTCCAAACACAATTTGATACCAAAGTCAAATCAATTAGAACTGATAATGGAACAGAGTTCTTGAGCTCTGAATGTCAAACCCTATTTCAAGGCCTTGGGATGATCCACTTTAGAACTTGTGTTTATACTCCTCAGCAAAACGGAGTAGTGGAACGAAAACACAAACACCTTCTTGAGATAGCTAGATCCTTGATGTTTCATTCTAACTTACCCAAACAATTTTGGACATATTCTCTGTTGATGGCAACCTTCATTATCAACAGAATACCTACCCAGATTCTAAATTGGCTTACTCCATTTGAAAAATTATTTTGTCGTAAACCTGATTACACACTCATCAAAACCTTTGGGTGCTTGTGCTACATCGCTAATACCAAACCACATAGAGGAAAGTTCGATGCTAGAGGTCATAAATGTGTGTTTCTTGGCTATAATCCAGGGCAGAAGGGGTATAAAGTCTTTGACATTGATTCCAAACGGATTTATGTATCTAGGGACATACAATTTTTTGAGTCAGTGTTCCCTTTTAAAAATGAAAAAGAAATTGGTTCTCACCCTTCACTCCCTTTGATTCTTGACTTTGATGCTGACCAATTTGATCAAAATACTTCATGTTCAGACACTGAAATACCACAGCGTAGTATGCAAGAAAACAATTCACCCTCTCTTGATCCCTTATCTGACACAGTTCCTCTTGTTCAAGTCCCTTTCTTGGATGATTCTTCCCTACCTGAACACAACCATACATCCACAAATCAGCCGGTTCCTTCTATTCTCCCTAATAGACAGAGTACGAGAGCTAGATCACAACCTCTTTGGCTACAGGACTTTGTTACCAATTTAACTGCCACACAGGTCTTGCCAAAAGCTGAGGTCGATTCAACTTGCAAAAAGGTTTGTACAACTTTTACTGCATACACACCTCCCACTTTTCCTTACATACAATCTCCACATATTAACCCTACATATAGTGCTTTCCTGGCAAATGTATCTAATATCCAGGAACCTTGTTCTTTTAAACAAGCCAGACAGAATGAGGAGTGGGTTAAAGCTATGCAACAAGAGCTTGATGCTCTGGAAGCTAATGAGACCTGGGAACTAACGGATTTACCAATCAACAAACGAGCCATAGGTTCAAAATGGATTTATAAAGTTAAACTACATCCTGATGGCACATTAAACAAGTTTAAGGCCAGATTAGTAGCGAAGGGTTATCATCAACAGCAGGGTGTAGATTACTTTGATAGTTTCTCACCTGTAGCGAAGCTCGTTACTGTTAGACTATTTTTGACAATTGTGTCTAGGAAAGGTTGGGCTTTACACCAATTGGATATTAACAATGCTTTCCTTCACGGATACTTGGATGAGGAGATTTACATGATGCCACCAGAGGGATATACTAAAGGTTTACCTGGACAAGTTTGTAAATTGAAACGTAGTTTGTATGGCCTGAAGCAGGCCTCGCGTCAGTGGAATACTGAGTTATGTTTTAAGCTACAGAGTTTCGGTTTTCATCAATCTGCAAATGATCATTGCCTGTTTACTAAACATACTGGTGATTCTTTTCTATTCCTTTTAGTTTATGTTGATGATGTGCTCATTACTGGTTCCAATGAGCAGGATATTCTTGCAGCAAAAACATTTTTACATAAGGTTTTCACTATAAAAGATCTTGGCTATGCAAAGTATTTTCTGGGTTTAGAAATTGCTCGACATCACAGTGGGATGTATGTCAACCAGAGGAAGTATGTTCTTGATCTCATTCAGAATGCGGGCGTCATTGGTGCTAAATCTGTTCAAGTGCCTATCCCTAAAGGCACTAAGCTTGTCACCAAGGATGGACCATTACTTCCAGACCCAGAGAGATACAGGAGACTTGTGGGACGTCTTCTCTACTTGAATCTCACCAGACCTGATATTACTTATGGAGTGCAACAATTAAGTCAGTTTGTTAATGCTCCCTGTCTGTCACATTGGGATATAGCCATACACTTGCTTAGATATCTTAAGGGTTGTCCTTCCAAGGGACTATTTTTCCCTGCAAAGAATTCTTTTCACCTGGAAGCTTATTCCGATGCTGACTGGGGGTCCTGCCTTGACACCAGAAAATCACTTACGGGCTACTGCATTTTCCTTGGCTCCGCATTGGTCTCTTGGAAAACTAAGAAGCAAACCACTGTGTCCCGTTCGTCAGCTGAAGCAGAATATAGGAGTTTGGGCAGCACAGTTTGTGAATTGCAGTGGATTACATATATTTTGAAGGATTTTTTATCCCATTACTCACACCTATTCCTTTATGGTGTGATAACAAGGCAGCCTTACACATCACCGCTAATCCAGTCTTTCATGAACGTACCAAGCATTTGGATATCGATTGTCATGTTGTTCGGAATCAGTATAAGTCTGGCCTCATCCTGCCTAAATTCGTTCCTTCATCTCTTCAGTTTGCGGATTTATTCACCAAGGCTCTTGCTGCTCCCCAGTTTACCAGTCTTCTTTCCAAGTTGGGCTTGAGTGATCTTAACCACTTCCAACTTGAGGGGGGGATGAAGAAAATAGAGTTGGGCTTGAGTGATCTTCACCACTTCCAGCAGCTTTTAGTTTTTAAATCGTGTTTTCTGTTTTTACGTTTTTGGTTTTGAATCCGTTGCTTTCTGTTATGTCCTCTCTCTCTCTCTCTCTCTCTCTCTCTCTCTCTCTCAGTTGCTTTTCTTTTGGACTACTACATCTGTATATATATGGATGCAGTCCTCACTTCTAATGGGTGAAGATGAGATTAAATAGAAATAAAAGTCTTCTTCAATTATTTGTCTGATTTCTACACCCGTTTTATGCTCTTCTTAAATGCTTGTTATAAATTATTTAAATCATAAATCTCCAAAATTCCATTTCTTCCCCACTGTGATTCATCTGACATTAGGAGGAAGATTCGACAACGTGACTTCATACCACATCTGGAAATATGCTTTCGTGTACTTCAATGACATGGAAGCTTTAAAAGCTGCAAAACAACATCTACAAGGATACATCCTCCATGGAGTTCCTTTGAAAATTGAGTTCGCGAAATTGGTGTGAAGGTCTTTAAAAAGTTCGCTAAGGCTCATTATTTACTACAAAATCAAATAATGCATGTTTGAGAATTATATTCACTACAAGAAATTTATATTTTCTTTACAAAATTTATTTGTAGGTAAAGAGTCTTATTTGTGTGAAAAAAACCTTTGCATAAGAAAAATTTTTGTATGCACTTTTGTGGGCAAACATTGAGGGGATAGGTATAAGACGACAATTTTCTAAAATTTGTGGGCTAAAACCTTTCCCTATGAACCCTTTGGAGACAAATTAATTATGTCACTTAAGTTTTCACCTCACAAAATCATTCATCTACTAAAGTTAATTTTGCCGGCTATATCAAGTCTAAACATAAAAAAATGTGACTGCACCCTCTCAAAATATACACAAGTGCTAACCAAAATCTGGCTCAAAAACCCTTTTACTTGAGCAAATGAGACTATAAATTAAATCTGCACACCAAGAATACCTCTGATTTAAATTTATGAGTTGGTTAGAATTACAAAATCATGAAATTAAGAGGTCAGAGTTGTTTTAAGGAAAAAAAAGAAGCTCCTCCAAAAGCATCGTAAATAAATTACAAGTTTTGCATAATTATTTTAATTAACACTTCAGCTAGGAAACTTACTTTCTGGAGTCAGAGCGTTCGACTGATAACTTACTTGTCTTTGCAAACTGTAGTATAGCAACGAGGTGTGAGGTTGCTTCCAGGTAATGATGACTGGAGACCTTCAGGGTCTGTATATGACTTTGCCATCAGATACCTTGGGACTGGATGATGTTCAACAGATGTACTTTTCCTGCAGAATATAAATTTAACAACTATAAATGTCCTATATGCTTATTTTAATTCTCCTTGGACAACTCCTGGCCAGAAAGGCAGGCAAGAAAGAATTCTTAAACTTCTAGACGAGAATTGCTTCATGAACAAAATAATTACTCTAGCCAAATATTTCTTAAGCTGTCAGACGAGAATTGCTTCACAAAAAAATAATAATAATAAAATAAAATAATGCATGTTTAAGAAAAAAATTTATTTATTTCATTATTTCAAAGGCTTAACCACATCAACGAAACAATCGAACACGATCACGTAGGAGAATTACGTGCAGTTCGTGTGCGTGTGTGTGCCGCACGAAGTAAACATGTGCGATGTTGACCACCAAGGCAAGTTATAAATTTTTTTACATCTTAAATATCCGCAAAATTCCATTTTTTTCCCAGTTTGGTTCCGATAACATTATAAAGCACATATGGTGATTACCTATAATGAACTGATTTTATCCCAATGTGAAATGACCGCGATTTTAAAATTTATTGTTTGCTAAAATTGAATGTGTATTATTTCTACATATATATAGTCAATTGTTTCTGTTATATTGCGCTGTTTTTCAAACATTGCTTAGTTATCCATTGTCCTATTTTCTGCTTGCTTATGTGGTTTTTTGTTTGTTTTGTAGGTTTCGAAGACATTTCGAGCGATAATATGTTCCTAAAAGGTCGTATCATCACCTTGAAGGCCATGGTTAGGAAGAACATTCTTGTAAAAGCAACTTGCATTGTAATACATTCCCCAACAAACCAACATATACCTCTAAACATATTATCCTCTCTTGGATGCCTGTTATTATCAAGTTCCTTCATGAAGATCAGAGTTTTAGCAGAACTTGTCAAATAAATTATCTTGGGAGCAATTTGTTCATATTTGGAGAATAAAAGTTGGCTCCCAGAGCACTTTAAGAATCAGAGATCCATTTGCTCTTTTTTAACAGGTAAGGGACCCTATTCCTTCACGGCTTCACTCCCATCTGTAAGTGTTATGCCCTAGGTCCAATCAACTTTGGACATAAACACTTTGAATATATATAATCAATGTATATATATGGCAATATCTATTATTTAATTGAATTAATATTCTAATAAATTAAATAATAGAATCCGTAGATTCAAGTCTTGGTGATTTGTTAATCACAAGGAGTTGTGATTGTGAGATACAAATTACATATGACTGAATCTTAAATCGTCCGTGGTCGAGGTAATAACGAGATACGGATATCGTTATTACGGATAGACTATCGCGTGTGGCATTCTTACTTGTGAAGTAAGTAGCTGATCTCACAAGTTAAAGTGTGGTGACACTTGAATGAACACGTGGATGTTTTGTTATAGAACAAAACATTGGAGACCCCTGAGAGATTCCACATGGATAACTATCTAAGTGTTAGTGGTTAATCTCTAACGTTCGGTAGTGGAATTGGTCCTTTGACTTGAGGTCATCATAGTACCTTATATGAAGGCAGACATACTTTGGTGGTGTTGGATGTTGCTCTGTCAAGGGTCGCTAATACAAAGATTGTTCGGGTATGTCAAGAATCATATGAAGGTTGTGAATGATCAATAGAGGATTCGTCACTCTTAGATAGTAAGAGATTATGATCTACATTTTATCCAATTAAGTTGATAATGAAATCCTTGGCCAAGGTGAACTCATAAGTCGGAAAAGAGTTTTCGACGTACATTGACTTAACAGTGGGATAAAAGATATGATCGATAATTGAGATTGACACATATCCATATCTCATAATTGATCGGATCATATTGACGAAAGGATTATAGTTTCACGGTAAACGAACAAGTTTGGTTTTGTCATGCTACGTGATATTTCCCGTCACATGTATTGCGCTGATACATTGTTAGATGTCAATCTGGGACAACGAAAATGAATTAGTGATAAATTAAAAGGGGCGTTTTAATTTATCGATTTTGATTAGATCAAAATAATAATTCACGCCGTTCGGCATCGTGATCGGGAACCTAATGGGTCACACACAAAAGAGAATCAGAAGAATGAGATTTACCAATTAATTAATTGACAAGTGTTGGATAATTAATTAATTGGGTTGTTTATTAATAGGCCCGAATTAATTAATTGGATTAATTAATTCATGGACCGGATTTAATTAATTTGATTAGTTAAATATCGGATCGGGTTAAGTTTAGAGATGGGCCAAGCCCACTTGGGCTTATATTAATAAGCTGTTAGGGTTTGTAAACTGTATGGAATTTTCATTATTCTTACTAGCACAAGAAAAGAAAACCCTAGCCGTCATTCTTGTTCTCTGTGTGGATCACCATTGGAGGCTGGACAATTGGACAGCTTGGATTGCAGATCGTGATCATTGGAGTTCAAGAAAAAGCAAAAGAGTTTGTGGAATTCATCAAAGGTATCATTCTCATCACAGTTTCTATCTAAACACATTTCAGATCCTCGTTTGGGAATTGAAAATTGTTTAATTTCCGCTGTGCATGTTAAGTAAATTCCCAACAGTGGTATCAGAGCCTACTTTGTGTTTGTTAGAAATTGTTTCGAATTATGGAACAATCAAAAGGTTGATTGTTGATATTTTTCATGTTTCTAGCAATTAAGAAATTTTGATATTTTAAAATCTGTTTTTCAAAAAAAAAAAAAAGGATGGAATTTTCTGCCGGCAGCAACAAAACGCCGCCGGCGAAGGCGGCAGGTGCGAAGCCGCCGGCGAAGGCGGCAGGGGCGAAGCTGCTGCTTCGCCCCCACACGGCGGTAGCCCTGCGTTGCAGCGTCGCTCCGTGCAACGCTGCGATGCACTGGGTGCTGCACTGGCCGCGATCGCAGCCAGCGGGATCGAAGCGTGAGCAGAAGGCGCGCGTTGTGGCAAGAATGACGAGACAATAGCCGCCGCGAAGGCGTCATGTAAGCAAGACAGACGAGCTGCTGCAGGCGGCGAGACCGTGACTCGCCGTGAAGAAGCGCCGGCGAAGGGCGATTTTCTTAGGGTTTTCAGACGGGAGAATGAGAGGTGGAGGCGGGGGCCTCTTGTGCAATTTTCTAAATTTCAGGCCCCCGTCTGCAATAATGAAAAAAGGGGTCAAGTTTGCAATTATTTGAAAAGGGCCCATTCCACTATTTATGAAATTTTGAGGCTCTGTTTGTAATTTGAAACTGGGGTCAACTTTGCAATTTCCGAAAATGAGTTTTGAATTTAAATTTGAAATGGTTTTGAATTTAAATATTAAAATGGTTTTAAACTTGTATTTCAAATGGGTTTAACCTTAAAATTCAATTTTGACCCGTTTAAAATTTTATTTAAAAATTAACGATTTTTTATATTTTCGTTAAAATTGGATTTTAACTTAAATATTAAACTTTGACCCTAAATTGAATTTTATTTTATTTAGGAGTTTTATCCTAAATTAAAATGTTAATTCAATTTTAAATTAGAGTTGGACTTTAATTTAATATTTAATTAAAATTTGATTTTAATTAAATTATCCACCCTAGTATATTGTTGAAATTGGAGTTGGACTCTAATTTGACATTTAATTGAAATTTGATTTTAATTAAATTGTCTCGCCCTAAATGCTTCTTAAAATTAGAGTTAGACTCTAATTTAGTATTTAATTAAGATTTGATTTTAATTAAATATGTTCGCCCTAATATCTTTGAATTAGAGTTTGACTCTTATTTTGTATTTAATTAAAATTTGATTTTAATTAAATTCAACCTTATTAATTTGATTATAATTAGAGTTGGACTTTAATTTGACATTTAATTAAAATTTGATTTTAATTAAATTTTCTTGCCCTAAAATCTTATTGGAATTAGAGTTTGACTCTAATTTGGTATTTAATTAAAATTTGATTTTAATTAAATAGTCTCGCCCTATATATGTAGAATTAGAGTTGGACTCTAATTTGATATTTAATTGAAATTTGATTTTAATTAAATAAGTCCGCTAATTTAATTAATTAATTAATTTGATTAATTAATTATTTAATTGTTCCGATCCATTTGTCTAAATTAGTTTAGACGACTTTAATTGCTAGAAACTTGAAACATGTTTTCATATAATATTAGATATTATAGGAATGCATTTATATGATGAATGTTTTATTAGTGGATGATTATGGACTCGACCATGTGGATGTGTTGAATGGTTAGTTTTATTCTTGTTGTTTTATGGGCCTGGGAGCTCTTATTTATTTTGGACCTGCGAGTTCGTTGTTATTATTTTGGGCCTACGTGTCCAATATTATTTAGGCCTGCGTGCCAACTAGTATAGGATACAAGTTGCAGCTGGACTAATTGGAGATACAAGAAGAGGAGGAGACCATAGAGATGGAGCATTGTATGAATCAATGCTATAAACCCTAGGAACTGACAGACTAGTCTTCCTTATGGCTCGGGAAGACTAGATAGTATAAGTCCATAATCGTCCACACTATTATATGTATGTTTATTTGCATGTTAGATGTATAATAAAATATATATAATTATTACGATGAGACCTTTTGCATGCAAAACCCCTCGTTAAAAATATTAAGTCAATTTGTTATTTGCCTTCCATCATTATAGTGAAAAACGAGAGTTCTAAATCGATCTTAGCTTGTTGAGTACACTCAAAGCTGGTCCATTAGGGATATGTTTGACACTGTGAAATATTAGATATTTCTGAATGATGGGTTTGGCTTAACTAATATTTATCTTTTGTTGAGTACACTCAAGAAGATAAATTTTAGAGGCATGTTAAAATATTATGTCATATTTATTTTCGCCTTCCTTCATTATAGTGAAAAACGAGAGTCCTAAATCGATCTTAGCTTGTTGAGTACACTCAAGGCTGGTATATTAGGGATATGTTTGACACTATGAAATATTAGATTTTTCTGAATGATGGGTTTGATTTAACTGATATTTATCTCTTGTTGAGTACACTCAATGAGATAAATCTTAGAGGCATGTTAAGCTAACACATAAGATGTGTGAAGACAAAGAGTTGTCAGCTTAATGATCTGGGAGTTGTATGGAGATACAATTGATAATAGTATCTACCCAAATGTTTTATTAGGGATTGTTGAGTACACTCAAGGTTTTAATATAACAAATGGGATCCCAACCCACTGGGAATCAAGTACGAATTCCATAAATTTATGTGAGAGGGTCATAAATTTGAGTTAAACAGTGGGAGCGAAATTAATTTAATAAAATGCTATGTTAAATTAATTCGTGCATTATATATATTATTTCTTTTACTTTTCGTCGTTTACATTTATTGAATCATGAGTAATCATATGTAAGAGGCATATTGTATGCCAACAACCAAAGCAAATTTTCTTGATTGACGCCGCAATCTGAGAATTGTTCTCAGGCATGAAAAATTGGTTGTATCCTTGAGTAGTCCTTTCTAGAGACACCTGTTGATGACTCGATAAAAGAAGAGGTGGCTGCTATAATAAACACAGTGATGACGATAGTACTACAACATATGTGATGTTCGTAACTATGTCACCTGAGTTACAGAGCAACATAAGAGTATAGATGCTAACACATGAATTTTCATCTCAATGTGTTGAATGATGAACAATCATATGAGGAAATATATGATATTTCCCAGCAACTATACCGGTGCATAATGGCAGAAGAATCTTCAGTCGGTGCTCGTGTGCTGAAGATGCGGACTACTTTGAGAAGTTGTCTTAATAGCGTTCAGTCATGAACAATGAACTAAGTATAGACTTGGTTCTGCAATCTCCGTCAGAGAGTTATTCATAACTAATTATGAATTTAACATGAATAAACTCGAAACACACTCATTGAGTTGCTGAACATGCTTAAAACTGTTAAGTCCAACATCTGTGTTTGTAGTGGACAAATCTTAGTCATAGATTCCTCTAAGGAAGTCTAAAGGATGCTTTAGGAAAGCAAACAAAATGACTTAGACAGTTAAAGCGAATAAGGACAATACCAAATCTGATGATCCTTATTATCATTTTGGAATGATGGGTCATTAGAAATGAAATTGCAAGGCTTAAATCTATTTCATTAGTTTCATGGGTATTAGATACTAGATATAGATCTCATATTTGTATAAATATGCAGAAACTAAATAAAAGTAGATCGTCGCGAAGAGAAGTTGACCTACACGTTGAAAATGAGCAAAAGTTGCTGCATTGCCTGTAGAAGTATATTTCTCGCCATTGCCTTTAGGCTCGATATTAGAATTAGAGAAATGTTAATTTTGTTCTCACCATTACCAAGAGCATTAAATAAATTTCATGTTTTGACATGAATTATTTTAATGTTAAGGACAATTGTTGTTCCTTTTTATCTTGATAAGATCTTAATGGTTATGGTAAATTACAAAATGATATTTATATTCTAAATGTTGAGTGTTCTATAATGAGTATAGAAATTGAAAGGCATAAAAATGATAATCTGAATAACACCTACATCTGGCATTGTAGATTTGTTTACATAAATGAGAATGCAATTCCAAACTTACATGGAGATGTATATTTGGGTCAAATAATTTTGAATCATTTGACAAATGCGAATCATGTCTGTAAGACACAGTGACCAAATCTCCTTTTACTTGAAAAGGAAAATGATCTGCACAATTATTAGGTCTAATACATAGTGATGTATGTAGATCCATATCAATTAATGTCAGGTGAAGTTTATCTTATCTCATCACATTTACTAATGATCATTTCAGAAATGATAATATATATTTGATGAAATTCAAGCATGAATCTCTTGAAATGTTCAAAGGATTCAAACTAAAAGTTGATAAACAAATAGGTAAATATATTCTTACATTAAGACTTGTTCGAGGTAAAGAATATCTAAAATGGAGAATTTTAGATTATCTAAAAGAGAATTAGATTCTCATGCAGTGGATTCCTCCACATACATTGCAACATAATGATGCATCTGAAATGAGGAATAGTACACTATTAGATATAGTGCAATTGAGAACAAGCCATGCAAGCATTCAAAAATCGTTTTGAGATCATGCACTGATTGCCACGTGCTGCACACTAAATCGTGCCCCATCTAAATCGGTTGACAAAAACTCCATACGAGTTATGGAATGGCTCAACATATCTCATATGAACATTTGGGCTATGACGCTTATGTGAAGCGCACTGAATCGGATAAGTTTGAGACTAAATCCGATAATTATATATTTGTGGATATCCAAGAGAGAATTGGATATCAATTCTATAATCTCGTTGAGAAGAAGATGTTCATCTCAAGACATGTCATACTCTTAGAGAAAGTGTTTACTCTAAGAGAGACAGTGGAAGTAGAATAAATCTTGAAAGAGTTCAAGAGTCCACGGATATAATTAACCGAATAGATGAACCTGAGTCTTATCCCACACCAGCTGAGGGACATACTCTTAATCAGGAAGTGGAGACTTCTGAGGACACGTTAGCTCAATGTAAATCTTATAGGATCATTTGACCTCCTAGAAGGTACGAATCCATGATTACTAATCAAGGATAATGAACCTACTAATTACATAGAAATAAAGTCAAGTGTTGACTTAAAGAGATGGACTTGTTGTAACCGAGGTTTGACCTTGGTCGACTTGCCTAATGGATTAGAACCCATAGGTTGTAAATGAATTTACAAGAAAAATGTCAATATGGATTGAAACAAGCCTCTTGGAGCTGGAATCTTCGATTTGATACAAAAAGTCAAAATGTTTGATTTTATCAAAAATGAAGACGAAATGTGTGTTTACAAGAAGATAGTGGGAGCATTGTCGCATTCCTGATATTATATGTATGTGACATATTATAGGAAACGACGTCTCTATATTTCAATTGTTGAAATTATGGTTGTCAAATAATTTCTCTGTGATGGATGTGGGAGAACCAAGTTAATCTATAGAGATAGATCTAGAAGATTGCTTAACTCATCCCAATCTATACAGATAAAATCTCGAGAAGATTTTATATGGAGAAAATGAACTGAGAGTTCATGGATAGAATGATGCTAACTTCTAGTCAGACTGGAATAATAGCACATCTCAAATAGGATATTGGTTTACTCTTAAGCGGTGTGTTGGAAATGTTCCAGATAACCGTTGATTCAATAATAGAAGTCTTATACATCATTACTTTACAAAACAACAAAAGTTGTGGTCTGGATCAGGGAGTTCATTACTGAACTTAGAGTAGTTCCTAACATTGTTGATCACACGCTTATGCATTGTGATACAATGGAGCCATCGTGCAAGCGAAGGAACTAAGGTCTCATCAATGATCTAAACATATGCTAAGGCAGTGTTATCTCATTAGAAAGATAATACAATGAAATGACGTAAATAAAGAACGAATTCCCACAAGTTATTAAATTGCAGATCCACTGACAAAGAGTTGTCGCAGCATAAACATGATCGTCATGTAGACTCTTATGATATAAGATACATAAGTGATTGGATCTAGTGCAAGTGGGAGTTTGTAAGTGTTATGCCCTAAGTCCAATCAACTTTGGACATAAACACTTTGAATATATATAATCAATGTATATATATGGCAATATCTATTATTTAATTGAATTAATATTCTAATAAATTAAATAATAGAATCCGTAGATTCAAGTCTTGGTGATTTGTTAATCACAAGGAGTTGTGATTGTGAGATACAAATTACATATGACTGAATCTTAAATCGTCCGTGGTCGAGGTAATAACGAGATACGGATATCGTTATTACGGATAGACTATCGCGTGTGGCATTCTTACTTGTGAAGTAAGTAGCTGATCTCACAAGCTAAAGTGTGGTGACACTTGAATGAACACGTGGATGTTTTGTTATAGAACAAAACATTGGAGACCCCTGAGAGATTCTACATGGATAACTATCTAAGTGTTAGTGGTTAATCTCTAACGTTCGGTAGTGGAATTGGTCCTTTAACTTGAGGTCATCATAGTACCTTATATGAAGGCAGACATACTTTGGTGGTGTTGGATGTTGCTCTGTCAAGGGTCGCTAATACAGCATTGTTCGGATATGTCAAGAATCATATGGAGGTTGTGAATGATCAATAGAGGATTCGTCACTCTTAGATAGTAAGAGATTATGATCTACATTTTATCCAGTTAAGTTGATAATGAAATCCTTGGCCAAGGTGAACTCATAAGTCGGAAAAGAGTTTTCGACGTACATTGACTTAACAGTGGGATAAAAGATATGATCGATAATTGAGATTGACACATATCCATATCTCATAATTGATCGGATCATATTGACGAAAGGATTATAGTTTCACGGTAAACGAACAAGTTTGGTTTTGTCATGCTACGTGATATTTCCCGTCACATGTATTGCCCTGATACATTGCTAGATGTCAATCTGGGACAACGAAAATGAATTAGTGATAAATTAAAATGGGCGTTTTAATTTATCGATTTTGATTAGATCAAAATAATAATTCACGTCGTTCGGCATCGTGATCGGGAACCTAATGGGTCACACACAAAAGAGAATCAGAAGAATGAGATTTACCAATTAATTAATTGACAAGTGTTGGATAATTAATTAATTGGGTTGTTTATTAATAGGCCCGAATTAATTAATTGGATTAATTAATTCATGGACCGGATTTAATTAATTTGATTAGTTAAATATCGGACCGGGTTAAGTTTAGAGATGGGCCAAGCCCACTTGGGCTTATATTAATAAGCTGTTAGAGTTTGTAAACTGTATGAAATTTTCATTATTCTTACTAGCACAAGAAAAGAAAACCCTAGCCGTCATTCTTGTTCTCTGTGTGGATCACCATTGGAGGCTGGACAATTGGACAGCTTGGATTGCAGATCGTGATCATTGGAGTTCAAGAAAAAGCAAAAAAGTTTGTGGAATTCATCAAATGTATCATTCTCATCACAGTTTCTATCTAAACACATTGCAGATCCTCGTTTGGGAATTGAAAATTATTTAATTTCCGCTGTGCATGTTAAGTAAATTCCCAACACCATCTTCTTCCAAAAAACCTAATATTTCCTGTGTATGGTCTGTCATTCGCTTTTTTGTTTTTTTCAATTCATCTCTTCTTTCTCTACATCGTACTTAAATCAATTCTAGCCCTATATTTTCCTTATAAAGATTTTATCTCTTGTTAAAGATCTAGATTAATTTATGTTCCATCTATAAATTGACGGCAAAAACTAGCGAGAGCCATAACAATTTGAATGATTCATTCGCGTCAACCGTAGATCTGGGGCAGGGGATCACTCCCACCAATAATTATGGACCGGACAGATTTCGTTTGAGGTGAGCAAATCAGACTTGAAAGCTCTGCTCGAGAAGTGCAGAAAAGTAAATAGTGTGACTCGATACTTCAGTTGAAACTATGCCTTCATGTACTTCAAGGACATGGTGGCCGCGAAAGCTGCAAAACAACTTCTATAAGGATGCTTCCTCCATGGAGTTTCTTCGAAAATTTAGTTCATGAAATAGTTGTTCATTTCTTTGAAAAATTCGCTGAGACTCATTATTTAATACAAGACCAAATAATGCGTGTTTAAGAATTGTATTGCATTATATTGCAAAAATAATTTATGAACGAAATAATTGTTCTAGCAAAATAATTCTTAAACTTTTAGAAGAGAATTGCTTCACAAAAGCAAATAATGCATATTTAAGAAATATATTGAACTAATAAAAAAAATCACTATATGATAACCGAAACCATAATGTTGCACAAAGGATCAACTCCGGCAATGAAACAATTGAACAAGATCAAGTAGGAGAATCATGTGCACTTTGTGTGCGTGTATGTGCCACACGAAGGAAGCACATGCGATGTTGACCACCAAGGCTAGTTATAAATTTGTTTACATTGTAAATGTCCGCAGAATTCCGTTTCTTTCCCAGTTTGCTTCCACTAACATTATAAAGCACGTGTGGTAAGTACGCATGAACCGATTTTATCCCAATGCGCTAAAAATGAATGAGTATTATTTCTACATAGATATAGTCAACATAGATATAGTCAACAGTTTCAATTACGTAGCCTTTTTTTTTTTCAAAATGGTTTAGTTGTCAATTGTACCATTTCTGCTTGCTTATGAGTTTTTTTTTTTTTAATTTGTTTTTTAGGTTTCCAAGACATTTTGAGGAATAAAATGTGTCTGAAAGGTCATATTGTCACCTTGAAGGCCATGGTTGGGACGAACATTCTTGTAAAAGCAATTTGCATTGTAATGCATTCCCCTACAAACCAACATATACCTCTAAACATATTCTCCCCTCTTGGATGCCTGATATTCTCCTCTAAACATATACGCATAGCTGTATATCTCTATCATTTATTGAACTTTACAATTATTGTTATAAAGTATTATTTATCCTACTATTTCTCTCGAAATCACTAAAATTTACAATCAATCAAATTAGTGGTCAAGTAATTGAAAAGTCGTTAAATAATATAACAATCATCCAAGAATAAAAACATGTAGGATTTCAAATTATGAAACTTTTATTAAAACATCATAACAAGGGTTTATCAATGCCATAGTAATAGAAACCCTAGCCTAGCATTACAAAATTAATAACAAGAAAACATGTTTAATTTGAAGAACATAACCTGAATTTTAAATTGATGATGAAGAAGAAGGTTGATCTTAAAATCTTAAATCTCTTCAATGGTTCCTTAATGAATCTCCAATAAATCTTCTTGTTGCCTCTTCAAAAATCAAGGCTAAAACTCCAATTATTGAAAACTTGTAATTGCCTTTTAATTCCCACGTGAACAATGGATTAGTCTCTCTTTAATGATGTTAATTATAGAATTTAGGTGCATGAGTGGTTTTCCTAATGTATTATGCTGTTAGGGCTTGTTTGATAGCACCCAATTTTCTAGGGAAGTTGGAATTCGTTTTCCATTTTCCACCTTTTACAAAAAAAGTTCCAATCGAATAAAGAAAATTGTCTTCGTGCGGGTATGCTCTTGTATCTCAATATCCATCATTATTTTTATCATAACTTTCTCTTCCAATATCCGAATGAGGAGATTCAAACTGTATTGGAAAGATAACTCACAATGGTACAACTTTGCTATGCCAAAAATAGATCTCAATTTTCAGCTAGAAATCTGGAATATAACTAGAGCGATTATAAATTGATTTTTCATATTTCATTTCTTTTTGACTTCTAATTACATCCAATTGACTCCTAACAATCTTCAATTATGCTTTTGCGGTCCGGATCAGTTATTGAATATTTAAAAATTGGTCCTCAAACTTCGGAGTTCGCCGTTCCTTCTCCTTTCTTCTAATTTCGCGTGCAATCAACTAGTTTCACCTAATAAATGAAATATACAATAAAACTATTAGATGTCTATATTTTTAGGCACAAATAAGTGTATACAATACACTTATCATATACTATTTAGCCAACTCTTATATTCCACCAGATTATTCGAGTCATCATCACAAAAAGTTCTTCAATGACATCAAACACTACTTTCGAGATAATCATTTTCTGTATAGATAGGGTCCGGATCAGCTTATTCGTCGTTGTATACTCATTGATGAGATGGAAAAGCATTTAGATCGCTGTCAATCATATGCATATGCAGGTCCCATTGGGTAACCAAAACAACTACAAAAGTTCTACATTCTAGTTTCTATTGGCCTACGCTGTCTTGGTTTAGAAAGTATGATGAATGCCAAAGGTTAAGAAACATCTCAAGGAAAAATGTAATACCCTTAAACAGTATTGTTGAAGTGGAAGTGGAGTTATTTGATGTTTGGGGCATTAATTTCATGGAACCATTCCCATCCTCCTTTAGAAATCAATATATTTTGGTCATAGTTGATCATGTTCCAAATAGGTAAAAGCTGTGGCTTTGTAAAGAAATAATGGCCCTATTGTGCTTCTGTTTCTAAAGAAGAACATCTTCTCGCAATATAACACTACTTAGGCTATATTTAGTGATGGTAGAAAGTATTCTTGCAACCAATTAACAATCCAAAGTTTTGTTGTCTAAGCTGTGTTTAGGAAAAGATATCATCTTCCAATTGAGTTAAAGCGTAAATCATATTGAGTTGTGCACATGTAAAATTTTGATATGAAATTAGTTGTGAAAAGAGGATGCTTCATCATAATGAAATTGATGGATTTCGGCAAGGAGCAACTGAGAATGCAAAGTTGTACCAAGAGAATACAAAAATGGCATGATAAGCTTATTAAGAAAAAGGAATGAGGTTGGGCAAGGTGCTAATGCTCAATTCACATCTCAAACGTTTTTCGAGAACGTTGAGGGCAATAAGATCAAGTCATATCATGGTTGTTGTTGTATTTCCATAAGACACAGTTGAGTTGGTTTTCCATGATGGTTTGAGGAAGTTTAAATTCGGCAGGCAACATTTGAAAGCTTAATTGGGAGGGTATTATTGCAACCAAAGTCTGTCGCCCTACTTGAAAACCTGGTATAGGCAAAGCAATAAAGTTGATCTATGAACAAGTGTTTATTGGGAGGCTACCTAATTTTCTTTCTTTTATATATTATGCTTTCTAGGAATTAGAGTTGGGTAGTTTTATTTTATTTTTTTATGTGCATTGTAGTATTAGGTCTTCTTCATCCCTCGCCACTCGTCATTTAGTGTTGTTGTGCATAGTCTTTGGAGACTAGGATGTGTACTTCCATGCTAAGTTGTGGAAATAATGATTTCAAGGGGAAAAGGGAATTTGGGGCCAATATATGCTGAATTATGCTTGGGATTAACTTGTAAATTGACGTATGCACGAATAAAAAACAAACTTACTATTTGTCAAGAGAGAAACAGAAATAGTAATATTACAAAAAAAAAATTATTATTTCATTATTACAAAGGTTCGAACACAAAAATCGAAAAAGCATGTCGGAGAATCACATGCAATTTATGTGCATTCATGTGCATGCACGAAGGAAGCACGTGTAAGAGATGCAGATACTATGAGTTATTCAAGGGGATGTCTCGATATTGTCTCAAAAATCTAAATCATGTATATTTTATACTATTGAGTAACTCCAAAATTGTATTTCACATAACTCTTCCCCGGTAATAAAAATTAGATACTTTCAAAAATTCCATTTATCATTATACCAAAAATGTAATAACGTTAGAACTAAAAATAGGGTTAGAATTCTGAAATCTTGCTTTCTTTTTTTATTTCTTAATGTCATTGATTAACTTTTTATCAAAAAAAAATAGGTCACTTTTATCAATATTATTAAGTGATAACCATTTGTTGAAAAGAAAAATTAGCTTTCATCTAGCTAATACTATTTTTCTTATCTAAATTAAAATTTATGAAAAGGAATACAAGATAACTTAATATATAGTATAAATTAAAAGTAAAATAATGAATATAAATTTATATTTTGGTTAATTCTAATCACAGTAAATGTTCACCTATAGTATTACTCACGTAACAATACTTTATAGTTTCACTCAATCGAGTAATTGTACATTAATTTTACCACATTTAAGGTTACTTTGTCCAATTCTATAAGTTGAAATGACGAAAGTCACCGATGGGAAATCAAACAACTGACAATGATCTTAGTGATTTCCATCATTTTAAGTTACGAAATAAGATGGAATAAACTCAATAAAATGAATTACTTGATTGAGTTAAATTGAAGAGCAATTATTTGAATGACATTGAACAAAGGCACACTTACTAATACTCGTTAAATTACCTTTGGGGCAACCTGATTTGTGGGGGTTGATTATACGGAAAGTTTGATGAGTATAAACTATTAAGTTTTTTTTTGTTTAGAAATAACAAAATTGCACAAATGAGGCCATGTAAAAATTAAAAACATAATCGTCAGTGATTATGTTGCACAATCAATTTGGTAGGATTTTTAAACTGAAGGATTCAATTGATATTTTTGGTATGAAATATTTAAATACTTTCTATCACCTGAATCTATCCCTACAATATAGCCAATTATGTTTTTCCTCTCTACAAAACACACTGGTCAAAGATGTGAACTATTGAAAGCTTTACAAATTGTTGCTGAAAATCGGAGCTATTTCACGAAACGATGAATGTATGTAGTGAATTCTGTTGCACGACATGTGACCTCCGCTACACTGTGACCTTCAATGTAAATATAAGGCTCCTCGAACACAAAACTTTGATTGGGATGGGGTGAAAGTACCTCATCCTGTGTTTTTTTGACATGTGTCCCCATGTTTTGAGTATGTTACTGTACCAAGATTGTAAATGTAATGCATTCATGCAAAATTTTTAAATAATTTATGATGTTAGTATTGAGAATTTACCTAACATAAACAGTGGAATTTAAACAATGTTTTAATTCCACTAAGGAACTCATTTGAGTTTAGAGAAAAATTGTGATAAATATTTATACATTTGATGAATTCTTTGAAGAACAATTCTAATTTGCAATTCACAATTGTCCAATGTAATTCACAGGGAACAAGAATGAGAGAATCTTGTGCTAGCAGGATAATAATTGTGTTGTATGATTTTTCAAACCATAATAGGTTATTAATAGGGGTACTTACAAAAATACCCTTAAAATTAGAGGTGTTTTGAAAAATCATGTGAAAGGTTTTTAGGAAATAAAAAATACTGTGCAAAATAAAAAAGTGACACAATGTCACTTTTTTTAAAAAAGTGACACAAACTCAAAAAAAGTGATACAAACTCAAAAAAGTGATAAATACTTAAAAAGGTAACAAAACACCAATCAAAACATATGTTTGTTATAAAAAAAATGAGAAATTTTTAAAAAGTAACAAACAATAAAAATTGAAAAAAAATTTAGAAAAATGGCAGGAAAAAAGTTATAAACACACAAAAAAGTGATGAAATTGTCACTTTTTTTAAAAAAGTGACACAATGTCACTTTTAAAAGTTTCGTGTCATCTTTTTATTAAATACATACAATTTATCTTTTATTAAAAATGATGTTTGTTACTAAAAAAGTGATAGAAATTTCAAGAAGACGACTGAAAAAAAAGTGACATACTAAAAATGTGACAAACATTCAAAAAAGTGACATAAATTTTAAAAAAAGTGACTAATTTAAAAAAATAACACATTAAAAAAGTTGCACACATTAAAAAAAAAAAAAGTGAGAAACACTTACAAAATTCAAAAAAATTGTGCTCGTATTGAGACTTTTAATCAGTGACACTGTTCGACAGAATCTAGTCAAATACACAGAGAAGAATAGAATTTACATGTCGAGCTCCTTGAGCCCATTAGCAATCATAATGTGATTGAATCCTCATCCATTTTCTGTCCAGCAAAACTCGATTTTTCACTCATACCCAATGATTCCTTCCCGCCTTGCCTCCATTTCCTACACACGCTGCTTGCCCTGTATACAACAAAATAAAAATTAGCTCAAATTTAAAGAGCATCATCAAAAGGAAAGAAGAATTAACATACTGAACCAAATCTTTGAAGCAAGTCAATAGAAAAAATATGTGGGCCAGATCTACGCGCTAAACTTTGCTCGAGTTGTACTTTTCTACTCGTTCAGAAGGGTTTATATACCCATGGATAAAAACCACAACTTCAGCATTCAATGATTAAGAACATTGTTTTGATATACAGAATGTGGATTAAGCAGAATGAGGTATGAAGGTGAGTGATGTGTGGGTTGATTTGTGAACGGCGAAGACCGGAAAAGATGGTTTATCTTTTGAACTTTTAGGGAAGTTTGTCTTCTGGAACGGGAATTGGGGATCTGATTTGGGGGGTTTTGACTTTTAGGACGTATTAATTACGTGGTAAGTAATTTATTTAATTTCAAAGTGTATTAATCAATTTGGTGAATTTAATAGAGTAGTGGGCCTAATTTACCCTTATTAATGAAAGTCCAAGTGAGTTTGGCCCAACACTTAAACTTAATCCAATCCAATATTTAATAAATTAAACATGATCCATTAATTAATTAATCGAATTAATTATCAAACACTTGCCAATTAATTAATTAATTAATATATTTCATTCTTCTAGTTCTCTTTTTGTTTATGACACATTAGGTTTTCGATCACGATGCCTACTGACGTGAATTATTATTTTGATGTAATCAAAATAATATAAATTAAAATAGCCTTTTAATTTATCATTAATTCACTTAGATTCCTTAATTCAAATTTTTCGTCCCAAATTGACATTAGCAATATGTTAGGACAACACATGATGAATATTTCATGTGATATAATAAAACCAGTCTTGTTCAATTACCGTAAAACTACAATCCCTTCGTTACTATGATCCGATCAATTACGAAATATGAAGTGTGTTGATCTCGATTATCAATTATATCTTTCATCTCACTATTAAGTTAATAACTTATGAGTACACTTTGGTTAACTTTCATTATCAACTTAATTGAATGAAATATAGATCATAATCTCTTACTATCTAAAAGTGACAAATTCTTTATTGATCATTCACAACCTTCATATGATTCTTAACGTATCTGAACGATGCTATATTAGTGACTCATGGTAGAGCAACATCCAATGTCACCAAAGCATGATTGTTCACATATAAGGCACCATGATGACTTCAAGTCAAAGGACCAATTCATGCACTATGATGACCTCAAGTCAAATAACCAATTGTATTACCGAACGATAGAGATTAATTAGTGACACACAAGTAGTTATCCATGTGAAACATCTTCATCTGGTCTCCAATATTTTATTTTTTAACAAAACATCCTCGTGTTCATTAAAATGTCACCACATTTTAGCTTATAAGATCGGCTACTCACTTCAAAAGTAAGAAATTCCACACGTGATAATCTATTCTAATAACAATATTCATATAGAATAATTCAAGATTCAGTCGTATTTTATGTGCCTCTCACAGTCACAACTCCTTGTGATCAACAAGTTACTAAGACAAATTTTCGGATTCTATTAATTTAATAATTAGAAAATAAATTCAATTAAATAATACATCTTGCTAAAATATAAAATGCATTAATCATATTAAAAGTATTTACAAACTAAATCGATTGGACCTACTTACCGTTACTAATATAATTGTTGTGATTTGCTTCTAGATTTTATTAAATGATTAGTTTGACTTTAGTGATTATGAGGATTTTTATAAATGATGATGTCTTTCAATTTTCAAATAGTACTATTTTAGTGTTATTAATGATTACCATATTTGTTTTTAGTTATTGAAGGTCGGATTGTGCATTCATTAATATGAAATGATTAATATAAGATTAGTTAATTAGATTCACCTCCCATTAGTTGGATGGCAATTAGCAGTTTAATTCAAAAAAATAAATTTTGTCTAAACTTTAGGAAGTTTGGTTCTACCCTACTATAATATTAATTATGTTATTTAGGTCAATTTAGAAAATATTTTATCGTTTTCTAAAATATTTATTTAACATTTATGGTTTATTAACTTTCTCAAAATGAAACACGTTTTTTATATTATGGCTTTAACAATTATGATTTCCTTAAGACCAAAAATGGAGCATGCGATTTTGTTAATAAAAAATAAAAAAAGATAGATAGATAGATAGAGAACATTAATTTATATTCTTTCATCTACCAACATAATTCATAATGGTTCTCCAAATCCTTCTATTCTTTATTCTCCATTTCTTCAAGATGTTGTTCACGTTAAAGCTATCTACAACAAACTAGGAAGGTTTTTTGCTTGGAGACTAATGTTTCATGTGTCTATTTGACATTAAGTTATGATCTTTGACTACTGATTTATATACATACTCTGTGTGTGTGTGTGTGGTGTGAAAACCTCTTTTTGAAACCTCTTATTACTCATGAGTACAAAATGTGGTGTGATTGCACAAGATAATTATTATTACATGTTGATCATACCTATAAATATATATATATATTTTTAATGAAGTTTTCAACTTATTATGTTGTTTATATGCGAATATATATATGAATATGATTTGTATTGAATTAAATCATAAACTTCTATTTATGGGAAAATTAGAATAAGTTACACTTCCTAGGTATTTGATGTAATTGGCAAGTCTGTGAATAAAAGGGACTGAGTTTCAAATGTTGTAAAAGTCACGGAGTAAGTTGCAAATTGTAAAAAATGACTAATATTAGGTCTAGGGTTCGAGAATGGAAAAGAAGGAAAAATGGTGCCTCAATTTTGCTAGATTGTCGCCATGACTTGGATCGAACGTCAAAAACTGTAATATTGTCGCTAGCCAGTCACCAGAGCTTCGCAGTAATAGTGTCACCTAGCTCTTGCTTGAGTGACAGGGTTATACGGGAAATTTTTAATTCGTTTTTTAAGGATTTTTATCCGGCTCATTCATTCCTTAACCTATATATAAATAACATAATGCATCTGAACGATTTTTCTAAGGTTGATCATTGTCAAAAAAACATATTCTCTTCATATCACCTTCATCAAATTAACCTTCAACCTTCGTTCCGTGATTGATTCATGGAGGTGAAAACATCAAATCCACAATCCAAATACCAAACTGTTACTTCCTACATATATGTCAGAGTTCTGAAGATGAAGTGAAGGTGACTAGAGTTCCAGTTGTTGAAGAACGCGGAGCTCTTCGTTAATCCACTGGAGATAAACTAATTCACAAATCTAGGAGTTGTTGCTTGAGAGTGCAATCCAAGAGAGCTTTGAAAACTATAGCTGGGAGTTGGTGCAGGAGCACGAAATCCAGTAGAGGGTTAGAAAGTACTAGAAGTAGTCGAGTCCGACGGACTGTAAGTTTTATTTCATTTATAGGGGATTGTTGACTAGCAAAGTGCCCGAAGTTTTTACCCAGTTGGGGGATTCTCTGTGATCGTTTCTTGTGTTTATTTATTGCTTTTATAACTATTATATTTCAACATAGGAAAAATTGAATTGTATAATTAACCATCTCGAGATAATTAATAGCGACTTGTTGCTAATTAATTATTAAGTTTTTAATTATGCATAATCACCTATTCACCCCCCTTCTTCTAGGTGTAGTTTGGGTCGAACTTCGTATTTTCAATACTAAATTGATCCCTTGTTTGGGCTCCATTTTTTTCAAGGGAATGTATTTTGAAATAGTAAAAAGTTGGAGAATGTGTGGTTAGAAAATAAGAAAAAAATTTCGATTTACATATAAAATTATATTATAGGAAAATGTGTGGTTAAAAAAGAGTATTGAAAAAATGAGTTTTTATAAAAATGGAGCCCAAACATAGGCTGAATTCTACTGATAAAGATTGTACCAAATTCTCGAAGAGATTGGTGAAATGAGTGAACTATGTAGATTCTGTTTGCGATTTAGAGAGCAAAGTTGCCGCAGAACATGATTTGTTTGAGATTGACGAACATGAAGAAGATGATCGTAATTATGCTAAATCTCCAAAAATTTAAGTTCAAAACTATCTAAATGTAAGCATTTAAACATAATTGAAACTCTCGGATCCATATTGAAGAACTAGAAAGCTTGATATCTCCATACATGAAGTAACAGTTACATACATATGCACTTGTTGTGCAAGTTGTATGCACGCACTACATTAGTTTCAACCATGTTCTCGGACGGCGAAGTTTTTCTTTAACCACCTTTTTTTTCCAACACCAATTCCTGGAATCATTTCAAATAGCTGAAGGGCATGAACCTAGAGTGAAACAAACGCTAATGTGAAGCTTTATATGTTGGAAGGCAACAAACAAGAAGTCAACAGCTAGAGTAGTTGAGTTTCAGACACTCAAACTGAAAATCATGGACGGACTTTTTTCGAAATCCCAAATGTATGCAAAATCATGATTCTGAGCTAAAGAAGAGGCAAGTGGATAACCATAACCAGTCCATAAATAAATAGTGTATAGAGTGCTTGCAAGTGGACTTATAAATAAATAGTGTATAGAGTGCTTTCAAGGAAAGAGGACCAGAAAATCATGCAAGGGATCAAGAACAAAAACAATTTAAACATGCAAGGGAATGAGGTGAGAAATCATCTCCTTGGGAAGAGAAACATACAAGATTTAGTTTCAAAGTTTTTCCTGAAATTTCAGTAATTAACTTCTTCCTTAATTCACTAATTATCAAAATTTCAGTACAAAATTGAGGATTTGGTCTTTTGATTTAGAACATCTAATTACAGAAACAGAGATCTAATTAGCTCGCAATTTTAAAATAAAAGAAATATTCAAAGCTTTTTGTATGGTTTCTTTTTGTGGATGCAGTAATTGGTTAATTTAGTTTTTATTTTGCAGAAGGCCGATGATTTTATTGATTCGGCAAGGCTCGCTATCACGAAAATATTTGTTTAGCTGGAAATCACCGCAAGTGCACAGTTCGTTAAAAAGTAGTAAAACTTATTTTGAGTCCAAGTATCATTTCCACAAAGATTGTTCTAGTTCAAATTCGAATTAATTTATCATTAATCGAAACAATCGAAATTTGTGTTTTTTCCTATAAATTCAATAATGTACTTATGAATGTAAGACCTAAATTAATTAAAATCAATGTAAGAGTACAATTAAATGCAAGTTTTATATAAAAATGATGATGAAAAACGTACTATGATCTCGAATTCCCTTATATCAACCCCCTTTAATTTCAAACCTTAGGATTTGATAGCACGATTCAATTATTAATATCAATATTCCTAATTTGTTTAACAATTTCTCTCGAGTAGAATTAAACCTATTTTTATATGTGACCCGACTATATTTCTATGACGGATGTGAACATATAAAAATGCAGTAATTGATTTGTGAATACTTAAAGATCATGTAAATCATGGTGGTATATTTATATCTCCTATGGAACTCTACGACAATTGACACTAGGTTTAACTTATTTTTTCATCTTTCAAAGGTAAAACAATCCACGATATTCATACAAATAGTGATCAAATAATTGTAGAAAAATAAATTCATGTTAGTCATTTAAGAATTGAAAACGTGCTTTAAATGTCAAAAATAAATAAAATCGAGAGTTAAAAGTTCATGATACAAGGTTCATCATAATCCTATAACAAAAATAATCCAGCCTAGCATAATATCGGAATTAAACAATAAATTTTGAACGACATAACTAAGAAATCAACAGAACGTCATTAATTCTCAAATTCCTTGCACAATTATTGATGAATTTATTGTACAAAAAATCTGAACTTAATTCTTGAGTTCTTTTCTACCGTCTCTGTCTCAGTCGGCTTCTGGGTAATCTCCCCTTTTAATTCCCTATTTGCCATCTTTGCAGTATATATTATTTTTCTTTTTCAATTAATTATTACAGAAACAGAATGATAATAGAAATGACAATATTGCAAACTAAATATACTTTATTTCATCACGACAAAGGCTCAACCACAATAATGAAATAAATGAACAAGATCTCGTAAGAGAATCACAGTCCAGTTTGCGTTCATGCATGTTGTTGCACGATGGAACGATGTGCGATATTGACCATTAAAGCTTGTTATAAATTTATTTAAATCATAAAAATACGGAATTCCATTTCTTCGCCAATTTGATTCATCTAACATTAGGAAGAACATGTGGTGCTTCAATACCTGGTATTTTATCCTAAGGGGAAATGACCTTGATTTCAGAATTTATTGTTTGCTGATAATGAATGAATATTATTTTCTGATATATATAAAGCTAACTGTTTCAAGTATGTATATTGTTTTTTCATACAATTGGTTATCTATTGTCCTAATTCTGCTTGCTTATGAGGTTTTCAAATTGTTTGGTAGGTTACTAAGACATTTAGAGAGAATGTAATGGTCCTAGTAAATCGTATCATCATATTGAAGGCCATGGTTTGAATGAACATTCTAGTAAAAGTGGTTTGCATTGGAATAAATTCTCCTCCCAGACCCCATCTTCTCCTCCAAACCTAACCCTTCAATTCACCTCTTCCTTCTCTGCATCTCGCCCAAATCAATTCTAGCCCTACACTTTCCTTATATGGATCTTATCTACTATTAAAGATGTTGATTAATTCATGGCTTCCATCAACAAATTGAGGGTGAAAACTGCTGGGCTTTGTGGACCCTATTTTTGTTTGATCCAGTTGACGACCTGACCCGAATAATGTTGCGTGGATTTTAATGGGAGATTTTATGAGGCTTAGTCCATGGAGTGAAGGCTTGGGCCTCCTTTGACGTAGGAAAATTGGCCGAACCACATAAATATTGTCTTGTGCGTGTTGTTTTTCTTTGGTGTGTTTTCTCTATTTTGTGTTTCTCACGGGTTGGGAATTTCGGGTTGATTCCCTACAAAAACTAGCGAGAGTCATGATGATTTGAATGATTCATCCGCCTCGACCTCAGACATGGGGCAGAGGAACACTCCATCCAATAATTTATGGATCGAAAATATTTCATCTGAGGTGAGAGAGTTGGATGCGTTGTTGGAGAAGTGAAGAAAAGTCGACAACGTGAGTTGATACCATAGCTGGAACTACGCCTTCGTGTACTTCAATTACATGGAAGCTACAAAAGCTGCCAAAGCACGTCTACAAGGATACATCCTCTATGAACTTCTTTTGAATATTGAGTTCGCAAAATTGGTGTGAATGTCTTTAATATTTTCGCTGAGACTCGTTATTTGCTACAGAACCAAATAATGAATGTTTAAGAATTATTCCTTTGGAGATAAATACAATACATCACTTAAGTTTTTCCCCAACAAAATCATTCATCTGCTAAAGTCAATTTTGCCCACTGAACACTTTTCTCTACATATTATGTTGTGGGCTATATCTTACTTTTCCTTACAAATAACTTTTCTTTTTGTGGAAAGAATTTCTGTAGGCTAAGATTTACATATTTTTTCCAACAATTAAAAATTTGTGCCAACATATTACTTTGTAGGCTAAATTCTATTTTTCTATACAAATAATTTTTCATGGGGAAAGCATGTTTGTAGGCTATTATTAAAGAATTCGTAGGGAAAAATTAATTTACTTTCATATATTTTATTTGTTATTTATATTATAGTAATTTTTAACCTTATTCAGAATAATATAAAGATACAAAAAGCCAATAAATTAATTAAGACATATAATGCCATTCAATTTAGCATTGAATCCAAAAATTTTCATCAAAACACAAAACAAAACCATTTACTAAGTATGGTTACATCTAAACTTAAAAAAAGTATAGTAAACTTCAATGAAGTAGCTTATCTTGACAAAAAATATTTTCTTCACAATGGTACAATGAAGTCAGAAACTTTACCACACAACCGGTGCATAGAATGATGCGAAACTAATGAAGAATTGAATTGTTGCTCAACAACTTTCAGCATATTTTGCATCATTTGCTCCATCTCCACTCGAGCTGCATATCAAACTGCATACATTGGAAGATGTCCCAATGTCTCGAAGATGACCATCTTCCAACCCATGAATTTGACATTCAGGCTTTCCTAGAACGGACATCATGATATTATCCAACATGAGCATCATCTACAGGTATATGTCATTTGACGATATACCTTCAGCAATTTTTACAAGATTAATGATAAATTCTTTTAATGATAATGTTATTTTCACACTTTTAAAATAGTGCCATGTACAAAACAAATAAGAACAATTTCTTATCTGAGCTCTGTGAGAGTGAAAGAACTGCCACTTCTAAATGAGTGTAAGACAGGGGAAAAGGTGCAAAAAGTAAAATTCCACATCAAAAAATTGGCTCGTATCAGAAGCCTAACACTCTACTTAGATCACATGATTCATATTAACACATTATATAAATGTTGAACTCGAAGTTGCTTGCTACAAAAATGACACATTTTGAACCTCCTCTTCACCAGATCCATTCAAAGGTATTTTAAGTATAATTAAAATGATATCTGATAAGTGCGAGTTTTTGCACTTATTCGGACCATTAATTTAGATATTTGTGAGTTTTTATTATCAATTTATTACCTAATTTAGTTATTTTTATTTTGTAGGTGAAAACTCGAGTTTGAATGATGATTAGAAGGAATTTACGCGAGAAATGAGCAAAAAGAACCAAAAATGCAAAAATTTCAAAGTTCGGGGACCAAAATTATCACTTTTTGATAGTTGGAGGACCGAACGTGCAATATCTTGAAAATCTGCTCCAAAATCGGCACCAACAGTGTTTTGGGCAGAAACAGGAGACGTCCAGCAGCATTGAATTGATTTCTCTCTTTTTTTTTAGTTTTTCTTTTCTTTCTTCTCCTTTACTTATTTTTCATTTGATTTCCTTTGACATTTTAGACAAATCTTGGAGCTTGGCATAGTGAAATAGCTTGGAGAAGAAGACCCATTGATTTTCTCTTTATCAATAAGTTTTTCTTTTCTCTAATTTATTTTCCATTAATGAGTTCTAAGAATTTATTTGTTATTTTTGAATATTTAATAGGTAACTAAATATATTTGTGATTGGGGATAATTTCAAACCCGAGTTATGATTTTCAATTAATTAGTGCCTTATAGTTCTCTTAATTAATGTGTTTAATCCATTGATTTATATGTTTATTTTGTTATTCTTGATTGTTTAGGTGTACAACTAAATGATTAAATTGTTGCAATGAATGCTATTTTGGGATTTATAGTACGTAATCGCTATTTATTCTAAAACCTAGTGGCAATTACATTTCAATGGATTATGAGGAATTTTCAATTGATTGTATGTGGATTAACACTTAAGTAAGTAAACCGAGCTTGTGAGTTTGCCCTTAATTCAATTCATCTCTTTTGTCGTAATGCTTTTGTTAAATTAAATTTAGAGAGATTACTCTAGGTTGTTTAATGAATAGGGTTGAGTAAAGAGCTTGTTTTATTCAACTAACATGTAAGAAGAAATTGAGATAATTGAGCTTGTAATTATTCTCGAATTGTTGTTAATCTAGAGAGAACGAAAATCTATTGTGTAATTGATATGAAAATCATTCTCGTGGTAACGAAACATCCCCCCAATCACATATTCACATCTTTGATTTAAAAACTACTTTGTTTATTTCCAAATTCAAGTATTTTCTATTTTGAATTTAATGTTTTCCTTAGTTCAACAAACCAAACCCCCCCATTTAATCACTTTAGTATATAATTGTTAGATTTAATTTCTAGTTTGTAATTGATTAAATTGAAACAATCCTCTGCGGGAAATGACCCTTACTTGCCATATTACTATTTAAGACAACACATTTAAAGTTAAGTAAGGAAATTAGTTGGTACCTCATTTTGAGCGTACCAATTTTGGCGCCGTTGTCGGGGATTGTTCTATTAATTTGTTAATTGCAATATTTTCTTTTTGTTACTATTTTTCTTATTTTTGTCATTTTCTTGTTATTTAGATTGTGAATGAGCAAAAAGCCTACTACACACTACAACCTAAGATCAAGAAAAGAGGTCGACACATCGGAAAGTGGAGAAGACATTTCTCCAACTGTACTTCTAAGGCAATTGAGCATTGAATCTTCAAGTGAGTCCGAGCACATAGAATCCGAAATGGCGGATGCAAATCGAACATTAAAGGAACTTGCAGCTCCAACTTTTGTTCAACAACCTCTATGCATTCAATATCCTCAATTAGAGGTGGGATTTGAACTAAAGTCCGGAATGATTCATCTACTCCCCACATTTCATGGATTTGCTGGAAAGGATCCCAATAAACATTTGAAAGAATTTCATGTGGTTTGCTCAAGCATGAAACCAACGGGTATATCGGAAGAGCAAGTGAAATTGCGGGCATTTCCTTTCTCTCTTGCAGATACTGCTAAGGAGTGGCTTTACTATTTGCCTTCCGGTCTTATTACCACATGGAATGACATGCAAAAACACTTTTTGGAGAGATATTTCCAGCTTCAAAGGCTACAAACATCAGGAAAGAGATATGTAGCATTCGACAATTTCAAGGGGAAAATCTCTATGAATTTTGGGAGAGATTCAAAAGACTTTGTGCTAGTTGCCCAAATCACCAAATCAGTGAGCAATTACTTCTACAATACTTCTACGAAGGATTACTCCCAATGGAGAGAAGTATGATTGATGCAGCTAGTGGAGGAGCTTTAATGGATAAAACACCAGTAGTTGCTAGAGACTTGATAGCCAACATGGCTGCCAACTCACAACAATTTGGTAGTAGGGAAGAGGCACCGGTTAAACAAGTAAGTGAGATAGGAGCAACCTCTCAAATTGAAAGACAATTGGCTGGTCTCACTTCTCTTGTACAACAAATGGCACTTGGGACAATTCAACAAGCAAAAGTGTGTGAGATTTGTTCTGTTGTGGGACATCCTCCTGATGCATGCCCGACACTACAAGAAGGAGCCTCAGAGCAAGCAAATGCCATTGGGGGATTTCCAATGCAACAGAGAAATAGGTATGATCCATATTCTAACACATATAATCCCGGATTAAGAGATCATCCTAATCTCAGTTATGGAGGAAATCATTTCATAGCCCCACAACAACAGTTCAATCATCCACCGGGTTTTAATCAACAAAGGCAACCACAGTACTCTCAACCTCGTCAACAAACTCCGTCTCCAAGTTCAAATATGTCTCTTGAAGATATGTTTAAATCCTTAGCTTCTAGCACAATACAATTTCAACAAGAGACAAAGACCTCAATCAAGAACTTGGAAACACAAATGAGTCAATTGGCCAACACGGTGGGTAAAATGGAGGCTCAAGGATCGGGAAAACTCCCTTCTCAAACAATTAACCCGAGAGAAAATGCTAGTGCCGTGACTTTGAGAAGTGGGAAGATTTTAGAAGAGGTACCAAGGAAGATGAAAGATCACGTTGAGGAGTCAACGCAAGAGAAGAACTTAGCAACTGAGAAAGATGAAACTGCGACTCCAACCTCGGGATCTAAGGTAAATTCTAAAAGTTCTATTCCTTCTAATGTTCCCTCTCCTCCATTTCCTAGCAGGTTTGCAAAGTCAAAAAGGGATGAACATGAGAAAGAAATATTGGAGACCTTTTGCAAAGTTCAAGTGAACATACCACTTTTGGATGCCATTTATCAAGTGCCCCGTTATGCAAAGTTCCTCAAGGAATTGTGCACTAACAAGTGTAAGTTAAAAGGTAATGAAGTGGTAAGCGTTGGGGAAAATGTTTCGGAAGTTTTGCAAAGGAAACTTCCACCAAAATGTAAGGATCCAGGAAGTTTTACCATCCCTTGCATTATTGGTAACACTAGGTTTGAAAAAGCAATGCTAGATTTAGGAGCATCTATTAATGTCATGCCATATTCTATATATGCTTCTTTAAATTTAGGATCACTCAAAGAAACCGGTGTTATTATTCAACTTGCTGATAGATCTAATGCATTTCCAAAGGGTGTGTTGGAGGATGTTTTGGTGCAGGTAAATCAATTGATTTTTCAGCAGATTTCTATGTTCTTGACATGCAAGATGATTCAACATCTTTGTCGCCACCATTGCTCTTGGGAAGACTATTTATGAGGACTGCGCGTACAAAGATAGATGTATATGATGGTACTTTGACAATGGAGTTTGATGGTGAGATTATTCGCTTCAATATCTTTGAAGCAATGAGGTATCCCAGTGATGTGCACTCTTGTTTTTCAATTGATATAATAGATTCATTAGTACAAAATATTTTTGAATTATCAAATGAAGATGCATTGGATACTACTTTGATTAGAAGCATTGATGTTAACAATCTCACCGGGTTGAGCAAGAATTTACTATTATGTGAGAATATTGTAGAAACTGTGGCATCACTCGAGTCACTACCGAGTATTCCACCAAGGTATAATCTCTCTTATATTACTCTTCCAATATCTAAAGAGAAACTTTTACCTTCTGTGATGCAGGCCCCCACTTTAGAACTCAAGCCTCTCCCCGAGCATTTGAAGTATGTATATTTGGGAGATGGTGAAACACTACCGGTGATCATTGCAAAGAATCTCACAACACTTCAAGAAGATAGGCTTATCCGTGTACTTAAGGAACATAAAATAGCTATTGGTTGGACCATAGCCGACATCAAGGGGATAAGCCCTTCCATGTGCATGCATAGGATATTCATCAAGAGAACCACAACGTCGCTTGAATCCTCCAATGATGGAGGTTGTGAAGAAAGAAATTTTGAAATTGTTAGACGTTGGTGTTATCTTTCCCATCTCAAATAGCAAGTGGGTAAGCCCGGTCCAAGTTGTTCCAAAAAAGTCTGGAGTGACAGTGGTGACAAATGAAGAGAATGAGTTTGTACCAACTCGGGTCCAAACGGGTTGGAGGGTTTGTTTTGATTATAGAAAACTTAACTGTGCAACTCGAAAAGATCACTTTCCTTTACCTTTCATTGATCAAATGTTAGAAAGATTAGCAGGTCATTCTCACTATTGTTTTCTTGATGGTTATTCAGGTTATAACCAAATTGTGATTGCTCCGGAGGACCAAGAAAAGACAACATTCACTTGCCCATTTGGTACATTTGCTTATCGTCGCATGCCATTCGGTCTTTGCAATGCTCCCGCAACCTCTCAAAGATGCATGATAAGTATATTCTCTGATTATATTGAAAGCATCATAGAGGTATTCATGGATGATTTTAGTGTTTATGGTAATACTTTTGATAGTTGCTTGAAAAATCTCACACTTGTGCTTAAGAGATGTATGGATGTTAACCTAGTACTTAATTGGGAAAAATGTCATTTTATGGTTGATCAAGGCATAGTGCTAGGTCATGTCATTTCATCTAAGGGGATAGAGGTTGATAAATTTAAAATTGATTTAATTCGCTCTTTACTCCCTCCAATAAGTGTGAGGGAGATTCGTTCTTTTCTTAGACATGCAGGATTCTATCGAAGATTTATCAAGGATTTTTCAAAGAATGCAAGACCATTATGCAGGCTGTTGCAAAAGGAGGTGCCATTCCATTTTGATGAAGATTGTAGAAAGGCATTTGAAAGTTTAAAGGAACTCTTGACATCGGCACCCATCATTCAACCACCAGATTGGAATAGGCCATTCGAGTTAATGTACGATGCAAGTGACTTTGCATTGGGAGCAGTTTTAGGGCAACGAGTTGGAAAAACACCTCATGTTATTTATTATGCATCAAGAACTTTGAATGATGCCCAACTTAATTATTCTACTACTGAGAAAGAGCTTTTAGCAGTTATTTTTGCTTTAGAGAAATTTCGTTCATATCTATTGGCACTAAAGTAACTGTCTTTTCTGATCATGCAGCTCTAAAGTATTTGCTTGCCAAGAAAGAGGCAAAACCAAGACTCATGAGATGGATACTCCTCTTACAAGAGTTTGACCTTGAGATTAAAGATAAAAATGGTAGTGAAAATTCTGTGGCCGACCACCTCAGCCGTCTTATCCACGAGAGAGAAACTCTTCCATTGCAAGAGAGCTTCCCTGATGAACAATTGCTTCATGTCATGGATGCATCTCCTTGGTTTGTGGATATAGTGAATTATTTAGTCACTAAGAAAATTCCAAGGGACTTGACAACTGCTCAAAGGCAAAAACTCAAGGCAATGGTGAAGTATTTTGTGTGGGATGAGTCGTACTTGTGGAAACATTGTCCGGATCAATTGATAAGAAGGTGCGTGTCTGAAAATGAATTTCATTCAATACTAACATTTTGTCATTCCTATGCATGTGGTGGACATTTTGGAGCAAAGAGGACGGCTCTTAAGGTGCTTGAGAGTGGATTCTTTTGGCCCACCTTATTCAAAGATGCATTCCTCTTTTGCAAATCTTGTGATAGATGTCAAAGAGTTGGTTCGTTGGGAGCCCGAAATCAAATGCCACAAACACCTATATTTTTTGTTGAATTTTTTGATGTTTGGGGTATTGATTTCATGGGACCTTTTCCTTCATCTTTTGGTAATCTTTATATTATTCTTGCCGTTGATTATGTGTCAAAATGGGTGGAAGTAAGGGCCACTCGAACTAATGATTTTAAAGTGGTTGTAGATTTTGTTAAGTCTAACATTTTTGCAAGGTTTGGAACACCAAGAGCTATTATTAGCGATGGGGGACTTCATTTTTGCAACCGCTCTTTTTGGGCCCTATTGAAGAGATACAACATCACCCATAAAGTATCTACACCTTACCATCCGCAAACTTGTGGGCAAGTCGAAGTGTCAAATCGAGAGGTCAAATCCATCATCGAAAAAACTGTGAATCCCAATAGAAAGGTTGGAGTCTCTGCCTCAATGATGCACTTTGGGCTTACAGGACAGCATACAAAACACTAATTGGCATGTTCCCTTATCGCCTAGTTTATGGTAAGCCTTGTCACCTCCCGGTTGAACTTGAACACAAGGCATTTTGGGCAGTCAAGCAATGCAACATGGACCTAGGTGTGGCAGGTAACCAAAGAAAGCTCCAACTTAATGAACTTGAGGAAATTCGAAATGATGCTTATGAAAGTTCAAGAATTTATAAGGAAAAGACAAAGGCGTACCATGATAAAATGATTTCAAGAAAAACTTTTGTTGTTGGACAGAAAGTTCTTCTTTTCCACTCGCGCCTCAAGTTATTTCCAGGTAAATTACGTTCTCGATGGATTGGCCCCTTTGTTGTTACTAATGTTTTTCCTTATGGTGCAGTAGAAATCAAAAGTCTACAAACTGAGAAGGAGTTTAAGGTGAATGGGCATCGATTAAAACCATATTTTGAACCCTTTGTGCCTCAAAACATGGAGGAAATGCGATTGGATGATCCAATTGAAGAATGAGCAAAGACAAAGTCTAGCTATAGACTATAAAGAAGCGCTGGATGGGAGGCAACCCATTGTTCTTTATTTACTTTTTTTTCTTTAACCCTTCTCTTTATTTTTGAGTATTTTTGTTGTCCCCATATGGCAGATTCTCGAGTGTCGCAACAAAACATTGAGCATTAATAGTCGACAATGGTCCCCAACCATCCTCACAGCCACCACCATAAAAAACCAACTCAGGGGAGTACTTGAACCTCTTGTTCTTTATATTTCTTGCTTTTACATTGAGGACAATGTGCAATTTAAGTTTGGGGGTGTGGTGTGTCTATATTTGTACTCGCTAAATTTTGCATCAAAATTCAAATTTCGGGTTAAATATTTGCTTTTGTGCTTGTTTGTATAGTTTGATAGCTTTGCCAGTTGTGTTTTGAGTTGTTGCATTGCATTGATTTATGAATTGTGGAGATAAATGCTAAGTGTTGTTTATTTTCATCCACTTATTCCATGATTGACTCTTTATTGGGCACTTTGGTCATGAGATTCATTGTACGCACTTGTTGGTTGCACTTGCAGTTTGTTAAAGGGAACTTAAATGACCATGCTATTATCAATTCTTCAATCACTCTACTAATGAAAGGATAAGTTTGGGGGTGGTTGAGCCGGTGAAGGATATTATCTAGAAGTGTGTTGATTCCATGCATGTTGAAAAAAAATTTGTGTGGAGTTTTTTTTGGCCAAGTATAAGCTGAGTAATGACCATATGTTAGGGATCTAAGCCCCATTTTGTTTTGTTGTGCTCAAAAGAATAATTTTGCACATGTTGAATCTTGGTCCTCACTTCGTAGCCTTTTTGACTCAAGTTATTAAGTCCGTTGGGGTATCTTGAAACCCGGTACCCTTTGGTCTAAACAACCGGGGAGCTATCTACCTAAAGCTTGCTACAAGGGTCAAAAAGAAAGTTTAAGGGAGTGAGTTAAAACATGAGATTTAAAAAAAAAAAAATTTGTGCAATTGTATTTGGTGATTGGGCTTAGATAACTAGTGGGTTTGAATTACTTGGTATAAGCTTGAATGTCGAAGCACTCATCTAGTGGAGAATCATCACATGACTAAATATTGAGATTGCCGGTTAGACCCAACCGAACAAGAGCGAAAAAAAAAATGAGTGATTTGAGGGCAACCTTAAGTTTTTGACACCTTGGGCTAGAGTGAAAATATCAAGTTTGGGGGAATGTGCGTTTCACGAGTGAGAAAGGAAAATTTGACCATTGAGGGTTGGGAAATCACTAACTTGTGTATTGCGATGAATTGGAATGACTACACACACACACACATGAGTCAAGCATGGTGTAAGTTAAAAAGTTGTAGCATTTTTGGAAACATTTCATAAATTATTAGCATAATGTAAGAATTGAAGCAATGTGGCAAACTATCTAACTTTGGAAGTGTTTGTTATTATAGTATTATCGTTTGGTTTTAATTTGTGTGTTTGCATGCTTGTTTGTTTAGCTTTGTTCGAGGACTAACAAAGATTTAAGTTTGGGGGTGTGATAAGTGCGAGTTTTTGCACTTATTCGGACCATTAATTTAGATATTTGTGAGTTTTTATTATCAATTTATTACCTAATTTAGTTATCTTTATTTTGTAGGTGAAAACTCGAGTTTGAATGATGATTAGAAGGAATTTACGCGAGAAATGAGCAAAAAGAACCAAAAATGCAAAAAATTCAAAGTTTGGGGACCAAAATTATCACTTTTTGATAGTTGGAGGACCGAACGTGCAATATCTTGAAAATTTGCTCCAAAATCGGCACCAACAGTGTTTTGGGCAGAAACAGGAGATGTCCAGCAGCATTGAATTGATTTCTCTCTTTTTTTTAGTTTTTCTTTTCTTTCTTCTCCTTTACTTATTTTTCATTTGATTTCATTTGGCATTTTGGACAAATCTTGGAGCTTGGCATAGTGAAATAACTTGGAGAAGAAGACCCATTGATTTTCTCTTTATCAATAAGTTTTTCTTTTCTCTAATTTATTTTCCATTAATGAGTTCTAAGAATTTATTTGTTATTTTTGAATATTTAATGGGTAACTAAACATATTTGTGATTGGGGATAATTTCAAACCCGAGTTATGATTTTCAATTAATTAGTGCCTTATAGTTCTCTTAATTAATGTGTTTAATCCATTAATTTATATGTTTATTTTGTTATTCTTGATTGTTTAGATGTACAACTAAATGATTAAATTGTTGCAATGAATGTTATTTTGGGATTTATAGTACGTAATCGCTATTTATTCTAAAACCTAGTGGCAATTACATTTCAATGGATTATGAGGAATTTTCAATTGATTGTATGTGGATTAACACTTAAGTAAGTAAACCGAGCTTGTGAGTTTGCCCTTAATTCAATTCATCTCTTTTGTCGTAATGCATTTGTTAAATTAAATTTAGAGAGATTACTCTAGGTTGTTTAATGAATAGGGTTGAGTAAAGAGCTTGTTTTATTCAACTAACATGTAAGAAGAAATTGAGATAATTGAGCTTGTAATTATTCTCGAATTGTTGTTAATCTAGAGAGAACGAAAATCTATTGTGTAATTGATATGAAAATCATTCTCGTGGTAACGAAATATCCCCCCAATCACATCTTCACATCTTTGATTTAAAAACTACTTTGTTTATTTCCAAATTCAAGTATTTTCTATTTTGAATTTAATGTTTTCCTTAGTTCAACAAACCAAACCCCCCCATTTAATCACTTTAGTATATAATTGTTAGATTTAATTTCTAGTTTGTAATTGATTAAATTGAAACAATCCTCTGCGGGAAATGACCCTTACTTGCCATATTACTATTTAAGACAACACATTTAAAGTTAAGTAAGGAAATTAGTTGGTACCTCATTTTGAGCGTACCAATATCAACTCTAAACATAAAAATGTAACTGCAACCTCTCAAAATATACATAAGTGAGAACCAAAATCTGGCTCACAAGTACCCTTTTACTTGAGCAAACGAAACTACAATTTAAATCTGCACACCACGAATACCTCAGATTTAAATTTATGAGTTGGTTAGATTTACAAAATCATGAAATTAATAGGTCAAGAGTTGTTTTAAAGAAAAAAGAAGCTCCTGAAAAAATTTCATAAATAAATTACGAGTTTTGCATAATTACTTTAACTAACCCTTCAGGTAACAAACTTACTTTCTGGAGTCAGAGCATTCAACTGTTAACTTCCTTTCCTTTGCAAACTGTAGTATAGCACGGAGGCGTGAGGTTGCTTCCAGGCAATGATGACTGGAGACATTCAGGGTCAGTATATGACTGTGCCATCACATACTTTAAGACTGGATGCATCATGTTCCACGCTCTCTGTAACACCAATTTAGAAAAAGATGTAACTTTCCCATGGAATATAAATTCAACTACTATACATGTCCTATATGCTGATGTTAATTGTCCTTGGACAACTCTTAGCAAGAAAGGCAGGCAAGAAAGAATTCTTAAACTTTTAGACGAGAATTGCTTGACAAATACAAAATAGTGCATGCTTTAGAAAAAAATGTATTTTCTTTCATTATTTCAACGGCTCAACCACAGCAATGAAACAATCAAACAAGATCACGTAAGAGAATCACGTGCAGTTTGTGTGCGTGTATGTGCCACACAAGGAAGCACGTGCGAAGTTGACCACCAAGGCTAGTTATAAATTTGTTTACATTGTAAATAACCGCAAAATTCCATTTCTTTCCCAGTTTACTTCAGATAACTTTATAAAGCACACGTGGTAATTACCTATAATGAACCGATGTTATCCCAATGTGAATTGACCGTGATTTTAAAATTTATTGTTTGTTAAAAGTGAATGAGTATTATTTCTACATATATATAGTCAATTTTTTCTGTTATGTGACACTTTTTTTTTTTCAAACATGACTTCGTATCCATTGTCCTATTTCTGCTTGCTTATGAGTTTTTAATCTTTGTATTTGTTTTGAAGTTTTCTAAGATATTTCAAGGGATAAAAGGTCCCTAGATGGTCGTATTGTCACCTTGAAGGCCATGTTTGGGAAGAACACTCTTGTAAAAGTAACTTGCAATGTAATACATTCCCCTACAAACGAACATATAACTCTAAACATATTCTCCTCTCTTGGATGCTTGATATTATCAAGCTCCTTCACGAAGATCAGCATTTGAGCAGAACTTGTTCAATTTGGGTATGTGTGAAGAATAAAGGTGGCTCCCTGAGCACTCTAAGAATCGGGGATCCATTTGCTCTTTTTGAAAAGGTAAGGGACCCTATTCCGTCACCCCATCCTCTTCCAAAAAAACCTAACATTTCCTCTATGTATATAGTATGTTATTTGTTTTTCTTATTTTTATTTCCATTTCATCTCCTTTATATACATCGCACTCAAATAATTTCTAGCCCTACATTTTCCTTACATAGATTTTATATCTTGTTAAAGGTCTAGATTAATTTATGTTCCATCTATAAATTGACAGCAGAAACTAGCAAGAGCCCTGACAATTTGAATGATTCATCTGCCTCAACCGCAGATCTAGGGCAGGGGAACACTCCCACCAATAATTATGGATCGGAAACATTTCGTTTAAGGTGAGCAAGTCAGACTTGAAAGCTTTGTTCGAGAAGTGTGGAAAAATGGGTAGTTTGACTCAAAACTATAGTTGGAACTATGCTTTCATGTACTTCAAGGACACGGAAGCCGCGAAAGCTGCAAAACAACATCTACAAGGATGCCTCATCCGCAGAGTTTCTTTGAAAATGTAGATCCTGAAATTGTTGTTTATTAATTTGAAAAACTCACCGAGACTCGTTATTTAATACAAAACCAAATAATGTATGTTTTAGAAATACATTGAATTATATTGCAAGAATAATGTTTTAACAAAAGAATTGCTCTACCCGAATAATTATTGAAATTTTAGACGAGAATTGCTTCACAAAAGCAAATAAAGAAATATATTGAATTATATTCAACAAATAAAAAAAAACTAACAATTTGTCAGGAAAGGAATGATGGAAAATGCTAATGTGCCAGAAAAGGGATTCCCACCTGGGTGACCGACCCTCACAAGAGGGTGGGACCGACGTGGGGCCCGGCTGAAATAAAAAAATGAAAAAAAAAAGCCTCCCTCCCCCCAATGTGTGTATTGTGTTGGGGGGGTGTCACACCCCCGGCACTACAGCTCCTTCTAAGGAATGATAACAGAAACTGTAATATTCCGCAAATGCTCAATCATAGCAAAGAAACAAGATCACATAGGAGAATCACGTGCATTTTGTGTGCATGCATGTGCTACATGTAGGAAGCATGCGCGACGTTGACCACCAAGGCTGGTTAAAATTTTGTTTACATTATAATAGCAACAAAATTCCATTTGTCTCCCAGTTTGCTTCAGCTAACATTATAAAGCATGTGGTAATTACGTATAATGAAAAAGTTTTATCCCAATGTAAATGAACGTGATTTTAAAATTTGTTGTTTGCTAAAAGTGAATGAGTATTACTTGTACGTATATATATATTGTTAAATATTTATACTATGTAGCTTTTTTTCATACGCTAAGTTATCTGTTGTCCAATACCTTCTTATGAAAAACCTAACCCTTCCTCTTTGTATATAATCTGTAGCTAGGTTTTTCTTCAATTCATCTCCTCCTTCTCTACACCGCTCTCAAATCAATTCTAGCCCTATATTTTCCTTATAAAGATCTTATCTGTTGTTAAACATCTTGATTAATTCATTGCCTCCATCAAGAAATTGACGGCAAAATCTAGCAAGACCCATGACAATCTGAATTAGTTATCCGCCTTAACAACAGATCTGGGGCTGGGGAACACTCGGTCTAATAAGTAATGAATCAAAAACATTTTGTTACTGGTGAGCAAGTCGGACTTGAAAGCATTGTTCGACAAGTGTGGAAAAGTGGACAATGTGATTCAATACCTCACCTGGACCTGCAACTTCATGTACTTCATGGATATGGAGGCCGCAAAATATGCCCAACGATGTCTACAAGGATACATTCTCCATGGAGTTACTTTGAGAATTTAGTTTCACGAAATTGGTGTGTATTTCTTTGTTGTCATCGGGAGAGTTTCTATAATAAATAGCTAATTTAGATTAAATTTTTAAGATCAGAATTATGTCAACATTTCAAAAACTATATATGACAAGAAGAACCTAAGCTTTTTTCCAAAAAAATAGTTGATAACTTTATTATATTCAAGATTTTGTGGAGTTGTTGAATTAGAAATATAGAAGATGCTTTTAGACAATGTAATAAGATAGAAGGGATAATATTTAATATTCAAAACTAAATATTTTGTCCTTTCCAAATTAGCATTTGGAGATAAAATTACTTAATATAAACAATATTTGGGCAAGTTGCTCAATTGGTACCAGAATTCAACTTAAATCTCCCTTGTGATGGAGGTCTTGAGTTCGAATCTTGAGGGACACGTCAAAAAGTCGTGAGGGATAAGATGGACTCAGGCTCTCCCGAAACAGACAATATGTACGATATGATGACGGTTCTGAGGTGAGGTCGGGTCGTTACAACTACAGCTTGTTTGAAGCCCTTCTAAACTGATTTTTAGGAAATGGCAACCTAGTTTGCTTTCTCAATCGACAAATTTCACGATCATCCTTACTGATTTCAATCAAGTTTCAACCAACTCTAAATCATGTAATTGTTTAAGTGATGTGTAGTTAGTATGTCCAAATCTTTTATGCCATAGTCAAGACTCAATGACAGTGCTTGCAAGTACCTGATCACCTACATTTTTCCATTCTAAAGGGAAGCTTATATTCCTCGTGCCAACGGTCATCACTTCTTGATTTTTTGAATCAAATATAGTGCATCTCTTTTCCTTGAATACTAAAGTATAATTTTTTTTCAATCAATTGACCAACAGTTATCAAGTTTTGATCGATATTTGAAACATATAAAACATCATAAATATACTTGGCACCTATCAAGGTCTACACAGAAATTTCACCAACTCCCTTCACCTCTACAAACTCTCAATTCCCCACATTAACATTTGATCTATAGCTTTCATCTAGCTTTACAAAAATGATGGAATTGGAAGTCACATGGTGAGTACATGGACAGCCACATTTCATCACTACTGCAGGCCCTTTCATTCATTGCTGTGAACAAATGCTCCTTCTGCTCACGAATTTCTGTCACCTGAGCCTACTGTGAATCCTGGTTTTCCTTTGAATTTTACACACTTTTTGAACATGACCAAAATGTTGACATGCTCTACATTGAACTCCTGGCCTGTACCAACACCATTTGGGAGAATGGTCGGTTTTCTTGCAATTAGGACAAGGTGGATAACCTTCATTTTTGCGTGCAGTTCTGGTGCCTCCACCCTTCTTCTTTTCAGGTTGATGCTTCTTCACTCCAAAGCTTATTTGAGCTTTATATTTTTCCTTGGCAAATAAGGCTCCTTCAACTTGTTCTTCCTGCCTAGACAACCTCTTTTGTTTAGTTGCTTGAAAGGCATTTATAAGCTCATATAAGGTTATGGCAGACAGATCTCTGGAATCTTCAGGTGAAGAGATTTTTGCCTCAAATTTCTTAGGCAGACTGATAAGGACCTTTTCTACGACAAGCTTATCAGGTAGTTCATCCCTTAGCAATCTTATTTTGTTCACCACTTTCATCAACCTATCTGAGTAGTCTTTAACTGATTCAGCCTCCTTCATCTTTAGTGTTCCATATTCCCTTCTAAGATTAAGAACTTGCATTTGCCTTGTCCTTGCATTCCCCCTAAACTCCTCAAACAATCTATCCCAGGCTTCCTTTACTATTTCACATGTGATAATCCCAGTAAAAATTGCATCAGAGACAGCTGATTGGATGCAAGACAATGCCTTAAACTTTTTTTGTAACCTCCTCACTATGTTGCTTCAGCTGAACTATAGTTAGATTCACTCTAAGTGATGGTGGTTCTGCTCCAGATTCTGCGATCTCCCACAGGTCATAGGCTTTCCAATAAGCCTTTATTTTTGCAGCCCAAAAATCGTAGTTCCCACCCATAAACACTGAAGGTAAGGGAGCTGAAAACCGCCTGAAGCCATCTTCTCTTGCTGATGTAGTGGAAGATTTTTAAAAGGTTTCCTCACTTGTTTTCTCTTAGGAAAATCTATCTTAATGCTTTTTCTTCTCTTTCAAAGATCAATTTTTTGAAGCTCTGATACCACTTAAAGATATTGAACAGATAGAAGGAGAAAAACATAGGAATTTCATAGAGCAATGGTGTTACACGGCTTGCTTATATATGCCATGCTTAAGTACAATTCAAAAGAGTTTTCTATCACCAACTATTCTACCTACTACCACTAAACCATACTTAACAATGCACTAACATGTAGTAGGTCCAAACTAGCCTAACTTTACATCATTACATAAGTAAGACTTTAACCAAAAAACATGTGACTAATGGTAACCAAAAAATATTTGTAAAGTGACAACAAAAGTGTCACTTACATGGCTTCATTTAACAGTTGCATCTTAGCTAGGAAGCCAAAAAGGTTGAGTTTCAAGAAATGTGGACATTCATCAGCTTTAGTTTTTGAGAGAGACTAGCCAACTTTACCTAAAAAATTGTTGACGTTAGTGTAAAATATGTATTAAATACCTAAGGAACTACGCTAAAAAATCATTCAAAGAATCAATTACTAAGCAAATTTAAGAGCCTAAATATGGATGTTTGACAAATTCATCTAACAAAAACGTGCAAAATCGAAAAAGGCTTTTGAATTGTACTCATGGACGAAAATTCGACAACCGAGCGTGGCACTAAGTGTACTTAATTGAATTACATAATTTCACCTTTAAGCAAGCATTTTAAATAATGTCACATAAACTGGTACTTTTGCACCACCGGTGCTAAAATTAAGGGTGTGTGTTGTGTTCTTTGAAGCTTTCTTCAAAAAAAGTGGACTTGGGTTCTTGGGAGAGGATCTACATATCGATAAATATTATGAATATATAATGTCCTACTTCTTAATTATGAAAATCCAAGATAAAGCACAAATTCATGGCCACCATTCAGGTTGCTGATGTGCAACAAGAATGATTCCCCTGGGGACAGACCACTGTATCCCGAGCGGTCATTACCCAAAGGAGCAATGGCCTAGGAAATGGGCGCTGAGAATGAGATGTAAATCGTTAAATAATTTTCTCTTATAGAAGAAATGCTAAACAAGTACATACAACATCCCATCGTGACAAAAAAATAAGTATTTCTAACATTTAGGAAGTATCATAGTGACTCCATAGAATAGTAAATAAATTTGAAAGAGAGAATTTTGCCAAAATGAATTAAATTAAAATTTATTTTTTCAGTTGCTACAACCCTCCCCACTTAAAATAATTACATCCTTAAAATTTAACTTACTTCCTCTCCACTTAAAATAATTTCATCCTTAAAATTTAACTTACTTGATTAATAAGATCTGGGTACTTCACTAAAATACCTTCTTTTATCTCCTAAGTAGCTTGTCTCTCCCGTGTCTACCTCATTAGGCTTCGAATAATGGCACTTTTCAGTTTCTTAGAACGTGTACCTTCTTCTGTAGAAACAACTGCAAGCGTTTCTTCGTAGGTTATATCATTCTGCATGTTCAATGACTGAATATTTAACCATATGATTTAGATCGTGGACATACTTTCTCAACATTGAAATGTGAATTACGTCATGCATTGTCGATAGCCCATTTGGTAATGCCAAACGATATGCTATGTTTTCAATCTTCTCAAGATCTCAAATGGGCCAATAAATCTCGATTTCAACTTTCGTTTCTTCCCAAATTGTAGTATCCCTTTCATCGGGGCAACCTTAAGAAATATTTTCTCTTCAACCTCAAATTATAGTTCCTTTTTCTTATCAGCGTAACTCTTTTGGAAATCGTGAGTTATCTTCATCATCTCTGTTCTTGTTGATAGCTTCCGTAGTATTCTAAATAAATTTCAAACCCAAATCTCCTCTCACCAACTTCGTCCCAATATATTGGTGAATGACACAGTTGGCCATACAATACCTCGTATAGTACCATGCCGATAGTAGCTTCAAAACTATTTGCAAGTAGTTTTCTCATTTACCACCCAAGTTTAGCACATATGCTCTCAGCATATCTTCTAGTACTTGGATAGTTTATCCATCGGTCTGCAAATGATATGTAGTGTTGAAAGACAGCTTAGCTCCCATAGCTATCTAAAGGTTCTTTTAGAATTTCGAAGTGAATCTCGAGTCTCTGTCACACACAATGGACAGTGATGCCCCATAAAGTAGGACAATCTCTCTGACATATAACTATGCAAACTATTCTTGACTGAAAGTCATACGAATGGGTAGAAAATGGGCGAATTTTTTAAGTCGGTCTACTATGACCTAAATGGCATCACAGCCTTTAGCCGACCTAGAAAATCCCACTACAAGATCCATTGAAATCTACTTGTATTTCCATTTCAGTATGTCAATTGGATTTAATAACTCTAATGACCGCTAGTGCTCTACTTTCACTTGCTGACTAACTATACACTTTGACGCAAACAAAGCTATTCTTCATTTCATATGCATTCACCGAAAGGTATTGTGAAAGTATTTATATATTTTTTGCCGCCTGGATGTGCGGCATAAGAAGCGGAATGAGCCTTAGTCATAATCTCGTTTCTTAGTCCTTCTTCATCCTTAGGTATACAAAATCATTGGTCTTGATCTTTTCCAAGAAAGGCTCATCTTTTTTGAACTACTATAATTTTGTCCTTAAGTGTTAGTTTTAAAACAAAACTCGTTAACTTCGTTGACGCTTGAGCTGGTAGCATTAGCACTTCTATTCTCAAATTTTTAACTGGTCTTGATGTGTACATATGATGATAAATGACCCATATTCTTCCTAGTCAAAGCATTTGAGACTAAAAAAATAGTTCTCTTTTTTTTTTTTTGGCTAGGAATGGGAAAGGACTAGCACTATGCTTCAAACATGGAATTACATGCACTTGGGTATTGGCCTAGTTATTTGCTTTACCTGAGTGGTAAATGATAGTGCAATCGTTTTTTTTTTGTCTTACTGGCTATAAGGACTGTTGTTGTATCATATTTAATTCTTTCTGGGTAAATAAATTCTTGAGACTCTTGTGATCACTATAAATCGTACACTTGCTTTCATGCAATTAATGACGCAAAATCTTGAGAGCGTGAACTGATACAATTTCTAAATCACGTCGAATAATTCTTCTTATACTGCTTAACTGTCTAGGCACATAGGCTAACACATTTTCGTGATGCATCAAAACACAATCCAACATAAAACTAGCTTAGATGCGTCACTATAGATCATAAATCCCTCTAATTCCTCTAGTATTGCTAATAATGTAGCCAATACCAATATGACTTTCAATTCCTAGAAACTTTATTCACATTTCTCGGACAATACAAACTTTATACCATTCCAGGTCAATTGCATCAGTGGACTTGCTATGTTAAAGAAGCCTTCTATGAATCATCAATAGTTGCCAGCTAAACCTAGAAAGATCCTCACCTCTCAAACATTAACAGGTCTTGGCCAATTAATAACAGCTTCAAACTTGTTTGATCTACCTCCATACCCTTGGCTGTCACAATGTGCCTCAAAAATTCAATCAACTAAATTGCACTTTTTCAATTTTGCATACAATTTTTCCTCACATAAAGTTTCCAATATTGTTTTTTAATTATTTTCATGCTCCCGAGAGTCTCTCAAAAACAATTGTATATTTTCAATGAATACAATGACGAACATGTGCAGGTATTGATGAAAAATCCTATTCATCAAATCTATAAATATTATAGACGCATTAGTAAGGCTAAATGGCGTAAGTGTAAACTCATAATTTCCATAGCGAGTTTTAAATACCATCTTTGATATTTCACTCGACTTGATCTTTTTTTTTTTTTTTTTAATGTAACTTGATGTGAAACCAATCATTGAAAACACGGTTCCTCACTTCTATTGATTAAATAAACCCTCAATTCTCAGGAGATGATACTTATTCTTGATAGTCAACTTGTTAAGTTTGAATACCACAAGCAATAATTAAAACGGTAAAGAGCACCAATGATGATTACGAAGAAACCTCAACTAGATAAAAACTCCAAGCACTTTGTTAGTCAATAATCCACTATAAATTGAAGCAAACTTACACTACTGTCCAAACCCATCTATCTGATAGAACTTCTTACCTTAACTCCTGTAATATCCCTTGATCCTATTGGAGGTTTTCTCTTTCAAAACAAATCCCAACTCTTGGTTTATAACTTAGCCCTCCAGGGCTGTGTGCTCCTGACGCCAAATCCCGATTCATGGTGCCTCACCTTAGTCTTCCTAAATTTGTGCTTCTACAATAGCTCTCAATCCCTGATGCAAACCTGGGGACAAGATTAGCGTGGACATCGCGGAATAAATTGAAAACGCCAGGAAAGTCCAAATTCAGGTTGTAGACGGTAGAATCTTGAACCGCAAATTATTGAACCAAGCAACCAAACAAAAAAAAGTTTGAATGACCTCTTGATTACAAAACCAACGAACCTCGATTTGCGAATGCTACAAAGGGTACCTAATCCTTTGATAAGTTCTAAGGGTTGAACGTCATAAATATAACAATATTTGATAAGTTCTGCACATGTTCAATCAAGAACAAAAAGAAAGAAATCTCATTTAGTTCATAATGTCAAAAAGTTTCTTAGTTTTACAATGAAATAAATCTCATATTTATACTAATGGTCAGAAAACCTAGTAAAAATGTAATTAGGTCATAGAATATTATCAAAGTTGGAAATAAAATAGAATACTAGACTAACAAGGAAATATCGCGAAAATAGGAAAATTTCTGTGTGATCTCAAGCCCAAAGGTACCATGAGGCCGCATAGCCTTGTGCAAAGTTTCGTGTCATTTTCGGAATGTACTCATGGGCGAAAATCGGACAACCGAGCTGAAAGTTATACCCGTTTTCATCTACGCTGCTCGTTTTCTTTCCAAATATCTTCCAAACCTTGAATCCAACTCGTTTCGGCTCCCGAGCCCTTCACCAAACTTGAACATTAGTTTGTCAACTTTTTCAATTTGGACTCCAAAAGATGACCAAGTAATTGCCTATCCCCGATCATATTTATACTAATAAAACATAATTAGGTCATGGATTATTGTCAAAATTGGAAATAAAATAGAAGCCTAAACTAACAAGGAAATCTCTGAAAGTAGGAAAATTCCGCCAACTTGTTCACTGCATGTTTCTGTGCGATATCAAGCCCAAAAGCACCATGAGCACACGAAGCCTTATGTAGAATTTCGTGCCATTTTCGGAATATACTCATTGTCGAAAATCCGACAACCGAACTGAAAGTTATGCCCGTTTTTCATCCACGTTGTTTGTTTTCTTTTCAAATATCTTCCAAACCTTGAATCTAACTTGTTTCGGCTCTCGAGCCCTTCACGAAACTTGAACCTTGGCTTGTCAACTTCTTCAATTTGGACTCCAAAACTCGACAAGTGATTTGATTTCCCGGATCATATCAATCCCTAGTATCGATTTATCTCCGGTGGATTAGTTGATTTCGTGTTTGAACAAAAGAACTTGTGTGTTTTGATTTGTGGTTTAATATGAAACAATATGGCTTCATGAACAAAATATGTTTTGTAAGAATTTATGGATCAAGTAATATGTGGTGGTTGAATCTTGAAATCAATAAATGTTTTGGATAATTAAAGAATTGATTTCAATTGAATAAGTCTGATTCAACAAACTTTGGAAAGTTCATAAGATAGAATATATACACGGAAAAGTGTTCGGGTTGAGATAGGGATGAAAATCATGTGTTTTAAAGAAAACAGGATTCATAGGATTGAATATATACACGGAATCACGTGAACAAATCATTATATATTTTTATAATTACGATTAAATTACACTATATCTCATAACAATGTTGTCGTTTCAACTTTCAACTACTTTAGGAAGTTATTTGAGAATTTAAATAAATGACTTGTAAATTCTCATTGCAACAAATACTTTGAACAATCAATTTTAGGACACATAATTCCAATGCAATTCAGTTTTTTGGAAGTTTGAAAATAGTAACTTACAGGGAATTTTTATTTGCGGCAATGTAAACGTTGAATTTGTTTGCCCAAAGAAATAAAAAGAAGATAATAAAAATTCTGAATTCCGGCCCAAACAGAGCAAACCGAACCCCAGGTGGCTGCGGTTTGCAATGCCACAGCAAACCAAAGAAACCCGCAGCAAACAGTAGGCTTTTCCCCAACTGTCTTGCAAATTTTTTATTTTTTATCGTGCTTCTTTCCATCAACTTTCAAAGCTTCAACTTTGGTCCCCAAACGCTTCTTTTATTCATCTCACGTCCTTCCATTAGTGTAACATAGGTCCTTCACTTTGAAATCTTTATAATTTGCTCTCCGTTATTCTGAAACCATAAACTCTTGATTAGATGCAAGTTCAAAAAGTTTATAATTTAGTCCCCAATCTTTTTAATTGACAATTTTACTTTCCCAATACTAATGAATTTCATCGAATTGATCAATTACTTCTTCCAATTGATTGATTGCAATCTAGATGATCTTCAAATGCCCCGAATTAAATAAACTCCAATTAAGCCCAAAATCAATACTTTTCGCACAAATTGCTCTTATGTTCGATTTTCACCTACAAATTTAATAATTACACTTAACCCCTGTTTGGTACACATTATAATTTTCATTCTCATTCTTCTACTCATTTTCAACCACACATTCTTCAATAAAATAATATTTTCCATCACATTAATAACTTTTCTTTCTTTTTCAACCACACATTCTCCATCAATCTACTATTCCAAAATACATTCTTTCAAAATAATGTGGCTCAAACACGCCCTTAATTAGGTAGAAATCCACTCAAATAATAATAATTTACTGTTAGGGAATTCACAGCAATATATAGACTCCAACAGAGGCTAACCGAAATCAACAGCTCAATCATGTAATGACAAAGATCAATATTCAATCACGAAACCTCTATGTTCAATATGCAATCTAAACATTTGAATAAGCATAGCATAAATAAATCAACAGAATAAAGAAACCATAGACTAGACAGAAAAGAAACCAAGGCAAAAACGCTACTTCCCTTTTTCGGTGGTTCATCTTTCCTTCATTTCGGCCGAATGACATAGGCTGAGGAGCAGCCTCCCATGCCTTACAAATCGTCGTCCAGAGAGAGCACAAGAACCGATAAAGAACCCTCCTCACTTGGCTTGGATCATCGACCAAGAGGTCTACCAAAAACAACCAAGAATCACCCTTAAATCACCACTAAGCCTTCGAGAAACACCAACACAACCCAGCTCTATTTCATGCCTGAGTGTTACACTGGAGACTCACAAGAAGGGGCTCAATATCCCGTGATTACCAAGGGGAAAGGGAAGAAGCAGCCAGCTTCACTGAAAGGCAGTGACGAGACCCAAATGATATAGAGAAGACAGGAAGTGTCTCAAAGAAGGAAGGCTCACAGAAGTGAACCTACGTGAATATAAGGCCAAAAGTCAAGCCAAGAGAATATCTAACCAAGTTTTAATCCCAGTCGTCCATTTGATCCAAGGGTCAAAATCAAACTAAACTAACACAATTCGGGTCAATGCCAAAGCTACCAATAGATGAACGACACCTAATCAACTAGGCCCAAATGATAAGTCCTATACCAAATGACATAAATAGCACCAGCCCACAAGTGTTAGGAGGACCACAATACTTACATTATTTACCTTGGTTCTCGTAACACATACACTCTCCCGGACCGCTCACGGCCCGTAGGCCCGCACATCGTTTTTTTTCCTCCCAAAAAATAACGGTAAAAAGAATTATAGTGAAAATCAATAAAAGTTACGTAAAAATAAATTTTACATTGATTTATTCTTCGATAAATTTTACATCAATAAATGAATAACATAAAAACTTACAATTGTTCGAACAATATTTTGCCTAACTTGACAAATTACACAGTTTTGATCTATTCATGAACTTATAGTTAAAGTACATTCCAACTAGGTTGGCACCTACTTAACAATAATTTCGTCATTACAAATCAGATTTTATTCATCTATGGTAAGATTTTTAAAGTCTTGAGTAATATCGTCATCAACTTTATTTTTTATTCTTCTATCAGCAAATAACCAGTCTTTCACGCAGATGAGAGCTTCTAAAATATCTTCTTTAAGTCTTGATCATCTTTCATCTAGCACTCTGTTACATACACTAAAAGCAGACTCCGATGCCACTGTTGAGACTGGAACTGTTAGTAGATCTCTGGCCATTTTTGATAACATTAGATATGACCGTTAATTTACCTTCCACCATTGTAAAACATCTAAATTGTCAACCTCGTCTTAAGGAATTAAACTGTAGTGATCAAATTGATAATATCTTTCTAATTCAGCTGGTGTAACATTCTCATTCGAAAATGAACTAGTAGATGAAGTAAAAAACACATTGCGTTTCTTGGCTATTAAAGAAAAGAAAGAACTTTTACCTTTAGAATTTGTAACAGAACTCGTAGTAGAAGGAACATTTTCATTATTACCATATTTCATAACATAGCTATTGTCCATTTCATTAATAAAGCATTCTATTTCACGGCTTGTAATATTTATATTGAAAGATAAAGTTTCAGAAAATTGGTCCATAGCATACTAAACTCCAAAAAATTTTATACGAGGATCCATTATAGCTGCAATTGGAAAAATCATTGGCATATTTTCGTAATATTTTTAAAACTTGTCCTCAATTATACAAATAATATCATAGAAAAATGGATCATCTTTATGACTTGAAAATTGATTAGCAATTTCTACAAATCGAGCGAGCACAAGATTACTTTTTGGATAATAAACTCCGGAACTAGTTTTTGTTGCCTTATAGAATGGTTTCAAGTAATTCATGACTTTAAATGCAATGTTCCAATCATAATCACCTATGTGAAATTGATTTTGTTTTGAATTAACGAAAGCATTAATAATATCTGTATAACCAACACACGATTTTAACATAAGAAAAGTTGAATTCCACATATTTGGAATATCATCAATAAATTTTCTTATTCTCAATCCAAGATTTTTACAAATTTTTCCAAATTCTTATTGTTTAGAATCTGAACAAGAAATGTAGTTAATAACTTCTCTAATTTTATGTATTTGTGGTGTTATTAATTTTAAACCATGTTGCACTACTAAATTATATATATGACAAACACACCTCATATGAAATAATTTAGAGTCAAACGAGGGATTAAGAGTCCTTTTCAAAAGTTCAGTGCATGTTGTATTTGCACTAACATTATCAAAACTAATGCTAAATAATTTGCTCAATACAATAAATTCATTAAAAACCTGCAATAAATTCTCACACAAATTTATTCCATTATGTGGATATTCAAGTAAGCGAAAAGCAATAATTCTTTTGTGAAGTAACCAATTATTATCAATAAAATGTGCAGTGACACATGAATAACCATTGTGATTACGGCCAGACCAACAATCACATGTAAAACACATAACTCCATCAAAATTGTTAAATTCAATTTTCAAATGTTCAGTCATTGTATGAAATAATTTCAAGATATCTGAGCGAGCAGTATTTCTACTTACAGACCGATAAGCGGGTTGAACATACTTTTGCATAAACTCCTCAAAGTATCGATCTTCTGCGAAAGTGAAAGGCATCTCGCTTGCTCCAAAAATTCGGACATTCCTACTCTCATTCGATCTTGCGAATAACAAAAATTAGAAAAAGTAACTGTTCCACTAGTATTTGTAAAAGAAGTAATTTGAGCTGGTTTAGTATCCATGCCCTCTTTCATTCATGTGTTTATCTTTGTGTCTTCGCAATGTGCCCGTGCCTTGACCTTTAACCCATGCATAACTCTTTCTGGAAATAGTGCATATTGCTCTTTTGTTTGGTTCATCCACTGTAAAGATTTCCCAACCATGAGATGTGTGCTTTTTATTTTTTCGCTATTGAGAAGATCCAATATTTGGATCATTATCACATTCCAAATTTATTAGAGAACAACTATTATGTAAATTGACATTTCTTGAAGAAAAATCGTGAGAATCCATAAATTTTCAACAAATTTTTTTGAAATAATAAGCTAATAAGATGAAAAGAAAGCACAAAATACTAAATATGAAAAATATTTGCTCAAAATATTAAGAGAGAACAAGAAAATATATATTTCAAATTTTGAGCTTGTAGTTGTAGATTGTGAGAGTTTAGAATTTTTTCACTTCACAATACCACAATTTATACAAAAAAATTTTTTTACTGTTATTACCAAAAAAAAAATTCAGAACAGTCAAATGACCGTTCTGATAGCTGCAGGAGCATGTAACGTTTATTTTATTTTTAATTTTTTAAACAGGCCAGCGGTCGTTTCACCTTGAACCGGCCTGGACCGGTTCAAGATACGGGTGGCCCACGATTCGGCCCACACGGTTCGTGGGCCGAATCGCGGGTCGGTTGGCCTATGGGCGGGCCTGGGTGGCCCATCCATCTTTACATGACTAGTATCAATATGCAGCAAAGATAAACATAATTTAAATTTTCCTACAGATAGAATTTTATCTCCCACATTAGAGGGATTCTTATTAGTGTGAATTTTAATAAGTTCGACTTCACCTTGAGACAGTTTCTCATGAATAAAATGATACTTCACTTCAATAAGTTTAGATCTCTCATGATAAACAGGATTCTTACTAAGTGACAATGTACTTTGACTATCAGTAAACAAAATAGGTGTATAATGCATGAAGTTCAATTCTTTTAAGATTCCCTTTAATCAAATACATTCCTTAACCGCCTCGGTTATGGCAACACATTCTTCTTCAGTACTCGACAGAGTCACTAAAGGTTGCAGCTGAGATTTCCATGTTATGCAGTTATCACCTAGGGTAAAGAAGTATGCTGTAGTTGATTTCCTACTGTCTTTATCACCAGCAAAATCAGGATCAACATAGCCCTTAAGAGTCAACTTCTCAAATCTTTTTTCATACACTAAGCCTAGATTTAAAGTCTCAACCAAATACCTTAATAACCATTTCATACGCGCCCAATGCGGCTTACCAAGGTTGGACATAAATCTACTTAGGAGACCGATGAAAAATGCAAGATCAAGTCTAATAGTAATCATAGAAAACATGACAGAACCTATTAGCATACGGAATACTTTCCATCTCTTTCAATTCAGACTCAGATTTAGGCGAATGATCACGTGAAAAATTCATATGACTAGCAAGAGGCACATTTACAATTTTACTGTCTTTCATTCCAAATTTTGTTACAACTTTGTTCAAGTAAGCTTCTTGTGAAATTTTTAATTTATTCTTAGCCCTATCCCTTGTTATCACAATCCCTAAATTCTTTCTAACATTCCCTAAATCCTTAATGCCAAATTTCATTTTTAAAAAATCTTTTAGTACATTAATTTGAGTTTTGCTAGATTCAGCTAACAGCATATCATCAACATAAAGCAACAAGTATACTTCACATCTGCTCTTTATGTCATTAAAATACAAGCAAGCATCAAATTCACTTCTTTTAAACCTTGTCTTCAGTACGTAGGCATCAAACCTCTTGTACCATTGTCTCGGGCTCTGTTTTAGCCCATACAAAGATTTTTTTAATTTGTACACATAATCAGACCAACCTCTAGCCACAAATACTTGTGGTGGCTCATGAAGATATCATCTTCCAACTCCCAGTGTAAAAACTTCAAGTTCCCAATTAAATTAAACAACAAGAGCCAACATCAATCTGATTAACTTGCACTTAACTACGAGTGAAAATATCTCATTATAGTCTACACTCTCTTTTGAGTATAACCCTTAGCTACTAATCTTGCCTTATACCTCACAGGATTATTAGGGTTCAAACCTTCTTTTAACTTGTAGATCCACTTACATGGAACCAATTTTTGATCTTTAGGTTTCTTAACAAGTTTCTAGGTTTTATTATCACTCAAAGACTTCATTTCTTCCTGCATGAATTTTATCCAGTTATCAGAATAATTTCCATTAATAGCTTCTTCATAAGTAGCAGATTCTATCTGTTCAAGGGCTTCATCTGAAACTAATGCAAACTCAGTCAAATTTAGGGATACATACCTAGGGTTAGGCCTAATCTGCCTTCTCGCCCTATCCCTAGTGAGTTGATAATCTTGATTAGGTAGCTGATCATTAAAATGTTCAATTTCAACTGGTTCAATGTTATCTTGAAGTTCAGTCACCTCTTCAGGTTCAATTTCAGTTTCAGTTTCAGGTTCTTGATGTGTAGGGTCATTACCGCCATTCCCAGGTGTAGGTGAATCAAGCTTAGTAAGCTTCACCTCAGTCTGAACACTCCCCTTAGTTTCAAATTTGTTAGCTTCATAAGTTTTCTATTTTAGACATGGCATTTCATATTCATTAAAGACTACATTCCTGCTGTTAGTAATCTTAATGCCTTGAACCCCTAAAACCCATAACCTATAGCCCTTCACACCCTCCGGGTATCCTAACATCACACACTTGACAGCCCTAGGCTCAAGTTTTCCTTCAGATTGATGTGCAAATGCAGCACATCCAAACACCCTCAGGTGATTCAGATTTGGAGGCTCCCCCGTCCCCAACTCCTATGGGGTTTTAAACCCTATACTGCTGGACGATGACCTATTAATCAGATAAGCTGCAGTACTTAGAGTTTCAGCCCAAAAACCTTTGGCAAGGCCAGAGCTAATCAACATACACCTAACCTTATTCATTATGGTCATATTTATTCTCTTAGTGACCCCATTCTGTTCAGGTGTGTATTTAACCATTCTGTGTATTGTTATCCCTTTCTGTTTACAGAAGTTATCAAATTCGAAATTACAGAATTCAAGCCCATTATTAGTTCTTAACGTTTTAAGTTTCTTGTCTAACTGATTCTCAACAGTCTTAAGCCAAATTCTGAATTTCCCAAAAGTTTCCGCCTTAGCCTTCAAAGGATAAATCCAAACTTTTCTTAAGTAATCATTCACTAAGGATAAGAAGTACTTACTTCTACCAAATGTGGAATGCTTCTCCGGATCCCATAGATCAGCATGGATATTGTCCAATGGATTGCTGGTCCTATGAGAGCTACCTTCAAAACTCACCTTATGTGACTTACCCAAAACACAAGTTTCACAGAAATCCATAGTGTCAATATCAGCTTTTCCAAGCAATTTTTGATTACTTAAAGATTTTAGCCCCTTAAACTCAATGTGACCCATTCTGTTATGCTAAAGCTTGGTTTTGTCTTTACTGACAGCAAGGAGACTTGAATCATGTATTGTTTCAGTTTTGGCCTTTAGATAGTACAGCCCATTCCTCTTGGATCCTTTCATAACTATCAGAGAACCTTAAAAATTTTCAGAACGTTGTTACCAGATTTAAAGGTATATCCCTCATCTTGAAGAGTAATTAAGGAAATGAGGTTCCTCTTTAAATTAGGGACATATCTAACCTCCCTGAGTTGCCTGACAACCCTATCGTACATCCTAATGGCTATGTCACCAACTCCAACCACATTCTGAGAGTTGTTGTCTCCCATGTAGACTTTTCTAGGTTCAACCTCTCGATAGTTATAGAACCAAGACCTTTCAGGGCACATATGAAAGGTGCACCCTGTGTCTAGGATCCAATTTTTATCAAATTCCCCCTCAGACACATTTAGGACATGTAGACTATCAAATTCAGGAACAACGGCAGCATTGTCTCAATCATTTTTATTCAAGTCTTTCTGTTTTTTCTTCCAATCAAAGCAGTCTTCTTTAAAATGTCCCAACTTTCCACAGTTGTAACATTTCTTACCACTTCTGTCTTTAGATTTTGATCTCATTTTAAACTTTCCCCTTCCCTTTTTGTTCTGGAAGTTAAATTCTCTCTTTTCATTTCTTCCCCTAACAAATAAGCTTTCTTCTCTCACATTTGTTCAATTGTCTCTTTTTAGTTCTAGATCTCTTGATTTCAATGCATCTACCACAATAGGCTGTATAAGAGTATCCCTACCATATTTTATTGCATTTCTGATTTCTTTATACGATTTGAGCAATGAATTTAACAATATGACAGCTAAATTTTCATCATCGAACTTCTTATCATTATGAGCCAAACTCTTCACAATTATGCTATAATCACTTAAATTCCCTTCTATATCCTTCCCTGAGTCCATCTTAAAGCTAAACAATTTTTCTACAAGATAAATCTTGTTAGGTAAGGTCTTAGTTATTAGTTAAGAATAAGGCATCTAAGGCAGTTCATAAAGTCCTAACATCTTTAGCATGATCAACTTGTCTAACAATGTTATCAGATAAATGCAAGATTATGGAACTATATACAATTTCATTCATATCTTCAATTTCACATGGTTTAGCTCTTAACTCATCAGAAAAGTAGAAGGATCATCAAGAGCTTCATCAACTCTCTATTGGACCAAAATGGCCCTCATTTTCTGTTTCCAAATTGAGTAGTCCCCATTTCCATCCAATTGATATAATTCGACCCTCGAACCCATTCAGAATTCTGTAAAAAGTGGCCCGTACTCATGGACACAATAGAAAAGGTTTTGAAAAAATCTTTTCCAGACGATCAACACACAGTACGAGTGCAAAGTTAAAACTAATATCTAGAAATGAAGCACAACAATGAATCAATTCGATCATGAAATCTCAATGTGATGTGTGTGCCAGTGTGATTCAAACTTAGGCAATGCATAGGTAAATAATGTAGATAAATGTGCTTTTCAAGTAACAAATTAATCACAAGAATTCCATAACCAAGTAATCGTGCATAAAATGGTAAAAATACCAAATTCAACCTATCGGAGAGTTTGGAATAATCATACCAAACCACTGACAATACCCTCAGTCGAGTAAGCCAGCCAAAGTTCACCAGACTCACCCAATCAGTCAACAACATGCACAACACAAAGTCACAATCAGTATTGAATTAAAAAACCCCAGAATGCCACAAACAGTGAACTGACCCAAATAGCAAGTTAAAAACAACAATTTCAAAATGCCCAAATCAGTGAAGGATAAAACGAAACCCTAGACCTAAAGCTAGTTCTGATACCATATGTTAGGAAATTCACAGCAATATATAGACTCCAACAGAGGCTAACCGAAATCAACAGCTCAATCATACAATGATAAAGATCAATATTCAATCACGAAACCTCTATATTCAAGATGCAATCTACTCATTTGAATAAGCATAGCATAAAGAAATTAATAGAATACATAAACTATAGACTAGAAAAAAAAAAAAACCAAGGCAGAAACACTACTTCCCTTTTTCGGTGGTTCATCTTCCCTTCATTTTGGCCGAATTTCATAGGCTCAGGAACAGCATCCCATGCCTTGCAAATCGCAGTCCAGAGAGAGCACAAGAACCAATAAAGAACCCTCCTCACTTGGCTTGGATCATCGACCAAGAGGTCTACCAAAAACAGCCAAGAATCACCCATAAATCACCACTAAGCCCTTGAGAAACACCAACACAACCCAGCTCTATTTCACACTTGAGTGTTACACTGGAGACTCACAAGAAAGGGCTCAATATCCAGTGATTACCAAGGGGAAAGAGAAGAAGCAGCCAGCTTAACTGAAAGGCAGGGACGAGACCCAAAAGACATAGAGAAGACAGGAAGTGTCACGAAGAAGGAAGAAGGAAGCTTCTCAGAAGTGAACCCACGTGAATATAAGGCCAAAAGTCAAGCCAAGAGAATATCTAGCCAAATTTTAATCCCAGGCATCCATTTGATCCAAATGTCAAAATAAAACCAAACTAACACAATTCGGGTCAATGTCAAAGCTACCAATAGATGAATGACACCTAAGCAGCTAAGGCCCAAATGATAAGTCATATACCAAATAACATAAATAGCACAAGCCCACAAGTGTTAGGAGGACCACGATACTTACATTTACTAAGATTAAAATCATGGATGAGTGTGTAAAACATATCAAATACCCACAAACTAATTCTTGTTTATCTCAAGCAACATTATCTACTCAACACACAAGTAAACAACAATTAATGAGTTAAATAATCTTCCTTATTTGGCTCGGGTTTTGGAAACTGCTCGTTATGCTACCAACACATAGTTTAACTTTTCCAGTGCTTGATCAACGTATGTGTGCGCATACTCAATTATATTACATAAACCTTTAGGTTCGTAATATTTAGATAATCAAGAGTTATCTAATTGCTTCCCCTTTTGTGAGTTGTACACCCCCATACTTGTTCTTCAATTACTCATCTAGGGTGATCATCATAAGGTCGATTTCACAACACTCTTAACTCACTACGCCAAAAAAGGCCTTTTGCAGCGGCCAAAAAATGCTGTAAAAGGCCTTTTGCAACGTTTTAGCGTATGTTGCTGGGGTCAGTGTTGCCGTTGAGGAAATGGTCTACAGCAACGTTTTTTAAACGTTACCGTAGACCCTTTGGCAACGTCTAAAACACGTTGCCAAAGGATCTACTTTGGCAACGTTTAAAAAACGTTGCCGTATATCCTTCCTTTGGTTTTGGCAACAATTTACAAACGTTGTCGTTGGTCTTTTTAATATTTTTTAAAATTAATTCGTTTTTTTATATATACCTGCCTTCCTATACTACCGGAATAAATATCCAATATAATGAGAAGTGACACACCAAAAATAAATATAACAAATCAAGATTAAAATGGTAAAACAGATTGCATTAAAATTAAACCATACTAAATACATTGTGCAATATTCACTCCATTATACATGTAAATTATCAACCTAGCATCAATAACATTTTTTTCATCATTCATCAAACCGAATACAAAGTTAGATCGAAATGGAAACAAAGAAAGCATTTGGAGGTCTCTTTGGCTTGTATGGATCCTTCACTTTCTTTTCCTTCTTGGCCTTCCTCACTTTCTTCACTCTTGGTTTGAATTCCTTCATCACATCACTGCGTAGACTTTCTCTACATAGGAGGGAATATCAACCAAGTCATCATGCAAGATATATACATAGCATTGTTCTGCAAAATTATGTACATGATCTTTAAACAATTAAAAGACAGGCCCTTTTAAATCCAGAATCAAAACAGTAAGCTATCGTGAACCAAGTTTGTAAATTATCCATACTAAGTAGCTGCATAAACACTAGAGAAGAAATCAATCTTAACTAACATGGAAGCAATTCAATCTTCCCTAACAAGACATCAATCTGGTGCCCTCAGCATAAATGCCAATATCGCCTACCTATTGTCAACCAACTTCAACATTTATAGTAATCACTTATCCATAGAACAAACCTACATAAAACTTGGATCCTCATTCTCATGAGTGTGCAAAGACAATAGCAGTTGGAAGAGATGTACACTTAACCTACTAAGATGGTTCTAGCTATAAAACAAAGTGAAAGAAGTTTTTCAGTACGTCAAAATTAAAAACAAATCATATCTGAGTCTTAGTTGCAATGCACTTGGGGTTGGCTAACAGAATTTTTTTTTCTCTATTTGTATTTGATCCAGAGACAGTAATTACAGATTCAAAAGGGGAAAAAGAACCCATGCGCTATTATAGACAAAACATATTATACTAACAAAGTATCTATCCAAATCACATAATTGTCTAACAACCCCTGTAGGAGACAAAAATTATTTAAACATACCTTACTAAAAGAAGCCTAATACTGCTCTTTGGCCAAGCAACAGTACTTCTCATGGCTTCACTTAGAGTTCGGAATTCATCTGTAGGTCTATATAAAGTCAAATTGCTCATATACACTTCCTCAACCCAAACATTCCAACAGTCTCGATCGAGTGGCAAGTGATGCACCTTTGCACTTGGGTCTGTTGCTACAATCTTCCTTTATGCTACGACCTCTTCCTCTTCAAACATATACCAATGCAACAGTTGACATCTTGCATTTATCATAGGTGTGGTACTTCCTTGATGTGACTACATTTTGGTAGAAGACAAAACGTATTTTTAAAAAAGTAGAACGCTACAAAATGAATATATGATGAATAAACATTTAAGAATGCTAGATACAAAAACCTGAGGAGTAATGACATTTGAATTCCTGTCGTCTACACTCTGTAAATGATAAAAAAATTGTGCAAGTTATTCTACTTGTAATTAGATGTGAACCTATATTATTATAATATATATAAAATGTAACTACGTACAACCTGCTGAGATAACTTGAGAAGTGCTTCCACTTTTTCTTCTAGTACTCCCATCTTTTGTGCTTGAGTCTGTAATTAGGTTTCAAGTTCTCTAACTCTCCCACTACTTTGCATTTATCCATCTACCTTTGATGGTACAACTCCAAATCCGAGTCCCCTAACTCTCCCATGACGTTCAGGGCCTAAATGCGAGCGATGGCATCATCGTGAATGGAATCTTCGGCGGGTGTATCAGAAATTGATGCGGAACAATCTTCAATCCTTCTCTGCACTTATGGTACTCAGATTTTATACTAGCAAGTGATACAACTAATAAATCAAATTGTAGAGGTTAAACGTTGCCATAAACACATACCAAAGTATTGGCAACTGCTTCATTTATTGGTTTTCCATCTTTCCTAAGATGTCCACAAGTCCATACTCTTGTTCTTAACCCTTTTAAATCTGGATTATTTTTTCTCTGCAGTATAAATGTAGTTATTAGATTTTTTGGAATTGGACAAGTCATGTGAGGTAAGATAAGTTCCTCAAACGTACCATTTCATGAGCCATGCGTAGATAACCCTTTCGACCCATTGTATGGAGAAGCTTCTGATTAGTTCTCATCTTGCTAAACTTGGAACTTTTTTCCTATTACAAAAGCAATAAAGTTCAATACAACAATGATTATAAATATTTAAGATTCAAAAAGTCCTTTTATACTTACAATAAAATGAGCAGAAAGAGTATCCTCGACAAATCTTCGGAGTCGACGTTCTTTGGTCAAAGAAGCTTCATAGTGCGTGTTCTACTCACAGATGATTCAACTTGAGCTTTAATTTCTTTCCTCAATCTAGATTTGAATGTCCTCCAATACTTTCCCATATATTGAAGGTCATTCTTTGATGACAAGCACTGACTTTGAACCTTTGCTATATTTGTGTATAAACATAAATTTAAGGAAAACTGTGTTAGCCTCATTTCAAAGGAAAATATCGTGCAACTAAGAATAGAACTGATCTGAATTTTTCCACCCCTTGCCCATTTTCTAAAGATACAAACATTAGTTAAAAATATAATCTAGTCACTTGTCACACTCAAAGTAGGCTAGAACTACAACAAAAATCAACCTATTACAAACTATCTTGGAGTTAAGAAATAGTACCTGTATGAAGAAGAAAAATATACAACTTAAAAATCTTAAAAGGCAGTTAAGAAATAGTACCTGTATGAAAGCCCAAAGCTCCATTTTCATCTTTCCATCCACTGAATGCCATTCTTTAATTACAACAAGCACATGTTCTCGAACTAGGGCCCCAACCATGCTCGCAAATTTATCAGAGTTCAGGCCAACCACTTGGCTGTATTCATTGAATTCGAGATCCATCTTCTGATAATTATGTTCCGGAATCATCTTCACTTGTGTTGGACCTCTTTTCTTCTTAGGAGCATTTGTAGTTGTTGACAACGTGGTTGTTCATCATTAGTGGACTAGTTATACTATCTCCTGGTTCACTAGAGCTTTTTATTCTCTTACTCGTCTCTCGAATTGCATTAGCTATTGCAGCTCTTCTTCTTTTGGAACTCTTCAAAGATTGTTTACTTGACGAAAAGAATACAACATGAAAACAAAATATAAGAGCAATTATTTCAGAACTTAGCATGTATTTCTCATGTATTACAAGAAAATATAATTACCTGAGCCTTGTCCATCATACAAAATACACTTCTCGCTGCAAAGAATCCCTAGATCTAGAACAAAAACCTGGGATGTCAAAATAAATTATAGTTAGAGATCTTAATAAATTCGAAGCATTCGACGTATCATTAAAATATTTAAAATATAGTACAACAAAATTGATCATTATGTAAACAGTACATAGTCTACAAATAAGTAAGTTACCAATCTACTATGTATCACAAAATACGCCTTCAACATCTATCCTTGCATAATTCTTATCATCGTCATGGTTGTCTGTAATTGGCTGTGATATATCTAGTGGAATAGTTTCCTCATAATTAGAATCTTCTGCCATGTGTGATGCATCAAAGTCTCTTTGTGGCGCTTGCAAAACAACATACCAACTAGATGTTTCATTTTCCCTAGAATAAAAGACTTGTTTCGCTTTTGTTGTCAAGATGAAATGATCATTTTCAAATTGTCTGTGTCCCTTATGAAGGTTAACCAAAGTGAATCAATCTTCGTATTTTATTCCGTTCACGATATTTACCCAATCACACTTGAATATTGGAACATGAAATGTATTATAATTAAGCACTATCACATCATGCAAAACTCCATAATAAAGAACTTGCCCAACCATTTGGGCATTATCTTTTGCACTAAATCTACATATGGTCGTTGCTTCAACTAAAATGCCACTGTTTTGGTGAGATTTTTCCGCATCTTTAGTGTGAAATCGAAGACCATTTATGACAAATTTAGAATATGACATGGATTGATATCTAGGACCACATGCAAGCCACTTCAAATTGTTTGATACTTTGTCCGGCAATAGCTCACCTTAAATCTGTTATTATTTAAAAATGTTAGAAAGAAAAAAATAAATAGCACATATAGATATTTTTTTTTCACTCATATATTCCAACCTTATCATTCAACCAGGCAGCAAAAGCATCAATGTGCTTTTTATGCAATAAATTCTCATTTTTTTTCCAATCGTCTATCAACACTCTTCAATTCATCCATATGCATTCTAAGATAAATACAATAGATTAAAAAGTAAGCAACGTTGAAGTATTAAAATTTTTTGGAATTCGATATTTAATAAACGTACTCTATGTATGGTTGAACTTCTGCACTATTCAGTAACACGTAGCGATGAGCAACTTTCAACATCTCATTAGATAGCACAATTGCCTTCCCCTTAGAAATTGTACGCCCTGCAACTAGGAAATCAGTCTCATATTCTTCATTGTATACATGCTTAGAGCCTATTTCAGATGCTTATTTTAAGTACTTGCTACAAAACTTCGCATTTTCTTCGACAACATATAGCTCAGCTATGGACCCTTCAGGCCGCGTATGATTCATAACATACCCTTTCAACACTTTCATATATCTCTCAAATGGGTACATCCAACGATATTGTACAGGCCCACATAGACGAACTTCTCTCCCAATATGGATTGTCAAATGAACCATTATATCAAAAAAGGAAGGCGGGAAATACCTTTCTAACATGCATAAAGTTTCAAAAATGTCCTCCTCTAATTGTTCAACCTTATTTCTATCTACAATTTCTTGACATATTTCCTTGAAAAATGAACTCAATTTAAAAATGGAGTTCCTTGGTCCTTTAGGTAGAAGTCCTCTAAGTGCAACTGATAACAATTGTTGCATTAAAATGTGACAATCATGCGACTTCAGTCCAACTATCTTACATTCTTCCACTGATATGCAATTTCAAATATTAGATCCATAGCCATCAGGTAATCTCAAGTTAGCAAGCCGTCTGAGAAAAATTTGTTTTTCTGCTTTAGATAACATGTGAGGAGCAGCTGGTAGGTAAAATTTATTTCCTATACTATGAGGATGTAAATCATGCCTAATGTTCATTTCTTCCATGTCCTTACGAGAGTTAATGCCATCTTTAGATTTTCCTTTGACATCCAAAAGTGTACTTATGATGCTATCTCAAATATTCTTCTCCACGTGCATCACATCTAATTTATGACGTATAAGTAAAGTCTACAAATCAAACATTTATGGAGTCATGAAAAACTACATACAATTGGAAGTATGAAATAATAATGAAGGAACTATTACAAAAATTACCTCCCAATATGGTAGATCGAAAAATATTGACTTTTTTTTCCACGTTACAATAGATGGAGTTGTATTCTTCTTTCTCTTTCGTTTACCACTTTTTCCCCAATCATTTGTAATTTTATCAACTTCAATAGAGTTCTCTTCACCGTTTTTTATCTTCGGCCTAATACCATGCTTAACATATCCATTAAACCAACTCTTTTTCATGCGAAATGGATGATCAAAGGCGAGAAATCTTCTATGTCTCATGTATGCAAACTTCCTACCATGCTTCAACCATATAGAACATGTATTTTCATGACAGATAGGGCATGCAATTTTTCCTTTAACGGGCCACCCAGATATATTTCCATATGCAGGAAAATCATGTATTGTCCACATCAAAATACATTTTTTTAAGTTGAACTTAGACTTTGTAACTGCATCATACATATTAACCCCATCACTCCATAACAACAAAAAGTCGTCGACAAGTGTTGCCAAGTAAACATCTATGTCATTACCTGGTTGTTTCGGACCAGGGATCAATAAACTCAACATCAAACTTTCCTTTGACATGCAAATTTATGGAAGCAAGTTATATATGGTTAAGATTACTGGCCAACAACTGTATTTCGAGCTAAGATCATTGAAAGGATTAAATCCATCAGTAGCAAGACCTAATCTAATATTTCGAGGATCGGATGCAAAGTGTGGCCACCTTCTGTTAATCATTTCCCAACTCAATGAATCAATCGGATGCCTAATCTTACCATCTGAACTTTTATTACTTGAGTGTCATCTAAGTTGTGTTGACATCTCATATATTCCAAACATCCTCTTAAGTCTTGGTATTATAGGAAAATAACGCAACACTTTTTTTGGGATGTCTTTTTGAGTTTTTTTAGTTCGTTGGTTGATTTTCCATCTCGAGCACCCACATTTTGGACATAATTCAGCATGCTCAAGCTCGTTTCTATATAGACAACAATCGTTGAGGAAAGCATGTATCTTTTCATAGTCAAGATCAAATGTATTGACAAGTTTTTTCATCTCATAAAATGAGTTTGGAAGTGTATTATTCTCCGGCAGCATGTCTCAAACAAGATTTATAAGTTCATCAAAACCATTATCTGATAACCCATGTGAAGCTTTATGCTTAAACATAGCAACTGAAGCTGACATCTTTGTAAACATCTTGCAACCAGGATATAAAGGAGTTTCAGCATCATTAACTAAACTTTCAATCTCTTCGTCTCTTCCATAAGGATGATTTTCAGGATCTACATCGTGTTGTGCATAGAAATGCTTAAACATCCTACTCGACTCAGGTATTTCTACAAGTTTCAAATTTGATTCACTTGGTTGCTCTCCATGAAATACCCAAACTATATATGTAGGATCCATGCCGTTAATAACCAAATGTTCATAGACTGTATCATGATGATGATGTTTTAGATTCCTACAATGAACACAAGGGTATGCTATCATTCCTGAATTGCGATTCTCCGAGCTCGTTCAACAAAATTCTGTGCACCATCTCTATATTGTTCTGAAAATCTACAAATTAAACATTATGATCATTATATGTTATTTGTTTATTGGTTAACTAGATTTATAAGATTAGTTTCAATTATAACCTTGATAAGTGCAGCCACTCTTTATCCACTATAGGTAGTGGCAGACCCAGGAATTTAAGTGAGTCAGGGCAATCGTTGATCGTTGTCCTTCAATGCCTAATACATGAGATTATTTATTAATATTGTAACTATAATTTATTGATATCAACATAACTCTTAATACTTGAATGCGTCAACAGAACAACTAATATTTGAATGTGTCAATAGGACTCTTAAGACTTGATTGAAGTCTTCACAGGACCACACATTATAAAAAAACCATATATGCATAGTACGTACACCTACGTACACCTAATTAACAATAATAAAAGTGAGATTACCTACTTCCTGCTAAAGCAATAAATTGGGGACCCATGGTGAAATTTTCCATATATAAACAAAGTCAATAAACAGAAGTCAATACCTGAACCATGTGAAAAAAGGAAACAAAATGAGGCCTACAGTTTCAGGTACGCATCGAAAGAATTACTCATACTAGAACTAGATTTAAGCCTTCTTTTTTTATTATCGTCCAGGCTGTAATGGTAATAAAGGGCTACAGAGTCCAATGTGTAACTATGAACCTAAAGTAAGCTGTAATGGTAATGAAGGGCTACCTAAAGTAAACAAAAATCAATAGGAAGAGCAATGTTTCGTTTAAAAAACCTTTCTATACAAAGGCCACACAGCTACAATACTCAATCTCACTAACTATGAGCCTAAAGTAAAAGAAATATAATTTTTTTACTTCTTAAAGAAAGTTTTGCAAAGCCTGAAACACACCAAGAGAAGAAATAAAACACCTAAGTATAGACACACAAAAAATCTCGGTGATTTGTTATAGGTTTTATCTCAGTGTTCAACTATGAAATAACATCTAAAGTCAACAATTATTTTAATTGATTATTCAATGAACAAATTTTGTTATTTAAAATATACTAGGAATTTTTATTTGTTTTCACACCTATACCATTTTCACAGTAAAAAATGAGTGTTTATTTTTTCCAAAAGTGCACATAGAACACCGAAATTCTCAACGGTGATAGCAATCCTAATCAATCATTAAACAGAATTTTAAGAATGCTAATGATCTTAAGACAAGTGAAAAATGTAAATTAGATGCTAAATTATGACCAAAAAAAACTGTACAAGAATCTCATTAGCTCTATGCATTTTTCATGTTTCTCAACCCTAATCTTTACAACTAAACTGACCTTTCAAGGTAACAAACCAAAATTTGGGAAACATGAGTATCATAAACCAGTGGAGTTCATTGAAGTCTTCTTTCTTGAATAATCCACGTCACTGCAAGATCTTATACTTTGTGGAGATCACTATCCAAACTTCAAATGTCCTCATATTCTCATACAAAAGCTGCAACCAACACAGACTTAAAGATGAGTTATGTTTGTCAGCCCATCATCATATGCAGAGATACAGAGAAATGAGGAAATTATGAAAACCAAAATGATATTTATGTACCTCAACAAGAAACATTCTATTGGACACAAACACTACTAAGGCGAAATCGAAATATTTCGATCCAAAGCTAGTTGATTTTTAGTAAATTGCTTAAACAAAAATGTCAGGACTGCACATCATCTGATAAAACCTATAACAAATCACCGAGATTTTTGTAAAGCCTGAAACACACCAAGAGAAGAAATAAAACACCTAAGTATAGACATACAATAAATCATGATGCATATAAATCTCAGTGTTCAATCTCCAAATCACATACCCCTAGCACTTTTTGACCCCTAATTTGTTATAGGTTTTATCTCTGCAAATCTCAGTGATTTTATACATTAATCTAAACATGTACACAGTCGTTGATTTCTGGTTTAGCATCATCAAGATTCACATATAAAGGCAAGATGGTAAGCTGATAGTATCTCTCTCCCTCTCTCTACCAAAGCTTTTTGATGGTGAGAATCTTCATGATGCTGCATCGGAAATAACCAATTATCTTCACAAACTATAGCTCATAGAAGAAAAAATCGAAGTAGCCCAGGGAACTTGTTCTTTAGATTCTTGTGGTCGATATCAAATTATATAGACATCTCAGTATGTACACAAAATTTTAACCAATGACAGCATCCATGCCCCTGATATTACTCATAAACAAATATCCATATCAATGTGTACATTCTCGACTAAGATTGATATTACTCATAAACAAATATCCATATCCAGTGAAGTGCTTGTGGTAATTTCATATCCAAAACCTTCTACAGAGTGCTTGCGGTAACTAGGGAAAGCAAATAGAGAGAAAAATTAAAACAACTGAAATCAAATAAACGTAATCAAATACACATAGCAAAATGAAAAAATCCGTAATGAAATACACAGATAAACAAACCTTAATTCTACTACAGATGGGAGTCGGAGTCGGAGTCGGAGTCGGAGTCGGAGTCGGAGTCCATAATCGTGCACTTTAGCTTCTAATTGGAAATGAGAAATTGGGAAAAGTGTTCACTTTGACGGAGTAGGAGTCGGAGTTGAGTGCTTCAGCTTCTAATTGGGACTGACGAATTGGGAAAAGGCTCCACTTCGTCAGAGCAGGAGTCGGAGTCGGAGTCTGAGACAGAGAAGGAGACGAAATTGGAGATGAAGAATTGGGAGAAGGGTTCCTGCTGCCGGTTTATGGATTTGGGTAAGTGAATTAGACTTTCGTTATTGGCCTAATGTTTTTAGGAAATAATCAGCCCAAGGTCCAGCCCAACCCAGCATGCCTAATCCTCCTTACGTTTTGCAACATTTAATCAACGTTGCTAATGTTACCTTTCGCAACGTTTATTGAACGTTGCAAAATATAGACCCTTTTTGTAACGTTTATAAACATTGCAAAAATTTTATCCTGTTGATAAACGTTGCAAAAGATCAACTTTGACAATGTTTATTAAATGTTGCAAAATGATAAACTTTTGCAACGTCTAATAAACGTTGCAAAAGGATAAATTTTTCGCAACATACACCAAATGTTGCGAAATGTGATATTAGCAACATTTCTTTATCAAATGTTGCCAAAAGTCAATTATATTAACCCAATAGCTACATTCACTTATTAAAATGTTGCGATTGACCCCTTTAGCAACACTTAACTACCGTATGTTGCCTTTTATATGTTGTAAATGGTATATTTTGGTGTAGTGACTTTTTCGCTCAATCTGCTACCTCGATATGTGATTACTCTTCGAATTTTTAATGTCTCAACCTCCATGCTTCACCTAAGTTATTGACCCTTACTAGAAATCAAACTAAATATCCAAAGCTTAATGGGACAGAAACAGTGCTTACAATTGTTTTGTTATTGTCTTAACACACTATATTGTTTTTTCTTATGGTTTTCATAGTGTACTTTATTCTGTTTTTGGGATTTTTCCTTTGGTTATCGAAGATGGTTTCACTCTACATTGTAGGCACCATTCTTCCCAATTAGATCGTCTCCAAACATTGATGATGAATAGGGTCAGGTAAGATATCCTAGTAGAAGGAGACAATCAAGCTTTGAATATCATTAAGACTAGATACAATTTTCCTTAACTGGGTCCTAATAGACCTGATGCATGATCATGTATGGCATCCTTGAACTATTGCATAAAAGTATTACATACCCAATGTGAACCAGACTTTTTCTTCCCAAAATCTTCCTCAAATGTTAAGGTCCAATTTAGAACTGTGAGTGAATGACGAAGAAAATCACGATCCTTTGGTATAGGTTCCTATCATACTCAATCTTTGCCTTATCAACCCTAACTTGAGTCTTTCTCACCCACTAAAATATATCATCGAATACATGACGATTCCACCACCGCAAACCCTGTTTCAACTTGAAGAACTTTGCTACAAAAGTATTGTTCGTGGAAAATACTGCAAGTGTATGATTCGTTAACAAGTAGTAAAATAGATTTTGAGTGCAAATATCGTATAAGCATAAATTGTGATAGTTTAAACTCAATTTAACTAAGTCATAACCAAAATAATGAAACTTTGAGATTTTTCTTTGACTAAATTATAATCTATCTATGAAGGCAAAACCTAAATTAACTAGAATCAATAAAATGATGTGATATATGAAAGTTTTTATGAAAATCAATTGATGAAAAATGCACTAGGATCCCCGAATCCCCGTGTATCTCCCCTTTAACCCTAACCTTACAATTTGACAACACGATTCAATTTGACCAGCTATACTAAATTCAAACATCATAGGCGGCAAGCCGTTCAACGCTAAACTAGACACTATTTTTGAATTTTTCATTTTTGTTTCAAATTAAATCAGTTATACAAATCCGACAAACAGTTGAAATGTAGAAAACAAAGAACCTAAAGGTCTGTTCTCTTTACCATTTTCAAAGCCATTTTCTGTTTTCAATTTTCAAAATAGTGAAAATACATTCTCTTTCCTATTTTTGAAAACGCGTTTCTGAAAATGAAAAAAAAAAATGCAATAGAAACTTAAAACGACCAAAACCACGTTTTGGAAATTTTGAAGCCAAAAACACGGTTAATTTCAAAAACACGGGAAACGCATTTTCTGCCTTATCTCTCTCTCTCTCTCTCTCTCTCTCTCTCTCTCTCTCTCTCCCCCCCCCCCCCCATCCCCCTCCCGTAATGTAGTGCTCACACTGGAGATCAAACCCACAATCCAAAGCTTCGATTGATTTTCCATTTCCGATCTCAATACACATAATACAAAGCTTCAACTAGTTTTCCATTTTGATCTCAAGTACCCATAATCCATTTCTTTTCCATTTCTTTGCATGCTATTCTATATCTTGTTGTCTTCAATCAGGTTTCACATCTGGTTTTTTAATTTTTTGGGTGCAAATTAATTTGATTCATGATGTGGAGGTGGAATTTCTGAGGCGGTGAATTCACAGGGGGAATTTTGGATAATTTTGGGGAATTCCCAAGGGGAAGGGTAGATGGAGGTGGAGGTGGAATTTCTAGCGATTGGGTTGGGGTTGTATTGTTTGAGCTTATTTTGCTTCCTTTGCACCATGTCCACTCGAGCTGCATATCAAACTGTGTACATTGGAAGATGTCCCAATATCTCGAAGGTGACTATCTTCCAACCCACGAATTTAACGCCAGGCTTCGTACCTAGAACGGACACCATGATGTTAATTCCAGCATGAACGTCATCTAAATCAGCAATTTTCACAAGATTAATGATAAGTTCTTTTAACGATAACGTTATTTTCACACTTTTAAAATAGTGCCATGTACAAAACAAATAAGAACAATTTCTTAGCTGAGCGAGAGTGAAAGAACTGCCACTTGTGCAAGAGTTCATGACTTGGGAAAAAGGTGAGAAAAGTAAAATTCCATATAAAAAAATTGGCTCGTATTGAAAGCCTAACGTTCTATTTAGATCACATGATTCTCATTAACACATTATATAAAGGTTGATATAAGGATGCCTGAAATCTGAAATTCAGTTTCTTCCCTTTATTTGGTTTGAACTCGAAGTTGCTAGCTACAAAAATGACATATTTTGAACCTCCTCCTCACCATATCCTTTTAAATGTATTTTAAGTATAATTACAATGATTTTGAACTTCAACTTACCAATATCAACTCTAAAAAAAAAAAAATGTAACTGCAACCTCTCAAAATATACACAATTGATAACCAAAATCTGGCTCACAAGTAAACCCTTTTACTTGAGCAAATGAAACTATAATTTAAATCTGTACAGCACGAATACCTCAGATTTAAATTTATGAGTTAGTTAGATTTACAAAATCATGAAATTGAGAGGTCAGAGTTGTTTTAAGGAAAAATGAAGCTCCTCCAAAATCTTCGTAAATAAATTACGAGTTTTGCATAATTATTTTAATTAACACTTCAGCTAGCAAACTTAATTTCTGGAATCAGAGCGTTCAACCGGTAACTTCATTGCATTTGCAAGCTGTAGTATAGCAAGGAGGTGAGAGGTTGCTTCCAGGTGATGATTACTGGAGACCTTCAGGGTTTGTATATGACTGTTGTTGGGAATTTACTTAACATACACATGGAAAAATTAATAATTTTTCAATTCCCACCACGGATCTGCTTTGTGTTTAGATAGAAATTGTGTTGAGAATAATACCTTTGATGAATTTTGCAAACACTTTTGCTGATTCTCGAACTCCAATGATCACGATCTGCAATCCAAGCTGTCCAATTGTCCAGTCTCCAATGATGATCCACACAGAGAACAAGAATGACGGTTAGGGTTTTACTTTTCTCGTGCTAACAAGAATAATAAAAAATCCATACATATTTTCAAACCCTAGTAGCCTATTAATATAAGACCAAATGGGCTCGACCCATCTATTAAACTTAATCCGGTCCAATATTTAATTAATCAAATTAATTAAATCTGGTCCATGAATTAATTAATCCAATTAATTAATTCGGGCCTATTAATAAACAACCCAATTAATTAATTATCCAACACTTGTCAATTCATTAATTGGTAAATCTCATTCTTCTGATTTTCTTTTGTGTGTGACCCATTAGGTTCCCGATCACGATACCCAACGACGAGAATTATTATCTTCATCTAATCAAAATCGATAAATTAAAACGCCCCTTTTAATTTATCACTAATTCACTTTCGTTGTCCCAAATTGACATCTAGCAATGTGTCGGGCAATACATGTGACGGGAAATATCACGTAATATGACAAAATCAAACTTGTTCGTTTACCGTGAAACTATAATCCTTTCGTCAATATAATCCGATCAATTATGAGATATGAATATGTGTCAATCTCAATTATCGATAATATCTTTTATCCTCCTGTTAAGTCAATGTACGTCGAAAACTCTTTTCCGATTTATGAGTTCACCTTGGCCAAGGATTTCATTATCAACTTAACTAGATAAAATGTAGATCATAATCTCTTACTATCTAAGAGTGACGAATCCTCTATTGGTCATTCACAACCTTCATATGATTCTTGACATACCCAAACGATGTTGTATTAGCGACCCTTGGTAGAGCAACATCCAACATTACCAAAGTATGACTCTCCTCATATAAGGTACCATGATAACCTTAAGTCAAAGGACCAATTCCACTACCGAACGTTAGAGATGAACCACTAACACTCAGATAGTTATCCATGTGGAATCTCTCATCGGGTCTCCAATGTTTTGTTCTATAACAAAACATCCACGTGTTCATTCAAGTGTCACCACACTTTAACTTGTGAGATCAGCTACTTACTTCACAAGTAAGAATGCCACACACGATAGTCTATCCGTAATAACGATATCCGTATCTCATTATTACTTTGACCACGAACGATTTAAGATTCAGTCATATGTAATTTGTATCTCACAATCACAACTCCTTGTGATTAACAAATCACCAAGACTTGAATCTACGGATTCTATTATTTAATTTATTAGAATATTAATTCAATTAAATAATAGATACTGCCATACATATGCATTGATTATATATATATTCAAAGTGTTTATGTCCAAAGTTGATTGGACCTGGGGCATAACACTTACAACTGTGCCATCACATACTTTGAGACTGGGTGCCTCATGTTCCACACTCTTCGTAATACCAATTTTGAAAAAGATTTACCTTTCCCATTAAATATAAATCTAACAACTATACATGTCCTATATGATTATGTTAATTGTACTTGGACAACTCTTGGCAAGAAAGAATTCTTAAACTTTTAGACAAGAATTGCTTCACAAAAACAAAATAATGCATGTTTAAGAAAAAAATGCATTTTATTTCATTATTTCAAATGCTCAAGCACAATAGTGAAACAATCGAACAAGATCACGCAGGAGAATCATGTGCAGTTTGTGTGCGTGCATTTTCCTCAAAAAGGAGGCATGTGGGATGTTGACTACCAAGGCCAGTTATAAAGCTTATGATCAACAATGTTAGGAACTACTCCAAGTTCAATAATGAACTTCCTGATCCAGATCACAACTTTTGTTGCTTTCTAAAGCAATGATGTATAAGGCTTCTATTATTGAATCAACGGTTATTTTCAATTTGAAACACTTCCAACATACCGCTTAAGAGTAAACTAATGTCCTATTTGAGATATGCTATTATTCTAGTCTGATTAGAAGTTATCATCAGTCTATCTATGAACTCTCAGTTCATTTTCCCCATATATAATCTTCTCGAGATTTTATCTGTATAGATTGGGATGAATTAAGCAATTTTCTAAATCATCTCTATAGATCAACTTGCTTCTCCCACATCCATCACGGAGAAATTATTTGACAAACATAATTTCAACAATTAAAATATAGAGACGTCGTTTCCTATAATGTCTCATACATATAATATCAGGAATGCGACAATGCTCCCACTATCTTGTAAACGCACAATTCATCTTCGTTTTTGATGAAATCAAACATTTTGATTTTTTGCATCAAATCCAAGATTCTAGCTCCAAGAGGCTTGTTTCAATCCATATTGACATTTTCTTGTAAACTCATTTACAACCTATGGGTTCTAATCCATTAGGCAAGTCGACCAAGGTCAAACATTGGTTACATACAACAAGTCCATCTCTTTAAGTCAACACTTGACTTTATTTCTGCATAATTAGTAGGTTAATTATCCTTGATTAGTAATCATGGATTCGTACCTTCTAGGAGGTCAAATGATCCTACAAGATTTACACGGAGCTAACGTATCCTCAGAAGTCTCCACTTCTTGATCAAGAGTATGTCCCTCAGCAGGTGTGGGATAAGACTCAGGTTCATCTATTCGATCAATTATATCCGTGAAATCTTAAACTCCTTCAAGATTTATTCTGCTCCCACCGTCTCTTTTAGAATAAACACTTTATCTAAGAGTATGACATGTCTTGAGATGAACATCCTCTTCTCAACGAGATTATAGAATTGATATCCAATTATCTCTTGGATATCCACAAATATATATTTATCGGATTTAATCTTAAACTTATTTGATTCAGTGTGCTTCACAGAAGCGTCACAACCCAAACTTTCATATGAGATATGTTGGGCCATTCTATAACTCATATGGAGTTTTTTCAACAGATTTAGATGAGACACGATTTAGTGCGCAGCACGTATCAATCAGTGCATGACCTTAAAATGATTTTTGAATGTTTGCATGGCTGTTCTTAATTGCACTATATCTAATAGTGTACGATTCCTCATTTCACCATTATGTTGCAATGTATGTAGAGGAATCCACTGCATGAGAATCTTATTCTCTTTTAGATAATCTAAAATTCTTCTTTTAGATATTCTCTACATCTATCAGATCTTAGTGTAAGAATATATTTACCTATTTGTTCCTCTATTTCTAGCTTGAATCCCTTGAACATTTCAAAAGTTCATGCTTGAATTTCATCAAATATACATAATCATTTCTGAAATGGTCATTAGTAAATGTGATGAGATAAGATAAACTTCACCTGACATTAACTGATATGGATCTACATACATCACTATGTATTAGACTTAATAATTGTGCAAATCTTTTTCCTTTTCAAGTAAAAGTAGATTTTATCACTGTATCTTATAGACATGATTCACATTTGTCAAATGATTCAAAATCATTTGACCCAAATATACATCTCTATGTAAGTTTGAAATTGCATTCTTATTTATGTGACCAAATCCACAATGCCAGATATAGGTGTTATTTAGATTATCATTTTTATGCCTTTCAATTTCTATACTCATTATAGAATACTCAATGTTTAGAATATAAATGTCATTTTGTAATTTACCATAACCATTAAGATCTTATCAAGATAAAAAGGAACAACAATTGTTCTTAACATTAAAATAATTCATGTCAAAACATGAAATTTATTTAATACTCTTGGTAATGGTGAGAACAAAATTAACATTTCTCTAATTCTAATATCGAGCCTAAAGGCAATGGCGAGAAATATGCTTCTACAGGCAATGCAACAACTTTTGCTCATTTTCAACGTGTTAGTCAACTTCTCCCTTTTGCAGCGATCTATTTTTATTTAGTTTCTGCATATTTATACAAATATGAGATCCATATCTAGTATCTAATACCCATGAAACTAATGAAGTAAATATAAGCTTTGTAATTTCATTTCCAATGATCTACCATTCCAAAATGATAATAAGGATCATCAGATTTGGTATTGTCCTTATTCACTTTAACTGTCTTAGTCGTCTTGGTTACTTTCCTAAAGCATCCTTTAGATTTCCATATAGAAATTTATGACTAAAATTTGTCCAATACAAACACAGATGTTGGACTTAACAGTTTTAAGCATGTTCAGCAACTTAATGAGCGTGCTTCGAGTTTATTCATTTTAAATTCATAATTAGTTATGAATGATTCTCTGACAGAGATTGCAGAACCAAGTCTATACTTAGTTCATTGTTCATGACTGAACGCAATCAAGACAACTTCTCAAAGTAGCAGAAGAGCACTGACTGAAGATTCTTCTACCATTATGCACCAGTATAGTTGCTAGGAAATATCATATATTTCCTCATATGATTGTTCATCATTCAATAAACGTAAACGACTAATATATATAAAGCATCAATTAATTTAACATGGCCTTTTATTAAATTAATTTCCCTCCCACTATTTAACTCAAATTTATGACCCTCTCACATAAATTTATGGAATCCATACTTGATTCCCAGTGGACTGGGATCCCATTTGTTATATTAAAACTTTGAGTGTACTCAACAAGCACTAATAAAACATTTGGGTAGATACTATTATCAATTGTATCTCCATACAACTCTTAGATCATTAAACTGACAACTCTTTATCTTTACACATCTTATGTGTTAGCTTAAAATGCCTCTAAGATTTATCTCCTTGAGTGTACTCAACAAGAGATAAATATTAGTTAAGTCAAACCCATCATTCAGAAATATCTAATATTTCATAGTGTCAAACATATCCCTAATAGACCAGCCTTAAGTGTACTCAACAAGCTAAGATCGATTTAGGATTCTCGTTTTTCACTATAATGGTGGAAGGCGATTATAAATATGACTTAATATTTTAACATGCCTCTACAATTTATCTTCTTGAGTATGCTCAACAAAAGATAAATTTTAGTTAAGTCAAACCCATCATTCAGAAATATCTGATATTTCATAGTGTCAAATATATCCCTAATAGACCAGCCTTGAGTGTACTCAACAAGCTAAGATCGATTTATGACTCTCGTTTTTCACTATAGTGATGGAAGACAAATAACAAATTGACTTAATATTTTTAACGAGGGTTTTTGCATGCAAAATGTCTCATCGTAATAATTATATATATTTTATTATACATCTAACATGCAAATAAACATACATAAAATAGTGTGGACGATTATGGACTTATACTATCTAGTCTTCCCGAGCCATAAGGAAGACTAGTCGGTCAGTTCCTAGGGGGTATAGTATTGATTCATACAATGCTCCATCTATATGGTCTCCTCCTCTTCTTGTTTCTTCAATTAGTCCAGCTACAACTTGTATCATATACTAGTTGACACGCAGGCTTAAATAATATTGGACACGTAGGCCCATAACAATAACAATAGTAACAGACTCGCAGGTCTAAAATAAATTAGAGCTCGCAGGCCCCATAAAACAACAATAATAAAACTAACCATTCAACACATCCACATGGTCGAGTTCATAATCATCCACTAATAAAACATTCATCATATAAATGCATTCCTATATAATATCTAATATTATATGTAAACATGTTTCAAGTTTCTAACAATTAAAGTCGTCTAAACTAATTTAGACAAATGGATCGGAACAATTAAATAATTAATTAATCAAATTAATTAATTAATTTAATTAGCGGGCTTATTTAATTAAAATCAAATTTCAATTAAATATCAAATTAGAGTCCGACTCTAATTCTATAATGATAGGGCGGGACTATTTAATTAAAATCAAATTTTAATTAAATATCAAATTAGAGTTAAGCTATAATTCCAATAAAATCTTCGGGCGAGGCAATTTAATTAAAAACAATTTTTAATTAAATGTCAAATTTAAGTCTAACTCTAATTATAATCATATTAATACGGTTGAATTTAATTAAAAACAAATTTTGATTAAATACCAAATTAGAGTCGAACTCTAATTTCAAGAAAAATTTAGGGTAAGACAATTTAATTAAATTCAAATTTCAATTAAATGTCAAATTAGAGTCCAACTCTAATTTCAAGAATACATTAGGGTGGATAATTTAATTAAAATCAAATTTTAATTAAATATTATATTAGAGTCCAACTCTAATTTAATTGAATTAAAATTTTAATTTAGGATAAAACTCCTAAATAAAATAAAATTCAATTCAGGATCAAAATTTAATATTTAAGTTAAAATCAAATTTTAACAAAAATATAAAAAAGTCTTCAATTTTAAATAAAATTTTAAACGGGTCAAAATTGAATTTTAAGGTCAAACTATTTGAAAATCAAATCTAAAGCCATTTTAATATTCAAAAATTCCTTTCAAAATTGCAACTTGACCCAGATTTAAAATTAAAGGAAAGCCCTTCAATTAACTTAATTGCATGACAGGTCCTTCATTTAAAATTTTGGAAATAGACCATTTTCTCATAATTGCAAGCGGGGCCTCAGAACTTCCAAAGAACGGCGCTCGTCGCAACTTCAATGACAATGAGCGCCATCAGAGTGAAGCAGGATCGTCGGTCGTTACACCGCACAGCAGCAAGGTTGCTGCTGCTTCCAAGTCGTGGCGGCGCTCCCTCGAGGGCAACCAGTTCTTGCCGCCATGGCCCGGTGCCGTCGCCGCCATGGCCGGTGGCCTCACCGCCGCCAGTCTTGAATTTCAGATCGCCGCCGGCCATGAATTTCATATCCCAAAAAAATTATTTTATTTTCCAAATAAGATTTTACAATAAGAAAATCAAAATTTTTTAATTGCTAGAAATATGAAAAAAAATCAACAATCAACTTTTTGTTGTTCTGTAATTCGTAACAATTTCTAAAAAACAAAAAGTAGGCTCTGATACCACTGTTGGGAATTCACTTAATATGCACAGCGGAAAATTAATAATTTTTTAATTCCCACCACGGATCTGCTTTGTGTTTAGATAAAAATTGTGTTGAGAATAATACATTTGATGAATTTTGCAAACTCTTTTATTGATTCTCGAACTCCAATTATCACGATCTGCAATCCAAGCTGTCCAATTGTCCAGACTCCAATGGTGATCCACACAGAGAACAAGAATAACCGGCTAGGATTTTACTTTTCTTGTGCTAGCAAGAATAATGAAAAATTCATACATATTTTCAAACCCTAGTAGCCTATTAATATAAATCCAAATAGGCTCGGCCCATCTATTAAACTTAACCCGGTCCAATATTTAATTAATCAAATTAATTAAATTTGGTCCATGAATTAATTAATTTAATTAATTAATTCGGGCCTATTAATAAACAACTCAATTAATTAATTATCCAACACTTGTCAATTAATTAATTGGTAAATCTCGTTCTTCTGATTCTCTTTTGTGTGTGACCTATTAGGTTCCACATCACGATGCCTAACGACGGAAATTGTTATTTTGATCTAATCAAAATCGATAAATTAAAACGCCCCTTTTAATTTATCACTAATTCACTTTCGTTGTCCCAAATTGACATCTAACAATGTGTCAGGGCAATATATGTGATGGGAAATATCACGAAGTATGACAAAACCAAACTTGTTCGATTACCGTAAAACTATAATTCTTTTCGTCAATATGATCCGATCAATTATGAGATATGGATATGTGTCAATCTCAATTATCGATCATATCTTTTATCCTCCTGTTAAGTCAATGTACGTCAAAAACTCTTTTCCGACTTATGAGTTTACCTTGGCCAAGGATTTCATTATCAACTTAACTGGATAAAATGTAAATCATAATTTCTTACTATCTAAGAGTGACGAATTCTCTATTGGTCATTCACAACCTTCATATGATTCTTGACATGCCCGAACGATGTTATATTAGCGACTCTTGGCAGAGCAACATCCAATATTACCAAAGTATGACTGTCCTCATATAAGGTACCATGATGACCTCAAGTCAAAGGACCAATTCCACTACCGAACGTTAGAGATTAACCACAAACACTCAGATAGTTATCCATGTGGAATCTCTCAGCGAGTCTCCAATGTTTTGTTCTATAACAAAACATCCACGTGTTCATTCAAGTGTCACTACACTTTAGCTTGTGAGATCAGCTACTTATTTCACAAGTAAGAATGCCACACGCGATAGTTTATCCATAATAACGATATCCGTATCTCGTTATTATTTCGACCACGAACGATTTAAGATTCAGTCATATGTAATTTGTATCTCACAATCACAACTCCTTGTGATTAACAATTCACCAAAACTTGAATCTACGGATTCTATTATTTAATTTATTAGAATATTAATTTAATTAAATAATATATTGCCATACATATGCATTGATTATATATATATTCAAAATATTTATGTCCAAAGTTGATTGGACTTGGGGCATAACACTTACAACTGTGCCATCACATACATTGAGACTGGGTGCCTCCTATTCCACATTCTTCGTAATATCAATTTAGAAAAAGATTTACCTTTCCCATTGAATATAAATCTAACAACTATACATGTCCTATATGATTATGTTAATTGTACTTGGACAACTCTTGGCAAGAAAGAATTCTTAAACTTTTAGACAAGAATTGCTTCACAAAAACAAAATAATGCATGTTTAAGAAAAAAATGCATTTTATTTCATTATTTCAAATGCTCAAGCACAGCAGTGAAATAATCAAACAAGATCACGTAGGAGAATCATGTGCAGTTTGTGTGCGTGTATTTTCCTCAAAAAGGAGGCACGTGGGATGTTGAATACCAAGGCCAGTTATAAAGTTGTTTACGTCGTAAATATCCTCAAAATTTCATTTATTTCCTAGTTTACTTCAGATAACATTATGGAATTTCTTGGATCTTCAAAAAGACGACTTTGTAAGCACGCGTGGTAATTGCCTATAACGAACCGATTTTATCCCAATGTGAGATGACTCCGATTTATTCTTTACTAAAAATGAATGAGTATTATTTCTACGTATATATAGTCAATTTTTTCTATTATTTAATGCTTTTTTTTCAAGCATGACTTAGTTATCCATTGTCCTATTTCAGCTTGCTTATGAGTATTTATTTGTTTCATAGGTTTCTAAGATATTTCAAGTGATAATATGTCCCTAAAAGGTTGTATTGTTACCTTGAAGGCCTTGCTTGGGAAGAGCATTCCCTATATACCTATGAACATATTCTCCTCTCTTGAATGCCTGATATTATCAAGTTCCTTCATGAAGATCAGCATTTGAGTAGAACTTGTTTACGTTTGGAGGATAAAGGTTGGCCCCCAGAACACACTAAGAATCGGGGATCCATTGGCTCTTTTTGATAGGGTAAGAGACTATTCCGTCACCCCATCTTCTTCCAAAAAACCTAACATTTCCACTGTGTATATAGTCCTTTTTGTTTTTTTTTTAATCATCTCTTCTTTCTCTACATCGCACTCAAAATCAATTCTAGCCCTACATTTTCGTTATAAAGATTTTATCTCTTGTAAAGATATTGATTAATCTTGGCCTCCATCAACAAATTGATGTCAAAAACTAGCGAGAACCATGACAATTTGAATGATTCATCAGCCTCGACCGTAGATTTGGGGCAGAGGAACACTCCCACCAATAATTATGGATCGGAAACATTTCTTTTAAGGTGAATATTGTGACTCGATATTCTAGTTGGAACTATGCCTTCATGTAATTCAACGACATGGAGGCTGCAGAAGCTGGAAAACCTCTACGAGGATGCCCCCTCCATGGGGTTTCTTTGAAAGTTTAGTTCCCGAAATTGTTGTTTATTACTTTGAAAAATTCGTTGAGACTCATTATTCAATACAAAAGCAAATAAATGCATGTTTTAGAAATATATTGAATTACATTGCAAGATTAATTTATGGACAAATAATTGCTCTAGCTAAATAATTTCTTCAACTTTTAGATGTGAATTGCTTCACAAAACCAAATAACGCATATTTAAGAAATATATTGAATTATATTGAACGAAAAAAAAAAAAAAAAACTAACTATATGATAACAGAGACCATATTATTGCGTAAAGGCTCAATCACAACAATGAAACAATCGAAAAAGATCACATAGGGGAATCACGCGCAGATTGTGTGCATGTATGTGCCACACGAAGCAAGCACGTGCGATGTTGACCACTATGGCTAGTTATAAATTTGTTTACATTGTAAATATCCGCAAAATTCCATTTTTTTCCCAGTTTGCTTCAGCTAACATTATTAAACAGATGTGGTAATTACCTTTAATGAACCAATTATCCCAATGTGAAAGGACCGCGATTTTAAATTTTATTGTTTGCTAAAAATGAATGAGTATTATTTCTACATATATATAGTCAATTGTTTCCGTTATGTAGCGCTTTTCTCAAATATGAACCAGTTATCCATTGTCCTATTTCTGCTTGCTTATGGGTTTTTTTTTTTTTTTTTGGTATTTTTTAAGACGTTTCAAGGGATAAAATGTCCCAAAAATATCGTATTGTCAACTTGAATGTTGTGGTTGGCAACAACATTCTTGTAAAAGCAACTTACATTGTAATAAATTCCCCTAAGAACCGACATATACCTCTAAACATGTTCTCCTCTCTTAGATGCTTGATATTATCAAGTGCTTTCATGAAGATCAGCATTTGAACAGAACTTGTTTAAATGAATTATTATGGGAGTAATTTGGCTATGTTTTAAGAATAAAAGTTGACTCCCAGAGCAGTCTAAGAATCAGGGATCCAACTGCTCTTTTTGAAAAGGTAAGGGACCCTATCTTCTTCTAAAAACCTAACATTTCCTCTGTGTATATACTATCTCGTTCATTTTTTTTCTGTTCATCTCTTCCTTCTCTACATCGCACTCAAATCCATTCTAGCCGTACATTATCGTTATAAAGATTTTATCTCTTGCTAAAGATCTTGATTAATTTATGGCTTCCATCAATAAATTGAAGGCAAAAACTAGCGAGAGCAATGAAAATTTGAATGGTTCATCCGCCCTGACCATAGATCTGGGGCAGGGGAACACTCCCACAAATAATTATGGATCGGACACATTCTTTGTAATTAAAGTTAAAAATAAATTTAATTGTTTAATATTTTATTAAGCACAAATTATTTTAAAATAATAAGTCATTGATATTTATCATGTCGAAGAAAAATTTAATCATTTTCCACATTTATGATTTTAGGAGAAAGTTAAATGATAATATCTCCAAATCTAGCTATCGAAGTTTGAGGGTGTTACAAGAACTAAATACAAATATCTCTAAAAATAACAAAAATACTGAGAGAATTTTATCTAGATGAATGTCGAGGTGGTACCTCCTCATAGAGAGTTGGAGTTTCTATCCTAAAAACTTAACGAATATGATGATCTCAAGGCTCTATTATCTATAAGCGAGTTTGAGAAACTTCTGAATACATGAAACATTTGTGTTTTCGCCGGTATTATCATAAGGTAACTGGTTCAAATCTATCATGCTATCTAAAATTTCAATGACACATGGTGGGAATTACACCGTGATTAGATTCAAATTGAAATACATCTAATTCTTATGTATAATCGTTGCTATATATGATCAATATAATTTTGAATGAATGGGGGATTGTTATAAGGGAACAATAAATTAATCAGGTTTTTAAGTATTATCATTTCAAAATTAAGGATATATGTTTTAAAATTCAAAAATCAGGTTTTTATTAATATTTATTTATGAATTAATTAATTAATTATATGTTTTATTAATAAATATACAAAGGTCACAGATTTATACAATTTGGTCACAATTCAAAAATTTTAAGGTCACGATTCAAAAATTTTATAGGTCACAGTTCGTTCTTCGGTCACAAATTAAAAATTTAAAAGTTACATAACTTATTTTATAAGTCACAAAACATCAAATTATAGGTCACAGATTACTTTTATTAGTCACAAATTAATAAATTGGTAGATCACACAATATTTATTGGTACACACCACCCAATTTATTGATCACAATCAACCAAATCACTTGTGACCACAACCAAATTGTTGCAATAGCCCAAACCACTGCAGGAACCACCACCACCACCTCCTCACCTTCACAGTACAGCCACTAAATCAGAACACAGAGAACCATCATCACAACCAAATCCATAACACCAACACTAGATCCACCATCAGCAGCCCGATCCACCGCCACTAAAACTACCCAAACATCAACACACCATGGAAACCACCACCACCAACAAACAAAATTCACCCAAATCAGGCGTTCTACAGCACCACACATCTACATCACCACACGATTTACAGCACCACCCATCTACAGCACCACACCATGGAAACCACCACATCACTCAAAAAAAAAGGGAAAGAAGAATCGGAGAAGGGAGGGAGCCTCCGCGACGTTCAAATCGCCTCGCTCGGTAGTGGCGTCTCGGGGGTGGTGGAGGTGGCGGCGGCATCTTTGCAGCAATCCGGCAAAGATATAGAAGGAGAAGGGAGAACGGTGGTGGTGGCAATGGCTAAGGAGGGAGGAGGATTAGAGACGGTGACTGTGGAGAGAATGGGGGAAAGGTTTGATTTGTAATTTAATTTAGGGTTTGAATGTGTTGTGGTGTATTATTATTATTATTATTATTATTATTATTATTATTATTATTATTATTATTATTATTATTATTATTATTATTATTATTATTATTATTATTTAAATATAAATTATTAATTAAAAATTGATTTATGTATAATTAAACTTGATTCCTGATTTATGAAAATGGAAATTTAAAAATCTTTCTAGCTATAATTTCCTCTTGTTATAATTTATTTAAAATGATAACGGGCCTCATTATGGTAGAAAGGGAAAATTACATAGTTCCAGGTGCTTAAAGTTTGGAATTCAAAAATCAGGGACTAAGTTTTATCATTCAAAAATCAGGTACTATATAATAAAACCTAACCCTAATTTATCAATCAATTTCCCTCACCTCCCTCTCTCCCTCCCCTCTCCTCCCCCTCTCTCTCTCTCTCTTTGAAATCTCCCCTACCCTTCTCCCCTCCCCTCTCCCTAGCAGCGTCGAAGAGCTGCTGAACAGGGCCTCGACGCTGCTGTGAATCGCATCACTACTGCGATTCACAGCAGCAGCCGCAGCTGCGATTGCTGTTGTAAATCGCTGCAGCGATTCACGGCTGTGAGTCGCAGTAGCCGGCGGCACGTCAGGAGAACACAATGGTTGAAGCGGCAGTGTGGTGGTTCATGGTTGACAGTGATTTGTGGTGGTGGTTCATGGTTGGCAGTGTGGTGGTGGTTTATGGTTGGAAGTGATTCAGTTCAGTATATATTCCACTGGGGCAGAGTTCATTGAGACGGTTTCAGTTTCTAAACTTGCTAGTGTCGTTATGGGTGATGTGTTAGCGGTTCTGTATCTGATTTTTTGGTAGATCTGGCGGGTGTTGGTGGTGGAGGTGGTGGCTGTGCCGGATTTTTGGGTTTTTTTTTTTTTTTTTTGTGAGTTTCAGATTAGAGATGGTGTTGGTGGTGTGGCGGTAAGGTGGCGGTTGGGTGTGAACTTGGCTGCAGGTGGTGGCGGTGCCAGCTTTTTGGGGGTTTTTTTTTTTATGTTTGTGAGTTTCAGATTAGAGACGGTGTTGGCGGTAAGGTGGCGGTTGGGTGCTGGTGGTTGTGAACTTGGCTGCGGGTGGTGGTGGTTGCTGGTCGACAGTGTTTTGTGTGACCTATCATTTGGTTATCTGTGACCAAGGATTTGACTGTGACTAACAAACTTTCAAATTTGTGACTGGGTATTTTGGTCACGTGGCTAAAAATAATTACTGTGACCTTATTCGATAATATGTAACTAATCATTTTGTTACTTGTGACATAAAAATTATATAATATGTGACCGTGAAAAAATTTGTGACCAATTAATTTTGAAATATGTGACCGTGTGATCTATAAGTTTTGATATGTGACCACTAATTTTGAAATATGTGACCAACAAATTAAATGTGACCTATAAAATTTTTGAACTATGACCATAAAATAATATGTGACGTATAAAAATTATTATTTGTGACTGAAAAATAATATGTAACTAATTAAATTATAAATCTGTGACCGGAATGGTCGCCAGAATAGTCGTCGGAATTGGAGCAGTCGCGGAATGGTAGCCGGAGAAGAGTGGTGGTCGGAATGGTCGTCGGAATAATCACTGGAGCAGGGGGTGGTGCATGTGGGGTGGGTTTATTATATTATATTATATTATATTATATTTAAAAAAAACCTGATTTTTGAAGTTTCAAATTATAAACCTTATTTTTGAATTGGTGTAAAGAATACACCTTATTTATGAATTTTTCCCTGGTAGAAATAGGACTATTATTGAGCCCAAGAGGAATCGAATTGAGAAACAAGATGGGCCACATTATTGGTGGGACACAAGATGCGAGCGCATGGTCTAATTTCCATGCAATCGCATGTACCATGGCTAAAAAGCATCAAGCCACTACGTGAGGCTGATTTCGTGGTTCAATTCAAGTGGTTTTTGGTGAAAAGTTTTCAACATTTCATGAAAATTTTGACCATTACGCGATGTACTGATGAAAAATTATAGATAGGTGGTATTTTTTTTATTTTCCAAACACTTGATACAACAACTAATTCCATACTTCAAAGAGATTTTTCATAATTCTCTAAACATATTCAAACCCCAATAGTGTTCTACGTGAAAACGCTAATGTTTAAGTGTTTTCTTCAAAAATACTTCATTCAATCCTACAAATCATTTGTCCAGAATCCCTTTAAATGCCAAAATTAATCCTAAAGGGAGCGAGTATCATTTGAGGACAATAAGCACATGCTTGAGCCTTTTTCAAAGTTTTTTGGTGTTCTTGATTATACTTCTTCTTTTGGTTCTCTTCCTAATTCGCCTTAAAGGATGACAACATCCAATGGTAAAACATGGTGATAGTGTGAAGTTGCAGATGATATATCTTTTATCTTTAATAAGTGTATTTTATACACTTATTCGAAATCTAAAAATAACAATATTTGATAGTTATTTTGACAAAATATATTCTAAATTGTTGTATTTTAAGTTATATAAGTAAAACTTAATGGTTGGACGATGAATTGAAAGAAATAAGTGAAAAATAGTGAAAAATGGCAATATTCAAAGTTTGGGGATCAAATTGCAATATTCAATAGTTGATTTGGACCAAAAGATGAGTTGGAAGATTTTTAGGAGACAATTGGATGGAAATTGAATTCAAAAAGGAATGGAATATGATCGAAATATTATCACAATCAATATTCAATCGCATAAGTTATATTTCAGATTTTTAGTCGAATATTGAGACCCATTTTTGACATAGTAAACGTCTAAATTTGGAAAATTCTATTTCAATCGAAGTTGTACCCCATCGAGCTATCTATCCAATGTACTTTGAATCGCTTCAATCGGATATTTAAAGAGAAAGATATAGTCAAAATACGGACTACTATGCAGAGACAAAAAATCTGCACGCGAATGCAACTTTCCTTATTCGATTGGAATTCTTTTAAAAATCAATTTGGATGATTTTCAACCAATTTTCGACTTCTACAAATACATAAAAGCAGAATACATATTGGGGAACTCCCACGTATATATTATACTCCATTATTAATCAATTATTATAATCAAATGAGAAGAATCCATAGTTTTTGTGAGAGAATTGAAGAATATTTGCAATAATTCAATCAAGTGAATATTCAAACCTAATTTTGGGCAAACAAGAAAAGGCACAAGTGGAGATTCATCAAGCAAATGGAGATTCATCAATAAACCATTGAAGAGATTCAAGATTTCAAGATTCATGTTCATCTTCTCAATCTATCGAAAATTTGAGTTGTCTTTTCACTTAAATATGATTTCTTATAATTTCAATATGTTTGACTAATTTTATATATTCCTATGATGAGATGAACCATTAGTATGATATTTTTAGTTTTTAATTATTTATTTTGACTTTAATTTGATTTGATTTGATTTGTGGATGTTTAATATTGTTTTATTGTTCTTTTGAATTGTTTGATCACCAATTGAATTGTTAGTGGATTTTATTGTTATCGAGAGAGACAATAGGGTTGAAGAATATTATAATAAACATTGTAAGGTTCGATAGAGGATAGAGATATAAATCTATGCTTTATATGGTTTCAGTATGTATTCTAGTACTTGTTAATATATTTATCAAGTTTGCATCTTTTATCGTGAGATAGAAGGATCACATGAAGGGAATATATTTGATCGCTATCGAGAGAGACTTTCAATTAAATTAGGAATATTAACCAACATAAATGATTTCAAATTATCACTTTAATTGTTACACTAAAAATGGAATAACAAGTGGGATTAGACATCTTAGCAAAGCATCTTTCATTTCATTAGTTTAATTAATAATTTAGGAATTAATATAAAAAACTCAAAATCTATTTGCTATTCAATTAAAGTTACAATTAATTTTAACCCGATCAAATACATAGTTCTCGTGAGTTCGATACTCTATTCATCACTTTATTACTTGTTCACGATCTCGTTCACTTATGAAAAATCAAATGATCAATCTTTCAACTTACCAATTCTCTCATCGATTTAATTTATGTTGTACAAGCATTAAGCATCATTTCTACACCATGCAGAAAAAAAAAATTATGGTACAAGGACATAACCAACTATTTAGTACTCTTCTAGTACAATGACAACTCGTCTCCAATGGTACGAGCATCATTTTCTACTTTTGTACAAGGACAACTTGTTGACCCAAGAATGCTATAGCCTGTCGAACCTTCCTATATTTACGCTCTCAGTTACATATTTCTTTATATTCAAATGTGACAATATCTACATTCTTAATTTTAACCACATCTATCACATTTCCTCCACATACAGAGAAATGTCAACCATGATGTCATGGTTGATATACAAACAGAATTATGCATAGCATGTCTTTGTCTATTTTTAGTCATGACCAATTTTACTAATCGAAGTTAAGAGATTTGTAAGTTAAATTCAGCAATTGAAGCCCTCGTTTGATATCATTTAATTTAATTTAATTTATTTTTCATACTCATTTTCAACAACACATTTACACAAAAAAATTTCTACACGTAAACCAAACATTTTTTCCTACTTTGTAACCATACATTCTCCAATAAATATTATTCAAAACAATATTTCTAAAAAATTTAATGATGTCAAACAATGGGCTAAATTAAATGTTGCTATCAGTTCAATGAATAAAAATGAAATGTGCTGGACAAAAAAAAAAAAAACTGTAATCTCAAATACCAATACAGCCTGGCAATTTTTTTAATTAGCTAAACGACAACTCGTAAAATAAATAAAATATCAATGTTTTATAATTGCTTATAATTAAAATTGACAAGTTAATGACTTGGATTCGGGCATCTTTTAATTATGGGTAAAAGTGAAATTGAAGAAGAAAAAAATAAAAAAAATAAAAGTAATAATTATCAAATTTGACTTGGGTTCGACAACAATGATGATGACGACAATAATAATAATTAACTTCAAACTTGCACCGCATTTTACGATTGTTTTGACTCTACGCATAGATCATTGATTGTTTAGTAATAAGATATCACAATAATTTTGTGAATTTAAAATCAGTAAAAATAATTTAATTAAATTTTAATGGAAGTAAAAGTATAACATATTTGGCTGACCTGTTAGTACTATATAACATTACTGCAAATTTCGCGAAGCCTAAGCCCCTGTTTGGGATGATTTTGATTTTTTTACAGTAAATCAATTCCCATTTTCAACCACACATTCTTCAATAAAATAATATTTTTCATTACATCAATAATTTTTTCTTCTTTTTCAATCACACATTTCCCATCATATCACTATTCAAAATCAATTCTTCCCCCAAAAATCCCTACCAAACAAGCTCTAAATTAAAATGAATCATGCCCCTTATACCCTGTACAAGTTTTAGGTAGGCACCTGTCAACCTTTTGGAAATACACAATCTATTGCCATATAACATGGAAAAAGTTGACAGAATTCTCATCGATGCTGACGTGACCACAAATGATTCGATTATTTTTTATCTCTTTCCATCTTTCAATCAATGCCCGCCATGTATTGTTTGTCAAGATGGTGACTTGTTTGCAAACTTTAATTTTGAAGTCTTAGTGTTTTGTCGTGATTTAAATAAATTATCAAATGTACAAAATTACACCAATTCGATCAATAGACTTCAATCCTATTTCTTCCTATTTAAACTTTGAACCATAGTTACTAGATCTAAACTGAGAATTGACCTGATTGAGGTATTGATTCATCAGGTCACTTGTTGGAACTGAGTAAACCAATGGTCGGACTTGTTGGTCATTGCTTAAAAATTATAAATATTTTTTAAAATATAATTTTTCTTCTTTTAAGCAAACAAAGTTTTTAATTTATTTGTCACTAATCTTTAAATTTGTCATTTAGTAATCTCATTTATTAGCGATAACGGTTACATTTTGATTTTATAATTTTGTATATTATATAAAAAATTTATGATATTCTCATTTTTTTATGTATAAATCATTTATTAGTTATAGGCAAAATGGGCATGTTATATCTATATGTATCTTGACGAGATAGTTGAGATTGACAAAAGAAGTAAAGTGTAATATATTGTTGTTTTTGTTTTAGTTTACGTCATCATCAACATAGGTAAATTGTGAGGACATGTTATTGGAGTCATCAAGATTGACAAATAGCTTATGTTATTGGAGTCATCAAGATTGACAAATAGCTTATGAATGTAAATTATTAAATTCCTTTTAATTTATGATTTTACAATTAACATTGAACTTATTGAATAGTCCTACAAGCTATTTTTTTCTAAATAAAAGTGACAATAGCACAAGTTTCTCAGTTGTGGTACCAGTCAATATTTCCTCAAGTACGGAATGCTTCCTCAAATCTTTAGTGCAGATTAATAATATTAAAAGCTACTTTGATGGTTGAAAATGAAATTTATTTTGCATATTTTTTTTTATGAATACAATTTAATTTATCATACCAATTGTTGATGACCGAAATGTGATCAACAAATTCATGTCACCTAACCTCGATTTTCGCCTCCTAAATTCACTGATCTTGATGCTCGAATTGAAGCAAGAGGAGAAGTAGCTATTTAAGAGGGAGATATTTGAATTTACATCCATTTATTTCTTTTAGGCAGAAGTATTTATAGTTATCCTTCAAAGTTTCAGAGATGTTTCAGTTTTTTTGATAAGCAATAGGTGGGTGGCATCTTATAGGCTGGCTTTTTAACTAATTATGTTTTGATATATCATTTTATTTACTAGCTTATATGTCTCCTAGTAACTGTTTCTGCAAGGGAAAAAAGATCACCTATGCCTTGCGCGAGCCTTTCGTGTGCTTGTTCCCTTCGAGTACTTTTATACCTGGTGAACAGGGAGAGTTGTCTCGCAGGAAATTTATTTTAACAAATAGTCCTCTAAGTTTGAGCACAACTATTCATTTTTGAATTGTGAATTTATAGCCTTTGTTTCTTTCCTTGATTTCATTCCGTGGTATTTAATACTTAGGCTAGAGGATATGTTTATAGTCTTTAATGCTAATTCACGCGTGATTTTAGGGAGCGTCTCTTTGACTTTCTATATGTCTTTTGGTATTTTTATGGCTGATATTACGTGACGTTCCTATGACATTAGATGAGTCCGTTTGATTTAAACGTTTGGGAGGTTCTCCTTTTAATACTATATATATGCACCTTGCCAACACCTGCCAATATTCCAAAGTGTAAGAGATGTGCTCTAACGTTTTCTTTGATGTCGATTCTTGGGAAAAACTTCTTTCCTTTTCCAGAATTCCTTTGAGCGTTGTTACTGCTTCTTCATCTTGGCTATGGATTCCAATGTATTTTTCCTGATAAATCTCTTTGAGTTCCTATACCCATATCTCATGTAATTGAACGAGACCTCGAAATTATCCTAATGTCTCTCCTCTTGTACTATTATCGCCCATCTCTCAGTGCATATAATCCAGAAGCTGGCAAACTTGACATACTTTTGCATTTTCCACATATATGCATATGGGGATCTCCATGCAAGGAATAGTGCCAGATATTGTAATAAATCCACATGCATTTTCTTCATGACAAATGCATGGTCAACTTCTAGAGGCTACTTTGGGTAAAGGGATACACTTTCGATCTTTGCAGAATTGACAAAGCCTGATATGACGCATAATATGGTCATCAGAGGAGTTCTAGCTGGAAGGTTATGGACTTCTTTCTTGATTCTTTTGATAGCCATGGTCTGCTTGGATGACAAGCTCAAGCCACCAGCTCCGGAGCTTGTGCCCCTCTGGGCTTTCTAGCACGACACTAGCTCCGGAGCCCGTCTCTCCCGAGGAGCCGTCAACAAAGAGGTTTTGGGTGGGGGGCTTTGCCGGCTCCATGTTCACTTCAATTTCAGGAGCCTTAGCGAACTCTGTAACAAAATCAGCCAGAGCATGGCCCTTGATTGCTGTCCGGGGCGTGTACGTTATGTCAAACTCGCTGAGCTCAACAGCCTATTTTAATAATCTTTCCGAAGAATCTGGCCTCTGCAAGACTTGCCTTAATGGGAAATTCGTCAGGACATGGATGTTGTGGGCCTGAAAGTAGGGCCTCAACTTTCGAGAGGCGGTGACCAACGAAAGAGCCAATTTCTCCATGTCCGGTAACGAGCTTCGGCAGACAGTAAGGCTCTGTTCACGTAGTAGATTGGCAATTGGTTTGTCTCTTCTTCTCGCACAAGCACTAAGCTGATCGAGCCTTCGACTACTGCCAAGTATAACAGCAAAGGTTCCTCTTCCTTAGGTTTGCTAAGGAGAGGTGTTCGTCCCAAGTAGTTTTTCAACTCATGGAACGCCTCTTCGCACTCCGGGGTCCATTGGAACTTCTTCCCCCCTTTGAGGACTTTGAAAAAGGGTAGGCACTTTTTAGTGGTTCTCGAGATGAAGCGATTTAGTGCAGCTATTCTACCAGTGAGCCGTTGCACCCCCTTGGGCTTCTGTGGCAATCTCATTTCAATTAGAGCTTTGATCTTTTTTGGGTTGGCCTCTATCCCCCTTTGATTTACTATGTACCCCAAGAATTTTCCCTATGCTACACCGAAAGCACATTTTAGAGGATTCAGCCTCATGTGATACTTTATCAACGTATGGAAGGCCTTTGCCAGATGCCCGATGTGCTCCTTAGCCAGGAGGCTTTTTACAAGCATGTCGTCCACATAAACTTCCATCTTTTGCCAACCTTTGGTAGGTGGCTCCAGCGTTTTTCAAGCCAAAGGGCATCACTTTGTAATAGTATAGCCCCCTATCAGTGATGAAAGAGGTGTTCTCTTCGTCGCCTAGGAACATAGGTATTTGATTGTAGCCTGAATAGGCATCCATGAAGTTTAGCAACTTATGCCCAGCAGTCGAATCTACCGCTGGTCGATTCTCGGAAGCGGGAAGCTGTCCTTTGGGCAGTCCTGATGACGGTTAGAGAAATCAATACAAACCCTCCGTGTGCCGTTGTGCTACTTCATGAGCACAGGGTTTGAAATCCACTTCGGATAGTTGGCCTCACGGACAAAGCCATTATTGACAAGTCTCTCCACCTCTTCTTTCAGGGTCTCGTACCTTTTAACCTTCAATGCCCTCCTATTCTGCCTGTGTGGAGTAAATTTTGGGTCAATCCACAAGTGATGGCAACTCACCTTGGGGTCTATTCCAATCATATCTTCATGTCTCCATGCAAAGACATCCGAATTTTTTCGAAGGAAGTCTTTCAGTTCTTCCTTAATCTCTTCTTCCAATTCCTTTCCGACTTGCAAGACCTTCGATGTGTCTTGAGGATCCACTGGGAAGGTCTCAAGCTTTTCCATTGGGGTGGTCTGGGATTCCGACTCAATCACCCTGGGATCTAGTTCTTTCAAGGGTACTTCAGGTCTGACCTCTGCCATAACAATGTCTTGTATAGGAGGTTGCCCTTCCTCAGGGGCCTCTGACATTTCAGCGTCTAACACCATGTTAACTCGTGGCTCTGCCTTTCTTAGGGAATTGAGATAGCATTTCCTGAACCCCATCTGATCGCCCATAGTGGGGAACTTCATCCAGAGGTGGTGGATAGAAGTGACTGCCCATAGTTCCTTCAGAGTGGGCCTTCCCAAAACTCTGTGATAAGCAGATCGACGATCAACAATTAGGAACTCCATGAAGTGATGCGCCACCTGGGGTAAGGCCCTCATCTCGATAGTCAAAGTAATTTTGCCTCTGGGAATTATGCTATCTCTGGTGAATCCATAAAGGGGCAAGCTCATTGGAGTTAGTTCATCATCCACTACCATTTTGTCATAGGTCGTCCCAAATAAGATGTTGACCGAACTGCCGTTATCCACCAGCATGCGTTTCAGCCCGTTGCGAGCTACCACGACTCTGACTACCAGGGCATCGCAGTGTGGGAAGTGTACATTTGCAGCATCTTCCTGGGTGAATGTAATAGGCTCTGCAGCCCTGCCACTTTGTATATAGCTAGTCATTGGTGGGGCTCTCGCCTCCCTGGTGTAATTGCTTTGTGCATTTTTTGATTCACTTCCCACATGGGGTCCACCAATGATGGTGTCGATCTCATGAATGGGTTGATGCTCATTTGAGGCAGTTGAATCTCTCCTAGGACGTTGACCATTTCGAGGCCCGTCCCTATCACTATTTCTGTCATTATGGAAGGAGTGTCGCCTCGTTTCACCTCTTCGAGGGGAGCTTCACCTCGGATTGTTATCCTGATAACGGTGATCTCTAGAGTCACGGGGGTTGCTTGCACGCCTATTTGCCCCTCTACATTCGCTTGTGTCGTGGTCATAATAGCGATGAATGGTATAGTAAGGTTTCATTTCCTGGGGACTATCTCTAGGCCTCCCACCTCTTCCTCTATTTCTAGAGGTTGAGGGTCGTCCAGTGTTTCTAGTTGGATTACTTGTGTTTAGCCTAACATTTTCATAAGCTGAGGTGGGGACTACATTCAGAGTGGCAGTGGCTAGTGCTTGTCCCGAAGTGGGAGCCACATTGTTTCCGGCCTGAATCCACTGCTGGCTCACTATTTGAGAGGTGGGTCCCCTACCTATCTGCCTTTGAGGAAGTGGGAGCCCTTGGGCAGCCCTGCTTATGGGGTAGATCATCTCTTCGTTGATAATCTCAACCTTCATCATTTCCACCAACTCATCATACATTAAAGGATTCTTGCTTTGGACATCTCTCCAGAACAAAGTGTTCATGTTCAACCCTCCTTTCAGGGCTGAAAGGGCCTCCTTGTCGGTAACTTGTTTACAGTAGGTTATCTCATCGGTAAAGCGAGCAAGGTACCTCTTTAGGGTCTCCCATGCTACTTGCCTCATGTCTTGCAGGCGTTGAATGGGCGCCACTCCCTCCTTCCTAGAAAGATACTGGTTTAGGAATGTCTTTTTTAGGTCTGGCCAACTTCTTATGTTAAGCGATGCCAATCTGCTGTACCATACTTCAGCAGCTTCACCTAGAGTTAGATGAAATGCCCTGCATTTGAAAGCTAGCGAGCCTCCTCTCAGACTCATTTGAGTTTTATACTTGTTGAGATGCTTCTCTGGATCGCCTTTCCCTTCGTACTTGGGAATCTTAGAAGGGACAAAGTTATGAGGCATCGAAAATGTACGGAGTTCCCTAGAAAAGGGAAAATTGTCATCATCATCATCATCAAGTTCATATGACCTGCACGGTTCGTCAGACATATTTTCATCCGCTGCTGGGTGAGATGGATGCTGGGTAGTTTCAGCTCTATTTCCCCAATCCCTCATATTTCGCCTCTCTCGCCTATTTATAGGCGGAGGGGCTTGGACTTCAATCTGTTCACGTTCCTGCTGGTGAGCCATTTGGTATGAGGGCTGGTTCCTATTTCTAGGCGCCCCTCCGATCTAATAAAAAACACGGCAGACCTTTGGGGTTGCTCCTCGTATTCCAGCGGGATTCACCTGCAGGGGCACTTTCAGCCGGAGCGGCTGTACAGTGGGAGGTATCCATTCCCACTTCTCTTTCAGCAGAGACTTCTCCCGGGGACTAATGTGAGTTCTCCTGCTAGATTCAGCCTCAATTCCCCTATGGGCTGATTGTTGAGGATTTTGGGGCCTTGAAATCCGTCCTGATTTTGTACTCGCATGAGGAGCTCTTGCATAGCTGCATTCTGGGCTGCAATGGTCCTCATGTTTGGCAGCCAGATGGGCCACTTCGACAGTTAAGTACGCGGCAGTCCTACCAACTCTTCGATAACGGTGGTGAGGCCGCTGCTGTGTGACATTTGTCTGGAAAATCTTTTCTTCAGAGACATCTCTTGTTCTCCTTATACTCATCTCTTCTTCGCTGGAGCTCATGGTTCGAAGCGAGAGTGGTGATGTGTAAATGATCCTTTTAGTTTATTTTAGGTGTGTTTTTCATTTATTTTTTAGTTTATTTTCATTTTCTGCATCACCCATTTCCATTGAACGCTTTCAAGCTTCTTATACCTCAAGTTTCTATTGATTCACTGCCATGCTCATGTGACATCTTTCCCTTATTCTCTTTGGTATTCATGTTTATGCATTGAGGACAATACAATATTTAGTGGGGGATGATGGATTTTGTTGTGAATTGCATATTTGGATTTTGTTGTGAATTGCATTTGATTTGCATAATTATCATGGAATTCTGTTGTGATTTCCTTACAATTTTTTTAAAAAAAATTTGAATCTCTGATTTGCTACATGTTGCTCTTGAATGACAACACACACCACTAGAAATTAATTTTGTTTGTGAAAATCTAGATGTCATGACACTTGCTAAATTTTTCGTGCACACAATCCTTATGGTAAGATGGTGGTTTAACATATGTAGCTAGATGAGTCTCTTGCTGAAGTTTTTCTTGTGAGATACTTCGTGAGGATTGAGAGTCACAATATACTAAAATATGGCAATAAACATTCATTGATCTTGTGAATTGGAAACTCCTTTGAGAATAACACTACATGATTTGTGGTAAGATGGTGGATTACTTGGGAAATGATGAAAGTCAATTTAGGACTGACATTTGAGCCTTCAACCTTTCTTTTTAATACACCTAGTAGCCACTTTGAGCCATACACATTTATATCATTTTCTTCATGCACCTATGTTATCCATACTTCTCCACATTGGAGTACAACTTTTGCGAATATTCGTCCATCTTTTTAATTCCAAGTGTGTGTGAGTATTGGATGTTTATTTGTGAAGAATTAAAGAAAGGAAATCGATAAAAGTTGATATGTGCTCAAATAAGGCGGCCAAAAAAATTGAAAAAAAAATTCGAAAAAAAAAGAAAAAAAAAGAAAGAAAAAATGTATGTATTTGATTTTGGGGGTTGAAATATTGAGGAATGTGTTGATTGAAAGATGTAATGTATTGAAATATTTGATAAGATACCTTTGTATTGACCGTTTTGATCCCAAGTAGGTTGTGGTAAGAAGTTGATGAATTCTCATTTTATAGTATGCCTATCACAGAATCAATGTTTGTTTGTTACTTGTTCATAAATATTTAAACCTCCAATTTTGAGTGTTCATATTTCTCGACTCCAAAGAGAGAAACCCCACACTAAACACTTTGATACTCGTGAGTTATGGAGTCGAACCTTGAGCTCGAGACATACATGAAGTTACATGTGTTAGGGTTAGCAGTAAGATAGCTATGGCTTGACACACACTCACACATTTGGCATGAGTATTTGACGTTTTGATAATTGTGACATTGTTAATTTTGTGTGGTCTTGAGTTTGAAGAGGGCATGGCATGTGGTTAAATTAGAACATAACAATTTCACTTCTAATATAGACAAGTCATTCATTCATCCTACTCTACATGAAATTGTTAGGGACTAGCAATAAGGAAGTTGGGGGGGTGTGATAATAGCACATTTGTTACAATTTTCACCCATTAATATTTGCGTTTCTATGATTATTTGACGCTAAGTACTTCTATATCTTGGTTTAGGTTGCAAATGGGTGAAAATGGTGGAAAATTGAAGAGAATAGCGAAAAATGACCAAAATGGAAGAAAGTAAAAGTTCAGGGACTAAAGTGTAAATCCTCAAAAATTGTGCCGGAGCTCACGATGAAGGTTCCAGAATGCTAAGGGTCGATTGAAAGCAATTAGAAGTAAAAAAAGAATGGAATATGATCAAAATATTATCAAAATCAATTTCCAATTCGCACAAGATATATTCTAGATTTTTAGCTGAAGATTGAGACCCATTTTTGACATAGTAAATTTGACGCCGGGCAGAATAGTGATTATTCTGCAGGTTGGGTTCAATTGACAAAAACAGAGAAGAACGCAAGAGAAACACAAAGAAAAACGAGAAAATTCTATATTATTCAACAACTGAATGAAAATAACCCACAAGCCGGGTTAAATAGCCAGAAAATAATAATAATCAGAATTTTGCCAAAAAAAGCAAAATCCTAATATTCATACCAAAATAAAATACTTAATAAAAGAAACAATATCACCAAAATTCGGCTCAAATCGAGCAATTATTCTATGTCAAAAGGGAAACCGAAATATTACCATAAATAGCAAAAAATAACTTAAATTGATGATTCGGAAGGGAAAACAGCTGAATTTGATCTCGAATCCGATGCACACCGAGCATAGCTGGGTGCCCACGACGTGCGCGCCGAAACGAGCTTTCCGAATTGGGGTCACGGGCGAGATTCTGACAACCGTAGCCAAAGTTATGGTCAAAATACCAAAACGTGTTCAAAATTGACCCCAATTAGGAAATGTCGTCGATTACTTTCCATTCTTACGTCGATCCGCCAACTCATGGTACGTTAGCGCCATCAACGAGTTATCTGACAACTCAGCTTCGTCTGACTCGGACCCTCCTGCATCAGTCGCCCCTGGTTGGAAAGAACTCGTCCTCGAGTTCACATGAGTGTCTTCAGGATCCCCAAAACAAGGACTGAGGTGCTTCACATTGAAGACATCAGAAGTCTTCAAATGGCTGGGGAGGCGTAGTCGGTAAGCATTGTCGTTGATCTTTTGCAGAACCTCACAAGGACCAACCTTCCGCTCCTTCAGTTTATTGTACTCCCCAACGGGAAAACGATCACGAGTTAACACTGCCCACACAAAATCACCAACTTCGAAAAGGACCTGACGACGATGACTATCAGCCTGAACCTTGTACTTGGCATTACTATCTTGAATGGCTAACTTCACTTGTTTATGGATTCCCCGAAAATGTTCCGCCATCTCATCTGCTTTGTGACTTATGCGACCCACACGTGGAATAGGGGCTAAATCAAGTACCCCAGATGGAACTCGACCATAGACAATTTCAAATGGACTCATCCCGGTAGTTCGATTCTTCGACCTGTTGTAGGCAAATTCTGCCTGAGGTAATGCCAGATCCCACTGCTTCGGCTTAGTTCTGCCGTACACCTCAACGGGTTACCCAAGCTCCGATTCACCACCTCTCGTCCGACCATCGGTTTGGGGGTCGTAGGCACCGCTAAAATTCAAGCTGTGTCCCCAATTTCTCCCACAAGCTTTTCCAGAAATGACTCACGAACTTAGTGTCACGATCAGAAGTAATTGAATGAGGCACTCCATGCAAACGCACAATTTCCTTGAAGTAGAGATGGGCAATCCGGGTAGCATCCATTGTCTTCCGACACGCTATGAAATGGGCCATCTTTGAAAACCTGTCGACCACAACAAAAATAGAATCTGAGGCTCGTTGGGTACGAGGTAGTCCCAAAACAAAATCCATACTGACATCAATCCAAGGAGCTTCAGGTACTGGTAGAGGTGTATAAAGGCCCGCATTAGTAAGAACCCCCTTTGACCGCTGACACACACAACAACGCCCAACATGATGAGCCACATCACTACTCAATTGGGGCCAGAAATAGGTAGATGAGACCAACGCCAGTGTCTTATCTCGCCCGAAGTGTCCCATGTTATGAAGTTCACTAACAATATGCTGCCTTAGTGAACAATCTGGAACGCACAACCGTAACCCACGAAACAGATAGCCATTATGTAAAATGAAATCATGTCGTTGGTTGTTAGTTACCTCCTGAATTATCTTCCCAAAGGAAGGGTCTGCTGCATACAAATCCGGAAAGGACTCAAATCCGACGACACTGGTGCTCACGGTGGTGAGAAGGGAAGTACGACGACTCAAGGCATCTGCGACACGATTCAAACTCCCAGCTTGATGTCTTAGTGAAAAAGTGAACTCCTGCAAGAACGCCACCCACTTGGCATGTCGTCTACTCAATTTGTGTTGTCCATTGATATATTTCAGTACCTCATGGTCAGTGATAAGAATGAACTCCCTCTGTATCAAGTAATGACGCCAATGCTTCAAAGACTGCACTATGGCATAGAATTCAAGATCATAGGTGGAATAGTTCCTCTTCGATCCTGATAGCTTCTCACTGAAAAATGCCACTGGACGCCCTTCCTGACTCAAAACACCACCAATGCCAACTCCAGATGCATCACAATTAACTTCAAACACCTTTTCAAAATCTGGAAGTGCCAAAACTGGAGCCTCGGTCATCCGTTTCTTGACCAACTGAAAACTGGCTTCTGCTTCATCCGACCATTTGAATTCACGTCCCTTCAGACATTCTGTGATGGGAGCAATCAAAGTGCTGAAGTTCCTGATGAACCGACGGTAGAAGGATGCCAATCCATGGAAACTTCTGACATCGTGCAAAGTTTTCAGCTTGGGCCATCCCAATATTGCATCTATCTTCGACTGATCTGCAAGAACACCATCAGTAGACACCACGAAACCAAGAAAAGTAACGGAAGAGGTGAAGAAAGAACACTTCTTCCGATTAACGAACAGGCGCTCCGTCCTCAACATATCAAAAACTGCACGGAGGTGATCAAAGTGTGACTCCCAAGTCGGACTGTAAATAAGGATATCATCAAAGTAGACAACCACGAACTTCCCCATAAAAGGCCGTAACACCTGATGCATAAACCTCATAAAGGTGCTGGGTGCATTGGACAGTCCAAAAGGCATGACCATCCACTCATACAAACCATGCTGCGTCTTAAACGCTGTCTTCCACTCATCTCCAGGTCGGATCCTGATTTGGTGATATCCGCTCTTAAGGTCAATTTTTGAGAAGACCTTAGAACCAGAAAGCTGATCCAACATATCATCCAGACGGGGAATTGGAAACCTGTACTTCACTGTGATCCTGTTGATTGCTCTACTATCAACACACATGCGCCAAGATCCGTCCTTCTTAGGTACCAGCAGAGCAGGAACTGCACACGGGCTCATGCTTTCACGAATGTAGCCCCTCTCCAACAATCTACAGCAAGTGCACGCTGGTATGCTTCAGAAACAGTCCACAGCGAGTGAAGGCTGAGGACATCCTGTATGGACTGTCGCAATCCTCCTAAATATCTCGCCACCATCTGTTCTTCCATTTCAGACAGATCATTCCGAGCCACCAATTGATAAAACTCCTCAGTGTAGTCATCAACCGACCTTATGCCCTGTCTTAGAGAATGAAGCCGTTGAAACAAAGTTTGAGTATAGCCGAAAGGAAGAAAGTGACCTTTCATCTTCTTCTTCATTTTCTCCCAATCTGTGATTTTGGCTTTACCCTGTCTACTGTGTGAACGTCTCAACTGCTCCCACCATGTGGATGCCCTACCTTTAAGTTTGATGGCAACTAACCTTACTTTGATGTGATCTGGAACCTCCTTGTACTCAAAGATACGTTCCACTTCATTCAGCCAATCAACAAAACCTTCAGCTTGTAACGTACCAGAAAACTCTGGTAGATCTACCCGAAAGCCGAAATCTACATGACGATCCTCCCGACCACGATGCTCCCAGACCCGAGCAGGGTTGTGATACGGGTTTTCGTAACTGGTATCGGACTCGTGACCCTCCAGTTCGCGGTCACCGCGATCCTGCGCCGCCAGACGCTGAGTTAACTCTGCAACTTGCCTCTGTAAGTCTTCAATCGTCACATCTTGAACGTTACGATCACGGTGTAGGACTTCCTCATTCGGAACCTGCCCTCTGCGACCACGACCACGACCACCAACCATGATTGACCGATGAAATCTAGCCCAAGAAGATGCTGAAGCTCTGATACCAACTGACGCCGGGCAGAATAGTGATTATTCTGCAGGCTGGGTTCAATTGACAAAAACAGAGAAGAACGCAAGAGAAACACAAAGAAAAACGAGAAAATTCTATATTATTCAACAACTGAATGAAAATAACCCACAAGCCGGGTTAAATAGCCAGAAAATAATAATAATCAGAATTTTGCCAAAAAAAGCAAAATCCTAATATTCATACCAAAATAAAATACTTAATAAAAGAAACAATATCACCAAAATTCGGCTCAAATCGAGCAATTATTCTATGTCAAAAGGGAAACCGAAATATTACCATAAATAGCAAAAAATAACTTAAATTGATGATTCGGAAGGGAAAACAGCTGAATTTGATCTCGAATCCGATGCACACCGAGCATAGCTGGGTGCCCACGACGTGCGCGCCGAAACGAGCTTTCCGAATTGGGGTCACGGGCGAGATTCTGACAACCGTAGCCAAAGTTATGGTCAAAATACCAAAACGTGTTCAAAATTGACCCCAATTAGGAAATGTCGTCGATTACTTTCCATTCTTACGTCGATCCGCCAACTCATGGTACGTTAGAGCCATCAACGAGTTATCTGACAACTCAGCTTCGTCTGACTCGGACCCTCCTGCATCAGTCGCCCCTGGTTGGAAAGAACTCGTCCTCGAGTTCACATGAGTGTCTTCAGGATCCCTAAAACAAGGACCGAGGTGCTTCACATTGAAGACATCAGAAGTCTTCAAATGGCTGGGGAGGCGTAGTCGGTAAGCATTGTCGTTGATCTTTTGCAGAACCTCACAAGGACCAACCTTCCGCTCCTTCAGTTTATTGTACTCCCCAACGGGAAAACGATCACGAGTTAACACTGCCCACACAAAATCACCAACTTCGAAAAGGACCTGACGACGATGACTATCAGCCTGAACCTTGTACTTGGCATTACTATCTTGAATGGCTAACTTCACTTGTTTATGGATTCCCCGAAAATGTTCCGCCATCTCATCTGCTTTGTGACTTATGCGACCCACACGTGGAATAGGGGCTAAATCAAGTACCCCAGATGGAACTCGACCATAGACAATTTCAAATGGACTCATCCCGGTAGTTCGATTCTTCGACCTGTTGTAGGCAAATTCTGCCTGAGGTAATGCCAGATCCCACCGTTTCGGCTTAGTTCTGCCGTACACCTCAACAAAGTTACCCAAGCTCCGATTCACCACCTCTGTCTGACCATCAGTTTGGGGGTCGTAGGCACTGCTAAAATTCAACTGTGTCCCCAATTTCTCCCACAAGCTTTTCCAGAAATGACTCACGAACTTAGTGTCACGATCAGAAGTAATTGAATGAGGCACTCCATGCAAACGCACAATTTCCTTGAAGTAGAGATGGGCAATCCGGGTAGCATCCATTGTCTTCCGACACGCTATGAAATGGGCCATCCTTGAAAACCTGTCGACCACAACAAAAATAGAATCCGAGGCTCGTTGGGTACGAGGTAGTCCCAAAACAAAATCCATGCGACATCAATCCAAGGAGCTTGGTGCTTGGTAGAGGTGTATAAAGGCCCGCATTAATAAGAGCCCCTTTGACCGCTGACACACAAAACAACGCCCAACATGATGAGCCAGATCACTACTCAATTTGGGCCAGAAATAGGTAGATGAGACCAACGCCGCTGTCTTATCTCGCCGAAGTGTCCCATGTTATGAAGTTCGCTAACAATATGCTGCCTTAGTGAACAATCTGGAACGCACAACTGTAACCCACGAAACAGATAGCCATTATGTAAAATGAAATCATGTCGTTGGTTGTTAGTTACCTCCTGAATTATCTTCCCAAAGGAAGGGTCTGCTGCATACAAATCCGGAAAGGACTCAAATCCGACGACACTGGTGCTCACGGTGGTGAGAAGGGAAGTACGACGACTCAAGGCATCTGCGACACGATTCAAACTCCCAGCTTGATGTCTTAGTGAAAAAGTGAACTCCTGCAAGAACGCCACCCACTTGGCATGTCGTCTACTCAATTTGTGTTGTCCATTGATATATTTCGCACCTCATGGTCAGTGATAAGAATGAACTCCCTCTGTATCAAGTAATGACGCCAATGCTTCAAAGACTGCACTATGGCATAGAATTCAAGATCATAGGTGGAATAGTTCCTCTTCGATCCTGATAGCTTCTCACTGAAAAATGCCACTGGACGCCCTTCCTGACTCAAAACACCACCAATGCCAACTCCAGATGCATCACAATTAACTTCAAACACCTTTTCAAAATCTGGAAGTGCCAAAATGGAGCCTCGGTCATCCGTTTCTTGACCAACTGAAAACTGGCTTCTGCTTCATCCGACCATTTGAATTCACGTCCCTTCAGACATTCTGTGATGGGAGCAATCAAAGTGCTGAAGTTCCTGATGAACCGACGGTAGAAGGATGCCAATCCATGGAAACTTCTGACATCGTGCAAAGTTTTCAGCTTGGGCCATCCCAATATTGCATCTATCTTCGACTGATCTGCAAGAACACCATCAGTAGACACCACGAAACCAAGAAAAGTAACGGAAGAGGTGAAGAAAGAACACTTCTTCCGATTAACGAACAGGCGCTCCGTCCTCAACATATCAAAAACTGAACGGAGGTGATCAAAGTGTGACTCCCAAGTCGGACTGTAAATAAGGATATCATCAAAGTAGACAACCACGAACTTCCCCATAAAAGGCCGTAACACCTGATGCATAAACCTCATAAAGGTCTTTGGGTACATTGGACGATCCAAAAGGCATGACCATCCATTCATACAAACCATGTTGCGTCTTAAACGCTGTCTTCCACTCATCTCCGGTGTCGGATCCCGATTTGGTGATATCCGCTCTTAAGGTCAATTTTTGAGAAGACCTTAGAACCGTAAAGTCGATCCAACATATCATCCAGACGGGGAATTGGAAACACAGACTTCATCGTGATCCTGTTGATTGCTCTACTATCAACACACATGCGCCAAGATCCGTCCTTCTTAGGTACCAGCAGAGCAGGAACTGCACACGGGCTCATGCTTTCACGAATGTAGCCCCTCTCCAACAATCTACAGCAAGTGCACGCTGGTATGCTTCAGAAACAGTCCACAGCGAGTGAAGGCTGAGGACATCCTGTATGGACTGTCGCAATCCTCCCAAATATCTCGCCACCATCTGTTCTTCCGTTTCAGACAGATCATTCCGAGCCACCAATTGATAAAACTCCTCAGTGTAGTCATCAACCGACCTTATGCCCTGTCTTAGAGAATGAAGCCGTTGAAACAAAGTTTGAGTATAGCCGAAAGGAAGAAAGTGACCTTTCATCTTCTTCTTCATTTTCTCCCAATCTGTGATTTTGGCTTTACCCTGTCTACTGCGTGAACGTCTCAACTGCTCCCACCATGCGGATGCCCTACCTTTAAGTTTGATGGCAACTAACCTTACTTTGATGTGATCTGGAACCTCCTTGTACTCAAAGATACGTTCCACTTCATTCAGCCAATCAACAAAACCTTCAGCTTGTAACGTACCAGAAAACTCTGGTAGATCTACCCGAAAGCCGAAATCTACATGACGATCCTCCCGACCACGATGCTCCCAGACCCGAGCAGGGTTGTGATATGGGTTTTCGTAACTGGTATCGGACTCGTGACCCTCCAGTTCGCGGTCACCGCGATCCTGCGCCGCCAGACGCTGAGTTAACTCTGCAACTTGCCTCTGTAAGTCTTCAATCGTCACATCTTGAACGTTACGATCACGGTGTAGGACTTCCTCATTCGGAACCTGCCCTCTGCGACCACGACCACGACCACCAACCATGATTGACCGATGAAATCTAGCCCAAGAAGATGCTGAAGCTCTGATACCAATCGACGCGTAATAGTGATTATTCTGCAGGCTGGGTTCAATTGACAAAAACAGAGAAGAACGCAAGAGAAACACAAAGAAAAACGAGAAAATTCTATATTATTCAACAACTGAATGAAAATAACCCACAAGCCGGGTTAAATAGCCAGAAAATAATAATAATCGGAATTTTGCCAAAAAAAGCAAAATCCTAATATTCATACCAAAATAAAATACTTAATAAAAGAAACAATATCACCAAAATTTGGCTCAAATCGAGCAATTATTCTATGTCAAAAGGGAAACCGAAATATTACCATAAATAGCAAAAAATAACTTAAATTGAGGATTCGGAAAGGAAAACAGCTGAATTTGATCTCGAATCCGATGCACACCAAGCATAGCTTGGTGCCCACGATGTGCGCGCCGAAACGAGCTTTCCGAATTGGGGTCACGGGTGTGATTCTGACAACCGTAGCCAAAGTTATGGTCAAAATACCAAAACGTGTTCAAAATTGACCCCAATTAGGAAATGTCGTCGATTACTTTCCATTCTTACGTCGATCCGCCAACTCATGGTACGTTAGCGCCATCAACGAGTTATCTGACAACTCAACTTCGTCTGACTCGGACCCTCCTGTATCAAAATTTCCGAATTGGAAAAGATCTATTTCTATTAAAGTTGTAGCTCTTTGATTTATCATTCCAACACATTTTTAATCTTTTAAATCGGATATCAGTAGAGAAAATTATAACCAAATTACTGACTGTTGTGCAGGGACAAAAAATTCGCGCACGAAGGCAACTTTCCTTATTCGATTAGAACTCTTTTGGAAACCAATTTAGACGTGATTTTCATCCAATTTCCGACTACTACAAATACTAAACATCAGAATACATATGGATAAGGCCTTCATACACCATTCTTCTCCTCTTTGGCTCAAGAAACTCATGGAGAACTAAAACTCTTGGTGAAGCTACGAAGGAACTCGGTTGGAATTGGTGATTTCATGTCTTTTATTCATTTCATTTGATATTTTCATTGTCAAACAATACTAAAATTTAGATTTTCATTCTCTTGAATTTATATTAAAATCAGTTTAATATTTACAATATTTACAATGGATTCATACCTTTTCCGTTATTCAATCAAACTATTTATTAAATTTCAATTTTAATTATTTGTTGTTGAGATTGGTTTAATAATTATTATAACCTTCAAAGAACCAATCATGCTTCTTCTATCATTAGATTAAACTAGTTGTTGAATTTTAATCTCAATTTCACTTTATTGGCGGATTGATTACTGCATTATACTTGATGTGTATGGTCGATCTTTGATCTTGTTCCAATAAAATTGTGCGAATATATCTTAAGTCTAAATTCTAGAATTACATTTGTAAATTAAATTGGTTTTCATGATATATCTTCTGATTAGAGTGTCGGGATGAAAGCCTCTAATTGTGTTATAAAAATGAATAATTGATATGATTGACCCAATCCAATCGAGGGAATCCCGATGTTTCACTGCTTCAAATTATTGATTTTAATTTTACATTTCAACATTGAATTTTATTACACATTTGATAGAACAATTTAGTCTTTTTGATTCTTTAAATATTCTTCCATCTCCCTGCGGATACGACACCCCCAAGATGCACTACAACTACCGCGTTACTCTTTAGGCGTAATCAGGTGGCAACTGTGTCTTTTGGATAATGAATTATTAACTTTGGTTTAAGTATGTTTTACTTTGATTATTACATTAACCATACATGGTAAAAATTTTCTAATTATATCCTAATTCTTTATTGTAATAGTTTGGACTAGGAGGACACACATATGTTTATCTTTGCTATGGTCTCCATACCATGCTTAATGTTGTGGAAGACAAGGAAGCGGCTGGAGCTACTGTCCTCATTCATTCATGCGTTCCTGTTAGTGGTAATTTTGGATAAGCAATTCAGTCAATTCTTATGATATATATATATATATATATATATATATATATATATATATATATATATATATATATATATATATATATATATCTTTTGCATCCTTTTGCCTATGCTGCTTCATCTTTCTCCCTAAATTGTTACATCATGGCAATCAATGTCATGAACTATGGACATCCTATATTCAATGACTTTCTAACTAATATGGGCAACTATTTCATGGATCTCATTTCAGGTAAGTATCAGTATCTTAATGTTGTATAAAATCTTAACTGATGTTGGTTCTCCTTGGTAAAAGTTCGTGGTCTGCAACTACAAGTTTTCATTATTTCCAGAGCTTATTTATATGTTTCAAAAGCCTCCATTTTATACTCAAGTAATTCCTTTCTAATTTGTACAGGAATAACCATGGAGGTGTTCTCGGTGATGAAGTTGTAGTTTATTCCAACAAACCGAATACGGTTCGGTGATGAAATTGTAGTTTCTTATGCTTGTGAAAATTAGTTGAAGATTTGGTTTTGTTTGGTGAGGAGATTGAGGAAGAGAAGAAGGCTGCAGCCGTGAGGGCATCTAGAAAGAAGAAAGAGAGTAGCTTTTGTGTTCCGTTTATGATCGAGTTTTTCCATTACTATTTTATTTCATTTTGAAGATTCTTTTTATTTAAGTGGTGTTGTATCACATTCTAATGTTCAAGTGTATGGATTCAAAAATTATACTGAAATTATCATGTTTTATGCAATTTCAAAATTTGTTCATTAGGTACATTTTCAATTTTACCAATCACTTTGCATAAATTGCTGTAAAAAAAAAAAAAAAAACCTAAGCAACGTTCAGAAAACTTTGTGAAAGGTCTACGACAATGTTTTCTGAACGTTGCGAAAGACTCTTTTGAAACGTTCAGAAAACGTTGTCGTAGACCTTTCGCAACGTTTTTTGACATGCCCACGACAACGTTTTTTAAAAGTTGTCGTATCTTTCTATTCAACGATAATACCTCAATTTGCAACACAGGTCCACACGTTGCCGTAGGCCTACGGAAACGTTTTTTGAACATTGTCGTAGGCTGTTTTTGTTGTAGTGTCTACTCACTGCCACGATCTTCCCCAAGGCAATGGTCCAGTAAAGTCAATGCCCTACTTGGCAAAGGGCCATTGCTAGTCGCTAACTCTATACGAAATGTCATGATATGAATGTAAACTTCTAACAATTTTTCAACTTTCTGTTAAATTTCATCTCATCCTTCCTCATTTTAGGTCAATAATAACCCTACTTCAATGCCTTTTGTGACAGGGAGTATCCACTAGCGAGGTTTCTATACACCCTCATAGATTTCTTTCATTATGTATAATGCCTCGTCCTCATTTATGGATTTGAACAGAGAAAGAGTATACCTACACTTAAACATGATATCACCTTGTAGTGTATATCTAACAGACTTTTAGATAAGAACCAAATTCTTTGCATCCTTCGAACTTGCTAGCTTTAACAAAGCATCTGCATGTTCGTTTTCTTTTCTAGGGATTTGAGCAAGCTCAAACTTGCTAAAGTACTAAGAAGATTTTATAGCTTATGCGATATAAATAGCCATTGTTTTATACTTGACCGTGAAATTTCCATTAACCTAATTTACCACCAAATGTGATCGCTTTTTACTTCTATGCTTTGCGTCTTCATTTCTTTTGTTAGCTAGATGTCATCTAAAAAAGTTTCATATTTAGCTACATTATTGATTGCTTTAAATATGAACCTTAATGTGCAATTTAAAATTTTCCCTTCTAGGCATGTCAAGATTATGCTTGTCTGGAGCTAGTATCTCCCAATGATTCGTCAAAAAGTAATTTCCACATTCTCTGCTCTGACCCCTCATTAGAAATGGGATCATTCGATAGTTCTTGAATAAAAACTGCCACGATCATTCTTTTATTGAAGATCATTCTTTGTAGCTTATTTCGAACGACCCTAACTCTACTACCCATTTAATAAGTCCTTCTTATGCTTCATGTTTTTACAGTACTTGCTTGAATGGAAAATTAGTTAGTACTTCAATAATGTGGCCCTAGAAGAAGAGTAACAACTTTTGGGATGCCGTAACTATGATAAGGAACAAGTTTTCCATATTTGGATACCTTGCCTCTGCTCCTTGCACGAGTTTACTTACATATAAACTCGTAATTGTTGTTGCATTTCCTCTTTTTTCCAAAGCTAGTCACCACTTTAGAAATTGCCAAATATTACTATAGATTTTTTTTTCCATTTTCGAGTTTAGCTAATAGGGTGCTTTTCCTAAGTCATATTTCTAAGTCTAGAATCCTTGCTTATATTCGCTAACCCATTTTAACTTCTTTCCTCCTTTTAATACTTGGAAAAAATAAGGAACATTTATGTTTTGTTCATGATACAAACATACTCAAGGAGGTGACTCTTCTTGTTTTGCTTTGTACATTTTTCGACTTAGATCGCGATCACATTTTTATAAGGGCTTAAATTTTGTTGGGTTCACTTCTATACCATGTTGTTTGACCATGTATCCTAAAAACTTTCCAGTTCAGTCTGTATTTTTATTCTATATTTTCATAATTTTATCTTGAATATGCATTTATAAAACTTAACAACTCGTATCCCATACTTGCATTCACCAGCCGATCAATTCTCAAAAGCGGGAAGATTTCTTCATGACAAGCTTTATTCAAGTACGTGAAATCTTGACACATTTGCCACTTTCCATTGCTCTTTGGTACTATGACCGGGTTACATACCCAAACTGGGAATCGATCTTCACGGTTAAAGCTATTTTCTATCAATTTATCCACCTCTCTTTTTAATAACTTGGACTTTTTGGTGCTCATTGACCTACTCCTTTGCATTTTAAGCTTGATTTGGGATCTATTTTAAGGGCATGACAGGACACTTTAGGTTAGCTCAATTTCTTGAAAATTTTGTACTTTTCTCCCTGCCATAAATTTGTTTTGTAGACCTTTCATAGGTTTGCTCAATTTCTTGCAAATGTTTAGAGCATTGCTCGCATCCTTTGGGCTAATGAAAAATCATTCTAGCTCTTTGAACTCAACCACTTCTGATATGAAATCATTTATGCAAGGATTGATTGATCATCGATATCCATTTCATTCTCAAGATTACTCGTTTCAACTATATCAATTATATACTAAGAGCTCTTATCGATCCTTTGCTTGCGTTACTTTGGTGATTCCTGCACAGAATTCTCTGATTATACTTTAACAATATTTTGCCTTTATTTGTGGAATACCTCAACCATGATTGACGGAGGGAAATGATTATGTTCGCCTGTTTCACGCCAGTATGTCTAAGGATTTAGTGGTATGCGGGTTTATCCTTGATGATACTGAAATCCATATATCCTTGATATGTCTGGGGATCCTCTCAAATCTTCACTAATAGAGTGGCATGTCCGCGAAGGGCTAGGCCTCTTTTGGTGAAGCGACGAGACTCCAACACAGGAATCTAAAGATTGTGATTTTGCATTTGGTCAAATAGTTTATCATATAGTATATTTAATGCACTTTCATTGTCCTAGAGCATGCGATGAAAACATTTTCCCGTTATAACTGCTTAGATCATTACTACCTCTTCTTCAGACACATAATTTTCATTTTTAGGTTCTACAGATTTAATTGAAGACGTTAGGGATTTCACATTACCAATCTTTCTGAAGGTTTTCGACGCTATAGTTTGTCTGGTACGTTTACATTTTAGGATTTCTATTTTTTTACATAGACCATCATGTTCCGTGGTTAATGCCTTGAAGTCCTCAGCAATTCTTTGTATGGCCTCTTGTTAGGTTTTTTGATACCCAATAAATTTGGGCGATGATTTAAAACAGTTGTCGTATTATTTATCGACACCATAGACTTGGCTCGACTCGAAAACGATCTATACCTTGGAAGGCCCAAGTTGGAGTTTGATTGGTGGTTTGTCTTGTTGGTGGTTTTGGATTATTGTTAGCCCATTACCTTAGCCTATTTTGGAGGGATTCTTTGGCCCAATTAAGTAGCCTAATTTTCCCCCATTTAATTCCCTATTCCCAACAGTTTCTAGTGTGGGTGTGTTGTTTGTGCAAGAAAAGGGAGAAACGAGAGAGAGGGGCAGCTGGCCATTTTGGGGAGAGATTTCTTGGTGGGACTCTACCATTGTTACCCTCTTCTTATTCCTTCCTATGTGGACTTGCTAACCACCACCATCACCATCCTTTGTGGGTGGAAATCTTGGTACAACCGGGTGTAGATGTTTTCAGTAGAGCTTGAAGCCGTGTGGTGTTCGATTGTGTTTTCTGAGCCCAAAAATGTGGTATATTTGAGCCCCAAAATCCTTCAAATGGTATCAGAGCTTGGTTGGAGGAGATATATGTGATTTTCGGGAGCAAAAAGGGCCTAGAAATCGACCAAAAATGGAGCAGAAAATAGAGGAAGAAACTGCCCAGATTTTTCAATTTCTACGGGGACTGTATATTGCATTTTTCGGCCAAACCAGAGACCTTTTGGAGAACAGACACCATGACAAACTCAGCAGGCAAAGGAGAACATGGGTCGACGGCGCGTGTTGGGCACGAGTAGGCGAATCGCAGGAGCGTAAGGCCTACGCGCCACTCCTGTGGAGGTGCGTGGGGTCAGTTTTTGGTGGAGACTTCTTCAGGCAATTTTTCCAGGGCATCGAGGCGGACCCTGCGGTGTTGTCCTTTGGACGCTTGGGTGAGGGGTGTCGTTTTGTGTTGCCACGGTTGATGGAGACTTTAGGACGAATGGTGACGGTCTTAAAATGGTGAATTCCCAGCCCTCGATATTTACGGACCTTTAGACATGGTCTGCTCAGTATCGTGTTCTTTGCTTTTTATTATTGCAGTTAAAATTATTGTACAGAATAATTTATGTTTCGTATTAGAAGTCATCGTGTGGGGTGACGTTAGGTTTAGGGTTACCGTGAAGGGGTAACCATTGCCTGTTGCTAGACCTAGGAATTACTTATTAATTATTTTTCTTAAATTCTATGTGAATTAGTTGCCAATTAAATTTTTTCATTATTAGAATTGTACGTGACCTTAGGAAAGTTTACTTGACTATTTTGTGTGAACTATATCGGTACTTTACTTGTGGTTGTTGTTAGTTACATTTTGTGTCCTATGCATTTTTTGGTAAAATGACGACACATTTTGAGTTGTGCATGTTTTAATGAAAATTGTGATTTTTTTAATTTGGCAAAGCGAAAATGTTTTTCAGAAAATATTTTGATGGCAAATGTTGTCTAAGGCAAGTGCAAAAATTAAGTTATGTTCTAACTACAGTAATTTGGACATGGTTGAAATAGACTGTCTTATGAATGATAATAAAAGGTAAGATGATGAGAGTGGTGAGGCGAATTCTGTCCTTGGGTCGAGTGATGACCCTAATGCGGTTTATTGAGAGTAAACCTAATTACTACACGAGCATCTATGTATAACCCTTTCTGCATGTGTGATCACTTAATTCTGTTGCATGGTGATATATTACACCTTCAATATGTTTGATGTGTGTAATGATATGAATTAAAATGATCTTATTACTTTGTGTAATATGTTTGCATGCATAGTAGGTTGAGATCTATGGTATACTTTGTTTTGCTCTGTGAGTGGTGTAAGAGAGTGTGGTAGTGAGAAGTTAGAGGGGCAGCCATTTTCTCCTTCATCTTTGTGAGCCTGCGTGGTTTGTGAGATAATGTGAGGCAGCCTGTGGGGTTTTCTTCGTTCTCAGTGTGAACCTCTTTTGTGAGTGTTGTGAAGTAACCAACTCTTCCTTCTATTCTTTTTGTGAGTACCACCTTCACCCTTCCCTTTGGGGGATTAATCATTTGTGGATTTATTGAGCGTTGGTGAGTTGAGTAACCTTATGGTGCATGGGCTAATTTAAATTGAGCCCTAACCTTTGTGGTCGCCGAAAGGTGTTGATTTTCCATAGTAGATTTTGGGATGCATTAGTAGTGTGTGTTTGTATCTTTTGGCAAGGTGGAGTATAGATGCCTAGGGGTACATTGTGGTTTGTACTATGGGATATGGAGTGTTACATTTGGATCACGGTGGAGATGTGATCAAATGTTTGGAATCCTTTATCTGTAAGAGACCCTGATCAGGTGGAGTACGAGTGAGACACTTCTATCACTTCTGTTAGGTGGAGACCCATTATCCATTTAGATTGGAGGAGTGATGTGGTGATAGAGGATTATCCCGATAACTTAGGATCTATAGAGACTTACCAGTTAGACATGTGTTTTTTGAGTGATTAGTCTAGTGAGCATTGTGGGCGATGATGTAAGATATGTGTTCTCGAGGAGTGAGCAACACGGAATGAGATAGGATAAATGTGGTGGGATCTTCTTCGTAAAGTCATTTATGCATTTGTTACGTATGTGTTGGCCTGTTGATTGAATTGGTGTTAATCTATTGTTCTATGTGAACATGGTTGAAAAGGTCCGTGTTATCCTATATAATATCTCCATCGCATGTTTATTTGCTCTTGATTGATTGCTGTGATTATCTGCTTCTACTTGGGTGTTCTTGATCTTAGCCCTGGTGAGTATATGGAGCACGTATGGTATGTGTTTCAGGTTCGTAAGATGAAGTAAGGTCTATGAAACCAATTTTATTGGTTACCATGATTATGCAAGTATAAACTGTGTGTTTTGTTTGCTTGTACATTTATTAGGATCAAGGTGGAGATTTGTTGGGTTTTTTGATACCCAATAAATCCGGCTGATGATTTAAAATAGTTGTCGGATTATTTATCGACACCATAGACTTAGCTCGACTCGAAAACGATCTATACCTTTCGAAGGCCCAAGTTGGAGTTGGATTGGTGGTTTGTCTTGTTGGTGGTTTTGGATTATTGTTAGCCCATTACCTTAACCCATTTTGGAGGGATTCTTTGGCCCAATTAAATAACCTAATTTGCCCCCCATTTAATCCCCTATTCCCAATAGTTTCTAGTGTGCGTATGTTGTGTGTGCAAGAAAGGGATAAATGAGAGAGAGGCGCAACCACGAGAAAGAGAGGGGCAGCCGGCCATTTTTGGGAGATATTTCTTGGTGAGACTCTAACATTGTTACCCTCTTCTTCTTCCTTCCTATGTGGACTTGCTAACCACCACCACCACCATCCTTTGTGGGTGGAAATCTTGGTGCAACCGGGTGTAGATGTTTTGAGTAGAGCTTGAAGCCATGTGGTGTTCGATTGTGTTTTTCTCAGCCCGGAAATGTGGTATATTGGAGCCCCAAAATCCTACACGTCTGTTGCTAACATTTTCTTTCGTAGGCGATGAAATCGAGAGGTGGATGGATTTTCTCGTGATTCCACTGTAATATCCTTTGGCTGCTACTTTGAACTTACCTCTACATTGCTTGGAACACCACTGTTCCTTTAATTCTCAACCTCCAACACTAATCAACATCAATTATACCTATTAACATAAGTGCCCTATTTTTATTCATTCGAACGTCTTCACTAAATAATTTAAACATTATTATTCCTTTCTATGATAACATTTTCCCCTGTACCTCCTCTCTATCTAAAAAGGTCATTGAAAACACTTAGAATAAATAATTGTAATCTCCACACTTCAATATGTAGGAGTGGATGTTAATATATAGATGAGTTTGTTACAGGAGATTGACATGGACTAGAATACAAGAGAATGACATAAACTAGGATACAACAAGATATTCTCATGATTTGGACTTATTCGGTTGTTGATCAGATGTGGGATCTGCTGTCCAGGTGCAACTGTGATAGAGTCCTCAATACTCCTCGTCCAGTGCAACGAGGGGGTCCACACATTGAGCTTGGAACATAGTAGCTGAAACCGCGAGGACACGATGGGTTTTGTCAGAACATCAGCCAGCTGATCCTTGGTGGAAATGAATGAAATTGTCAGTGGTTTAGCGGCAACTTTGTCACGAACAAAATGAAAATCTATCTTGACATGCTTGGTCTGGGCATGAATGACAGGATTGGCGGACAAGTATGTAGCGCCTATGTTGTCACACCAAAGTGTTGGAGCACAAGGGAGTTTAACTCGCAAGTCACGAAGAAGATACTGGATCCATTGTAATTCAACAGCAGTATTAGCAAGTGCTTTGTATTTTGCTTCAGTACTTGATCAAGACACGGTTGGATGTTTGCGAAAACTCCAGGAAATTAAGTTCTTACCAAGAAATATACAATGGGCACCTGTTGAACGACGATCGTCGGGGCAACCATCCTAATCCGCATCGAAAAAGGCTTCAAGGTGGTGCTGTGACGATGACTTAGTGATGAGAAAGCCATGAGAAAATGTATGCTTGAGGTACTGTAGGATGCGCTTCACTGCCTGCCAATGTAGTTTGGTTGGGCGATGCATAAATTGGCACACACGGTTAACAGCAAATGCCAAGTCTGGCCGAGTGAGTGATAGATATTGCAGTGATCCAACAATACTTCGAAAAAGAGTAGTATCAGGGAAAGGATCACTATCATAAGTCGAGAGAGTGTGGGATGATGCCATAGGAGATGATATCGGCTTAGCGTCAAGCATCTTTGTTGTTTTCAGTAAATCAAGAATGTACCATTGTTGAGATAAAAGAAGACCCTCTGGTAGGCGTTTCACCTCCATACCGAGAAAGAAATTGAGATCACCTAGATCTTTGATAGCAAAATCTTTCCGCAAAAAGGGTAAGAAGCTCATCAATGGCAGTCGAAACCGAAGAGGTGATGATGATATCATCAACATAAATAAGAATGAAGACTGTCGTGGATCCAGCATGAAAAATAAATAAAGAGGAGTCAGCTTTGGATGCATGAAAGCCAAGTTGAAGTAAAGAAGAGCTCAACCGTGAAAACCAAGCCCGCGGGGTTTGTTTGAGGCCATAAAGTGCTTTGTGAAGTCGACAAACATGAGACGGATATAGGGGATGTGAAAAACCAGGCGACTGAGTCATATATACCTCTTCAGAGAGTGTCCCATGTAGAAAAGCATTTTGAATATCAATTTGGCGTATGGCCCAACCTGCTGAATAAGCTAGGGAGAGCACGGTATGTATAGTAGTGGGTTTAACCACTAGATTGTATGTTTCACCATAATCCAAACCAGCTAACTGATGAAATCCTTTAGCCACGAGTCATGCTTTATAGCGCTCAAGAGAACCGTCAGACTTTCTTTTGAGTTTGAACACCCATTTGCATCCGACTATATTTTTAGCTGCATGATTTGGAACTAGGGACCAGGTGTTGTTTCTAAGTAGAGCATTAAATTCATCTTGCATTGCAGCCCGCCACTCTGGTGATTTTAAGGCATTAGTGTAGCAGGTTGGTTCAACTATAGCAGCAGTTTCAACAAGTAAAGCCCGGGGAATGGGATATCGAATTGTACCATCTGTAGGTTGCCGAGGTCGGAACACGTTGGCACGGGACCTGGTGACCATGGAGTGAGTTCGGCTAGGTGCCGGTACTGGAGGAATCTCAGTGACAGGGGGGGCACAAGGCTGACCCAATGCTAATGTAGGGGAGGGAGGAGGGTGGAAACCAAGGACACCAGGTTTTGACAGGAAAGGAAGTAACGGTACTGGCAAAGTTGCAAGAGCTGGTGGAGAAGATGGGGGAGTAGACCTGCTACAGGAAGAGGCAAATGGAAAGGAGGATTCATCGAAGACGACATCCCGAGATATGTAAATTCGATTCATAGTAGGATTTAGACACCTGTAGCCTTTATGATGCATACTATATCCAATGACGACACAAGGAGAAGAACGAGGCTGCAATTTCTTTGTGTTATAGGGTCGAAGGTGTGGATAGCATGAGCACCCAAAGATTTTGAGAAAATTATAATCTGGACTGCATTTGTATAATTTTTCATAAGGAGACAAATTATTGAGCACAGCAGTGGGCATGCGATTGATAAGAAAACATGTGGTTTGACAAGCTTCATCCCAGAATTTCTTTGGTAAGGAGCTGTCGGTTAGGAGAGCAAGAGATGTTTCAATGACATGGCGATGTTTGCGTTCGGCGCAACCATTTTGTAAGTTGGTATGTGGGCATGACAAACGGTGATGGATGCCATGGGTTTGGAGATAAGTATGGAGGGATCGATACTCACCACCCCAGTCGGATTGTAAACATTTAATTTTAGTGTCAAATTGTCGTTCAACAAGTGCTTGGAATTTTATAAACGTAGGATAGACATCAGATTTGCATTGAATCGGATATAGCCAAGTAAATCGAGAAAATGCATCAATAAAAGAGACATGATATTTATTTCCAATATGTGAAACAATCGGTGGCGGACCCCATACATCACTAAAGACCAATTCTAAAGGAGACGAAAACACATGCGTAGAAGAAGGAAAGGGTAATTGATGACTTTTAGCCTGCAAACAAGCAGAACATATAGCCTTAGAGTTACTGGAAGACACAGGAATCCGGAACTTTGAGATAACACGCCGAACAGTTTGAAAGGCGGGATGTCCCAAACGACGTTGCTAGTTGACATTTGTTGTTTGCTCACTGACAAAGGCTTGTTTTATTGGACTGGAAGGAAGTTGATAGAGACCATTTTTAAGTGGCCCTTGAAGGATCACTTTCTTTGTGCTGCAATCCTTAATCACAAAATGAGAAGCATGAAACTCAAAAAATGCTGAATTTTCAAGAGCAAACTTACTGACTGAAAGAAGATTTTTTGAAATATGAGGGACATGAATGAGATGCTTTAAAACAAAAGATCGAGCAGAGGTAGAGAGAAGAGATGAGCCAATGTGATTAATGGACAAACCTGAGCCATCACCAATATGCATTTGGTCAGAGCCATTGTAAGGTTCTACAGACAGATTAAGATTGGAGAGAGCATTGGTCAGGTGATGGGTTGTACCGGTGTCAGGGTACCAATTTTCATCAGGTACAAGGTGTTGAGAAGTGTAATATGCTTGAGGAGGTTGAGAAGGAGCTTGTTGAACAGAATGATCAAATCTGGAGGGACAGTTAATGGCAATATGACCCAACTTGTTACAGACCTGACATGTAGTGCGAGAGCCAGTGGAGAAGGTACTAGTTGATTGGGAATGTCGACCCCTACCACGACTACGGTGGCCACGGCCACCAGAGGTATTATAAGAGGACTGTTGATATCTGCCTGGATTGGGATGATTACGAGAGGCCATATTGGCGGATGATATGGACAGATAAGTGGGAGTGTGATGTTGCTCGGGGCGCTGCTCATGTGCAAGAAGATGTGCATATAGTTCATCAAGGGGCAGAGGATCTACACGAGTTGTGACGGACGTGACAAAGGGATCATATTCGATCCCTAAACCTGCAAGCAGATAGGATACTGTTTCATAAGGGTTTAAAGGTTGTCTGGCAGCTGCAAGGGTGTCACTGAGAACTTTCATTTTTTGAAAATACTCACATATGGTAGAGGACCTTTTCTTCATGGTGGCAAGTTGATAGTGAGTGCGAGTGATACGAGCCTGAGATTGAGAAACAAACATTCGTTCAAGGGAGGGCCAAAGATCACGAGAAGAGGTGCAGTTCATGACATGAGATAGGATGTTTTCGGATAGGGAAAAGATGAGGGTACTGAGAATAATCTGGTCCTGTTGAGTCCATAGGATTTGGAATGGTAGTATCTGCGTTGGTAGTGGGCGTGGGATTGGGTATGGTGGAAGGTGGAGGTGGAGTAGTGCCATCAATGAAGCCATAGACATGTTGGCCACGTAGATAAGGAGTGACCTGGGCACGCCAAAGAAGGAAGTTCTCATGGGTTAATTTGATGGTGATCAGATGATGAATATTGGTGAGGCTAGTGATAGGAACATAGGTGGAATTAGGGTGTGGCTGTGGGTGGGTTTCAGCAGAAGATGAAGGTGGTGAAGACACGGGACTGGCCATTTGAGTAGAGAAGAGACGTAGGTCTTGGTGGCTCTGATACCAACTTAAAATAAATAATTGTAATCTCCACACTTCAATATGCAGGAGTGGATGTTAATATATAGATGAGTTTATTACATGAGATTGACATGGACTAGAATACAAGAGAATGACATAAACTAGGATACAATAAGATATTCTCATGATTTGGACTTATTCGGTTGTTGATCAGATGTGGGATTCTGCTGTCCAGGTGCAACTGTGATAGAGTCCTCAACAAAAACAACCAAAATCACCGCAACATTTGATTATACAATCACAACCTCATCAACACCATCATCTTAATTTTGACAAACATACTTATGAGAAATTGCATAAAGTGATATGCTCTCTTTACTAATGCCTTGGTCAATTCTTTCGGTGAATTTACTTTACCCTACGAGAAATATTAAGTAATTAGAATACTCATTCAGCAAACCTTATAGAAGATATTCCCATCTAGATTTCTAATAATTTCATGGGACATTTCTATAATATATTTTAAAAGAAAGAGAATGTGAAAAATACATCTGTCGACCAGAGAGTCAATTACTTGTAGGTGCCTTTTTTGAGAGGAAAATGATCTCATTTGCATAGAATTCATCAAACCTTAAAAATACTGCAGCGGTTCTGGTACACACCCCAACACAACCTTACGCAATGAAAGATTGAGTTTCTCCCATAAAATTGATTCTGGGTTGTCATAATTATGGCTGGAACGAGAAGAAAGAAATTTAAGCTGTAAGTCTTCCAATTTTTTCTCCAATTGTTCAATTCACTTGTTTCTGCATGAATTTTTCTAATGTTTATAATTTTCCTGAAAAACTGAACCACTCATGTCATAATCGAGTTAGGTTTGGGTAATTTTTTAATTTTGGTTTTAGTCTGATGAGATTTCATGCTGTCAATTAATGTACACCAAAACAAAATCTTGGAAATTTTAAATGCAAAAACTCTTGAAATAAATATTGTCCGTCTTCGAATGTACCATTTAATGTTTCATGTTAATTTAATTTGAGTGCCTAAAGAGGATGATGTTGGATAAATCTTTGTTGAAACTGAAGTTTTTAAGGCTTTATTTTGTATTCTGAGACTGTTACGGGGGTAAATTCATTAATTCCATTGTATATTTTTAGCTGCTCTAAAATGTGATCACTTCTGTATTTGGAGAAAAGAAAGATAAATTAGTTAGAACTTTAGAGGGGAAATTACATTATAAAGATGTATTTGAATTGAGGGTTTTTTTTTTTTTTTTAATGACCTTCGAATCTTATCTTTAAACTCTTATGATAGTTTGGTTTGGGAAGTGAGTCAAATTCCTTGATCATGAGACAAAAAAATAAAATAAATAGAGAAAAACAATGTAAAATTAATTAGGATGGTCAAAGTTACAATTATATTGAATTTCTAAATCCTTCAAATCCCCAGGTATCACCGGAAAAATATTACCTAAACCAACAATTGTATTCTTTCTACAAACCACAGTGAACAAGAAAAACTAGGATGCTAGGCTCAAATTTTTCCTCTAGAAAACCCTTAGTGAAGTTCCAAGAAAGGGAAAAAGAAGACATCAATTCATAATGAATGTATGCTAAAAGCCAGACCTAAAATTGCTTCAAAGTTTCTGATGCCCAAGTTATTTATTTCACCAAATTCCTTGTCATTTTAGAATGTGAAGATCATTTGGCATCTCCTGTATCAAATTCAATTTGGACGAAAAGTGTGCAAAAAAATTGAAATTTGATCACATTAGTCCCTTTATTTAGGCGAGATTCACTCCGCCTATTTTGAAAATCGTAGCAAGTTGCTTCCTATTTAGAAGAGGTCCACAGTCTATTTATTTGGGCAAGGTTCATTCCGTCGTTGTCGAAAGTAATGCAAGGTTTCCCATTTAGGCGAAGTTCACTCTGCATGTAAGATTATAGCTTAAATGAAATATTCAAATGAAATTGCGATGTTCTAAGATAATTGCGTAAGACGAATGAAGCAAGCTTACTAACTTTAGCAATGAGTGCAATAACAAACTAATTATGGTATTTCGTATATTCACACACAAGTCAATGAACTTGAAATATAATGACGAAAAATGACGAACACTGCATAATACAAAAAAACATATGCGAAGAGGACGTCTATTCAATACAAGAAAATACGTTAGAAAACTACAAGGCTAACCTACTCCTGAAGATGTTCGAAAGAAAGATCCTATTGGTAGTAGTGGCCTTGTTTGTCAGAGTTGCAGAAGACAAAGTTTGGTGGGAGGTGGCGACATGACCGGAGCATCGCCAATTGGAAGAGGGGGCTCGGAAGAGATAGATTCACGTGTATCGTCCTCATAAGCCTCAATAAAAATTAAGTTCCATTCTAAATGGAAAGCTTTAATGATACCAAGAACTCCTGTCTCCCATTCTTGCAGGCAGTGGCTTCGCAAGCTTTTGATTCCACCATGCTAGACTCTCCTACGACAACCCTCGATTCATAAGCTTCCATCCGACTGCGAAGTTCTGCACTTTCCTTCTTAGAGTCTTCGAGGTCCCATTTTAGCTCTTGCAGCCAGAAGCTTCCGGCAAGCATGTTTAATTTATCCCTCAGTCTTTGCAGCAGATTCCTCAATATTTTTCTTGGCTCGCTCCTGATCCTTGGAAAGTCTTCGAACATCAGCCACTGTCAGCCTCACTGGCAGCCAGTTCTGCAGCATCGCTAAACCAGGTCCTTTTGCCTCATCCCTTCTTTCTCGGAATCCTCAACCCTCCTCTAAAGCTCCTCGCATCTTTTCTCCAAGCCCTCCATGTTCTCTTCCAGTGAAGCAGCTCATGGACACACACCTCATATTCTTTCTGTTGGTCTAGGTGCAGTACAACTGCTCTTAAGAGGTGAACATCAATCAATTTTTCCTCTCTATTGAAGTTGCTCCACCAACTGCTCTCTAGACTTGTTGAAGCATAAATAAGTGGATATTGTAGATCAGGAAATGAATTTAGGGATAGCTAAGAGAATATTGGCATCTAATTCCTCCTTATGATGAGGATTGAACGTAGACTTCACATCTGGTCTCTTAGTGAGCTGATCCATTGTGGATCATGCGTACCTCTTAAGGTCAAAGGGAGCAGTTTTTGAAGCCAACATAATTCTTTTTACAGAGTAGATATATTCTAAGGTGGAACTGGCTGAGGAACACTTGAAATAGACTCCGGACCAGACTCTGGGAAGAGTGGTAAAGGCATCAGTAGAAGACCTGATAAGTGTGTTTTTATACACTTATTAGGCACTTTCACGAGCTATTTACTGAATAAATTGAGTGGATTCCTATTCATAATTGTGTAATTATGGTGTTTGTAGGCCAAAATTTCAAGTTGGTGGATAAATGAGCTAAATGAAGGAAAAGAGGACCAAAAGCACAAAAACATGATTTTGGGGACCAAGATGTACAAGTGTCGAAATTTGAGGACCGAGGCTGCAATTTTCACTAGGTTTTGTTTGGAAAACCTGATTTGGGGCAGATTGTAGGGGGGATTTTGCTTTTTTCATTTTTTGCTTTCTCCTGGGACGTGTGCCTAGGGATGGCAACGGTTCGGTTCGGGGTCGGTTCGGCCAAAACCATAACCGCACCACCAATTTTTTGGCCATACCATAACCGCACCATAATCACGAAAGTTGGTTCAGTTCGGTTCGGTTTATATCTCGATTCGGTGCGGTTCGGTTTGTTTAATAACCACGAAAATAAATTATTTTTTATAGGTCCAATCGTCAACTTGAAAAAAAAATAATTTACGAAAAAAGTCAATGAAAGTTAATAGTACTAGATATAAAATTATATATAGAGCCAATTTTTGTTTCTCATTTTCTTTTTCTCATTTTATATACGCACTACACATGGTCAAGTGAACTACGGACATTCAATACAGTAAAAATGAAAATGGTAATATACTTACCCTTGACTCATGAACTAAAACTATTCGTGTAAGCAAAATGCAAGAAAAATTCAAATACTGAAAAAAGTATTTATAATGTCAAAGTTGCAATAATTAATATATAGCGACATCTTATTTTAAATTATAAGCAAAAATAAAATGTTTACAATAATCAATTATTCAAATCATGTTTGTGTTAGAAGACTCGATTTTCCTTAATTTTTTACAATAAGATGAAAAGAGAATTTATAAAATTACTTTTGAATTTATTAGGAATAACTCAATTTTGCTTTATTCTTTGGTACAGTTAGAAAATCTTGAAACTTCTTCATGCCAACTTTGTTATCAGTTACCACCCACTGCACTTAATTTTAGTGCAATCCTAGCCATTGAATTCCTGACAATCTATAAAAGGGAAAATCATTACCGTAGATGACGATTCTTTCACCCATAAATACGGTAGAGCCAAAAAAAGGAAAAAAATTTCGCTTCTACTCTCCAACTCATTATTTGAGTAATAACTTGATATCTAACCTTTTAAGTAGAAAATTAATAGTTATTTACACAATATTCTCAATATGAAACATTTAAATTTATATAAAATTATTCTGTAAGCCTCACATATACAAGTTTGTTGAGTTGTATTTTGTTTCCGAACTTGAATCGATGCTTAAATATCTAAAATAAGTTATGTTTAGTTATGGATAATGATATATAATCCTTATTTGACGGTAATTAAAATCAAAATTTTAATAGATTTTGATAGAAATTAATGATATGTGTGGTCGAAAAGTTGTGGGATCCATAAAATATTTGATTAAAATTAGTTGTTCACTACACCAAAAAACACCATTTGCAACACATAAAAGGCAACACTTGGTAGTTAAATGTTGCCAAATGGATCTATCGCAACATTTTAATACATGAATGTTGCTATTGCTTAACAAAATTGAGCTTTAGCAACATTTTTTAAGTAAATGTTGCTAATGTTGCCTTTTTGCAACGTTTTTTTAGTGTTGCAATTTTTTTATTTTTCGCAACGTTTAAAAAACGTTGCGATAGACAAAGCTTTTTGCAGCGTTTATAAAACGCTGCGAAAAGTGTCTTTTGCAGCGTTTTTTAAACGCTGCGCAAGAAACATCTTTCGCAACGTTTTTTAAACGTTGCGAAAGATGCTTCTTTCGCAGCGTTTAAAAAACGTTGCAAAAGATTTTTTCACATTTTATTTTTAATTTTAAGTATAAGTTTCGCAACATTCGTTTTAGAAAACGTTGCCAAAAGTCTCGGCTCCCTTCTAAATTGGATTCAACACTAACCCTATCTACTCTCTGCCTCTCCTCTCCTCTCCGCTTCGCTTCTCCTCCGCAGCTCCTCTCGCCTCTGCCTCTCCTCTCCTCTCCTCTCATATCATCTCCGCCTCCGCCTCTCCTCTGCCTCTTCTCTATCGTTTGAAATTATGATTTGAAATCATAGGTGGATTCTCGACGGGTTTGACGCCGAGCAGATTTGGCAGCAAGTTAACCTGGAAGCCCAGCCCCTGCTCCTCTCCCTCCACCACAATATCAAACACTTTGATAAAAACCCTGAAGAGATTGAGAAACGATTCGACTTGGGGAGAGAGACCTTTAGGGAAAATCGAAAAGAAGAGACTGACGATGGGAATGGGGATGTGCTTAGTTCGTCTTTTTTTTTTCTTTTTTGAAATTGGGCTGCCTACCATTGCCCTGGTAAGTAAATTCTGCTGCTGTTATTGTTATTTTATGTTATTTGGTGTTTGCTAGGAAAGTGTTTGATTTATAGTGTCAATGAGATTGTTCTGTAGTTGTGACACTTGGTTTTGACGAAATTAGACTATTCCAATCTGAGATACCCAACGCTCGTGTTTGTTCCTCCAATTTTAGCTCTAATTTATTTCCAGTTCAACTGTCTACATTCACTTCTCGGTTGCTCATTTTCATCTTCTTTGTTTGGCAGAGAGAATGTGGCAATGCTGAAACGGTGCTCTAATTTATTTCCATGTTTATATTGTGATGTTCCATGTACTGGTTACTTGAGTAGTCAAGGTGTGCTTTGATTTATTTTTGGCTTTCATTCTCTGTCATTGCAATTTGTTCTGAAATTTATCTCAATGGGATTTGCTGATATCAGAAGACTGTTAAGAATGGTATGTATTAAAAATTATCCTGCCTGCCCCTTAGTCTCACCTGTTCTAACACAGCTTGTAGTTCAAATTTACAGCATTAATGATTCTGCTTCCGATTGTTCTAGGATGTGACTATGAAGGTTATATCTTTCTCTCAGCAAGGGCCTCGTGCAATATGTGTTCTCTCTGCTAATGCAGAGGCTCCAACATGTGATACAAGAAAAGGAGGAATTGTTAGAAAAGCTTCAGATGAGAGTGAATGAAGCAGGAAATAAAGCTAAAGATCTTAAACTTTCATTTGAAAATTTGTGAGGTAAGCTAGTATATTATTGTCTTATTAAATTTCGAGTTTTACCAATTTTATGATATATCACTGTCTTGCTGTTGTTTTTTCATGTAGAGTCGGCAAAAACTGAATTTGATGCATTAGCAAAAGCAGAGCGCATGCTAATGATGATTGAGAAAAATCTACATGATGCAGAAGCGGTACATTTCCTTTATCCAATGCATTTGTTGATTTATTATTTCCTTTCTTTTGGCCATTTCATAATTTTTTTGAAATTGGAATATCCCACTCTTATCCAGGAAAAGAAACATTTTGAGAATGTCATGAGCAACCAAGTTCTTTCTTACCTCAATAATGCAGAGGCAGAGTATCGGGAGTTCGAACATAAGTGTAAGGTGCATCTCTTATCCTGCCCTGGAATATAAGTTAGTACTAATGTTTCATATATTTTTTATATTTTTTGAGTTCTAACAAGGGTGACTTGTCAAAATGACTCACTTTCTTGGGTCAATAAACTACATCTGTGCTATGTAGCACATGATATACTTATGCATAGCCATGAATTATTTTGTAACCTGTACTTCGGAACCAAAAGTGTTGCATCTGTGCATATCATCTTCCAATACCTTTTCTCCCGTCTTGTACTCTTCTACAATTTGGTTTTATTACATTCTGTAAACACTTGGGTAGATGCTTCTACTTTATACTTTCATGCAGGAGTTTTTCTATTGAAAGCTTCGTCTTCTCTGTTATTTCTATTCCACATTAAATTAGTTAGTATTTCTTCTGACATTAAGCAATTATAAATAAATTTCCAGCAATACCTGATGCTAACTTCATGGTGGAATCACAGGAAAACCGCCGGAAAGCTTCAATTATCTGCCCTGAGAGCGAGATCGAAGCTTTAGGGGGCTGTAGTGAGAGCAATCCAGAGCAACTCAGTGCTCAACTAAGCAGGATGAATCAAAGACTTCAGCGTGAGAGCCAGAGGTACCAATTTGACATGTTTTGTTTTATCTTCAAAAACTTGATGAGCTTTTTATTTAAATGAGGTGTTCCCTACTGCAGATTTCCAGAATCCATCGAGGATCTCAGGATGTTGTACCAAAAAAGGAGCGTAAAATCCTAAGGAAACGGCAAAATTACCAAGCCTTTCGAGATAAACTAGAAGTAGCTCAATCCTTCTTCCTTTCTCTTGGTTGCTTGGAGATAAATATTCTCATTTAAATTTGCCATTTTCAATAGTATCCAGTTAAGTAATTACCGTTCCCACTCTGGAAACAGATGCCTGAGTGCTCATTTTACCTATGTATTCTCATTTTCCTGAAGTCATGACAGACATTATCATGCACGCCTTGAGTTATCTCAGTAAGTGATGATAGTCACTTGAGTTAATTTTTGCCGCTTGGCCAGTTCAAATATTTTGTTTATGTTAGTCATTCTCTATATGTCCGTGTTTTTTTGTCATCAACCTTGTATTTGATGTCAAAATGCTTTTGTTATTAAGATTTATTTGTAACATCTACACGTGCCTTCTCTCCCTCAGTACATGTATGCATTTCCTATTAAGTGCACGGAAGTAATTCTTGGTGATGATAAGGAGACTGTTCTTGAAATTCGAGATTCATATTCTATGTTTTTGTCCTTGTATTTTTGCTTTCATACTCATTTTTTAAGATTATTAATGTTTATATACCTTCCTTTTACAGCCCAAATGGAACAATGCTCTCCTGGAGATGTTCATAATCGACTATGTTGGAAATTCCCCTTATATTTCCTGTTCCCCATCACTTTGTCACCAAAGACTCGACCCGATAGACAATTTTTTGATTTTGTCTTCAGATGGCCTCTATAAGTACTTCACAAATGAAAAGGCTGTTTCTGAAGTAGAATGGCTCATGACTACGTTTCCTGAAGGCGATCCTGCTCAACATCTTGTCGAAGAATTTTCAACATCTTGGAAATATACTATCAAACTGATAAGAGTTCTTCAATTTTTTTAGAAAAAGTTCATATTGGTTGTAAGCCTACTGTGGCCCAACTACTTTCTTCCAGTTTCATTGTTGAAATATTAGTAACTGCTCCTTCAACTTGTTCTATCAGATTGATTGTTCTTTCAGTTAGCTATTCGAATTTTGTATTGATTCAAAAATTTATAATGAAATTATCAATTTTTATGCAATTTCAAAATGTGTTCACAAAGTGTTATTTTTAATTTTGTGGGTCAATTACTTAATTACCATAATTGTAAAAAAAAAAAAAGAAAAAGAAGGTCTACCGCAACGTTTAAAAAACGCTGCAAAAGGGTCTACCGCAACGTTGAAAAAACGCTGCAAAAGGGTCTACCGCAACGTTGAAAAAACGCTGCAAAAGGGTCTACCGCAACGCTTAAAAAACGCTGCAAAAGAGTCTACCGCAACGTTTAAAAAACGCTGCAAAAGAGCTTTTCGCAACGGTGAATAAACGCTGCAAAAAGTCTTCCCTCAACGGCAACACCGACCTCCGCAACATTTGGAAAAACGCTGCAAAAGGTCTTTTGCAGCGTTTTTTGGCCGCTGCAAAAGCCCTTTTTTGGTGTAGTGGTTGACTTTAACTTAAATTAAAATTAGATTTTAAATCCTAACAAATACGGACATAACATTATTTATACTTAACATCAATGTAGGCGGTAATGGACCTACACATTTATTTATCATCAATTTTAGATTTGTGACCTCGAAATAATCTGTGACCTACAGAATTTTTAATCTGTGACCGATAAAAAAATTGTGACCTATAAATATTTTGATAAGCTATGACCTAAAATTATTTTTAACTAATTAATAAGATATTTGTGACCAAATTGCACAATTAAATATTTAATTAATTAATAAAAAGTAAAAATTTGATTTTTACAATTTTAAAACTTTAGCACCTGATTTTTGCAAGTGTCAAAGTTAATACCTGATCTATGAACTTTTCCATTTTAATTACGTGTAGGGTATATTGACATTGAATTGGGCTACTGGGCTTGGGTCATTGGGTTAAAGTTTAGTTAATATTAATTGGGCCAAAATTTTGGAAAGTCCAAAAAAAAAAAAATGCCCAATTAATTTTGAGAAATAAAAATGGAAAGCTCATTTGTCCAATTTTTTTTTTTTTTTAATGGGTAATCGGTTCGGTTCGGTTCACCATAGTTAAATACCATACCCGCCCCTAAATGAAGCGGTTCGTTAAAATCAAAACCATAACCGCCTCATTGCACCATCGGTTGGGTTTTTTTCGCCCCATTCGGTTCGGTTAACCGCGATGTTCGGTTTTCACAGTTCGAATTGCCATCCCTACGTGTTCTGTCAAATTTGTAATGTATTGGTATAAATATTCTCTCTCTCTCTTTTTTTTTTTTTTTACCATATGTATAAAATGAGCTAAGTTTATTGTGTTGCAATTTATGATGTAGCTTAACCTAAATTTTATTAATATGTATATATTTTAGTTATTGATGCTTACATTTGTGTATTAAGTATTGTGTTGCATTTCCCTCATTTATTGGGCCAATAGATGAATGAGTTAGGTGGTTTGTGCAATTATTGAGAAATTGTTGTGCTTTCTAGATCTAGATAATTAATGTCCTAGGTTGTTTTAGGTGATAGATATATATTCGTAACCGTAGGTGACCCTTTGAGTTATTTTTCACCACCATTTAATGCAATTGGTTAGTTTTTTATCAACATAGAGATATTGTGGATAAACTTGATCGATTAGGGTTAATTTCACTCGAGAGAGATAATTAACTAAAATTGGAGAATCGAGTCTAACATTGTATTTTGGTGATTTGCATTTTCGTGATATTGTTGAGATATTAATGTAACGAAGGTTAACCGAAGTCGTAAATTCCAACCCATTTGAAATCTAAAAATCCTACAACTTTCGCAATTGTTATTTTAAAGTTAAATCATTTTCTTTTCAATTCTAATTTCTAAGAGTTTAATTGTGTGTCTTTTTCGGTAAATTGAATCAATTCTCTTGTAATTGGAAAAACACTCTTCGAGGGATCGATTCGGACGTAAAAATTCCATTTTTCTACTTGATCGCGACCCCGTGTACTTGCGGTGTATATTTTTAGCGGACAAGTTTTTGGTACCCTTGCCGGTAAGTGTTTTAATATGATTACTAGTTTAGTTGTTATTCATTTTAACGTTTTTTATTTCATTTTACGCATTTAGTTTCTATTGTGAGGTTGACTTCTAAATTGTTGTTTTCCTAAGTCTTTGATTGTGTATAAATCGATCGCGAAGTCTCGATCTTGTTGAATTTGATCCGGATATTGAAGAGACTTTTCAAAGAAGGTTAAGGGAACAACAAGAAGTGAGAAGGCAACAGCTTGAGATGGAATGACAAGGATGTAATGTTGACCCTAATGTTCAACCCGAACATGTTCTTAGGGATGACGTTCCTCCGGGTTTCAATAATCAAGCGGGTAGGATCCAAAATCCCATGGTAAATGAGGAAGACATGTTATTTCAGGATTTCTTGAACCGTCCTATGGTGGAAAATCAATCGGGTATCATATATCCTTCTTATGGGCATCCAAACTTCCAAATTCAGCCCGATGTTATTAATCTTTTCTCCAACACCAATCCTTCTATGGGAGAATCGATGAAAACCCACATGCTCACATTGCGCGGTTCGTAGAAATTTTTAGCAACTTCAATTATGAGGGTGTGAATGTGGAGTCTATCCGGATGAGGTTATTTGTTCACACTTTAAAAGACAAGGCAAGAGAGTGGCTTGACACTTTACCGAGGGAAGTATTACTGGTTGGGCGGAATTGGTACAAAAATTCATAAACAAGTTCTTTCCACTCGCTCGTGTGGCTATTCTCAAACACTATATAACCACCTTCCAACAACTTGACACGAAAATCTTTCATGAGGCTTGGGAGAGGTTTAAAGACATGTTGAGTAAGTGCCCAAATCATGGGATTACTATAGCACAACAAGTCCAATATTTCTATGCCGGTTTGACTCCTTCTTACCGTTTAAATGTGGATTCATCTTCAAATGGGTCAATCCAAAATAAAAGCATCTGGGAAGTATATGAATTATTTGAAGTCATGAGTGAGCAAAGTGCTATGTGGCCGGATAGACGTGTGCAAATAGGAGCTAGTGGATCTCGTGAGAGTGAAGCATATTATCTAGTTTTAGCGAAGATCGATTCTCTAGCAAGAAAGGTAGAATGGCTTTCTACATCTACATCTGGCTCTCAGTCTACTCATATGATACAATCTCCGCCCATTTGTAATATTTGTGGAGCAAATCACCCAGATCCGAGTTGTTCATTAATAGCTGGTAGTTCGGTATCCACCGAGCAAGTGGCATATGCTCAAAACTTTCAACACCAAGGGTACAATCTTTACTCTCAAACTTATAACCCCGGTTGGCAAAATCACCCAAACCTCTCTTATGGGAACAATCAAAATGTGCTAAATCCAAGGCCACAAGAGAAGAAAGAAGGTTGGGAAGAGGCTATTGCTAAGTTGGCGAACCATCAATTGAAATATCAAGAATGCAATTATGCTTCTTTGAAAAACTTTGAACATCAAGTGGGACAAATTGCCAAGCTTCTCCCCGAAAGGCAACAAGGGGCGTTGCCTAGTAACACCGAAACAAATCCAAGAGAGAATGGGCAAGCCATTACTATTAGAAGTGGGGTTCAATTTCCTGAAATTACGGTAGTACGCCCAAAGGCTCAAGACAACAAGGTACCAATTGAAGAAGACGAGGCTGTGCAAGAACAGAAGGTAACTGATGAAGAAAGTAAGAAAGATGAACCAGAGCCATCAACATCAAATGCTCCAACACCGATCAAGGCCTATATGCCTCATATTCCCTTTCTACAAAGGCTCCAAAAGCATATATTGGATGTTCAATTTGGTAAATATTTGGAGGTGTTCAAGAAGCTACACATAAACATTCTGTTTGCCAATGCGCTAGCTCAAATGTCGAATTATGCCAAATTCAAGAAGGACATTCTTTCAAACAAAAGGAGACTCGAAGAACATGAGACAGTAATGTTGATGGAGGAGTGTATCACCATTCTTCAAAACAAACTACCACAAAAATCAAAGATCTAGGGAATTTTACTATTCCATGCACTATTGGAAATTTAAGTTTTAGTAAAGCTCTGTTCGATCTTGGGGCTAGAATTAATTTAATGCCCTTGTCTATTTTCAGAAAACTGGGAATGGGAGAAGCTAAGGCCACCATCGTATCATTGCAATTGTCATATCGATAAATTAAATATCCTCGGGGTGTCATTGAGGATGTGTTGGTCAAAGTAGACAAGTTCATCTTTTCGGATGATTTCATTATTCTTGACATGGAGGAGGACCATGATTCCTATTATTTTGGGACGACCATTTCTTACCACCGGTCGAGAATTGATTGGTGTACAAGAGGGGCAACTCATTTTGAGAGTGCAGGATGAACAAGTCACATTCAACATATTGAAAGCCATCGAGTACCCGTCGGAATCTGATTTATGTCTTCGAGTGGATGTTATTGATCATGTGGTTGCCGACTCTTTTTACGGGCTTTCTAAGGATCCTCTTGAAACATGTCTTGTGCTTTCTTTAGATATCAAAGATGGGGATCCAGAAGTTAAGTGCATGACACATTATTTGAGGGCTACACCTTCTGACTCTTACAAGAGGACGCCACATTTTGAGGATTTGGAAAAGAACTCTTCACCACCACTACTATCTCTTCAACGAGCCCCTGTACTTGAATTAAAGCCTCTTCCATCTCACTTGTGGTACGCCTAAGGGAGACTCATCCACACTTCCGGTTATCATCTCCACTTCTTTAAGTGAGATGGAGGTAGAGAAGTTACTTCGGGTCTTGAGGGAATACAAGGAGGCCATCGGGTGGACGATTGCAGATATTCGGGGAATTAGCCCTTCAATATCCATGAACAAAATCCTTATGGAGGATGATTTTAAGCCATCGGTAGAGCATCAAAGGTGATTGAATCCGAATATGAAAGAAGTGGTGAGAGCCAAGGTCGTAAAATGGCTTGATGCAGGCATTATATATCCAATTTCAAATAGTCCATGGGTGAGTCCCGTTCAAATTGTGTCAAAGAAAGGAGATATCACGATGGTTGAGAATGAGGATAATGAACTTATACCTACCAGACCCGTGACTGGTTGGAGAGTATGTATTGATTACTGTAAGAATAACAATGTTACTAGAAAGGATCAATTCCCTCTTCCTTTCATTGATCAAATGCTTGAACGGTTGGCGGGATATTCTCACTATTGCTTTTTAGATGAGTATTCGGACTATAATCAAATTTCAATAGCCCCGGAGGATCCAGAGAAAACTACATTTACATGCCCATACAGTACATTTGCATATAGAAGGATGCCCTTTGGCCTTTGCATCGCATCCCCTACTTTCCAACGGTGTATGATGGCTATCTTCCCAGACATGGTAGAAAGATGTATTAAGATCTTTATGGATGATTTCTCGATGTTTAGGGCCTCATTTGATAGATGCTTGAGAATTTTGGATATGGTGCTAAAGAGATGTGAGAGACTAACTTGGTGCTTAATTGGAAAAAATGCAATTTCATGGTCCAAGAAGGCATAGTTCTTGGCCATCGGATTTCTCTTAAAGGGATAGAGGTTGACAAGGCAAAAATTCAAGTAATTGAGAAATTACCTCCACCAACCTCGGTGAAGGGGATTAGAAGTTTTTTGGGACATGTCGGATTTTATCAGAGATATATCAAGGATTACTCAAAGATCACAAAACTATTTTGCTCCTTGCTCGAGAAGAACTTTACCTTTAATTTCTCCCAAGAGTGTCTCCATGCTTTCAACACTCTTAAAGAGAAACTCATCACAACTCCTGTCATTTCAGCTCCAGATTGAAATCTTCTATTTGAGCTTATGTCCGACGCTAGCGATTATGCCATTGGAGCGGTATTGGGGCAAATGAGAGATAAAATCTTGCATGTTATCTATTACGCTAGCCGGACCTTGACCGATGCTAAATTGAATTATGCTACTACCGAAAAGGAGATACTCACTGTGATATTTGCATTTGATAAGTTTCAGTCCTACCTCATTGGCTCCAAAGTGATTGTCTATACCAATCACTCGGCCCTCAAGTATTTGTTGGCAAAGAAAGATGCCAAGCTAATGTTGATTAGATAGGTACTCATCTTGTAAGAATTCAACTTAGAAATTCGAGATAAAAAAGGGACTAAAAATCTTGTTGCCAATTATTTGTCTCGACTTGAGCAAACAAATGAAGTGGTGGATGGGGAGATAAATGAGGTATTCCCCGATAAACAACTCTTGCAAATCATGCTTCTACGAGTCACTCATACTCCATGGTATGTGGACCAGGTGAATTTTCTAGCTAGTAGCATCACTCATCCGGGCCTTTCTTAGAAACAAATGAAGATGTTCTTTGCTGACATCAAGCATTATTTTTAGAAAGATCATTTTTTGTTCAAACGGGGCCCAAATCAAATTATTTGGAGATGTGTGCCAGAAGATGAAATGGAGCAAATACTTGAGCAGGGTCATTCCTCTCCATACGGTGGTCATTTTGGTACCGTGAAAACCACATCTAAGGTACTTCAATCCCATTTCTATTGGCCTACATTATTTAAGGATGCTCATACACTTGTCTCCAAGTGCGATAGATGCTAACGAAGTGGTAATATTTCCAACTGCAATGAAATTTCGTTGAATTCTATATTGGAGGTGGAGATTTTTTATGTGTGGGGTATTGATTTTATGGGGTAATTTCCTTCTTCATTCTCGAATCAATACATATTGGTGGTGGTCAACTATGTGTCAAAATGGGTAGAAGCGGTAGCTTTACCTACTAATGATGCTCGAGTGGTAGTAAATTATTTAAAGAAATTTTTTTTCTCTTGTTATGGCACCCCAAGCCATCATTAGTGATGGAGGTAAACGTTTTTGTAATCGCCTCTTCGACTCACTATTGATAAAAAATGGAGTGAAGCATCGTGTGGCCACCCCTTATCATCTCCAAACTAGTGGCCATGTTGAAATTTCGAATTGGGAGTTGAAGAGAATTCTTAAGTTGACGGTGGGTACCTTAAGAAAAGATTGGTCAAAGAAATTGGATGATACATTATGGGCTTACCGTACTACTTTCAAAACACCTATTGGTATGTCTCCATATCGGCTCTTATTTAGGAAAGTGTGTCACCTCCCGGTCGAACTCGAGCATCGGGCCTATTGGGCTATCAAAGCATTGAATTTTGATGAAAATTTGGTCGGTGAGAAAAGATTGCTTCAATTGAATGAACTTAATGAACACCGCCTTGATTCATATAAGAGTGCCCAGATCTATAATGAAAAGACAAAGAATGGCATGACAAGCACGTTGTGAAGCGGGGAGTTATTTGTTGGGTGACAAGTTCTTCTCTACAATTCTCGACTCCGATTGTTCCCCAGAAAGCTCCGCTAAAGATGGTCGGGCCCTTTCACTATTGCTAAAATTTTTCCACATGGAGCGGTTGAACTTCATCACGAAGAAAATGGGAACTTCAAGGTTAATGGGCAATGATTGAAACCATACTTTGGAGGCGATTTTTCAAAGGAGAAGTCATCCATTCCTCTTGCCAATCCGGAGTTAAGTAGCCTTATAGTCGAGCTAAGGACTATAAACCAGCGTTTGTTGGAAGGCAACCCAACCTTCTTACCCTTATAACGTTTTGTTATTACTTGAGATTAATACTCTTGTTAATGCATTTTTGAACTAATATCATCCTTTTGTAGGTCATAATTTATGAACTCCTAGCCACCCATGGATCTCAACAAATCTGGAGTACATCATATACAAGGTCATGAGTCAAGAATTCATTGCAAGCATCCTTCAACGAACATTCAACCAGGGAAGTGTCACTAACCATCTTTCCTTACTTTATATTGTTCTTGTACACATTGAGGACAATGTGTGATTTAAGTTTGGGGGTGATTGTACTTGAATTGATAATTTTGTGTTGACATGTTAGATAGCCTTGCCGGCTTAGGATTGCTTGATATTTAAAATTGTTATTGATTCATGAGCTATGCATGACCAAATATGCTATTTGTGCCTAAATGTTTTTAAAAAATTACTTGTCCATGTGAGATCTTGAGTTACTTCGAGCACAATAGTCATGATTAATTGTTATCTAGATGTGGACATTTTTGGATTGATGGAAAGATTTTTGAATTGGTTGAACTAGGTTGTGAGTCGTGCATAAATTTTTGTCAATCATATATTCTCTTCTCTTTCAGTTTACCACATTGTGAGATAAGTTTGGGGATGGTCTAGCCAGTGAAGGATACTATCTAGAGTGTGTAAGTCCATGCATGTTGAAAAAAAATATTTGTGTGGAGTGTCTTTTGCCAAGTATATGCTAGGGATCCAAGCCATGTTAAGTTGTGCTTAAAAGAATGATATTGCACTTGTTGAATCTTGGGCCTCACTTCGTAGCCTTTTTTACTCGAGTTATTAAGTCCGTTGGGGTATCTCAAAATCCGATACCCTTTGGTCTAAACAATTGGGGAGCTATCGACCTAGAGCTCGCTACAAAGGTCAAGAAGAAAGCTTAAGGGAGTTAGGTAAAAACATAAGATTTGACTAAAAAAAAATTGTTGTTATTGTGCAATTGTATTTGATATTTGAGTTTAGATAACTAGTGGGTTTGAACTGTTTAGTATAAGCTTGAATGTGGTAGCACTCATTAGTGGAGAATCATCACAAAAATAGATGTTGAGATTACAGGTTAGACCCAACCAACTAGAGCGGAAAAAGAAAAGAGTGAAGTGATTACAACCTTTAGTTTTACATTTGGGGAAAGAATGAACAATTGCTATATTGTGGTGTGAAATTCACGAGTGGGAAAGGAAATATTTGACCACAAATGTCAGATCAAATTTGAAATTTTTTTCCATCTTGATTACTGATGCAGGGGAAGCTTTTAGGAAAGACAAAAATCTCACAAAAAAGAATTTCAATCAAGAGAAATTCAAGAAAACTTTATTTCATTCAAAAATGAGTTGCCTCAAAAGGCTTACAACGATTAAATAGTGAAACCCTAATAAAATTCGGAAAGAAATTAAATAATAATAACAAATATTATTTTTTCCAAAAATGGAAAAAATTGAGATAATCACGGATCTTGATTCTCCTAATCATCAGGATCATCCCCCAACAAACGAAAATCAAATCCGAGTTTATTTGACTAAGATATTGCCAGAACAAAAATTACCATAAACGGTAAAAACGCGTAATTGAGGGCCTAAACGATGGAATTTGCCCAAAATTTGACGTGCTTCCGGGCCTAGGGCCCTGAGTTGTGATCATTGGCTCGTTTCCACTCAAATTAGACTAGCAATTCGTCAAAAACGAACAAACCCGAAATTAAATTGAATTCTTATTTTGCCTTCATCAATTACTATTTCTTAATTTATATGATGACTATATGTGACTATGCACACACAACACAATCAAACTTCGACAAGCTCATATTGTTTTTGGTAGCATGATTCGGAAGAATAGGTGTGAATTGATTACACAATTTTACACTCCTGAATATATTGACGGGCTATCTAACATTGTTGGTTATTTACATGTATTGCCTGATTGTGTTAGGAGTAATCTTGCCCAAGATGAGCAAGAGCTTAAGTTTGAGGGTATTTGATAAGTGTGTTTTTATACACTTATTAGGCACTTTCACGAGCTATTTATTGAAGAAATTGAGTTGATTCCTATTCATAATTGTGTAATTATGTGTTTGTAGGCCAAAATTCAAAGTTGGTGGATAAATGAGCTAAAGGAAGGAAAATAGGACCAAAAGTGCACAAAAACATGACTTTGGGGACCAAGATGTACAAGTACCAAAATTTGAGGACCGGAGCTGCAATTTTCACTAGGTTTTGTTTTAAAAACCTGATTTGGGGCAGATTGTAGGGGGAATTTTTATTTTTTCATTTTTTGCTTTCTCCTGGGACGTTTGCCTTTCCTTTTCTTTTTCATTTTTTTTTCTTTCATCTTACTATCTTTTTCCTTCCATTTTGTGTTGGGATTTTTGAGATTAAATCAAGAGCACTAGGAGATACATCAAGGACTTTGGCAAGGATTTGGAGAAATTAAGTTCTAGCTCTACAAAAGGGTTTTATCTTTAAACTTCGATTTTTATCAATTATTTTGTCAAATTTGTAATGTATTGGTATAAATATTCTCTCTCTCTCTTTTTTTTTTTTTTTTTTTTTTACCATATGTATAAAATGAGCTAAGTTTATTGTGTTGCAATTTATGATGTAGCTTAACCTAAATTTTATTAATATGTATATATTTTATTTATTGATGTTTACATTATCATTGTCTTTGTGTATTAATTATTGTGTTGCATTTCCCTCATTTATTGGGCCAATAGATGAATGTGTTAGGTGGTTTGTGCAATTATTGAGAAATTGTTGTGGTTTCTAGACCTAGATATGCGTTGTTTTAGGTGATAGATATATACTCCTAAACCTAGGTGACCCTTTGAGTTATTTTTCACAACCATTTAATGCAATTGGTTAGGTTTTTATCAACACAGAGATATTGTGGATAAACTTGATCGATTAAGGTTAATTTCACTCGAGAGAGGTAATTAACTAAAATTGGAGAATCGGGTCTAACATTGTAATTTGGTGACTTGCATTTCCGCGTTAGTGTTGAGATATTAATGTAACAAAGGTTAAGCGAAGTCGTAAATTCCAACCCATTTGAAATCTAAAATTCCTACAGCTTTCGCAATTGTTAGTTTAAAGTTAATCATTTTATTTTCAATTCTAATTTCAAAGAGTTTAGTTGTGTGTATATTTTTCGGTAAATTGAATCAATTCTCTTGTAATTGGAAGAAACACTCTTCGAGGGATCGACTCGGACTCAAAAAGTCGATTTTACTACTTGATCGCAACCCCGTGCAATCGCAGTGTATATTTTTAGCGGACAAGACCCTCCAGCATCTTGCAAGAGCGTAGCCTTAGACATAATAATCTGCAAAGGTGTGACCTTAGACCCTCCAGCTGCTTGAGAAGGGATATCCTCTGAAAAGATTAGAACATGAGAAGAAGTCCGCGTCCCCTTCTTTCGGCACCGCCCAGATTGGTTTGCAACAAAGTTAATCTTCGCTGTAGAGCATAAGGAGAAATAATTAAAATTTTAATATTAAATGAAAACATCTATGGGTCACGAGTACTTACCCATCATAGTTTACACCCCTTCATTTTGGAGGTTTGAGTTACAAGGGTCAACCAGTGTCTCCATATCAAGAACATTCGGACTGAGGTTGAGGATCTGACGGCGGGCAGAATAGTGATTATTCTGCAGGCTAGTTCTACCAGAAAATTCACAGGGAAGAACACAAGATTAACACCAAAACAACACAGAGAAAACGTCTCTGAAGTTTAGAGAAATTTATTATATCACGCAATGATGAAAATAAGTCCACAAGCCGGACTTTATAGCCGAAATCCGAATTTTACCAAAAATGGCAAAATTTCAAAAATCACGCCAAACGAAAATATGGAATAAAATAAGTATTCTGCAAAAAATCTATCCCAAATCGGGTTAAAAATCATCTCCTAACGTGCAATCGAAATATTACCAAAAATAGCAAAAAATAACTTAAAATAGCAATTCGGAAGGGAAAACAGCTGAATTTGAGGATGAAAATGGCACACGCCGAGCAATGATGAAAATAATTTCCGGATGTGGTCATGATCGCGATTCTGATAACCATAGCCAAAGTTATGGCCAAATTACCGAAACACGACTTAATTGCCAAAGTTACGCGATCACTTGCCATCCTTGTCTCGATCTGCCAACTCGTGATACCTTAGAGCCATTAACGTGTTATCTGACAACTCAGCATCTGACTCGGACCCTCCTGCATCAGTCACTCCAGGTTGGAAAGAACTCGTCCTCGAGTTCGGGGTAGTGTCATCAGAATCCATAAAATAAGCCATGAACCGTCTGGGTTCTGACCATAGATAATCTGAAATGGACTGAAGCCAGTGGTTCTGTTTGTTGTCCTGTTATAGGCAAATTCTGCTTGAGGTAACACTAAATCCCACTGCTTCGGCTTAGTTCCTGCCAAACAGCGCAAAAGATTGCCCAAGCTCCGATTCACTACTTCAGTCTGACCATTGGTTTGGGGGTGATAGGCGCTGCTAAAATTCAATTGTGTCCCCAGCCGTCCCCACAAACTCTTCCAGAAGTGACTGATGAACTTGGTATCACGATCTGAAGTAATAGATCTAGGAATACCATGTAAACGCACAATCTCTCGAAAATAAAGGTGGGCAATCCGAATAGCATCCATAGTCTTCCTGCAAGCTACAAAATGGGCCATCTTCGAAAATCTGTCCACCACAACAAGGATAGAATCCGCGGCTCGTTGGGTACGGGGTAAGCTCAACATAAAATCCATGCTGACATCAACCCAAGGAGCTTCAGGAACAGGTAAGGGAGTGTACATGCCAGCATTGGTGAGAACTCCTTTAGACCGCTGACAAATATAACAACGGTTCACATAATGCGCAACATCACTGGTCAACTTGGGCCAATAAAAGTCAGAAGAGATAAGGGCCAATGTCTTATCTCGGCCAAAGTGCCCCTCATTGTGAAGTTCACTGATAATTTGCTGCCTCAATGAACAATCCGGAATGCACAACTGTAATCCACGAAACAGATAGCCATTATGCAAAACAAAATCATGACGATGACCGTTAGTTACCTCTTGAAATATATTGCCGAAGAAAGGATCATCTGCATACATATCTGGAAAAGTCTCAAAGCCTGTAACTCTGGTACTAGTAGTGGTGAGGAGCATAGTACGACGGCTCAATGCATCTGCGACGTGATTTAGGCTCCCTGCTTGGTGCCTAAGTGTAAAGGTGAACTCCTGCAAGTACGCCACCCACTTGGCGTGTCGTCTACTCAGCCTATGTTGACCATTAATGTACTTCAGGGCCTCATGATCAGTAAATAGAATAAACTCCCTCTGTACCAGATAGTGACGCCAATGTTTTAGGGACTGAACTATGGCATAGAACTCTAGGTCATAGGTGGAATAGTTTTTCTTGGATCCCGAGAGCTTCTCGCTGAAGAAAGCAATCGGCCGCCCTGACTGACTCAGAACACCTCCAATGCCAATGCCTGATGCATCACAATTGACCTCGAACACCTTGTCAAAATCAGGGAGTGCCAAGACAGGTGCTTCGGTCATCTTCTGTTTGACTAACTGAAAGCTGGCTTCTGCTTCCTCAGACCATGTGAAATCACGACCCTTAAGACATTCTGTAATAGGAGCAATCAAAGTACTAAAGTTTCTGATGAACCGCCGATAGAATGATGCTAACCCATGGAAGCTCCTGACATCGTGCAAGTTTCTGGGTTTAGGCCATTCCAAGACTGCATCTATCTTTGACTGATCTACATGAACACCATCAGTAGACACAACAAAACCAAGGAAAGTTATAGAAGTAGTGAAAAATGAACACTTTTTCTGATTAACAAATAAGCATTCCCTTCTCAACATCTCAAAAACAGCGCGAAGATGATCAAAGTGTGAGGCCCGCGTCGGACTATAAATGAGGATATCGTCGAAATAAACCACGACGAATTTTCCCATAAAAGGTCGCAAGACCTGGTACATAAACCGCATGAACGTACTGGGAGCATTGGATAGCCTAAAAGGCATGACCATCCACTCATATAAACCGTGTTGCGTTTTAAAGGCTGTCTTCCATTCATCTCCAGGCTTTATTCTGATCTGATGGTATCCACTCTTCAGGTCAATCTTTGAAAAGATCGTCGAGCCGGATAGTTGATCCAACAAATCATCGAGACGGGGAATTGGAAACCTGTACTTTACAGTAATTTTATTTATTGCTCGACTATCAATACACATACGCCATGAACCGTCTTTCTTCGACACAAGCAACGCAGGGACTGCACAAGGGCTCATGCTTTCGCGAATATAACCTCTCTCCAATAACTCCACCACTTGCCGCTGTAACTCTTCAGCCTCCTTGGGACTGAGACGATATGCAGGTCGATTAGGTAAGCTCGATCTTGGAACAAAATCAATCTGATGCTGAATGTCCCTCATAGGCGGTAGTCCAGGAGGAAGGTCCTCTGGCATAAGGTCAGTGAATTCCGCTAGTAGTTGTTGCACCTCTGCTGGTAACTCAGATTCCACTAACATCACTGTACTATCCCCGTAAGGCAGTAGAGCTTATACCACATCCCCATGCTCAACCTCTTCTAAAAATCTGGACATAGAAAGTAAATTAGTGTTGTTCACTACTGGAGTAGGAGAGGACCCTTCACGCCAGGGTGCCAACACAATCTTTTTTCCCTTGATGCTAAGGGAGTATGTATTTTTCCGTCCATCATGGATAACACTGCGATCATACTGCCAAGGCCGACCCAACAATACATGACATGCATCCATTGACACAACATCACACCAAGCATTATCAAAATATTTGCTACCAATTGAAAAAGAGACGAGACATCGCCTATCTACGGTTACCTCACTGCCCTTATTTAGCCACGACAACTTGTATGGTTTGGGATGACGATCAGTTTTTAACTGCAATTTCTGGACAGCCTCATCGGACACTACATTCTCACAACTGCCACTGTCAATGATCATTTTGCAGACTTTATCAGCAACTGTGCACGTCGTGTGGAAAATATTGGTCCTCAACCAATCGTCTGCTGAATCGCCCCTGGGAGTTAGTAAACTCTTACGAACAACCAAAGTCTCATGGCCATCTTCATACAGCACATCATCAATATCATCATCGTCATATATAGCCTCTCCAATCTCCTCAGTCTCATCTACCACGCCCTCCTCAATCAATAAATTTTTCCCCTTTTGACTAGCAAGCTTCCTGCAATCAGTAGCCCTATACCTTTGTTTATTACAACGAAAACACTTAATAGAAGAATTAGAATTACCCTGTGGTATCTGTTGGACGGGACGGGAATCCTGAGGGCGAACTGGTCGATTGTTCTGATCGTTCCTAAGAACTGGCCTCTTGTTCTGCTATTTTTCAACAGCAAGTGCACATTGATATGCTTCCGAAACAGTCCACAGTGAGTGAATACTGAGGACATCCTGCAGGGATTGGCGCAACCCTCCCAAGTACCGTGCTACCATCTGTTCCTCCGTCTCAGATAAGTCATTCCGGGCTACCAATTGGTAAAACTCCTCTGTGTAATCATCAACTGATCTCAAACCCTGCCTCAACATATGAAGTTGTTGAAATAAGGTTTGAGTATAACCGAAGGGAAGAAAGTGACCCTTCATCTTTTTCTTCATCTTCTCCCAATCAGCGATCTTGGATTTTCCCTGCCTATCCCGTGAACGCCTCAACTGTTCCCATCAGGTAGACGCCCTGCCCTTGAGTTTGATGGCAACCAATTTTACCTTCACACGATCCGGCACTTCTTTGTAATCAAAGATACGTTCCACTTCATTTATCCAGTCGATAAATCCCTCAGCCTGTAACATACCAGAAAATTCGGGCAGATCTACGCGAAAACCGAGATCCCTATAACGCTCCTCCCGACCACGATGCTCCCGAAATAGATCACGTTGGTGGTAGGGATTTTCAAAAACAGCAGAATCACACTCGGGCTCGGAGATCTCATGGTCCTCTAAATCACGCGCCGCGAGGCGCTGGGTTAATTCTGCAACTTGTCTCTGCAAATCTTCAATCGTGGCATCCTAAATATTACGATCACGGTGTTGGACTTCCTCAATCGGAACCTGCCCACGTCGACCACGACCACGTCCTCCAGCCATTGGAACTGACGAAATCTCATCCAGGAAGAAGATTGAAGCTCTGATACCAACTGACGTCGGGCAGAATAGTGATTATTCTGCAGGCTAGTTCTACCAGCAAATTCACAGGGAAGAACACAAGATTAACGCCAAAAAACACAGAGAAAACGTCTCTGAAGTTTAGAGAAGTTTATTATATCACGCAATGATGAAAATAAGTCCACAAGCCGGACTTTATAGCCGAAATCCGAATTTTACCAAAAATGGCAAAATTCCAAAAATCACGCCAAACGAAAATATGGAATAAAATAAGTATTCTGCAAAAAATCTAGCCCAAATTGGGTTAAAAATCATCTCCTAACGTGCAATCGAAATATTACCAAAAATAGCAAAAAATAACTTAAAATAGCAATTCGGAAGGGAAAACAGCTGAATTTGAGGATGAAAACGGCACACACCGAGCAATGATGAAAATAATTTCCGGATTGTGGTCATGATCGTGATTCTGATAACCGTAGCCAAAGTTATGGCCAAATTACCGAAACACGACTTAATTGCCAAAGTTACGCGATCACTTGCCATCCTTGTCTCGATCTGCCAACTCGTGATACCTTAGAGCCATTAACGTGTTATCTGACAACTCAGCATCTGACTCGGACCCTCCTGCATCCGGATCAGAGTTAAAATATTTCGAAGATCAGCGAGTGTTTGGTCTCCCAAAGGACTCATTTGCTTTCCCTGAAAGATGAAGAAATATTAGGGAAAACCAAGAGAAACCAGACAAGTTAAAAGAAAAAATAAAAATATTCTCATGGTATTTTCCATAATAGCATGGTGAAAAAAATCGTTCGATGTATAACAATAAATATAGTAAGTTCTCTGTGGATGATGATGACGACCTCGCGCCATCATCCTTAAGCCTATCTGGCTTGGCGCTAATAGACCTATTTTGGGAGTCACTTTGGGATGACATTCTTTGAAATTGACTTCCTGTGTATTTTCAGAATAAAACTCAACGTAGAAAAATAAATGGTGAATGGAAGACAAAATATGCATAAAAGAAGTAAAAAACACTTGAAACACATGCCTAGTAGAGGATTCGGAAAGTTTTAAGAGGAGAAGCAAAAAAGGTCGTTAGAAAACACTTTAGCATCTTCTACACAACGGCCCAAGAAGGATCTTAAGCAAAAGGAGGGAAAATACAAAGAAGGGAATTTTGAAAGAGTAAGGAACCATAACAAAACCAAGAATATTGTATTTATTGAATCTGTAAATGGATTTCAGCCACTGGAGCTCGTTAACATTGATTGTGGCCACTCACATGCAAGCTAATTCTAGCCTTTAATTATAAAATGACACACAAAATATTTCAAATGGATAAATCAGATCAAGTGTAAGCATCATGGACATTAATTAAACACAATACATGCACCTTGAAATGATTCACACAACGGCGACTCAATCATGAAGCCTCCCTTGACAGTACCACACATTAGCTGCCATTGATGAGGAAATAGTTTTGAAAGCTACAGCACTTAAAACATTAATATACTTTATAAGTTCGCTACATAATATAAATAGTTTGACCTTGAATACAAACAACGAGGACATAAGGTGTGTGAGTGCAAACTTACTGAACAAGCAAAAATCAGTATTGAAGCACAAATGATTATAAATATTAAACTTGTTAAACATGACTTCAAAACCATGAGAGAAGAACATATTGATATTGAAAGATATGATCGATAATTGATATTGACACATATCCATATCTTGTAATTCATCGGATCATTCATATTGATGAAATGATTATAGTTTCACGGTGAAGGAACTAGTTTGGTTTTGTCATACCACGTGACATTTCAAGTCACATGTATTGCCCACATTGCTAGATGTCAATTTGGGACGACGAATGTGACTTGGTGATAAATTAAAGTGGTATTTTAATTTATCGATTTTTATTAGATCTAAATAATAATTCACGTCGTTAGACATCATGATCGAAAACCTGATAGGTCACAAGCAAAAGAAAAACCAGAAGAATGAGATTCCAATTGATTAATTAACAAGTTTTGTAAAATTAATTAATTGAGTTGAATGTTAATATGCCTGAATTAATTAATTCATGAACCAAATTTGATTAATTAAATATTAGACCGGATTAAGTTTAAGAGACAAACCAAGTCCACTTGGACTTATATTAATAAGCCATTATGGTTTTAAAAAATTAGAACAGAAAATAATTCATTATCTTGCAAGTACAAGAAAGAGAAACCCTAATTTCGTGTCATTCTTGTTTCCTGTGTGGAATTTCATTGGTGGCTGCACAATTGGAGAGTTGTGGATTGCAAATCGTAACTATTTGTGTTCCAAGATCAGCAAAGGAGGTTGTAGAATTTATCAAATGTATAATTTCTATCTAAACATAAAGCAGATCCCTAGTGGGAATTTAAAAAATTATTTATTTTCCTCCTTGTATTAAGTAAATTTCCAACAGGAACACCATTGTTCCTTTAATTTCAACCTCCAAAACTAATTGACACATCAATCATACCTCTTAACACGTCAGTAAGTGCCTTATTTTTATCCATTCAAGCGTATCCACAAAAGAATTTAAACATTATTCCTTCTTTGTAAGTGTTATGCCCTAGGTCCAATCAACTTTGGACATAAACACTTTGAATATATATAATCAATGCATATATATGGCAATATCTATTATTTAATTGAATTAATATTCTAATAAATTAAATAATAGAATCCGTAGATTCAAGTCTTGGTGATTTGTTAATCACAAGGAGTTGTGATTGTGAGATACAAATTACATATGACTGAATCTTAAATCGTCCGTGGTCGAGGTAATAACGAGATACGGATATTGTTATTACGGATAGACTATCGCGTGTGGCATTCTTACTTGTGAAGTAAGTAGCTGATCTCACAAGCTAAAGTGTGGTGACACTTGAATGAACACGTGGATGTTTTGTTATAGAACAAAACATTGGAGACCCGCTGAGAGATTCCACATGGATAACTATCTAAGTGTTAGTGGTTAATCTCTAACGTTCGGTAGTGGAATTGGTCCTTTGACTTGAGGTCATCATAGTACCTTATATGAAGGCAGACATACTTTGGTGGTGTTGGATGTTGCTCTGTCAAGGGTCGCTAATACAGCATTGTTCGGGTATGTCAAGAATCATATGAAGGTTGTGAATGATCAATAGAGGATTCGTCACTCTTAGATAGTAAGAGATTATGATCTACATTTTATCCAGTTAAGTTAATAATGAAATCCTTGGCCAAGGTGAACTCATAAGTCGGAAAAGAGTTTTCGACGTACATTGACTTAACAGTGGGATAAAAGATATGATCGATAATTGAGATTGACACATATGCATATCTCATAATTGATCGGATCATATTGACGAAAGGATTATAGTTTCACGGTAAACGAACAAGTTTGGTTTTGTCATGCTACGTGATATTTTCCGTCACATGTATTGCCCTGATACATTGCTAGATGTCAATCTGGGACAACGAAAAGAATTAGTGATAAATTAAAAGGGGCGTTTTAATTTATCGATTTTGATTAGATCAAAATAATAATTCACGTCGTTCGGCATCGTGATCGGGAACCTAATGGGTCACACACAAAAGAGAATCAGAAGAATGAGATTTACCAATTAATTAATTGACAAGTGTTGGATAATTAATTAATTGGGTTGTTTATTAATATGCTCGAATTAATTAATTGGATTAATTAATTCATGGACTTAATTTGATTAATTAAATCTTGAACCGGGTTAAGTTTAACAGATGGGCCGAGCCCATCTGGACTTATATTAATAGACTACTAGGGTTTGAAAACTGTAGAGAATTTTATTATTCTTGCTAGCACAAGAAAAGTAAAACCCTAGCCGTCATTCTTGTTCTCTGTGTGGATCACCATTGGAGGCTGGACAATTGGACAGCTTGGATTGCAGATCGTGATCATTGGAGTTCAAGAAAAAGCAAAAGAGTTTCTGGAATTCATCAAAGGTATCATTCTCATCACAGTTTCTATCTAAACACATTGCAGATACTCGTTTGGGAATTGAAAATTATTTTATTTCCGCTGTGCATGATTAAGTAAATTCCCAACAGTGGTATCAGAGCCTACTTTGTGTTTGTTAGAAATTGTTTTGCATGATTGAACAATTAAAAGTTAATTGTTTATTTTGTTTCTTGAATCTAGCAATTTAGAAAATTATTTTTCATCTTCAAAAATCTGTTTTGAAAATGAAAATAATTTTTTCGTAATTAAAAAAAAAAAGGCAGATCTGGAAAAAAAAGGGGTCGCCGCCGCCGGGCGTGGCGGCAAAGCCTGCTGCCACACACGACAGCAGGCGCGACTGTCGCTGCTGCTGCCATTTGCAGTCCAGCAGCAGCTCGTTGGAGCTGCTGCCGACTGTGGGTCACTGCCGAAGCGGCAGTGACCGTCTCCTCCAGTCGTCGGCGCCGCAAAAGGGAAAGGGAGCGCCGCCCGGAGTTAGGGTTTTCAGAGGAAAAATGGGGTGGAGGCGGGGGCCTCTGTTGCAATTTCTGAAATCGCAGGCCCCCGCCTGCAATTATATTTCTAGGGTCAAGTTTGCAATTATTTGAAAAGGGCCTATTCCACTATTTATGAAATTTGGAGGCTCTGTTTGTAATTTTAAACCGGGGTCAACTTTGCAATTTTCAAAAATGAGTTTTGAATTTAAATTTGAAATGGTTTTTGAATTTAAATATTAAAATGGTTTTAAACTTGTATTTCAAATGAGTTTGATCTAAAATTTCAAAATTGACCTGTTTAAAATTTTATTTAAAAATTAATGATTTTTATATTTTCATTAAAATTGGATTTTAGCTTAAATATTAAACTTTGACCCTAAATTGAATTTTATTTTATTTAGGAGTTTTATCCTAAATTAAAATGTTAATTCATTTTAAATTAGAGTTGGACTTTAATTTAATATTTAATTAAAATTTGATTTTAATTAAATTATCCACCCTAGTATATTGTTGAAATTAGAGTTGGACTCTAATTTGACATTTAATTGAAATTTGATTTTAATTAAATTGTCTCACCCTAAATGCTTCTTAAAATTAGAGTTAGACTCTAATTTAGTATTTAATTAAGATTTGATTTTAATTAAATATGTTCGTCCTAATATCTTGGAATTAGAGTTTGACTCTTATTTTGTATTTAATTAAAATTTGATTTTAATTAAATTCAACCGTATTAATTTGATTATAATTAGAGTTGAACTTTAATTTGACATTTAATTAAAATTTGATTTTAATTAAATTGTCTTGCCCTAAAATTTTGTTGGAATTAGAGTTGGACTTTAATTTGGTACTTAATTGAAATTTGATTTTAATTAAATAGTCCCGCCCTATAATTGTAGAAATAGAGTTGGACTCTAATTTGATATTTAATTGAAATTTGATTTTAATTAAATAAGTCCGCTAATTAAATTAATTAATTAATTTAATTAATTAATTATTTAATTGTTCCGATCCATTTGTCTAAATTAGTTTAGACGACTGCTAGAAACTTGAAACATGTATGCATATAATATTAGATATTATAGGAATGCATTTATATGATGAATATTTTATTAGTGGATGATTATGGACTCGACCGTGTGGATGTGTTGAATGGTTAGTTTTATTCTTGTTGTTTTATGGGCCTGCGAGCTCTTATTTATTTTGGACATACGAGTCCGTTGTTATTATTATGGGCCTGCGTGTCCAACATTATTTAGGCCTGCGTGCCAACTAGTATAGGATACAAGTTGCAGCTGGACTAATTGAAGATACAAGAAGAGGAGGAGACTATAGAGATGGAGCATTGTATGAATCAATGCTATACCCCCTAGGAACTGACCGACTAGTCTTCCTTATGGCTCGGGAAGACTAGATAGTATAAGTCCACAATCGTCAACACTATTATATGTATGTTTATTTGCATGTTAGATGTATAATAAAAAATATATAATTATTACGATGAGACCTTTTGCATGAAAAACCTCTCGTTAAAAATATTAAGTCAATTTGTTATTTGCCTTCCATCATTATAGTGAAAAACGAGAGTCCTAAATCGATCTTAGCTTGTTGAGTACACTCAAGGCTGGTCCATTAGGGATATGTTTGACACTATGAAATATTAGATATTTCTGAATGATGGGTTTGACTTAACTAATATTTATCTTTTGTTGAGTACACTCGAGAAGATAATTTTAGAGGCATGTTAAAATATTAAGTCATATTTATATTCACCTTCCTTCATTATAGTGAAAAACGAGAGTCCTAAATCGATCTTAGCTTGTTGAGTACACTCAAGGCTGGTCTATTAGGGATATGTTGGACACTATGAAATATTAGATATTTCTGAATGATGGGTTTGACTTAACTAATATTTATCTCTTGTTGAGTACACTCAAGGAGATAAATCTTAGAGGCATGTTAAGCTAACACATAAGATGTGTGAAGACAAAGAGTTGTCGGCTTAATGATCTGGGAGTTGTATGGAGATACAATTGATAATAGTATCTACCCAAATGTTTTATTAGGGCTTGTTGAGTACACTCAAGGTTTTAATATAACAAATGGGATCCTGTACCCCACTGGGAATCAAGTACGGATTCCATAAATTTATGTGAGAGGGTCATAAATTTGAGTTAAACAGTGGGAGCGAAATTAATTTAATAAAAGGCCATGTTAAATTAATTCATGCATTATATATATTATTTCTTTACTTTTCGTCGTTTACATTTATTGAATCATGAGTAACCACATAAATTTGAGAGGCACATTGTATGCCAACAACCAAAGCAAATTTTCTTGATTGGCACCGCAATATGAGAATTGTTCTTAGCCATGAAAACTTGGTTGTGTCCTTGAGTAGCCCTTTCTAGAGACACCTGTTGATGACTTGATAAAAGAAGAGGTGGCTGCTATAATAAACACAGTGATGCCGATAGTACTACAACATATGTGATGTTTGTGACTATGTCACCTGAGTTACAGAGCAACATAAGAGTATAGTTGCTAACACATGAATTTTCATCTCAATGTGTTGAATGATGAACAATCATATGAGGAAATATATGATATTTCCCAGCAACTATACTGGTGCATAATGGCAGAAGAATCTTCAGTCGGTGCTCGTGTGCTGAAGATGCAGACTACTTTGAGAAGTTGTCTTAATTGCGTTCAGTCATGAACAATGAACTAAGTATAGACTTGGTTTTGCAATCTCTGTCAGAGAGTTATTCATAACTAATTATGAATTTAACATGAATAAACTCGAAACACACTCATTGAGTTGCTGAACATGCTTAAAACTGTTAAGTCCAACATCTGTGTTTGTAGTGGACAAATCTTAGTCATAGATTCCTCTAAGGAAGTCTAAAGGATGCTTTAGGAAAACAACCAAGATGACTAAGACAGTTAAAGCGAATAAGGACAATACCAAATCTGATGATCCTTATTATCATTTTGGAATGATGGGTCATTAGAAATGAAATTGCAAGGCTTAAATCTTCTTCATTAGTTTCATGGGTATTAGATACTAGATATAGATTTCATATTTGTATAAATATGCAGAAACTAAATAAAAGTAGATCGCTGCAGAAGGGAGAAGTTGACCTACACGTTGAAAAATGAGCAAAAGTTGCTGCATTGCCTGTAGAAGCATATTTCTCGCCATTGCCTTTAGGCTCGATATTAGAATTAGAGAAATGTTAATTTTGTTCTCACCATTACCAAGAGCATTAAATAAATTTCATGTTTTGACATGAATTATTTTAATGTTAAGGACAATTGTTGTTCCTTTTTATCTTGATAAGATCTTAATGGTTATGGTAAATTACAAAATGACATTTATATTCTAAACATCGAGTATTCTATAATGAGTATAGAAATTGAAAGGTATAAAAATGATAATCTAAATAACACCTATATCTGGCATTGCGGATTTTGTCACATAAATAAGAATGCAATTCCAAACTTACATGGAGATGTATATTTGGGTCAAATGATTTTGAATCATTTGTCAAATACGAATCATGTCTGTAAGACACAGTGACCAAATCTCCTTTTAATTGAAAAGGAAAATGATCTGCACAATTATTAAGTCTAATACATGGTGATGTATGTAGACCCATATCAGTTAATGTCAGGTGAAGTTTATCTTATCTCATCACATTTACTAATGGCCATTTCAGAAATGATCATGTATATTTGATGAAATTCAAGCATGAAATTCTTGAAATGTTCAGGGGATTCAAGCTAGAAATAGAGAAACAGATAGGTAAATATATTCTTACACTAAGATTTGATCGATGTGGAGAATATCTAAAAGGAAGAATTTTAGATTATCTAAAAGAGAATGAGATTCTCACGCAGTGGATTCCTCCACATACATTGTAACATAATGGTGCATCTGAAGTGAGGAATCGTACACTATTAGATATAGTGCAATTAAGAACAGCCATGCAAGCATTCAAAAATCGTTTTGAGATCATGCACTGATTGCCACGTGCTGCACACTAAATCGTGTCCCATCTAAATTGGTTAAAAAAAAAACTCCATACGAGTTATGGAATGGCCCAACATATCTCATATGAACAATTGGGCTGTGACGCTGATGTGAAGCGCACTGAATCGGATAAGTTTGAGACTAAATCCGATAATTATATATTTGTGGATATCTAAGAGATAATTGGATTCTATAATCTCGTTGAGAAGAAGATGTTCATCTTAAGACATGTCATACTCTTAGAGAAAGTGTTTACTCTAAGAGAGACAGTGGGAGTAGAATAAATCTTGAAAGAGTTCAAGAGTCCACGGATATAATTGACCGAACAGATGAACCCGAGTCTTATCCCACACCAGCTGAGGGACATACTCTTGATCAGGAAGTGGAGACTTCTGAGGACACGTTAGCTCAATGTAAATCTTGTAGGATCATTTGACCTCCTAGAAGGTACGAATCCATGATTACTAATCAAGGATAATGAACCTACTAATTACATAGAAATAAAAAGTGTTGACTTAAAGAGATGGACTTGTTATATGTAACCGATGTTTGACCTTGGTCGACTTGCCTAATGGATTAGAACCCATAGGTTGTAAATGAGTTTACAAGAAAATGTCAATATGGATTGAAACAAGCCTCTTGGAGCTGGAATCTTCGATTTGATACAAAAGTCAAAATGTTTGATTTTATCAAAAATGAAGACGAAATGTCCGTTTACAAGAAGATAGTGGGAGCATTGTCGCATTCCTGATATTATATGTATGAGACATATTATAGGAAACGACGTCTCTATATTTCAATTGTTGAAATTATGGTTGTCAAATAATTTCTCCGTGATGGATGTGGGAGAAGAAAGTTGATCTATAGAGATAGATCTAGAAGATTGCTTCACTCATCCCAATCTATACAGATAAAATCTCGAGAAGATTTTATATGGAGAAAATGAACTGAAAGTTCATGGATAGAATGATGCTAACTTCTAGTCAGACTAGAATAATAGCACATCTCAAATAGGATATTGGTTTACTCTTAAGCGGTGTGTTGGAAATGTTCCAAATAACCGTTGATTCAATAATGGAATCCTTATACATCATTGCTTTACAAAGCAACAAAAGTTGTGGTCTGGATCAGGAACTTCATTACTGAACTTAGAGTAGTTTCTAACATTGTTGATCACACGCTTATGCATTGTGATAACAATGGAGCCATTGTGCAAGCGAAGGAACTAAGGTCTCATCAATGATCCAAACATATGTTAAGGCAGTGTTATCTCATTGGAAAGATAATACAATGAAATGACGTAAATAAAGAACGAATTCCCACAAGTTATTAAATTGCAGATCCACTGACAAAGAGTTGTCGCAGCATAAACATGATCGTCATGTAGACTCTTATGATATAAGATACATAAGTTATTGGATCTAGTACAAGTGGGAGTTTGTAAGTGTTATGCCCTAGGTCCAATCAACTTTGGACATAAACACTTTGAATATATATAATCAATGCATATATATGGCAATATCTATTATTTAATTGAATTAATATTCTAATAAATTAAATAATAGAATCCGTAGATTCAAGTTTTGGTGATTTGTTAATCACAAGGAGTTGTGATTGTGAGATACAAATTACATATGACTGAATCTTAAATCGTCCGTGGTCGAGGTAATAACGAGATACGGATATTGTTATTACGGATAGACTATCGCGTGTGGCATTCTTACTTGTGAAGTAAGTAGCTGATCTCACAAGCTAAAGTGTGGTGACACTTGAATGAACACGTGGATGTTTTGTTATAGAACAAAACATTGGAGACCCACTGAGAGATTCCACATGGATAACTATCTAAGTGTTAGTGGTTAATCTCTAACGTTCGGTAGTGGAATTGGTCCTTTGACTTGAGGTCATCATAGTACCTTATATGAAGGCAGACATACTTTGGTGGTGTTGGATGTTGCTCTGTCAAGGGTCGCTAATACAGCATTGTTCGGGTATGTCAAGAATCATATGAAGGTTGTGAATGATCAATAGAGGATTCGTCACTCTTAGATAGTAAGAGATTATGATCTACATTTTATCCAGTTAAGTTAATAATGAAATCCTTGGCCAAGGTGAACTCATAAGTCGGAAAAGTGTTTTCGACGTACATTGATTTAATAGTGGGATAAAAGATATGATCGATAATTGAGATTGACACATATCCATATCTCATAATTGATCGGATCATATTGACGAAAGGATTATAGTTTTACGGTAAACGAACAAGTTTGGTTTTGTCATGCTATGTGATATTTTCAGTCACATGTATTGCCCTGATACATTGCTAGATGTCAATCTGGGACAACGAAAATGAATTAGTGATAAATTAAAAGGGGCGTTTTAATTTATCGATTTTGATTAGATCAAAATAATAATTCACGTCGTTCGGCATCGTGATCGGGAACCTAATGGGTTACACACAAAAGAGAATCAGAAGAATGAGATTTACCAATTAATTAATTGACAAGTGTTGGATAATTAATTAATTGGGTTGTTTATTAATATGCTCGAATTAATTAATTGGATTAATTAATTCATGGACTTAATTTGATTAATTAAATCTTGAACCGGGTTAAGTTTAATAGATGGGCCGAGCCCATTTGGACTTATATTAATAGACTACTAGGGTTTGAAAACTGTAGAGAATTTTATTATTCTTGCTAGCACAGGAAAAGTAAAACCCTAGCCGTCATTCTTATTCTCTGTGTGGATCACCATTGGAGGCTGGACAATTGGACAGCTTGGATTGCAGATCGTGATTATTGGAGTTCAAGAAAAAGCAAAAGAGTTTGTGGAATTCATCAAATGTATCATTCTCATCACAGTTTCTATCTAAACACATTGCAGATCCTCGTTTGGGAATTGAAAATTGTTTTATTTCCGCTGTGCATGATTAAGTAAATTCCCAACATTCTTTACGTCCTCTCTCTCTAAAGAAAGTGGTCATTGTAAACAACTAAAATCACCGCAATATTTGATTTACAATCACAACCTCATCAACACCGATCATCTTAATTTTTACAACCATACTTATGAGAAATTGCGTAAAGTGATATAACCATTTTACACTCTCTAGTCACTTCAAACACGATTGAACGAGTTGATATGAGCACGAGCAACTCCAACGAACTTCTTGGCAACTTGACATCATTTTCCATGATGGCTGGAACTGATTTTCTAGATAGGGTAGTAAGTTAAAACTGGGTTGGAACTTCATCTCGATTTTCGCTTTGGTGTAAGAATTAGTACCATTGAATTAAATTTCACCATCCAAAAAAGGTATGAATTGTGTGTCTAATATATTCTTACTAAGTTAAGTTGCTAATTATGGACTTTCTTCATAGTGACGTATTATAGATTTTGTTATGACGAAAATGACACGTGTCTAAGTTGTTTCTTATATTTGCGGAGAGAACATAGAATACGGATTGCCTTTTAACCTTATTCAATCAATCACTTAATGGCACAAGAAATAACTTACCCTAACATGATTATCACGGAGACAACACATCTTGGTTATATAGTAGGGTTTCGAGATATCTTAACATCTATAATTACAGGCCATAAATAGGTCATAGATAGCGTTACCACAATTAGTAGGACTCAAGCAAATATATATATTTTTTTAGCAGTACTTGAAAAATTCTTTTGAAGAGTGCTCTCTTTACTAATGCCTAGGTCAATTCGTTCGGTGTGAATATTCATAGGTTGAATTGACTTTACCCTACCAGAAATATTAAGTACTTGCAGTACTCATTCAGAAAACCCTATAGAAGATATTCCCATCTAGATTTGTAATAATTTCATGGGACGTTTCTGTAATTTATTTTAAAAGAAAGAGAGAGTAAAAAATACATCTGTCGACCAGTGAGTCAATTACTTGTTGGTGCCTTTTCTGAGAGGAAAATGATCCCATTTGCATAGAATTCATCAAACCTTAAAAATACTACAGCGGTTCTGGTACACACCCCAACACACCCTTACGCAATGAAAGATTGAGTTTCTTCCATAAAATTGATTCTGGGTTGTCTTAATTATGGCTGGAACGAGAAGAAAGAAATTTAAGCTGTAAGTCTTCCAATTTTTTCTCCAATTGTTCAATTCACTTGTTTCTGCATGAATTTTTCTAATGTCGTTAATTTTCCTGAAAAACTGAACATCTCATTTCATAATCGAGTCAGGTTTGGGTAATTTTTTAATTTTGGTTTTAGTCTGATGAGATTTCATGCTGTAAATTAATGTATACCAAAACAAAAGCTTGGAAATTTTAAATGCAAAAACTTTTGAAATAAATAAATATTGCCCCCCTTCGAATGTACCATTTAATGTTTCATATGAATTTAATTTGAGTGCCTAAAGAGGATGATCTTTGTTTAAACTGAAGTTTTTCAGGCTTCATTTTTATGGGGGTAAATTCATTAATTCCACTGTATATCTTTAGCTGCTCTAAAATGTGATCACTTCTGTATTTGGAGAAAAGAAAGACGAATTAGTTAGAACTTTAGAGGGGAAATTTCATTATAAAGATGTATTTGAATTGAGGGGCTTTTTTTATCTTTTGAATGATCTTCGAATCTTATCTTTGAACTCATATGATATAGTATATGTAGTTTGGTTTGGGAAGTGAGTCGAATTCCTTGATCATGAGAAAATATATATATATATATATATATAGACAAAAACAATGTAAAATTAATTAAGATGATCAAAGTTACAATTATATAGAATTTCTAAATCCATCAAATCCCCAGGTATCACCGGAAAAATATTACCTAAACCAACAATTGTACTCTTTCTACAAACCACAAAGTGAACAATAAAAACTAGGATCTTAGGCTCAAATTTTTCCTCTAGAAAACCCTTAGTGAAGTTCCAAGAAAGGGAAAAAGAAGACATCAATTCATAATGAATGTATGCTAAAAGCCAGACCTAAAATTGCTTCAAAGTTTCTGATGCCCAAGTTAATTGTTTCACCAAATTCCTTGCCATTTTAGACTGTGAAGATCATTTGGCATCTCCTGTATCAAATTCAATTTGGACAGAAAGTGTGCAAAAAATTGGAAGTTTGATCGCATTAGTCCCTTTAGTTAGGCGAGATTCACTCCGCCTATTTTGAAAGCCGTAGCAAGTTGCTTCCTATTTAGAAGAGGTCCACAGTCTATTTATTTGGGCAAGGTTCATTCCGTCCTTGTCGAAAGTAATGCAAGGTTTCGCATTTAGGCTAAGTTCACTCTGCGTGTAAGATTATAGCTTAAATGAAATATTCAAATGAAGTTGCGAAGTTCTAAGAGAATTGCGTTAGACGAATCAAGCGAGCTTATTTACTTTAGCAGCGAGAGCAATAACAAACTAATTATGGTATGTCGCATATTCACACACAAGTCAATGAACTTGAAATATAATGACGAAAAATAACGAACACTTCATAATACAAAAATATATGCGAAGAGGACGTCTATTCAATACAAGAAAATAAGTTAGAAAACTACAAGGCTAACCAACTCCTGAAGATGTTCGAAAGCAAGATCCTATTGGTAGTAGTGGCCTTGTTTTTCAGAGTTGCAGAAGAAAAAGTTTGGTGGGAGGTGGAGAAATGACCGGAGCATCGCCAATTGGAAGAGGGGGCTCAGAAGAGATAGATTCACGTGCATCGTCCTCATAAGCCTCAATAAAAATTAAGTTCCATTCTAAATGGAAAGCTTTAATGATACCAAGAACTCCTGCCTCCCATTCTTGCAGGCGGTGGCTTCTCAAGCCTTTGATTCCGCCATGCTAGACTCTCCTACGACAACCCTCAATTCATAAGCTTCCATCTGACTGCGAAGTTCTGCAGTTTACTCCTTAGAGTCTTCCAGGTCCTTGATGGAAGTACCCATTTTAGCTCTTGCAGCCAGAAGCTTGTGGCAAGCCTCTTTAATTTATCCCTCAGTCTTTGCAGCGCATGCCTCATTATTTTTCTTGTCTTTGTTCCTGATCCCTGGAACGTCTTCGAACATCAGCCACAGTCAGCCTCACTGGCAGCCAGTTCTGCTGCATCTCTAAACCAAGTCCTTTTGCCTCATCACTTCTTTCTCCGAATCCTCAACCCTCTTCTAAAGCTCCTCACATCTTTTCTCCAAGCCCTCCATATTCTCTTCCAGTGAAGCAGCTCGTGGACACACACCTCGTATTCTTTCTGCTGGTCGAGGTGCAGTACAACTGCTCGTAAGAGGTGAACATCAATCAATTTTTCCTCTCTGTCGAAATAAGTTGCTCCACCAACTGGTCTCTAGACTTGTTGAAGCGCTTATAAGTAAGTGGATGTTGTAGATCAGGAAATGAAGTTAGGGATAGCCAAGAGAATATTGGCATCTAATTCCTCCTTATGATGAGGATTGAACAGAGACTTCGCATCTGATCTCTTAGTGATCAGTTGATCCATTGTGGATGCGGACCTCTTAAGGTCAAAGCGAGCAGTTTTTGAAGCCAACATATTTCTTTTTACAAGTTCGCTACATAATATAAATAGTTTGATCTTGAATACAAACAACGAGGACATGAGGTGTGTGAGTGCAAACTTACTGAACAAGCAAAACTCAGTATTGAAGCACACATGAATATAAATATTAAACTTGTTAAACATGACTGCAAAACCAATGAGAGAAGAACGAGTAGCATGGTGAATAAATTGAATTAAAAACTTGAGTATATACTCCTTCCAAATAGCTATTTCCCTCCCATCTCTTATTTCGAGTAGAATTCAATGAGTTTGGTAGTGAAAATCCTAGTTAGGTCACAGGAATTTGTTTAAGACTATTTTGAGGTCAACATTCCTAAGAACAAATTTTGGAAGCAAAATTGTGTACGGCATATTGGTTTGATGCCTTGTGAACCATCTAAAAGAGATTAGTACTGGCTTGTGGCCTTCATGTAAACACATATGATTTGGCATTCCGGTTCGGTGGGTGTTGTCAGTAAATATATTATCAGTATGTATACTTGACGGAAATTATTCCTTCAACTTTGATATAACCCAAGTGCAAACTTGTATTTTTCGTGGATGGTTTCAATTCTGCTTTTTCCTTTGATTGTTTTTGTTGGGAGTTCTATTTGTCGAAAGCATATGCATTGCTTGAGGTCAATAATAGGCGAGTTTGTTTGATTTAAATTTTCAATGCCTGTATTTTTCAACTTTCATTTCACTGGAGTTTACCTGAATATTGTTAATGTAGACTAGCTGAAATAATCAAAGAAGAAACAAGAGCCTCAACTGGACAGCCAGACGAGATATCTGGGTTTCCAATAGAGATTTTGGAACTGATTATTTCTCAGTTAACCTTTAGAGATAATATCCGTGCTTCTGCTGTTTGTAGACGATGGCGTGCGGTTGCGAATGCTGTCAGAAAGGTCGATAAACCGCCTTGGCTTATGTTTTTCCCAAAATCTGGTGACTTGTATGAATTCTACGACCCTTGTCAGCGCAAAACTTATTGGCTTGAATTACAGGATCTACACGGCTCTAGGCTTTGTTAAGCTAAGGATGGCTGGTTGCTTCTGTATAAGCCCAGAACTCATCACTTGTTCTTTTTCTGTCCTTATACGCAAGAAAAGATCAAATTACCTGGACGAGAATTGGGATCCCAAATTGTTGCTTTTTCTGCCGCTCCGACGACTCCTAGCTGTATTCTCTTTACGGTAGAGCGTGTGAGCTCAACTCTTGTTACCATTAGCACTTGTCATCCTGGAGCAACTGAATGGACAACTGCTGATTACCAAGTCTGCCATATGTGTGCAGCGTGGTTTTCTGCAATGGTCTTTTTTATTGTTTGAGTATTACAGGTTTGTTGGGGGTTTATAACCCGAATGAAAGTACTTGGGATGTTCATTCTGTTCCTCCACCCAGATGTCCTGAGGGATTTTGCTTCAGAAAATGGTGGAAAGGAAGATTTATGGCCGAGCATAACGGGGATATTTTTGTTATATACATTTTTTCTTCTTTAAACCCAGTGGTATATAAGTTAGACCAAACAAATAAAGAATGGACAGAGATGGAAACTTCAGAAGGCACGACACTGTTTGCAAGTTTCTTGTCATCCCAAGCAAGGATGGGTCTCAATGGAATGATGAAAAACAATGTTTATTTCCCTAAAGTTCTATATTATGGAAAACGATGCGTATATTACTCTCTTGAAAGTGGTAGATATCATCCCCGCCAGTGCTATGATTGGGCAGAACAAGATCCTTATGAGAGCATTTGGATTGACGCCCCAGAAGATCAATCAACCTTTCTTTGAAATAGGCATAGAGCAAATATTTATGAACTTTTATTCTGAATTTTCTTATTATAGTTATATGTTGATGGTCAGATTAATTGTTTTGGCAAATGTAGCTTTTTTTTACTGTCTTGGTGTAGATTACTGTTGTCTACTTACTTTTAAAGATAGTTTGAGAACCTGTATACCTGTCTTATTACTTGGACTCGAAAGAACGGATCCAAGATCCCCATGGCCTGTGGTATGGAGACTTATTCTACAATATTTCATTGACAATCTGATCCAATTATTGTTTCTTCCCTGGAGCTTATTCTCCACATTTTAGATAAATCTGCATAGTGTGAGTACGTCTTCTAAGAGTGATGCCAGGTACGACGTGTAGAACTTCATAGCTAATGTAGCAACGATTAAACCTTCTAGCACACAATTTCGATATTTATTTCATTAACTATACCATCTCACTAGGAGGGACCCTACCATTTTTTCTTATCCTCATTTGGAACCTTCATTCGAAGCAATGGTTTGTACCGTAGATGGCTTTACAAATACCAATTATGGTATGCCATATCACTACAAGGAAGCCCATGAGAAGTATTGTGGATGAGAATTTATTATAGTGCGGGCTTGTCTAGTTTTGAAAACAGTGAAACTTGTTTCGCTGAAATTACGCACTGCAAGTGCTTGGATTGCATTCAAGTAATAAAGTGGACTATGAGTCTAAGTTCTCGATCTCATGAGAAATGTTTACTTAATTACAAAATAGTTAATTTAGTTCTAATGATGAAATACACAATCAAATTTTGGTTTTTTAAGTACTAAAATACTGAAACCTCTACAAAAAATGACATACATAAAATTAGGGAAATTTTGGAGGATAAAGTAGTTTGGATTCATGATTTCATTTAATCGTCGCCTAATTAATTGCTCCTCAAGCAAACTAATTACGATGTTAGATCCCATTTTCTGATTTTAGCAAACTACCTCTCTCAAGCAAAATTAGTGCTGACGAAATTGAGCGGTGGATGGATTTTCTCGTGATTCCACTATAATATCCTTTGGCCACTGCTTTTAATTTACCTCTACATTGGTTGGAACTGTAAGTGTTATGCACTAAATTCAATCAATTTTGGATATAAACACTTTTAATATATATAAATGATCCATATTTATAGCAAGATCTATTACTTAATTGAATTAATGTTCTAAGTAATTAAATAATATAATCCATAGATTCAAATCTCTGTAACTTGTTAATCACAAGAAGTTGTGTTTGTGAGATACAAATTACATATGACTGAATCGTAAATCATCCGTGTTGATATGTAATAACGAGATATAGATAAAATTATTACAGATAGACCATTAAGTGTGGCATTTCTTAATTGTGAAGTAAGTAACTTGTGACATCCCGAATTTTTCTAGAAATTTTAGGGACTTAATTGAATTGATAGTGTAAATTATGTATGAATTATAATTAAAATAATATTATGGGAATTGGAGGTGCAATTTTATTAAAAATAAAATAATTGCAAATATACCCAAGGACCAAATGTGCAATTTCATTAACAAATAAAATTTTAACATCTTTCTCATGGGGCTAAAAGTGCACATGTATAATATCATCAACAAATAGAAACTTGACATTTTTATCCTAGGAGTTAAAAATGTAAATTTGTAAATTGCTCAATCAACCCCTAGTAATCACTATAAATATGGAAGGGTTTGGGGGAAGTGAGACATGTCTACTTCTCTTTCCTTTTTAAGATATGTTTTAACTTTTCCTTCTTTCTTTGTTTAATTTAATTAGTTAGTTAATTATTTAGTTATTTGTTTATTTAATTAGTTAATAATATAATTAGCTAATTGGTTGGTACATTCCAATTTCTTGTTTTTATAAGTTAATTAGTTAGTTAATGGTTTAGTTAATCACTTATTTAATTAGATACTAATTTAATTAATTGTTCGGTTATTTTCGGCACTTGAAGTTTTGAATGATGGAGTTAATTATTTAGTTAATTACTTATTTATTTAGATAGTAATTTAACTAATTATTTGATTTAAGTGCTTAATTGATTTATGAGTGGAAAATCAAAATTATTGTTTTAGGGTTCCTTGATAATTGAAGGAAGATAAAATTGGAATTAAATTTAATTAATTAAATCAAGGATTGTGTGAAAGAGATTTGAAAAAAAAAAAAAAAAGATGAAATTGAGGAAAAATGATGGGAAGTAATTAATGAAGAAAGAAAGTAGAAAATGATTTACTATAATTGTTACTATCATCATGATATTATTTTGAGATTGGTGATATGATAATATGAGAAGTAAAATGTTATAATGGGTGAGGTATGTTGAAAATTTGGTAAATATAAAATGAATCAAACATGAAATGGGAAAGAATATGGTAGTATATTGGCTACTTTAATTTTTATATGTATGGGTTTTATTTTAGAAGTTATGGAAGTTCTTTTATAAAAATAAAGAAAATTTCATTTATGTTATGGGTAATAAAGTAAGATCATTATTAGTATTATTACAAGGGGTACTCTATTAAGTAAATATATATCATCTTATAGGTTTAGTTTAGATAACATGGAAATAACATGATAAGTTAGGATTAATGTAGAAGTTATTTTATTAATGCAGATATTGAGCAAGGAGGTCGCGAAAAAGGTAAATATTGATGTTCTTCAACTACAATACAAAATACGTGATTATGTGAAGTGATGTGTTTATATGTGTTTGTTGTCTTTATGTGACATGGTGGTTTGACAATTGGTTACTGGGTTTATTTAGAAAACGTATGGATAGTACGTTTTCAAGGCCATGCATATTTATGTTATCATTTTCATGGAGTGTGTGATTGAGAATTTTACATGTAAATCCCATTATAGATGTACCGTACTATGGTGTCCGAATAAATATACCGCTTTGAGGCTCCTGACGGTCACTAAGGGTAGCCAAGGATAGGGTATTTTGAGTTCGGCACTTGTATACAGGCGGTGTCGGAGGTCCCTTGGTGGCCTTGGGACTGCGGATAGGCACGGTACCAGGCCTTAGTTCATATTATATATATTCTGATGAGGTATCCTGAGTCTCGGTGGGCAAGGACGGATGCCTTGGTATTGATTTGTGCACAAGTTAAGGCTATGTTATTGTGAGCTCACACGGTACACTATAATGAGGATTTGGGCCCAAGTGTGTGTGAGTGATATCATTGCACCATCATATTTACTGAACTTTATTGTTCACGCTGTGTATTTTGTATTGTAGATGGCTCACATGAGTAACTGAGGTTATTCATACCACCAGACATGCCGAAATTACTGAAGACCTAACAGCTATACATGTGATATATAGGCGCACTCACTACACACGTTTTTATATGGTTGTTGACGATGTTGAAGGTATTGAAACTTTTGAAGAATATAAGGATTTTGTGTTGGTAATGGTTGACGTGTATGATCTGATCACGGGGCGATATATAAATACTATGATATCTGTAGAGTAGATAGTGATGTAAGGTATGTGATGGAAAATAGTAAAAGAATGTAGTAAATATGGCATGAGTTAGCCGACATGGGTACGCCACTACATTAGCCTGCGATAGATTAGATATATGGAATATTTTTGAAAGTTAGCAGGCACTTCTTTTGACTAAAATTTTTGAATGGTCTATAGCTAACTCATTAACTGTATTTTGTAAAGCAAGCCTCTTTTGGTTATAATATAAGTTTGGCGGTGCTTTAAACTCTTTATATTATTAATTTAATCTTCATGATATATTTTGGTTTTATTTTGATATGTCTAAGAATAAATTTTAAATTCTAGAATGATTCAAAAAAAAAAATTTATAATATAATAGAATAAAAAGATAAGAAGGAAAGAAGAAGAAGAAAATAAAATTTTTTAATAAATATTAATTACATTAAGGGGGAACGTCACATAACTAATCTCACAAGCTAAAGTCTGGTGACACTTAAATGAATACGTGCATGTTTTGTTATAGAATAAGACTCGCTGGAGAGATGCCACATGGATAACTATCTGAGTGTTAGTGGTTAATCTCTAACGTTCGATAGTGGAATTGGTCACTTGAATTGAGGTCATCATAGTGCCGTATATGAGGACGGTTATGCTTTAGTGATGTTGGATGTTTCTATGCGAAGGGTCATGCTAATCCCTATCAATTTTATGCAAAACATGATGATCAATGAATTTGGTCTATCTCACAATTCAAATTGTTAACTTCTAATTCAATAGCAGTTAATGCCCCTTTCAAACTCAACACCACAAGAAATTAATAGTATCACGATTATCAAGATATCAAAAACACTTGCAAAATTTGTGAGTGTGTGTCAAGCCATAGCCATCTACCGCCACCCCTAACACACGTAACATCAAGTATGTCTTGAGCTAAAGGTTCAGCTTCATAACTCACGGGTGTTGAAGTGTATAGTGCATGGTTTCTCTCTAGAGAGTTGAGAAAGATGAACACTCAAAATATGAAGCTTAAGTATTTATGAACAAGCAACAAGCAAACATTGATCTCATGATAGGCATACCGTCAAATGAGAATTCATCTAAGCATTCCACAATCCTACTTGGGATCAAAACACTCAATGCAAAAGGTTGTAATGAAGTTTAGGTTAGGCTATATGATAAGAAGGATATCAAGATTCAAAACATCCAAGCACATAGCTAAGTATCTTATTGATAAGTGTGTTTTACACACTTAATTATGACACAAAATAGATTAAATGTTGTTATAAAAAGCTCGAAAAGGACTTAATTTGTTATATATTGTTTTTGTAGAGCTACTTTGATGGAATGAATGAAATGTACGCGAAAAGAGGCGAAAATGACCAACATGCAAGTCAACGAATGTTCAGGGACTAATTTTGCAATTACTCAGAAGTTGACCCGAATGATCAATCGAGCATGAATATCTACTAAGGACCTAATTGTCAACAACATGAATGATTAGAAGTTGGTAGAGAAGGAAGCTGGACCAAGGATGGACGGAAGGAAACTTTGGGGACTAAAATGAACAAGAAGGAATTCACCTTCTTCCTTGCGATCGCATGGTAGGACACCTTGCGATCGCCCAAGCATCACCAGGGACAAGCTTGGAGCATTTCAATCTGCCCTTGCGATCGCATGGGATTCTTCCTTGTGATCGCAAGGGATAATTTCTGCGCGAGAATTTTTAGTTTCCTTTTCCGAATCAAACACTTATGGAATGATATCTTAGCACGCTATTTAAACTAAAACTCGTCCAGAATTATTTTTTTATACATTCTTAGAGAGAAAAAGTCGATTTTGGAGAGCAAGGAGAAGAGCTTGAGCTAGGGTTTCACCTCAAGATCCAAGATTCAAGCTTTAAACTTCTACTTTTTGGTGATGTTTTCTTTCTATCATTTTTATTGCTGTTTTAATTTCATTATGCTAGGCTAGACTTTTTATGTACTAGGTGAACGATGAACCTCGTATTGTGATCTCTTTAATTCTATTTTGCAATTTGACAATTAAACACGTTTGATGGTTTTGAATGATTTATATACGCTTATTGTCTCCGTAATTATAGTGTACGATAATTGTGTGAGTTTAGGTGGTTTATTTCATGCATTCGAAAGAAGGGAAATAAATTCAACAGGGTATAAATCGTCGTTTTGTTCATAGAGGATAGAAATATACCTATATGCATTACGTGAATCTCTAAGTGTTTACAAAACTACATGCATCCTTATATATTGCATTTGTCATAGAAATAAAGTCAAATGTTATACTGGGATAGGTTCAATTCTACTCGAAAGAGATTGTTGGATAGGTTAGAAACATTGATTCTTCAAACGATTCATCGTGTTGTCAAATTGTGAGATAGGGTTTAAGAGTGAACTTTGCTTGGTGATTCGGGATCCTAGTGCGCTTTTTCATACATTAATTTCCTCAAATTTTGCATTCAACCATTGTTTTACAATTACATCGCAATTCTAGTTTAATTTGCATGTTATTCACAATTTCATCATAAAGTCACAAAAATTACCAATTTGAGTTTTATGGTTTCGGTTAAGGTTACAATAATAGAAATTAAGTTAGATTAATCCTCGTGGGAACGATACTCGAAATTTTACAATTTCCACTTTATTACTTGTCAACGAACCGTACACTTGCGGTGATTTAAATTCGAAACATATTTTCATGAACACTTATCACGCATTTAATTACATCATACCTTTCAGTCAACACATTCCTCAATATTTTAAGCCCCATAAAAAAAAAATAAAAAAAAAAAATAAAAAAATAAAAATATATATATATATATATATATATATATATATATATATATATATATATATATATATATATATATATATATTATTTTTCTCTTTTTCTCGATTTTTTCCTTTGTTTTTTGTTCAATCCACTTTACTTGAACACATATCAACTCTTGTTCTTTTCCATGTTTCTATTCTTCACAAATAAATATCAAATACCTACTACACACTTGGAAGTAAAAAGGTAGGAAAATACGGAGAGGTATGGATAACATATGTGCACGCAGAAGAAGTCTATATATGTGTATTGGCTCAAAGTGGCTACCAGGGGTTGTAATTATCGAAAAGTAAGGCTGAAGGCTCAATTGTCAATCATAAATTGACTTTCATCATTTCCCAAGTAATCCACCATCTTATCACAAACCGTGTGGTGTTATTCTCAAGAGAAATTTCCAATTCAAAGAATCAATGAAAGCTTATTGCCATTTTTAGTACATTGTGACTCTCAATCCTCACCAATTCTTTCATAAGAAAACTTCAGCATGACACTCCTCTAGCTACATGTGTTAACTACCAAATTATCAGAAGATTTGTGTGTATGAAAAGAATTCAGCAAGTGTCTCAACATCAAGATTCTCATAAACAAAATTAACTCCTAGTGGCATATTTTGTCATCCAAAAGCATAAGCATGCAGCAAATCGGAGACTCCTTTCTCTGTTTAAAAAAATCACAACAAAATTGCATGATAATTATGCAAATCATATCTAATTCACAACAAAATTCTATGATAATTATGAAAATCATATCTAATTCACAACAAAATCCAAATTGACCCCCCCACCACCCCTCCCAAAAAAAAAAAAAAAAAACAAATTTTTCATTATCCTCAATGCATAAACATGTCAGCCAAATAAGGAGAAGAAAATATGTCACTTGAATATTCCAGTGAATCCACATAAGCTTGAAGGATAAGAAGCCTAAAAGTTCTCAATGGAAAGATAATGACAAAAATTAACTAGAATATGAACGCAAATAAAAAAGGAAAAGGGAAGAACCTCCCTTGGGTTGTCTCCCTAGCATCACCTTTGTTTATTGTCGTTGGGTCGACTCAATGTTTTCCTTCATCAACCAACATCCAGTGAAGGTGGTTTCAATCTTCTTCGCAGTGTAATAAGCTCGCTGTACATAATCACCGGTAATGTTCCACAATCCTGAAATTCTGCAAAAAAAAAGAAAAGAAAAATGTTAGAATACTCTTTATCATTATAACTTGCTAGAATTTCAGAATTTAAGAAAGAAGAGTTCAAGGGGTCGTAGTCAGTAGTCGCGGGTCTAAAAAAGACATCCTCAAAAACTTCCCGAGTGAGTACATCAATCATGTAAGTTTGATGACACTCATCAACTTTCTCTGGCTGCTTAGTGATGTGAAAGATGTTGTCTAAAGTAATATTTCCAAATGATAGCTTCATTAGACCGTTCCTGTAGTTGATTAGAGCATTAGCGATGGCAAGAAAATGTCTACCAAGAATAATATGACTCTTAGAATCAAAATTTACATCAACTTTCAAGTCCATAATCGAGAAATCAACGGGGCAGTAGAATTTATCAATCTGAACCAACACATCCTCAACTACTTTCCTAGGTCTTATAGTGGAAAGATCAGCTAGTTTTAAAACCACGGAAGTTGGTTTTATCTCACCTAAATGTAATGACAGATAAATAGCAAAAGGCACGAGGTTAACACTAGCCCCTAAATCAAGAAGGGCTTGTGCAAACTCATGGTTTTCAATGATGTAAGACACAGTATGACAACCAGGGTCCTTATATTTCAGTTGGATCCTTTGCTTAAGCACAACATTCACTTCCTCAGTCAAGAAAGCGATTTTCTTGACATGGTATTTTCTTTTCCTAGTGCACAAGTTTTTAAGAACTTTAGTATATGTAGGAACCCGTGAATTGACATGCAAGGGTGGGAGATTGATTGTAACTTGTTTAAGGTGTTCTAAGATTTCACTATGTTGTCCAGCGGATTTTGGGGTAGGCCTAAGAGCTTGAAGGAAGGGGACTCTCGATGAATTCTCTACTACATCTTCACACTTACTCGACTCCTCTTCATTTGCCCTAGGTTTGGAGATTGGTTCCATGACTTTCCCTGATCAAGTGGTTATGGTATTTACTTCCCTAAAGTTGTTTTCTTCTGATCTTGAGGTTTGTGCCATGTGTTGCCCTTTATGATTTGGTTGAGTTTGAGCTGAAAAATTTTCACATTCCACTACAGCTAAAGCATTGTTAATTTGGACATATAATTTTTTATTTCCTTGTTTTTCGCGACAATTTTGGTAATGATAGTCTCAATATTTTGAATGGTTTTACTTTGTGCCTCTATAAATGCTTGCAGGGTGTCTTCTAAGGAGTTCCTAGAGGACGTGGGTTGATAGGAAGGTATAGTTTAAGCTCTATTCTAATGGGCAGGTTGCTAGTTTTCAGATTTCCTGCTAACATTGAGATGATTCCGCCACCCTGGATTGTAGGTTTCAGAGAATGTAACTTAGGGCTTGTTATATGTGCTTAAGGCATTGCAATGTTCCTCATAAACCCATCATCTCCACAAAAGTAGAACACTCTTGCGCTGGATGAACACTTTCACCACACACAAAACAGGGTACACAAGACTCAACAAGAGATATATTCAGTGTAGATTGTGAGTCTTTAGCAGGTCTGATTTCTAGTTCTCTAGTCAGGGCTTCTACTTTTTCTCTAAGACTATCATCCTCCCAAAGATGATAGATACCTGGGCTACTGGGTTTTCTGTGTGTAGTGACCTATTGGTACTATTGGTGGCACTAGGTTGAGTCTAAGTATAACCTTTTTCAGTTAGGTCATCTAGATATTATATAGCATCATCCAGATCATTTTGTAGAAAATCATCGTTACACATCATCTCTATGAATTGACACTCCCTAGGTGTTAATCCTTCATAAAAGTAATTCACAATGCGCCAACTCTCATAACCATGGTGAGGGCAGAGGGCTTGTAATTATTTATATATTTCCCAAGTTTAGTATGAAGTCTCACTATCCTTTTGAGTGAATGATGATAATTGCTTCTTAAGGGCACTAGTTTTATGGCGGAGAAAATATTTATTAAAGAATGCTTGAGTTATATTAGTCCAAGTGCCAATCGACCGTGGTCTAACGAATACCCTAGCTTTTAGCTCGTTCTTTAAGTGAAAATGGGAAAAATTTTAGCTGACTGCGTCCGTTGTACCATGTTGATTGTGGAAGTTTGCGACCACCTCCTCAAATTCCCTAATATGCACGTATGGATTTTCATTTTCAAGTCCATGAAAAGTGGGAAGAAGTTGAATCATTCCAGACTTAAGTTCCACAGTAGCATATTAGGCAAAAACATGATGTATGATGGTGTGGACGTGCGTGTAGGGTGAAGATAATATTGTAAAGTCCTATGAGGCGCATCGTCGTGTTCACTATCAGTCATAGTGTTGTGTAGTGTGGTAATCGTAGCAATAGGTACAGTATCAAAGATAGGGTTAGAAAGTGATTCAAACATTGGAAAAGGTCATTCGGTAGAGTTTCCTTGCTCTCCTCGATCCCGGCTCATAAAACACGAAAACTAAACTATATGAGAATAAAAAAAATTACAAATAAGAAAATTAAATTAATTAAAGAGTAGTAAATGAATGATATTTCCCTTTTCAGTTGATCCCTTGGTGTTTTGTACCATCTCTCCTGCAACGGTGCAAAAATTTGATTACGCCCAAAGAATAAAGTGGTTGTTTTAGCACACCTTTCGGGTGTCGATTCGAGATGGAAGACATGCTCAAAGGAACAAAAAGAATGGATGTTCTGTCATTTGTGAAATAGAATTTATTGTTCGAATAAAATTAAAAATTCAATGTTTGAAATAATGAAATTAAAATCAACGTTGGGGGTAGCGATACATCGGAATTCCCTTAATTGGATTTGATCAATCTCATCAATTATTCATTTTTATAACTCAATTAGAGGCCTTCGTCCCAACTCTCTAATCGGAAGATATAACGTTACAAATCACTTTAATTCAATTGTGATCCTAGAATCTAAACTTCCTATAACATATTTGCACTATTTTTATTGAAATAAGATTGAGAATCGACCATATACATCAAGCACAAGGCAGTAATCAATCCACTAATAAATCAAAATTGAAATTGAAACTCAGCAAACAGTTTAATTCTTCGATGGAAAAAGCATGATTTAATCCATGAAAAATATAGTAAAGATTAAGCGAATCCCAAAATATTCATGAAAAGAAAATCTAGATCCTAGAATTATTTGACAATGACAAATCAAATTACATGGATAAAAGATACGAAATCACAAATTCTGATTGAGTTTCTTCCTAGCTTCACCAAGATTTTTAGTTCTTGATGGAGATTTTTGAGCCAAAGATGAGAGAAAGTAGTATGGAGAGTTCTCTCTATTTTTTCTTGTGTTTAGGGTTTCAAAACACGTATTTATAGTTATTTTCATAAGTGGTTAACTTAAATTCGGAAACTAGAATTTTCGTCTTGGAAATACTCTATGCGACCGCATAGAATAAGTGGATACGACCGCATAGAACATTTTGACTTGGCCCTAGAATTCACTGAAGTAGAGTATGCGACCGCATTGAATTTAAACTATGCGACCGCAAGCTTTGGATAACTTCTACAGAACAACCTTCAGTATTTTGGTCATATCTTTCTCTCCCGATATTCGATTGAGGCGATTTAAGTTGCGTTGTAAAGCTAACTCAAAGGGATACAAATCTTCCAAACAATATGTCCAATTTAGATGTTTCCTATGCAAAAAATGGGTCTCAAACTGAGACTGGAAAATTGAAGCAGAACTTTTTCGGCTGGGAGTTGATATGTGATAATACTTTGACTATATTTCATCTGTTTGGCATCAATTGGATGAGATGCCCACCACTCTCAAATCTTCATATCTTCATTTTTCCTTTCGAGTCATCTTTTGTGTATTTGGAATTTGGTCCTTGAACTTTTCTTTTCTTCTACTTTGACAAATTTTTCACTTGTTTATTCTAAATTTCGCCATATCCATAAAATTGCCACCTAAATCAAACTATAAAGATAATGAGTTCATTTTGGCATCAAATAATCACACGAGAAAAACAAAATAGATGGGGAAAGTATGATATTTTTCACTATTATCAGGTCGCTAATACAGCATTGTTCAGGTATGTCAAGAATCATATAAAGGTTGTGAATGATCAACAGAGAATTCGTCACTCCTAGATAGTGGAAATCATTGGCTAAGGAGAACTCATAAGTTGAAAATGAGTTTTAGACTTACATTAACTTAATAGTGGGATGAAAGATATGATCGATAATTGATATTGACACATATCCATATCTCATAATTGATCGGATCACATTGACGAAAGGATTATAGTTCCACGGTGAAGGAACTAGTTGGTTTTGTCATACCACGTGACATTTCTCGTTACATGTATTGCCCACATTGCTAGATGTCAACATGGGACGACGAATGTGATTGGTGATAAATTAGAAGGGGTATTTTAATTTATCGATTTTTATTAGATCCAAATAATAATTCACGCTGTTAGACGTCGTAATCGAAAACCTGATGGGTCACATACAAAAGGAGAACCAGAAGAATGAAATTCCAATTGATTAATTAACAATTTTTGTACAATTAATTAATTGGGTTGCTTGTTAATATGCTTGAATTAATTAATTAGATTAATTAATTAATGGACTAAATTTGATTAATTAAATATTACATCGGGTTAATCTAATAAGCCATTATTGTTTCAAAAAATTAGAACAGAAAACAATTCATTATCTTACTAGCACAAGAAAGAGAAACCCTAATTTCGTCTCATTCTTGTTTCCTGTGTGGATTTTCATTAGAGGCTGCACAATAGGATAGCTGTGGATTGCAGAGCATGATTATTTGTGTTCCAAGATCAGCAAATGAGTTTGCAGAATTTAACATAGGTATAATTTCTATCACGATTTCTATCTAAATACAAAGCAGATCCTTGGTTGGAATTAAAAAAATTAATTTTTTTCGGCTGTGTATGTTAAGTAAATACCCAATAGGAACACCACTGTTCCTTTAATTTCAACCTCCAAAACTAATCGATACATCTGTCATACCTCTTAACATGTCTGTAAGTCCCTTATTTTTATCCATTCGAGCGTCTCCGCTAAAGAATTTAAACATTATTCCCTCTTTACGTCCTCTCTCTCTAAAAAAAAGCGGTCATTGTAAACAACCAAAATAATTGCAATATTCAATTATACAATTGCAACCTCATCAACACGGATCATCTTAATTTTTACAACCATACTTATGAGAAATTGCATAAAGTGATATAACCATTTTACATTCTCGAGTCACTTCAAACAAGATTGAACGAGTTGATATGAGCACGAGCAACTCCAACGAACTACTTGGCAACTTGACATCATTTTCCATGATGGCTGGAACTGATTTTCTAGATAGGGTAGTAACTTAAAACTGGGTTGGAACTTCATCTCGATTTTCGCTTTAGTGTAAGAATTAGTACCATTGAATTAAATTGCACCATCCAAAAAAGGTATGAATTGTGTGTCTAATATGTTCTTACTAAGTTAAGTTGCTAATTATGGACTTTCTTGATACTGACGTATCATAGATTTTGTTATGACGAAAATGACACGTGTCTAAGTTGTTTCCTATATTTGCGGAGAGAATATAGAATACAGATTACCTTTTAACCCTATTCAATCAATCACTTAACGGCACAGGAAATAACCTACCCTAACATGATTATCAAGGAGACAACACATCTTGGTTATATTGTAGGGTTTCGAGATATCTTAACATCTATAATTACAGGCCATAAATAGGTCATAGATAGCGTTACCACAATTAGCAGTATTCAAGCAATTTTTTTTAGCGGTACTTGAAAAATTCTTATGAAGAGCGCTCTCTTTACTAATGCCTAGGTCAATTCTTTCGGTGTTAATATTCATAGGTTGAATTGATTTTACCCTACCAGAAATATTAAATAATTGCTGTACTCATTCAGAAAACCTTATAGAAGATATTCCCATCTAGATTTCTAATAATTTCATGGGACATTTCTGTAATTTATTTTAAAAGAAAGAGAAAGTAAAAAATACATCTGTCGACCAGTGAGTCAATTACTTGTTGGTGCCTTTTCTGAGAGGAAAATGATCCCATTTGCATAGAATTCATCAAACCTTAAAAATACTACAGCGGTTCTGGTACACACCCCAACACACCCTTACGCAATGAAAGATTGAGTTTCTTCCATAAAATTGATTCTGGGTTGTCTAAATTATGGCTGGAACGAGAAGAAAGAAATTTAAGCTGTAAGTCTTCCAATTTTTTCTCCAATTGTTCAATTCACTTGTTTCTGCATGAATTTTTTTATTTTTCCTGAAAAACTGAACATCTCATTTCATAATCGAGTCAGGTTTGGGTAATTTTTTAATTTTGGTTTTAGTCTGATGAGATTTCATGCTGTAAATTAATGTATACCAAAACAAAAGCTTGGAAATTTTAAATGCAAAAACTTTTGAAATAAATAAATATTGGCCCCCTTCGAATGTACCATTTAATGTTTCATATGAATTTATTTTGAGTGCCTAAAGAGGATGATCTTTGTTTAAACTGAAGTTTTTCAGGCTTCATTTTTATGGGGGTAAATTCATTAATTCCAATGTATATCTTTAGCTGCTCTAAAATGTGATCACTTCTGTATTTGGAGAAAAGAAAGACGAATTAGTTAGAACTTTAGAGGGGAAATTACATTATAAAGATGTATTTGAATTGAGGGGCTTTTTTTATCTTTTGAATGATCTTCGAATCTTATCTTTGAACTCATATGATACAGTATATGTAGTTTGGTTTGGGAAGTGAGTCGAATTCCTTGATCATGAGAAAAAAAAATATATATATATATAGACAAAAACAATGTAAAATTAATTAAGATGATCAAAATTACAATTATATAGAATTTCTAAATCCATTAAATCCCCAGGTATCACCGGAAAAATATTACCTAAACCAACAATTGTACTCTTTCTACAAACCAAAAAGTGAACAATAAAAACTAGGATGCTAGGCTCAAATTTTTCCTCTAGAAAACCCTTAGTGAAGTTCCAAGAAAGGGAAAAAGAAGACATCAATTCATAATGAATGTATGCTAAAAGCCAGACCTAAAATTGCTTCAAAGTTTCTGATGCCCAAGTTAATTGTTTCACCAAATTCCTTGCCATTTTAGACTGTGAAGATCATTTGGCATCTCCTGTATCAAATTCAATTTGGACAGAAAGTGTGCAAAAAATTGGAAGTTTGATCGCATTAGTCCCTTTAGTTAGGCGAGATTCACTCCGCCTATTTTGAAAGCCGTAGCAAGTTGCTTCCTATTTAGAAGAGGTCCACAGTCTATTTATGATGCTGGAGGGTCCGAGTCAGATGATGAGTTGTCAGATAACACGTTAATGGCTCTAAGGTATCACGAGTTGGCAGATCGGGGCAAGGATGGCAAGTGAGCGCGTAACTTTGGCAATTAAGTCGTGTTTCGGTAATTTGGCCATAACTTTGGCTACGGTTATCAGAATCGCGATCATGACCACAATCCGGAAAGCGCGTTTCGGCGCGCACGTCGTGGCCACCCAGCTATGCTCGGTGTGTGCCGTTTTCATCCTCAAATTCAGCTGTTTTCCCTTCCGAATTGCTATTTTAAGTTATTTTTTGCTATATTTGGTAATATTTCAATTCCCCGTCTGGATGATATGTTGGATCAATTATCCGGCTCGACGATCTTCTCAAAGATTGACCTGAAGAGTGGATACCATCAGATCAGAATAAAGCCTGGAGATGAATGGAATACAGCCTTTAAAACGCAACACGGTTTATATGAGTGGATGGTCATGCCTTTTGGGCTATCCAATGCTCCCAGTACGTTCATGCGGTTTATGCACCGGGTCTTGCGACCTTTTATGGGAAAATTCGTCGTGGTTTATTTCGACGATATCCTCATTTATAGTCCGACGCGGGCCTCACACTTTGATCATCTTCGCGCTGTTTTTGAGATGCTGAGAAGGGAATGCTTATTTGTTAATCAGAAGAAGTGTTCATTTTTCACTACTTCTGTAACTTTCCTTGGTTTTGTTGTGTCTACTGATGGTGTTCATGCAGATCACCAAAGATAAATGCAATTTTGGAATGGCCTAAACCCAGAAACTTGCACGATGTCAGGAGCTTCCATGGGTTAGCATCATTCTATCGGCGGTTCATCAGAAACTTTAGTACTTTGATTGCTCCTATTACAGAATGTCTTAAGGGTCGTGATTTCACATGGTCTGAGGAAGCGAAGCCGACTTTCGCTAGTCAAACAGTAAGATGACCGAAGCACCTGTCTTGGCACTCCCTGATTTTGACAAGGTGTTCGAGGTCAATTGTGATGCATCAGGCATTGGCATTGGAGGTGTTCTGAGTCAGTCAGGGCGGCCGATTGCTTTCTTCAGCGAGAAGCTCTCGGGATCCAAGAAAAACTATTCCACCTATGACCTAGAGTTCTATGCCATAGTTCAGTCCCTAAAACATTGGCGTCACTATCTGGTACAGAGGGAGTTTATTCTATTTACTGATCATGAGGCCCTGAAGTACATTAATGGTCAACATAAGCTGAGTAGGCGACATGCCAAGTGGGTGGCGTACTTGCAGGAGTTCACCTTTACACTCAGGCACCAAGCAGGGAGCCTAAATCGCGTCGCAGATGCATTGAGCCGTCGTACTATGCTCCTCACCACTACTAGTACCAGAGTTACAGGCTTTGAGACTTTTCCAGATATGTATGTAGATGATCCTTCCTTCGGCAGTATATTTCAAGAGGTAACTAACGGTCATCGTCATGATTTTGTTTTGCATAATGGCTCTCTGTTTCGTGGATTATAATTGTGCATTCCATTGTTCATTGAGGCAGCAAATTATCAGTGAACTTCATAATGAGGGGCACTTTGGCCGAGATAAGACATTGGCCCTTATCTCTTCTGACTTTTATTGGCCCAAGTTGACCAGTGATGTTGCGCATTATGTGAACCGTTGTTATATTTGTCAGCGGTCTAAAGGAGTTCTCACCAATGTGGGCCTGTACACTCCCTTACCTGTTCCTGAATCTCCTTGGTTCAATGTCCGCATGGATTTTGTGTTGGGTTTACCCCCGTACCCAACGAGCCATGGATTCTATCCTTGTTGTGGTTGATGGATTTTCGAAGATGGCCCATTTTATAGCTTGCAGGAAGACTATGGATGCTACTCGGATTGCCCATCTTTATTTCCGGGAGATTGTGCGTTTACATGGTGTTCCTCGATCTATCACTTCAGATCCTGATACCAAGTTCATCATCACTTTTGGAAGAGTTTGTGGGGACGGTGGGGACACAATCGAATTTTAGCGGCGCCTATCACCCCCAAACCGATGGTCGATCAAGTAGTGAATCCGAGCTTTGGCAATCTTTTGCGCTTTTTGGAAGTAACTAAGCAGAAGCATAGGGATTTAGTCATACCTCAACCAGAATATCCCTATAACAGGACGAAAAACAGAACCACTGGCTTCAGTCAATTTCAGATTATCTATGGTCGTAACCCATCTGGGGTCTTTGGATTTGGCCCCTATCCCGCGCGTAGGACGTTTCGGTCTTAAGGCGTATGAGATGGCAGAGCATCTTCGGGGTATCCATGAGCAAGTGAAGTTGGCAATTCATGAGAACAATACCAAGTACAAAGCTCGGGTTGTGATCATCGTCGTCGGGTTCTTTTTGATGTTGGTGATTTTGTTTGGGCTGTTTTAACGCGAGATCGTTTCCCTGTTGGTGAGTATAATAAGCTTAAGGATCGGAAGATTGGGCCTTGTGAGGTACTACGTAAGATCAACGATAATGCTTACAAAGTTGCGTCTTCCAAGTCACTTGAGGACCTCTGATGTCTTTTATGTGAAACACATCAGTCCTTGTTTTATGGATTCTGATGACACTACCCCGAACTCGAGGACGAGTTATTTCCAACCTGGAGAGGCGATGCAGAGGGTCCGAGTCGATGCCGAGTTGTCGGATAACACGTTAATGGCTCTAAGGTATCACGAGTTGGCAGATCGGGGCAAGGATGGCAAGTGAGCGCGTAACTTTGGCAATTAAGTCGTGTTTCGGTAATTTGGCCATAACTTTGGCTACGGTTATCAGAATCGCGATCATGACCACAATCCGGAAAGCGTGTTTCGGCGCGCACGTCGTGGCCACCCAGCTATGCTCAGTGTGTGCCGTTTTCATCCTCAAATTCAGCTGTTTTCCCTTCCGAATTGCTATTTTAAGTTATTTTTTGCTATTTTTGGTAATATTTCAATTCCCCGTCTGGATGATATGTTGGATCAATTATCCGGCTCGACGATCTTCTCAAAGATTGACCTGAAGAGTGGATACCATCAGATCAGAATAAAGCCTGGAGATGAATGGAATACAGCCTTTAAAACGCAACACGGTTTATATGAGTGGATGGTCATGCCTTTTGGGCTATCCAATGCTCCCAGTACGTTCATGCGGTTTATGCACCACGTCTTGCGACCTTTTATGGGAAAATTCGTCGTGGTTTATTTCGACGATATCCTCATTTATAGTCCGACGCGGGCCTCACACTTTGATCATCTTCGCGCTGTTTTTGAGATGCTGAGAAGGGAATGCTTATTTGTTAATCAGAAGAAGTGTTCATTTTTCACTACTTCTGTAACTTTCCTTGGTTTTGTTGTGTCTACTGATGGTGTTCATGCGGATCGATCAAAGATAAATGCAGTCTTGGAATGGCCTAAACCCAGAAACTTGCACGATGTCAGGAGCTTCCATGGGTTAGCATCATTCTATCGGCGGTTCATCAGAAACTTTAGTACTTTGATTGCTCCTATTACAGAATGTCTTAAGGGTCGTGATTTCACATGGTCTGAGGAAGCAGAAGCCAGCTTTCAGTTAGTCAAACAGAAGATGACCGAAGCACCTGTCTTGGCACTCCCTGATTTTGACAAGGTGTTCGAGGTCAATTGTGATGCATCAGGCATTGGCATTGGAGGTGTTCTGAGTCAGTCAGGGCGGCCGATTGCTTTCTTCAGCGAGAAGCTCTCGGGATCCAAGAAAAACTATTCCACCTATGACCTAGAGTTCTATGCCATAGTTCAATCCCTAAAACATTGGCATCACTATCTGGTACAGAGGGAGTTTATTCTATTTACTGATCATGAGGCCCTGAAGTACATTAATGGTCAACATAAGCTGAGTAGGCGACATGCCAAGTGGGTGGCGTACTTGCAGGAGTTCACCTTTACACTCAGGCACCAAGCAGGGAGCCTAAATCGCGTCGCAGATGCATTGAGCCGTCGTACTATGCTCCTCACCACTACTAGTACCGTAGTTACGTGCTTTGAGACTTTTCCGTATATGTATGTAGATGATCCTTCCTTCGGCAAGATATTTCAAGAGGTAACTAACGGTCATCGTCATGATTTTGTTTTGCATAATGGCTATCTGCTTCGTGGATTACAATTGTGCATTCCAGATTGTTCATTGAGGCGCAAATTATCGGTGAACTTCATAATGAGGGGCACTTTGGCCGAGATAAGACATTGGCCCTTATCTCTTCGACTTTTATTGGCCCAAGTTGACCGGTGATGTTGCGCATTATGTGAACCGTTGTTATATTTGTCGAGCGGTCTAAAGGAGTTCTCACCAATGCCGCTTTGTACACTCCCTTACATTCTGAAGCTCCTTGGTTTGATGTCGCATGGATTTTGTGTTGGGCTTACCCCGTACCCAACGAGCCACGGATTCTATCCTTGTTGTGGTGGATGATTTTCGAAGATGGCCCATTTTGTAGCTTGCAGGAGGACTATGGATGCTACTCGGATCGCCCATCTTTATTTTCGGGAGATTGTGCGTTTACATGGTATTCCTCGATCTATTACTTCAGATCGTGATACCAAGTTCATCAGTCACTTCTGGAAGAGTTTGTGGGGACGGCTGGGGACACAACTGAATTTTAGCAGCGCCTATCACCCCCAAACCGATGGTCAGACTGAAGTAGTGAATCGGAGCTTGGGCAATCTTTTGCGCTGTTTGGCAGGAACTAAGCCGAAGCAGTGGGATTTAGTGTTACCTCAAGCAGAATTTGCCTATAACAGGACGGCAAACACTGGTTTCAGTCCATTTCAGATTATCTATGGTCAGAACCCATCTGGGGTGCTGGATTTGGCCCCTATCCCGCGCGTAGGACGTTTCAGTCTTAAGGCAGATGAGATGGCAGAGCATCTTCGGGGTATCCATGAGCAAGTGAAGTTGGCAATTCATGAGAACAATACCAAGTACAAAGCTCGGGTTGACAGTCATCGTCGTCAGGTTCTTTTTGATGTTGGTGATTTTGTTTGGGCTGTTTTAACGCGTGATCGTTTCCCTGTTGGTGAGTATAATAAGCTTAAGGATCGGAAGATTGGGCCTTGTGAGGTACTACAGAAGATCAACGATAATGCTTACAGGTTGCGTCTTCCAAGTCACTTGAGGACCTCTGATGTCTTTAATGTGAAACACCTCAGTCCTTGTTTTATGGATTCTGATGACACTACCCCGAACTCGAGGACGAGTTCTTTCCAACCTGGAGAGACTGATGCAGGAGGGTCCGAGTCAGATGCTGAGTTGTCAGATAACACGTTAATGGCTCTAAGGTATCACGAGTTGGCAGATCGGGGCAAGGATGGCAAGTGAGCGCGTAAATTTGGCAATTAAGTCGTGTTTCGGTAATTTGGCCATAACTTTGGCTACGGTTATCAGAATCGCGATCATGACCACAATCCGAAAAGCGTGTTTCGGCGCGCACGTCGTGGCCACCCAGCTATGCTCGGTGTGTGCCGTTTTCATCCTCAAATTCAGCTGTTTTCCCTTCCGAATTGCTATTTTAAGTTATTTTTTGCTATTTTTGGTAATATTTCAATTCCCCGTCTGGATGATATGTTGGATCAATTATCCGGCTCGACGATCTTCTCAAAGATTGACCTGAAGAGTGGATACCATCAGATCAGAATAAAGCCTGGAGATGAATGGAATACAGCCTTTAAAACGCAACACGGTTTATATGAGTGGATGGTCATGCCTTTTGGGCTATCCAATGCTCCCAGTACGTTCATGCGGTTTATGCACCACGTCTTGCGACCTTTTATGGGAAAATTCGTCGTGGTTTATTTCGACGATATCCTCATTTATAGTCCGACGCGGGCCTCACACTTTGATCATCTTCGCGCTGTTTTTGAGATGCTGAGAAGGGAATGCTTATTTGTTAATCAGAAGAAGTGTTCATTTTTCACTACTTCTGTAACTTTCCTTGGTTTTGTTGTGTCTACTGATGGTGTTCATGCAGATCAGTCAAAGATAAATGCAGTCTTGGAATGGCCTAAACCCAGAAACTTGCACGATGTCAGGAGCTTCCATGGGTTAGCATCATTCTATCGGCGGTTCATCAGAAACTTTAGTACTTTGATTGCTCCTATTACAGAATGTCTTAAGGGTCGTGATTTCACATGGTCTGAGGAAGCAGAAGCCAGCTTTCAGTTAGTCAAACAGAAGATGACCGAAGCACCTGTCTTGGCACTCCCTGATTTTGACAAGGTGTTCGAGGTCAATTGTGATGCATCAGGCATTGGCATTGGAGGTGTTCTGAGTCAGTCAGGGCGGCCGATTGCTTTCTTCAGCGAGAAGCTCTCGGGATCCAAGAAAAACTATTCCACCTATGACCTAGAGTTCTATGCCATAGTTCAGTCCCTAAAACATTGGCGTCACTATCTGGTACAGAGGGAGTTTATTCTATTTACTGATCATGAGGCCCTGAAGTACATTAATGGTCAACATAAGCTGAGTAGGCGACATGCCAAGTGGGTGGCGTACTTGCAGGAGTTCACCTTTACACTCAGGCACCAAGCAGGGAGCCTAAATCGCGTCGCAGATGCATTGAGCCGTCGTACTATGCTCCTCACCACTACTAGTACCAGAGTTACAGGCTTTGAGACTTTTCCGGATATGTATGCAGATGATCCTTCCTTCGGCAGTATATTTCAAGAGGTAACTAACGGTCATCGTCATGATTTTGTTTTGCATAATGGCTATCTGTTTCGTGGATTACAATTGTGCATTCCAGATTGTTCATTGAGGCAGCAAATTATCAGTGAACTTCATAATGAGGGGCACTTTGGCCGAGATAAGACATTGGCCCTTATCTCTTCTGACTTTTATTGGCCCAAGTTGACCAGTGATGTTGCGCATTATGTGAACCGTTGTTATATTTGTCAGCGGTCTAAAGGAGTTCTCACCAATGCTGGCCTGTACACTCCCTTACCTGTTCCTGAAGCTCCTTGGTTTGATGTCAGCATGGATTTTGTGTTGGGCTTACCCCGTACCCAACGAGCCGCGGATTCTATCCTTGTTGTGGTGGACAGATTTTCGAAGATGGCCCATTTTGTAGCTTGCAGGAAGACTATGGATGCTACTCGGATTGCCCACCTTTATTTTCGGGAGATTGTGCGTTTACATGGTATTCCTAGATCTATTACTTCAGATCGTGATACCAAGTTCATCAGTCACTTCTGGAAGAGTTTGTGGGGACGGCTGGGGACACAACTGAATTTTAGCAGCGCCTATCACCCCCAAACCGATGGTCAGACTGAAGTAGTGAATCGGAGCTTGGGCAATCTTTTGCGCTGTTTGGCAGGAACTAAGCCGAAGCAGTGGGATTTAGTGTTACCTCAAGCAGAATTTGCCTATAACAGGACGACAAACAGAACCACTGGCTTCAGTCCATTTCAGATTATCTATGGTCAGAACCCATCTGGGGTGCTGGATTTGGCCCCTATCCCGCGCGTAGGACGTTTCAGTCTTAAGGCAGATGAGATGGCAGAGCATCTTCGGGGTATCCATGAGCAAGTGAAGTTGGCAATTCATGAGAACAATACCAAGTACAAAGCTCGGGTTGACAGTCATCGTCGTCAGGTTCTTTTTGATGTTGGTGATTTTGTTTGGGCTGTTTTAACGCGTGATCGTTTCCCTGTTGGTGAGTATAATAAGCTTAAGGATCGGAAGATTGGGCCTTGTGAGGTACTACAGAAGATCAACGATAATGCTTACAGGTTGCGTCTTCCAAGTCACTTGAGGACCTCTGATGTCTTTAATGTGAAACACCTCAGTCCTTGTTTTATGGATTCTGATGACACTACCCCGAACTCGAGGACGAGTTCTTTCCAACCTGGAGAGACTGATGCAGGAGGGTCCGAGTCAGATGCTGAGTTGTCAAATAACACGTTAATGGCTCTAAGGTATCACGAGTTGGCAGATCGGGGCAAGGATGGCAAGTGAGCGCGTAAATTTGGCAATTAAGTCGTGTTTCGGTAATTTGGCCATAACTTTGGCTACGGTTATCAGAATCGCGATCATGACCACAATCCGAAAAGCGTGTTTCGGCGCGCACGTCGTGGCCACCCAGCTATGCTCAGTGTGTGCCGTTTTCATCCTCAAATTCAGCTGTTTTCCCTTCCGAATTGCTATTTTAAGTTATTTTTTGCTATTTTTGGTAATATTTCAATTCCCCGTCTGGATGATATGTTGGATCAATTATCCGGCTCGACGATCTTCTCAAAGATTGACCTGAAGAGTGGATACCATCAGATCAGAATAAAGCCTGGAGATGAATGGAATACGACGCTTTAAAACGCAACACGGTTTATATGAGTGGATGGTCATGCCTTTTGGGCTATCCAATGCTCCCAGTACGTTCATGCGGTTTATGCACCACGTCTTGCGACCTTTTATGGGAAAATTCGTCGTGGTTTATTTCGACGATATCCTCATTTATAGTCCGACGCGGGCCTCACACTTTGATCATCTTCGCGCTATTTTTGAGATGCTGAGAAGGGAATGCTTATTTGTTAATCAGAAGAAGTGTTCATTTTTCACTACTTCTGTAACTTTCCTTGGTTTTGTTGTGTCTACTGATGGTGTTCATGCAGATCAGTCAAAGATAAATGCAGTCTTGGAATGGCCTAAACCCAGAAACTTGCACGATGTCAGGAGCTTCCATGGGTTAGCATCATTCTATCGGCGGTTCATCAGAAACTTTAGTACTTTGATTGCTCCTATTACAGAATGTCTTAAGGGTCGTGATTTCACATGGTCTGAGGAAGCAGAAGCCAGCTTTCAGTTAGTCAAACAGAAGATGACCGAAGCACCTGTCTTGGCACTCCCTGATTTTGACAAGGTGTTCGAGGTCAATTGTGATGCATCAGGCATTGGCATTGGAGGTGTTCTGAGTCAGTCAGGGCGGCCGATTGCTTTCTTCAGCGAGAAGCTCTCGGGATCCAAGAAAAACTATTCCACCTATGACCTAGAGTTCTATGCCATAGTTCAGTCCCTAAAACATTGGCGTCACTATCTGGTACAGAGGGAGTTTATTCTATTTACTGATCATGAGGCCCTGAAGTACATTAATGGTCAACATAAGCTGAGTAGGCGACATGCCAAGTGGGTGGCGTACTTGCAGGAGTTCACCTTTACACTCAGGCACCAAGCAGGGAGCCTAAATCGCGTCGCAGATGCATTGAGCCGTCGTACTATGCTCCTCACCACTACTAGTACCAGAGTTACAGGCTTTGAGACTTTTCCGGATATGTATGCAGATGATCCTTCCTTCGGCAGTATATTTCAAGAGGTAACTAACGGTCATCGTCATGATTTTGTTTTGCATAATGGCTATCTGTTTCGTGGATTACAATTGTGCATTCCAGATTGTTCATTGAGGCAGCAAATTATCAGTGAACTTCATAATGAGGGGCACTTTGGCCGAGATAAGACATTGGCCCTTATCTCTTCTGACTTTTATTGGCCCAAGTTGACCAGTGATGTTGCGCATTATGTGAACCGTTGTTATATTTGTCAGCGGTCTAAAGGAGTTCTCACCAATGCTGGCCTGTACACTCCCTTACCTGTTCCTGAAGCTCCTTGGTTTGATGTCAGCATGGATTTTGTGTTGGGCTTACCCCGTACCCAACGAGCCGCGGATTCTATCCTTGTTGTGGTGGGATGATTTTCGAAGATGGCCCATTTTGTAGCTTGCAGGAAGACTATGGATGCTACTCGGATTGCCCACCTTTATTTTCGGGAGATTGTGCGTTTACATGGTATTCCTAGATCTATTACTTCAGATCGTGATACCAAGTTCATCAGTCACTTCTGGAAGAGTTTGTGGGGACGGCTGGGGACACAACTGAATTTTAGCAGCGCCTATCACCCCCAAACCGATGGTCAGACTGAAGTAGTGAATCGGAGCTTGGGCAATCTTTTGCGCTGTTTGGCAGGAACTAAGCCGAAGCAGTGGGATTTAGTGTTACCTCAAGCAGAATTTGCCTATAACAGGACGACAAACAGAACCACTGGCTTCAGTCCATTTCAGATTATCTATGGTCAGAACCCATCTGGGGTGCTGGATTTGGCCCCTATCCCGCGCGTAGGACGTTTCAGTCTTAAGGCAGATGAGATGGCAGAGCATCTTCGGGGTATCCATGAGCAAGTGAAGTTGGCAATTCATGAGAACAATACCAAGTACAAAGCTCGGGTTGACAGTCATCGTCGTCAGGTTCTTTTTGATGTTGGTGATTTTGTTTGGGCTGTTTTAACGCGTGATCGTTTCCCTGTTGGTGAGTATAATAAGCTTAAGGATCGGAAGATTGGGCCTTGTGAGGTACTACAGAAGATCAACGATAATGCTTACAGGTTGCGTCTTCCAAGTCACTTGAGGACCTCTGATGTCTTTAATGTGAAACACCTCAGTCCTTGTTTTATGGATTCTGATGACACTACCCCGAACTCGAGGACGAGTTCTTTCCAACCTGGAGAGACTGATGCAGGAGGGTCCGAGTCAGATGCTGAGTTGTCAGATAACACGTTAATGGCTCTAAGGTATCACGAGTTGGCAGATCGGGGCAAGGATGGCAAGTGAGCGCGTAAATTTGGCAATTAAGTCGTGTTTCGGTAATTTGGCCATAACTTTGGCTACGGTTATCAGAATCGCGATCATGACCACAATCCGAAAAGCGTGTTTCGGCGCGCACGTCGTGGCCACCCAGCTATGCTCGGTGTGTGCCGTTTTCATCCTCAAATTCAGCTGTTTTCCCTTCCGAATTGCTATTTTAAGTTATTTTTTGCTATTTTTGGTAATATTTCAATTCCCCGTCTGGATGATATGTTGGATCAATTATCCGGCTCGACGATCTTCTCAAAGATTGACCTGAAGAGTGGATACTACCAAATCAGAATAAGGCATGAAGATAAATGGAAGACAGCTTTAAAATGCAACACAGTTTATATGAGTGGATGGTCATGCTTTTTGGACTATCCAATGCTCTCAGTACGTTCATCAGGTTTATGCACCAGGTCTTGCGACCTTTTATGGGAAAATTCATCGTAGTTTACTTTGACGATATCCTCATTTATAGTCAGACGTGGGCCTAACACTTTGATCATCTTTGCACTGTTTTTGAGTTGCTGAAAAAGGAATGCTTATTTGTCGAAGAAGTGTTCATTTTTTACTACTTCTGTAACTTTCCTTGGTTTTGTTGTATCTACTGATGGTGTTCATGCGGATCACCAAAGATAAATGCGATCTTGGAATGGCCTAAACCCGTAAACTTGCACGATGTCGAGCTTCCATGGGTTAGCATCATTCTATCGACGGTTCATCAGAAACTTCAGCACTTTGATTGCTCATATCACAGAATGTCTCAAGGGACGTGATTTCAAATGGTCTGAGGAAGCAGAAGCCAGTTTTCAGTTAGTCAAATAGAAGATGGCCGAAGCTCCAGTCTTGTCACTCCCTGATTTTGACAAGGTGTTCGAGGTCAATTGTGATGCACCGGGCGTTGGCATTGGAGGTGTTCTGAGTCAGTCAGGGCAGCCGATTGCTGTCTTCAGTGAGAAGCTCTCGGGATCCAAGAAAAACTATTCCACCTACGATCCAGAGTTCTATGCCATAGTTCAGTCCCTAAAACATTGGCGTCACTACCTGGTACAGAAGGAGTTCATTCTATTTACTGATCATGAGGCCCTGAAGTACATTAACGGTCAACACAAGCTGAGTAGACGGCACGCCAAGTGGGTGGCGTACTTGCAGGAGTTCACCTTTACACTCAGGCACCAAGCAGGGAGCCTAAATCGTGTCGCAGATGCATTGAGCCGTCGTACTATGCTCTTCACCATTACTAGTACCAAAATTACAGGCTTTGAGACCTTTTCGGATATGTATGCCGATGATCCTTCCTTCGGCAGTATATTTCAAGAGGTAACTAACGGTCATCGTCATGATTTTGTTTTGCATAATGGCTATCTGTTTCGTGGATTACAGTTGTGCATTCCAGATTGTTCATTGAGGCAGCAAATTATCAGTGAACTTCACAATGAGGGGCACTTTGGCCGAGATAAGACATTGGCCCTTATCTCTTCTGACTTTTATTGGCCCAAGTTGACCAGTGATGTTGCGCATTATGTGAACCGTTGTTATATTTGTCAGCGGTCTAAAGGAGTTCTCACCAATGCTGGCCTGTACACTCCCTTACCTGTTCCTGAAGCTCCTTGGTTTGATGTCAGCATGGATTTTGTGTTGGGCTTACCCCGTACCCAACGAGCCGCGGATTCTATCCTTGTTGTGGTTGACAGATTTTCGAAGATGGCCCATTTTGTAGCTTGCAGGAAGACTATGGATGCTACTCGGATTGCCCACCTTTATTTTCGGGAGATTGTGCGTTTACATGGTATTCCTAGATCTATTACTTCAGATCGTGATACCAAGTTCATCAGTCACTTCTGGAAGAGTTTGTGGGGACGGCTGGGGACACAACTGAATTTTAGCAGCGCCTATCACCCCCAAACCGATGGTCAGACTGAAGTAGTGAATCGGAGCTTGGGCAATCTTTTGCGCTGTTTGGCAGGAACTAAGCCGAAGCAGTGGGATTTAGTGTTACCTCAAGCGTAATTTTCCTATAACAGGACGACAAACAAAACCACTGGCTTCAGTCCATTTCAGATTATCTATGGACAGAACCCATCTGGGGTGCTAGATTTGGCCCCTATCCCGCGCGTAGGACGTTTCAGTCTTAAGGCAGAGGAGATAGTAGAGCATCTTCAGGGTATCCATGAGCAAGTGAAGTTGGCAATTCATGAGAACAATACCAAGTACAAAGCTCGGGTTGACAGTCATCGTCGTCAGGTTCTTTTTGATGTTGGTGATTTTGTCTGGGCTGTTTTAACGCTTGATCGTTTCCCTGTTGGTGAGTCTAATAAGTTTAAGGATCGGAAGATTGGGTCTTGTGAGGTACTACAGAAGATCAACGATAATGCTTCCAAGTCACTTGAGGACCTCTGATATTTTTAATGTGAAACACCTCAATCCTTGTTTTATGGATTTTGATGATACTACCCCGAACTCGAGGACAAGTTCTTTCCAACCTGGAGCGACTGATGCAGAAGGGTCCGAGTCAGATGCTGAGTTGTCAGATAACACGTTAATGGCTCTAAGGTATCACGAGTTGGCAGATCGGGGCAAGGATGGCAAGTGAGCGCGTAAATTTGGCAATTAAGTCGTGTTTCGGTAATTTGGCCATAACTTTGGCTACGGTTATCAGAATCGCGATCATGACCACAATCCGAAAAGCGTGTTTCGGCGCGCACGTCGTGGCCACCCAGCTATGCTCGGTGTGTGCCGTTTTCATCCTCAAATTCAGCTGTTTTCCCTTCCGAATTGCTATTTTAAGTTATTTTTTGCTATTTTTGGTAATATTTCAATTCCCCGTCTGGATGATATGTTGGATCAATTATCCGGCTCGACGATCTTCTCAAAGATTGACCTGAAGAGTGGATACCATCAGATCAGAATAAAGCCTGGAGATGAATGGAATACAGCCTTTAAAACGCAACACGGTTTATATGAGTGGATGGTCATGCCTTTTGGGCTATCCAATGCTCCCAGTACGTTCATGCGGTTTATGCACCGGGTCTTGCGACCTTTTATGGGAAAATTCGTCGTGGTTTATTTCGACGATATCCTCATTTATAGTCCGACGCGGGCCTCACACTTTGATCATCTTCGCGCTGTTTTTGAGATGCTGAGAAGGGAATGCTTATTTGTTAATCAGAAGAAGTGTTCATTTTTCACTACTTCTGTAACTTTCCTTGGTTTTGTTGTGTCTACTGATGGTGTTCATGCAGATCAGTCAAAGATAAATGCAGTCTTGGAATGGCCTAAACCCAGAAACTTGCACGATGTCAGGAGCTTCCATGGGTTAGCATCATTCTATCGGCGGTTCATCAGAAACTTTAGTACTTTGATTGCTCCTATTACAGAATGTCTTAAGGGTCGTGATTTCACATGGTCTGAGGAAGCGTGGCCGCCTTTCGCTAGTCAAACAGAAGATGACCGAAGCACTTGTCTTGGCACTCCCTAATTTTGACAAGGTGTTCGAGGTCAATTGTGATGCATCAGGCATTGGCATTGGAGGTGTTCTGAGTTAGTCAGGGCGGCCGATTGCTTTCTTCAGCGAGAAGCTCTCGGGATCCAAGAAAAACTATTCCACCTATGACCTAGAGTTCTATGCCATAGTTCAGTCCCTAAAACATTGGCGTCACTATCTGGTACAGAGGGAGTTTATTCTATTTACTGATCATGAGGCCCTGAAGTATATTAATGGTCAACATAAGCTGAGTAGACGACATGCCAAGTGGGTGGCGTACTTGCAGAAGTTCACCTTTACACTCAGGCACCAAGCGAGGAGCCTAAATCACGTTGCAGATGCATTGAGCCGTCGTAGTATGCTCCTCACCACTACTAGTACCAAAGTTACAGGCTTTGAGACTTTTTCGTATATGTATGCAGATGATCCTTCCATCGACAGCATATTTCAAGAGGTAACTAATGGTCATCGTCATGATTTTGTTTTGTATAATGGCTATCTGTTTCGTGGATTATAGTTGTGCATTCCAGATTGTTCATTGAGGCAGCAAATTATCAGTAAACTTCACAATAAGGGGCACTTTGGCCGAGATAAGACATTGGCCCTTATCTTTTCTGACTTTTATTGGCCCAAGTTGACCAGTGATGTTGCGTATTGTGTGAACCGTTGTTATATTTGTCAGCGGTCTAAAGGAGTTCTCACCAATGCTGGCCTGTACACTCCCTTACCTGTTCCTGAAGCTCCTTGGTTTGATGTCAGCATGGATTTTGTGTTGGGCTTACCCCGTACCCAACGAGCCGCGGATTCTATCCTTGTTGTGGTGGACAGATTTTCGAAGATGGCCCATTTTGTAGCTTGCAGGAAGACTATGGATGCTACTCGGATTGCCCACCTTTATTTTCGGGAGATTGTACGTTTACATGGTATTCCTAGATCTATTACTTCAGATCGTGATACCAAGTTCATCAGTCACTTCTGGAAGAGTTTGTGGGGACGGCTGGGGACACAACTGAATTTTAGCAGCGCCTATCACCCCCAAACCGATGGTCAGACTGAAGTAGTGAATCGGAGCTTGGGCAATCTTTTGCGCTGTTTGGCAGGAACTAAGCCGAAGCAGTGGGATTTAGTGTTACCTCAAGCAGAATTTGCCTATAACAGGACGACAAACAACCACCGGCTTCACCATTTCGGATTATCTATGGTCGAACCCATCTGGGGTGCTGGATTTGGCCCCTATCCCGCGCGTAGGACGTTTCAGTCTTAAGGCAGATGAGATGGCAGAGCATCTTCAGGGTATCCATGAGCAAGTGAAGTTGGCAATTCATGAGAACAATACCAAGTACAAAGCTCGGGTTGACAGTCATCGTCGTCAGGTTCTTTTTGATGTTGGTGATTTTGTTTGGGCTGTTTTAACGCGTGATCGTTTCCCTGTTGGTGAGTATAATAAGCTTAAGGATCGGAAGATTGGGCCTTGTGAGGTACTACAGAAGATCAACGATAATGCTTACAGGTTGCGTCTTCCAAGTCACTTGAGGACCTCTGATGTCTTTAATGTGAAACACCTCAGTCCTTGTTTTATGGATTCTGATGACACTACCCCGAACTCGAGGACGAGTTCTTTCCAACCTGGAGAGACTGATGCAGGAGGGTCCGAGTCAGATGCTGAGTTGTCAGATAACACGTTAATGGCTCTAAGGTATCACGAGTTGGCAGATCGGGGCAAGGATGGCAAGTGAGCGCGTAACTTTGGCAATTAAGTCGTGTTTCGGTAATTTGGCCATAACTTTGGCTACGGTTATCAGAATCGCGATCATGACCACAATCTAGAAAGCTCGTTTCGGCGCGCACGTCGTGGCCACCCAGCTATGCTCGGTGTGTGCCGTTTTCATCCTCAAATTCAGCTGTTTTCCCTTCCGAATTGCTATTTTAAGTTATTTTTTGCTATTTTTGGTAATATTTCAATTCCCCGTCTGGATGATATGTTGGATCAATTATCCGGCTCGACGATCTTCTCAAAGATTGACCTGAAGAGTGGATACCATCAGATCAGAATAAAGGCTGGAGATGAATGGAAGACAGACTTTAAAACGCAACACGGTTTATATGAGTGGATGGTCATGCCTTTTGGGCTATCCAATGCTCCCAGTACGTTCATGCGGTTTATGCACCAGGTCTTGCGACCTTTTATGGGAAAATTCGTCGTGGTTTATTTCGACGATATCCTCATTTATAGTCCGACGCGGGCCTCACACTTTGATCATCTTCGCGCTGTTTTTGAGATGCTGAGAAGGGAATGCTTATTTGTTAATCAGAAGAAGTGTTCATTTTTCACTACTTCTGTAACTTTCCTTGGTTTTGTTGTGTCTACTGATGGTGTTCATGCAGATCAGTCAAAGATAAATGCAGTCTTGGAACGGTCTAAACCCAGAAACTTGCACGATGTCAGGAGCTTCCATGGGTTAGCATCATTCTATCGGCGGTTCATCAGAAACTTTAGTACTTTGATTGCTCCTATTACAGAATGTCTTAAGGGTCGTGATTTCACATGGTCTGAGGAAGCGTGCTTGACTTTCAGTTAGTCAAACAGAAGATGACCGAAGCACCTGTCTTGGCACTCCCTGATTTTGACAAGGTGTTCGAGGTCAATTGTGATGCATCAGGCATTGGCATTGGAGGTGTTCTGAGTCAGTCAGGGCGGCCGATTGCTTTCTTCAGCGAGAAGCTCTCGGGATCCAAGAAAAACTATTCCACCTATGACCTAGAGTTCTATGCCATAGTTCAGTCCCTAAAACATTGGCGTCACTATCTGGTACAGAGGGAGTTTATTCTATTTACTGATCATGAGACCCTGAAGTACATTAATGATCAACATAAGCTGAGTAGGCGACATGCCAAGTGGGTGGCGTACTTGCAAGAGTTCACCTTTACACTCAGGCACCAAGCAGGGAGCCTAAATCGCGTCGCAGATGCATTGAGCCGTCGTACTATGCTCCTCACCACTACTAGTACCAGAGTTACAGGCTTTGAGACTTTTCCAGATATGTATGTAGATGATCCTTCCTTCGGCAGTATATTTCAAGAGGTAACTAACGGTCATCGTCATGATTTTGTTTTGCATAATGGCTATCTGTTTCGTGGATTACAATTGTGCATTCCAGATTGTTCATTGAGGCAGCAAATTATCAGTGAACTTCATAATGAGGGGCACTTTGGCCGAGATAAGACATTGGCCCTTATCTCTTCTGACTTTTATTGGCCCAAGTTGACCAGTGATGTTGCGCATTATGTGAACCGTTGTTATATTTGTCAGCGGTCTAAAGGAGTTCTCACCAATGCTGGCCTGTACACTCCCTTACCTGTTCCTGAAGCTCCTTGGTTTGATGTCAGCATGGATTTTGTGTTGGGCTTACCCCGTACCCAACGAGCCGCGGATTCTATCCTTGTTGTGGTGGACAGATTTTCGAAGATGGCCCATTTTGTAGCTTGCAGGAAGACTATGGATGCTACTCGGATTGCCCACCTTTATTTTCGGGAGATTGTGCGTTTACATGGTATTCCTAGATCTATTACTTCAGATCGTGATACCAAGTTCATCAGTCACTTCTGGAAGAGTTTGTGGGGACGGCTGGGGACACAACTGAATTTTAGCAGCGCCTATCACCCCCAAACCGATGGTCAGACTGAAGTAGTGAATCGGAGCTTGGGCAATCTTTTGCGCTGTTTGGCAGGAACTAAGCCGAAGCAGTGGGATTTAGTGTTACCTCAAGCAGAATTTTCCTATAACAGGACGACAAACAGAACCACTGGCTTCAGTCCATTTCAGATTATCTATGGTCAGAACCCATCTGGGGTGCTGGATTTGGCCCCTATCCCGCGCGTAGGACGTTTCAGTCTTAAGGCAGATGAGATGGCAGAGCATCTTCGGGGTATCCATGAGCAAGTGAAGTTGGCAATTCATGAGAACAATACCAAGTACAAAGCTCGGGTTGACAGTTATCGTCGTCAAGTTCTTTTTGATGTTGGTGATTTTGCTTGGGCTGTTTTAACGCGTGATTATTTCCCTGTTGGTGAGTATAATAAGCTTAAGGATCGGAAGATTGGGCCTTGTGAGGTACTACAGAAGATCAACGATAATGCTTACAGGTTGCGTCTTCCAAGTCACTTGAGGACCTCTGATGTCTTTAATGTGAAACACCTCAGTCCTTGTTTTATGGATTCTGATGACACTACCCCGAACTCGAGGACGAGTTCTTTCCAACCTGGAGCGGCTGATGCAGGAGGGTCCGAGTCAGATGCTGAGTTGTCGGATAACACGTTAATGGCTCTAAGGTATCACGAGTTGGCAGATCGGGGCAAGGATGGCAAGTGAGCGCGTAACTTTGGCAATTAAGTCGTGTTTCGGTAATTTGGCCATAACTTTGGCTACGGTTATCAGAATCGCGATCATGACCACAATCCGGAAAGCTCGTTTCGGCGCGCACGTCGTGGCCACCCAGCTATGCTCGGTGTGTGTCGTTTTCATCCTCAAATTCAGCTGTTTTCCCTTCCGAATTGCTATTTTAAGTTATTTTTTTCTATTTTTTGTAATATTTCAATTCCCCGTCTGGATGATATGTTGGATCAATTATCCGGCTCGACGATCTTCTCAAAGATTGACCTGAAGAGTGGATACCATCAGATCAGAATAAAGCCTGGAGATGAATGGAATACGACGCTTTAAAACGCAACACGGTTTATATGAGTGGATGGTCATGCCTTTTGGGCTATCCAATGCTCCCAGTACGTTCATGCGGTTTATGCACCAGGTCTTGCGACCTTTTATGGGAAAATTCGTCGTGGTTTATTTCGACGATATCCTCATTTATAGTCCGACGCGGGCCTCACACTTTGATCATCTTCGCGCTGTTTTTGAGATGCTGAGAAGGGAATGCTTATTTGTTAATCAGAAGAAGTGTTCATTTTTCACTACTTCTGTAACTTTCCTTGGTTTTGTTGTGTCTACTGATGGTGGTCATGCAGATCAGTCAAAGATAAATGCAGTCTTGGAATGGCCTAAACCCAGAAACTTGCACGATGTCGGAGCTTCCATGGGTTAGCATCATTCTATCGGCGGTTCATCAGAAACTTTAGTACTTTGATTGCTCCTATTACAGAATGTCTTAAGGGTCGTGATTTCACATGGTCTGAGGAAGCAGAAGCAAGCTTTCAGTTAGTCAAACAGAAGATGACCGAAGCACCTGTCTTGGCACTCCCTGATTTTGACAAGGTGTTCGAGGTCAATTGTGATGCATCAGGCGTTGGCATTGGAGGTGTTCTGAGTCAGTCAGGGCGGCCGATTGCTTTCTTCAGCGAGAAGCTCTCGGGATCCAAGAAAAACTATTCCACCTATGACCTAGAGTTCTATGCCATAGTTCAGTCCCTAAAACATTGGCGTCACTATCTGGTACAGAGGGAGTTTATTCTATTTACTGATCATGAGGCCCTGAAGTACATTAATGGTCAACATAAGCTGAGTAGACGACACGCCAAGTGGGTGGCGTACTTGCAGGAGTTCACCTTTACACTCAGGCACCAAGCAGGGAGCCTAAATCGCGTCGCAGATGCATTGAGCCGTCGTACTATGCTCCTCACCACTACTAGTACCAGAGTTACAGGCTTTGAGACTTTTCCAGATATGTATGCAGATGATCCTTCCTTCGGCAGTATATTTCAAGAGGTAACTAACGGTCATCGTCATGATTTTGTTTTGCATAATGGCTATCTGTTTCGTGGATTACAGTTGTGCATTCCAGATTGTTCATTGAGGCAGCAAATTATCAGTGAACTTCACAATGAGGGGCACTTTGGCCGAGATAAGACATTGGCCCTTATCTCTTCTGACTTTTATTGGCCCAAGTTGACCAGTGATGTTGCGCATTATGTGAACCGTTGTTATATTTGTCAGCGGTCTAAAGGAGTTCTCACCAATGCTGACCTGTACACTCCCTTACCTGTTCCTGAAGCTCCTTGGTTTGATGTCAGCATGGATTTTGTGTTGGGCTTACCCCGTACCCAACGAGCCGCGGATTCTATCCTTGTTGTGGTGGACAGATTTTCGAAGATGGCCCATTTTGTAGCTTGCAGGAAGACTATGGATGCTACTCGGATTGCCCACCTTTATTTTCGGGAGATTGTGCGTTTACATGGTATTCCTAGATCTATTACTTCAGATCGTGATACCAAGTTCATCAGTCACTTCTGGAAGAGTTTGTGGGGACGGCTGGGGACACAACTGAATTTTAGCAGCGCCTATCACCCCCAAACCGATGGTCAGACTGAAGTAGTGAATCGGAGCTTGGGCAATCTTTTGCGCTGTTTGGCAGGAACTAAGCCGAAGCAGTGGGATTTAGTGTTACCTCAAGCAGAATTTGCCTATAACAGGACGACAAACAGAACCACTGGCTTCGGTCCATTTCGGATTATCTATGGTCGAACCCATCCGGGGTCTTTGGATTTGGCCCCAATCCCGCGCGTAGGACGTTTCAGTCTTAAGGCAGATGAGATGGCAGAGCATCTTCGGGGTATCCATGAGCAAGTGAAGTTGGCAATTCATGAGAACAATACCAAGTACAAAGCTCGGGTTGACAATCATCGTCGTCAGGTTCTTTTTGATGTTGGTGATTTTGTTTGGGCTGTTTTAACGCGTGATCGTTTCCCTGTTGGTGAGTATAATAAGCTTAAGGATCGGAAGATTGGGCCTTGTGAGGTACTACAGAAGATCAACGATAATGCTTACAAGTTGCGTCTTCCAAGTCACTTGAGGACCTCTGATGTCTTTAATGTGAAACACCTCAGTCCTTGTTTTATGGATTCTGATGACACTACCCCGAACTCGAGGACGAGTTCTTTCCAACCTGGAGAGACTGATGCAGGAGGGTCCGAGTCAGATGCTGAGTTGTCAGATAACACGTTAATGGCTCTAAGGTATCACGAGTTGGCAGATCGGGGCAAGGATGGCAAGTGAGCGCGTAAATTTGGCAATTAAGTCGTGTTTCGGTAATTTGGCCATAACTTTGGCTACGGTTATCAGAATCGCGATCATGACCACAATCCGGAAAGCTCGTTTCGGCGCGCACGTTGTGACCACCCAGCTATGCTCGGTGTGTGCCGTTTTCATCCTCAAATTCAGCTGTTTTCCCTTCCGAATTGCTATTTTAAGTTATTTTTTGCTATTTTTGGTAATATTTCAATTCCCCGTCTGGATGATATGTTGGATCAATTATCCGGCTCGACGATCTTCTCAAAGATTGACCTGAAGAGTGGATACCATCAGATCAGAATAAAGCCTGGAGATGAATGGAAGACAGCCTTTAAAACGCAACACGGTTTATATGAGTGGATGGTCATGCCTTTTGGGCTATCCAATGCTCCCAGTACGTTCATGCGGTTTATGCACCAGGTCTTGCGACCTTTTATGGGAAAATTCGTCGTGGTTTATTTCGACGATATCCTCATTTATAGTCCGACGCGGGCCTCACACTTTGATCATCTTCGCGCTGTTTTTGAGATGCTGAGAAGGGAATGCTTATTTGTTAATCAGAAGAAGTGTTCATTTTTCACTACTTCTGTAACTTTCCTTGGTTTTGTTGTGTCTACTGATGGTGTTCATGCAGATCAGTCAAAGATAAATGCAGTCTTGGAACGGTCTAAACCCAGAAACTTGCACGATGTCAGGAGCTTCCATGGGTTAGCATCATTCTATCGGCGGTTCATCAGAAACTTTAGTACTTTGATTGCTCCTATTACAGAATGTCTTAAGGGTCGTGATTTCACATGGTGCGAGGAAGCGAAGCCGACTTTCGATTAGTCAAACGAGAAGATGACCGAAGCACTGTCTTGGCACTCCCTGATTTTGACAAGGTGTTCGAGGTCAATTGTGATGCATCAGGCATTGGCATTGGAGGTGTTCTGAGTCAGTCAGGGCGGCCGATTGCTTTCTTCAGCGAGAAGCTCTCGGGATCCAAGAAAAACTATTCCACCTATGACCTAGAGTTCTATGCCATAGTTCAGTCCCTAAAACATTGGCGTCACTATCTCGTACAGAGGGAGTTTATTCTATTTACTGATCATGAGGCCCTGAAGTACATTAATGGTCAACATAAGCTGAGTAGGCGACATGCCAAGTGGGTGGCGTACTTGCAGGAGTTCACCTTTACACTCAGGCACCAAGCAGGGAGCCTAAATCGCGTCGCAGATGCATTGAGCCGTCGTACTATGCTCCTCACCACTACTAGTACCAGAGTTACAGGCTTTGAGACTTTTCCAGATATGTATGTAGATGATCCTTCCTTCGGCAGTATATTTCAAGAGGTAACTAACGGTCATCGTCATGATTTTGTTTTGCATAATGGCTATCTGTTTCGTGGATTACAATTGTGCATTCCAGATTGTTCATTGAGGCAGCAAATTATCAGTGAACTTCATAATGAGGGGCACTTTGGCCGAGATAAGACATTGGCCCTTATCTCTTCTGACTTTTATTGGCCCAAGTTGACCAGTGATGTTGCGCATTATGTGAACCGTTGTTATATTTGTCAGCGGTCTAAAGGAGTTCTCACCAATGCTGGCCTGTACACTCCCTTACACATTCTGAAGCTCCTTGGTTTGATGTCAGCATGGATTTTGTGTTGGGCTTACCCCGTACCCAACGAGCCGCGGATTCTATCCTTGTTGTGGTGGACAGATTTTTGAAGATGGCCCATTTTGTAGCTTGCAGGAAGACTATGGGTGCTACTCGGATTGCCCACCTTTATTTTCGGGAGATTGTGCGTTTACATGGTATTCCTAGATCTATTACTTCAGATCGTGATACCAAGTTCATCAGTCACTTCTGGAAGAGTTTGTGGGGACGGCTGGGGACACAACTGAATTTTAGCAGCGCCTATCACCCCCAAACCGATGGTCAGACTGAAGTAGTGAATCGGAGCTTGGGCAATCTTTTGCGCTGTTTGGCAGGAACTAAGCCTAAGCAGTGAGATTTAGTGTTACCTCAAGCAGAATTTTCCTATAACAGGACGACAAACAGAACCACTGGCTTCAGTCCATTTCAGATTATCTATGGTCAGAACCCATCTGGGGTGTTGGATTTGGCCCCTATCCCGCGCGTAGGACTTTTCAGTCTTAAGGCAGATGAGATGGCAGAGCATCTTCGGGGTATCCATGAGCAAGTGAAGTTGGCAATTCATGAGAACAATACCAAGTACAAAGCTCGGGTTGACAGTCATCGTCGTCAGGTTCTTTTTGATGTTGGTGATTTTGTTTGGGCTGTTTTAACGCGTGATCGTTTCCCTATTGGTGAGTATAATAAGCTTAAGGATCGGAAGATTGGGCCTTGTGAGGTACTACAGAAGATCAACGATAATGCTTACAGGTTGCGTCTTCCAAGTCACTTGAGGACCTCTGATGTCTTTAATGTGAAACACCTCAGTCCTTGTTTTATGGATTCTGATGACACTACCTCGAGCTCGAGGACGAGTTCTTTCCAACCTGGAGAGACTGATGCAGGAGGGTCCGAGTCAGATGCTGAGTTGTCAGATAACACGTTAATGGCTCTAAGGTATCACGAGTTGGCAGATCGGGGCAAGGATGGCAAGTGAGCGCGTAACTTTGGCAATTAAGTCGTGTTTCGGTAATTTGGCCATAACTTTGGCTACGGTTATCAGAATCGCGATCATGACCACAATCCGGAAAGTTCGTTTCGGCGCGCACGTCGTGGTCACCCAGCTATGCTCGGTGTGTGCCATTTTCATCCTCAAATTCAGCTGTTTTCCCTTCCGAATTGCTATTTTAAGTTATTTTTTGCTATTTTTGATAATATTTCAATTCCCCGTTAGGAGATGATTTTTAACCCGATTTGGGCTAGATTTTTTGCAGAATACTTATTTTATTCCATATTTTCGTTTGGCGTGATTTTTGGAATTTTGCCATTTTTGGTAAAATTCGGATTTCGGCTATAAAGTCCGGCTTGTGGACTTATTTTCACCATTTTGTAATATAATAAAATTCTCTAAACTTCAGAGACGTTTTCTCTGTGTTTTTTGGCATTAATCTTGTGATCTTCCCTGTGAATTTGTTGGTAGAACTAGCCTGCAGAATAATCACTATTCTGCCCGGCGTCAATTTATTTGGGCAAGGTTCGTTCCGTCCTTGTCGAAAGTAATGCAAGGTTTCGCATTTAGGCTAAGTTCACTCTGCGTGTAAGATTATAGCTTAAATGAAATATTCAAATGAATTTGCGAAGTTCTAAGAGAATTGCGTTCGACGAATCAAGCGAGCTTATTTACTTTAGCAGCGAGAGCAATAACAAACTAATTATGGTATGTCGCATATTCACACACAAGTCAATGAACTGGAAATATAATGACGAAAAATAACGAACACTGCATAATACAAAAATATATGCGAAGAGGACGTCTATTCAATACAAGAAAATAAGTTAGAAAACTACAAGGCTAACCAACTCCTGAAGATGTTCGAAAGCAAGATCCTATTGGTAGTAGTGGCCTTGTTTTTCAGAGTTGCAGAAGAAAAAGTTTGGTGGGAGGTGGAGAAATGACCGGAGCATCGCCAATTGGAAGAAGGGGCTCAGAAGAGATAGATTCACGTGTATCGTCCTCATAAGCCTCAATAAAAATTAAGTTCCATTCTAAATGGAAAGCTTTAATGATACCAAGAACTCCTGTCTCCCATTCTTGCAGGCGGTGGCTTCGCAAGCCTTTGATTCCGCCATGCTAGACTCTCCTACGACAACCCTCAATTCATAAGCTTCCATCTGACTGCGAAGTTCTGCAGTTTACTCCTTAGAGTCTTCTAGGTCCTTGATGGAAGTACCCATTTTAGCTCTTGCAGCCAGAAGCTTGTGGCAAGCCTCTTTAATTTATCCCTCAGTCTTTGCAGCGCATGCCTCATTATTTTTCTTGTCTTTATTCCTGATCCCTGGAACGTCCTCGAACATCAGCCACAGTCAGCCTCACTGGCAGCCAGTTCTGCTGCATCTCTAAACCAAGTCCTTTTGCCTCATCACTTCTTTCTCCGAATCCTCAACCCTCTTCGAAAGCTCCTCACATCTTTTCTCCAAGCCCTCCATATTCTCTTCCAGTGAAGCAGCTCGTGGACACACACCTCGTATTCTTTCTGCTGGTTGAGGTGCAGTACAACTGCTCGTAAGAGGTGAACATCAATCAATTTTTCCTCTCTGCCGAAGTAAGTTGCGCCACCAACTGGTCTCTAGACTTGTTGAAGCGCTTATAAATAAGTGGATGTTGTAGATCAGGAAATGAAGTTAGGGATAGCCAAGAGAATATTGGCATCTAATTCCTCCTTATGATGAGGATTGAACAGAGACTTCGCATCTGATCTCTTAGTGATCAGTTGATCCATTGTGGATGCGGACCTCTTAAGGTCAAAGCGAGCAGTTTTTGAAGCCAACATATTTCTTTTTACAGAGTAGAAATATTCTGAGGTGGAGCTGGCTGAGGAACTCTTGAAATAGACTCTGGACCAGACTCTATTAGTTGTCCTTAGGCGGGCAGAGTGGTCAAGGCATCAGTAGAAGACCCTCCGGCATCTTGCAAGAGCGTAGCCATAGACATAATAATCAGCAAAGGTGTGACCTTAGACCCTCCAGCTGCTTGGGAAGGGATATCCTTTGAAAAGATTAGAACGTGAGAAGAAGTCCGCGTCTCCTTCTTTTGGCACCTCCCAGATTGGTTTGCAACAAAGTTAATCTTCGCTGTAGAGCATAAGGTGAAATCATTAAAATTTTAATATTAAATGAAAACATCCTTGGGTCTTGAGTACTTACCCATCATAGTTTACACCCTTAATTTTGGAGGTTTGAGTTACAAGGGTCAAACAGTGTCTCCATATCACAAACGTTCGGACTGAGGTTGAGGATCAGAGTTAAAATATTTCAAAGATCGGTGAGTGCTTGGTCTCCCGAAGGACTCATTTGCTTTCCTGAAGAAATATTAGGGAAAACCAAGAGAAACCAAACAAGTTAAAATTAATAAATAAAATATACTCATGGTATTTCTCATAATAGCATGGTGAAAAAATCGCCCGATGTATAACAATAAATATAGTAAGTTCTCTGTGGATGATGATGACGATCGACCTCGCGCCATCATCCTTAATCCTATCTAGCTTGGCGCTAATAGACCTATTTTGGGAGTCACTTTGGGATGACATTCTATGGAATTGACTTCCTGGGTATTTTCAAAATAAAACTCAATGGAGGAAAAGAAATGGGGAATGGAAGACAAAAATATACATAAAAGAAGTAAAAAACACATGAACACACATCCCTAGTAGAGGATTCGGAAAGTTTTACGAGGAGAAACAAAAAAGATCGTTAGAAAACACTTTAGCATCTGCTGCACAATGGCCCAAGAAGGATCTTAAGCAAAGGGAAGGAAAAATACAAAGAAGGGAATTTTGAAAGAGTAAGGAACCATAACAAAACCAGGAATATTGTATTTTTTGAATCTGTAAATGGATTTCCGCCATTGGAGCCCGTTAACATTGATTGTGGCCACTCAAATGCAAGCTAATTCTAGCCTTTAAATATAAAATGACACAAAATATTTCAAATGGATAAATCAGATAAAGTGTGTGCATCATGCACATTAAATAACCATAATACATGCACCTTGAAATGCAAATAGTCTCATTGATACACACAACGACGACTACAATCATAAAGCCTCCCATCACAGTACCACACATTAGCTGCCATTGATGAGGAAATGGCTTTGAAAGCTACAGCATTTAAATCATTAATATACTTTACAAGTTCGCTACATAATATAAATAGTTTGATCTTGAGTACAAACAACGAAGACACGAGGTGTGTGAGTGCAAACTTACTGAACAAGCAAAAATCAGTATTGAAGCACACATGAATATAAATATTAAACTTGTTAAACATGACTTCAAAACCAATGAGAGAAGAACGAGTGGCATGGTGAATAAATTGAATTAACAACTTGAGTAGATACTCCTTTCAAATAGCTATTTCACTCCCATCTCTTATTTCGAGTAGAATTCAATGAGTTTGGTAGTGAAGATCCTAGTTAGGTCACAGGAATTTGTTTAAGACTATTTTGAGGTCAACATTCCTAAGAACAAATTTTGGAAGCAAAATTGTGTACGGCATATTGGTTTGATGCCTTGTGAACCATCTAAAAGAGATTAGTTCTGGCTTATGGCCTTCATGTACACACGTATGATTTGGCATTCCGGTTCGGTTGGTGTTGTCAGTATATATATTATCAGTATGTATACTTGACGGAAATTATTCCTTCAACTTTGATATAACCCAAGTGCAAACTTGTATTTTTCGTGGATGGTTTCAATTCTGCTTTTACCTGTGATTGTTTTTGTAGGTTTGCGGGTAATCAAATAAATTTTGAGTGGATGGTTTCAATTCCGTTTATTATAGGTTTGCAGGTAATCAAATAAATAAATATTTTTTTAAAAATTAAATTGATATTTACGGCGTGCTTAAAGCATGCCGTAAATTGCACTTTTTACGGCATCCATTCACATTTACTGCATGCATTTTAACACGCCGTAAAAGGTGAGATACTTGTTACGGCGTGCAGCTGAATGTCGTAAAACTCATTTACGGCATGCATTTAACACGCCGTAAAAAGTGAGATACTTTTTACGGCATGCAGTTGAAAGCCGTAAAACTCATTTACGGCGTTCCATAGATGGCGTACTTTGCACGCCGTAGAAGGTACACAACTTTTTTCGGCATGGCTTTATATGGCATGCGGCCGCACGCCGTAAAGAGGTTTTTATGGAATGCATTGGATGCCGTAAAAAGTACATTTTGTTGTAGTGACCCTACCATTTTTTCTTATCCTCATTTGGAACCTTCATTCAAAGAAATGGTCTGTACCGTTGATGGCTTTGAAAATACCAATTATGGTATACCATATCGCTACAAGGAAGCCCATGAGAAGTATTGTGGACGAGAATTTATTATAGTGCGGGCTTGCCTAGTTTTGAAAATAGTGAACCTTGTTTCGCTGATATTAAGTACTGCAAGTGCTTGGATTGCATTAAAGTAATAAAGTAGACTATGAGTCCGAGTTCTCGATCTCATGATAAATGTTTACTTAATTACAAAATAGTTAATTTAGTTCTAATGATAAAATACACAATCAAATTTTGGTTTTTAAAGTATTAAAATACCGCAAGGTCTACAAAAAAAGACATACATAAAATTAGGGAAATTTTGGAGGAGAAATTAGTTAGGATTCATGATTTCATTTAATCGTCGCCTAATTAATATCTCCACAAGCAAACTAACAAAATACTTAATTATGATGTTAGATCCCATTTTCTGATTTTAGCAAATTACCTCTCTCAAGCGAAATTAGTGCTGACGAAATTGAGCGGTGGATGGATTTTCTCGTGATTCCACTATAATATCCTTCGGCCACTGCTTTGAATTTACCTCTACATTGGTTGGAACTGTAAGTGTTATGCTCTAAATTCAATCAACTTTAGATATAAACACTTTTAATATATATAAGTGATGCATATATATGGCAAGATCTATTATTTAATTGAATTAATGTTCTAAGAAATCAAATAATAGAATCCATATATTCAAATCTTTGTAAGTTGTTAATCACAAGAAGTTGTGTTTGTTAGATACAAATTACATATGATTGAATCATAAATCATTCGTGTTCATATGTAATAACGAGATATGGATAAAGTTATTACAGATAGACCATTAATTGTGGCATTTCTTACTTGTGAAGTAAGTAACTAATCTCACAAGTTAAAATGTGGTGACATTTAAATGAACACGTGCATGTTTTGTTATAGAACAAAACACTGGAGACTAACTGGGGAGATGCCACATGGATAACTATCTGAGTGTCAGTGGTTAATCTCTAATGTTCGATAGTGGAATTGGTCACTTGACTAGAGGTCATCATAGTGCCTTACATGAGGAAGGTTATGCTTTGGTGATGTTGGAAGTTGCTATGCCAAGGGTCGTGCTAATCCCTATCAAATTTATGCAAAACATGACGATCAATGAATCTGGTCTATCTTACAATTCAAATTGTTAAGTTCTAATTCAATCACAGTTAATGCCCCTTTCACACTCAACACCACAAGAAATTAATAGTGTCATGATTATCAGAATATCAAAAACACTTGCAAAATTTGTGAGTGTGTGTCAAGCCATAGTCATCTACCGCCACCTCCAACACAAGTAACATCAAGTATGTCTTGAGCTAAAGGTCCAGCTTCATAATTCACGGGTATTGAAGTGTATAGTGCATGGTTTCTCTTTATAGAGCTGAGAAAGATGAACATTCAAAATGTGAAGCATAAGTATTTACGAACAAGCAACAAGCAAACATTGATCTCATGATAGGCATACCGTCAAATGAGAATTCATCTATGCATTCCACAATCCTACTTGGGATCAAAACATTCAATGCAAAAGCTTGTAATGAAGTTCGGGTTGGGCTATATGACAAGAAGAATATCAAGATTCAAAACATCCAAGCACATAACTAAGTATCTTATCACGCATTTCAATACATCACACCTTTCACTCAACACATTTCTCAATATTCCAAGCCCCAAAATCAAATATATATTTTCTTTTTCTCCTTTTCTCGATTTTTTCCTTTGTTTTTTGTTCAATCCACTTTACTTGAACACATATCAACTCTTGTCATTTTCCTTGTTTCTATTCTTCACAAATAAACATCCAATACCTACTACACACTTGGAAGTAAATAGGTGGAAAAATACGTTCATAGGCTATATTCCAATATGGAGAGGTATGGATAACATATGTGTACGAAGAAAAAGACTATATATGTGTATTGGCTCAACGTGGCTACTAGGGGTTGTAATTATTGAAAAGTAAGGTTGAACGCTTAATTGTCAATCCTAAATGGACTTTCATCATTTCCCAAGTAATCCACAATCTTATCACAAACCGTATGGTGTTATTCTCAAGAGAACTTTCCAATTCAAAGAATCAATGAAAGCTTATTGTCATTTTTAGTACGTTGTGGCTCTCAATCCTCATCAATTCTTTCACAAGAAAACTTCAACAAGACACTCATCTAGCTACATGTGTTAACTACCATCTTACCACAAAGCTCATGTGTACGAAAAGAATTCGGCAAGTGTCTAAACATCTAGATTCTCATAAACAAAATTAACTCCTAATGGCATATTTTGTCATTCGAAAGTATAAACATGCAGCAAATCGGAAACTCAAAGAAAACATTGTCTCTCTCTGTTTAAAAAAATCACAACAAAATTCCATGATAATTATGCAAATCATATCTAATTCACAACAAAATCCAAATTGACCCTCCCCCAGCCAAATTTTGCATTGTTCTCAGTGCATAAACACGTCAGTCAAATCAGAAGGAGAGATATCACCTGAATACTGCAGTGAATCAACATAAGCTTGAAGGATAAGAAGTTTGAAAGCTCTCAGTGGAAGGATAAGGCAAAGAAAAGGACAAAAATTAACTAGAATATGAACGCAAAAAAAAGGAGAAGGGAAGAACTCCCCATTGGGTTGTCTCCCAAGCAGCACCTTTGTTTATTGTCTTTGGGTCGACCCAATGTTTTCCTTCATCAACCAACATCCAGTGAAGGTTGTTTCAATCTTCTTCGCAGTGTACTAAGCTGATTGGACATAATCATCGGTGTTGTTCCACAATCCTGAAATTCTGCAAAAAAAAAAAAAAAGAGAATAAATGTTAGAATACTCTTTACCATTATAACTTGATGGAATTTCAGAATTTAAGAGAGAAGAGTTCAAGGGGTCGTAGTCAGCAGTCGCGAGTCTAAAAAAGACATCCTCAAAAAATTTTTGAGTGAGTGCATCAATCATGTAAGTTTGATGACACTCATCATCCATTTCTGGCTGCTTAGTGATGTGAAAGATGTTGACTTCTAAAGTAATATTTCCAAATGATAGCTTCATTACACCATTCCTGCAGTTGATTAGAGTAGTAGAGATGGCAAGAAAAGGTCTACCAAGAATAATATGACTATTAGAATCAAAATTTACATCAACTTTCAAGTCCAGAATCGAGAAATCAACGGGGCAGTAAAATTTATCAATCTGAACCAACACATCCTCAACTACTCCCCTAGGTCTTATAGTGGAACGATCAGCTAGTTGTAAAACCACGAAAGTTGGTTTTATCTCACCTAAACCTAATGACAGGTAAACAACATAAGGCACGAGGTTAACACTAGCCCCTAAATCAAGAAGGGCTCGTGCAAACTCATGGTTCCCAATGCTGTAAGATAAAGTAGGACAACTAGGGTCCTTATATTTAGGTTGGGTCCTTTGCTCAATCACAACATTCACTTTCCTAGTCAAGAAAGCGGTTTTCTTGGCATGGTATTTTCTTTTCACAACGCACAAGTCTTTAAGGACTTTAGCACATGTAGGAACCTATGAAATGACATACAAGGGTGGGAGATTGGTTTTCACTGGCTTAAGGTGTTCTAAGATTTCACTATGTTGTCCAGCAGATTTTAGGGTAGGCTTAAGAGCTTGGGAGAAATGGACTCTCGATGGATTCTCTACTACTTCTTCACTCGGTCAACTCCTTTCAGACTTAATCAACTCCTCTTCATTTTCCCTAGGTTTGGGGATTGGTTCTATCACTTTCCCTGATTGAGTAGTTGTGGCATTCATTTCTCTAAAGTTGTTTTCTTTTGATCCTGAGGTTTGTGCCATGTGTTGTTCTTTAGGATTTGGTTGAGATTGAGCTGAAAATTTCCCACATTCCACTACAGCTAAAGCATTTGTTAATTTGGACATATAATTTTTTATCTCCTTATTTTTCGCGACAATTTTAGTAATCATAGTCTCAAATTTTTGATTAGTTTTACTTTGTGCCTATATAAACGCATGTAGGGTGTCTTCTAAGGAGTTTCTAGAGGACGTGGGTTGATAGGAAGGTGTAATGTAAGCTCTATTCGTTTGGCCAGGTTGCTAGTTTTCAGATTTTCTGCTAAAATTGAGATCAATCCGCTACCTTGGATTGTAGGTTTCAGAGAATGTAGCATAGGGTTTGTTATACGTGCTTAAGGTATTACAGTGTTCCTAATAAAACCCCCATCTCCGTAAAAATAGAACACTTTTGCGCCGGATGAACACTTTCACCACACACAAAATAGGGTAGACATGACTCAACACGGGATACATTCGGTATAGATTACGAGTCATTAGCACGTTTGATTTCTAGTTCTGTAGTCAGGGCTTCTACTCTTGCTCTAAGGCTATCCTCTTCCCTAAAATGATAGATATGTGTGTTGTTGGGATTTTCTATGCGTCGTGACCTATTGGTACTATTGGTGGTACTAGGTCGAGTCCAAGTATGAACTTTTTCAGATAGGTCATCTAGATATAATATAACCTCATCCGAATCTTTTTGTAGGAAATCATTGTTACACATCATCTCTACGAATTGACACTCCCTAGTTGTTAATCCCTCATAAAAGTAACTCACAATGTGCTAACTCTCATAACCATGGTGAGGGCAGATGGCTTGCAATTATTTATATCTTTCCCAAGTATAGTATAAAGTGTCACTATCCTTTTGAGTGACAATGAAATTTGCTTCTTAAGGGCACTAGTTTTATGGCTGGAAAAGTATTTATTAAAGAATGATTGATTCATATCAGCCCAAGTGCCAATCGACCATGGTCTCAACGAATATGGCCAGCTTTTAGCTTATTCTTTAAGTGAAAATGAGAAAAATTTTAGCTGATTGCGTCCGTTGTACAATGTTGATTGTGGAAGGTTGTGACCACCTCTTTAAATTCCCTAATATGCACGTATGGATTTTCATTTTCAAGACCACGAAAAGATAGAAGAAGTTGAATCATTCCTGGTTTAAGTTGAGCACGTGCCATATTAGGCAGAAACATGATGCATGTTGGTATGGACGTGCGTGCAGGGTGAAGATAATCTTGTAAAGTTCTATAAAGCGGATCGCCAAGTTAACTATCAGTAGAGCTTCCTTGCTCGCCTCGGGGGTTCATAAAACACGAAAACTAAACTATATGAGAATTAAAAAAAATAACAAATAAGAAAAATAAATTAACTAAAGAGTAGTAAATAAATGATATCATCATTTTCAATCGATCACTTGGTGTTTTATACCGTCTTCTTGGCAACGGCGCCAAAATTTGATTACGCCTAAAGAATAACGCGGTAGTTGTAGCACAACTTTGGAGTGTCGATTCCACAAGGAGATGGAAGAAATGCTCAAAGGAACAAAAATGATGGATATTCTCTCGTTTGTGAAATAGAATTTATTGTTCGAATAAAATTAAGAATTTAATGTTTGAAATAATGAAATTAAAATCATTGTTTGGGGTAGTGAAGCATCGGAATTTCCACAATTGGATTGGATCAATCTTATCAATTATTCATTTTCATAACTCAATTAGAGACATTCATCCCAATTCTCTAATCGGAAGATATAACATTACAAATCACTTTAATTCAATTGTGATCCTAGAATCTAAACTTCCTATAACACATTTGCACTATTTCTATTGAAATAAGATTGAGAATCACCATATGCATTAATCATAAGGTAGTAATCAATCCACCAATAAAGTAAAATTGAAATTGAAACCTAGTAAATAGTTTAATTCTTCGATGGAAAAAACATGATTAAATCTATGAAAAATCTAGTAAAGATTAAGCCAATCCCAAAATATTCTTGATAAGAAAATCTAAACCCTAAAATTGTTTGCCAATGAAAAATCAAAATACATGGATAAAAGATGCGAAATCACCAATTTTGATTGAGTTTCTTCCTAGCTTTACCAAGATTTTTAGTTTTTCATAGAGATTCTTGAGCCAAAGATGAGAGAAAGGAGTATGGAAGAGCTCTCTATTTTTTCTCGTGTTTAGGGTTTCAAAACACGTATTTATAGTTATTTCCATAAGTGGTCGACTTAAATTCGGAAACTAGAATTTTTGTCTTGAAAATACTCTATGCGACCGCATAGAATAAGTGGATGTGAAAGCATAGAACATTTTAACTTGGCCCTCGAATTCACTGAACCAGAGTATGCGACCGCATTGAATTTAAACTATACGACCGCAAGCTTTGGATAACTTTCACACAACAGTCTTCAATATTTTGGTCATATCTTTCTCTCCCGATATCCGATTGAGGCGATTCAAGTTGCGTTGGAAAAATGACTCAAAGGGCTACAAATCTCATAAATAATTTTTCTAATTAAAATGTTTCCTATGCCAAAAAAGGGTCACAAATTGAGACTGAAAATTCGAAGTAGAACTTTTTCGGCTAGAGTTAATATGTGATAATACTTTTACTATATTTCATCCCTTTGGCATCAATTGGATGAGATGCCCATCACTCTCAAATCATCAAATCTTCATTTTGCCTTTCGAGTCATCTTTTGTGTATTTGCAATTTGGTCCTTGAACTTTTATTTTCTGACACTTTGGCTATTTTTCACTTATTTTTTCCAAATTTTGCCATATCCATCAAATTGCCACCTAATAAAACTATAAAGATAATGAGTACATTTTGGCATCAAATAATCGCACGAGAACAACAAATAAGAGGGGGGAAAATATGTTATTTTACACTCTTATCAAGTCGCTAATACGGCATTGTTCGGGTATGTCAACAATCATATAAAGGTTGTGAATGGTCAACAGAGGATTCATCACTCTTAGATAGTAAATCATAATCTACATTTCATTTAGTTAAGTTGATAATGAAATCCTTAGCTATGGTGAAGTCATAAGTCAAAAATGAGTTTTCGACTTACATTAAGCCTCTGTTTGACACCCATTTTGGAGAAAAAATAAATTATGGAATAGTGATTGATGGAAAAATGTGTGGTTGAAAAGTAATGAGAATTTTTGGATTTATGTGTAGTATTATTTTATTGATAGAATGTGTGGATAAAATGAAGAAAGAGGAAAAAAATGAGAATGAGAAGAAACTGGGTGTCAAACGGGGGCTAACTAAATAGTGGGATGAAAGATATGATCGATGATTGATATTGACACATATCCATATTTTGTAATTGATCGGATCATATTGACAAAGGGATTATAGTTTCCCGGTGAAGGAACTAGTTTGGTTTTGTCATACCACGTGACATTTCTTGTCACATGTATTGCCGACATTGCTAGATGTCAATATGGGACGACGAATGTGATTTGGTGAAAAATTAAAAGGGGTATTTTAATTTATCGATTTTGATTAGATCTACATAATAATTCACGTCGTTAGACGTCGTGATCGAAAACCTGATGGGTCACACGCAAAAGGAGAACCAGAAGAATGAGATTCCAATTAATTAATTATAAAGTTTTGTACAATTAATTAATTGGGTTGGTTGTTAATAGACTCTAATTAATTCATGAACTGAATTTGATTAATTAAATATTAGACCGGGTTAAGTTTAAGAGACGAATCAAGTCCACTTGGACTTATATTAATAAGCCATTATGAATTCAAAAAATCAGAACAGAAAATAATTCATTATCTTGCTAGCACAAGAAAGAGAACCCTAATTTCCTCTCATTCTTATTTCCTGTGTGGATTTTCATTGGAGGCTGCACAATTGGACAGTTACGGATTGCAGATCGTGATTATTTGTATTTCAAGATCTGCAAAGGAGATTGCAGAATCTATCAAAGGTATAATTTCTATCACAATTTCTATCTAAATACAAAGCAGATCCTTGGTGGGAATTAAAAAAATTATTTATTTTCCTCTATGTATGTTAAGTAAATTCCCAACCGGAACACCACAATTCCTTTAATTTCAACCTCCAAAACTAATCGACACGTCAGTCATACCTCTTAACACATCTGTAAGTGCCTTATTTTTATCCATTCGAGCATCTCCACTAAAGAATTTAAACATTATTCCCTCTTTACGTCCTCTCTCTCTCTAAAAAAAGTGGTCGTTGTAAACAACCAAAATCACCGCAATATTTGATTATACAGTCACAACCTCATCAACACCGATCATCTTAATTTTTGCAACCATACTTATGAGAAATTGCATAAAGTGATATAACCATTTACCCTCTCTAGTCACTTCAAACAAGATTTAACGAATTGATATGAGCACGAGCAACTCCAACGAACTTCTTGGCAACTTGACTTCATTTTCCATGTTGGCTGGAACTGATTTTCTAGATAGGGTAGTAACTTAAAACTGGGTTGGAACTTCATCTCGATTTTCACTTTGGTGTAAGAATTAGTACCATTGAATATAATTGCACCATCCAAAAAAAGTATGAATCATGTGTCTAATATATCCTTACTAAGTTAAATTGCTAATTATGGACTTTCTTCATACTCACATATCATAGATTTTGTTATGACGAAAATGACACGTGTCTAAGTTGTTTCCTATGAGTGTGTTTGGTAGGGATTTTTAGGAGAAAAATTGATTTTTGAATAGTGATATGATGGGAAATGTGTGGTTGAAAAAGAAGAAAAAAGTATTGATGTGATGGAAAATATTATTTTATTGAAGAATGTGTGGTTGAAAATGAGAAGTGATTTACTGTAGAAAAGGAGAATTGTTACCAAACAGGCTCTATATTTGCGGAGAGAACATAGAATACACATTACCTTTTAACCTTATTCAATCAATCACTTAATGGCACAAGAAATAACCTGCCCTAACATGATTATCACGGAGACAACACATCTTGGTTATATTGTAGGGTTTCGAGATATCTTAACATCTATAATTACAGGCCATAAATAGGTCATAGATAGCGTTACCACAATTAGCAGTACTCGAGAAAATTTTTTTTTTTATTAGTGCTTGAAAAATTCTTATCTAGAGTGCTCTCTTTACTAATGCCTAGGTCAATTATTTCGGTGTTAATATTCATAGGTTGAATTGACTTCACCCTACCAGAAATATTTAGCAATTGCAGTACTCAATCAGAAAACCTTATAGAAGATATTCTCATCTAGATTTCATGGGACATTTCTGTAATTTATTTTAAAAGCAAGAGAAAGTAGAAAATACATCTGTCGACCAGTGAGTCAATTACTTGTTGGTGCCTTTTCTGAGAGGAAAATGAACCCATTTGCATAGAATTCATTAAACCTTAAAAATACTACAGCGGTTTTGGTACACACCCTTACGCAATGAAAGATTGAGTTTCTTCCATAAAATTGATTCTGGGGTGTCTTAATTATGGCTGGAACGAGAAGAAAGAAATTTAAGCTGTAAGTCTTCCAATTTTTTCTCCAATTGTTCAATTCACTTGTTTCTGTATGAATTTTTTTAATTTTCCTGAAAAACTGAACATCTCATTTCATAATCGAGTCAGGTTTGGGTAATTTTTTAATTTTGGTTTTGGCCTGATGAGATTTCATGCTGTAAATTAATGTATACCAAAACAAAAGCTTGGAAATTTTAAATGCAAAAACTTTTGAAATAAATAATTATTGTACCTCTTCGAATGTACCATTTAATGTTTCATATGAATTTCATTTGAGTGCCTAAAGAGGATGATGTTGGATAAATCTTTGTTTAAACTGAAGTTTTTCAGTCTTTATTTTTGTATCTGAGACTGTTATGGGGGTAAATTCATTAATTCCACTGTATATTTTTAGCTGCTCTAAAATGTGATCACTTCTGTATTTGGAGAAAAGAAAGACGAATTAGTTAGAACTTTAGAGGGGAAATTACATTATAAAGATGTATTTGAATTGAGGGGTTTTTTCTTTTTTTTCTTTTGAATGATCTTCGAATCTTATCTTCGAACTCTTATGATATAGTATATGAGGTTTGGTTTGGGAAGTGAATCAAATTCCTTGATCATGAGAAAATATATATATATATAAAGAAAAACAATGTAAAATTAATTAGGATGGTCAAAGTTACAATTATATAGAATTTCTGAATCCTTCGAATCCCCAGGTATCGCCGGAAAAATATTACCTAAACCTACAATTGTACTCTTTCTAAAAACCACAAAGTGAACAATAAAAACTAGGATGCTAAGCTCAAATTTTTCCTCTAGAAAACCCTTAGTGAAGTTCCAAGAAAGGGAAAAAGAAGACATCAATTCATAATGAATGTATGCTAAAGGCCAGACCTAAAATTGCTTCAAAGTTTCTGATGCCCAAGTTAATTATTTCACCAATTTCCTTGCCATTTTAGACTGGGTAGATCAATTGGCATCTCCTGTATCAAATTCAATTTGGACAGAAAGTGAGCAAAAAAATGGAAGTTTGATCACATTAGTCCCTTTAGTTCGGCAAGATTCACTCCGCCTATTTTAAAGCCGTAGCAAGTTGCTTCCTATTTAGAAGAGGTCCACAGTCTATCTATTTGGGCGAGGTTCATTCCGTCATTGTCGAAATTAATGCAAGGTTTCCCATTTAGGCGAAGTTCACTCTGCATGTAAGATTATAGCTTAAATGAAATATTCAAACGAATTTGCGTAGTTCTAAGAGAATTGCGTAAGACGAATCAAGCTTGGCGCTAATAGATGATGATGATGATGACGACCTCGCGCCATCATCCTTAAGCCTATCTAGCTTGGCGCTAATAGACCGATTTTGGGAGTCACTTTGGGATGACATTCTATGGAATTGACTTCCTGGGTATTTTCAGAATAAAACTCAAAATAAATGGTGAATGGAAGACAAAAAAATATGCATAAAAGATGTAAAAAACACATGAAACACATACCTAGTAGAGGATTTGGAAAGTTTCATGAGGAGAAGCAAAAAAGGTCGTTAGAAAATACTTTAGCATCTGCTACACAATGGCCCAAGAAGGATCTTATGCAAAGGGAAGGAAAAATACAACGAAGGGAATTTTGAAAGAGTAAGGAACCATAACAAAACCAGGAATATTGTATTTATTGAATCTGTAAATTGATTTCCGCCATTGGAGCCCGTTAACATTGGTAGCTAATTCTAGCCTTTAAATATAAAATGACACACAAAATATTTCAAATGGATAAATCAGATCAAGAGTGTGCATCATGCACATTAAATAAACACAATACATGCACCTTGAAATGCAAATAGTCTCATTGATACACACAACGACGACTACAATCATGAAGCCTCCCTTCACAGTACCACACATTAGCCACCATTGATGAGGAAATAGCTTTGAAAGCTACAGCATTTAAATCATTAATATACTTTACAAGTTCGCTACATAATATAAATAGTTTGATCTTGAGTACAAACAATGAGGACACGAGGTGTGTGAGTGCAAACTTACTGAACAAGCAAAAATCAGTACTGAAGCACACATGAATATAAATATTAAACTTGTTAAACATGACTTCAAAACCAATGAGAGAAGAACGAGTGGCTTGGTGAATAAATTGATTTATAAACTTGAGTATATACTCCTTTCAAATAGCTATTTCCCTCCCATCTCTTATTTCGAGTAGAATTCAATGAGTTTGGTAGTGAAGATCCTAGTTAGGTCACAGGAATTTGTTTAAGACTATTTTGAGGTCAACATTCCTAAGAAAAAATTTTGGAAGCAAAATTGTGTACTGCATATTGGTTTGATGCCTTGTGACTTCTATCTGTTAACCATCTAAAAGAGATGAGTTCTGGCTTGTGGCCTTCACGTAAACGCCTATGATTTGGCATTCCGGTTCGGTTGGTGTTGTCAGTATATATATTATCAGTATGTATACTTGACAGAAATAATTCCTTCAACTTTGATATAACCCAAGTGCAAACTTGTATTTTTCGTGGATGATTTCAATTCTGCTTTTACCTGTGATTGTTTTTGTGGGGAGTTCTATTTGTCGAAAGCATATGCATTGCTTGAGGTCAATATTATAGGTGAGTCTGTTTGATTTAAATTTTCAATGCCTCTATTTTTCAACTTTCATTTCGCTGGAGTTTACCTGAATATTGTTAATGTAGACTAGCTGAAATAATCAAAGAAGATACAAGAGCTTCAACTGGACAGCCAGACGAGATATCTGGGTTTCCAACAGAGATTTTGGAACTGATTATTTCTCAGTTAACCCTTAGAGATAATATCCGTGCTTCTGCTGTTTGTAGACGATGGCGTGCTGTTGCGAATGCTGTCAGAAAGGTCAATAAACCGCCTTGGCTTATGTTTTTCCCAAAATCTGGTGACTTGTATGAATTCTACGACCCTTGTCAGTGCAAAACTTATTGGCTTGAATTACCGGATCTCCGCGGCTCTAGGCTTTGTTACGCTAAGGATGGCTGGTTGCTTCTGTATAAGCCCAGAACTCATCACTTGTTCTTTTTCTGTCCTTATACGCAAGAAAAGATCAAATTACCTGAACGAGAATTGGGATCCCAAATTGTTGCTTTTTCGGCTGCTCCGACGACTCCTAGCTGTATTCTCTTTACAGTAGAGCGTGTGAGCTCAACACTTGTTACCATTAGCACTTGTCATCCTGGAGCAACTGAATGGACAACTGCTGATTACCAAAACCGTCTGCCATATGTGTGCAGCATGGTTTTCTGCAATGGTCTTTTTTATTGTTTGAGTATTACAGGTTTGTTGGGGGTTTATAACCCCGATGAAAGTACTTGGGATGTTCATTCTGTTCCTCCACCCAGATGTCCCGAGGGATTTTGCTTCAGAAAATGGTGGAAAGGAAGATTTATGGCCGAGCATGACGGGGATATTTTTGTTATCTACATTTGTTCTGCTTTAAACCCAGTGGTATATAAGTTAGACCAAACAAATAAAGAATGGACAGAGATGGAAACTTCAGAAGGCACGACACTGTTTGCAAGTTTCTTGTCATCCCAAGCGAGGATGGGTCTCAATGGAATGATGAAAAACAATGTTTATTTCCCTAAGGTTCTATATTATGGAAAACGATGCGTATATTACTCTCTTGAAAGTGGTAGATATCATCCCCGCCAGTGCTATGATTGGGCAGAACAAGATCCTCATGAGAGCATTTGGATTGACGCCCCAGAAGATCAATCAGCCTTTCTTTGAAATAGGCATATATGAACTTTTACTCTGAATTTTCTTATTACAGTTATATGTTGATGGTCAGATTAATTGTTTTGGAAAATGTAGCTGGTTTTTACTGTCTTGGCGTAGATTACTGTTGTCTACTTACTTTTAAAGATAGTTTGAGAACCTGTATACCTGTCTTCTTACTTGGACATGAAAGAACGGATCCAAGATCTCCATGGCTTGTGGTATGGAGACTTATTCTACCGTAATTCCTTGACAATCTGATCTAAATATTGTTTCTTCCCTGGAGCTTATTCTCCACATTTTAGATAAATCTTCATAGTTTGAGTACGTCTTCTAAGAGTGATGCCAGGTATGACGTGTAGAACTTCATAGATAATGGAGCAACGATTAAACCTTCTAGCACATAATTTCGATATTTATTTCGTTAACTATACCATCTCACTAGGAGGGACCCTACCATTTTTTCTTATCCTCATTTGGAACCTTCACTCAAAGCAATGGTTTGTACCATAGATGGCTTTGCAAATACCAATTATCGTATACCATATCACTACAAGGAAGCCCATGAGAAGTGTTGTGGACGAGAATTTATTATAGTGCGGGCTTGCCTAGTTTTGAAAATAGTGAACCTTGTTTCGCTCAAATTACGTGTGCTTGGATTGCATTCAAGTAATGAAGTAGACTATGAGTCCGAGTTCTCGATATCACGAGAAATGTTTAGTTAATTACAAAATAGTTAATTTAGTTCTAATCTTAAATCGTCAGTGTTCGTATGTAAGAACGACATTTCATTTCATACCTTGGGATCGATTGGAGAGTGTCGAACAGTGAGGGCCACGTGTCAAGGATTCTTCATCTCATTACATGTTTAAGTTTTTAACTTTCACATTGTCCGTAAACTCTTAATATTTATGAAAATACTGCATTTTTTGTAATATCCAAAAATTGGATTTTCTCAAAAATGAAGTTTCAAAAAAAATAATAATAATAAAAAATATTTTTTAAAAAAAAATTTGAAAGATTTGAAATATTGTATTTCATCTCGTTAATTTGAATACTGTGCAATCAAAAGGCTTCCAGATGAGGGCGGTCACAAAGGACCGCTTAAATCTTAAGCTCTTCTTAGACAGTTTAGGTCGTTTTGACAAAGCTTTTCAATTTTGTAATTACGCAAATCAACAAAAATCTAACGATAAGTTGAACATAAAATCTCTTAAAATATGAATTTTTAGACTGGTAAATTTTTTGTTTTAAATATCACCAAAGGCTAAAGATAAACACATAAAAATTTATCACATGTGAAACTTAAACTATGAGCATTGAACTTGAGGTGTTACCAAAAAGTAAAACATTTTCTCTGATACCAAGCTGTAACACCCCAAAATTTCATACATCTTGAGGTGTTACCAAAATTAATTTCATTACTTAAAACGTGGATGATAAAATTCTTTAATAAACAAAATATTGGAGCATCCAAAAGTTTAAAGTTGAATCATAAAATCGTGCCTTTAAAAAAATCATTTAAACATTCTCAACTAATAAATTCAATATTGATGTTATTGAACAAAACAAACTACTAAATTTAAAGGCAGTAAAACTTAATATTTTCGTATGTCGAAATCCCTGGGCAGTCCGCTGCACCATCCCGCCACAGCTCCAATCGACCCAATCTAGCCTGTAAAAAATTGTAGGATTGAGTATTTTAAAAACATTCGTAAGATATATGCAGTTTTCATACGCAATTATGTAACAATAATATAGACAATTCATACCACATTTCTCTTTATGGAGTATATCGGTGACCAGACGAGGTGCCCATCATTTTTCATTTTGAATTCCAGAAGGATATTACATTTCATTATAAAGAACTCAAAAGAGTTCACATTCCGTTAAGTCAAACCCGAAAGTCCATGGCAATTCATTCATAAACTACTGAACGTAAAAGTATAAGGAAACAAACATATATTAATCCAGTCCCTCCACTTCAAAATAATAAAAATATAATATATAGAACAAATAAATTTTTATTTTAAAATTTTCGAGGCATTACATCACAGGTATTGACGTGTTTAGTGCATGGTTTCTCTCTATAGAGTTGAGAAAGATGAACTCAAAATGTGAAGCTTAAGTATTTATGAACAAGCAAAAGCAAACATTGATCTCATGATAGGCATACCGTCAAATCTATACATTCCACAATCCTACTTGGGATCAAAACAGTCGATGCAAAAGGTTGTAATGAAGTTCAGGTTGGGCTATATGAAAAGAAGGATATCAGGATTCAAAACATCCAAGCACATAGCTAAGTATTTTGTCATGCATTTCTATACATTACACCTTTCAGTCAACACATTCCTCAATATTTCAAGCCTCAGAATCAAATATATATATATATATATATATATATATATATATATATATATATATATATATATATATATATATATATATATATATATATATATATATGTTCTTTTTCTCTTTTCTTCAATTTTTTTATTTTGTTTTTTGTTCAATCCACTTTACTTGAACACATATCAACTCTTATCATTTTCCTTGTTTTTATTCTTCACAGATAAATATCAAATACCTACTGCACACTTGGAAGTAAAAATGTAGGAGAATACGGAGAGGTATATATAACATATGTGCACGTAGAAAAAAGTCTATCTATGTGTACTGGCTCAAAGTGGGTACTAGGGGTTGTAATTATTGAAAAGTAAGGCTGAAGGCTCAATTGTCAATCATAAATTGACTTTCATCATTTCTCAACTAATCCACCATCTTATCACAAACCGTGTGGTGTTTTTCTCAAGAGAACTTTCCAATTCACAGAATCAATGAATGCTTATTGCCATTTTTAGTATATTGTGGCTCTCAATCCTCACCAATTCTTTCACAAGAAAACTTCAGCAACAGACTCATCTAGCTACACGTGTTAACTACCATCTTACCACAAGGCTTGTGTGTACGAAAGGAATTCAGCAAATGTCTAAACATATAGATTCTCATAAACAAAATTAACTCCTAGTGACATATTTTGTCATTCAAAAGCATAAACATGTAGCAAATTGGAGACTCAAAGAAAACATTTTCTTTCTCCGTTTAAAAAAATCACAACAAAATTCCATGATAATTATGCAAATCATATCTAATTCACAACAAAATCCAAATTGACCCTTCCTTCAGCCAAATTTTGCATTGTCCTAATGCATAAACATGTCAGCCAAATAAGAAGAAGGAAATATGTCACTTGAATACTGTAGTGAATCAACATAAGCTTGAAGGATAAGAAGTTAGAGTGTTCTCAATGGAAGGATAATGCAAAGAAAAGGACAAAAATTAACTGGAATATGAACACAAAAAAAAAATAGGAAAAGGGAAGGACTCCCATTGGGTTGCCTCCCAAGCAACGCTTTTGTTTATTGTCGTTGGATTGACCTAATATTTTCCTTCATCCGCTCATATCCAGGGAAGGTGGTTTCAATCTTCTTCACCGTGCACTAAGCTCATTGGACATAATCACCGGTGATGTTCCACAATCCTGAAATTCTGCAAAAAATAGAACAAATGTTAGAATACTCTTTATCATTATAACTTGCTGGAATTTCATAATTTAAGAGACAAGAGTTCAAGAGGTCGTAGCCAGTAGTCGCTGGTCTAAAAAAGACATCCTCAAATACTTTCTGAGTGAGTGCATCAATCATGTAAGTTTGATGACACTCATCATCTTCCTCTAGTTGCTTAGTGATGTGAAAGATGTTGACTTCTAAAGTCATATTTCCAAAAGATAGCTACATTAGACCATTCATGCAGTTGATAAGAGAATTAGCTATGGCAAGAAAAGGTATACCAAGAATAATATGACTCTTGTAATCAAAATTTACATCAACTTTTAAGTCCAGAATCGAGAAATCAACGGGGTAGTAGAAATTATCAATTTGAACTAAGATATCCTCAACTACTCCCCCGAGTCTTACAGTGGACCGATCAGCTAGTTGTAAAATCACAGAAGTTGGTTTTATCTCACCTAAACCTAATGATAGGTAAACAACATAAGGCACGAGGTTAATACTAGCCCCTAAATCAAGAAGGGCTTGTGCAAACTCATGATTTCCAGTGATGTAAGACACAATGGATCCTTATATTTCGGATGGATCCTTTACTCAATCACATCATTCACTTCCTCAGTCAAGAAAGCGATTTTCTTAGCATGGTGTTTTCTTTTCACAGTGCACAAGTCTTTAAGGACTTTAGCATATGTAGGAACCTGTGAAATGACATGCAAGGATGGGAGATTGATTTTTACTTGCTTAAGGTGTTCTAAGATTCTGTTGTCCGGTGGATTTCAGGGTAGGCTAAAGAGCTTGAGGGAAAGGGACTCTCGATGGATTCTCTACTACTTCTTCACTCAACCTACTCCCTTCAGACTTAATCGACTCCTCTTCATTTTCCCTAGGTTTGGGGATTGGTTCTATGACTTTCCCTAATCGAGTAGTTGTGGCATTCACTTCTCTAAAGTTGTTTTCTTCTGATCTTAAGGTTTGTGCCATATGTTGCTCTTTAGGATTTGGTTGAGATTGAGCTAAAAATTTCCCACATTCCACTACAGCTAAAGCATTTGTTAATTTGGACACATAATTTTTCATCTCCTTATTTTCCGCGACAATTTTGGTAATCATAGTCTCAAGTTTTTTATTGGTTTTACTTTGTGCCTGTATAAATGCATGTAGGGTGTCTTCTAAGGAGTTCCTAGAGGACGTGGGTTGATAGGAAGGTGTAGTGTAAGATCTATTCATTTGGGAAGGTTCCTAGTTTTCAGATTTCCTACTAAAATGGAGATGATTCCGCCACCCTGGATTGTAGGTTTCAGATAATGTAACGTAGGGCTTGTTATACATGCTTAAGGAATTGAAATGTTCTTCATAAACCCCCCATCTCCGCAAAAGTAGACCATTCTTATGTCGGATGATCACTTTCACCACATACAGAATAAGGTACACAAGACTCAACACACGATACATTTGGTGTAGATTGCTGGTCTTTAGCAGTTCTGATTTCTAGTTCTCTAGTTAGGGATTCTACTATTGTTCTAAGGGCATTCTCCTCCCTAAGATGATAGATACGTGTGCTATTGGGGTTTTCTATGGGTTGTAACCTATTGGTACTATCGGTGGCACTAGGTCGAGTCCAAGTATGAGCTTTTTCAGCTACGTCATCTAGATATTATATAGCCTCATCCAGATCTTTTCGTAGGAAATCATCGTTACACATCATCTCTACGAATTGACACACCCTAGTTGTTAATCCCTCATAAAAGTAACTCACAATGTGCCAACTCTCATAACCATGGTGAGGGCAGAGGGCTTGCAATTATTTATATATTTCCCAAGTTTAGTATAGACTTTCCTTTTGAGTGAACGATGAGATTTGCTTCTTAAGGGCACTAGTTTTATGGCGGTGAAAGTATTTATTAAAGAATGCTTGAGTCATATTAGCCCAAGTGCCAATCGACCGTGGTCTCAACGAATACAACTAGCTTTTAGCTAGTTTTTTATGTGTAAATGGGAAAAATTTTAGCCGACTACGTCCGTTGTACCATGTTGATTGCGTAACCACCTCCTCAAATTCTCTAATATGCACGTATGGATTTTCATTTTCGAGTCCATGAAAACTAATCATTCCCGGTTTAAGTTCCACACGTGGCACATATCTTCATTTTGCTTTTCGAATAATCTTTTAGGTATTTGCAATTTGGTCCTTGAAGTTTTGTTTTCTTCCACTTTAGCCATTTTTCACTTATTTTTTCCAAATTTCGCCATATCCATCAAATTTTCACCTAAATCAAACTATAAAGATAATGAGTGCATTTTGGCATCAAATAATCAAACGAGAACAACAAATAAGATGGGGAAAATATGATATTTTACACTCTTATCGGTCGTTAATACGGCATTGTTCAGGTATGTCAACAATCATATAAAGGTTGTGAATGATCAACAGAGGATTCGTCACTCTTAGATAGTAAGTGATCATGATCTACATTTCATTTACTTAAGTTGATAATGAAATCATTGGCTAAGGTGAACTCATAAGTTGAAAATGAGTTTTTGACTTACATTAACTTAATAGTGTGATGAAAGATACGATATATAATTGATATTGACATATATCCATATCTCGTAATTGATCGGATCATATTAACGAAATGATTATAGTTTCACGGTGAAGGAACTAGTTTGGTTTTATCATACCACGTGACATTTCTCGTCACATTATTGTCCACATTACTAGATGTCAATCTGGGAAGATGAATGTGATTTGGTGATAAATTAAAAGAGGTATTTTAATTTATCGATTTTGATTATATCCAAATAATAATTCATGTCATTAGACTTTGTGATCGAAAACCTGATATGTCACATTCAAAAGGAGAACCAGAAGAATGAGATTCCAGTTGATTAATTAACAAGTTTTGTACGATTAATTAATTTGGTTGCTTGTTAATAGGCCCCAAATTAATTAATTAGATTAATTATTTCAGGGACCGAATTTGATTAATTAAATATTAGACCGATTTAAGTTTAAATGACGAACCAAGTCCACTTGACTTATATTAATAAGCCATTATGGTTTCAAAAAATCAGAACAGAAAACAATTCATTATCTTGCTAGCACAGAAAGAGAAACCCTAATTTCCTCTCATTCTAATTCATTATCTTGCTAGCACAAGAAAGAGAAACCCTAATTTCCTCTCATTCTTGTTTCCTGTGTGGATTTTCTTTGGAGGCTGCACAATTGGGGGGATTGGAGATCGTGATTATTTGTGTTCCAAGATTAGCAAATGAGGCTGCAGAATTTATCAAAGGTATAATTTCTATCACAATTTGTATCTAAACACAAAGCAGATCCTTGGTGAGAATTAAAAAAATTATTTATTTTTCTCTATGTATGTTAAGTAAATTCCCAACTGGAACACCACGGTTCCTTTAATTTCAACCTCCAAAAATAATCGACACGTTAGTCATACCTCTTAACACGTCTGTAAGTGCCTTATTTTTATCCATTCGAGCATATCCACAAGAGAATTTAAACATTATTCCCTCTTTACGTCCTCTCTCTCTAAAAAAAGTGGTCATTGTAAACAACCAAAATCATAGCAATATTTGATTATACAATCACAACCTCACCAACACCGATCATCTTAATTTTTACAACCATACTTATGAGAAATTGCATAAAGTGATATAACCATTTACCCTCTCTAGTCACTTCAAACAAGATTCAACGAGTTGATATTAGCACGAGCAACTCCAACGAACTTCTTGGCAACTTGACATCATTTTCCATGTTGGCTAGAACTGATTTTCTAGATAAGGTAGTAACTTAAAACTGGGTTGGAACTTTATCTCGATTTTCGCTTTGGTGTAAGAATTAGTACCATTGAATTAAATTGCACCATCCAAAAAAAGTATGAATTGTGTGTCTAATATATCCTTACTAAGTTAAGTTGCTAATTATGGACTTTCTCCATACTAACGTATCATAGATTTTGTTATGATGAAAATGACACGTGTTTAAGTTGTTTCCTATATTTGCGGAGAGAATATAGGATACACATTACCTTTTAACCTTATTCGATCAATCACTTAATGGCACAAGAAATAACCTGCTCTAACATGATTATCATGGAGACAACACATCTTGGTTATATTGTAGGGTTTCGAGATATCTTAACATCTATAATTACAGACCATAAATAGGTCATAGATAGCGTTACCACAATTAGCAGTACTCGAGCAATTTTTTTTTTTTTTTTTATTAGTACTTGAAAAATTCTTATGACGAGTGCTATCTTTACTAATGCCTAGGTCAATTCTTTCGGTGTTAATATTCACAGCTTGAATTGACTTTACCCTACCAGAAATATTAAGTAATTGCAGTACTCAATCAGAAAACCTTATAGAAGATATTCCCATCTAGATTTCATGGGACATTTCTGTAATTTATTTTAAAAGAAAGAGAAAGTAGAAAATACATCTGTCGACCAGTGAGTCAATTACTTGTTGGTGCCTTTTATGAGAGGAAAATGAACCCATTTGCATAGAATTCATCAAACCTTAAAAATACTACAGCGGTTCTGGTACATACCCTTACGCAATGAAAGATTGAGTTTCTTCCATAAAATTGATTCTGGGGTGTCTTAATTATGGCTGGAACGAGAAGAAAGAAATTTAAGCTGTAAGTCTTCCAATTTTTTCTCCAATTGTTCAATTCACTTGTTTCTGTATGAATACTTTTAATTTTCCTGAAAAACTGAACATCTCATTTCAAAATCGAGTAAGGTTTGGGTAATTTGTTAATTTTGGTTTTAGTCTGATGAGATTTCATGCTGTAAATTAATGTATACCAAAACAAAAGCTTGGAAATTTTAAATGCAAAAACTTTTGAAATAAATAATTATTGTCCCTCTTCGAATGTACCATTTAATGTTTCATATGAATTTAATTCGAGTGCCTAAAGAGGATGATGTTGGATAAATCTTTGTTTAAACTGAAGTTTTTCAGTCTTTATTTTTGTATCTGAGACTGTTATGGGGGTAAATTCATTAATTCCACTGCATATTTTTAGCTGCTCTAAAATGTGATCACTTCTGTATTTGGAGAAAAGAAAGACGAATTAGTTAGAACTTTAGAGGGGAAATTACATTATAAAGATGTATTTGAATTGAGGGGTTTTTTCTTTTTCTTTTTTTTCTTTTGAATGATCTTCGAATCTTATCTTTGAACTCTTATGATATAGTATATGTAGTTTGGTTTGGGAAGTGAGTCGAATTCCTTGATCATGAGAAAATATATATATATATATATAGAGAGAAAAACAATGTAAAATTAATTAGGATGGTCAAAGTTACAATTATATAGAATTTCTAAATCCTTCGAATCCCCAGGTATCACCGGAAAAATATTGTCGAAAGTAATGCAAGGTTTCCCATTTAGGCAAAGTTCACTCTGAATGTAAGATTATAGCTTAAATGAAACATTCAAACGAATTTGAGTAGTTCTAAGAGAATTGCGTAAGACGAATCAAGCTTGGCGCTAATAGATGATGATGACGACCTCGCGCCATCATCCCTAAGCCTATCTAGCTTGGTGCTAATAGACCTATTCTGGGAGTCACTTTGGGATGACATTCTATGGAATTGACTTCCTGGGTATTTTCAGAATAAAACTCAAAATAAAGGGTGAATGGAAGACAAAAATATGCATAAAAGATGTAAAAAACACATGAAACACATACCTAGTAGAGGATTTGGAAAGTTTTATGAGGAGAAGGAAAAAAGGTCGTTAGTTAGAAAATACTTTAGCATCTGCTCCACAATGGCCCAAGAAGGATCTTATGCAAAGGGAAGGAAAAATACAAAGAAGGGAATTTTGAAAGAGTAAGGAACCATAACAAAACCAGGAATATTGTATTTATTGAATCTGTAAATGGTTTTCCGCCATTGGAGCCTGTTAACATTGATTGTGGCCAGTCAGATGCAAGCTAATTCTAACCTTTAAATATAAAATGAGACACAAAATATTTCAAATGGATAAATCAGATCAAGTGTGTGCATCATGCACATTAAATAAACACAATACATGCACCTTGAAATGCAAATAGTCTAATTGATACACACAACGACGACTACAATCATGAAGCCTCCCTTCACAGTACCACACATTAGCCGCCATTGATGAGGAAATAGCTTTGAAAGCTACAGCATTTAAATCATTAATATACTTTACAAGTTCGCTACATAATATAAATAGTTTGATTTTGAATACAAACAACGAGGACACGAGATGTGTGAGTGCAAACTTACTGAACAAGCAAAAATGAGAAGAACGAGTGGCATGGTGAATAAATTGAATTAAAAACTCGAGTATATACTCCTTTCAAATAGCTATTTCCCTCCCATCTCTTATTTCGAGTGGAATTCAATCAGTTTGGTAGTGAAAATCCTGGTTAGGTCACAGGAATTTGTTTATCACTATTTTGAGGTCAACATTCCTCAGAAAAAATTTTGGAAGCAAAATTGTGTACTGCATATTGGTTTGATGCCTTGTGACTTCTATCTGTTAACCATCTAAAAGAGATTAGTTCTGGCTTGTGGCTTTTACCAGTGATTGTTTTTGTCGGGAGTTCTATTTGTCGAAAGCATATGCATTGCTTGAGGTCAATATTATAGGCGAGTTTGTTTGATTTAAATTTTCAATGCCTCTATTTTTCAACTTTCATTTCGCTGGCGTTTACCTGAATATTGTTAATGTAGACTAGCTGAAATAATCAAAGAAGATACAAGAGCTTCAACTGGACAGCCAGACGAGATATCTGGGTTTCCAACAGAGATTTTGGAATTGATTATTTCTCAGTTAACCCTTAGAGATAATATCCGTGCTTCTGCTGTTTGTAGACGATGGCGTGCTGTTGCGAATGCTGTCAGAAAGGTCAATAAACCGCCTTGGCTTATGTTTTTCCCAAAATCTGGTGACTTGTATGAATTCTACGACCCTTGTCAGCGCAAAACTTATTGGCTTGAATTACCGGATCTCCACGGCTCTAGGCTTTGTTACGCTAAGGATGGCTGGTTGCTTCTGTATAAGCCCAGAACTCATCACTTGTTCTTTTTCTGTCCTTATACGCAAGAAAAGATCAAATTACCTGAACGAGAATTGGGATCCCAAATTGTTGCTTTTTCGGCCGCTCCGACGACTCCTAGCTGTATTCTCTTTACAGTAGAGCGTGTGAGCTCAACTCTTGTTACCATTAGCACTTGTCATCCTGGAGCAACTGAATGGACAACTGCTGATTACCAAAACCGTCTGCCATATGTGTGCAGCATGGTTTTCTGCAATGGTCTTTTTTATTGTTTGAGTATTACAGGTTTGTTGGGGGTTTATAACCCCGATGAAAGTACTTGGGATGTTCATTCTGTTCCTCCACCCAGATGTCCCGAGGGATTTTGCTTCAGAAAATGGTGGAAAGGAAGATTTATGGCCGAGCATGACGGGGATATTTTTGTTATCTACATTTGTTCTGCTTTAAACCCAGTGGTATATAAGTTAGACCAAACAAATAAAGAATGGACAGAGATGGAAACTTCAGAAGGCACGACACTGTTTGCAAGTTTCTTGTCATCCCAAGCAAGGATGGGTCTCAATGGAATGATGAAAAACAATGTTTATTTCCCTAAGGTTCTATATTATGGAAAACGATGCGTATATTACTCTCTTGAAAGTGGTAGATATCATCCCCGCCAGTGCTATGATTGGGCAGAACAAGATCCTCATGAGAGCATTTGGATTGACGCCCCAGAAGATCAATCAGCCTTTCTTTGAAATAGGCATATATGAACTTTTACTCTGAATTTTCTTATTACAGTTATATGTTGATGGTCAGATTAATTGTTTTGGAAAATGTAGCTGTTTTTTACTGTCTTGGTGTAGATTACTGTTGTCTACTTACTTTTAAAGATAGTATGAGAACCTGTATACCTGTCTTCTTACTTGGACTCTGATGAAGTGCATAAGAAGTTAGAATTTATGATGAAGTGGGATCGCAAGGCAAAATAATGATTTCATGATAACTTTGGGTTTGTCCGTTTTTTGACGAATTAATAGTCTAATTTGAGTGGAAACGGGCCAAGGATTACAACTCATGGCCTTCGGCCATGACTTACGTCGGATTTCGGACAGATTCCATCGTTTAGGCTCTCGATCACGCGTTTTTGCCGTTTATGGTAATTTTTATTTTGGTAATATCTCATTGAATAAAATTCGGATTTTGATTCCGTTTGTTGGAGGACGATCCTGAATATTAGGAGTTTCCATTTAAGTTAGAATCTCGAATTTTTCCATTTATGGAAAAATATCGTTTTTTTATTTTTATTATTTATTTTCTGAATTTTGCTAGGGTTTTGCTATTTAAACCATTGAAAGCCCTTTGAGGCAGGCATTATTGAATTGAATAAAAACTTTTGTGAGTTTATCTCATATTTGTGAGGTTTTTCATATTTCCTATAATCTTCCGCTACGTCAGTTGGTATCAGAGCCGAAGTCGTTCCTTCACCATGCCGCCAAGGAGACGTCCAGAAACTCGTGAAGTCCCAGTAGAAGAGGTACATAGACGTGATGAAATCACACAGCTACGTCAACAAGTGGAGTTACTGACACAGCAATTTGCTGCACTCATGCCGCAACATCATGCTCCGGTGGCCCCGCCGGTTGAGGATTCTGATGATGAGAATCCGTTTGCACAACCTGAGCATCCCATAGATCTACCAGTTTGACGAAAGGGAGGTTGTCAGGATGAGAATAGGCGTCGGGAATCAGGATTCAAGGTTGATATTCCTGAGTTCCATGGTGGATTAAGTCCCGAAGAGTTCTTGGATTGGGTGACTGCAGTGGAGGAGATCTTGGAATTTAAGGAGGTTCCTGCTGATAAATGTGTGCCTCTCGTTGCGACGAGGTTTCGTGGACGAGCAGCGGCATGGTGGAAACAGACTAAAGTGACGCGATCCAGGTTAGGGAAATCCAAGTTTATATCATGGGATAAATTGAAGAAGCATATGAAGAAGCAGTTTCTGCCCTACAACTATGTTCGGACCATGTACCAGCAACTGCAGAATCTGCGTCAAGGCGTCAAAACGGTTAGTGACTATACAACGGAATTTTATATGTTGATTACGAGGAATGAGGTGATGGAGACAGAAGAGCAGTTGATGTCACGATATGTGGGTGGTCTTCATCCCCAAATACAAGACACTCTGAATATGTTTGATCCTGTGACAGTCTCTGAGGTACATCAGAGAGCATTACAGATAGAGAAACAGCAGGCCATGAGAAATACAGTTCCTTTTTCTGCAGGCAGTTCTTCCAATGATTTACAGCAGCAGATGACACGTCCTGGTAATCCTACTCAACCTGGCCCTCCTAGACCTAACCCTGTTCAACAGCCAGCGCGTCCTGGAGGTGGTATTCGTTGTTTTGCATGTGGTGGTACAGGTCATAGATGGAGACAGCGCCAATTTACTGACCAGAGCAAAGTTTGAAACAGAGATGGAGGAGTCTGAGGTTGTGTACGTGCTGGTGGGAAAGTCAATTGACAGCGAGCAGGAGGTTCCTTGTAGGGTTCAGCCATTGCTAAAGGAGTTTCATGAGATCTTCCCAGGAGAGCTTCCAGATGGGTTGCCACCACTACGGGATATTCAGCATCAGATTGACTTGGTGCCTGATGCTTCTCTGCCTAACCGGGCGCATTACAGGATGAGCCCCACTGAACATGAAGAGTTGCGTAGACAAGTGGAGGAGCTTCTGGCAAAAGGGCACATCAAGGAGAGTCTTAGTCCGTATGTGCGTGGATAGTAGGGCGATCAATAAGATAACGGTGCGTTACCGTTTTCCTATTCCTCGCCTGGATGATCTGTTAGACCAGCTTACTAGTGCTTGCGTGTTCAGCAAGCTTGACTTGAAGAGTGGATACCATCAGATTCGGATCAGACCTGGACATGAGTGGAAAACAGCATTTAAGACGAGAGAAGGGTTGTACGAATGGTTGGTCATGCCTTTTGGCCTCTCAAATGCACCTAGTACATTTATGCGGATCATGAATCAGGCTCTTCGTCCATACATCGGTAAATTTGTTGTCGTCTACTTTGATGATATTCTGGTTTATAGTGCTACCGATGATGATCATGTCCAGCACCTTCGAGAAGTTCTTTCAGTTCTTCGCAGGGATCACTTTTATGCTGCAGTGAAAAAGTGTTCGTTCTTGACTGATCGTGTTGTATTCCTTGGTTATGTGGTGTCAAAGGAGGGGTTAGCGGTTGACACAACCTAAAACTGTAACCGAAGTGAGTAGCTTTCATGTCCTTGCTTCATTTTATCGTAAGTTTATACCACATTTTAGCAGTATCATGGCACCTATTACAGATTGTATGAAGGATGGAAAGTTTCAATGGACCCCCGAAGCAGAGGCATCTCTTCGGTTGATTAAGCAGAAGTTGACTACTGCTCCAGTTTTGGTGTTGCCTGACTTTACCCAGCCGTTTGAGCTACATTGTGATGCCTCGAAGTTGGGTATTGGTGGTGTGCTGAGTCAAAACAACCGCCCCGTTGCATACTTCAGTGAGAAGCTTTTTGGTCCGAAGTCTCGGTACAGTACTTAGGATGTGGAGTTCTATGCAATAGTCCAGGCAGTTCGACATTGGTGTCACTATCTGTTCCAGAAGGAGATTATTTTGTATACCGATCATGATGCCCTCAAACACCTTGGTACTCAAGATAAGGTATCTGCTAGACATGCCTCTTGGATTGCTTACTTGCACATGTGTTAACTACCATCTTACCACAAAGCTCATGTGTACGAAAAGAATTCGGCAAGTGTCTAAACATCTAGATTCTCATAAACAAAATTAACTCCTAGTGGCATATTTTGTCATTCGAAAGTATAAACATGCAGCAAATCGGAAACTCAAAGAAAACATTGTCTCTCTCTGTTTAAAAAAATCACAACAAAATTCCATGATAATTATGCAAATCATATCTAATTCACAACAAAATCCAAATTGACCCTCCCCCAACCAAATTTTGCATTGTTCTCAGTGCATAAACACGTCAGTCAAATCAGAAGGAAAGATATCACCTGAATACTGCAGTGAATCAACATAAGCTTGAAGGATAAGAAGTTTGAAAGCTCTCAGTGGAAGGATAATGCAAAGAAAATGACAAAAATTAACTAGAATATGAACGCAAAAAAAGGAGTAGGGAAGAACTCCCCATTGGGTTGTCTCCCAAGCAGCACCTTTGTTTATTGTCTTTGGGTCGACCCAATGTTTTCCTTCATCAACCAACATCCAATGAAGGTTGTTTCAATCTTCTTCGCAGTGTACTAAGCTGATTGGACATAATCATCGGTGATGTTCCACAATCCTGAAATTCTGCAAAAAAAAAAAAGAATAAATGTTAGAATACTCTTTATCATTATAACTTGATGGAATTTCAGAATTTAAGAGAGAAGAGTTCAAGGGGTCGGAGTCAGCAGTCGCGAGTCTAAAAAAGACATCCTCAAAAACTTTTTGAGTGAGTGCATCAATCATGTAAGTTTGATGACACTCATCATCCATTTCTGGCTGCTTAGTGATGTGAAAGATGTTGACTTCTAAAGTAATATTTCCAAATGATAGCTTCATTACACCATTCCTGCAGTTGATTAGAGTAGTAGAGATGGCAAGAAAAGGTCTACCAAGAATAATATGACTATTAGAATCAAAATTTACATCAACTTTCAAGTCCAGAATCGAGAAATCAACGGGGCAGTAAAATTTATCAATCTGAACCAACACATCCTCAACTACTCCCCTAGGTCTTATAGTGGAACGATCAGCTAGTTGTAAAACGACGAAAGTTGGTTTTATCTCACCTAAACCTAATGACAGGTAAACAACATAAGGCACGAGGTTAACACTAGCCCCTAAATCAAGAAGGGCTCGTGCAAACTCATGGTTCCCAATGCTGTAAGATAAAGTAGGACAACCAGGGTCCTTATATTTAGGTTGGGTCCTTTGCTCAATCACAACATTCACTTTCCCAGTCAAGAAAGCGGTTTTCTTGGCATGGATTTTCTTTTCAAAATGCACAAATCTTTAAGGACTTTAGCACATGTAGGAACCTGTGAAATGACATACAAGGGTGGGAGATTGGTTTTCACATGCTTAAGGTGTTCTAAGATTTCACTATGTTGTCCAGCAGATTTTAGGGTAGGCTTAAGAGCTTGGGAGAAATGGACTCTCGATGGATTCTCTACTACTTCTTCACTCGGCCTACTCCCTTCAGACTTAATCAACTCCTCTTCATTTTCCCTAGGTTTGGGGATTGGTTCTATGACTTTCCCTGATTGAGTAGTTGTGGCATTCATTTCTCTAAAGTTGTTTTCTTTTGATCCTGAGGCTTGTGCCATGTGTTGTTCTTTACGATTTGGTTGATATTGAGCTGAAAATTTCCCACATTCCACTACAGCTAAAGCATTTGTTAATTTGGACATATAATTTTTTATCTCCTTATTTTTCGCGACAATTTTAGTAATCATAGTCTCAAATTTTTGATTGGTTTTACTTTGTGCCTATATAAACGCATGTAGGGTGTCTTCTAAGGAGTTTCTAGAGGATGTGGGTTGATAGGAAGGTGTAATGTAAGCTCTATTCGTTTGGCCAGGTTGCTAGTTTTCAGATTTTCTGCTAAAATTGAGATCAATCCGCTACCTTGGATTGTAGGTTTCAGAGAATGTAGCATAGGGTTTGTTATACGTGCTTAAGGTATTACAGTGTTCCTAATAAAACCCCCATCTCCGCAAAAATAGAACACTTTTGCGCCGGATGAACACTTTCACCACACACAAAATAGGGTAGACATGACTCAACACGGGATACATTCGGTATAGATTACGAGTCATTAGCACGTTTGATTTCTAGTTCTGTAGTCGGGCTTCGACTCTTGCTCTAAGGCTATCCTCTTCCCTAAAATGATAGATATGTGTGTTGTTGGGATTTTCTATGCGTCGTGACCTATTGGTACTATTGGTGGTACTAGGTCGAGTCCAAGTATGAACTTTTTCAGATAGGTCATCTAGATATAATATAACCTCATCCGAATCTTTTTGTAGGAAATCATTGTTACACATCATCTCTACGAATTGACACTCCCTAGTTGTTAATCCCTCATAAAAGTAACTCACAATGTGCCAACTCTCATAACCATGGTGAGGGCAGATGGCTTGCAATTATTTATATCTTTCCCAAGTATAGTATAAAGTGTCACTATCCTTTTGAGTGACAATGAAATTTGCTTCTTAAGGACACTAGTTTTATGGCTGGAAAAGTATTTATTAAAGAATGCTTGAGTCATATCAGCCCAAGTGCCAGTCGACCATGGTCTCAACGAATATGGCCAGCTTTTAGCTTATTCTTTAAGTGAAAATGAGAAAAATTTTCGCCGATTGCGTCCATTGTACAATGTTGATTGTGGAAGGTTGTGACCACCTCTTTAAATTCCCTAATATGCACGTATGGATTTTCATTTTCAAGACCACGAAAAGATAGAAGAAGTTGAATCATTCCTGGTTTAAGTTCAGCACGTGCCATATTAGGCAGAAACATGATGCATGTTGGTATGGACGTGCGTGCAGGGTGAAGATAATCTTGTAAAGTTCTATAAAGCGGATCGCCAAGTTAACTATCAGTAGAGCTTCCTTGCTCGCCTCGGGGGTTCATAAAACACGAAAACTAAACTATATGAGAATTAAAAAAAATAACAAATAAGAAAAATAAATTAACTAAAGAGTAGTAAATAAATGATATCATCATTTTCAATCGATCACTTGGTGTTTTATACCGTCTTCTTGGCAACGGCGCCAAAATTTGATTACGCCTAAAGAATAACGCGGTAGTTGTAGCACAACTTTGGAGTGTCGATTCCACAAGGAGATGGAAGAAATGCTCAAAGGAACAAAAATGATGGATATTCTCTCGTTTGTGAAATAGAATTTATTGTTCGAATAAAATTAAGAATTTAATGTTTGAAATAATGAAATTAAAATCACTGTTTGGGGTAGTGAAGCATCGGAATTTCCACAATTGGATTGGATCAATCTTATCAATTATTCATTTTCATAACTCAATTAGAGACATTCATCCCAATTCTCTAATCGGAAGATATAACGTTACAAATCACTTTAATTCAATTGTGATCCTAGAATCTAAACTTCCTATAACACATTTGCACTATTTCTATTGAAATAAGATTGAGAATCACCATATGCATCAATCATAAGGTAGTAATCAATCCACCAATAAAGTAAAATTGAAATTGAAACCCAGTAAATAGTTTAATTCTTCGATGGAAAAAACATGATTAAATCTATGAAAAATCTAGTAAAGATTAAGCCAATCCCAAAATATTCTTGATAAGAAAATCTAAACCCTAAAATTGTTTGCCAATGAAAAATCAAAATACATGGATAAAAGATGCGAAATCACCAATTTTCATTGAGTTTCTTCCTAGCTTTACCAAGATTTTTAGTTTTTCATAGAGATTCTTGAGCCAAAGATGAGAGAAAGGAGTATGGAAGAGCTCTCTATTTTTTCTCGTGTTTAGGGTTTCAAAACACGTATTTATAGTTATTTCCATAAGTGGTCGACTTAAATTCGGAAACTAGAATTTTTGTCTTGGAAATACTCTATGCGACCGCATAGAATAAGTGGATGTGAAAGCATAGAACATTTTAACTTGGCCCTCGAATTCACTGAACCAGAGTATGCGACCGCATTGAATTTAAACTATACGACCGCAAGCTTTGGATAACTTTCACACAACAGTCTTCAATATTTTGGTCATATCTTTCTCTCCCGATATCCGATTGAGGCGATTCAAGTTGCGTTGGAAAAATGACTCAAAGGGCTACAAATCTCATAAATAATTTTTCTAATTAAAATGTTTCCTATGCCAAAAAAGGGTCACAAATTGAGACTGAAAATTCGAAGTAGAACTTTTTCTATTTGGAGTTAATATGTGATAATACTTTTACTATATTTCATCCCTTTGGCATCAATTGGATGAGATGCCCATCACTCTCAAATCATCAAATCTTCATTTTGCCTTTCGAGTCATCTTTTGTGTATTTGCAATTTGGTCCTTGAACTTTTATTTTATTACACTTTGGCTATTTTTCACTTATTTTTTCCAAATTTTGCCATATCCATCAAATTGCCACCTAATAAAACTATAAAGATAATGAGTACATTTTGGCATCAAATAATCGCACGAGAACAACAAATAAGAGGGGGGAAAATATGATATTTTACACTCTTATCAAGTCGCTAATACGGAATTGTTCGGGTATGTCAACAATCATATAAAGGTTGTGAATGGTCAACAGAGGATTCATCGCTCTTAGATAGTAAATCATAATCTACATTTCATTTAGTTAAGTTGATAATGAAATCCTTAGCTATGGTGAAGTCATAAGTCAAAAATGAGTTTTCGACTTACATTAAGCCTCTGTTTGACACCCATTTTGGAGAAAAAATAAATTATGGAATAGTGATTGATGGAAAAATGTGTGGTTGAAAAGTATTGAGAATTTTTGGGTTTATGTGTAGTATTATTTTATTGATAGAATGTGTGGATAAAATGAAGAAAGAGGAAAAAAATGAGAATGAGAAGAAACTGGGTGTCAAACGGGGGCTAACTAAATAGTGGGATGAAAGATATGATCGATAATTGATATTGACACATATCCATATTTCGTAATTGATCGGATCATATTGACAAAGGGATTATAGTTTCCCGATGAAGGAACTAGTTTGGTTTTGTTACATTTCTTGTCACATGTATTGCCGACATTGCTAGATGTCAATATGGGACGACGAATGTGATTTGGTGAAAAATTAAAAGGGGTATTTTAATTTATCGATTTTGATTAGATCTACATAATAATTCACGTCGTTAGACGTCGTGATCGAAAACCTGATCGGTCACACGCAAAAGGAGAACCAGAAGAATGAGATTCCAATTAATTAATTAAAAAGTTTTGTACAATTAATTAATTGGGTTGGTTGTTAATAGACTCTAATTAATTCATGAACTGAATTTGATTAATTAAATATTAGACCGGGTTAAGTTTAAGAGACGAATCAAGTCCACTTGGACTTATATTAATAAGCCATTATGAATTCAAAAAATCAGAACAGAAAATAATTCATTATCTTGCTAGCACAAGAAAGAGAACCCTAATTTCCTCTCATTCTTATTTCCTGTGTGGATTTTCATTGGAGGCTGCACAATTGGACAGTTACGGATTGCAGATCGTGATTATTTGTATTTCAAGATCTGCAAAGGAGATTGCAGAATCTATCAAAGGTATAATTTCTATCACAATTTCTATCTAAATACAAAGCAGATCCTTGGTGGGAATTAAAAAAATTATTTATTTTCCTCTATGTATGTTAAGTAAATTCCCAACCGGAACACCACTCTTCCTTTAATTTCAACCTCCAAAACTAATCGACACGTCAGTCATACCTCTTAACACATCTGTAAGTGCCTTATTTTTATCCATTCGAGCATCTCCACTAAAGAATTTAAACATTATTCCCTCTTTACGTCCTCTCTCTCTAAAAAAAGTGGTCGTTGTAAACAACCAAAATCACCGCAATATTTGATTATACAATCACAACCTCATCAACACCGATCATCTTAATTTTTGCAACCATACTTATGAGAAATTGCATAAAGTGATATAACCATTTACCCTCGCTAGTCACTTCAAACAAGATTTAACGAATTGATATGAGCACGAGCAACTCCAACGAACTTCTTGGCAACTTGACTTCATTTTCCATGTTGGCTGGAACTGATTTTCTAGATAGGGTAGTAACTTAAAACTGGGTTGGAACTTCATCTCGATTTTCACTTTGGTGTAAGAATTAGTACCATTGAATATAATTGCACCATCCAAAAAAGTATGAATCATGTGTCTAATATATCCTTACTAAGTTAAGTTGCTAATTATGGACTTTCTTCATACTCACATATCATAGATTTTGTTATGACGAAAATGACACGTGTCTAAGTTGTTTCCTATATTGGCGGAGAGAACATAGAATACACATTACCTTTTAACCTTATTCAATCAATCACTTAATGGCACAAGAAATAACCTGCCCTAACATGATTATCACGGAGACAACACATCTTGGTTATATTGTAGGGTTTCGAGATATCTTAACATCTATAATTACAGACCATAAATAGGTCATAGATAGCGTTACCACAATTAGCAGTACTCGAGCAAATTTTTTTTTTATTAGTGCTTGAAAAATTCTTATCTAGAGTGCTCTCTTTACTAATGCCTAGGTCAATTATTTCGGTGTTAATATTCACAGGTTGAATTGACTTCACCCTACCAGAAATATTTAGCAATTGCAGTACTCAATCAGAAAACCTTATAGAAGATATTCTCATCTAGATTTCATGGGACATTTCTGTAATTTATTTTAAAAGCAAAGAGGAAGTAGAAAATACATCTGTCGACCAGTGAGTCAATTACTTGTTGGTGCCTTTTCTGAGGGGAAAATGAACCCATTTGCATAGAATTCATTAAACCTTAAAAATACTACAGCGGTTCTGGTACACACCCTTACGCAATGAAAGATTGATTCTGGGGTGTCTTAATTATGGCTGGAACGAGAAGAAAGAAATTTAAGCTGTAAGTCTTCCAATTTTTTCTCCAATTGTTCAATTCACTTGTTTCTGTATGAATTTTTTTAATTTTCCTGAAAAACTGAACATCTCATTTCATAATCGAGTCAGGTTTGGGTAATTTTTTAATTTTGGTTTTAGTCTGATGAGATTTCATGCTGTAAATTAATGTGTACCAAAACAAAAGCTTGGAAATTTTAAATGCAAAGACTTTTGAAATAAATAATTATTGTACCTCTTCGAATGTACCATTTAATGTTTCATATGAATTTCATTTGAGTGCCTAAAGAGGATGATGTTGGATAAATCTTTGTTTAAACTGAAGTGTTTCAGTCTTTATTTTTGTATCTGAGACTGTTATGGGGGTAAATTCATTAATTCCACTGTATATTTTTAGCTGCTCTAAAATGTGATCACTTCTGTATTTGGAGAAAAGAAAGACGAATTAGTTAGAACTTTAGAGGGGAAATTACATTATAAAGATGTATTTGAATTGAGGGGTTTTTTCTTTTTCTTTCTTTTGAATGATCTTCAAATCTTATCTTCGAACTCTTATGATATAGTATATGAGGTTTGGTTTGGGAAGTGAGTCAAATTCCTTGATCATGAGAAAATATATATATACATAAAGAAAAACAATGTAAAATTAATTAGGATGGTCAAAGTTACAATTATATAGAATTTCTAAATCCTTCGAATCCCCAGGTATCGCCGGAAAAATATTACCTAAACCTACAATTGTACTCTTTCTAAAAACCACAAAGTGAACAATAAAAACTAGGATGCTAAGCTCAAATTTTTCCTCTAGAAAACCCTTAGTGAAGTTCCAAGAAAGGGAAAAAGAAGACATCAATTCATAATGAATGTATGCTAAAGGCCAGACCTAAAATTGCTTCAAAGTTTCTGATGCCCAAGTTAATTATTTCACCAATTTCCTTGCCATTTTAGACTGGGTAGATCATTTGGCATCTCCTGTATCAAATTCAATTTGGACAGAAAGTGAGCAAAAAAATGGAAGTTTGATCACATTAGTCCCTTTAGTTCGGCAAGATTCACTCCACCTATTTTAAAGCCATAGCAAGTTGCTTCCTATTTAGAAGAGGTCCACAGTCTATCTATTTGGGCGAGGTTCATTCCGTCATTGTCAAAATTAATGCAAGGTTTCCCATTTAGGCGAAGTTCACTCTGCATGTAAGATTATAGCTTAAAAGAAATATTCAAACGAATTTGCGTAGTTCTAAGAGAATTGCGTAAGACGAATCAAGCTTGGCGCTAATAGATGATGATGATGATGACGACCTCGCGCCATCATCCTTAAGCCTATCTAGCTTGGCGCTAATAGACCGATTTTGGGAGTCACTTTGGGATGACATTCTATGGAATTGACTTCCTGGGTATTTTCAGAATAAAACTCAAAATAAATGGTGAATGGAAGACAAAAAAATATGCATAAAAGATGTTAAAAACACATGAAACACATACCTAGTAGAGGATTTGGAAAGTTTCATGAGGAGAAGCAAAAAAGGTCGTTAGAAAATACTTTAGCATCTGCTACACAATGGCCCAAGAAGGATCTTATGCAAAGGGAAGGAAAAATACAACGAAGGGAATTTTGAAAGAGTAAGGAACCATAACAAAACCAGGAATATTGTATTTATTGAATCTGTAAATTGATTTCCGCCATTGGAGCCCGTTAACATTGGTAGCTAATTCTAGCCTTTAAATATAAAATGACACACAAAATATTTCAAATGGATAAATCAGATCAAGAGTGTGCATCATGCACATTAAATAAACACAATACATGCACCTTGAAATGCAAATAGTCTCATTGATACACACAACGACGACTACAATCATGAAGCCTCCCTTCACAGTACCACACATTAGCCACCATTGATGAGGAAATAGCTTTGAAAGCTACAGCATTTAAATCATTAATATACTTTACAAGTTCGCTACATAATATAAATAGTTTGATCTTGAGTACAAACAATGAGGACACGAGGTGTGTGAGTGCAAACTTACTGAACAAGCAAAAATCAGTACTGAAGCACACATGAATATAAATATTAAACTTGTTAAACATGACTTCAAAACCAATGAGAGAAGAACGAGTGGCATGGTGAATAAATTGATTTATAAACTTGAGTATATACTCCTTTCAAATAGCTATTTCCCTCCCATCTCTTATTTCGAGTAGAATTCAATGAGTTTGGTAGTGAAGATCCTAGTTAGGTCACAGGAATTTGTTTAAGACTATTTTGAGGTCAACATTCCTAAGAAAAAATTTTGGAAGCAAAATTGTGTACTGCATATTGGTTTGATGCCTTGTGACTTCTATCTGTTAACCATCTAAAAGAGATGAGTTCTGGCTTGTGGCCTTCATGTAAACGCCTATGATTTGGCATTCCGGTTCGGTTGGTGTTGTCAGTATATATATTATCACTATGTATACTTGACAGAAATAATTCCTTCAACTTTGATATAACCCAAGTGCAAACTTGTATTTTTCGTGGATGATTTCAATTCTGCTTTTACCTGTGATTGTTTTTGTGGGGAGTTCTATTTGTCGAAAGCATATGCATTGCTTGAGGTCAATATTATAGGTGAGTCTGTTTGATTTAAATTTTCAATGCCTCTATTTTTCAACTTTCATTTCGCTGGAGTTTACCTGAATATTGTTAATGTAGACTAGCTGAAATAATCAAAGAAGATACAAGAGCTTCAACTGGACAGCCAGACGAGATATCTGGGTTTCCAACAGAGATTTTGGAACTGATTATTTCTCAGTTAACCCTTAGAGATAATATCCGTGCTTCTGCTGTTTGTAGACGATGGCGTGCTGTTGCGAATGCTGTCACAAAGGTCAATAAACCGCCTTGGCTTATGTTTTTCCCAAAATCTGGTGACTTGTATGAATTCTACGACCCTTGTCAGCGCAAAACTTATTGGCTTGAATTACCGGATCTCCGCGGCTCTAGGCTTTGTTACGCTAAGGATGGCTGGTTGCTTCTGTATAAGCCCAGAACTCATCACTTGTTCTTTTTCTGTCCTTATACGCAAGAAAAGATCAAATTACCTGAACGAGAATTGGGATCCCAAATTGTTGCTTTTTCGGCCGCTCCGACGACTCCTAGCTGTATTCTCTTTACAGTAGAGCGTGTGAGTTCAACTCTTGTTACCATTAGCACTTGTCATCCTGGAGCAACTGAATGGACAACTGCTGATTACCAAAACCGTCTGCCATACGTGTGCAGCATGGTTTTCTGCAATGGTCTTTTTTATTGTTTGAGTATTACAGGTTTGTTGGGGGTTTATAACCCCGATGAAAGTACTTGGGATGTTCATTCTGTTCCTCCACCCAGATGTCCCGAGGGATTTTGCTTCAGAAAATGGTGGAAAGGAAGATTTATGGCCGAGCATAACGGGGATATTTTTGTTATCTACATTTGTTCTGCTTTAAACCCAGTGGTATATAAGTTAGACCAAACAAATAAAGAATGGACAGAGATGGAAACTTCAGAAGGCACGACACTGTTTGCAAGTTTCATGTCATCCCAAGCAAGGATGGGTCTCAATGGAATGATGAAAAACAATGTTTATTTCCCTAAGGTTCTATATTATGGAAAACGATGCGTATATTACTCGCTTGAAAGTGGTAGGTATCATCCCCGCCAGTGCTATGATTGGGCAGAACAAGATCCTTATGAGAGCATTTGGATTGACGCCCCAGAAGATCAATCAGCCTTTCTTTGAAATAGGCATATATGAACTTTTACTCTGAATTTTCTTATTACAGTTATATGTTGATGGTCAGATTAATTGTTTTGGAAAATGTAGCTGGTTTTTACTGTCTTGGCGTAGATTACTGTTGTCTACTTACTTTTAAAGATAGTTTGAGAACCTGTATACCTGTCTTCTTACTTGGACATGAAAGAACGGATCCAAGATCTCCATGGCTTGTGGTATGGAGACTTATTCTACCGTAATTCCTTGACAATCTGATCTAAATATTGTTTCTTCCCTGGAGCTTATTCTCCACATTTTAGATAAATCTTCATAGTTTGAGTACGTCTTCTAAGAGTGATGCCAGGTATGACGTGTAGAACTTCATAGATAATGGAGCAACGATTAAACCTTCTAGCACATAATTTCGATATTTATTTCGTTAACTATACCATCTCACTAGGAGGGACCCTACCATTTTTTCTTATCCTCATTTGGAACCTTCACTCAAAGCAATGGTTTGTACCATAGATGGCTTTGCAAATACCAATTATCGTATACCATATCACTACAAGGAAGCCCATGAGAAGTGTTGTGGACGAGAATTTATTATAGTGCGGGCTTGCCTAGTTTTGAAAATAGTGAACCCTGTTTCGCTCAAATTACGTGTGCTTGGATTGCATTCAAGTAATGAAGTAGACTATGAGTCCGAGTTCTCGATATCACGAGAAATGTTTAGTTAATTACAAAATAGTTAATTTAGTTCTAATCTTAAATCGTCAGTGTTCGTATGTAAGAACGACATTTCATTTCATACCTTGGGATCGATTGGAGAGTGTCGAACAGTGAGGGCCACATGTCAAGGATTCTTCATCTCATTACATGTTTAAGTTTTTAACTTTCACATTGTCCGTAAACTCTTAATATTTATGAAAATACTGCATTTTTTGTAATATCCAAAAATTGGATTTTCTCAAAAATGAAGTTTCAAAAAAAATAATAATAATAAAAAATATTTTTTAAAAAAAAATTTGAAAGATTTGAAATATTGTATTTCATCTCGTTAATTTGAATACTGTGCAATCAAAAGGCTTCCAGATGAGGGCGGTCACAAAGGACCGCTTAAATCTTAAGCTCTTCTTAGACAGTTTAGGTCGTTTTGACAAAGCTTTTCAATTTTGTAATTACGCAAATCAACAAAAATCTAACGATAAGTTGAACATAAAATCTCTTAAAATATGAATTTTTAGACTGGTAAATTTTTTGTTTTAAATATCACCAAAGGCTAAAGATAAACACATAAAAATTTATCACATGTGAAACTTAAACTATGAGCATTGAACTTGAGGTGTTACCAAAAAGTAAAACATTTTCTCTGATACCAAGCTGTAACACCCCAAAATTTCATACATCTTGAGGTGTTACCAAAATTAATTTCATTACTTAAAACGTGGATGATAAAATTCTTTAATAAACAAAATATTGGAGCATCCAAAAGTTTAAAGTTGAATCATAAAATCGTGCCTTTAAAAAAATCATTTAAACATTCTCAACTAATAAATTCAATATTGATGTTATTGAACAAAACAAACTACTAAATTTAAAGGCAGTAAAACTTAATATTTTCGTATGTCGAAATCCCTGGGCAGTCCGCTGCACCATCCCGCCACAGCTCCAATCGACCCAATCTAGCCTGTAAAAAATTGTAGGATTGAGTATTTTAAAAACATTCGTAAGATATATGCAGTTTTCATACGCAATTATGTAACAATAATATAGACAATTCATACCACATTTCTCTTTATGGAGTATATCGGTGACCAGACGAGGTGCCCATCATTTTTCATTTTGAATTCCAGAAGGATATTACATTTCATTATAAAGAACTCAAAAGAGTTCACATTCCGTTAAGTCAAACCCGAAAGTCCATGGCAATTCATTCATAAACTACTGAACGTAAAAGTATAAGGAAACAAACATATATTAATCCAGTCCCTCCACTTCAAAATAATAAAAATATAATATATAGAACAAATAAATTTTTATTTTAAAATTTTCGAGGCGTTACATCACAGGTATTGACGTGTTTAGTGCATGGTTTCTCTCTATAGAGTTGAGAAAGATGAACTCAAAATGTGAAGCTTAAGTATTTATGAACAAGCAAAAGCAAACATTGATCTCATGATAGGCATACCGTCAAATCTATACATTCCACAATCCTACTTGGGATCAAAACAGTCGATGCAAAAGGTTCTAATGAAGTTCAGGTTGGGCTATATGAAAAGAAGGATATCAGGATTCAAAACATCCAAGCACATAGCTAAGTATTTTGTCATGCATTTCTATACATTACACCTTTTAGTCAACACATTCCTCAATATTTCAAGCCTCAGAATCAAATATATATATATATATATATATATATATATATATATATATATATATATATATGTGTGTTCTTTTTCTCTTTTCTTCAATTTTTTTATTTTGTTTTTTGTTCAATCCACTTTACTTGAACACATGTCAACTCTTATCATTTTCCTTGTTTTTATTCTTCACAGATAAATATCAAATACCTACTGCACACTTGGAAGTAAAAATGTAGGAGAATACGGAGAGGTATATATAACATATGTGCACGTAGAAAAAAGTCTATATATGTGTACTGGCTCAAAGTGGGTACTAGGGGTTGTAATTATTGAAAAGTAAGGCTGAAGGCTCAATTGTCAATCATAAATTGACTTTCATCATTTTTCAACTAATCCACCATCTTATCACAATCCGTGTGGTGTTTTTCTCAAGAGAACTTTCCAATTCACAGAATCAATGAATGCTTATTGCCATTTTTAGTATATTGTGGCTCTCAATCCTCACCAATTCTTTCACAAGAAAACTTCAGCAACAGACTCATCTAGCTACACGTGTTAACTACCATCTTACCACAAGGCTTGTGTGTACGAAAAGAATTCAGCAAATGTCTAAACATATAGATTCTCATAAACAAAATTAACTCCTAGTGACATATTTTGTCATTCAAAAGCATAAACATGTAGCAAATTGGAGACTCAAAGAAAACATTTTCTTTCTCCGTTTAAAAAAATCACAACAAAATTCCATGATAATTATGCAAATCATATCTAATTCACAACAAAATCCAAATTGACCCTTCATTCAGCCAAATTTTGCATTGTCCTAATGCATAAACATGTCAGCCAAATAAGAAGAAGGAAATATGTCACTTGAATACTGTAGTGAATCAACATAAGCTTGAAGGATAAGAAGTTAGAGTGTTCTCAATGGAAGGATAATGCAAAGAAAAGGACAAAAATTAACTGGAATATGAACACAAAAAAAAAAGGAAAAGGGAAGGACTCCCATTGGGTTGCCTCCCAAGCAACGCTTTTGTTTATTGTCGTTGGATTGACCTAATATTTTCCTTCATCCGCTCATATCCAGGGAAGGTGGTTTCAATCTTCTTCACCGTGCACTAAGCTCATTGGACATAATCACCGGTGATGTTCCACAATCCTGAAATTCTGCAAAAAATAGAACAAATGTTAGAATACTCTTTATCATTATAACTTGCTGGAATTTCATAATTTAAGAGACAAGAGTTCAAGAGGTCGTAGCCAGTAGTCGCTGGTCTAAAAAAGACATCCTCAAATACTTTCTGAGTGAGTGCATCAATCATGTAAGTTTGATGACACTCATCATCTTCCTCTAGTTGCTTAGTGATGTGAAAGATGTTGACTTCTAAAGTCATATTTCCAAAAGATAGCTACATTAGACCATTCATGCAGTTGATAAGAGAATTAGCTATGGCAAGAAAAGGTATACCAAGAATAATATGACTCTTGTAATCAAAATTTACATCAACTTTTAAGTCCAGAATCGAGAAATCAACGGGGTAGTAGAAATTATCAATTTGAACTAAGATATCCTCAACTACTCCCCCGAGTCTTACAGTGGACCGATCAGCTAGTTGTAAAATCACAGAAGTTGGTTTTATCTCACCTAAACCTAATGATAGGTAAACAACATAAGGCATGAGGTTAATACTAGCCCCTAAATCAAGAAGGGCTTGTGCAAACTCATGATTTCCAGTGATGTAAGACACAGTGGATCCTTATATTTCGGATGGATCCTTTACTCAATCACATCATTCACTTCCTCAGTCAAGAAAGCGATTTTCTTAGCATGGTGTTTTCTTTTCACAGTGCACAAGTCTTTAAGTACTTTAGCATATGTAGGAACCTGTGAAATGACATGCAAGGATGGGAGATTGATTTTTACTTGCTTAAGGTGTTCTAAGATTCTGTTGTCCGGTGGATTTCAGGGTAGGCTAAAGAGCTTGAGGGAAAGGGACTCTCGATGGATTCTCTACTACTTCTTCACTCAACCTACTCCCTTCAGACTTAATCGACTCCTCTTCATGTTCCCTAGGTTTGGGGATTGGTTCTATGACTTTCCCTAATCGAGTAGTTGTGGCATTCACTTCTCTAAAGTTGTTTTCTTCTGATCTTGAGGTTTGTGCCATATGTTGCTCTTTAGGATTTGGTTGAGATTGAGCTAAAAATTTCCCACATTCCACTACAGCTAAAGCATTTGTTAATTTGGACATATAATTTTTCATCTCCTTATTTTCCGCGACAATTTTGGTAATCATAGTCTCAAGTTTTTTATTGGTTTTACTTTGTGCCTGTATAAATGCATGTAGGGTGTCTTCTAAGGAGTTCCTAGAGGACGTGGGTTGATAGGAAGGTGTAGTGTAAGATCTATTCATTTGGGAAGGTTCCTAGTTTTCAGATTTCCTACTAAAATGGAGATGATTCCGCCACCCTGGATTGTAGGTTTCAGATAATGTAACGTAGGGCTTGTTATACATGCTTAAGGAATTGAAATGTTCTTCATAAACCCCCCATCTCCGCAAAAGTAGACCATTCTTATGTCGGATGATCACTTTCACCACATACAGAATAAGGTACACAAGACTCAACACACGATACATTTGGTGTAGATTGCTGGTCTTTAGCAGTTCTGATTTCTAGTTCTCTAGTTAGGGATTCTACTATTGTTCTAAGGGCATTCTCCTCCCTAAGATGATAGATACGTGTGCTATTGGGGTTTTCTATGGGTTGTAACCTATTGGTACTATCGGTGGCACTAGGTCGAGTCCAAGTATGAGCTTTTTCAGCTACGTCATCTAGATATTATATAGCCTCATCCAGATCTTTTCGTAGGAAATCATCGTTACACATCATCTCTATGAATTGACACACCCTAGTTGTTAATCCCTCATAAAAGTAACTCACAATGTGCCAACTCTCATAACCATGGTGAGGGCAGAGGGCTTGCAATTATTTATATATTTCCCAAGTTTAGTATAGACTTTCCTTTTGAGTGAACGATGAGATTTTCTTCTTAAGGGCACTAGTTTTATGGCGGTGAAAGTATTTATTAAAGAATGCTTGAGTCATATTAGCCCAAGTGCCAATCGACCGTGGTCTCAACGAATACAACTAGCTTTTAGCTAGTTTTTTATGTGTAAATGGGAAAAATTTTAGCCGACTACGTCCGTTGTACCATGTTGATTGCGTAACCACCTCCTCAAATTCTCTAATATGCACGTATGGATTTTCATTTTCGAGTCCATGAAAACTAATCATTCCCGGTTTAAGTTCCACACGTGGCACATTAGGTAGAAACATGATGCATGATGGTGTGGACATGCATGTAGGGTGAAGATAATCTTGTAAAGTCCTATAAGACGCATCGCCATGTTCACTTTCAGTCACAGTGTTGTGTAGTGTGGTGTTCGTGGCAATAGATGCAGTATCAAAGATACGGTTAGAAAGTGATTAAAACACTGAAAAAGATCATTCGGTAGAGCTTCCTTGCTCGCCTCGATCCCTACTCATAAAACACGAAAACTAAACTATATGAGAATAAAAAAAAATAGCAAATAAGAAAATTAAATTAACTAAAGAGTAGTAAATAAACGATATCACCCTTTTCAGTCGATCCCTTAGTGTTCTGTGCCATCTCCCCAGCAACGGAGCCAAAATATAATTACATCCAAAGAATAACACGATAGTTGTAGCACAGCTCTGGGGTGTCGATTCTACAGGGAAATGGAAGAAATTCTCAAAGGAACAAAAAGGATGGATAATCTCTCGTTTGTGAAATAGAATTTATTGTTCGAAGATATAACGTTACAAATCACTTTAATTCAATTGTGATCGTAGAATCTAACCTTCATACAACACATTTGCACTATTTCTATTGAAATAAGATTGAGAATCGACCATATGCATCAAGCATAAGGCACTAATCAATCAACCAATAAAGTAAAATTGAAATTGAAACTCAGTAAATAGTTTAATTCTTCGATGGAAAAAAGCGTGATTGAATTCATGAAAAATTTAGTAAAAATTAACCCAATCCCAAAATATTCATGAAAATAAAATCTAAATCCTAGAATTGTTTGACAATGAAAAATCAAATTACATGGATAAAAGATACGAAATCACCAATTCCGATTAAGTTTCTTCCAAAATTCACCAAGATTTTTAGTTATTCATGGAGATTCTTAATCCAAAGATGAGAGAAAGTAGTATGGAGGAGTTCTCTCTATTTTTTCTCGTGTTTAGGTTTTCAAAATGCGTATTTATAGTTATTTCCATAAGTGGTTGACTTAAAATCGGAAACTAGAATTTTCATCTTGGAAATACTCTATGCGACAATGCGACCGCAAGCTTTGGATAACTTTCACAAGACAGCCTTCAGTATTTTGGTCATATCTTTCTATCCCGTTATTTGATTGAGGCAATTCAAGTTGCGTTGGTAAACTAACGCAAAGGGATACAAATCCTCTAAATAAATTTTCTAATTCAATCATTTCCTATGCCAAAAATTGGTCGCAAACTGAGACTGGAAATTAGAAGCAGAACTTTTTCGGTTGGAAGTTGATATGTGATAATACTTCTACTATATTTCATCCCTTTGGCATCAATTAGATGAGATGCCCACCACTCTGAAATTGCCATATCTTCATTTTGCTTTTCGAATAATCTTTTAGGTATTTGCAATTTGGTCCTTGAAGTTTTGTTTTCTTCCACTTTAGCCATTTTTCACTTATTTTTTCCAAATTTCGCCATATCCATCAAATTTTCACCTAAATCAAACTATAAAGATAATGAGTGCATTTTGGCATCAAATAATCAAACGAGAACAACAAATAAGATGGGGAAAATATGATATTTTACACTCTTATCGGTCGTTAATACGGCATTGTTCAGGTATGTCAACAATCATATAAAGGTTGTGAATGATCAACAGAGGATTCGTCACTCTTAGATAGTAAGTGATCATGATCTACATTTCATTTACTTAAGTTGATAATGAAATCATTGGCTAAGGTGAACTCATAAGTTGAAAATGAGTTTTTGACTTACATTAACTTAATAGTGTGATGAAAGATACGATATATAATTGATATTGACATATATCCATATCTCGTAATTGATCGGATCATATTAACGAAATGATTATAGTTTCACGGTGAAGGAACTAGTTTGGTTTTATCATACCACGTGACATTTCTCGTCACATTATTGTCCACATTACTAGATGTCAATCTGGGAAGATGAATGTGATTTGGTGATAAATTAAAAGAGGTATTTTAATTTATCGATTTTGATTATATCCAAATAATAATTCGTGTCATTAGACTTTGTGATCGAAAACCTGATATGTCACATTCAAAAGGAGAACCAGAAGAATGAGATTCCAGTTGATTAATTAACAAGTTTTGTACGATTAATTAATTTGATTGCTTGTTAATAGGCCCCAAATTAATTAATTAGATTAATTATTTCAGGGACCGAATTTGATTAATTAAATATTAGACCGATTTAAGTTTAAATGACGAACCAAGTCCACTTGACTTATATTAATAAGCCATTATGGTTTCAAAAAATCAGAACAGAAAACAATTCATTATCTTGCTAGCACAGAAAGAGAAACCCTAATTTCCTCTCATTCTAATTCATTATCTTGCTAGCACAAGAAAGAGAAACCCTAATTTCCTCTCATTCTTGTTTCCTGTGTGGATTTTCTTTGGAGGCTGCACAATTGGGGGGATTGGAGATCGTGATTATTTGTGTTCCAAGATTAGCAAATGAGGCTGCAGAATTTATCAAAGGTATAATTTCTATCACAATTTGTATCTAAACACAAAGCAGATCCTTGGTGAGAATTAAAAAAATTATTTATTTTTCTCTATGTATGTTAAGTAAATTCCCAACTGGAACACCACAGTTCCTTTAATTTCAACCTCCAAAAATAATCGACACGTTAGTCATACCTCTTAACACGTCTATAAGTGCCTTATTTTTATCCATTCGAGCATATCCACAAGAGAATTTAAACATTATTCCCTCTTTACGTCCTCTCTCTCTAAAAAAAGTGGTCATTGTAAACAACCAAAATCATAGCAATATTTGATTATACAATCACAACCTCACCAACACCGATCATCTTAATTTTTACAACCATACTTATGAGAAATTGCATAAAGTGATATAACCATTTACCCTCTCTAGTCACTTCAAACAAGATTCAACGAGTTGATATTAGCACGAGCAACTCCAACGAACTTCTTGGCAACTTGACATCATTTTCCATGTTGGCTAGAACTGATTTTCTAGATAAGGTAGTAACTTAAAACTGGGTTGGAACTTTATCTCGATTTTCGCTTTGGTGTAAGAATTAGTACCATTGAATTAAATTGCACCATCCAAAAAAAGTATGAATTGTGTGTCTAATATATCCTTACTAAGTTAAGTTGCTAATTATGGACTTTCTCCATACTAACGTATCATAGATTTTGTTATGATGAAAATGACACGTGTTTAAGTTGTTTCCTATATTTGCGGAGAGAATATAGAATACACATTACCTTTTAACCTTATTCGATCAATCACTTAATGGCACAAGAAATAACCTGCTCTAACATGATTATCATGGAGACAACACATCTTGGTTATATTGTAGGGTTTCGAGATATCTTAACATCTATAATTACAGACCATAAATAGGTCATAGATAGCGTTACCACAATTAGCAGTACTCGAGCAATTTTTTTTTTTTTTTTTATTAGTACTTGAAAAATTCTTATGACGAGTGCTATCTTTACTAATGCCTAGGTCAATTCTTTCGGTGTTAATATTCACAGCTTGAATTGACTTTACCCTACCAGAAATATTAAGTAATTGCAGTACTCAATCAGAAAACCTTATAGAAGATATTCCCATCTAGATTTCATGGGACATTTCTGTAATTTATTTTAAAAGAAAGAGAAAGTAGAAAATACATCTGTCGACCAGTGAGTCAATTACTTGTTGGTGCCTTTTATGAGAGGAAAATGAACCCATTTGCATAGAATTCATCAAACCTTAAAAATACTACAGCGGTTCTGGTACATACCCTTACGCAATGACAGATTGAGTTTCTTCCATAAAATTGATTCTGGGGTGTCTTAACTATGGCTGGAACGAGAAGAAAGAAATTTAAGCTGTAAGTCTTCCAATTTTTTCTCCAATTGTTCAATTCACTTGTTTCTGTATGAATACTTTTAATTTTCCTGAAAAACTGAACATCTCATTTCAAAATCGAGTCAGGTTTGGGTAATTTGTTAATTTTGGTTTTAGTCTGATGAGATTTCATGCTGTAAATTAATGTATACCAAAACAAAAGCTTGGAAATTTTAAATGCAAAAACTTTTGAAATAAATAATTATTGTCCCTCTTCGAATGTACCATTTAATGTTTCATATGAATTTAATTCGAGTGCCTAAAGAGGATGATGTTGGATAAATCTTTGTTTAAACTGAAGTTTTTCAGTCTTTATTTTTGTATCTGAGACTGTTATGGGGGTAAATTCATTAATTCCACTGCATATTTTTAGCTGCTCTAAAATGTGATCACTTCTGTATTTGGAGAAAAGAAAGACGAATTAGTTAGAACTTTAGAGGGGAAATTACATTATAAAGATGTATTTGAATTGAGGGGTTTTTTCTTTTTCTTTTTTTTCTTTTGAATGATCTTCGAATCTTATCTTTGAACTCTTATGATATAGTATATGTAGTTTGGTTTGGGAAGTGAGTCGAATTCCTTGATCATGAGAAAATATATATATATATATATATATATATATATATATAGAGAGAAAAACAATGTAAAATTAATTAGGATGGTCAAAGTTACAATTATATAGAATTTCTAAATCCTTCGAATCCCCAGGTATCACCGGAAAAATATTGTCGAAAGTAATGCAAGGTTTCCCATTTAGGCAAAGTTCACTCTGAATGTAAGATTATAGCTTAAATGAAACATTCAAACGAATTTGAGTAGTTCTAAGAGAATTGCGTAAGACGAATCAAGCTTGGCGCTAATAGATGATGATGACGACCTCGCGCCATCATCCTAAGCCTATCTAGCTTGGTGCTAATAGACCTATTCTGGGAGTCACTTTGGGATGACATTCTATGGAATTGACTTCCTGGGTATTTTCAGAATAAAACTCAAAATAAAGGGTGAATGGAAGACAAAAATATGCATAAAAGATGTAAAAAACACATGAAACACATACCTAGTAGAGGATTTGGAAAGTTTTATGAGGAGAAGGAAAAAAGGTCGTTAGTTAGAAAATACTTTAGCATCTGCTCCACAATGGCCCAAGAAGGATCTTATGCAAAGGGAAGGAAAAATACAAAGAAGGGAATTTTGAAAGAGCAAGGAACCATAACAAAACCAGGAATATTGTATTTATTGAATCTGTAAATGGTTTTCCGCCATTGGAGCCTGTTAACATTGATTGTGGCCACTCAGATGCAAGCTAATTCTAACCTTTAAATATAAAATGAGACACAAAATATTTCAAATGGATAAATCAGATCAAGTGTGTGCATCATGCACATTAAATAAACACAATACATGCACCTTGAAATGCAAATAGTCTAATTGATACACACAACGACGACTACAATCATGAAGCCTCCCTTCACAGTACCACACATTAGCAGCCATTGATGAGGAAATAGCTTTAAAAGCTACAGCATTTAAATCATTAATATACTTTACAAGTTCGCTACATAATATAAATAGTTTGATTTTGAATACAAACAACGAGGACACGAGATGTGTGAGTGCAAACTTACTGAACAAGCAAAAATGAGAAGAACGAGTGGCATGGTGAATAAATTGAATTAAAAACTTGAGTATATACTCCTTTCAAATAGCTATTTCCCTCCCATCTCTTATTTCGAGTGGAATTCAATCAGTTTGGTAGTGAAAATCCTGGTTAGGTCACAGGAATTTGTTTATCACTATTTTGAGGTCAACATTCCTCAGAAAAAATTTTGGAAGCAAAATTGTGTACTGCATATTGGTTTGATGCCTTGTGACTTCTATCTGTTAACCATCTAAAAGAGATTAGTTCTGGCTTGTGGCTTTTACCAGTGATTGTTTTTGTCGGGAGTTCTATTTGTTGAAAGCATATGCATTGCTTGAGGTCAATATTATAGGCGAGTTTGTTTGATTTAAATTTTCAATGCCTCTATTTTTCAACTTTCATTTCGCTGGCGTTTACCTGAATATTGTTAATGTAGACTAGCTGAAATAATCAAAGAAGATACAAGAGCTTCAACTGGACAGCCAGACGAGATATCTGGGTTTCCAACAGAGATTTTGGAACTGATTATTTCTCAGTTAACCCTTAGAGATAATATCCGTGCTTCTGCTGTTTGTAGACGATGGCGTGCTGTTGCGAATGCTGTCACAAAGGTCAATAAACCGCCTTGGCTTATGTTTTTCCCAAAATCTGGTGACTTGTATGAATTCTACGACCCTTGTCAGCGCAAAACTTATTGGCTTGAATTACCGGATCTCCACGGCTCTAGGCTTTGTTACGCTAAGGATGGCTGGTTGCTTCTGTATAAGCCCAGAACTCATCACTTGTTCTTTTTCTGTCCTTATACGCAAGAAAAGATCAAATTACCTGAACGAGAATTGGGATCTCAAATTGTTGCTTTTTCGGCCGCTCCGACGACTCCTAGCTGTATTCTCTTTACAGTAGAGCGTGTGAGCTCAACTCTTGTTACCATTAGCACTTGTCATCCTGGAGCAACTGAATGGACAACTGCTGATTACCAAAACCGTCTGCCATATGTGTGCAGCATGGTTTTCTGCAATGGTCTTTTTTATTGTTTGAGTATTACAGGTTTGTTGGGGGTTTATAACCCCGATGAAAGTACTTGGGATGTTCATTCTATTCCTCCACCCAGATGTCCCGAGGGATTTTGCTTCAGAAAATGGTGGAAAGGAAGATTTATGGCCGAGCATAACGGGCATATTTTTGTTATATACATTTGTTCTGCTTTAAACCCAGTGGTATATAAGTTAGACCAAACAAATAAAGAATGGACAGAGATGGAAACTTCAGAAGGCACGACACTGTTTGCAAGTTTCTTGTCATCCCAAGCAAGGATGGGTCTCAATGGAATGATGAAAAACAATGTTTATTTCCCTAAGGTTCTATATTATGGAAAACGATGCGTATATTACTCTCTTGAAAGTGGTAGATATCATCCCCGCCAGTGCTATGATTGGGCAGAACAAGATCCTCATGAGAGCATTTGGATTGACGCCCCAGAAGATCAATCAGCCTTTCTTTGAAATAGGCATATATGAACTTTTACTCTGAATTTTCTTATTACAGTTATATGTTGATGGTCAGATTAATTGTTTTGGAAAATGTAGCTGTTTTTTACTGTCTTGGTGTAGATTACTGTTGTCTACTTACTTTTAAAGATAGTATGAGAACCTGTATACCTGTCTTCTTACTTGGACTCTGATGAAGTGCATAAGAAGTTAGAATTTATGATGAAGTGGGATCGCAAGGCAAAAAAATGATTTCATGATAACTTTGGGTTTGTCCGTTTTTTGACGAATTAATAGTCTAATTTGAGTGGAAACGGGCCAAGGATTACAACTCATGGCCTTTGGCCATGACTTACGTCGGATTTCGGACAGATTCCATCGTTTAGGCTCTCGATCACGCGTTTTTGCCGTTTATGGTAATTTTTATTTTGGTAATATCTCATTGAATAAAATTCGGATTTTGATTCCGTTTGTTGGAGGACGATCCTGAATATTAGGAGTTTCCATTTAAGTTAGAATCTCGAATTTTTCCATTTATGGAAAAATATCGTTTTTTTATTTTTATTATTTATTTTCTGAATTTTGCTAGGGTTTTGCTATTTAAACCATTGAAAGCCCTTCGAGGCAGGCATTATTGAATTGAATAAAAACTTTTGTGAGTTTATCTCATATTTGTGATGTTTTTCATATTTCCTATAATCTTCCGCTACGTCAGTTGGTATCAGAGCCGAAATCGTTCCTTCACCATGCCGCCAAGGAGACGTCCAGAAACTCGTGAAGTCCCAGTAGAAGAGGTACATAGACGTGATGAAATCACACAGCTGCATCAACAAGTGGAGTTACTGACACAGCAATTTGCTGCACTCATGCCGCAACATCATGCTCCGGTGGCCCCGCCGGTTGAGGATTCTGATGATGAGAATCCGTTTGCACAACCTGAGCATCCTATAGATCTACCAGTTTGACGAAAGGGAGGTGGTCAGGATGAGAATAGGCGTTGGGAATCAGGATTCAAGGTTGATATTCCTGAGTTCCATGGTGGATTAAGTCCCGAAGAGTTCTTGGATTGGGTGACTGCAGTGGAGGAGATCTTGGAATTTAAGGAGGTTCCTGCTGATAAATGTGTGCCTCTCGTTGCGACGAGGTTTCGTGGACGAGCAGCGGCATGGTGGAAACAGACTAAAGTGACGCGATCCAGGTTAGGGAAATCCAAGTTTATATCATGGGATAAATTGAAGAAGCATATGAAGAAGCAGTTTCTGCCCTACAACTATGTTCGGACCATGTACCAGCAACTGCAGAATCTGCGTCAAGGCGTCAAAACGGTTAGTGACTATACAACGGAATTTTATATGTTGATTACGAGGAATGAGGTGATGGAGATAGAAGAGCAGTTGATGTCACGATATGTGGGTGCTCTTCATCCCCAAATACAAGACACTCTGAATATGTTTGATCCTGTGACAGTCTCTGAGGTACATCAGAGAGCATTACAGATAGAGAAACAGCAGGCCATGAGAAATACAGTTCCTTTTTCTGCGGCAGTTCTTCCAATGATTTACAGCAGCAGATGACACGTCCTGGTAATCCTACTCAACCTGGCCCTCCTAGACCTAACCCTGTTCAACAGCCAGCGCGTCCTGGAGGTGGTATTCGTTGTTTTGCATGTGGTGGTACAGATCATAGATGGAGACAGCGCCAATTTACTGACCAGAGCAAAGTTTGAAACAGAGATGGAGGAGTCTGAGGTTGTGTACGTGCTGGTGGGAAAGTCAATTGACAGCGAGCAGGAGGTTCCTTGTAGGGTTCAGCCATTGCTAAAGGAGTTTCATGAGGTCTTCCCAGGAGAGCTTCTAGATGGGTTGCCACCACTACGGGATATTCAGCATCAGATTGACTTGGTGCCTGATGCTTCTCTGCCTAATCGGGCGCATTACAGGATGAGCCCCACTGAACATGAAGAGTTGCGTAGACAAGTGGAGGAGCTTCTGGCAAAAGGGCACATCAAGGAGAGTCTTAGTCCGTATGTGCGTGGATAGTAGGGCGATCAATAAGATAACGGTGTGTTACCGTTTTCCTATTCCTCGCCTGGATGATCTGTTAGACCAGCTTACTGGTGCTTGCGTGTTCAGTAAGCTTGACTTGAAGAGTGGATACCATCAGATTCGGATCAGACCTGGACATGAGTGGAAAACAGCATTTAAGACGAGAGAAGGGTTGTACGAATGGTTGGTCATGCCTTTTGGCCTCTCAAATGCACCTAGTACATTTATACGGATCATGAATCAGGCTCTTCGTCCATACATCGGTAAATTTGTTGTCGTCTACTTTGATGATATTCTGGTTTATAGTGCTACCGATGATGATCATGTCCAGCACCTTCGAGAAGTTCTTTCAGTTCTTCGCAGGGATCACTTTTATGCTGCAGTGAAAAAGTGTTCGTTCTTGACTGATCGTGTTGTATTCCTTGGTTATGTGGTGTCAAAGGAGGGGTTAGCGGTTGACACAACCTAAAACTGTAACCGAAGTGAGTAGCTTTCATGTCCTTGCTTCATTTTATCGTAAGTTTATACCACATTTTAGCAGTATCATGGCACCTATTACAGATTGTATGAAGGATGGAAAGTTTCAATGGACCCCCGAAGCAGAGGCATCTCTTCGGTTGATTAAGCAGAAGTTGACTACTGCTCCAGTTTTGGTGTTGCCTGACTTTACCCAGCCGTTTGAGCTACATTGTGATGCCTCGAAGTTGGGTATTGGTGGTGTGCTGAGTCAAAACAACCGCCCCGTTGCATACTTCAGTGAGAAGCTTTTTGGTCCGAAGTCTCGGTACAGTACTTATGATGTGGAGTTCTATGCAATAGTCCAGGCAGTTCGACATTGGTGTCACTATCTGTTCCAGAAGGAGATTATTTTGTATACCGATCATGATGCCCTCAAACACCTTGGTACTCAAGATAAGGTATCTGCTAGACATGCCTCTTGGATTGCTTACTTGCACATGTGTTAACTACCATCTTACCACAAAGCTCATGTGTACGAAAAGAATTCGGCAAGTGTCTAAACATCTAGATTCTCATAAACAAAATTAACTCCTAGTGGCATATTTTGTCATTCGAAAGTATAAACATGCAGCAAATCGGAAACTCAAAGAAAACATTGTCTCTCTCTGTTTAAAAAAATCACAACAAAATTCCATGATAATTATGCAAATCATATCTAATTCACAACAAAATCCAAATTGACCCTCCCCCAACCAAATTTTACATTGTTCTCAGTGCATAAACACGTCAGTCAAATCAGAAGGAAAGATATCACCTGAATACTGCAGTGAATCAACATAAGCTTGAAGGATAAGAAGTTTGAAAGCTCTCAGTGGAAGGATAATGCAAAGAAAAGGACAAAAATTAACTAGAATATGAACGCAAAAAAAGGAGTAGGGAAGAACTCCCCATTGGGTTGTCTCCCAAGCAGCACCTTTGTTTATTGTCTTTGGGTCGACCCAATGTTTTCCTTCATCAACCAACATCCAATGAAGGTTGTTTCAATCTTCTTCGCAGTGTACTAAGCTGATTGGACATAATCATCGGTGATGTTCCACAATCCTGAAATTCTGCAAAAAAAAAAAAGAATAAATGTTAGAATACTCTTTATCATTATAACTTGATGGAATTTCAGAATTTAAGAGAGAAGAGTTCAAGGGGTCGGAGTCAGCAGTCGCGAGTCTAAAAAAGACATCCTCAAAAACTTTTTGAGTGAGTGCATCAATCATGTAAGTTTGATGACACTCATCATCCATTTCTGGCTGCTTAGTGATGTGAAAGATGTTGACTTCTAAAGTAATATTTCCAAATGATAGCTTCATTACACCATTCCTGCAGTTGATTAGAGTAGTAGAGATGGCAAGAAAAGGTCTACCAAGAATAATATGACTATTAGAATCAAAATTTACATCAACTTTCAAGTCCAGAATCGAGAAATCAACGGGCAAGAAATTTATCAATCTGAACCAACACATCCTCAACTACTCCCCTAGGTCTTATAGTGGAACGATCAGCTAGTTGTAAAACGACGAAAGTTGGTTTTATCTCACCTAAACCTAATGACAGGTAAACAACATAAGGCACGAGGTTAACACTAGCCCCTAAATCAAGAAGGGCTCGTGCAAACTCATGGTTCCCAATGCTGTAAGATAAAGTAGGACAACCAGGGTCCTTATATTTAGGTTGGGTCCTTTGCTCAATCACAACATTCACTTTCCCAGTCAAGAAAGCGGTTTTCTTGGCATGGTATTTTCTTTTCAAAATGCACAAGTCTTTAAGGACTTTAGCACATGTAGGAACCTGTGAAATGACATACAAGGGTGGGAGATTGGTTTTCACATGCTTAAGGTGTTCTAAGATTTCACTATGTTGTCCAGCAGATTTTAGGGTAGGCTTAAGAGCTTGGGAGAAATGGACTCTCGATGGATTCTCTACTACTTCTTCACTCGGCCTACTCCCTTCAGACTTAATCAACTCCTCTTCATTTTCCCTAGGTTTGGGGATTGGTTCTATGACTTTCCCTGATTGAGTAGTTGTGGCATTCATTTCTCTAAAGTTGTTTTCTTTTGATCCTGAGGTTTGTGCCATGTGTTGTTCTTTAGGATTTGGTTGAGATTGAGCTGAAAATTTCCCACATTCCACTACAGCTAAAGCATTTGTTAATTTGGACATATAATTTTTTATCTCCTTATTTTTCGCGACAATTTTAGTAATCATAGTCTCAAATTTTTGATTGGTTTTACTTTGTGCCTATATAAACGCATGTAGGGTGTCTTCTAAGGAGTTTCTAGAGGACGTGGGTTGATAGGAAGGTGTAATGTAAGCTCTATTCGTTTGGCCAGGTTGCTAGTTTTCAGATTTTCTGCTAAAATTGAGATCAATCCGCTACCTTGGATTGTAGGTTTCAGAGAATGTAGCATAGGGTTTGTTATACGTGCTTAAGGTATTACAGTGTTCCTAATAAAACCCCCATCTCCGCAAAAATAGAACACTTTTGCGCCGGATGAACACTTTCACCACACACAAAATAGGGTAGACATGACTCAACACGGGATACATTCGGTATAGATTACGAGTCATTAGCACGTTTGATTTCTAGTTCTGTAGTCAGGGCTTCTACTCTTGCTCTAAGGCTATCCTCTTCCCTAAAATGATAGATATGTGTGTTGTTGGGATTTTCTATGCGTCGTGACCTATTGGTACTATTGGTGGTACTAGGTCGAGTCCAAGTATGAACTTTTTCAGATAGGTCATCTAGATATAATATAACCTCATCCGAATCTTTTTGTAGGAAATCATTGTTACACATCATCTCTACGAATTGACACTCCCTAGTTGTTAATCCCTCATAAAAGTAACTCACAATGTGCCAACTCTCATAACCATGGTGAGGGCAGATGGCTTGCAATTATTTATATCTTTCCCAAGTATAGTATAAAGTGTCACTATCCTTTTGAGTGACAATGAAATTTGCTTCTTAAGGGCACTAGTTTTATGGCTGGAAAAGTATTTATTAAAGAATGCTTGAGTCATATCAGCCCAAGTGCCAATCGACCATGGTCTCAACGAATATGGCCATCTTTTAGCTTATTCTTTAAGTGAAAATGAGAAAAATTTTAGCCGATTGCGTCCGTTGTACAATGTTGATTGTGGAAGGTTGTGACCACCTCTTTAAATTCCCTAATATGCACGTATGGATTTTCATTTTCAAGACCACGAAAAGATAGAAGAAGTTGAATCATTCCTGGTTTAAGTTCAGCACGTGCCATATTAGGCAGAAACATGATGCATGTTGGTATGGACGTGCGTGCAGGGTGAAGATAATCTTGTAAAGTTCTATAAAGCGGATCGCCAAGTTAACTATCAGTAGAGCTTCCTTGCTCGCCTCGGGGGTTCATAAAACACGAAAACTAAACTATATGAGAATTAAAAAAAATAACAAATAAGAAAAATAAATTAACTAAAGAGTAGTAAATAAATGATATCATCATTTTCAATCGATCACTTGGTGTTTTATACCGTCTTCTTGGCAACGGCGCCAAAATTTGATTACGCCTAAAGAATAACGCGGTAGTTGTAGCACAACTTTGGAGTGTCGATTCCACAAGGAGATGGAAGAAATGCTCAAAGGAACAAAAATGATGGATATTCTCTCGTTTGTGAAATAGAATTTATTGTTCGAATAAAATTAAGAATTTAATGTTTGAAATAATGAAATTAAAATCACTGTTTGGGGTAGTGAAGCATCGGAATTTCCACAATTGGATTGGATCAATCTTATCAATTATTCATTTTCATAACTCAATTAGAGACATTCATCCCAATTCTCTAATCGGAAGATATAACGTTACAAATCACTTTAATTCAATTGTGATCCTAGAATCTAAACTTCCTATAACACATTTGCACTATTTCTATTGAAATAAGATTGAGAATCACCATATGCATCAATCATAAGGTAGTAATCAATCCACCAATAAAGTAAAATTGAAATTGAAACCCAGTAAATAGTTTAATTCTTCGATGGAAAAAACATGATTAAATCTATGAAAAATCTAGTAAAGATTAAGCCAATCCCAAAATATTCTTGATAAGAAAATCTAAACCCTAAAATTGTTTGCCAATGAAAAATCAAAATACATGGATAAAAGATGCGAAATCACCAATTTTCATTGAGTTTCTTCCTAGCTTTACCAAGATTTTTAGTTTTTCATAGAGATTCTTGAGCCAAAGATGAGAGAAAGGAGTATGGAAGAGCTCTCTATTTTTTCTCGTGTTTAGGGTTTCAAAACACGTATTTATAGTTATTTCCATAAGTGGTCGACTTAAATTCGGAAACTAGAATTTTTGTCTTGGAAATACTCTATGCGACCGCATAGAATAAGTGGATGTGAAAGTATAGAACATTTTAACTTGGCCCTCGAATTCACTGAACCAGAGTATGCGACCGCATTGAATTTAAACTATACGACCTTGCGCTTTGGATAACTTTCACACAACAGTCTTCAATATTTTGGTCATATCTTTCTCTCCCGATATCCGATTGAGGCGATTCAAGTTGCGTTGGAAAAATGACTCAAAGGGCTACAAATCTCATAAATAATTTTTCTAATTAAAATGTTTCCTATGCCAAAAAAGGGTCACAAATTGAGACTGAAAATTCGAAGTAGAACTTTTTCGGCTGGAGTTAATATGTGATAATACTTTTACTATATTTCATCCCTTTGGCATCAATTGGATGAGATGCCCATCACTCTCAAATCATCAAATCTTCATTTTGCCTTTCGAGTCATCTTTTGTGTATTTGCAATTTGGTCCTTGAACTTTTATTTTCTTACACTTTGGCTATTTTTCACTTATTTTTTCCAAATTTTGCCATATCCATCAAATTGCCACCTAATAAAACTATAAAGATAATGAGTACATTTTGGCATCAAATAATCGCACGAGAACAACAAATAAGAGGGGGGAAAATATGATATTTTACACTCTTATCAAGTCGCTAATACGGAATTGTTCGGGTATGTCAACAATCATATAAAGGTTGTGAATGGTCAACAGAGGATTCATCGCTCTTAGATAGTAAATCATAATCTACATTTCATTTAGTTAAGTTGATAATGAAATCCTTAGCTATGGTGAAGTCATAAGTCAAAAATGAGTTTTCGACTTACATTAAGCCTCTGTTTGACACCCATTTTGGAGAAAAAATAAATTATGGAATAGTGATTGATGGAAAAATGTGTGGTTGAAAAGTAATGAGAATTTTTGGGTTTATGTGTAGTATTATTTTATTGATAGAATGTGTGGATAAAATGAAGAAAGAGGAAAAAAATGAGAATGAGAAGAAACTGGGTGTCAAACGGGGGCTAACTAAATAGTGGGATGAAAGATATGATCGATAATTGATATTGACACATATCCATATTTCGTAATTGATCGGATCATATTGACAAAGGGATTTTAGTTTCCCGATGAAGGAACTAGTTTGGTTTTGTTACATTTCTTGTCACATGTATTGCCGACATTGCTAGATGTCAATATGGGACGACGAATGTGATTTGGTGAAAAATTAAAAGGGGTATTTTAATTTATCGATTTTGATTAGATCTACATAATAATTCACGTCGTTAGACGTCGTGATCGAAAACCTGATCGGTCACACGCAAAAGGAGAACCAGAAGAATGAGATTCCAATTAATTAATTAAAAAGTTTTGTACAATTAATTAATTGGGTTGGTTGTTAATAGACTCTAATTAATTCATGAACTGAATTTGATTAATTAAATATTAGACCGGGTTAAGTTTAAGAGACGAATCAAGTCCACTTGGACTTATATTAATAAGCCATTATGAATTCAAAAAACCAGAACAGAAAATAATTCATTATCTTGCTAGCACAAGAAAGAGAACCCTAATTTCCTCTCATTCTTATTTCCTGTGTGGATTTTCATTGGAGGCTGCACAATTGGACAGTTACGGCTTGCAGATCGTGATTATTTGTATTTCAAGATCTGCAAAGGAGATTGCAGAATCTATCAAAGGTATAATTTCTATCACAATTTCTATCTAAATACAAAGCAGATCCTTGGTGGGAATTAAAAAAATTATTTATTTTCCTCTATGTATGTTAAGTAAATTCCCAACCGGAACACCACTCTTCCTTTAATTTCAACCTCCAAAACTAATCGACACGTCAGTCATACCTGTTAACACATCTGTAAGTGCCTTATTTTTATCCATTCGAGCATCTCCACTAAAGAATTTAAACATTATTCCCTCTTTACGTCCTCTCTCTCTAAAAAAAGTGGTCATTGTAAACAACCAAAATCACTGCAATATTTGATTATACAATCACAACCTCATCAACACCGATCATCTTAATTTTTGCAACCATACTTATGAGAAATTGCATAAAGTGATATAACCATTTACCCTCGCTAGTCACTTCAAACAAGATTTAACGAATTGATATGAGCACTTGCAACTCCAACGAACTTCTTGGCAACTTGACTTCATTTTCCATGTTGGCTGGAACTGATTTTCTAGATAGGGTAGTAACTTAAAACTGGGTTGGAACTTCATCTCGATTTTCACTTTGGTGTAAGAATTAGTACCATTGAATATAATTGCACCATCCAAAAAAAGTATGAATCATGTGTCTAATATATCCTTACTAAGTTAAGTTGCTAATTATGGACTTTCTTCATACTCACATATCATAGATTTTGTTATGACGAAAATGACACGTGTCTAAGTTGTTTCCTATATTTGCGGAGAGAACATAGAATACACATTACCTTTTAACCTTATTCAATCAATCACTTAATGGCACAAGAAATAACCTGCCCTAACATGATTATCACGGAGACAACACATCTTGGTTATATTGTAGGGTTTCGAGATATCTTAACATCTATAATTACAGACCATAAATAGGTCATAGATAGCGTTACCACAATTAGCAGTACTCGAGCAAATTTTTTTTTTATTAGTGCTTGAAAAATTCTTATCTAGAGTGCTCTCTTTACTAATGCCTAGGTCAATTATTTCGGTGTTAATATTCACAGGTTGAATTGACTTCACCCTACCAGAAATATTTAGCGATTCCAGTACTCAATCAGAAAACCTTATGGAAGATATTCTCATCTAGATTTCATGGGACATTTCTGTAATTTATTTTAAAAGCAAAGAGGAAGTAGAAAATACATCTGTCGACCAGTGAGTCAATTACTTGTTGGTGCCTTTTCTGGAGGAAAATGAACCCATTTGCATAGAATTCATTAAACCTTAAAAATACTACAGCGGTTCTGGTACACACCCTTACGCAATGAAAGATTGAGTTTCTTCCATAAAATTGATTCTGGGGTGTCTTAATTATGGCTGGAACGAGAAGAAAGAAATTTAAGCTGTAAGTCTTCCAATTTTTTCTCCAATTGTTCAATTCACTTGTTTCTGTATGAATTTTTTTAATTTTCCTGAAAAACTGAACATCTCATTTCATAATCGAGTCAGGTTTGGGTAATTTTTTAATTTTGGTTTTGGTCTGATGAGATTTCATGCTGTAAATTAATGTATACCAAAACAAAAGCTTGGAAATTTTAAATGCAAAGACTTTTGAAATAAATAATTATTGTACCTCTTCGAATGTACCATTTAATGTTTCATATGAATTTCATTTGAGTACCTAAAGAGGATGATGTTGGATAAATCTTTGTTTAAACTGAAGTGTTTCAGTCTTTATTTTTGTATCTGAGACTGTTATGGGGGTAAATTCATTAATTCCACTGTATATTTTTAGCTGCTCTAAAATGTGATCACTTCTGTATTTGGAGAAAAGAAAGACGAATTAGTTAGAACTTTAGAGGGGAAATTACATTATAAAGATGTATTTGAATTGAGGGGTTTTTTCTTTTTCTTTCTTTTGAATGATCTTCAAATCTTATCTTCGAACTCTTATGATATAGTATATGAGGTTTGGTTTGGGAAGTGAGTCAAATTCCTTGATCATGAGAAAATATATATATATATAAAGAAAAACAATGTAAAATTAATTAGGATGGTCAAAGTTACAATTATATAGAATTTCTAAATCCTTCGAATCCCCAGGTATCGCCGGAAAAATATTACCTAAACCTACAATTGTACTCTTTCTAAAAACCACAAAGTGAACAATAAAAACTAGGATGCTAAGCTCAAATTTTTCCTCTAGAAAACCCTTAGTGAAGTTCCAAGAAAGGGAAAAAGAAGACATCAATTCATAATGAATGTATGCTAAAGGCCAGACCTAAAATTGCTTCAAAGTTTCTGATGCCCAAGTTAATTATTTCACCAATTTCCTTGCCATTTTAGACTGGGTAGATCATTTGGCATCTCCTGTATCAAATTCAATTTGGACAGAAAGTGAGCAAAAAAATGGAAGTTTGATCACATTAGTCCCTTTAGTTCGGCAAGATTCACTCCGCCTATTTTAAAGCCATAGCAAGTTGCTTCCTATTTAGAAGAGGTCCACAGTCTATCTATTTGGGCGAGGTTCATTCCGTCATTGTCGAAATTAATGCAAGGTTTCCCATTTAGGCGAAGTTCACTCTGCATGTAAGATTATAGCTTAAATGAAATATTCAAACGAATTTGCGTAGTTCTAAGAGAATTGCGTAAGACGAATCAAGCTTGGCGCTAATAGATGATGATGATGATGACCTCGCGCCATCATCCTTAAGCCTATCTAGCTTGGCGCTAATAGACCGATTTTGGGAGTCACTTTGGGATGACATTCTATGGAATTGACTTCCTGGGTATTTTCAGAATAAAACTCAAAATAAATGGTGAATGGAAGACAAAAAAATATGCATAAAAGATGTAAAAAACACATGAAACACATACCTAGTAGAGGATTTGGAAAGTTTCATGAGGAGAAGCAAAAAAGGTCGTTAGAAAATACTTTAGCATCTGCTACACAATGGCCCAAGAAGGATCTTATGCAAAGGGAAGGAAAAATACAACGAAGGGAATTTTGAAAGAGTAAGGAACCATAACAAAACCAGGAATATTGTATTTATTGAATCTGTAAATTGATTTCCGCCATTGGAGCCCGTTAACATTGGTAGCTAATTCTAGCCTTTAAATATAAAATGACACACAAAATATTTCAAATGGATAAATCAGATCAAGAGTGTGCATCATGCACATTAAATAAACACAATACATGCACCTTGAAATGCAAATAGTCTCATTGATACACACAACGACGACTACAATCATGAAGCCTCCCTTCACAGTACCACACATTAGCCACCATTGATGAGGAAATAGCTTTGAAAGCTACAGCATTTAAATCATTAATATACTTTACAAGTTCGCTACATAATATAAATAGTTTGATCTTGAGTACAAACAATGAGGACACGAGGTGTGTGAGTGCAAACTTACCGAACAAGCAAAAATCGATCTTGAAGCACACATGAATATAAATATTAAACTTGTTAAACATGACTTCAAAACCAATGAGAGAAGAACGAGTGGCATGGTGAATAAATTGATTTATAAACTTGAGTATATACTCCTTTCAAATAGCTATTTCCCTCCCATCTCTTATTTCGAGTAGAATTCAATGAGTTTGGTAGTGAAGATCCTAGTTAGGTCACAGGAATTTGTTTAAGACTATTTTGAGGTCAACATTCCTAAGAAAAAATTTTGGAAGCAAAATTGTGTACTGCATATTGGTTTGATGCCTTGTGACTTCTATCTGTTAACCATCTAAAAGAGATGAGTTCTGGCTTGTGGCCTTCATGTAAACGCCTATGATTTGGCATTCCGGTTCGGTTGGTGTTGTCAGTATATATATTATCAGTATGTATACTTGACAGAAATAATTCCTTCAACTTTGATATAACCCAAGTGCAAACTTGTATTTTTCGTGGATGATTTCAATTCTGCTTTTACCTGTGATTGTTTCTGTGGGGAGTTCTATTTGTCGAAAGCATATGCATTGCTTGAGGTCAATATTATAGGTGAGTCTGTTTGATTTAAATTTTCAATGCCTCTATTTTTCAACTTTCATTTCGCTGGAGTTTACCTGAATATTGTTAATGTAGACTAGCTGAAATAATCAAAGAAGATACAAGAGCTTCAACTGGACAGCCAGACGAGATATCTGGGTTTCCAACAGAGATTTTGGAACTGATTATTTCTCAGTTAACCCTTAGAGATAATATCCGTGCTTCTGCTGTTTGTAGACGATGGCGTGCTGTTGCGAATGCTGTCAGAAAGGTCAATAAACCGCCTTGGCTTATGTTTTCCCCAAAATCTGGTGACTTGTATGAATTCTACGACCCTTGTCAGCGCAAAACTTATTGGCTTGAATTACCGGATCTCCGCGGCTCTAGGCTTTGTTACGCTAAGGATGGCTGGTTGCTTCTGTATAAGCCCAGAACTCATCACTTGTTCTTTTTCTGTCCTTATACGCAAGAAAAGATCAAATTACCTGAACGAGAATTGGGATCCCAAATTGTTGCTTTTTCGGCCGCTCCGACGACTCCTAGCTGTATTCTCTTTACAGTAGAGCGTGTGAGTTCAACTCTTGTTACCATTAGCACTTGTCATCCTGGAGCAACTGAATGGACAACTGCTGATTACCAAAACCGTCTGCCATATGTGTGCAGCATGGTTTTCTGCAATGGTCTTTTTTATTGTTTGAGTATTACAGGTTTGTTGGGGGTTTATAACCCCGATGAAAGTACTTGGGATGTTCATTCTGTTCCTCCACCCAGATGTCCCGAGGGATTTTGCTTCAGAAAATGGTGGAAAGGAAGATTTATGGCCGAGCATAACGGGGATATTTTTGTTATCTACATTTGTTCTGCTTTAAACCCAGTGGTATATAAGTTAGACCAAACAAATAAAGAATGGACAGAGATGGAAACTTCAGAAGGCACGACACTGTTTGCAAGTTTCATGTCATCCCAAGCAAGGATGGGTCTCAATGGAATGATGAAAAACAATGTTTATTTCCCTAAGGTTCTATATTATGGAAAACGATGCGTATATTACTCGCTTGAAAGTGGTAGGTATCATCCCCGCCAGTGCTATGATTGGGCAGAACGAGATCCTTATGAGAGCATTTGGATTGACGCCCCAGAAGATCAATCAGCCTTTCTTTGAAATAGGCATATATGAACTTTTACTCTGAATTTTCTTATTACAGTTATATGTTGATGGTCAGATTAATTGTTTTGGAAAATGTAGCTGGTTTTTACTGTCTTGGCGTAGATTACTGTTGTCTACTTACTTTTAAAGATAGTTTGAGAACCTGTATACCTGTCTTCTTACTTGGACTTGAAAGAACGGATCCAAGATCTCCATGGCTTGTGGTATGGAGACTTATTCTACCGTAATTCCTTGACAATCTGATCTAAATATTGTTTCTTCCCTGGAGCTTATTCTCCACATTTTAGATAAATCTTCATAGTTTGAGTACGTCTTCTAAGAGTGATGCCAGGTATGACGTGTAGAACTTCATAGATAATGGAGCAACGATTAAACCTTCTAGCACATAATTTCGATATTTATTTCGTTAACTATACCATCTCACTAGGAGGGACCCTACCATTTTTTCTTATCCTCATTTGGAACCTTCACTCAAAGCAATGGTTTGTACCATAGATGGCTTTGCAAATACCAATTATCGTATACCATATCACTACAAGGAAGCCCATGAGAAGTGTTGTGGACGAGAATTTATTATAGTGCGGGCTTGCCTAGTTTTGAAAATAGTGAACCTTGTTTCGCTCAAATTACGTGTGCTTGGATTGCATTCAAGTAATGAAGTAGACTATGAGTCCGAGTTCTCGATATCACGAGAAATGTTTAGTTAATTACAAAATAGTTAATTTAGTTCTAATCTTAAATCGTCAGTGTTCGTATGTAAGAACGACATTTCATTTCATAACTTGGGATCGATTGGAGAGTGTCGAACAGTGAGGGCCACGTGTCAAGGATTCTTCATCTCATTACATGTTTAAGTTTTTAACTTTCACATTGTCCGTAAACTCTTAATATTTATGAAAATACTGCATTTTTTGTAATATCCAAAAATTGGATTTTCTCAAAAATGAAGTTTCAAAAAAAATAATAATAATAAAAAATATTTTAAAAAAAAAAATTCGAAAGGTTTGAAATATTGTATTTCATCTCGTTAATTTGAATACTGTGCAATCAAAAGGCTTCCAGATGAGGGCGGTCACAAAGGACTGCTTAAATCTTAAGCTCTTCTTAGACAGTTTAGGTCGTTTTGACAAAGCTTTTCAATTTTGTAATTACGCAAATCAACAAAAATCTAACCATAAGTTGAACATAAAATCTCTTAAAATATGAATTTTTAGACGGGTAAATTTTTTGTTTTAAATATCACCAAAGGCTAAAGATAAACACATAAAAATTTATCACATGTGAAACTTAAACTATGAGCATTGAACTTGAGGTGTTACCAAAAAGTAAAACATTTTCTCTGATACCAAGCTGTAACACCCCAAAATTTCATACATCTTGAGGTGTTACCAAAATTAATTTCATTACTTAAAACGTGGATGATAAAATTCTTTAATAAACAAAATATTGGAGCATCCAAAAGTTTAAAGTTGAATCATAAAATCGTGTCTTTAAAAAAATCATTTAAACATTCTCAACTAATAAATTCAATATTGATGTTATTGAACAAAACAAACTACTAAATTTAAAGGCAGTAAAACTTAATATTTTCGTATGTCGAAATCCCTGGGCAGTCCGCTGCACCATCCCGCCACAGCTCCAATCGACCCAATCTAGCCTGTAAAAAATTGTAGGATTGAGTATTTTAAAAACATTCGTAAGATATATGCAGTTTTCATACGCAATTATGTAACAATAATATAGACAATTCATACCACATTTCTCTTTATGGAGTATATCGGTGACCAGACGAGGTGCCCATCATTTTTCATTTTGAATTCCAGAAGGATTTTACATTTCATTATAAAGAACTCAAAAGAGTTCACATTCCGTTAAGTCAAACCCGAAAGTCCATGGCAATTCATTCATAAACTACTGAACGTAAAAGTATAAGGAAACAAACAACATGCACAAAAATTATATTACCTTGATTGATCAAACGAGCTTTTCATAATAAAAATATACTAGAAATTTACAGCTACTTTATATGAAAGCTACCGTGTAAAATTTCTTTGGCGGTGAATTGTGGGATAATTGCACACAATTTGTAGTTGAAAAATTTAGTGGTTGAGGAAAAATCGTATTTATCACATTTGATAAAAAATGAATTTCTAGTAAACCAATCACAAGGTGACATGTATACAAAATACTTAAAACAACAAAAATGTGGTTCTAATCCTAATACGTGATAGTGATGACAACTTGACTTTAAATAGAATTCTAAAAAAACCAAAAAAAATAATACTTATCCCACATCTATTCACGTGTATATCCTCATCCCAATTTACTTTGATTTAAAAATAAATAAATAAATTACAATTTCTTTGAACTTCAATATCTTGAGACTAACTTATCAGAATTAACTTTTTCTCGAGCCTAATTTACATGATTAATTACGAGCTATCCAACAAGACCCATATTGATATACTTTTAGTCGCTTTAACAATATCTAAAAATTTAGCCCAAATTTTGAAGTTAATACATATATTACTTCAGTCCTCCACTTCAAAATAATAAAAATATAATATATAGAACAAATAAATTTTTATTCTAAAATTTTCGGAGCGTTACATCACGGGTATTGACGTGTTTAGTGCATGGTTTCTCTCTATAAAGTTGAGAAAGATGAACACTGAAAATGTTAAGTATTTATGAACAAGCAACAAGCAACAAGCAAACATTGATCTCATGATAGGCATACCGTCAAGTGAGAATTCATCTATGCATTCCACAATACTACTTGGGATTAAAACAGTCCATGCAAAAGGTTGTAATAAGTTCAGGTTGGGCTATATGAAAAGAAGGATATCAGGATTCAAAACATGGAAGCACGTAGCTAAGTATCTTATCACACATTTCTATACATCACACCTTTCAGTCAACACATTCCTCAATATTTCAAGCCACAGAATCAAATATTTCTATATTTTTATTCTTTTTCTCTTTTCTTCAGTTTTTTTCTTTAGTTTTTTGTTCAATCCACTTTACTTGAACACATATCAACTCTTGTCATTTTCCTTGTTTCTATTCTTCACAAATAAACATCAAATACCTACTACACAGTTGAAAGTAAATATGGAGAGGTATGGATAACATATGTGCACGCAGAAAAAGTCTATATATGTGTATTGGCTCAAAGTGGCCACTAGGGGTTGTAATTATTGAAAAGTAAGGTTGAAGGCTCAATTATCAATCATAAATTGACTTTAATCATTTCTCAAGTAATCCACCATCTTATCACAAACCGTGTGGTGTTTTTGTCAAGAGAACTTTCCAATTCACAAAATCAGTGAACAGTTATTGCCATTTTTAGTATGTTGTGGCTCTCAATCCTCACCAATTCTTTCACAAGAAAACTTCATCAAGACACTCATCTAGCTACATGTGTTAACTACCATCTTACCATAAGACTTGTGTGTACGAAAATAATTCAGCAAGTATCTAAACATCTAGATTCTCATAAACAAAATTAACTCCTAGTGACATATTTTGTCATTCAAAAGCATAAACATGCAGCAAATCGGAGACTCAAAAAAACATTTTGTCTCTCTGTTTAAAAAAATACAACAAAATTCCATGATAATTATCCAAATCATATCTAATTCACAACAAAATCCAAATTGACCCTCCCCCCAGCCAAATTTTGCATTGTCCTAATGCATGAACATGTCAGCCAAATAAGAAGAAGGAAATATGTCACTTGAATACTGCAGTGAATCAACATAAGATTGAAGGACAAGAAGCTAGAAAGTTCTCAATGGAAGGATAATGCAAAGAAAAGGAGAAAAATTAACTAGAATATGAACACAAAAAAAAAGGAAAAGGGAAGAACTCCCCTTGGGTTGCCTCCTAAGCAACGCCTTTGTTTGTTGTCGTTGGATCAACCTAATATTTTCCTTCATCCACTCATACCCAGGGAAGGTGGTTTCAATCTTCTTCGCAGTGCACTAAGCTCATTGGACATAATCACCGGTGGTGTTCCACAATCCTGAAATTCTGCAAAAAATAGAACAAATGTTAGAATACTCTTTATCATTATAACTTGCTAGAATTTCATAATTTAAGAGAGAAGAGTTCAAGAGTCAGTAGTCGTTGGTCTAAAAAAGACATCCTCAAATACTTCCAGAGTGAGTGCATCAATCATGTAAGTTTGATGACACTCATCATCTTCCTCTGATTGCTTAGTGATGTGAAATATGTTGACTTCTAAAGTCATATTTCCAAAAGATAGCTACATTGGACCATTCCTACAGTTGATGAGAGAATTAGTTATGGCAAGAAAAGGTAGACCAAGAATAATATAACTCTTATAATCAAAATTTACATCAACTTTCAAGTCCAGAATCGAGAAATCAACGGGGTAGTAGAATTTATCAATTTGAACTAAGATATCCTCAGCTACTCCCCTAGGTCTTATAGTGGATCGATCAGCTAGTTGTAAAACCACAAAAGTTGGTTTCATCTCACCTAAACCTAATGACAGGTAAACAACATAAGGCACGAGGTTAACACAAGCCTCTAAGATGCAAACTCATGTGGTTCCCAATGATGTAAGACACAGTGGGTTCTTATATTTCGGTTGGATCCTTTGCTCAATCATAGCATTCACTTCTTCAGTCAAGAAAGCGATTTTCTTGGCATGGTGTTTTCTTTTCATAGTGCACAAGTCTTTAAGAACTTTAGCATATGTAGGAACCTGTGAAATGACATGCAAGGGTGGGAGATTGATTTTTACTTGCTTAAGGTGTTCTAAGATTTCACTATGTTGTCCAGTAGATTTTAGGGTAGGTTAAAGAACTTGAGGGAAAGGGACTCTCGATGGATTCTTTACTACTTCTTCACTCGGCCTACTCCCTTCAAACTTAATTGACTCCTCTTCATTTTCCCTAGGTTTGGGGATTGGTTCTATGACTTTCCCTGATTGAGTAGTTATGGCATTCACTTCCCTAAAGTTATTTTCTTCTGATCCTGAGGTTTATGCCATGCGCTTCTCTTTAGGATTTGGTTGAGATCGAGCTGAAAATTTCCCACATTCCACTACAGCTAAAGCATTTGTAAATTTGGACATATAATTTTTTATCTCCTTATTTTCCGTGACAATTTTGGTAATCATAGTCTCAAATTTTTGATTTGTTTTACGTTGTGACTGTATAAATGCATGTAGGGTGTCTTCTAAGGAGTTTCTAGAGGACGTGGGTTGATAGGAAGGTGTAGTGTAAGCTCTATTCGTTTGGGAAGGTTACTAGTTTTCAGATTTCTTGCTAAAATTGAGATGATTTCGCCACCTTGGATTGTAGGCTTCAGATAATATAACATAGGACTTGTATACGTGCTTAAGGCATTGCAATGTTACTCATAAACCTTTTATCTCCGTAAAAGTAGACCACTCTTGTGTCGGATGATCACTTTCACCACATACAAAACAAGGTACACAAGACTCAGCACAGGATACATTCGGTGTAGATTACCGGTCTTTAGCATGTCTGATTTCTAGTTTTCTAGTCAAGAATTCTACTCTTGCTCTAAGGCCATCCTCCTCTCTAAGGTGATAGATACGTGTGCTATTGGGGTTTTCTATGGGTCGTGACCTATTGGTACTATTGGTGGCACTAGGTCGAGTCCAAGTATGAGCTTTTTCAGCTAGGTCATCTAGATATTATATAGCCTCATCCAGATATTTTCGTAGGAAATCACCGTTACACATCATCTCTACGAATTGACACTCCCTAGTTGCTAATCCCTCATCAAAGTAACTCACAATGTGCCAACTCTCATAACAATGTTGAGGGCAGAGGGCTTGCAATTATTTATATCTTTCCCAAGTTTAGTATAAAGTCTCACTATCCTTTTGAGTGAACGATGAGATATGCTTCTTAAGGGCACTAGTTTTATGGCGGAGAAAGTATTTATTAAAGAATGCTTGAGTGATATCAGCCCAAGTGCCAATCGACCGTGGTCTCAACAAATATAGCTTTTAGCTCGCTTTTTATATGAAAATGGGAAAAATTTTAGCCGACTATGTCCGTTGTACCATGTCGATTGTGCAAAGTTGCGACCACCTTCTCAAATTCCCTAATATGCACGTATGGAATTTCATTTTCAAGTCTATGAAAACTGGGAGAAAGTTGAATCATTCCAGGTTTAAGTTCCCCACGTGGCATATTAGGCAGAAATATGATGCATGATGGTGTGGATGTGCGTGTAGGGTGAAGATAATCTTGTAAAGTCCTATAAGGCACATCGCCATGTTCACTATTAGTCACAGTGTTGTGTGGTGTTCATGGGAATATATATAGTATCAAAGATAGGGTTAGAAAGTGATTCAAACACTTGACAAGATCATTCGGTGGAGCTTCCTTGCTCGCCTCGATCCCTATTCATAAAACACGAAACAAAACTATATGAGAATTAAAAAAAATAACAAATAAGAAAATTAAATTAACTAAAGAGTAGTAAATAAACGATCACCCTTTTCAGTCGATCCCTTGGTGTTCTGTGCCATCTCCCCGGCAACGGCGCCAAAATTTAATTACGCCCAAGGAATAACGCGGTAGTTGTAGCACAACTTTAGGGTGTTGATTCTACAGAGAAATGGAAGAAATGCTCAAAGGAACAAAAAGGATGGATATTCTCTCATTTGTAAAATAGAATTTATTATTCGAATAAAATTAAGAATTCAATGTTTGAAATAATGAAATTAAAATCAATGTTTGGGGTAGCGAAGTATCAGAATTCCCTCAATTGGATTGGATCAATCACATCAATTATTCATTTTTATAACTCAAATAGATGCTTTCATCCAAAATATCTAATCGAAAGATATAGTGTTACAAATCACTTTAATTCAATTGTGATCGTAGAATCTAAACTTCCTATAACACATTTGCACTATTTCTATTGAAATAAGATTAAGAATCGACCATATACATCAAGCATAAGACAGTAATCAATCCACCAATTCCGATTGAGTTTCGTCCTAGCTTCACCAAGATTTTTAATTATTCATGGAGATTCTTAAGCCAAAGATGAGAGAAAGTAGTATGGAGGAGTTCTCTCTATTTTTTCTCGTGTTTAGGGTTTCAAAACGCGTATTTATAGTTATTTCCATAAGCGGTTAACTTAAATTCGGAAATTAGAATTTTTCATCTTGGAAATACTCTACGCGACTGCATAGAATAAGTGGATGCGATCGCATAGAACATTTTAACGTGGCCCTGGAATTCACAGAAGTAGAGTATGCAACCGCATTGAATTTAAACTATGCGACTGCAAGCTTTGGATAACTTTCACATGACAGCTTTCAGTATTTTGGTCATATCTTTCTCTCCCCGATATTTGATTGAGGCGATTCAAGTTGCGTTGGAAAACTAACTCAAAGGGCTACAAATTCTCTAAATAAATATTCTAATTCAATCATTTTCTATGCCAAAAATGGGTCATCAACTTAGACTGGAAATTAGAAGCAGAACTTTTTCGGCTAGGAGTTGAAATGTGATAATACTTCTACTATATTTCATCCCTTTGGCATCAATTGGATGAGATTCCCACCACTCTCAAATCGTCATATCTTCATTTTGCCTTTCGAGTCATCTTTTGGGCATTTTCAATTTGGTTCTTGAACTTTTGTTTTCTTCCACTTTGGCAATTTTTCACTTATTTCTTCCAAATTTCACCATATCCATGAAATTACCACCTAAATCAAACTATAAAGATAATGAGTGCATTTTGGTATCAAATAATCACACGAGAACAACAAATAAGAGGGGGAAACACATGATATTTTAAACTCTTATCGGTCGTTAATACGGCATTGTTCGGGTATGTCAACAATCATATAAAGGTTGTGAATAATCAATAGAGGATTCGTCACTCTTAGATAGTAAGTGATCATGATCTACATTTGATTTAGTTAAGTTGATAATGAAATCATTGGTTAAGGTGAAACGTTAACTTAATAGTGTGACGAAAGATATGATCGATAATTGATATTGACATATATCCATATCTAGTAATTGATTGGATCATATTGACGAAATGATTATAGTTTCACGGTGAAGGAACTAGTTTGGTTTTGTCATACCACGCGACATTTCTCGTCACATGTATTGCCCAAATTGCTAGATGTCAATGTGGGACGACAAATGTGATTTGGTGATAAATTAAAAGGGGTATTGTAATTTATCGATTTTGATTAGATCCAAATACTAATTTATGTCGTTAGACGTCGTGATCGAAAACCTGATGGATTACACACAAAAGGAGAACCAGAAGAATGAGATTCCAATGGATTCATTAACAAGTTTTGTACAATTAATTAATTGGGTTGATTATTAATAAGCCCCAAATTAATTAATTAGATTAATTTATTCAGGGACCGAATTTGATTAATTAAATATTAGACCGGGTTAAGTTTAAGAGACGAACCAAGTCCACTTTGACTTATATTAATAAGCCATTATGGTTTCAAAAAATTAGAAAAAAAAAAACAATTCATTATCTTGATAGCACAAGAAAGAGAAACACCACTGTTCCTTTAATTTCAACCTCCAAAACTAATCGACACGTCAGTCATACCTCTTAACACATCTGTAAGTGCCTTATTTTTATCCATTCGAGTGTCTCCACTAACGAATTTAAACATTATTCCCTCTTTACGTCCTCTCTCTCTCTCTGAAAAAAGTGGTCGTTGTAAACAACCAAAATCACCGCAATATTTGATTATACAATCACAACCTCATCAACACCGATCATCTTAATTTTTGCAACCATACTTATGAGAAATTGCATAAAGTGATATAACCATTTACCCTCTCTAGTCACTTGAAACAAGATTTAACGAGTTGATATGAGCACGAGCAACTCCAACGAACTTCTTGGCAACTTGACATCATTTTCCATGTTGGCTGGAACTGATTTTCTAGATAGGGTAGTAACTTAAAACTGGGTTGGAACTTCATCTCGATTTTCCCTTTGGTGTAAGAATTAGTACCATTGAATACAATTGCACCATCCAAAAAAAGTATGAATCATGTGTCTAATATATCCTTACTAAGTTAAGTTGCTAATTATGGACTTTCTTCATACTCACGTATCATAGATTTTGTTATGACGAAAATGACACGTGTCTAAGTTGTTTCCTATATTTGCGGAGAGAATATAGAATACACATTACCTTTTAACCTTATTCAATCAATCACTTAATGGCACAAGAAATAACCTGCCCTAACATGATTATCACGGAGACAACACATCTTGGTTATATTGTAGGGTTTCGAGATATCTTAACATCTATAATTACAGGCCATAAATAGGTCATAGATAACGTTACCACAATTAGCAGTACTCGAGCAAATTTTTTTTTTTATTAGTACTTGAAAAATTCTTATGAAGAGTGCTCTCTTTACTAATGCCTAGGTCAATTCTTTCGGTGTTAATATTCATAGGTTGAATTGATTTTACCCTACCAGAAATATTAAATAATTGCTGTACTCATTCAGAAAACCTTATAGAAGATATTCCCATCTAGATTTCTAATAATTTCATGGGACATTTCTGTAATTTATTTTAAAAGAAAGAGAAAGTAAAAAATACATCTGTCGACCAGTGAGTCAATTACTTGTTGGTGCCTTTTCTGAGAGGAAAATGATCCCATTTGCATAGAATTCATCAAACCTTAAAAATACTACAGCGGTTCTGGTACACACCCCAACAGACCCTTACGCAATGAAAGATTGAGTTTCTTCCATAAAATTGATTCTGGGTTGTCTTAATTATGGCTGGAACGAGAAGAAAGAAATTTAAGCTGTAAGTCTTCCAATTTTTTCTCCAATTGTTCAATTCACTTGTTTCTGCATGAATTTTTCTAATGTCGTTAATTTTCCTGAAAAACTGAACATCTCATTTCATAATCGAGTCAGGTTTGGGTAATTTTTTTATTTTGGTTTTAGTCTGATGAGATTTCATGCTGTAAATTAATGTATACCAAAACAAAAGCTTGGAAATTTTAAATGCAAAAACTTTTGAAATAAATAAATATTGCCCCCCTTCGAATGTACCATTTAATGTTTCATATGAATTTAATTTGAGTGCCTAAATGTAAGTGTTATGCTCTAGGTCCAATCAACTTTGGATATAAACACTTTGAATATATATATATATATATATATATATAATTAATGCATATGTATGGCAATATCTATTATTTATTTGAATTAATATTCTAATAAATTAAATAATAGAATCCGTAGATTCAAGTCTTGGTGATTTGTTAATCACAAGGAGTTGTGATTGTGAGATACAAATTACATATGACTGAATCTTAAATCGTCCGTGGTCGAAATAATAACGAGATACGGATATCGTTATTACGGATAGACTATCGCGTGTGACATTCTTACTTGTGAAGTAAGTAGCTGATCTCACAAGCTAAAGTGTGGTGACACTTGAATGAATACGTGGATGTTTTGTTGTAGAACACAACATTGAAGACCCGTTGAGAGATTCCACATGAATAACTATCTAAGTGTTAGTGGTTAATCTCTAACGTTCGGTAGTGGAATTGGTCATTTGACTTGATGTCATCATAGTACCTTATATGAGGGCAGTCATACTTTGGTGGCGTTGGATATTGCTCTGTCAAGGGTCGCTAATACAGCATCATTCGGGTATGTCAAGAATCATATGAAGGTTGTGAATGATCAATAGAGGATTCATCACTCTTAGATAGTAAGAGATTATGATCTACATTTTATCCAGTTAAGTTAATAATGAAATCCTTGGTCAAGGTGAACTCATAAATCGGAAAAGAGTTTTCAACGTACATTGACTTAACAGTGGGATAAAAGATATGATCGATAATTGAGATTGACACATATCCATATCTCATAATTGATCGGATCATATTGACGAAAGGATTATAGTTTCACAGTAAACGAACAAGTTTGGTTTTGTCATACTACGTGATATTTCCCGTCACATGTATTGCTCTGATACATTGCTAGATGTCAATCTGGGACAACGAAAGTGATTTGGTGATAAATTAAAAGGGGCGTTTTAATTTATCGATTTTGATTAGATCAAAATAATAATTCAGGTCGTTAGGTATCGTGATCGGGAACCTAATGGGTCACACACAAAAGAGAATCAGAAGAATGAGATTTACCAATTAATTAATTGACAAGTATTAGATAATTAATTAATTTGGTTGTTTTAATAGGCCCGAATTAATTAATTGGATTAATTAATTTATGGACCAGATTTAATTAATTTGATTAATTGAATATTGGACCGGGTTAAGTTTAACAGATGGGCTTAGCCCATTTGGACTTATATTAATAGGCTACTAGGGTTTGAAAATAGTATGAAATTTTTCATTATTCTTGCTAGCACAGGAAAAGAAAACCCTATCCGTCATTCTTGTTCTCTGTGTGGATCACCATTGGAGGCTGGACAATTGGACAAGTTGGATTGCAGATCTTGATCATTGGAGTTCAAGGAAAAGCAAAAGAGTTTGTGGAATTCATCGAAAGTATCATTCTAATCACATTTTCTATCTAAACACATTGCGGATCATCGTTTGGGAATTGAAAATTGTTTTATTTCCGATGTGCATGTTAAGTAAATTCCCAACAGTGGTATCAGAGCCTAAATTGAATTTTATTTTATTTAGGAGTTTTATCCTAAATTAAAATTTTTAATTCAATTAAATTAGAGTTGGACTCTAATATAATATTTAATTAAAATTTGATTTTAATTAAATTATCCACCCTAATATATATTTTTGAAATTAGAGTTGGACTCTAATTTGACATTTAATTGAAATTTGAATTTAATTAAATTGTCCTGCCCTAAATTTTTCTTAAAATTAGAGTTAGACTCTAACTTAGTATTTAATTAAGATTTGATTTTAATTAAATATGTTCGCCCTAATATCTTGGAATTAGAGTTTGATTCTTATTTTGTATTTAATTAAAATTTGATTTTAATTAAATTCAACCTTATTAATTTGATTATAATTAGAGTTGGATTTTAATTTGACATTTAATTAAAATTTGATTTTAATTAAATTGCCATGCCCTAAAATTTTATTGGAATTAGAGTTGGACTTTAATTTGGTATTTAATTAAAATTGGATTTTAATTAAATAGTCCCGCCCTATAATTGTAGAATTAGAGTTGGACTCTAATTTGATATTTAATTAAAATTTGATTTTAATTAAATAAATCCGCTAATTAAATTAATTAATTAATTTAATTAATTAATTGTTTAATTGTTCTGATCCATCTGTCTAAATTAGCTTAGACGACTTTAATTGCTAGAAACTTGAAATATGTTTACATATAATATTAGATATTATATAAGAATGCATTTATATGATGGATGTTTTATTAGTGGATGATTATGGACTCGACCATATGGATGTGTTGAATGGTTAGTTTTATTCTTGTTGTTTTATGGGGCCTGCGAGCTCTAATTTATTTTGGACCTGCGAGTCCGTTACTATTGATATTATTATTATGGGCATGTACGTCCAATATTATTTAGGCATGCGTGCCAACTAGTATAGGATACAAGTTGAAGCTGGATTAATTGGAGATACAAGAAGAGGAGAAGACCATAGAGATGGAGCATTGTATGAATCAATGCTATACCCCCTAGGAACTGACCGACTAGTCTTCCTTATGGCTCGAGAAGACTAGATAGTATAAGTCCATAATCGTCCACACTATTATATGTATGTTTATTTGCATGTTAGATGTATAATAAAATATATATAATTATTACGATGAGACCTTTTGCATGACAAACCCCTCGTTAAAAATATTAAGTCAATTTGTTATTTGCGTTCCATCATTATAGTGAAAAACGAGAGTCCTAAATCGATCTTAACTTGTTGAGTACACTCAAGACTGGTCCATTAGGGATATGTTTGACACTATGAAATATTAGATATTTCTGAATGATGGGTTTGACTTAACTAATGCTTATCTTTTGTTGAGTACACTCAAGAAGATAAATTTTAGAGGCATGTTAAAATATTAAGTCATATTTATGTTCGCCTTCCTTCATTATAGTGAAAAACGAGAGTCCTAAATCGATTTTAACTTGTTGAGTACAATCAAGGCTGGTCTATTAGGGATATGTATGACACTATGAAATATTAGATGTATTTATGAAAACTCCTAATATTTATGAAAAATAATGTCCGTAATATATGAAAACTCCTAATATTTATGAAAATACTGTATTTTTTGTAATCTCAAAAATTGGATTTTCTCAAAAATGAAGTTTCAAAAATAATAATAAACAAAATTTTTAAAATTTTTTTAAGGTTTGAAATATTGTATTTCATCTCATTAATTTGAATAATGAGCAATCAAAAGGCTTCCACATGAGGAGGGAGGTCACAACGGACCGCTTAAATCTCAAGCTCTTCTCAGATAATTTAGGTCTTTTTGACAAAGCCTTTCGATTTTGTAATTACGCAAATCAACAAATATCAAATGATAAGTCGAACATAAAATCTCTTAAAATGTGAATTTTTAGACTGGTAATTTTTTTTTTTAAAACATCACCAAAAGCTAAAGATAAACACATGAAACTTAAACTTTGAGCATTAAACCATAACTATTTAAATTCTATACTACTATTATTCAAAATTGAGTTAAACAAACATCTATCCTTCAAAATAAAAAATAAAAATAAAAATATTTTGTCACTGTTCACGATTTTTTTTTTTTTTTTTGTAAAGTCTGCAGGAAAGTAAACATTTTCTTTGATACCAAGCTGTAACACCCCAAAATTTCATAAATCTTGAGGTGTTACCAAAAATTAATTTCATTACTTAAAATGCGGAATGATAAAATTCTTTAATAAACAAAATATTGGAACATCCATAAGTTTAAATTTGAATCATAAAATTGTGTCTTTAAAAAAATTATTTAAACATTCTCAACTAATAAATTCAATATTAATGTTATTGAACAAAACAAACTACAAAATTTAAAGGCAGTAAAAACTTAATATTTTCGGATGTCGAAATTTCTTGGCAGTCCGCTGCACCATCCCGCCACAGCTCCAATCGACCCAATCTAGCTAGTGAAAATGTGTAGGATTGAGTATTTTAAAAAATCCACTAAGATGCGTGCAGTTTCCATACTCAGCTATATAACGATAACATAGACAATTCATACCACATTTCTCTTTATGGAGTATATTGGTGACTAGGCGAGATACCCATCATTTTTCATTTTGAATTCCAGAAGGATTTCACATTTAATTATAAAGAACCCAAAAGAGTTCACATTTCGTTAGATCGAACCCAAAGGTCCATGGCAATTCATGCATAAACTACTGAACATAAAAGTATAAGGAAACAAACAACATGCACAAAAAGTATATTACTTTGATTGATCAAACGAACTTTTGATAATAAAAATATACTAGAAATGTACAGCTACTTTATATGAAAGCTACAAAAAGCAATTATCTATTATCTTTATACTAGATAATTGCACAATATTTATAGTTGAAAAAATTAGTGGTTGAGTCATGATGCAATTGTGAGGAAAATCGTATTTATCACATTTGATAAAAATTGAATTTCTAGTAAACCAATAACAAGGTGACATGTGTACAAAATACTTATCACAACAAAAAAGGTAGTTCTAATCCTAATACGTGATAGTGATGGCAACTTGACTTTAAATAGAATTCTGAAAAAAAAAAAAAATTAATACTTATCCCACATCTATTCATGTGGCTATTCTCATCCTAATTTACTTTGATTTATAAATAAATAAATTACAAATTCTTTGAACTTTAATATCTTGAGACTAATTTATCCAAATTAACTTTTTCTCGAGCCTAATTTACATGATTAATTACGAGCTATCCAACAAGACCGATATTGATATACTTATAGTCGCTTTAACAATATATAAAAATTTAGCCCAAAATTTGAAGTTAATACATATATTAATCCAATCCCTTCACTTCAAAATAATAAAAATATAATATATAGAACAAATAAATTTTTATTTTAAAATTTTCAGGGCGTTACATCACAGGTATTGACGTGTTTAGTGCTTGGTTTCTCTCTATAGAGTTGAGAAAGATGAACTCAAAATGTGAAGCTTAAGTATTTATGAACAAGCAAAAGCAAACATTGATCTCATGATAGGCATACCGTCAAATGAGAATTCATCTATACATTCCACAATCCTACTTGGGATCAAAACAGTCGATGCAAAAGGTTGTAATGAAGTTCAGGTTGGACTATATGAAAAGAAGGATATCAGGATTCAAAACATCCAAGCACATAGCTAAGTATTTTGTCACACATTTCTATACATTACACCTTTCAGTCAACACATTCCTCAATATTTCAAGCCCCAGAATCAAATATATATATATATATGTTCTTTTTCTCTTTTCTTCATTTTTTTTATTTTGTTTTTTGTTCAATCCACTTTACTTGAACACATATCAACTCTTATCATTTTCCTTGTTTCTATTCTTCACAGATAAATATCAAATACCTACTGCACACTTGGAAGTAAAAATGTAGGAGAATACAGAGAGGTATATATAACATATGTGCACGTAGAAAAAGTCTATTTATGTGTACTGGCTCAAAGTGGGTACTAGGGGTTGTAATTATTGAAAAGTAAGGCTGAAGGCTCAATTGTCAATCATAAATTGACTTTCATCATTTCTCAACTAATCCACCATCTTATCACAAACCGTGTGGTGTTTTTCTCAAGAGAACTTTCCAATTCACAGAATCAATGAACGCTTATTGCCATTTTTAGTATATTGTGGCTCTCAATCCTCACCAATTCTTTCACAAGAAAACTTCAGCAACAGACTCATCTAGCTACACGTGTTAACTACCATCTTACCACAAGGCTTGTGTGTACGAAAAGAATTCAGCAAATGTCTAAACATCTAGATTCTCATAAACAAAATTAACTCCTAGTGACATATTTTGTCATTCAAAAGCATAAACATGTAGCAAATCGGAGACTCAAAGAAAACATTTTCTTTCTCTGTTTAAAAAAATACAACAAAATTCCATGATAATTACGCAAATCATATCTAATTCACAACAAAATCCAAATTGACCCTTCCTTCAGCCAAATTTTGCATTGTCCTAATGCATAAACATGTCAGCCAAATAAGAAGAAGGAAATATGTCACTTGAATACTGTAGTGAATCAACATAAGCTTGAAGGATAAGAAGCTAGAGTGTTCTCAATGGAAGGATAATGCAAAGAAAAGGACAAAAATTAACTGGAATATGAACACAAAAAAAAAGGAAAAGGGAAGGACTCCCATTGGGTTGCCTCCCAAGCAACGCTTTTGTTTATTGTCGTTGGATTGACCTAATATTTTCCTTCATCCGCTCATATCCAGGGAAGGTGGTTTCAATCTTCTTCACCGTGCACTAAGCTCATTAGACATAATCACTGGTGATGTTCCATAATCCTGAAATTATGCAAAAACAAAAAAATGTTGGAATGCTCTTCATCATTAAAACTTGCTGGAATTTCAAAGTTTAAGAGAGAAGAGTTCAAAGGGTGGTAGTTAGTAGTTGCTGGTCCAAGAAACACATCCTCAAATACTTCCTGAGTGAGTGCATCAATCATGTAAGTTTGATGACACTCATCATCTTCCTCTAGTTGCTTAGTGATGTGAAAGATGTTGACTTCTAAAGTCATATTTCCAAAAGATAGCTACATTAGACCATTCATGCAGTTGATAAGAGAATTAGCTATGGCAAGAAAAGGTATACCAAGAATAATATGACTCTTATAATCAAAATTTACATCAACTTTTGAGTCCAGAATCGAGAAATCAACGGGGTAGTAGAAATTATCAATTTGAACTAAGATATCCTCAACTACTCCCCCGAGTCTTACAGTGGACCGATCAGCTAGTTGTAAAATCACAGAAGTTGGTTTTATCTCACCTAAACCTAATGATAGGTAAACAACATAAGGCATGAGGTTAATACTAGCCCCTAAATCAAGAAGGGCTTGTGCAAACTCATGATTTCCAGTGATGTAAGACACAGTGGATCCTTATATTTCAGATGGATCCTTTAGTCAATCACATCATTCACTTCCTCAGTCAAGAAAGCGATTTTCTTAGCATGGTGTTTTCTTTTCACAGTGCACAAGTCTTTAAGAACTTTAGCATATGTAGGAACCTGTGAAATGACATGCAAGGATGGGAGATTGATTTTTACTTGCTTAAGGTGTTCTAAGATTCTGTTGTCCGATGGATTTCAGGGTAGGCTAAAGAGCTTGAGGGAAAGGGACTCTCGATGGATTCTCTACTACTTCTTCACTCAACCTACTCCCTTCAGACTTAATCGACTCCTCTTCATTTTCCCTAGGTTTGGGGATTGGTTCTATGACTTTCCCTAATCGAGTAGTTGTGGCATTCACTTCTCTAAAGTTGTTTTCTTCTGATCTTGAGGTTTGTGCCATATGTTGCTCTTTAGGATTTGGTTGAGATTGAGCTAAAAATTTCCCACATTCCACTACAGCTAAAGCATTTGTTAATTTGGACATATAATTTTTCATCTCCTTATTTTCCGCGACAATTTTGGTAATCATAGTCTCAAGTTTTTTATTGGTTTTACTTTGTGCCTGTATAAATGCATGTAGGGTGTCTTCTAAGGAGTTCCTAGAGGACGTGGGTTGATAGGAAGGTGTAGTGTAAGATCTATTCATTTGGGAAGGTTCCTAGTTTTCAGATTTCCTACTAAAATTGAGATGATTCCGCCACCCTGGATTGTAGGTTTCAGATAATGTAACGTAGGGCTTGTTATACATGCTTAAGGCATTGAAATGTTCTTCATAAACCCCCCATCTCCGCAAAATTAGACCATTCTTATGTCGGATGATCACTTTCACCACATATAGAATAAGGTACACAAGACTCAACACATGATACATTCGGTGTAGATTGCTGGTCTTTAGCAGTTCTGATTTCTAGTTCTCTAGTTAGGGATTCTACTATTGTTCTAAGGGCATTCTCCTCCCTAAGATGATAGATACGTATGCTATTGGGGTTTTCTATGGGTTGTAACCTATTGGTACTATCGGTGGCACTAGGTCGAGTCCAAGTATGAGCTTTTTCAACTACGTCATCTAGATATTATATAGCCTCATCCAGATCTTTTCGTAGGAAATCATCATTACACATCATCTCTACGAATTGACACACCCTAGTTGTTAATCCCTCATAAAAGTAACTCACAATGTGCCAACTCTCATAACCATGGTGAGGGCAGAGGGCTTGCAATTATTTATATATTTCCCAAGTTTAGTATAAAGTCTCACTTTCCTTTTGAGTGAACGATGAGATTTGCTTCTTAAGGGCACTAGTTTTATGGCGGTGAAAGTATTTATTAAAGAATGCTTGAGTCATATTAGCCCAAGTGCCAATCGACCGTGGTCTCAACGAATACAACCAGCTTTTAGCTCGTTTTTTATGTGTAAATGGGAAAAATTTTAGCCGACTACGTCCGTTGTACCATGTTGATTGCGCAACCACCTCCTCAAATTCTCTAATATGCACGTATGGATTTTCATTTTCGAGTCCATGAAAACTAGGAAAAAGTTGAATCATTCCCGGTTTAAGTTCCACACGTGGCACATTAGGTAGAAACATGATGCATGATGGTGTGGACATGCATGTAGGGTGAAGATAATCTTGTAAAGTCCTATAAGACGCATCGCCATGTTCACTTTCAGTTACAGTATTGTGTAGTGTGGTGTTCGTGGCAATAGATGCAGTATCAATGATAGGGTTAGAAAGTGATTAAAACACTGAAAAAGATCATTCGGTAGAGCTTCCTTGCTCGCCTCGATCCCTACTCATAAAACACGAAAACTAAACTATATGAGAATAAAAAAAAATAACAAATAAGAAAATTAAATTAACTAAAGAGTAGTAAATAAACGATATCACTCTTTTCAGTCGATCCCTTAGTGTTCTGTGCCATCTCCCCAGCAACGGAGCCAAAATATAATTACGTCCAAAGAATAACACGATAGTTGTAGCACAGCTCTGGGGTGTCGATTCTACAGGGAAATGGAAGAAATTCTCAAAGGAACAAAAAGGATGGATAATCTCTCGTTTGTGAAATAGAATTTATTGTTCGAAGATATAACGTTACAAATCACTTTAATTCAATTGTGATCGTAGAATCTAACCTTCATACAACACATTTGCACTATTTCTATTGAAATAAGATTGAGAATCGACCATATACATCAAGCGTAAGGCACTAATCAATGAACCAGTAAAGTAAAATTGAAATTGAAACTCAGCAAATAGTTTAATTCTTCGATGGAAAAAGTATGATTGAATTCATGAAAAATTTAGTAAAAATTAACCCAATCCCAAAATATTCATGAAAATAAAATCTAAATCCTAGAATTGTTTGACAATGAAAAATCAAATTACATGGATAAAAGATACGAAATCACCAATTCCGATTAAGTTTCTTCCAAAATTCACCAAGAGTTTTAGTTATTCATGGAGATTCTTAATCCAAAGATGAGAGAAAGTAGTATGGAGGAGTTCTCTCTATTTTTTCTCGTGTTTAGGTTTTCAAAATGCGTATTTATAGTTATTTCCATAAGTGGTTGACTTAAAATCGGAAAGTAGAATTTTCGTCTTGGAAATACTCTATGCGACAATGCGACCGCAAGCTTTGGATAACTTTCACAAGACAGCCTTCAGTATTTTTGTCATATCTTTCTCTCCCGTTATTTGATTGAGGCGATTCAAGTTGCGTTGGTAAACTAACGCAAAGGGATACAAATCCTATAAATAAATTTTCTAATTCAATCATTTCCTATGCCAAAAATTGGTCGCAAACTGAGACTGGAAATTAGAAGCAGAACTTTTTCGGCTGGAAGTTGATATGTGATAATACTTCTACTATATTTCATCCCTTTGGCATCAATTAGATGAGATGCCCACCACTCTCAAATTGCCATATCTTCATTTTGCTTTTCGAATCATCTTTTAGGTATTTGCAATTTGGTCCTTGAAGTTTTGTTTTCTTCCACTTTAGCCATTTTTCACTTATTTTTTCCAAATTTCGCCATATCCATCAAATTTTCACCTAAATCAAACTATAAAGATAATGAGTGCATTTTGGCATCAAATAATCAAACGAGAACAACAAATAAGATGGGGAAAATATGATATTTTACACTCTTATCGGTCGTTAATACGGCATTGTTCAGGTATGTCAACAATCATATAAAGGTTGTGAATGATCAACAGAGGATTCGTCACTCTTAGATAGTAAGTGATCATGATCTACATTTCATTTACTTAAGTTGATAATGAAATCATTGGCTAAGGTGAACTCATAAGTTGAAAATGAGTTTTTGACTTACATTAACTTAATAGTGTGATGAAAGATACGATATATAATTGATATTGACATATATCCATATCTCGTAATTGATCGGATCATATTAACGAAATGAATATAGTTTCACGGTGAATGAACTAGTTTGGTTTTATCATACCACGTGACATTTCTCGTCACATGTATTGTCCACATTACTAGATGTCAATCTGGGAAGATGAATGTGATTTGGTGATAAATTAAAAGAGGTATTTTAATTTATCGATTTTGATTATATCCAAATAATAATTCGTGTCATTAGACTTTGTGATCGAAAACCTGATATGTCACATTCAAAAGGAGAACCAGAAGAATGAGATTCCAGTTGATTAATTAACAAGTTTTGTACGATTAATTAATTTGGTTGCTTGTTAATAGGCCCCAAATTAATTAATTAGATTAATTATTTCAGGGACCGAATTTGATTAATTAAATATTAGACCGATTTAAGTTTAAAAGACGAACCAAGTCCACTTGACTTATATTAATAAGCCATTATGGTTTCAAAAAATCAGAACAGAAAACAATTCATTATCTTGCTAGCACAGAAAGAGAAACCCTAATTTCCTCTCATTCTAATTCATTATCTTGCTAGCACAAGAAAGAGAAACCCTAATTTCCTCTTATTCTTGTTTCCTGTGTGGATTTTCTTTGGAGGCTGCACAATTGGGTGGATTGGAGATCGTGATTATTTGTGTTCCAAGATTAGCAAATGAGGCTGCAGAATTTATCAAAGGTATAATTTCTATCACAGTTTGTATCTAAACACAAAGCAGATCCTTGGTGAGAATTAAAAAAATTATTTATTTTTCTCGATGTATGTTAAGTAAATTCCCAACTGGAACACCACGGTTCCTTTAATTTCAACCTCCAAAAATAATCGACACGTTAGTCATACCTCTTAACACGTCTGTAAGTGCCTTATTTTTATCCATTCGAGCATATCCACAAGAGAATTTAAACATTATTCCCTCTTTACGTCCTCTCTCTCTAAAAAAAGTGGTCATTGTAAACAACCAAAATCATAGCAATATTTGATTATACAATCACAACCTCACCAACACCGATCATCTTAATTTTTACAACCATACTTATGAGAAATTGCATAAAGTGATATAACCATTTACCCTCTCTAGTCACTTCAAACAAGATTCAACGAGTTGATATTAGCACGAGCAACTCCAACGAACTTCTTGGCAACTTGACATCATTTTCCATGTTGGCTGGAACTGATTTTCTAGATAAGGTAGTAACTTAAAACTGGGTTGGAACTTTATCTCGATTTTCGCTTTGGTGTAAGAATTAGTACCATTGAATTAAATTGCACCATCCAAAAAAAGTATGAATTGTGTGTCTAATATATCCTTACTAAGTTAAGTTGCTAATTATGGACTTTCTCCATACTAACGTATCATAGATTTTGTTATGATGAAAATGACACGTGTTTAAGTTGTTTCCTATATTTGCGGAGAGAATATAGAATACACATTACCTTTTAACCTTATTCGATCAATCACTTAATGGCACAAGAAATAACCTGCTCTAACATGATTATCACGGAGACAACACATCTTGGTTATATTGTAGGGTTTCGAGATATCTTAACATCTATAATTACAGACCATAAATAGGTCATAGATAGCGTTACCACAATTAGCAGTACTCGAGCAATTTTTTTTTTTTTTTATTAGTACTTGAAAAATTCTTATGACGAGTGCTATCTTTACTAATGCCTAGGTCAATTCTTTCGGTGTTAATATTCACAGCTTGAATTGACTTTACCCTACCAGAAATATTAAGTAATTGCAGTACTCAATCAGAAAACCTTATAGAAGATATTCCCATCTAGATTTCATGGGACATTTCTGTAATTTATTTTAAAAGAAAGAGAAAGTAGAAAATACATCTGTCGACCAGTGAGTCAATTACTTGTTGGTGCCTTTTATGAGAGGAAAATGAACCCATTTGCATAGAATTCATCAAACCTTAAAAATACTACAGCGGTTCTGGTACATACCCTTACGCAATGAAAGATTGAGTTTCTTCCATAAAATTGATTCTGGGGTGTCTTAATTATGGCTGGAACGAGAAGAAAGAAATTTAAGCTGTAAGTCTTCCAATTTTTTCTCCAATTGTTCAATTCACTTGTTTCTGTATGAATTTTTTTAATTTTCCTGAAAAACTGAACATCTCATTTCATAATCGAGTCAGGTTTGGGTAATTTGTTAATTTTGGTTTTAGTCTGATGAGATTTCATGCTGTAAATTAATGTATACCAAAACAAAAGCTTGGAAATTTTAAATGCAAAAACTTTTGAAATAAATAATTATTGTCCCTCTTCGAATGTACCATTTAATGTTTCATATGAATTTAATTCGAGTGCCTAAAGAGGATGATGTTGGATAAATCTTTGTTTAAACTGAAGTTTTTCAGTCTTTATTTTTGTATCTGAGACTGTTATGGGGGTAAATTCATTAATTCCACTGCATATTTTTAGCTGCTCTAAAATGTGATCACTTCTGTATTTGGAGAAAAGAAAGACGAATTAGTTAGAACTTTAGAGGGGAAATTACATTATAAAGATGTATTTGAATTGAGGGGTTTTTTCTTTTTCTTTTTTTTCTTTTGAATGATCTTCGAATCTTATCTTTGAACTCTTATGATATAGTCTATGTAGTTTGGTTTGGGAAGTGAGTCGAATTCCTTGATCATGAGAAAAAAAAAAAATATATATATATATAGAGAAAAACAATGTAAAATTAATTAGGATGGTCAAAGTTACAATTATATAGAATTTCTAAATCCTTCGAATCCCCAGGTATCACCGGAAAAATATTGTCGAAAGTAATGCAAGGTTTCCCATTTAGGCAAAGTTCACTCTGAATGTAAGATTATAGCTTAAATGAAACATTCAAACGAAGTTGAGTAGTTCTAAGAGAATTGCGTAAGACGAATCAAGCTTGGCGCTAATAGATGATGATGACGACCTCGCGTCATCATCCCTAAGCCTATCTAGCTTGGTGCTAATAGACCTATTCTGGGAGTCACTTTGGGATGACATTCTATGGAATTGACTTCCTGGGCATTTTCAGAATAAAACTCAAAATAAAGGGTGAATGGAAGACAAAAATATGCATAAAAGATGTAAAAAACACATGAAACACATACCTAGTAGAGGATTTGGAAAGTTTTATGAGGAGAAGCAAAAAAGGTCGTTAGAAAATACTTTAGCATCTGCTCCACAATGGCCCAAGAAGGATCTTATGCAAAGGGAAGGAAAAATACAAAGAAGGGAATTTTGAAAGAGTAAGGAACCATAACAAAACCAGGAATATTGTATTTATTGAATCTGTAAATGGTTTTCCGCCATTGGAGCCCGTTAACATTGATTGTGGCCACTCAGATGCAAGCTAATTCTAACCTTTAAATATAAAATGAGACACAAAATATTTCAAATGGATAAATCAGAGCAAGTGTGTGCATCATGCACATTAAATAAACACAATACATGCACCTTGAAATGCAAATAGTCTAATTGATACACACAACGACGACTACAATCATGAAGCCTCCCTTCACAGTACCACACATTAGCCGCCATTGATGAGGAAATAGCTTTGAAAGCTACAGCATTTAAATCATTCATATACTTTACAAGTTCACTACATAATATAAATAGTTTGATTTTGAATACAAACAACGAGGACAGGAGATGTGTGAGTGCAAACTTACTGAACAAGCAAAAATGAGAAGAACGAGTGGCATGGTGAATAAATTGAATTAAAAACTTGAGTATATACTCCTTTCAAATAGCTATTTCCCTCCCATCTCTTATTTCGAGTGGAATTCAATCAGTTTGGTAGTGAAAATCCTGGTTAGGTCACAGGAATTTGTTTATCACTATTTTGAGGTCAACATTCCTCAGAAAAAATTTTGGAAGCAAAATTGTGTACTGCATATTGGTTTGATGCCTTGTGACTTCTATCTGTTAACCATCTAAAAGAGATTAGTTCTGGCTTGTGGCTGTTACCAGTGATTGTTTTTGTCGGGAGTTCTATTTGTCGAAAGCATATGCATTGCTTGAGGTCAATATTATAGGCGAGTTTGTTTGATTTAAATTTTCAATGCCTCTATTTTTCAACTTTCATTTCGCTGGCGTTTATCTGAATATTGTTAATGTAGACTAGCTGAAATAATCAAAGAAGATACAAGAGCTTCAACTGGACAGCCAGACGAGATATCTGGGTTTCCAACAGAGATTTTGGAACTGATTATTTCTCAGTTAACCCTTAGAGATAATATCCGTGCTTCTGCTGTTTGTAGACGATGGCGTGCTGTTGCGAATGCTGTCAGAAAGGTCAATAAACCGCCTTGGCTTATGTTTTTCCCAAAATCTGGTGACTTGTATGAATTCTACGACCCTTGTCAGCGCAAAACTTATTGGCTTGAATTACCGGATCTCCACGGCTCTAGGCTTTGTTACGCTAAGGATGGCTGGTTGCTTCTGTATAGGCCCAGAACTCATCACTTGTTCTTTTTCTGTCCTTATACGCAAGAAAAGATCAAATTACCTGAACGAGAATTGGGATCCCAAATTGTTGCTTTTTCGGCCGCTCCGACGACTCCTAGCTGTATTCTCTTTACAGTAGAGCGTGTGAGCTCAACTCTTGTTACCATTAGCACTTGTCATCCTGGAGCAACTGAATGGACAACTGCTGATTACCAAAACCGTCTGCCATATGTGTGCAGCATGGTTTTCTGCAATGGTCTTTTTTATTGTTTGAGTATTACAGGTTTGTTGGGGGTTTATAACCCCGATGAAAGTACTTGGGATGTTCATTCTATTCCTCCACCCAGATGTCCCGAGGGATTTTGCTTCAGAAAATGGTGGAAAGGAAGATTTATGGCCGAGCATAACGGGGATATTTTTGTTATATACATTTGTTCTGCTTTAAACCCAGCGGTATATAAGTTAGACCAAACAAATAAAGAATGGACAGAGATGGAAACTTCAGAAGGCACGACACTGTTTGCAAGTTTCTTGTCATCCCAAGCAAGGATGGGTCTCAATGGAATGATGAAAAACAATGTTTATTTCCCTAAGGTTCTATATTATGGAAAACGATGCGTATATTACTCTCTTGAAAGTGGTAGATATCATCCCCGCCAGTGCTATGATTGGGCAGAACAAGATCCTCATGAGAGCATTTGGATTGACGCCCCAGAAGATCAATCAGCCTTTCTTTGAAATAGGCATATATGAACTTTTACTCTGAATTTTCTTATTACAGTTATATGTTGATGGTCAGATTAATTGTTTTGGCAAATGTAGCTGTTTTTTACTGTCTTGGTGTAGATTACTGTTGTCTACTTACTTTTAAAGATAGTATGAGAACCTGTATACCTGTCTTCTTACTTGGACTCTGATGAAGTGCATAATAAGTTAGAATTTATGATGAAGTGGGATCGCAAGGCAAAATAATGATTTCATGATAACTTTGGGTTTGTCCATTTTTTGACGAATTAATAGTTTAATTTGAGTGGAAACGGGCCAAGGATTACAACTCATGGCCTTCGGCCATGACTTACGTCGGATTTCGGACAGATTCCATCGTTTAGGCTCTCGATCACGCGTTTTTGCCGTTTATGGTAATTTTTATTTTGGTAATATCTCATTGAATAAAATTCGGATTTTGATTCCGTTTGTTGGAGGACGATCCTGAATATTAGGAGTTTCCATTTAAGTTAGAATCTCGAATTTTTCCATTTATGGAAAAATATCGTTTTTTTATTTTTATTATTTATTTACCGAAATTTGCTAGGGTTTTGCTATTTAAACCATTGAAAGCCCTTCGAGGCAGACATTATTGAATTGAATAAAAACTTTTGTGAGTTTATCTCATATTTGTGAGGTTTTTCATCTTTCCTATAATCTTCCGCTACGTCAGTTGGTATCAGAGTTGAAGTCGTTCCTTCACCATGCCGCCAAGGAGACGTCCAGAAACTCGTGAAGCCCCACTAGAAGAGGTACATAGACGTGATGAAATCACACAACTGCGTCAACAAGTGGAGTTACTGACACAGCAATTTGCTGCACTCATGCCGCAACATCATGCTCCGGTGGCCCCGCCGGTTGAGGATTCTGATGATGAGAATCCGTTTTCACAACCTGAGCATCCCATAGATCTACCAGTTTGACGGAAGGGAGGTGGTCAGGATGAGAATAGGCGTTGGGAATCAGGATTCAAGGTTGATATTCCTGAGTTCCATGGTGGATTAAGTCCCGAAGAGTTCTTGGATTGGGTGACTGCAGTGGAGGAGATCTTGGAATTTAAGGAGGTTCCTGCTGATAAATGTGTGCCTCTCGTTGCGACGAGGTCTCGTGGACGAGCAGCAGCGTGGTGGCAACAGACTAAAGTGATGCGATCCAGGTTAGGGAAATCCAAGTTCATATCATGGGATAAATTGAAGAAGCATATGAAGAAGCAGTTTCTGCCCTACAACTATGTTCGGACCATGTACCAGCAACTGCAGAATCTGCGTCAAGGCGTCAAAACGGTTAGTGACTATACAACGGAATTTTATATGTTGATTACGAGGAATGAGGTGATGGAGACAGAAGAGCAGTTGATGTCACGATATGTGGGTGGTCTTCGTCCCCAAATACAAGACACTCTGAATATGTTTGATCCTGTGACAGTCTCTGAGGTATATCAGAGAGCATTACAGATAGAGAAACAGCAGGCCAGGAGAAATACAATTCCTTTTTCTGCAGGCAGTTCTTCCAATGATTTACAGCAGCAGATGACACGTCTTGGTAATCCTACTCAACCTGGCCCTCCTAGACCTAACCCTGTTCAACAGCCAGCGCGTCCTGGAGGTGGTATTCGTTGTTTTGCATGTGGTGGTACATGTCATAGACAATCTGAATGTCCTAAGAATCCACGCAGAGGACTCTTTGTTGATGAGAGGTATGACGATTATGAAGGTCCACCTGTATTTGACAATGATGACACCGAGGAAGTCGGGGAGGAGGAAGAGTTTGTAGTTGGTGATGTGGGTTAAGCGTTGGTGGTGAGGCGGAGCTTTCTGACTCCCCTGGAGAATAACACTGACTGGCTGCGTAATAATATCTTTCAGTCGACGTGTACTGTTGGGGGTAAGATATGTAGATTTGTTATTGATTCTGGTAGTTATGAAAATGTGGTGGCTGAAGAGGTTGTTAAGAAGCTAGGTTTGCAGACTGAGAAGCATCCCAAACCGTATAAATTAGCTTGGCTGAAGAGGGGTAACGATGTAGAGGTGTCTCAGCGTGTTCGAATCAGTTTATTCGTTGGGCCTACCTACAAAGATCATGTATTATGTGATGTCGTAGAGATGGATGCGTACCACTTGCTGTTAGGGAGATCGTGGCAGTTTGACCGCCATTCGCTGCATGATGGGTATACCAACACGTACAGCTTTCTGTTTGGGGGTAAGAAGATTGTGTTACTATCGGATAAGGGTCCAGTAAAAACAGTTGGAGACAGTGCCAATTTACTGACCAGAGCAAAGTTTGAAACAGAGATGGAGGAGTCTGGGGTTGTGTACGTGCTGGTGGGAAAGTCAATTGACAGCGAGCAGGAGGTTCCTTGTAGGGTTCAGCCATTGCTAAAGGAGTTTCATGAGGTCTTCCCAGGAGAGCTTCCAGATGGGTTGCCACCACTACGGGATATTCAGCATCAGATTGACTTGGTGCCTGATGCTTCTCTGCCTAACCGGGCGCATTACAGGATGAGCCCCACTGAACATGAAGAGTTGCGTAGACAAGTGGAGGAGCTTCTGGCAAAAGGGCACATCAAGGAGAGTCTTAGTCAGTATGTGCGTGGATAGTAGGGCGATCAATAAGATAACGGTGCGTTACCGTTTTCCTATTCCTCGCCTGGATGATCTGTTAGACCAGCTTACTGGTGCTTGCGTGTTCAGCAAGCTTGACTTGAAGAGTGGATACCATCAGATTCGGATCAGACCTGGAGATGAGTGGAAAACAGCATTTAAGACGAGAGAAGGGTTGTACGAATGGTTGGTCATGCCTTTTGGCCTCTCAAATGCACCTAGTACATTTATGCGGATCATGAATCAGGCTCTTCGTCCATTCATCGGTAAATTTGTTGTCGTCTACTTTGATGATATTCTGGTTTATAGTGCTACCGATGATGATCATGTCCAGCACCTTCGAGAAGTGCTTTCAGTTCTTCGCAGGGATTACTTTTATGCTGCAGTGAAAAAGTGTTCATTCTTGACTGATCGTGTTGTATTCCTTGGTTATGTGGTGTCAAAGGAGGGGTTAGCGGTTGACACAACCTAAAACTGTAACCGAAGTGAGTAGCTTTCATGTACTTGCTTCATTTTATCGTAAGTTTATACCACATTTTAGCAGTATCATGGCACCTATTACAGATTGTATGAAGGATGGAAAGTTTCAATGGACCCCCGAAGCAGAGGCATCTCTTCGGTTGATTAAGCAGAAGTTGACTACTGCTCCAGTTTTGGTGTTGCCTAACTTTACCCAGCCGTTTGAGCTACATTGTGATGCCTCGAAGTTGGGTATCGGTGGTGTGCTGAGTCAAAACAACCGCCCCGTTGCATACTTCAGTGAGAAGCTTTCTGGTCCGAAGTCTCGGTACAGTACTTATGATGTGGAGTTCTATGCAATAGTCCAGGCAGTTCGACATTGGTGTCACTATCTGTTCCAGAAGGAGATTATTTTGTATACCGATCATGATACCCTCAAGCACCTTGGTACTCAAGATAAGGTATCTGCTAGACATGCCTCTTGGATTGCTTACTTGCTTTCGTGATTAAGCACAAAGCAGGTGCCCTTAACAAGGTGGCAGATGCGTTGAGTAGGCGCCAAACTCTCCTGACAGAAATGTGAGTGGAGGTTCCCGGTTTTGATGGTCTTTGTGACTTATATACTACTGATCCATATTTCTCCCATGTTATTCGGAAGTTGCAGGAAGGTGTACAGTCGGAGTTTGCATGGATTGATGGTTTCCTTTTTCATAGCAACCAGTTATGTATTCCAGAAGGCAGTTTGAGGTTGAAGATTGTTCAAGAATTGCACAATAAGGGCCACATGGGTTGTGACAGAACATTGCAGCTTGTTGCTTTTTCTTACTTTTGGCTATCTTTGCGCAAGGATGTCGGTAAGTGTGTGGAGCGTTGTCGGACTTGCCATTTGGCCAAAGGCAAGGCGACGGATGTTGGCTTGTATATTCCCCTTCCTATCCCAACCCAGCCTTGGACAGACATTAGCATGGATTTCGTTGTGGGGCTTCCCAGGACTCAGCGTGGTTTTGACTCTATCTTTGTAGTGGTTGATCAGTTCTCAAAGATGGTTCACTTCATCCCCTGCAAGAAAACTACGGATGCTGTCAATGTGGCTTTACTGTACTTTCTTGAGGTATATCGCTTGCATGGACTGCCTACATCTATTGTGTCTGATCGGGGTACTCGTTTCCTCAGTCACTTCTGGCGCAGTTTGTGGCGCTCGGTCAATACAAAGTTGGACTTCAGCATTGCATATCACCCTCAGACAGATGGACAGACAGAGGTTGTTAATCGCTCATTGGGTGATTTACTACGTTGTTTGGTTTGTGATCACATCAAATCTTGGGATCAGAAGTTGTGTCAGGCAGAATTTGCTCATAATCATGCTGTCAACCGGAGTACAGGTTTTAGTCCATTTCAGGTAGTGTATGGTCTAGTTCCTCGTGGTCCCCTTGACTTGGCCCCAGTTTCTGCTTCTGTTAAAATGCATAGTAAGGCTGAGGACTTCGTTCAACAGTTACAGCAGATTCACTCGCAGGCTCATGATCAGTTGCAGGCTGTTGTTAATAAATATAAGCATGATGCAGATCTTAAGCGTCGACATGTTGAATTTGAGGTGGGTGACTTTGTTTGGGCGGTGTTGACAAAAGATCATATCCCTGCTCATGAATACAACAAGCTTACTGCCAAGAAGATTGGTCCTTGGAGGTCATTGAGAAGATTAATCCAAATGCTTATCGTTTAAAGCTGCCAGTCATATTCGCACATCCGACGCGTTTAATGTCAAGCATCTGGTGCCATTTCGTGGTGATAATTCTGATGATGATGAGACTTCTTCCCTGTCAAATTCGAGGGCGAATTTTTCTCACCCTGGGGAGAATGATGAAGTGCATAAGGAGTTAGAATTTATGATGAAGTGGGATCGCAAGGCAAAATAATGATTTCATGATAACTTTGAGTTTGTCCATTTTTTGACGAATTAATAGTCTAATTTGAGTGGAAACGGGCCAAGGATCACAACTTATGGCCTTTGGCCATGATGTACGTCGGATTTCGGACAGATTCCATTGTTTTAGCTCTCGATCACGCGTTTTTGCCGTTTATGGTAATTTTTATTTTGGTAATATCTCATTGAATAAAATTCGGATTTTGATTCCGTTTGTTGGAGGAAGATCCTGAATATTAGGAGTTTCCATTTAAGTTAGAATCTCGAATTTTTCCATTTATGGAAAAATATCGTTTTTTTTTTATTATTTATTTTCCTAAATTTGTTAAGGTTTTACTATTTAAACCATTGTAAGCCCTTCGAGGAAGGCATTATTGAATTGAATAAAAACTTTCGTGAGTTTATCTCATATTTGTGAGGTTTTTCATATTTCCTATAATCTTCTGCTACGTCAGACTCGAAAGAACGGATCCAAGATCCCCATGGCTTGTGGTATGGACACTTATTCTACCGTATTTCCTTAACAGTCTGATCTAAATATTGTTTCTTCCCTGGAGATGATTCTCCATATTTTAGATAAATCTTCATAGTTTGAGTACGTCTTCTAAGAGTGATGCCAGGTATAACGTGTAGAACTTCATAGATAATGGAGCAACGATTAAAACTTCTAGCACATAATTTCGACATTTATTTCGCTAACTATTCCTAGACTCCTTACTAGACTTAAGACGTGACGTGCGCCGATAATAAGTGCCAACTTGGCACTGGACCCATCACCAAGGCAACTATAACTATACATCGATTGTATGGCCTCCTTTGACCCATTTAAAGTTTTTTTTTTTGAAAATTTTGACAGGGTCTCCTTTAAAAATGGAACTATTCTCAATCCTGTAACCATAAAAATTTCCCAAACACCAATATACCCACAACATAATATCAATCACACATCCAACCAAAAACATCTATATCACGATGCATCATAACTGCTTCTCAAAAAAGATAATAGTGATGCAGTTAAGTTTACAATATTCTATCGTGACCATTGGTACATTTTAAATACAAAAATCCCCTAATGCGATGCAAATGATCTGGTTGATGGTTAAACTGTTATAAGCGACAGAACCTACAATTGGTGGTGGTAGTGGCTGCAAAACTATCAATATAACCTTCACCACTTCTCAGTCAACTGTCTCCTATAAGATAGATATTAAGAAACTATATGAGATAATAATCCCAGTGAGTGGAGTGTTACAAAAATGGCTATTCTGTCCTTTATATATGTATCTACATTTATATGAAAATGAGACTGATATATCACTTATCTCGATGTACTCATAAATCTTGAAATCTATAGCAGAACACCATATAAATTCATAATGCTGGTGCTAAATTATAAATTATACTGAAGCTGATATCTAAAAATGATAATAATTGAAGCATCAAGATGAGTAAGTACACTAGTCGAATTCATTAAGTTGAAATCATAATCTGAAATCAATAAGCTGAAACCATAATCTGAAATCAGTAAGCTGAAATGTAAGCTGGAAAGTGTAAGCTGCAAGCTAATAATCCACTATATACTGGATAATCACATCATAATATAAATATACCCCGTGATATCATGTGCTGATGATCTGAAAGCTATAAATTTAGATGCACATGACTGTCTGGAGAACACTTCTGTACACGGCCGTAGCCCTTCAGTACATAATAGGTATCCTTACATACGGCCGTAGCCCCTCAATGGATAAGAGTCACCTTTATACACGGTTGTAGCCCCTCAGTGCATGAAGTTGAAATAACATAATCATCCTTATACACGGCTGTAGCCCTCTAGTGCATAATAGGTACCCTTACACACGGTCGTAGCCCCTCAGTGGATAAGAGTCACATTTATGCACGGATATAGCCCCTCAATGTATAGAGTCAAATACACGGCTCTAGTACACGCCCGTAGCCCCTCAGTGCAATAGAGTAAGATGATTACATCGGGTATTTTGATGGTCTCAAGATAATCATGCTCATTTACTAATTTCTCGAAAATGAGACATTTCATGTAACTAATATGCTTCTCTAAAAATTGGGAATCATTTCAACATTAATATTAAATAAACATGATTATAAGCTTATAAATTTAAAAGAAATCTTCTTTTTGGAAAAATATGTTCTCCACTCACAGATATAGGTAAGACTAACGGGGCTGGTATGCTGTTCCCACGTCCAAGTCCCCTCCTGAAATGATTGCACACAAACCACTTCAACTCCATCCATATAAAGTTACAAGGGATTTCTCAATAACAACGCATACTTAGCATGGAACTGAAATATATAAATCCCTAAATAAGCAATAAGTTGAGACTTAATATTTCCATCTCATTAGGCCAACTTAAACATAAATTTACTACATTACGAATCACTCAATTTCCCAACTTGCTAATTCTAACTTTTCTCGGCTGCCCGATGAGATTAAATAAATTTTCAAGTCAATAAACATCCACATCCACATCCTCATTTCAAATTTCTATTAACTAAATACCTATATCTCATCAAAAACCCATTTTATTAAAATCTTCATATTCATCCAAAATAAGAACTCAAGCACAACATAAATTATTTTCAACCAATCTAACTTAGTACAATGCAACAATCGCAACGAAATATAGCAAGAATGTCAATTTTTCCCTAATTTTCGGATTAAACCCCATAAATCAAACCCTAATCTCCAATTATCATTCATTCCAATCCACTAGAATAAATAGCTCAAAATGCTGAAATAAACAACTTCCTTATCACATTTTCCAAGCATAAGCTATAAATTAAAAACCTTAAATTTTTACCACAAACTCAACCACAATATACTTTAAATTTACCTCAAAATAGAAGAAGATATTGAGAACCCAACTTTGATCTCGGTGGTAGCTTTCTTCCCTTTTCTTTCATTCTTTTTCTTTCCTTCTTTTCCTTTCTTTTTCCCCATTTTTTCCTTCTCTTCTCGGTCTCTGCCTCTCTCTGCGTGAATGAGTGAAGAAAAGGATGGGAAATGTGTTTTAATTGTCAATTTAGTGGATATTTACACAATAGGTCCCTCATCTTCCCAACCAAATAATATTTAAACCTCTTATTTCCCAAACTAAATAAATAATTCCCCAACTTCAAATTTAATCAAATTTAAGCCCTCAATTAATATCCATTGTAAAATAAACCCCAAGAAAATAATGTACTTCATTTAAGTCCCACTTTGACTATGACTTTGACAATTCCACCTTTGACATTGAAATTTGTAGGAAAATGGGGTGTAACAATCTTACCTCCTTAAAAGAATTTCCTCATCGAAATTCAATGGACTTCTGGCTAATCAATGAATAAATGAGGATATTGAGCACGCATCTGGTCCTCATTTTCCCAAGTAGCCTCTTCTACCGTCTGATTCCTACAAAGTACCTTAACAAGTGAAATTGTTTGGTTTTCCTGGATTTGCGCCTTGCTATCTAAAATCCTCACTGGCTTTTCTATATAGGTCAAATTCTCTTTCAACTAAATTGGTTGAGACTCTAGAACATGAGAAGGATCTGCGATGTACTTGCGGAGCATGGAAACGTGAAAAACATCATGGATCCTGGATAATTCGTTTGGCAAATCTAAACGATATGCAACTGGGCCAATCCACTAAGTAATCTGATAAGGTCCAATATATCGTGGACTCAACTTTCCTCGTTTGCCAAATCTCAATACTCATCTCCTAGGTGACAATTTTAAAAATACTTTATTTCCAACTGCAAATTCAAGATCTTTTTTGCGCATATCTGTATAACTTTTCTGTCTGTCTTGTACTATTTTCAAATTTTCTCTAATCATTTTCACATTTTCTGAAGCCATTTGAACCAATTCAGGGCCTACTAACTTTCTTTCACCAACTTCATCCCAACATACTGGTGTTCTGCACTTTCTACCATATAAAGCTTCAAAAGGAGCCATTCATATACTGGAGTTGTAACTATTATTATAAGCGAACTCCATCGAAGATAAATTAGTATCCCAGCTACCTTTCAACTCCAAAATACAAGCCTTCAACATATCCTCAAGAGTTTGTATGGTCTTCTCTGACTGGCCATTTGTTTGAGGATGAAAGGCTGTACTGAAATGTAGCTTAGTACCCATAGCTTCCTATCAACTAGGTCAAAATTTGGATGTAAACTGAAGATCTCTATCAGATACAATAGACACTGGAGCACCATTTAAACTAACTATCTCATCCACATACAACTTTGCCAACTTATTCAAAGAATAAGTGATTTTGATTGGTAAAAATCTGGCGATCTTGGTCAAACGATCTACAATCACCCAAACACCGTCAGACCGTTCTGAGTACGAGAAAGACCAAACAAGAAGTCCATGGTAATGTGTTCTCACTTCCATTCTAGAATAGGTAAAGGTTGTAGAGGTCGAGTTGTTTTCTGACGATCTGGTTTTACCTACTAACAGACCATACATTTTGATACAAATTCTGCTATATCTCTCTTCATGCCATTCCACCAATAATGCTCTTTCAATGTATGATACATTTTAGTACTGCCTAGGTGCATAGCATAAGCAGAATAATGTGCCTCTTTTAAGATCTCTTTCTTCAATTCTACAACATCAGGAACACACAACCTATTTCCCATAACTAACAAACTATCATTTCTAATTGCATAGTCTATTCTTAACCCCGTACTAACTTCGGCTTTCAATATTCTCAGTGCCAGATCTTGAGATTGGGCTAATCCAATCCTATCCACCAAAGTAGGCCTCACCTGAAAATGAGCTAACACCACCCTTGAAGTAGTAGCTGACAATTGAGCATGCAACTTCCTGAACTCACACAACAAAGCTGTATATACTGTATTGGATTGAGAGGAAGAACTAGTCTTTCTGCTGAGAGCATCAGCCACCACATTAGCTTTCTCCGGATGGTAGTCAATTGTACAATTATAATCCTTTATCAACTCCAACCATCTTCTTTGTCTCAGGTTCAATTCTTTTTGATCAAAGATATACTTCAAACTTTTTTGATCGGTAAATATTTGACATTTTCACCATACAAATAATGTCTCCAAATTTTCAATGCCAACACCACTGCAGCTAACTCTACGTCATGTGTTGGGTATTTTACCTCATCCTTCTTCAATTGTCTTGAAGCATAAGCTATAATCTTTCCATTTTGCATCAAAACACAACCCAAACCTTGGCGTGAAGCATCACTATACACTGTGAACTCTTCACCGGGTGAAGGAGGAGTAAGTACAGGAGCAGAAGCCATTATATTCTTCAATTCTTGATAACATTTCTCGCACAGCTCAGTCCACACGAATTTAGAGTCCTTCCGAGTCAAACTGGTCAAGGGAAGGGCAATTTTAGAGAATCCTTCTATAAATCGACGGTAATAACCTGCCAGTCCAAGGAAACTCTGTATCTCTGTCACGTTAGTAGGCCATTCCCATTTCATCAGCTCCTCAATTTTTACAGGATCTATATATATATAGCTTCTGCGGAGATAACATGACCTAAAAATACCACTCCATCAAGCCAAAATTCACATTTGCTAAACTTAGCATACAACTGCTTATTTCGCAAAGTCTATAATATAATCCCCAAGTACTCAGCATGCTCATCACAACTACAAGATTAAACAAATATATCATCAATGAAGGTAATAACAAATTTATCCAGATATGGGTGAAGCACTCTATTCATCAGGTCCATAAACACAGCAGGGGCATTAGTTAATCCAAACAGCATCATCGAAAATTCATAATGGCCATATCAAGACCTGAAAGCAGTCTTTGGTACATCAACATCTCTAATTCTGAGTTGATGATACCCTGAACGTAAATCAATCTTTGAAAATACCGAGGCACCTCGAAGTTGATCAAACAAATCATCAATGTGGGGTAGAGGGTACTTATTGCGAGTAGTAACCTTATTCAATTGTCTATAGTAAATACATAATCTTATTGTGCCATTTTTCTTCTTCACAAATAACACAGGTGCTCCCCATGGGGATACACTGGGTCTAATGAAACCCTTATCAACCAAATCTCGTAATTGTACCTTTAATTCCTTCAACTCTTTTGGAGCCATTCGATAAGGTGCCCGTGAAATAGGTGTTGTTCAGGGGATCAAATCAATAGAGAATTCGATCTCCCTGTCTGGGGATAATCCCGGAAGGTCTTCTGGAAAGACATCAGGAAAATCTCGTACAACTGATATATCGTCAATTTCCAATTTAGTGATTTGAATATCAATCACATGAGCCAAAAATGCATGACAGCCCTTTTTGAGCATTTTTCGGGCATCAAGGACAGATATCATACAAGATGGTAAAATTTTGCGCTCTTCAGTGAAAACAATTTCAAGCTCTCTTAGACCTCTAAATACCACTTCCTTGTAAAAACAATCAACTGAAGCACGATGTTTAGATAGAAAGTCCATCCACAAAATAACATCAAAATCATGAATATCGAGTGGAATTAGATCTGCTTTCAACTTATGGTTGTTCACTCTAATCCCATAATCTTTGCATACACGACTAGCTAAAAGTGAATCCCCTACGGGAGTCGCTATTACCAATTCACTATCTAAAGGCTCAGACTTCTGATCAGCATAGCTAGCAAGTGCATGAGAAATAAAGGAATATGTAGCACCCGAATCAATTAAAGAATGAGCATTTCTACCAAAAATAAATAACGTACCCATGACCACATCTGGTGACTCATTGGAATCGTGCTGAGTCACAATAAAAACTCTTCCCTGAGCCCTGGGACATCCTGCCTGACCTTTCTGTCTACTACCACTGCTGCCCGTAACATCAGACTGAGTAGCCTAGTAGTACCTGCTTTACCCATCAACGTGTCCCTATTTTGATTCTGTCTAGAAATCCCAACACCAGACTGTAAAGATATCCCCTGTGATGTACCACCTTGCTGAAAGCAAACTGGACACTCTCTCCTTAAATGTCCTTCCTGTCTACACACAAAGCATCCACTAGTATCCTTAAGGCACTCACCAAGTTGGGTCTCCCGCAATTTTGACAAGGTGAATACCGAGTACTACTAAGGACGTTAATAGGTCTCGAGACCATGGACATCTGAATAGAAGACCGACGGTCCACTGGCTGGCGGATGGAACTCTGATTACGACCGAATCCTTGACTAGATCTAGAACTCTGAGATTTCGATTTGAAACCCCTAGTATGAGTAACACTAGGCCAAAATCTTCCTCTATTTTTTTAATGCTGCCCACCAGAGGTTCCTGTCTGACTTTGATTTCCCCCAATAGCCAACTGAATCCCCTGACTCTGTCCTGCTTGTAATGCTGCCTCGACTCTCAGGGCCACCTCTCCTAGTGGATTAACTCTGGCATGTCCCTGTCCCGTCACCATTAACCTAATATTAGGCCTCAAGTTCTCTTCAAATCATCTGCATTTGTCATTCTCTTCATTTACTAAAACCAGTGCATACCTCGAGAGCATCACAAACTTGGTATGATATTCAGAAATAGTCATTGAACCTTAAGTCAGCCTCAAGAACTCATTTTGCTTGGCATTCTTATATGAAAAAGGATAGTAGGTCTCAAAGAAAGCATCTCTAAAAATAGCCCACGTGATGTCATTGGCATCACGATACCTGCTTCTAAAAGCAAACCACCAATCAGCTGCTACACCTTTAGCAAGAAAGTAGAAAGGTGTAGTTTCTTTTCTTTAGGACAGCCCATAACATCAAAAATACTTTCTAAAGTCCTCATCCATTCCTCAACATCAGTAGGTTTAGCAATACCCACAAAATGTTTAGCATCGAGCTTAATTGCCCTTTCGATGCTAGTATCTCTATCTGGGTTGGGAATAATAGAGGCAATGGCTATAGCGAGTCTGTCGAATATGGGATCATTTCCAAAAACATTACCATTTGCCGGTAGTCCCTGTGTCTGATGAACAGAAGCCTCACCAATATCTTTTTCTATAGGGGCATTTGGATTTTCAGGTAATGGGATTCGACGACTGCCTGGTCTGCCACTACGCATCTTAAACCTAAAATATGCATAACATGTTGAAAAATCAGAATAAATACAGCATATCCCAGAGACTCTTAAACCATGCACTGATACCAACTGTCACGACCCGTCCCAAACTCCTTCCTAGACTCAAGACGTGACGTACGCCAATGATAAGTGCCAGCTTGGTACTGGACCCATCACCAAGGCAACTATAACTATACATCGATTGTATGGCCTCCTTTGACCCATTTAAAGTTTTTTTTTCGAAAATTTTGACAGAGTCTCCTTTAAAAATGGAACTATTCTCAATCCTATAACCATAAAAATTTCCCAAACACCAATATACCCACAACATAATATCAATCACACATCCAACCAAAAACATCTATATCACGATGCATCATAACTGCTTCTCAAAAAAGATAATAGTGATGCAGTTAAGTTTACAATATTCCATCGTGACCATTGGAACATTTTAAATACAAAAATTCCCTAATATGATGCAAATGATCTGGTTGATGATTACATTGTTATAAGCGACGAAACCTACAATTGGTGGTGGTAGTGGCTGCAAAACTATCAATATAACATTCACCACTTCTCAGTCAACTGTCTCCTACAAGATAGATATTAAGAAAATATATGAGATAATAATCACAGTAAGTGGAGTGTTACAAAAATGGCTATTATGTCCTTTATATATGTATATACATTTATATGAAAATGAAACTGATATATCACTTATCTCGATGTACTCATAAATCTTGAAATCTGTAGCATAACAACATATAAATTCATAATGCTGGTGCTAAATCATAAATTATACTGAAGCTGACATCTTAAAATGATAATAACTGAAACATCAAGATGAGAAAGTACACTAGTCGAATTCATTAAGCTAAAATCATAATCTGAAATAAATAAGCTGAAACCATAATCTAAAATGAGTAAGCTGAATTGTAAGCTGGAAAATGTAGGCTGCAAGCTAATAATCTACCATATACTAGATAATCACATCATAATATAAATATACCCCATGTAATCATCTGCTGATGATCTGAAAGCTATAAAGTCAGATGCACATAACTGTCTGGTCAACACTTCTGTAAACGGCCGTAGCCCCTCAGTGCACGAAGTGGGAATAGACATAATCATCTGTATGCACGGCTGTAGTCCCTCAGTGCATAATAGGTACCCTTACACACGGCCGTAGCCCCTCAGTGGATAAGAGTCACCTTTATACACGATTGTAGCCCCTCAGTGCATGAAGTGGAAATAACATAATCATCCTTATACACGGCTGTAGCCCCTCAGTGCATAATAGGTACCCTTACACACGGCCGTAGCCCCTCAGTGGATAAGAGTCACCTTTATGCACGGTTGTAGCCCCTCATTGTATAGGAGTCAAATACACAACTCTAGTACACGACCTTGGCCCCTCAGTGCAGTGGAGTAAGATGATTACATTGGGTATTTTTTGATGATCTCAAGATAATCACGCTCATTTACTAATTTCTCGAAAATAAGATATTTCATGTAACTAATATGATTCTCTAAAAATTGGGAATCATTTCAACATTAATATTAAATAAACATGATTATAAGCTTAGAAATTTAAAAGAAATCTTCTTTTTGGAAAAATATGTTCTCCACTCACAAATATAGGCTGGACTAACGGGGCTGGTATGCTGTTCCGACGTCCAAGTCCCCTCCTGAAATGATTACACACAAACCACTTCAACTCCATCCATATAAAGTTACAAGGGATTTCTCAATAACAACGCATACTTAGCATGGAACTGAAATATATAAATCCCTAAATAAGCAATAAGTTGAGACTTAATATTTCCATCTCATTAGGCCAACTTAAACATAAATTCACTACATTACGAATCATTCAATTTCCCAAATTGCTAATTCTAACTTTTCCCGGCTGCCCTGGTGAGATTCAACAAGATTTTCATGTCAAAAAACATCCACATTCCTCATTTCAAATTTCTATTAACAAAATACCTATAACTCATCAAAAACCCATTTTCTCAAAATCTTTATATTCATCCAAACTAAGAGCTCAAGCACAAGATAAAGTATTTTCAACCAATCTAACTTAGTACCATGCAATAATCACAATGAAAAATAGCAAGAACGTCAATTTTCCCCTAATTTTCGGATTAAACCCCATAAATCAAACTCTAATCTCCAATTATCATTCATTCCAACCGACTAGAATAAATAGCTCAAAATGCCCAAATAAACAACTTCCTTATGACATTTTCCAAGCATAAGCTATAAACTAAAAACCTAAATTTTTACCACAAACTCAACCACAATATACTTTAAATTTACCTCAAAATAGAAGAAGAAATTGAGAACCCAACTTTGATCTCGGTGGTCACTTTCTTCCCTTTTCTTTCTTTCCTTTTCTTTCCTTCTTTTCCTTTCTTTTCCCCAGTTTTTCCTTCTCTTCTCGGTCTCTGCCTCTCTTTGCGTGAATGAGTGAAGAAAAGGATGGGAAATGTGTTTTAATTGTCAATTTAGTGGATATTTGCACAATAGGTCCCTCATCTTCCAGACTAAATAATATTTAAGTCCCTTATTTCCAAACTAAATAAATAATTCCCCAACTTCAAATTTAATCCAATTTAAGCCCTCAATTAATATCCACTGCAAAATAAACCCCAAGAAAATAATTTACTTCATTTAAGTCCCACTTTGATTATGACTTTGACAATTACACTTTTGACTTTTAAATTTGTAGGAAAATGGGGTGTAACAATCCCATTTCACTAGGAGGGATCCTACCATTTTTCTTATCCTCATGTGTAACCTTCATTCAAAGCAATGGTTTGTGCCGTAGATGGCTTTGCAAATACCAATTATCGTATACCATATCACTACAAGGAAGCCCATGAGAAGTATTGTGGACGAGAATTTATTATAGTGCGGGCTTGCCTAGTTTTGAAAATAGTGAACATTGTTTCACTGAAATTACATACAGCAAGTGCTTGGATTGCATTCAATTAATAAAGTAGACTATGAGTCCGAGTTTTCGATCTCACGAGAAATGTTTACTTAATTACAAAATAGTTAATTTAGTTCTAACGATGAAATACACCATCAAATTTTGGTTTTCAAAGTATTAAAATATTGAAAACTCTACAAAAAAATGACATACATAAAATTAGGGAAATTTTTGAGGATAAATTAGTTAGGATTCATGATTTCATTTAATGTCTTCTAATTAATTTCTCCTCAAGCAAACTAACAAAATACTTAATTACGATGTTAGATCCCATTTTCATATCTTAGCAAATTACCTCTCAAGCAAAATTAGTGCTAATGAAATTTTCTTCTGATTCCACTATAATATCCTTTGGCCACTGCTTTGAATTTACCTCTACATTGGTTGGAACCGTAAGTGTTATGCCCTAAATCCAATCAATTTTGGACATAAACACTTTTAATATATATATATATATATATATATATATATATATATATATATATATATATATATATATATATATATATATATAAGTGATGCATTATTGGCAAGATCTATTATTTAATTGAATTAATTTTCTAATAAATTAAATAATAGAATCCGTAGATTCAAATCTTTGTAAGTTTTAATCGCATGAAGTTGTGATTGTGATATACAAATTACATATGGCTCAATCTTAAATTGTCAATGTTTGTATGTAAGAACGACATTTCATTTCATACCTTGGGATCGATTGGAGAATGTCGAACAATGAGGGCCATGTGCCAAGGATTCTTCATCTCATTACATGTTTAAGACATTAACTTTCACATTGTCCGTAAACTCCTAATATTTATAAAAATATTGCATTTTTTGTAATCTCCAAAAAATGGGATTTTCTCAAAAGTGAAGTTTCAAAAAAAAAATTATAATAAATAATTGTTTTTTAAAATTTTGAAAGGTTTGAAATATTGTATTTCATCTCGTTTATTTGAAAAATGCGCAATCGAAAGGCTTCCAGATGAGGACGGAAGTCACAACGGACCGCTTAAATCCTAAACTCTTCTTAGACAGTTTAGGTCTTTTTGACAAAGTCTTTCAATTTTGTAATTATGCAAATCAACAAAAATCTAACGATAAGTCGAACATAAAATCTCTTAAAATGTGAATTTTTAGACTGGTAATTTTTTTTTTTTAAAACATCACCAAAAGCTAAAGATAAACACATAAAAATTTATCACATGTGAAACTTAAACTATGAGCATTAAACCATAACAATTTAAATTCTATTGTACCACGTAGCTTGAATCCTAGACTTTGAGATTTGTTGAGAATTTGATTTGTCAATAACTTGACTTGTTGACATTTGAATTTCGGAGCTTGGATTTGCACTTTGAAACATAGGTTTGATCTTGATTTAATTCGAAGAAGGTTTTGATCTTCTTGGGTTTGTTTGATTTGAAGAAGATTATGATCTTCTTTGTGTTCGCCGGACTTGGGGTTGAGACGATTTCTTCTCTTCCTTCAGTTTTGGAATTTCTTCAGCATTTCATAATTTTCTTCTTCACTCCCCGATGAAATTCTCGGCCAATTTTGGTAGCCACTCAATTAATTCGATTAAATTGATTATTATTAAATAATTGTGGATTTTCAAATGGGCCTTTAAAATTTTATGGGCCTTAGTAGACTTTAGTTTAGTAAAACTTAACATGGTTATTTAGATCGACTAAACCCATTATTTGTTATTTTATTTATTTATGTCTAGAAATGCCCCCTCAAGATTGATTTATTTATTATGAAATAAATCTTGATTTTGTATTTTTTTTAAAACGTAACTGTTATTCGAAAATTTATTTATTTCAATTCATAATTTACTTGATTTATCTATTTCTTATTCTAACAGACTTTTTATGTTTTAAGGTAAGTTGGGTTTAAGTGAAGCCCGTTATTTACTTATAAATGAACAAATTATGAGGTTTAGAGATTAACAGGTTAAATTTGTAAACAAAGGTAGGAATTTTTTTTTTCTCGGCAGAAACCAATTAATTGGTTTCTTGGTTTCTGCCGAAACCAAAACCAATTGGTTTCAATTGATTTCTTGAAACCAATTGATTGGTTATTATTATTATTATTTTAAAGATTTTCTTGGTTTCTGTTCGGCTTCCTTCCTTTTTTTTTTTTTTGCATTATACTTTCTTGGTTTCTTGAATTGGCACGAACCAATATGAGCAGATTGGTTTCTACCCCCTTTTTTTTAATTGCATGAACAATGTACGACACTGTTCACGTGAATAGTGTCGTACATTGTTCACGTGAACATTAGCTTTTTTTTTTACAAGATTGGACCTAACATTTTTTTTGTTTTTATTTTAGGGATTCAACTTTTGGAACAAGTCAAAGATTTTGAGGTCCGAGATTTTCTTGGTGTAGAGTAAAATTTTGTGCTACGATTATTTACAGTTTTGAAAATATTAGTTCATGAACAAATTCAAGACCAAGGGCTGTCGCCTTCCGCCATTTGAGATACTTTGTGTTTGGGACCAAGAACCGGCTCCTTCAACCATCTAGAGTACTTTGTGTTTGGGACCAGGGACCGTCTCCTTCGACCGTCTAGGGCATTTTGTGTTTGGGACCAAGGACAGGCCACTTCGACCGTCCAGAGCACTTTGTCTTTGGGAGGCCATTTACATATTCGAGACGCTTATGATTTAGACAATAATTGAACTTAAAAGATTTATTACCCCTATTTATTTATTTATTTATTTTTTTTTTGCTAACTTTCTTTCTGCCCCTTTTTTTAGGAATGGCCGAGACAAACTTTAAGGATAGAGTGTATTCTGATATACACGAAATCATCGAGTTTAAGAGTCAAGGAAAAAGTTATCTCCATTTCAAAGATATTGACGTGAAATACCATGCCCAACCGGCGTATGAGGTGAGCTTAAACTTAGCATCCACAAGCTAACTACATATCCTTCTCCTGAGCTCTTGGAGCCTTTGCGGAGTTGCACGTGCCTATTATTAGTGAATGTCACGAGAATTTAGAAGATGCCATGTCCAGCCGATCTAGCCGTCTTCCCTTTTTGCGCCTTCCGCCTCATCATTCCCAAAGCATGGAGTACATCCCAAAGGCCGTAATTTGTGAGACGATCGATAACAAAGAAATACGATGGGGAAGCGCACTCATCAGTCATGGAGAAATTTCTTTTCTTCCAAAGTTTTGGGAGTGGTCTTCATGGGTTAAAAAATTCTGCTCAAAAGGAATCTCCGCCAGTTAGCTTCTGCAGTCAGTTCCTCCACGAAGGATTATCATGCCCCAAATTCTATCTACAGAGCTCTTTGTGAGGTTTGGTGTCCAGAGACCAACACTTTTGTGACCGCCTGTGGTAAAATTGGCATTTCTCTTTAGGACATCCGTGAGATAAGTGGACTTTCGATCGAAGGTCATCACTAGAGAAAGTAGTCCCAAGCCTTTCAGAGCTAACAGATCAACATTCCAAGTCTTGTATGTATCTCTTTAATGTTTTCGCACCGATTGCGAATGTGATTGAATCTGATTGCGTCAGTCACGAAGAATGGATCAATTTTTGGTTTCGCGAGTATGGTTGTGCCCAAAATCTTTGACAACACAAAAATTATAAGACTACTATGAGTCTTAATCCATTCAAAAGGCATCATCAAAGAGCTTCAGAGGAAATGCGGAGACCAGTGGTCATAGACAACCCGAGAGATATTTTCCGTAGGGACCAGAGTTATTGGAGTGACTTGCCAATATCTTTATCTATAGAAGAAGAAGATGAATTAGAAATAACAGCTTATCTCTCCCTGTGGCTTTGTCATTTCGTTCTTCCATCCAGCATTTATAGAGGACTTATGCGAACATCGAATCATCAGTCAAACCCAGACCTTGGCTCGATTTACATTCATTTCCTGGACATTTTCTTTATGCTTGGGCTGCTAGTTATTTTGTCTGAAATATTTATGTTCATGTGGACATGAGTTGTACTCATCCTATAATTCGAACATATGTCGACACCTTAAATGCTTTCCAGTCTTAGGAGAAAAATGTTGTTGATTGTCGGGACCTTATTCGTAGAAGGATGGATGCCAATGACTTTTGTTGTAATCTATTTCCCTCATCGTCTCATCCCCATGTACGAGTGGACGACCAACAAAGGTCTATAGATACTTCAGAATTCATGATGAGTATTCGATCTGGATTCGTCTCTTACCGTTGAGGAAACTCTCATTTCGTTCTTGAGGCATATAATCCTCATAGGTTTGCGAGACAACTTGGCTTTAGACAAAAACTTCATGGTTCACCAAGAAACTTGGATATGTATCTCATCTGGTTGTCTTTGACTCAAACGATGAGTAGATCTATATTTCATATTCCAGAGTATGTTACTCATCAAAATGTTGATGTAGAGTACCAAATTTGGTGGAATAATCGAGTGTTACCGATCCTTACCAAGGTTCAAGTGCAGGTTTTATCTTTTAGTGAGAGCAGCGACTTTGTTCTTAATCCAGGGTGTGAATAGGGTTATAACCAAAGGGCTAAGTCCTCCACATATCATTCCCAAAGAGATTTCTTGAAATAGGGAATTGGACCTTCGAAATGAAAGAGTCATTAAGAAGATTAAAATTAAAGTTCCCTCAACAAAGTTTGCTCCCACCTCTGAGCCTGCTGATAAGATGTCTGAAGTAGTTTCGATTCCAGACTACAGTAGTCTTGAAGATCGAGAGTCCCACACACCTGAAAAGACTCTAACTCTGGGAGATGAAAGTTCTGAAGATCAGGTACTTTTTTTTCACATGCTACCTGTATTTGGTCTTATGCGACGAACATTGATTTCAGGCTCCTATTTCCCAAACATTAATTTCAGGGTCCTTTTTCCAGAATCCTTCAAAAGGTGACATCGAAATTTCTCACATTAACATCAGTCTTCCGAATACACCATCTGATGGTGAATTTTTAGCTATGTCGCCAAGAACACAGAACGCGGGTAGGCCCATTTATTTTGTTTATCTCTTCTTCTATTTTTTTTTAATATATCCACCCTTTTGTAGGTTTTCCAAGCATTCCTGAAGGATTGGATTTTTATGTGAATCGAAACTCTTTGCAAGATCAAACAGGCGAGAATGATGGTAGGATCGGTGCTCTTCAAAGAATAGATGGTACTCATGATTTTCACGACCCACCTTCCAAATACCCGAGCATGCTTAATGAAGGCATTTTGCCATTCAAAGTTGATGGTTTCCAAGATGAAGATGAAATGAATTCTATGACTGCATGAGCTAACATTTTAGAGATTAATCAAAAAGTTCCAGTTGCTCTACCTTCATCAGCTTTAGTTATCATTCCGCCTTTGGAAATAAATATTAGGGTAGCTCCAATTTGTTCTTCCATAGCTGGTCCCCCACCTGGGACAACTCAAGAGTCTCCTTACTTGAAGGCTGCTTTGCAAGAAGCCATGACTAATTATCTTCGGAAGTGTTTTAAGGACGTCCTAAAGCATGGGTTTTCCAACTTCCGATCTTCGTGGGATGAAAACAATGCAATTCTTCAAAACGTGATTATTAGCTCATTCCGTACAGATCCATCACATTTGATGAAACGTATGGACGTGTTTCTTAAAGAAATTAACATTTATTTATCTGAAAGAAAGAAACACTTGGAGTGTCCAACCACCGAAGAAAAGGCTAAGCGGTTGAAGCTTTTGAATATTCAGCTCGAAGTGGAAGATTCCATGTGTTCTTCATTGGAAGATAAAATTAGTCAGCTGACTTCTGAGCTGGATAGACTCAACGATGAACTTCAAACCCATCGAGAACAGAAGAGCATTCTTAGAACTGTAAAGGCCACATTGGAAGAATTACAGACTAGAGATATCTCTAGCGCAGCATCCATTGACCAGAGAAGGAAGACCCTTGAAGATAGTTTCCTATAAGTGATCAACGACGAGTGACAAAGTCGAGCCTTTATGATTTTCTTTAAAACCACATTGTATGGATTTTGATTTGCCATCGTTCTTTTTCTTTTTCTTTTATTGCTTCCTGTGTATTTTTTTCTATGAACTTTTCTTTTTCCCGCTTCCAGTGTATTTTTTTGTTACTGCAGAAAATAGTAAACAAATTGAATAAATTTATTACTTCTGATTGAACTTGAGTTTATAATTTATTCAAGCTGTCTATGTACCCAAACGAGATCAAGTCAAACATAGTTTGTTACAAGAACACAAATTTTTTTTATTTGGGAGGAGGGCCATTCACATTTTATCCTCTTGCGGGCCAGGAGTATTACAGTGAAAAGTTTATAAAATAAAGCACTTCAAACATAAAAACGCTTTAGAAATTTTCCATTGATAGGCCCGATTTGCAGTCCATCTTTTTCAACGATTTTGTATGCTTCGTTTGTGAATACATGAGTAACAACAAATGGACCATCCCATTTAGGTTGGAACATGCCCCTTATTTTTCTTGTGATAATGATTGGTCGGCATACGGAAAGTACCAAATCTCCAAATTGAAATGATATTGGTCGTACCTTCATGTTGAAGGACCTTGCCATCCGAGCTTGATAACATTCCAGGTGTATTTGTACCTCTAATCTCTTCTCATCTAAAGCTTCTAGCTCCTCCAATTGAAGATGGGCATTTTCCTCTGTCGTCAAACCTTCCTAGATGGCAATTTGAAGTGACGAAATTTGACACTCCAATGGAAGTACAGCTTCCACTCCATACACCAATGCATAAGGAGTGGCTTGTGTTGGAGTCCGATAAGTAGTTCGATGAGCCCACAAGACTTCACCAATTCTTTCATACCAATCTCTTTTTTATTTGGAGACAACATTTTTTAGTAAACTGCATAGAGTTTTGTTGAATGCCTCTACTAAACCATTAGCTGCTGCATTGTACATGGATGAGTTGTATCGTTTAAATCCAAATTTTGCACATAAATTGTTTATGTGGCTATTGTAGAAAGGCTTTCCATTGTCAGTGATGATGTATCGTTGGACCCCATATCGATAAATGATCCTGATACGGATAAAATCTGAAACATTTTCCTTCTTTACTTCTCTCATTGGTATGGCTTCAGCCTATTTAGAGAGATAGTCCCGACGGATATATTGTAACGACTTAGGACCCACTTGACGGGCTGTCCCGACCGTTAAATCGATGATGTACTGTCCTCACTGTACCAACAAGGGTCTTTTTAGCATGTTTTATCCTCACTTGCACGCTTCCCAAGAAAACTTCCAAGTCACCCATCATAGAATTGCTCCAAGCCAGCACGCTTAACTACAGAGTCTCCAATGATGGACTTTAGGAAAAGAAGGTGTACCTTGTTGGTATGAGTAGTACCTATCAAATCTTTTAAGCTTTCCTGGTCTGGGTATTGCAATCACCCCCCGTTAGACTCGCGACGTCCTTGTCGTGCTTGATCCATCTGAGGATCCGTTGCCAGGCCTTAAGATTCTAGATGTGGCTCCTACGGGTTCAAGAGGTGGCGCCCACCCTATAGCGTAGCACTTTGTCTCGCATAGGACTTAGTTCTCGATTTTTGGTGGCAACCGGACTTTGATACCATTTGTAACAACCCGGGTCCAACTTGGCGGGCTGTCCCTGTCGTTAGATCAACGATGTACTGTCCTCACTATACCAACATGGGTCTTTTCAGCATGTTTTATCCTCACTTGCACGCTCCCCAAGAAAATTCCTAGGGGTTCACCCATTATAGAATTGCTCCAAGCTAAGCACGCTTAACTGTAGAGTTTCTAACGATGGACTTCCGAAAAAGAAGGTACACCTTGTTGGTATGAGTAGTACTTATCAAATCTTTTAAACTTTCCTGGTCTGGGTATTACATATATGAATGTCCAGCTGAAGACTTTGGAGTTTGGGTCCAATTACATCAAGACCCCTGCATCGAATGGCCATGAAGTTATTGTCGGATGTAATGGTTCCGGAGGTTGATGGATGAAATTTGAGTGAACTTGGAAAGCTTCACATTTCTTTGCATAATCCATGGAGTTTTATACCATGGTCGGCCAGTAGTACCCCATCCTTTTTATTCGAAAATGGAGCTTGGGTCTGGACTGATGAGTACCACAGATTCCAGAGTGGGCTTCTTCCACGACACATGTTGCTTTATCATTACTTAAGCATTGAAGAAAAACTCCATCAAATGATCGTCGATAAAGTGTTTCCTTATAAAAGATAAAGCGGGATGCACGTCTCTTAATTTTAATTTTTCACCGTAGATTGTCTAGTAGCTTTTGATGTTGAAAGAAATCGATTATCGGTTGTCTTCAATCCCCTTTTTCCTCATCTTTGATTACTTCAACGTTATTGTTTTCTTCCATATCACTGGGTAGTAATGATGGAGAGATATTGAAATGGACTGAGAGAAATCTTCGTCTGTCCTGGCTAAAACGGCGGCCAAATTAGCTAAGGCATCAACTTCCTTGTTTTCATTCCTAGGTATGAATTTGATTTTTAATGAATCAAATCGTTTCATAAGCGTCGATGCATATTGATGATACAGCTTCAAGTCTGAATTATGGACTTCATACTCGGCTAGAAGTTGGTTGATTATCAATTTAGAATCTCCAAAGACTTCCAGCTGTTGGATGTCCCTATCTAACGCTGTCTCCTAGCCAATGATAAGAGCTTAATATTCCACCACGTTTTTTGAACATTTCTCCATTAAGGAAAAAGAGTACAGCATAACAAGATCATGGGGAGTAACAAAGATGACTCACGCTCCAGCACCATAACTTTAGGCTGCCTCATTGAAGTACAGCCTCTATGATGGTATGATTTCAGTAAATAGAACTTCTTCATCCGGAAGGTCTTCCTGTAGTTCCCATTCCACTAGGACTGGATGGTCGTCAAGAAAATTTGCCAAAGCTTGTCCTTTGATGGCTTTTTGTGGAATTAATTTGATACCGAATTCAGAACAATAACAGCGACCATTTTCCAATTATTTCGAAAAGAATCGGTCTGGACATTATGTACTTTAACAGATCAATCTTTGAAACAAGACCGATCGTGCGTGATAGCATATAATGTCTTAATTTTTTAGCCGTGAAAATTAACACAAGGCATATTTTTTCAATGGGCGAATACTTCATTTCAGCACCTACCAGTGTTCGACTCAAGTAGTAGAGCACATTCTCCTTTCCTTCTTTGTTGGTTTAGACAAGAAGTGCTCCTAGAGAATATTTTTGTGCTGCCACATAAAGAGTTAGTGGCTTCCCTGGGATCGGAGCTATGAGTATTGGTGGATGAGACAAATATTGCTTGATGCTTTGAAAAACTTTTCAACAGGCAACATTCCATTCGAACGATACATTTTTCTTTACCACTTTGTTGAATGGATGGCAATGTCCGGCAAGGTTAGAGATAAATCTTCGAATGTATGTAAGTTTTCCTTGAAAACTCTTCAACTGATGCACATTTCTTGGTTCTGGATGCTGATTATGGCGTCAATTTTTGATTGATCTATTTCGATGCTCCTATGTCGAAAAATGAAGCCAAGAAATTTTTCAGATATGACACCAAATGCACACTTCAACGAATTCATCTTTAATTGATGACTTCGAAGTCTTTCGAAAACATCCCATAAATCTTGTAGCTGATTGTCACGTTTCTTTGTTTTTACGACAAGATCATCTATACATCATTCTATGTTCTTATGCAACATGTCATCGAAGATCTTCTACATTACCCGTTGGTAGGTTGCCCCCACATTTTTTAATCTAAACGACATAACTTTAAAACAAAATATGCCTTTAGGGTACGAAATGCTGTAAGTTCCTCATCTTTCGGATTCATGCGTATTTGGTTGTATCCAGAAAATCTATCCATGAAAGATAAGACTTCATACCCGATAGTTGCATCCACCATTAACTCTATTATCGGGAGCGAAAAATCATCTTTCGGACATGCTTGACTTAGATCACGAAAGTCAACACAGACTCGTAATTTTCAATTCTTCTTTTTGACAGGAAGAATATTCGCGATCCAGGTTGGATACTTAACTTCACGTATGAACCCAGCTTCAATAAGTTTGTTAACTTCCATTTCAATTTGAGGAATAAATTCTGGCCAAAATCTTCTTTGAGATTGCTTGATCGATCGAACTCCATGTCTTACTGCAAGGTGATGTACTGTAACCCTCGGATCCAACCCGGAATTTCTTTATAAGACCACGAAAATACATCTTTGTATTATTGAAGTAAATGGATGTACTCTGATTCCTCTTTTTGATTGATGAGGGCACTTACAAACACTGGTCTTGGGTCTTCTTCAGTCGTCAAGTTTAATTGCTTCAAGTCATCCACAGTAGCTTGTCCCCCTTCTTCAAACACAGGTGGGGCTGATTCAGGTTCATCTGTTGTAGCAGAGTTTTTAGGCTCAGGTTTTAAGTCGGGAGCTTCTTCAAAAGCTATGTGATTAACGAAGACCTCTTCATCATCCTCATTATTCTTTAGAGAATGGTAAACTTTTTGATGTTTTCGTCTTCTCCTTAATCGTTGAGGCTTTGGACTTGGATCAGAAGTTTTAATTCCAAGTCGAGAAAATACGGATTGCCTTTGAGATGACTCTTGAGGAGCTTGTGTGTTATTATCAATTTGGGCAGAAGAAGAATGATCCTCATTCAACCTTTGGAAAATGGAAGTTTTACCTTTTACATCAACCATTGGGAGGGTTCTCCTTTTAACACTTTTAAATACCGAAACTCTAGCATTCTCATTTTCAATCCGATCGAACACTGAAGGTCTCGGTTGTTTAAATTTTTCTCCTGTAACTTCATATATTTGATTCATGATTGGGTTCAAAGAGACCTTCTTGACTTTAATCTTCCTTGGTGGATTTGGATCATATCCCAAACGATACTTGGGTCATAGTATAAGGGTTCCGTCAAAATTAGAAGGGATACGCCTACCTGAAAGGACAACATCGAGATCACCTAATTTACGAGGTTCTTCTTTCCCAACTCCAGCATTCTCAAACAACTTTTTAACATGAGGATTATAACACCTCTTGAAACTCTGCATTTCTTGTTTGGAAAAGTTAGAAATACTGTGTTTTGATATGTCTGGAATAGACGTCGAAGCTTCCAATGTTGATTTGCGGTCTCCCAGGACTGTCATAAGTTGATGGGACAGAGACAATTTTAGGATACTAGGTATTGGAATAGTTAACTCATTTTTCAATTCCTCAACATCGATTGATTCTATTTGAGGTTTTTTACCTTTAGAGAACCCTTCAGATGAAAGTCTTGATTTTCCTTTGATAATTTGATGAGGTTGAAAAACACCAAATGTGTTATCATCGTCTGCATCTCTTTTAATTTTGAATCTAGCCATGGTCAACCCTGTAGAATTACATTCTTCGTCCTCCACGTAAAATTTGGCATCAGGAAAATGAGATTCTTCTTCAAGGAATGGTTTAGACTCAGCTACCACACATTTGACTTCTCCATCTCGACTGTATTTGAAGCATTGGTGCCAAGTCAAAGGTCTAACTCCAGTTTCATGTAGCCAAACACATCTTATGAGCAGTTCATATGATATTTTAGCATCAATGACATGGAAAAGAACCGAGGAAATTAACTCCTCTATTTGCAACTTCACACGAATCATGCCAATAGCTCGTTGACCTTTCTAGTTGAATCCTTAAATCATGATCTTGCTTCTGGACATATTGCTAACATTAATTCCAATCTTCTCCAATATTTTGACTGGCATGATGTTCGCAGTAGATCCACAGTCGATCATTATGCGATTTATCTTGCATTCTCGAATATAACCACTAACATAGAGTGGTCTAATATGTAAACGAGAGCCCAGTTGTAAATCTTCATCGTCAAATGTAATGGTGGCTATACAGTCTTGTCGGGTTGTGGATCCAATATGTTCTAAGACTTTGCCTTCATATTCTTCCGAGTCTATCAATGCCGCAATTAACGCCAATTGATCATCAAAAGGAAGCCTAAGAGACTCCGCTAAACTTGTATTGGAAGGAATATTATTGAGTCACGAAATAGTTCCTTCTATTTTGAACTCTCTCTTGATACGTTCTTTGCTTCGTTTTTCTCCTCCACATTAACAACATTAGAGGTAAAACATTCATTGTCAAAGAATCCTTGGGAAATTAATAACCCAGGGTTGGTAGACTAGGAGGAACGTGTGAAGCAGCTTCTACTCCTGTTGATTTAGTTGCCACTTTTGACTTGGTTTTAGACCTCCTCTTTTGGTTGTTTCTTATTCTCAGTTTCTCGTCAGAAATACTAGAATCGGAGAAATGTGGAGTCTTTCGATGATGTCCTTTTACAAGGGTCCATCCTCTTTGGCTTTCTTCTAGGGTTATTTTTTCATTAGGTTGAACTTTTATACCCAATGCCCCCAATTTCGGTCCTGCAAGAGGTGTAGAAGGTGGTATCTTACCTGTTTTGTTTGATACTGGGTATCTTCACCGATTTCATCTTCAGACTTCAAATCAGAATTCCAAATATCCAAATAATCCGTCATAATTTCGTAAAAGGTTGGACGGTTGGGTGCATGTGGTCCCATCATCCCTGGACAGACATAATTGATGGTAATTTTTCTGTCTACATCAAACTTCACCGGGATGGTTCCTTCTTTAAGTTATGGTCCGAACTCTTTAACCAAAAATTTACTGGTATCGTATGTATGAGAAAATGTATGTTCCTTCTTTGCAACAGGGATTGGATCAAATGATCCAAACGAAACCATCGAGCAGGCGGCCGTTAGGTTTTCTCCGATTTCGAGTTTGATCTTATTTTCTTTGTCCAAACGAACAATAAGATCTTTCAATACAAAACATTTTTCCACTGGGTGACTGATAATTCTAAGAATTTTACAATATTTAGGATGATCGACCTTACCAACTTCCTTAGGTCTCTTTAGCGATGGAAGTTCGATTATCCTTTCTTCAAGGAGTTGATCCAGAATTCCAGAAACTTCTGAATCTGAGAATGGGTACTCATTCTCTTCAAGTTTTTTCAACATCACATGACCTCTGCTTTGGACTAGTCCCTTGGTAGGTCTGAAATTTGGTTCTGGTTTTGGGTTTGATCTCAACCCTTGAAGGCTATCTTTGTAGGGCTAGTGAAAATTGCCATTACCTCTTTGGACTTATCTGTCTTGAAGTCTTTCTTTATTTCTTTCTTGGGGTCTTTCTTGTTACGTAGGTCACTTGGTAAGTAACTTCCATGCCTTGTAATTTGGAGCTCTAGGTCATGGGCACGTGTCACCAACTCTTCAAAGGAGTGAGACATATTTGCTTGAAGATTGCAGAGTAATCTCCAAGGCATGCCTTGTACGCACATGTCAATTGAACCGACTTCGCTTATTCATTATTTGCAATTGAGCACGAGGTTCCTCCAGTGTTTGATGTACTCTACAACAGGCTCTTTTTTGCTGTACTTCGTTCGAGCAAGTTCCGGAAGGCTGACAATTCGCATGGTGCTGTAGAAACGTGTTAGGAATTCTCTTTCAAGTTGATCCCAACTATCAATTGACCCAGCCTGTAAGTCGGTGTACCATTCGAACGTAGTACCTTTGAGGGAGCGTACAAATTGTTTCACCATGGTGTTATTGTAAGTACCTGCATTGTTACATGTCTCAATAAAATGAGCAACATGTTGCTTTAGGTTGCCCTTCCCATCAAAACATTGGAATTTTGGAGGTTGGTAACCGGTGGCATTTTTATCTCATCGCTTCGGCGACTATATAGCTTGGCATACACCAATGAAGATTGTATTGAACCATCATACAGGGCACGAATGGTGTTTGCAATCATATGTTGAAGTTGGTGGACAGATAGAGAGCTAACAGAAAGTTGAGTAGTATCACGCGAAACGTTTTGAACAACTGTTTGATCATGTATATCTTGTTTCTGTTGGCATTCTTGGACTTCCAGATCCTTACTTTTGGAAGATTCTAGATTTTCTTGATCTTCTTTCGCCAGATTTTGCAGCTCTAGCTTGTGCACAAGTGCAGTAACCTATGCTTCTTTCTCTTTTAGTGACTTTGTTAGTTTTTCAATGTCTAAAGCCTGAGGTCGTCTCTGTGACCATCACTGGCTTAAGTGATTCTTTAGATGAACTATAGTCTCCCCACCTCTACAGAGAAGTGGTATAGGGGATCCAGACAAGGATCTGCCACTAGAGAAGGAGCCTGAACGAGAATTTTTTGCCGAACTCTTGACCTTTTTTGTTGAACGAGAATTTGGCTTTGTGAAAGCAATTTTTATTTTGCCTTTGTTGAAGAAATTCTTTAGTGGTGGTACTAGTTGAGTTTTCCCACTTCTTGTTGGGGCTCTGGTCGGACGGAATAGTTCAACAAGTGTCTTTTCGGGAAGAGTCATGGTTTGCTTCACTTGTCCGTTTGCCATTGTTGACGTAGTGGTTGAAAGTTGAAAATTCTGAGATCAAAAGATGAGAAGACAAGAAGGTCCTACCGGGTGTGTCAAGAAATTGAATGAATTATTTCGCGTATTAAAATACAGAAATCGTTACAAATTTTATTTTGAGAAATACAAATAAATATGAATCTTCTTGTAATTGCAAAATTGCAAAACCCTCTGATTAATGATCTGAATGTTTGAAAATGAGGAGCCACATGGCTTGAATCCTAGGTTCGAGATTTGTTGAGAATTTGATTTGTCAAGAACTTGATTTGTTGACACTTGAATTTCAGAGCTTGGATTTGGACTTCGAGACTTGGACTTGATCTTGATTTAATTCGAAGAAAATTTTAATCTTCTTGGGTTTGTTTGATTTGAAGAAGATTATGATCTTCTTTGTGCTCGCCGGACTTGGGGTTGAGATGATTTCTTCTCTTCCTTCAGTTTTGGAATTCCTTCAGTACTTCGCGATTTTCTTCTTCACTTTTTGTCCCCCCCCCCCGGCAATGGACCTTTGATCCTATTTATAGGAGAAATTCTTGGCCAATTTTGGTAGCCACTCAATTAATTCAATTAAATTGATTATAATTGAATAATTGTGATTTTCAAATAGTGGGATGGGCCCTTAAAATTTTATGGGCCTTAGTAGGCTTTAGTTTAGTAAAACTTAATTGGGTTATTTAAATCGACCCAACCCATTATTAGTTATTTTTTTTTATTTATTTATGTCTACATCAATACTACTATTATTCAAAATTGATTTAAACAAACATCTATCCTGCAAAATAAAAGAAATTTTTTTTGTCACTGTTCACGATATTTTTTTTTTTTGTGAAGTCTGTAGGAAAGTAAAATATTTTCTCTGATACCAAACTGTAATGCCACAATATTTCATACATCTTGATGTGTTACCAAAAACTAATTTCATTACTTAAAATGTGGAATGATAAAATTCCATAATAAACAAAATATTGGAACATCCATAAGTTTAAATTTGAATCATAAAATCATGTCTTTAAAAAAATTATTTAAACATTCTCAACTAATAAATTCAATATTAATGTTATTGAACAAAACAAACTACTAAATTTTCGGGGCATTACATCACGGGTATTGACGTGTTTAGTGCATGGTTTCTCTCTATAGAGTTGAGAAAGATGACCATCAAAATGTGAAGCTTAAATATTTATGAACAAGCAATAAGCAAACATTGATCTCATGATATGCATACCGTCAAATGAGAATTCATCTATGCATTACACAATCCTACTTGGGATCAAAACAGTCAATGCAAAAGGTTGCAATGAAGTTCAGGTTGGGCTATATGAAAAGAAGGATCTCAGGATTCAAAACATCCAAGCCCATAGCTAAGTATCTTATCATGCATTTCTATATATCACACCTTTCAGTCAACACATTCTTCAATACTTCGAGCCCAGAATCAAATATATATATTATTTTTCTCTTTTCTTCAGTTTTTTTCTTTTCTTTTTTGTTCAGTCCACTTTACTTGAACATGTATCAACTCTAGTCATTTTCCTTGTTTCTATTCTTCACAAATAAACATCTAATACCTACTACACACTTGGAAGTAAAAAGGTAGGAAAATACGGAGAGGTATAGATAACATATGTGCACGCAGAAAAAGTCTATATATGTGTATTGGCTCAAAGTGGCTACTAGGGGTTGTAATTATTGAAAAGTAAGGTTGAAGGCTCAATTGTAAATCATAAATTGACAATCATCATTTCCCATGTAATCCACCATCTTATCACAAACCGTGTGGTGTTTTTCTCAAGAGAACTTTCCAATTCACAGATTACGCTTATTGCCATTTTTAGTATGTTGTGGCTCTCAATCCTCACTAATTCTTTCACAAGAAAACTTCAACAAGACATTCATCTAGCTACATTTGTTAACTACCATCTTACCACAAGGCTTGTGTGTACGAAAAGAATTCAGAAAGTGTCTCATAAACAAAATTAACTCTTAGTGACATATTTTGTCATTCAAAAGTATAAACATGCAGCAAATCGGAGACTCAAAGAAAATATTTTCTTTCTCTATTTAAAAAAATCACAACAAAATACCAAGATAATTATGCAAATCATATCTAATTCACAACAAAATCCAAATTGACCCTCCCCCAGCCAAATTTTGCATTGTCCTCAATGCATAAACATGTCAGCCAAATAAGAAGAATGAAATATGTCACTTCAATACTGCAGTGAATCAACATAAGCTTGAAGGATAAGAAGCCAGAAAGTTCTCAATGGAAGGATAATGCAAAGAAAATGACAAAAATGAACTAGAATATGAACAAAAAAAAAAAAAAAAAAAAAAAAAAAAAACGAAAAAGGAACAACTCCCCTTGGGTTGCCTCCCAAGCAATGCCTTTGTTTATTATCGTTAAGTCGACCCAATATTTTCCTTCATCCATTCGTATCCAGGGAAGGTGGTTTCAATCTTCTTCGCGGTGCACTAAGTTTATTGGACATAATCACCGGTGATGTCCCACAATCCTAAAATTCTGCAAAAAATAGAACAAATGTTAGAATACTCTTCAACATTATAACTTACTGGAATTTCATCATTATAACCACTCCCCTAGGTCTTATAGTGGACCGATCAGCTAGTTGTTAAACCACAGAAGTTGGTTTTATCTCACCTAAACCTAATGACAGGTAAACAACATAAGGTACGAGGTTAATACTAGCCCCTAAATCAAGAAGGACTTGTGCAAACTCATGGTTCCCAATGATGTGAGATACAGTAGGACAACCAGGGTCCTAATATTTTGGTTGGATCCTTTGCTCAATCACAGCATTCGCTTCCTCAGTTAAGAAAACGGTTTTCTTGGCATGGTGTTTTCTTTTCACAGTGTACAAGTCTTTAAGGACTTTAACATATGTAGGAACCTATAAAATGACATGCAAGGGTGGGAGATTGATTTTTACTGGATTAAGGTGTTCCAAGATTTCACTATGTTGTCCAGCAGATTTCGGCGTAGGCCTAAGAGCTTGAGGAAAAGGGACTCTCGATGGATTCTATACTACTTCTTCACCCGGCCTACTCCCTTCAGACTTAATCGGCTCCTCTTCATTTTCCCTTGGTTTGGGGATTGGTTCTATGACTTTCCTTGATCGAATGGTTATGGCATTCACTTTCCTAAAGTTGTTTTCTTCTGATCTTGAGGTTTGTGCCATGTGTTGCTCTTTACGATTTGGTTGAGATTGAGCTGAAAATTTCCCACATTCACTACAGCTAAAGTGTTTGTTAATTTAAAAATATAATTTTTTGTCTCCTTATTTTTCGCGACAATTTTGGTAATCATAGTCTCAAAATTTTGATTGATTTTATTTTGTACCTATATAAACGCATGTATGGTGTCTTCTAAGGAGTTCCTAGAGGACGTGGGTTGAAATGAAGGTGTAGTGTAAGCTTTATTCATTTGGGCAGGTTGCTAGTTTTCAGATTTCCTGCTAAAATTGAGATGATTCCGCCACCCTGGATTGTAGGTTTCAGAGAATGTAACATAGGGCTTGTTATACGTGCTTAAGGCATTAAAATGTTCCTCATAAACCCTACATCTCTGCAAAATTAGACTACTCTTGTGTCGAATGATCACTTTCACCACATACAAAACAGGGTACACAAGACTCAACAAATGATACATTCGGTGTAGATTGCCAGTCTTTAGCATGTCTAATTTCCAGTTCTCTAGTAAGGTCTTCTACTCTTGCTCTAAGGCTGTCATCCTCCCTAAGATGATAGATACGTGTGCTATTGGGGTTTTCTATGGGTCATGACCAATTGGTACTATCGGTGGCACTAGGTCGAGTCCAAGTATGAGCTTTTTCCACTAGGTCATCTAGATATTATTTAGCCTCATCCATATGTTTTTGTAGGAAATCCATGTTACACATCATCTCTACGAATTGACACTCCCTAGTTGGAACTAGTTTAGTTTTAACATTGATTGTGGCCATGCAGATGCAAGCCAATTCTAGCCTTTAAATATAAAATGACAAACAAAATATTTCAAATGGATAAATCAGATCAAGTGTGCGCATCATGCACATTAAATAAACACAATACATGCACCTTGAAATGCAAATAGTCTCATTGATGCACACAACGACGACTACAATCATGAAGCCTCCCTTCAGAGTACCACACATTAGCCGTCATTGATGAGGAAATAGCTTTGAAAGCTACAGCATTTAAATCATTAATATACTTTACAAGTTCGCCACATAATATAAATAGTTTGATCTTGAATACAAACAGCGAGGACACGAGGTGTGTGAGTGCAAACTTACTTAACAAGCAAAAATGAGAAGAACGAGTGGCATGGTGAATAAATTGAATTAAAAACTTGAGTATATACTCCTTTCAAATAGCTATTTCCCTCCCATCTCTTATTTCGAGTAGAATTCAATGAGTTTGGTAGTGAAAATCCAGGTTGGGTCATAGGAATTTGTTTATCACTATTTTGAGGTCAACATTCCTAAGAAAAAATTTTGGAAGCAAAATTGTGTACTGCATATTGGTTTGATGCCTTGTGACTTCTATCTGTTAACCATCTAAAAGAGATTAGTTCTGGCTTGTGGCCTTCATGCAAACCCGTATGATTTGGCATTCCAGTTCCGTTGGTGTTGTCAGTATATATATTATCAGTATATATACTTGACGAAATTATTCCTTCAACTTTGATATAACCCAAGTGCAAACTTGTATTTTTCGTGGATGATTTCAATTCTGCTTTTACCTGTGATTGTTTTTGTTGGGAGTTCTATTTGTCGAAAGCATATGCATTGCTTGAGGTCAATATTATAGGCGAGTTTGTTTGATTTAAATTTTCAATGCCTCTATTTTTCAACTTTCATTTCGCTGGAGTTTACCTGAATATTGTTAATGTAGACTAGCTGAAATAATCAAAGAAGATACAAGAGCTTCAACTGGACAGCCAGACGAGATATCTGGGTTTCCAACAGAGATTTTGGAACTGATTATTTCTCAGTTAACCTTTAGAGATAATATCCGTGCTTCTGCTGTTTGTAGACGATGGCGTGCTGTTGCGAATGCTGTCAGAAAGGTCAATAAACCGCCTTGGCTTATGTTTTTCCCAAAATCTGGTGACTTGTATGAATTCTACAACCCTTGTCAGCGCAAAACTTATTGGCTTGAATTACCGGATCTCCACGGCTCTAGGCTTTGTTACGCTAAGGATGGCTGGTTGCTTCTGTATAAGCCCAGAACTCATCACTTGTTCTTTTTCAGTCCTTATACGCAAGAAAAGATCAAATTAACTGGACGAGAATTGGGATCCCAAATTGTTGCTTTTTCGGCCGCTCCGACGACTCCTAGCTGTATTCTCTTTACAGTAGAGCGTGTGAGCTCAACTCTTGTTACCATTAGCACTTGTCATCCTGGAGCAACTGAATCGACAACTGCTGATTACCAAAACCGTCTACCATATGTGTGCAGCATGGTTTTCTGCAATGGTCTTTTTTATTGTTTGAGTATTACAGGTTTGTTGGGGGTTTATAACCCCAATGAAAGTACTTGGGATGTTCATTCTGTTCCTCCACCCAGATGTCCCGAGGGATTTTGCTTCAGAAAATGGTGGAAAGGAAGATTTATGGCCGAGCATAACGGGGATATTTTTGTTATATACATTTGTTCTGCTTTAAACCCAGTGGTATATAAGTTAGACCAAACAAATAAAGAATGGACAGAGATGGAAACTTCAGAAGGCGCGACACTGTTTGTAAGTTTCTTGTCATCCCAAGCAAGGCTGGGTCTCAATGGAATGATGAAAAACAATGTTTATTTCCCTAAAGTTCTATATTATGGAAAACAATGCGTATATTACTCTCTTGAAAGTGCTAGATATCATCCCCGCCAGTGCTATGATTGGGCAGAACAAGATCCTTATGAGAGCATTTGGATTGACGCCCCAGAAGATCAATCAGCCTTTCTTTGAAATAGGCATATATGAACTTTTACTCTGAATTTTCTTACTACAGTTATATGTTGATGGTCAGATTAATTGTTTTGGCAAATGTAGCTGTTTTTTACTGTCTTGGTGTAGATTACTGTTGTCTACTTACTTTTAAAGATAGTTTGAGAACCTGTATACCTGTCTTCTTACTTGGACTCGAAAGAACGGATCCAAGATCCTGATGAAGGCAAAATAATAATTCAATTTAATTTCGGGTTTGTTCGTTTTTGATGAATTGCTAGTCTAATTTGAGTGGAAATGGGCCAATGATCACAACTTAGGGCCTTTGGCCCTGAAGCACGTCAAATTTTGGACAAATTCCATCGTTTAGGCCCTCAATTACGCGTTTTTGCTGTTTATGGTAATTTTTGTTTTGGCAATATCTTAGTCAAATAAACTCGGATTTGATTTCCGTTTGTTGGGGGATGATGCTGATGATTAGGAGAATCAAGATCCGTGATTATCTCAATTTTTTCCATTTTTAGAAAAAATAATATTTTTTATTACTATTTAATTTCTTTCCGAATTTTATTAGGGTTTCACTATTTAATCGTTGTAAGCCTTTAGAGGCAGCTCAGTTTTAAATGAAATAAAGTTTTCTTGAATTTCTTTTGATTGAAATTCTTTTTTGTGAGATTTTTGTCTTTCCTATAAGCTTCCCCTGCATCAGATCCCCATGGCTTGTGGTATGGAGACTTATTCTACCATATTTCCTTCATTCAAAGCAATGGTTTGTACCGTAGATGGCTTTGCAAATACCAATTATCGTATACCATATCACTACAAGGAAGCCCACGAGAAGTATTGTGGACGAGAATTTATTATAATATGGCTTTACTAGTTTGGAAAATAGTGAACCTTGTTTCGCTGAAATTACGTACAGCAAGTGCTTGGATTGCATTCAAGTAATAAAGTAGACTATGAGTCCGAGTTCTCGATCTCACGAGAAATGTTTACTTAATTACAAAATAGTTAATTTAGTTCTAAAATTGAAATACACCGTCAAATTTTGGTTTTTAATCTACAAAAAATGACATACATAAAATTAGGGAAATTTTGGAGGATAAATAGGATTCATGATTTCATTTAATTGTCTCCTAATTAATTTCTCCTCAAGCAAACTAACAAAATACTTAATTACGATGTTAGATCCCATTTTCTGATTTTAGCAAATTACCTCTCAAGCAAAATTAGTGCTGACGAAATTTTCTCGTGATTCCGCTATAATATCCTTTGACCACTGCTTTGAATTTACCTCTACATTTGTTGGAACTGTAAGTGTTATTCTCTAAATCCAATCAAGTTTGGACATAAACACTTTTAATATATATAAGTGATGCATATTTATGGCAAGATCTATTATTTAATTGAATTAATGTTCAAATAAATTAAACAATAGAATCCGTAGATTCAAATCTTTGTAAGTTGTTAATCACATGGAGTTGTGATTGTGATATACAAATTACATATGACTCAATCTTAAATCGTCAGTATTCATATGTAAGAATGACATTTCATTTCATACCTTGGGATCGATTGGAAATTGTCGAACAGTGAGGGCCACGTGCCAAGGATTCTTCATCTCATTACATGTTTAAGACTTTAACTTTCACATTGTCTGTGAACTCCTAATATTTTTGAAAATACTGTATTTTTTGTAATCTCCAAATATGGGATTTTCTCAAAAATGAAGTTTAAAAAAAAAAAATTAATAATAATAATAAACAATTGAGTTTTAAAATTTTGAAAGGTTTGAAATATTGTATTTCATCTCGTTAATTTGAATAATGCACAATCAAAAGGCTTCCAGATGATGAGGGGGTCACAACGGACGGCTTAAATCCCAAGCTTTTCTTAGATAGTTTTGGTCTTTTTGACAAAATCTTTCAATTTTGTAATTACGCAAATCAACAAAAATCTAACGATAAGTCGAACATTAAATATCTTAAAATGAGAATTTTTAGACTGATAATTTTTTATTTTTTTTAAACATTACGAAAGGATAAAGATAAACACATAAAACTTTATCACATGTGAAACTTAAACTATGAGCATTAAACCATAACAATTTAAATTCTATACTACTATTATTCAAAATTGATTTAAACAAACATCTATCCTTAAAAATGGAATTTTTTTTTTGTCACTGTTCACGATTTTTTTTTTTTTTTTTTGTAAAGTCTCCAGGAAAGTAAAACATTTTCTCTGATACCAAGCTCTAACACCCCAAAATTTTATACATCTTGAGGTGTTACCAAAAACTAATTTCATTACTTAAAATGCGGAATGATAAAATTCTTTAATAAACAAAATATTGGAACATCTATAAGTTTAAATTTGAACTATAAAATCGTGTCTTTAAAAAAATTATTTAAACATTTTTAACTAATAAATTCAATATTAATATTATTGAACAAAACAAACTACTAATTTAAAGACAGTAAAACTTAATATTTTCGTATGTTGAAATCCCTTGGTAGTCCGCTGCACCATCCCACCACAGCTCCAATCGACCCGATCTAGCCTGTAAAAATTTATAGGATTGAGTATTTTAAAAACATCTAATAAGATACATGCAGTTTCCATACGCAATTATATAACAATAACATAGACAATTCATATCACATTTCTCTTTATGGAGTATATCGGTGACCAGGTGAGATATCCATCATTTCTCATTTTGAATTCCAAAATGATTTCACATTTTATTATAAAGAACCCAAAAGAGTTCACATTTCGTTAGGTCAAACCCGAAGGTCCATGGCAATCCATGCATAAATTACTGAACATAAAAGTATAAGGAAACAAGCGACATGCACAAAAAGTATCATACCTTGATTGATCAAACGAACTTTTGATAATAAAAATATACTAGAAATTTACAGCTACTTTATATGAAAGTTGCCGTGTGAAATTTCTTTGGTGATGAATTGTGGGATAATTGCACACTATTTATAGTTGAAAAATTTAGTGGTTAAGTCATGATGCAATTGTGAGGGAAAATCGTATTTATCACATTTGATAAAAATTGAATTTCTAGTAAACCAATTACAAGATGACATGTGTACAAAATACTTATCACAACAAAAAAAGTGGTTCTAATCCTAATACGTGATAGTGATGACAACTTGACTCTAAATAGAATTCTAAAAAAAACAAAAAAAAATAATATTTATCCCACATTGATTCACGTGTCTATCCTCATCACAATTTACTTTGATTTAAAAATAAATAAATTACAATTTCTTTGAACTTCAATATCTTGAGACTAACTTATCCGAATTAACTTTTTCTCGAGCCCAATTCACATGATTAATTACGAGCTATCCAACGAGACCCATATTGATATAGTTTTAGTCGCTTTAACAATATCTAAAAATTTAGCCTAAAATTTGAAGTTAATACATATATTACTTTAGTCCCTCCACTTCAAAATAATAAAAATATAATATATAGAACAAATAAATTTTTATTCTAAAATTTTCGGGGCGTTACATCACGGGGTATTGATGTGTTTAGTGCAAAGTTTCTCTCTATAGAGTTGAGAAAGATGAACACTCAAAATGTAAAGCTTAAGTATTTATCAACAAGCAACAAGCAAACATTGATCTCATGATAGGCATACCGTCAAATGAGAATTCATGTACACATTCCACAATCCTATTTGGGATCAAAACAGTCAATGCAAAATGTTGTAATGAATTTCAGGTTGGGCTATATGAAAAGAAGGATATCAGGTTTCAAAACATCCAAGCACATAGCTAAGTATCTTATCACGCATTTCAATACATCACACCTTTCAGTCAACACATTCCTCAATATTTCAAGCCCCAGAATCAAATATATATATTATTTCTCTTTTCTTCAATATTTTTCTTTTGTTTTTTGCTCAATCCACTTTACTTGAACACATATCAACTCCAGTCATTTTCCTTGTTTCTATTCTTCACAAATAAATATCAAATACCTACTACACACTTGGAAGTAAAAAGGTAGGAAAATACGGAGAGGTATGGATAACATATGCGTAATGCCCCGAATATTTTCATATAATAGAATTTAATGTTCGTATGCTATATTTTAACGTTTTGAAAGTTAGGGACTAAGATGATACATTTATTAAATCATATTTTAATTGCGTCATATTTTAGATTTTGACCGAGCAATAATAAGTATGTGAATATTGGTCTCATTGGATAGATCGTTTTTAATTATGCATTTTGGGCTCGAGAAAGAGTTATTTTGGATGAGCGAAGCCTAATTTATCGACGTCGAAAGATTTTATGTTGTATTGCATTTTATGGTATTATTTAATTCATTTAAAATTCGTACCATATTGGTAGGTTATGTTTTTAAAGATTATATATATATATATATATATATATATATATATATATATATATATATATATATATATATATGTATGTCTGTATATATATCTATATATAGGATAGAGAGAGAAAGTTAAAATCAGTCACATGAGAAAGTGGGATTCTTATATTATATTAATTTTTACTTTTGATGTACTTGATAGGGGTATACGTGTATGAAAGGTATGTTGGTGAAGTGATGTTGTTAGTTGTAGACTTAGTCAAATTCTTGTTTCAACCTCTTACCGGACTATCCTATCCCATTCCCACACGTTTTCCCATTAACTCACAACTCCTTAAAAGCTAGGTTATTAATGGTCTAATTACCTATATGCTTAAGCTAACAGAAGAAACGCAATGACATATTTTGCACGGAACACAACCCGAGGTAGAAGAATAAAAAGTGATTTTTGGGGTTTTTCATCGTTTTTTTAATCTAACAAGGTAGGAAAAGAGGTGCAGTTATTTATCCCGTTTAATTTTATTTCTTCGTGTTGATGAATTTCATGCTTATGAAAGTTAAAGATATGATATGATATGATATGATATGAGATCTTACTGGTTTCTAAAGATATGATGACGGTATGATTTTTCTTGACGCATGATTTGAATAAATTTATTCGGGATTGCACCATATGTTTATGTCCTACTGAGTATTCCTATATACTCACCATTTTCCCTACTCCTCAAAGATTAGATCGGGTCGTTGGATGGCAGGCGATGAGGTGTAGTCGTGGTGCCGGAATTTTAAGACTATGGAAAAATAATTCTGTGTAATGTGTCGAGACCTATTTATTTCAGTACATGTTTTTATTTTATTGTCGTGGATATGTTATTTTAAGATTTGAACATGGTTGAATTAATTATGCAGTTTCGTGTTGAACTAATAGTTAAATAATATATTAATATTTTATGAAGTATAACATTATCTAATTTTCTCACACACACTGACACATACCTTGATTCTAACCCGTTACTTGAGAATTGGCAAATACACTTTGTGATGTCATTTTATTTGGACTTGTCTGGTGGCTAGTTGTATGTAGAAGATTACAGTTTACTTTTCTTTAGTGTCTATTTTTTTGTTGAGCCATGCTTAAGTTACTTTAATCTATGTAATTGATTGGGTCATAAGTCAAGAAGTTGTCAGTTTGCACTTTAATTCGCTTGAAATTGGATTTATTAATGAATAAGTAAGTTTCTCTACATTGTTCATTATTAATTTATGATTTTTCTTATAAATAGTTTTGGTGGCGATTCAAATCCCTAAAAAAATTTGGGTCGTTACAATATGTGCATGCAGAAAAAAGTATATATATATGTGTATTGGCTCAAAGTGGCTACTAGGGGTTGTAATTATTGAAAAGTAAGGTTGAAGGCTCAATTGTCAATCATAAATTGACTTTCATCATTTTCAAAGTAATCCACCATCTTATCACAAACCATGTCATGTTTTTCTCAAGAGAACTTTCCAATTCACAGAATCAATGAACGCTTATTACCATTTTTAGTATGTTGTGGCTCTCAATCCTCACTAATTATTTCACGAGAAAACTTCAGCAAGACATTCATCTAGCTACATGTGTTAACTACCATCTTACCACAATGCTTGTGTGTACGAAAGGAATTCAACAAGTGTCTAAACATCTAGATTCTAATAAATAAAATTAACTCCAAGTGACATATTTTGTCATTCAAAAGCATAAACATGCAGCAAATCGGAGACTCAAAGAAAACATTTTCTCTCTCTGTTTAAAAAAATCACAACAAAATACCAAGATAATTATGCAAATCATATCTAATTCACAACAAAATCCAAATTGACTCTCTCCCAGCCAAATTTTGCATTGTCCTCAATGCATAAACATGTCAGCCAAATAAGAAGAAGGAAATATGTCACTTGAATACTGCAATGAATCAACATAAGCTTGAAGGATAAGAAGCCAGAAAGTTCTCAAAGGAAGGATAATGCAAAGAAAATGACAAAAATTAACTAGAATATGAACACAAAAAAAAAAAAAAAGAGGAAAAGGGAAGAACTCCCCTTGGGTTGCCTCCAAGCAATGCCTTTATTTATTGTCGTCGGGTCGACCCAATATTTTCCTTCATCAGCTCCTATCCAGGGAAGGTGGTTTCAATCTTCTTCACAATGCACTAAGCTCATTAGACATAATCACCGGTGATGTTCCACAATCCTGAAACTCTGCAAAAAATAGAACAAATGTTAGAATACTCTTTATCATTATAACTTGCTGAAATTTCATAATTTAAGATAGAAGAGTTCGAGAGGTCTTAGTCAGTAGTCGCCGTCTCAAAAAGTCATCCTCAAATACTTCCTGAGTGAGTGCATCAATCATGTAAGTTTGATGACACTCATCATCTTCCTCTGGTTGCTTAGTGATGTGCAAGATTTGACTTCTAAAGTCATATTTCCAAAAGATAGCTCCATTAGACCATTCCTGCAGTTGATAAGAGAATTAGCTATGGCAAGAAAAGGTCTACCAAGAATAATATGACTCTTAGAATCAAAATTTACATCAACTTTCAGGTCCAGAATCGAGAAATCAACGGGGTAGTAGAATTTATCAATTTGAACTAAGATATTCTCAACTACTCTCCTAGGTCTTATAGTGGACCGATCAGCTAGTTGTAAAACCACAAAACCTAATGACAGTAAACAACACAAGGCACGAGGTTAACACTAGCCCCTAAATCAAGAAGGGCTTGTGCAAACTTATGGTTCCCAATGATGTAAGATACAGTAGGACAACCAGGGTCCTTATATTTCGGTTGGATCCTTTACTCAATCAAAGCATTCACTTCCTCAGTCAAGAAAGCAGTTTTCTTGGCATGGTGTTTTCTTTTCACAGTGCACAAGCTTTTTAAGGACTTTAGCATATGTAGGAACCTGTGAAATGACATGCAAGGGTGGGAGATTGATTTTTACTAGCTTAAGGTGTTCTAAGATTTCACTATGTTGTCCAGCGGATTTCAGGGTAGGCTTAAGAGCTTGAGGGAAAGGGACTCTTGATGGATTCTCTACTACTTCTTCACTCAGCCTACTCATTTCAGACTTAATCGACTCCTCTTCATTTTCCCTAGGTTTGGGGATTGGTTCTATGACTTTCCCTGATCGAATGGTTATGGAATTCACTTCCCTAAAGTTGTTTTCTTCTGATCCTGAGATTTGTGCCACGTGTTGCTCTTTAGGATTTGGTTGAGATTGAGTTGAAAATTTCCCACATTCCACTACAGCTAAAGCATTTGTTAATTTGGACATATAATTTTTTATCTCCTTATTTTCCGAGACAATTTTGGTAATCATAGTCTCAAAATTTTGATTGGTTTTACTTTGTGCCTGTATAAATGCATGTAGGGTGTCTTCTAATGAGTTCCTAGATGATGTAGGTTGAAAAGAAGGTATAGTGTAAGCTCTATTCGTTTGGGCTGGTTGCTAGTTTTCAAATTTCCTGCTAAAATTGAGATGATTCCGCCACCCTCGATTGTAGGTTTCAGAGAATGTAATGTAGGGCTTGTTATACGTGCTTAAGGCATTGCAATGTTCCTCATAAACCCCCCATCTCCGCAAAAGTAGACCACTCTTATGTTGGATGATCACTTTCACCACATACAAAACAGGATACATTCGGTGTATATTGCCAGTCTTTAGCATGTCTGATTTCTAGTTCTCTAGTTAGGTCTTCTACTCTTGCTCTAAGGCTATCCTCCTCCCTAAAATGATAGATACATGTGCTATTGGGGTTTTCTATGGGTCGTGACCTATTGGTACTATCGGTGGCACTAGGTCGAGTCCAAGTATGAGCTTTTTCCGCTAGGTCATCTAGATATTATATAGCCTCATCCAGATGTTTTCGTAGGAAATCACTATTACACATCATCTCTACAAATTGACACTCCCTAGTTGTTAATCCCTCATAAAAGTAACACATAGTGCGCGAACTCTAGTAACCATGGTGAGGGCAAAGGGCTTGCAATTATTTATATCTTTCCTAAGTTTAGTATAAAGTCTCACTATCCTTTTGAGTGAACGATGAGGTTTGCTTCTTAAGGGTACTTGTTTTATGGTGGGGAAAGTATTTATTAGAGAATGCCTGAGTCATATTATCCCAAGTGCTAATCGACTGTGGTCTCAACGAATATAGCCAGCTTTTAGCTTGTTCTTTATGTGAAAATGGGAAAAATGTTAGCCGACTACGTCCGTTGTACCATGTTGATTGTGGAAAGTTGCGACCACCTCCTCAAATTCCCTAATATGCACATATGGATTTTCATTTTCAAGTCCATGAAAATTGGGAAAAAGTTGAATCATTCTCGATTTAAGTTCCACACGTGGCATATTAGGCAGAAACATGATGCATGATGGTGTGGACGTGCATGTAGGGTGAAGATAATCTAGTAAGGTCCTATAAGGCGCATCGCCATGTTCACTATCAGTCACAGTGTGTGTAGTGTGGTGTTTGTGGCAATAAATGTAGTATCAAAGATAGGGTTAGAAAGTGATTCAAACACTAAAAAATATCATTCGGTAGAGCTTCCTTGCTTGCCTCGATCCCTACTCATAAAACACGAAAACTAAACTATATGAGAATTAAAAAAATAACAAATAAGAAAATTAAATTAACTGAAGAGTAGTAAATAAACGATATCACCCTTTTGAGTTGATCCCTTGGTGTTCTGTACCGTCTCCCCGACAACGGCGCCAAAATTTAATTACGCCTAAAGAATAACACGGTAGTTGCAGCACAACTTTTAGGTGTCGACTCTACAGGGAAATGGAAGAAATGCTCAAAGGAACAAAAATGATGGATATTCTCTCGTTTGTGAAATAGAATTTATTGTTCGAATAAAATTAAGAATTCAATGTTTGAAATAATAAAATTAAAATCAATGATTGGGGTAGTGACGCCTCGAAATTCCCTCAATTGGATTGGATCAATCTCATCAATTATTCATTTTTATAACTCAGTTATATGCTTTCATCCAAACTCTCTAATCGGAAGATATAACGTTACAAATCACTTTAATTCATTTGTGATCGTAGAATCTAAACTTTTTATAACACATTTGCACTATTTCTATTGAAAAAAGATTGAGAATCGACCATATACATCAAGCATAAGGCACTAATCAATCCGCAAATAAAGTAAAATTGAAATTGAAACTCAGTAAATAGTTTAATTCTTCGATGGAAAAAGCATGATTGAATCCATGAAAAATCTAGTAAAAATTAACCCAATCCCAAAATATTGATGAAAAGAAAATCTAAATCGTAGAATTGTTTGACAATGAAAAATCAAAGTACATGGATAAAAGATACGAAATCACCAATTCCGATTAAGTTTCTTCCCAACTTCACCAAGATTTTTAGTTCTTCGTAGAAATTCTTGAGCCAAAGATGAGAGAAAGTAGTATGGAGGAGTTCTCTCTAATTTTTCTCGTGTTTAGGGTTTCAAAATGCGTATTTATAATTATTTTCATAAGTGGTTGACTTAAATTTGGAAACTAGAATTTTCGTCTTGGAAATACACTATGCGACCGCATAGAATAAGTGGATGCGATCGCATAGAACATTTTAACTTGGCCCTGGAATTCACTGAAGTAGAGTATGCGACCGCATTGAATTTCAACTATGCAACCGCAAGCTTTGGATAACTTTCACAAGACAGCCTTCAGTATTTTGGTCATATCTTTCTCTCCCGATATTTGATTGAAGCGATTCAAGTTGCATTGGAAAAATAACTCAAAGGGCTACAAATCCTCTAAATAATTTTTCTACTTCAAACATTTCCTATGCCAAAAATGGGTTTTAAACTAAGACTGGAAATTAGAAGTAGAACTTTTTCGGCTGGGAGTTGATATGTGATAATACTTTTACTATATTTCATCCCTTTGGCATCAATTGGATGAGATACCCACCACTCTCAACTCATCATATCTTCATTTTTCCTTCCGAGTCATCTTTTGGATATTTGCAATTTGGTCCTCGAACTTTTGTTTTCTTCCACTTTGGCCATTTTTCACTTATTTCTTCCAAATTTTGTCGTGTCCATAAATTGCAACCTAAATCAAACTATAAAGATAATGAGTGCATTTTGGCATCAAATAATCACACGAGAACAACAAATAAGAGGGAAAAAATACGATATTTTCCACTCTTATCGGTCGTTAATACGACATTGTTCGAGTATGTCAACAATCATATAAAGGTTGTGAATGATGAATAGAGGATTCGTCACTCTTAGATAGTAAGTGATCATGATCTACATTTCATTTAGTTAAGTTGATAATGAAATCCTTGGCTAAGGTGAACTCATAAGTCGAAAATGAGTTTTCGACTTACATTAACTTAATAGTGGGATGAAAGATATGATCGATAATTGATATTGACACATATCCATATCTCGTAATTGATCGGATCATATTGACGAGAGGATTATAATTTCACGGTGAAGGAACTAGTTTAGTTTTATCATACCACGTGACATTTCTCGTCACATGTATTGCCCACGTTGCTAAATGTCAATACGGGACGACGAATGTGATTTGGTGATAAATTAAAAGGGGTATTTTAATTTATAGATTTTGATTAGATCCAAATAATAATTCATGTCGTTAGACGTCATGATCGAAAACAGATGGGTTACACGCAAAAGGAGAATCAGAAGAATGAGATTCCAACTGATTATTTAACAAGTTTTGTACAATTAATTAATTGGGTTGCTCGTTAATATGCCAGAATTAATTAATTAATGGACCAAATTTGATTAATTGAATATTAGTCCGGGTTAAGTTTAAGAGATGAGCCAAGTCCATTTTGAGTTATATTAATAAGCCATTATGGTTTCAAAAAATTAGAACAGAAAATAATTCATTATCTTGCTAGCACAAGAAAGAGAAACTCTAATTTCCTCTCATTTTTGTTTCCTGTGTGGATTTTCATTGGAGGCTGCACAATTGGGTGGATTGCAGATCGTGATTATTTGTGTTCCAAGATCAGCAAATGAGGCTGCAGAATTTCTCGAAGGTATAATTTCTATCACAGTTTGTATCTAAGTACAAAGCAGATCTTTGGTGGGAATTTAAAAAATTATTTATTTTCCTCTATGTATGTTAAGTAAATTCTTAACAGGAACACCGTTGTTCCTTTAATTTCAACCTCCAAAACTAATCTACACGTCAGTCATACCTCTTAACACGTCTGTAAGTGCCTTATTTTTATCCACTCGAGCATCTCCACTAAAGAATTTAAACATTATTCCCTCTTTACGCCCCCCCCCCCCCTCTCTAAAAAAAGTGGTAATTGTAAACGACCAAAATCACCGCAATATTTGATTATACAATCACAACCTCATCAACATCGATCATCTTACTTTTTACAACCATACTTATGAGAAATTGCATAAAGTGATATAACCATTTACCCTCTCTAGTCACTTCAAACAAGATTGAACCAGTTGATATGAGCACAAGCAAGTCCAACGAACTTCTTTGCAACTTGACATCATTTTCCATGTTGGCTGGAACTGATTTTCTAGATAGGGTAGTAACTTAAAACTGGGTTGGAACTTCATATCGATTTTTGCTTTGGTGTAAGAATTAGTACCATTGAATTAAATTGCACCATCCAAAAAAATTATGAATTGTGTGTCTAATATATCCTTACTAAGTTAAGTTGCTAATTATGGACTTTCTTCATACTGATGTATTATAGTTTTTGTTATGACGAAAATGACACATGTCTAGGTTGTTTCCTATATTTGCGGAGAGAATATAGAATACACATTACCTTTAACCTTATTCAATCAATCACTTAATGGCGCGAGAAATAACCTGCCCTAATATGATTATCACGGGGACAACACATCTTGGTTATATTGTAGGGTTTCGAGATATCTTAACATCTTTAATTACAGGCCATAAATAGGTCATAGATAGCGTTACCACAATTAGCAGTACTCGAGCAAATTTCTTTTTTTTATAGCAGCACTTGAAAAATTCTTATGAAGAGTGCACTCTTTACTAATGCCTAGGTCAATTCTTTCCGTGTTAATATTCATAGGTTGAATTGACTTTACCCTACCAGAAATATTAAGTAATTGCAGTACTCATTCAGAAAACCTTATAGAAGATATTCCCATCTAGATTTCTAATAATTTCATGGGACATTTCTGCAATTTATTTTAAAAGAAAGAGAAAGTAGAAAATACATCTGTCGACCAGTGAGTCAATTACTTGTTGGTGCCTTTTCTGAGAGGAAAATGAACCCATTTGCATAGAATTCATCAAACCTTAAAAATACTACAGCGGTTCTGGTACACACCCTTACGCAATGAAAGATTGAGTTTCTTCCATAAAATTGATTCTGGGTTGTCATAATTATGGCTGGAACGAGAAGAAAGAAATTTAAGCTGTAAGTCTTCCAATTTTTTCTCCAATTGTTCAATTCACTTGTTTATGTATGAATGTTTTTTAATTTTCCTGAAAAACTGAACATCTCATTTCATAATCGAGTCAGGTTTGGGTAATTTTTTAATTTTGGTTTTAGTCTGATGAGATTTCATGCTGTAAATTAATATATACCAAAACAAAAGCTTGGAAATTTTAAATGCAAAAACTTTTGAAATAAATAAATATTGTTGCCCTTCTAATGTACCATTAATGTTTCATTTGAATTTAATTTGAGTGCCTAAAGAGGATGATGTTGGATAAATCTTCGTTTAAACTGAAGTTTTTCAGGCTTTATTTTTTGTATCTGAGACTGTGAAGATCATTTGGCATCTCCTGTATCTAATTCAATTTGGACAGAAAGCGAGCAAAAAAATGGAAGTTTGATCACATTAGTCCCTTTAGTTCGGCGAGATTCACTCCGCCTATTTCATGGCCATATTCCTATTTAGAAGTGGTCCAGTCTATTTATTTGGGCGAGGTTCATTCCATCGTTGTTGAAAGTAATGCAAGGTTTCCCATTTAGGCAAAGTTCACTCTGCATGTAAGACAAAAATATGCATAAAAGAAGTAAAAAACACATGAAACACATACCTAGTAGAGGATTCGGAAAGTTTTATGAGGAGAAGCAAAAAAGGTCGTTAGAAAATACTTTAGCATCTGCTACACAATGGCCCAAGAAGGATCTTAAGCAAAGGGAAGGAAAAATACGAAGAACGGAATTTTGAAAGAGTAAAGAACCATAACAAAACCAGCGATAATGTATTTATTGAATTTGTAAATGGATTTCCGCCATTGGATTTGGAGCCCGTTAACATTGATTGTGGCCACTCAGATGCAAGCTAATTCTAGCCTTTAAATATAAAATGACACACAGCATATTTCAAGTGGATAAATCAGATCAAGTGTGTGCATCATGCACATTAAGCCCCTGTTTGTCTACCATTTTTCAAAACATTGTTTTCTACATTAATCAATCTCCACCACACATTCAAATAATAAAATATTCTACACATAAACCGACAAAGTTTCTTTCAATTTTAACCACACATTCTCCAAAAAATACTATTCATTACACCATTTTCATCACAATAATGGTAGACAAACATGCACTAAATAAACACAATACATGCACCTTGAAATGCAAATAGTCTCATTGATGCACACAACGACGACTACAATCATGAAGCCTCCCTTCAGAGTACCACACATTAGCCACTATTGATGAGGAAATAGCTTTGAAAGCTACAGCATTTAAATCATTAATATACTTTACAAGTTCGCTACATAATATAAATAGTTTGATCTTGAATACAAACAACGATGACACGAGGTGTGTGAGTGCAATCTTACTGTACAAGCAAAAATGAGGAGTGGCATGGTAAATAAATTGAATTAAAAACTTGATTATATACTCCTTTCAAATAGCTATTTCCCTCCCATCTCTTATTTCAAGTAGAATTCAATGAGTTTGGTAGTGAAAATCCTGGTTAGGTCACAGGAATTTGTTTATTTCTATTTTGAGGTCAACATTCCTAAGAAAAAATTTTGGAAGCAAAATTGTGTACTGCATATTGATTTGATGCCTTGTGACTTCTATCTGTTAACCATCTAAAAGAGATTAGTTCTGGCTTGTGGCCTTCATGCAAACACGTATGATTTGGCATTCCGGTTCGGTTGGTGTTGTCAGTATATATATTATCAGTATGTATACTTGACGGAAATTATTCCTTCAACTTTGATATAACCCAAGTGCAAACTTTTATTTTTCATGGATGATTTCAATTCTGCTTTTACCTGTGATTGTTTTTGTTGGCAGTTCTATTTGTCAAAAGCATATGCATTGCTTGAGGTCAATATTATAGGCGAGTTTCTTTGATTTAAATTTTCAATGCCTCTATTTTTCAACTTTCTTTGCTGGAGTTTACCTGAATATTGTTAATTTAGACTAGCTGAAATAATCAAAGAAGATACAAGGGCTTCAACTGGACAGCCAGACGAGATATCTGGGTTTCCAACAGTGATTTTGGAACTGATTATTTCTCAGTTAACCTTTAGAAATAATATCCGCGCTTCAGCTGTTTGTAGACGATGGCGTGCCGTTGCGAATGCTGTGCGAAAGGTCAATAAACCGCCTTGGCTTATGTTTTTCCCAAAATCTGGTGACTTGTATGAATTCTACGACCCTTGTCAGCGCAAAACTTATTGGCTTGAATTACGGGATCTCCACAGCTCTAGGCTTTGTTACGCTAAGGATGGCTGGTTGCTTCTGTATAAGCCCAGAACTCATCACTTGTTCTTTTTCTGTCCTTATACGCAAGAAAAGATCAAATTACCTGGACGAGAATTGGGATCCCAAATTGTTGCTTTTTAGGCCGCTCCGACGACTCCTAGCTGTACTCTCTTTACAGTAGAGCGTGTGAGCTCAACTCTTGTTACCATTGGCACTTGTCATCCTGGAGCAACTGAATGGACAACTGCTGATTACCAAAACCGTCTGCCATATGTGTGCAGCACGGTTTTCTGCATTGGTCTTTTTTAATGTTTGAGTATTACAGGTTTGTTGGGGGTTTATAACCCCGATGAAAGTACTTGGGATATTCATTCTGTTCCTCCACCCAGATGTCCCGAGAGATTTTGCTTCAGAAAATGGTGGAAAGGAAGATTTATGGCCGAGCATAACGGGGATATTTTTGTTATATACATTTGTTCTGCTTTAAACCCAGTGGTATATAAGTTAGACCAAACAAATAAAGAATGGACAGAGATGGAAACTTGGGAAGGCACGACACTGTTTGCAAGTTTCTTGTCATCCCAAGCAAGGATGGGTCTCAATGGAATGATGAAAAACAATGTTTTTTTCCCTAAAGTTCTATATTATGGAAAACGATGCGTATATTACTCTCTTGAAAGTGCTAGATATCATCCCCGCCAGTGCTATGATTGGGCAGAACAAGATCCCTATGAGAACATTTGGATTGACGGCCCAGAAGACCAATCAGCCTTTCTTTGAAATAGGCATATATGAACTTTTTGATGCAGGAGGTGTTATATATTTATATAATAAATATAATATTTGAAAGAAATAATCAATTAAGATGAAGTGCCGAACTGGTGAAAAGTGTGGAATTTGTGTGGGAGGTCAGGTGTTCAAGCCACGCCTCACGCACTATATTGGAGTGATCTGTGGGGGTACTACATTGAATTTATTTCAAACCCCTCCCTATGATGAGTAGTACAAACTGTATTGATTAGAGGATGAGCTAATGCTCTTAATGCTTTCTATAGCTGATATTCAGTGGGGTGTTTAAATACAGTGCATCCTTGATAGAAGCACCTATTTGAGTGTGGAAGTGGGGCCGCTTCCTATGAGAATTAAGGCTAATTCTCTAGAACACTCAAAGAAACCGAGAAAGTTCACGGCCGAAAATGAACACAACTGTGAGAACTCAATGATTGTTTTAGAAGTCATGTGTGTGTTCTATTGTCTCAGTTTGCAAATCATAATTGTGGAGTTCAAGACATAGTTCACTCTACAGTTAGCAAACTCGATAGAATATACAAAGCTAACGTTCAAGTCGATAGACACCTAAGCCTGCGTGATTTCTACCGTACTCCAGAATAGTATTTTTATTTATCTTATTTCTTTCATGTGGGGGATTGTTATATATTTATATAATAAATATAATATTTGAAAGAAATAATCAATTAAGATGAAGTGCCCAACTGGTGAAAAGTGTGGAATTTGTGTGGGAGGTCAGGTGTTCAAGCCACGCCTCACGCACTATATTAAAAAGTCTTTGATTGGGCCTTGGGGCTTTATTGATTCTAATAAAATAATTATTTTTTTTTAATCATTTTCGGAATTATTTAATGAGTCAACTAGCCAGTAGAATATGACAGTTTTAACTGCCCAATATTAATACCCATTACCATTGGCCATTACATCTGCAACTTAATACTAGATCATGGTGGTAGAAGTTACTTTTCTTTTTACCTATATAAACACACTTTTGGGTATTAGAAAAACACAAGAAAAACGAGTTTATACATTTCTATACAGTACAGTAAAAATATTGTTCTTAATTTTACATATTTTTGGAGTACACTTGAGAGTTCTGGAAACCTTTTGTGATTGCTGCACAATTGGTTTATTTGATCGTTGTATTTTGGAGGTGATTATCCACAGAGGTCGCAGCAGTTATCGACGGGCAATTTCGCTTTAGGACATCGTGCTGTCACGAGACTCGATCTATTGATAAGTTTTTCTGCACTTTACTGTTATTTTATCCAACAATCTAAAGCGAAATTCACGTTTTTAATGGCTGCAGTAGATATATCTGTTCCTAAATATTCTAAAAAGCCTGAATTATTTGATGGAAAGAATTTTAAGAGATGGCAAATGAAATTGCGATTTTATTTGACAACTCTTAAAGTTGTAGATGCTATTGAATCTGATAAACCTGTTTCTGCAATTGCTGATGAACCTACTGATAAGGAAACATCAGATTTAGCTAATTGGGAACGTAATGATTATATGTGCAGAAATTATATTCTGAATTGCTTGACGTTGGATTTATATGATGTTTACTGGTCGTGTAAATCTGCTAAAGAATTATGGAAGTCATTAGAAAAGAAATATGCTACTGAAGATGCTGGAACTAAGAAATTTGTTGTGGGAAAATTTTTAGATTTTAAAATGGATGATATTAGAACGGTGGTAAGTCAAGTTGAAGAATTACAGATTATAATTCACGAAATTATTGTTGAGGGATATAAAATATGTGAAGGTTTTCAAGTGTCTGCTATAATTGAAAAACTACCACCTTCTTGGAAAGAGTATAAAAACAGTTTGAAGTATAAAAGAAAAGAAATGTCATTGGAGGATTTGATTATCAGAATTAGGATTGAAGAGGACAATAGAATGGCAGAACGTAGGGAGAGACCAGACTTGGGTACAAAGGCCAATCTTATTGAAGGAGGTTCTGATAGTAAGAAAGCTGTTGGAAATTTTACCAAAAGCCAGAATTTTAAAGGCAGATTCAAGGGAAAACAATTCATAGGAAAGAACAATCGGTCTAAGCCTCAATTTAAAAATAAAACTATTGGTGATTGTTTTGTTTGTGGTAAACCAGGTCACTTTGCAAAGGATTGTCGAAATAGGAAAGGAAAAACTGTGAAGCATCAGGCACATATGGTAAAAGATGGGAATTTTTCTGCTATGGTGACAGAAGTTAATCTAGTGAGCAACATGACTGACTGGTGGGTAGATTCTGGAGCTACCAAACACATTTGCTGCACGAGAGGTGCATTTTCTTCATTCACTCCTAATAGTGATGGAGAATGTCTGTTCATGGGAAATGCTTCTTCCTCCAAAATCGAGGGGAAAGGAACTGTGACACTTAGATTTACTTCTGGAAATGTCCTTAATTTGAAGGATGTCCTTTATGTACCTGATATAAGGAAAAATCTAGTGTCTAGATCTATTTTAGTCAAAAAGGGATTTAAAATTGTATTTGAGAGTGGTCAAGTTGTAATGTCTAAGGGTGGTACTTTTGTTGGGAAAGGGTATGCAGATGAGGGTCTATTTAAATTAAATGTTTCTGTGATCAATAATAAAGCTTATACTTCTTCTGTTTACTTGCTGGACTCTTATGATTTATGGCATGCTAGACTTGGACACGTTAACGTGAATTCTATTAAAAATTAATGAGATTGGGAAACATTCCTAAAACTGATAAGTTCCCAAACTCAAAATGTGAAACGTGTATTGAATCTAAGTATGCAAGAAAACCATTTCCACATGTTGATAGAACTACTTCAGTTTTAAGTTTAATACATTCTGATTTATGTGATTTAAAAGGATATGTTACCCGTGTTGGAAATAAATATTTTTTAACTTTCATTGACGATTACTCTCGTTATTGTTACATTTATCTTCTTAAGAGTAAGCATGAAAGTTTTTCAAAATTTATTTCATATAAAACTGAAGTAGAAAATCAGTTAGATAAAACCATTAAAATTTTAAGATCTGATAAGGGAGGAGAATATTCAGGTGAGCTTGATAAATTTTGTGTTGATAATGGTATTATTCATGAGACTACTCCACCATATTCTCCCCAATCTAATGGTGTAGCTGAAAGGAAAAATAGAACTCTAAAGGATATGGTCAGTTCAATGCTAAACTCTTCTGGATTACCTTTTAACATGTGGGGAGAAGCACTTCTTACTGCATGTTATATTCTTAACAGAATTCCCAGTAAGAAAAATGATAAATCCCCTTATGAATTGTGGAAAGGTAGAATACCTTCATATAAATATCTTAAAGTGTGGGGGTGTTTAGCTAAGGCATCTATTCCAGCACCTAAGAGAACTAAACTTGGTCCAAAAACTGTTGATTGTGTGTTCATAGGTTATGCTTTTCATAGTAATGCCTACAGATTTTAGTAATTGACTCTAAAAATATTTTGATTGAAAAGAACACAATTTTTGAAACTAGAGATGCAGAATTTTTTGAAAATAGATTCCCTTTTAAAGAAAACTCTACAAGACCAAGTAGTTCTCTTAGTGTTCCTCCTAGTGTTAGAGAAGAGCCTATTGAATTAGAAGAAACTGAAGTTAGGAGAAGCAAAAGACCTAGGACTGCTACTTCTTTTGGTCCTGACTTTCTAACATACTTAGTAGAAGATGATCCTAGTACATTGGTTGAAGCTATGTCTTCACCAGATTCTATAATTTGGAAGGAAGCTATTAATAGTGAATATGATTCCATTATGTCTAATAACACTTGGGAATTAGTAGACTTGCCTAGAGGATGTAAAACCATTGGGTGTAGATGGATTTTTAAGAAAAAATTGAAACCTGATGGTTCAATTGATAAATTTAAAGCAAGACTTGTAGCTAAATGCTATAAACAAAAAGGAGTTGACTTCTTTGATACATATTCACCTGTTACTAGAATTACCTCTATTAGGATGTTAGTTGTAATTGCTTCATTGCATAATCTTATTATACATCAAATGGATGTCAAGACTGCCTTTTTATATGGAGATTTAGAAGAAGAGATTTATATGGATCAACCTGAGGGATTTGTGGTAGAAGGCCTTGATGATAAAGTATGTAGACTTCGAAAATCTCTTTATGGCCTTAAACAAGCTCCTAAGCAATGGCATGAGAAATTTGATACTGCCTTGACATCTAATGGTTATGTGATAAATGAAGCAGATAAATGCATATATAGCAAATTTGTGGGGGATTGTGGTGTTATAATTTGCTTATATGTGGATGATATGCTAATAATGGGAACTAGTTTAGATGTGATTAATAAGACTAAACAGTTTCTGAAAAAGCACTTCGAAATGAAAGATTTGGGTGTTGCTGATGTTATTCTAGGGATTAAAATAGTAACACATTCCGAAGGAGTTACTTTAACCCAATCACATTATGTAGAAAAAGTTCTTAAGAAGTTTAACCAATATAATTGTATTCCTGCTAAAACACCTTATGATGCAAGTCATCATTTGAGAAAACATTCAGGTCCTAGTGTTTCTGCTTTAGAATATGCTAGGGTGATCGGCAGTCTCATGTATCTCATGAACTGTACCAGACCTGATATAGCATATGCCGTCGGTAGACTTAGCAGGTATACTAGTAATCCTAATAGTGAACATTGGGATGCTCTCATTCGAGTCTTGAGGTATTTGAGATACACTATAGACTGGGGAATACATTATACTAAATATCCTGCTGTACTTGAGGGATATTGTGATGCTAATTGGATTTCAGGTACCAATGAAACTAAATCTACAAGTGGCTATGTTTTTACATTAGCGGGTGGTGCCGTATCTTGGAAATCCACTAAGCAAACCTGCATTGCGAGATCTACTATGGAATCAGAGTTCATAGCATTAGATAAGGCAGGTGAAGAGGCTGAATGGTTAAGGAATTTTCTTATGGATGTTCCTTTGTGGTCCAAACCACTTCCAGCTATCTATGTCCATTGTGACAGTCAAGCAGCTATTGCAAGAGCTCAAAATTCATCCTACAATGGAAAGTCTAGACATATTCGTAGGAGGCACAATACTGTGCGTCAGCTGCTTAAAGATGGGGTTATAGCTATTGACTATGTGAAGTCAAGTGATGATATTGCTGACCCATTAACCAAAGGATTAGCTAGAGAGCTAGTTCAGAAAACATCGAGGGGGATGGGGCTGAAGCCTATTGCAAATTAGATCACCTATAATGGAAACCCAACCTTGCGATTGGAGATCCCATGGATAAGGTTCAATGGGATAACAAAGTTATTGGAGTGATCTGTGGGGGTACTACATTGAATTTATTTCAAACCCCTCCCTATGATGAGTAGTACAAACTGTATTGGTTAGAGGATGAGCTAATGCTTTTAATGCTTTCTATAGCTGATATTCAGTAGGGTGTTTAAATACAGTGCATCCTTGATAGAAGCACCTATTTGAGTGTGGAAGTGGGGCCGCTTCCTATGAGAATTAAGGCTAATTCTCTAGAGCACTCAAAGAAACCGGGAAAGTTCACGGCCGAAAATGAACACAACTGTTAGAACTCAATGATTGTTTTAGAAGTCATGTGTGTGTTCTATTGTCTCAGTTTGCAAATCATAATTGTGGAGTTCAAGAAATAGTTCACTCTACAGTTAGCAAACTCGATAGAATATACAAAGCTAAGGTTCAAGTCGATAGACACCTAAGCCTGCGTGATTTCTACCGTACTCCAGAATAGTATTTTTATTTATCTTATTTCTTTCATGTGGGGGATTGTTATATATTTATATAATAAATATAATATTTGAAAGAAATAATCAATTAAGATGAAGTGCCCAACTGGTGAAAAGTGTGGAATTTGTGTGGGAGGTCAGGTGTTCAAGCCACGCCTCACGCACTATATTAAAAAGTCTTTGATTGGGCCTTGGGGCTTTATTGATTCTAATAAAATAATTATTTTTTTTTAATCATTTTCGGAATTATTTAATGAGTCAACTAGCCAGTAGAATATGACAGTTTTAACTGCCCAATATTAATACCCATTACCATTGGCCATTACATCTGCAACTTAATACTAGATCATGGTGGTAGAAGTTACTTTTCTTTTTACCTATATAAACACACTTTTGGGTATTAGAAAAACACAAGAAAAACGAGTTTATACATTTCTATACAGTACAGTAAAAATATTGTTCTTAATTTTACATATTTCTGGAGTACACTTGAGAGTTCTGGAAACCTTTTGTGATTGCTACACAATTGGTTTATTTGATCGTTGTATCCTGGAGGTGATTGTCCACAGAGGTCGCAGCAGTTATCGACGGACAATTTCGCTTTAAGACATCGTGCTGTCACGAGACTCGATCTATTAATAAGTTTTTCTGCACTTTACTGTTATTTTATCCAACAGGAGGATCCGAGTCAGACGAAGCTGAGTTGTCAGATAACTCGTTGATGACGCTAACGTACCATGAGTTGGCGGATCGACGTAAGAATGGAAAGTAATCGACGACATTTCCTAATTGGGGTCAATTTTGAACACGTTTTGGTATTTTGGCCATAACTTTGGCTACGGTTGTCAGAATCACGCCCGTGACCCCAATTCGGAAAGCTCGTTTCGGCGCGCACGTCGTGGGCACCCAGCTATGCTCGGTGTGCATCGGATTCGAAATCAAATTCAGCTGTTTTCCCTTTCGAATCATCAATTTAAGTTATTTTTTGCTATTTATGGTAATATTTCGGTTTCCCTTTTGACATAGAATAATTGCTCGATTTGAGCCAAATTTTGGTGATATTGTTTCTTTTACTAAGTATTTTATTTTGGTATGAATATTAGGATTTTGCTATTTTTGGCAAAATTCCGATTATTATTATTTTCTGGCTATTTAACCCGACTTGTGGGTTATTTTCATTTAGTTGTTGAATAATAAATAATTTTCTCGTTTTTCTTTGTGTTTCTCTTGCGTTCTTCTCTGTTTTTGTCAATTGAACCCAGCCTGCAGAATAATCACTATTCTGCCCGGCGTCACTTTTACTCTGAATTTTCTTATTACAGTTATATGTTGATGGTCAGATTAATTATTTTGGCAAATGTAGCTGTTTTTTACTGTCTTGGTGTGGATTACTGTTGTCTACTTACTTTTAAAGATAGTTTGAGAACCTGTATACCTGTCTTATTACTTGGACTCGAAAGAACGGATCCAAGATCCCCATGGCTTGTGGTATGGAGACTTATTCTACCATATTTCCTTGACAAACTGATCTAAATATTGTTTCTTCCCTGGAGCATATTCTCCACATTTTAGATAAATCTGCATAGTGTGAGTACGTCTTCTAACAATGATGCCAGGTATGACGTGTAGAACTTCATAGTTAATGCAGCAACGATTAAACCTTCTAGCACATAATTTCGATATTTATTTCGTTAACTATTCCATCTCACTAGGAGGGACCCTACCATTTTTTCTTATCCTCATTTGGAACCTTCGTTCAAAGCAATGGTTTGTACTGTAGATGGCTTTGCAAATACCAATTATCGTATACCATATCACTACAAGGATGCCCATGAGAAGTATTGTGAACGAGAATTTATTATAGTGCGGACTTGCCTAGTCATGAAAATAGTAAACCTTTTTTTCGCTGAAATTACGTGCTGTAAGTGCATGGATTGTATTCAAGTAATAAAGTAGACTATGAGTCCGAGGAGTAGATCTCAAGTGAAATGTTTATTTAATTACAAAATAGTTAATTTAGTTCTAACTATGAAATACACAATCAAATTTTGGTTTTAAAGTATTAAAATACTAAAAACTCTACAAAAAAAAAAAAAAACATACATAAAATTAGGGAAATTTTGGAGGATAAATTATTTAGGATTCAAGCATACTAATAAATTACTTAATTACAATGATAGATCCCATTTTCTGATTTTAGCAAACTACCTCTCTCAAGCGAAATCAGTCGAGATTGATAGGTTTTACCTACTACATCCCCATGTCGATTAAAACTCAAACAATCACATTAAATCTTTATGAAATAGCTCAATGAGTCATCTAGAGTTAGGATTATAGCTCTATTTCCTACAAGAACCTAGTGTATTTACTATTTTGTAAAGTGCAGAATATTCTCTTAAATGATACACAAATCATTAAATACAATCATTTATTGGCCAAATAAATAAATATCATGCAATACAATAGTAAATACGCATGAATATAAGCACCTAAATATGAAAAGAAAAGTATTGAAATTAGAAAAGCTAGGAAAGCGAGATCAATGATCCCAACATCAAGAACTTACCTCATTGTAATATGATAAAAAGGAAAATATTTGGAGAAATACATTGCAAGTTCTTAGAGGGAATAATGGTAAAATACAATACAAAATGTAAAATTCTTCACTTGATTGGATTATTTAAGTGGGTGGTGGCTTGGTATTGATTTTGTCTTAAAACATCTCCACCTTTCTTTAGATTCCCCGAGTTCTTCCTCATTTTTCTTCCAAACTCTAAGTGAAATAAAGATGAAATGAAGAAAGTGAAGAATGAGGTAAAAGGCCCAATTTTTGCCTTTTTAAACCCTAAAAACATGCGTCGAAAAATTGCCAAAAGCCGCTAAGATATTTGAAAATTAACAAAAACGGCACCAGATTTCTTCACACATGTGGAAGCTGGGGCACGTGTACCACGAGAGCATTTTGCTCTCTATTGATGGCAAGGCTCAGGCTTGCATGTGCCTTGCTTGGCTCTAGGCATGCGCAGCTGAGCTCTTTCAGCCAATATCGCAGCTAAGTCCTCCATATATTGAATGTCAGGTCCTTCAACTTTGGTTTGGTACATTTTGGCCTCGAATCTTCACTTTTCTCTTAATTAGAACCTTGATAGATTGTATCCAAAGTCCCTCGACTTACTGATCATTACACCTTCCCCAACTTCATGTTTTTGTACACTTTTAGTCCCCCCCCCCCCCCCCCTCCTCCTCCTCCTCAATTAGGCGTTTTTGCCTACAAGGGCCGTAATTTATACATGTGTGAGATTCGCTCAATTACTAATATTTAGCTCATTTCCAATAAGTGTGTAATAATGCACTTGTAAAAAATTCCCAAACTTAAGATCTTGCTTGTCTTGAGCAAAATTATCGACTAGGACTAGCAAGCAATCATTGAATAAAAATCAACAATGTTAGACAACTTGCCAAAATATGCTTCCATATAATTTAGTGAAAAATTGTACAATCAAAATTATCAAATCACAAATATGCTTCCATATAATGTTACCAAAAACAATTTAGGCTTATCCAATGCTTGATTGGTGTGTGTGTGCATATCCATTTTCAATCATCCCTTAGACTTGGGAATTGTTGTAAAGAAGGAAAAAATTTCAAATTGGTTACAACCCGACCCTTATTGGTCATATCTTTCATGTTCCACTTGTGAGATTCACATCTCTCAACTAGATACTTTCTTTCCCTAGGTGTAAATCTAGAAGTTGTTTTCAAGCAACTCTTTTGTATTTATTTATACTAAATAAGACCCGGTACCTCCGCATTTATTAAATAAGCACCTCACTTGTGGTGGAGGAAAAACCGTTGTTACATCTCAAATCAACTAAAACAAATACAACTACAAATCATTGACAATGATCTCACCACACTTATCATATCCCATTCCATGTTGCTCACACCTCGAGAACACCCATCTCTTCTCATTGCCCACAATACACACTAGACTGATTACTCAACTTATGTCTAATGGGTAAATCTCTATAGATCCTAAGTCCTTGGAAAAATCCTTTATCACCACATCAATTCTTCCAACCTAAGTGGTTAATGAGTCTTCACCTAACAAAAGTGATAGAAGTACATCTCTCACACTCCACCTAATCAGGGTCTCTTCACAGATAAAGGATTCCAATATTTAATCACCTCTCCACTCGTGATCCAAATGTCACACTCCACATCTCCTGTACAAACCACCAATGTACCCCTAGACATTTATACTCCACATCACCAATAGACATCCTCACTCGTAATGCATAACCAAACCACCATGGAAAATCAATACCTTTGGCGACCACAAAGGTTAGAGCTCATCATAAATCAACCCACAAACCACAAAGTTACTCCAACACCAATGCTCAAAAATCCATTGAGGATTTGGGTAAAGGTGGCACTCATAAAGAAAATAGAAAAAATAGTTGGTTACTTCGGTACACTTACATAAGAGGCTCACAAAGATAAATAAGATATCCCACATATGGCTGCCTCACATAATCTCACAAACTACATAAGCTCATAAAGATGAAGGAGAAAATGATAGCCCTATTTCTTCTCACTACCACACTCTTTCACACCACTCATAGAGCAAAAGGAGTACGCTATAAATTTCAAACCACTATGCATGTAAACACATTTTAAATAATCAGATTACTCTTAAATTCATGCAAATGTGCATATCAAACATATTGAAATGCACATATAACCATACAACATAATTAGGTAATCACATACATACAGAAAGGATTACACATGGATTCATATGTAGTAAATATATTTACTCTCAATAAACCCCACTAAGGTCATCACTCGACCCTAAGGTCACATTCGTCTCACCTCTCTCCTTATCTTTCCTTTTATTATCATTTCTAGGACAATCTATTTGAGCATTTCCAAATTTACCGCAGTTAAAACACATCATACTTTTTGCACTTGCCTTAGACCTACATTTGCCATCAAAAATTTATTGAAAAACCTTTTCATTTTGTCAAATTGAAAAGTCACATTTTTCATTAAAAAAGCACAACTAAAAACGTGTTGTCATTTTACCAAAAAATGCAACAAAACGAATACCACAAGCAAAGTACAGACACAATTCACACAGAATGATCAAATAAACTTTTCTAAGGTTACGTGCAATTGTAACAATGAAAAATAATTGACAACAAATTCACGAAGATTTTAAGGCAATGGTTATCCGTTTTACGGTAACCCCAATTCTAATGTCACTACACACGATGACTTTTAATGCAAAAAATAAATGGGTTAATTTCACAAATGGTCACTGAAGTTACGTCAAAATAACAAAACGGTCACTGAAATTACAAAATTGCACTAACGGTCACTGAAGTATCACCCAGTTTCAAGAATGGTCACTGAAGGACCAAATGAGTTGAAGCGTGAACGATGAGGACCTGCATCGCAAATTTGACAAAAGCCTTCCTCTTCAATTTTTTCCGACGATTTTGCAATCAAATTCTGGGGAGCTCCGACCACCTAAGCCGCTGGAAATTAGAACCGGTCGAAAGCACTTCTCTTTCTCTTCAATTAGCATCCAACCTCTCCCAATTTCATCAAGTTATGTAATCGGAATCGATGCTCAAAAGTTCACTGCCGGAAAATCTAAAAATGGCCAATAACTCGAGCTCAGGGCGAAATTGACGAAGACCCATACCTGGGCAAGCTGCGCCAAGTGAAAAGGATGAAATTCCCGGTGGTCGCGACCCATGTCTTGGTCGGACAGCGCCAGAATCTGGGTTTTTAGCAGACTCAGTCGCGACTGGTTTTTTCTACTCAATAAATTATTATCATACTTAATAACCATAACTACAATAATAAAAGGGAAAGAACATGATACCGAGAAGATCACGTCTAAAGGTTCGTAAATATGGAGAGATATGAATTCATAGCTTTAAGGCTATCACTATCTATCCCAAAGCTTCCGGCAACCGCAACAACACAAAACGACACCCGACACCCGAACATTGAAAGGAAAAATTGTCCAATTTTCACCGTATTGCCCGAAACTAAAAACAGACACCACCATAAGGTTTGCCACACCACCAGAAACATTCTGCCTAAAGACATCATCATCGGAAAGCTTCCAGGCGCCTACATGCGCCATCACCGTCGCTGAGCATGGGCTTCACACTCGGCGCCATGCGCTGGGCCGCCAGGTACGCCTCCACCTGCATAGTCCACCAGTGGTCGCCGTTTCGCCAAAGGATGAGTGGTTGCCCGAAAACGCAAAAATAGTCTTGCAGAAATTTTTAAAAAAAACTGGGCAATTTCTGTCTCTATTTTTCTGCCGGTTTCCAACAACATTTTTGGACACTTTTGGTCAATTTTTCAATCCAAAAATCATAGATTTAACAACTACCCAGGCTCTAATACCATTTGTCACGAAAATCTTTGAGAAGTCTTGATCCGGGCTTAGTTCAATCAACCAAACAAACACCGACCGATGAGGCTCGACCCACAACTTTTACACTCATTGGTTACCACAAGTTTACTCACCCACAAAGGGTACACTTGGTGGTGGTGATTTGCAAGCCACAAAGGCGAGAAGAAAAAGTGGAAGAATAGGCACAAAAGAGGTGAATACAATGGCAGCCACCAGATCTTTCTTCAAGCACAAAGCACACACTTTTCTCTCATTTGCACCATCACACACCCACACTCAACGGCTGGAAAGAGATGGATATATATAGCACTAGTTAGGTCACTCCAATTGGGCCAAAGTTCACTAAATGGGCTGCTATTTAAAGATGATAACTAACCGATAATAGATAAGCCACCATATATCACCATCCAACTAATAACCACAACTTGGGCCATCCACGAATGTTGGACCACGAGCAACGTTAACTCAATTAAGTTGCTTCTAGTGGCTCCAAGTTATTTTCGGGTCGAATCATCACTAAGGTGTCGATATAAATTATCCAACATCGGTTTAACATCATCACCCTAGATTTATTGGGTATCAAAAACCCAACACACACTATATTAAAATCACCCCCAATGAACCAAGCATCCCCGCCGCAGTCCAGATCACGTAACTGGTCCCAAAGCTCTCTCCTATGAACTTGAAGAGAATTAGCATATACAAAGGATCCAAGAACATGAATTCCATCTCTAGAAAACCATCCAGAAAAAATTTGAGATAACACCTGAATCTGATCAAATTCTATAACGAAAGGCCAAAAAAGCCATATTTTACCTCCATAATCAATATTAGAGAAAAAGTTTTCAAACCTTATCTTCCTTGCCCAATGACCAATTTTTTTCTGCAGATACAAGCGGCTCCAGAATTCCCAGGATGAAGGCTTATATTGTTTATTTAACTGCATTAAACGACTCTTTGATGACACAATCCCTCTAGCATTCTCATCATATTAATAAAAAAATTTTGATCATGTGGTTATTCCCAAAACCACCTTCTTCCTGTTACCTCCCCTTTTCCGTTTCGTTGAAGCTAATATTTCTGGGTCAGTTTCATACGTAACAACAGCAAGTTCTTCTAATTCATTACCTGGATCACCATCAGACAGTCAGGTCCGGATGTTGCTCAGCTTCCTCAATTGTTCACCCCATATCTTGATTCCTCCTTTCATGTCTCATTAGGTGAGAGCTGTTTTCATTTCGAGACAAGGCTGTAACTGTGTGTTCTTCTCCTATCCTAACCGCCATCTCTGATCCAGTCTCATAATTTTGATCATACGGCCCCATTTCATCTTTTCTGATCGCTCTGTCAGCTATACTCTCCAACAAATCCATCACAAAAGCATCTTGTATTGACCCTACATCTCGTTTCGCAATCGCCTGATCAAGCAATAATTCATTTGACACCCCTAGTTCATCCTCCAGCAGACCCAGTATTGTACCTTCCACATCTGTATTTACTTCACCAATATATCCATCAGTCTGTGTATCTTCCGGCCTGCCTTTACCTCTTACCACAAATTCCCCGGTCTGTGCCACATCTGCCAAAATTCCTGCCACCTTGTTCAGTTTCCCAGCACATGTACCAGCCGCTACTCGAGAACTCTCCCTCATCCCCTTCAACCCGTTTATCCTTTCTAATGTCTCAATTTTCAGCCAAACTTTTATTCATAATTCCTCCAGAATTTGCATATAAGATAGATGTTGTAGGGATCAGTATATCCCTCTTCAATAGACTAAATTTTTCCCCAATGTTTCATGGTGCATTCACCTCATCTCATTTTGTTCTGCTAGAATATCCTGAGATGCTTCCTTTCTCCTCCAAAATTTACCTTTGGGAATTTGTTTCTGTACATCCTAATTTTTATCATCCTATTTAGCTTTAATTGTTTTGCAGGTGATTGCCGATGTCCCTGTACTTTACTATGATGGAAGTACGGGGGGTGCTTCTTATAAATGACCCTCTGACATCTGCTAGAGTCATGAAATGGAGAGCCTAGCCAAAAGGATTCCAATGGAAATTTAGAGATATTCATCTGTACACAAATCCGAGGACCATACATGCGAGATGCACACACTGTAAAGTTGTCCCTCTTTAAAAATATGCCAAAGGCTCATCCAATAATACGAAGCATTGATTCATTATAAAAGTGAGGTGGTAACCCAGGAAGAAACAGCCAAACTGGAACCAAGGTCAACTCTTGATCCTCATCAAAATCTTGAGACCAAATAGATAGACAGCAGGGTGCGCCATTGATTTCCAGTGATTCCCGGGCACATTCAATTCCAAAATCCTCCATCGAAATAAGATGTATAAAGACGTTTCTTGGAGGTTGCATGGCGCTCACAGCAAACAATCCCTTCAAACCCCAACGAGTTTTAATAAAAGCCCTGATTTGATCCAAAGATGGTTGACGTTTCAGAAATTTTAAAACCACAGAGAATTGGAAAGGGAAGGCTGCTCTCTCCAATTCTGTTTTGGAAAAATGAAACCAAGTTTCCCTATCTTTCTCCTTGGGACTTGTCATCTCTATCTCCATCTCCGGGATGGTTAGGGGCTGACAATGGACGTTGGAGGCATATGTAACAGATCCCACAGCTACCTTGGAAGGCAGCTTGGGAGGTGGTGCCTCCGTCAAACTACTCTTTTCCGTTCTCACTCTAGTTTGGTTGGACCCAACCGGCAATGTCAATCATTGTGATGATTCTCCACTAGATGAGTGCTTTGACATTTAAGCTTATACTAAGTAATTTAAGCCACTAGTTATCTTAGCCTAAAATTCAATTGCAAATACACAAATTTCTTACAAAATATAACCATTAGAGCTCAGGATTAATCTCACTCCCTTAAGCTTTCTTTTGACCATTGCAGTAAGATTTAGGTATATAACTCTCCAGTTTTTTTAGACCAAAGGGTATCGGATTTTGAGATATCCCTTCGGACTAACCAACTCAAGTCAAAAAGTGACACGCCCTACTCTTAATAAAGGTAGTGGACCCGGAGTGTGACGTGCGCCGATGATAGATACCAACTAAAAGTTGGACCCACCATCAAGGCTACTACAATATGCAACTTGTAAATTATTTTAATAAAATTTCGGCATAATCTCCCGTGTAATTTGGAATAACCAACTTGTAAACAATTTTATACAACTCCCAACAATAATATTATATCAATGCCTATTCATGATTCACTTCATTAACCACGGAAGTATAACACGGTATAGAGATAAGCCGAATTCTCAAATTTTTGCTATGAAAATAACATCAACTGTACATATGGATGCAAGATACATAGTAAACCCATCTAATTAACTACAAGTGATGTGGATGACCATGTGTCCCAAAACACTAACTACATGCTCTAGAAAATGAGTCATACTAGCTAACTTTGTCGATGGCTTTGACTCCAAAATAAAGGCTCAACTCCACAAGATGTCCAAAAACTCAGTTGCTATCTGATAAGGAAATAGCGGAAAAATATATGAGTTGATAGCCCTGTGAGTGGAGAAGTTCAAAAATAATTATACCTATTCATTTACACATTTTTATCAACATCAATTTTACATCATTTAACAGTCCACAGTATAACAACATATAATAATAATAATCAAAAAGTGAGACATCCTCATAATACTCAAAAATATCACCTCATAACCATGATATAATCATCAACTGAAATCTATACCATCATCTCATCACATCAAATGTATCAGGAAATCTACCAAAAATGTACCCTCTAACTGAAATATGTAATCTGGTCATACATGCGTAGACTGCCCCTTGGGCCAAACAATCCCAACACGGGCCTCAGGCCTCCTCAGTGAACGAAAGTGGTCTCAAAGACCTCTCATAATCAATACTAGAACACGACCAAGGCCCCCTCAGTGAACTATATGTACACGGTCAAACCCGTTCATCCACTATCAAGACCCATCAGTTTAGTATAGAACACAACCAATGCCCTTTAGTGAACTAGAATAAATATATAATCACATGTACTTTTCTGGTTGATCTCAATATCACATATGTCTAACATTCCAATTCACAAATGACCATATACAATCTTTAAAATTTCACATATATGATAATGAAAGACTATTTTCACATTTATCATGTAATTGGACAAGTAATTCACATAATTGCATAAAATGTATAATAGTATAATTAATTTATCAACACTTGAAAAAATATTTTAAGTTTTCCACTGACAAGCTATTTACGGGGAAATTAGTTTGGCTTGTAAGCTGTCTCGATCTCCCTCCCGATATAATAATAAATTTATTTAGGTCAAAACTCAATTAACAATTTTAATAAGAATAATAGGATAACCATTTCACTTCTCTTTAACAAATTCATTACTCACTCAACTTATACATATACAACCCCCATTCATAATTTAATTCAGTACCTAAACTTCCATATTTATCATTTAGTTTCATTCAACTTGTAAAAGATGAAAAAAAAAACGTTTGACAAAAACAGCACTAACATCCCAGAATATTGAAATTTGGCATTAGTTTTAGTATGTAGAAAACTGTCTCCAAAACCTTTGACAGAAATGACACTTTCTAGGGAGAATTTCAGAAATAGCACTTGTATATGAATTTTGCATGAAAATTGATTAAAAATAATGAAATCCAACCTCAAATCCATATCTCACTCTAGTACATTATAATCAAATGTTTCATATGATATAAATACAAGAAAATCAAAGAATAAGTATCTATTTAATAAACCCATCTTGAAGTTTTACTTTCTTCAACACCAATCCTCCAATATGCATTTCTTTATATATTCTTGTTTAATGTCTAAAATATATTTCAATAACCCCTACTTCTTGTTAAACTTCAAATTTAGGGAAAATTTCTGTGAACCCTAAAATCTAATATCATTCTCCAATAAGTAAAATTTTATACTTACTCTATGAATTGAGAAAGAAATCTTCTCCTTTTTCTTTTATTCTTCTTCTCTTTTCTTTCCTTTCTTTTCTCTCTACGATTTCGGTCTCTATCTTTGCTTTCCTCCAAAGAAATGAGGAAAATGGATAGATACAACCAAGTTAAATGGATAACTGTAGGGAAATTGCAAATTCAAGTCCCCAATCTTCTTACCATATCCTATTTAGTCCTTTCATTTCTAATAATGTAAACTAACTCCCTAGATTTCTTTATGTATTATTTCTAGCCCTTCAAGTATTAGTACTTACCAATTGACCCCATAAAAATCATTTATTGAACTTAATCCTTATTTGACTTTGACTGTAAATGGATGAGGTATAACAAAAAGGCTATGGAGCAACTTAAGAATTAGCAAATGCAATGCCATTTTTTAAGCACAACTAAAACACATGACTTAGATCCATAGCTTATGGTCATTACCTAGCTTATACTTGTTAGCAAAAGACACTAAACATAAATATGTTCACACACGTGGAATCAACACATTTCTATATAATATTCTTCTCCAGATCGACCACCGCCAAACTTATCTCGCAATATGGTTAAGTTAAAGAGTAGAGAATGTAGGATTGATAGAAATCTAAGCACATCACTACCTAGTTCTACCGATTCAAAAAAAACTCCATCAATCAATAATTTCTACATCAAGACAATAATTGATGATGACTATTGTGCTCAAAATAACTTAGGATCTCACATGGACCAGCAAATTCTTTTAGCATACGCAATCATAGCTCATGAATTAATAACAATTCTAAGCATCAAAACATCATTAGCCGACAAGGCTATCTAACTTGTCATACACAATCTGCACAAAGTAAACAATCACCCTCAAGCTTGAATTACACATTTTCCTAAATGTGTAAAAAAATAAAAATAAATGATGGATTAATGAAACTTCATTGGTTAGGCCAATGTTGAAGGATGCTTGTGACCTTCTTGTACAACAATTCACCCCAAACTTGTTAAGAATCATGGCTGGCTAGGACTTAAAAAATTTACTATGAAAATCGATAAGTAATCAAATAAAACCATGAAAATAAATACAAGTAGATAAAAAGATTGGGAGTAAGAAAATTGGTTGCCTCTCAATAAGCACTTTGTTATAGTCTTTAGCTCAACTTTGGCGATTTGAAACGTGGACATCTAGATAAGGCTTTAGATGCCTTATATAGTTTCCTTCTTTTGACTTTGCTCCTCTCCATTTATTTTCCAAACCTTTACCTTGCCTCTTTCAACATAGTAGGGCTTTCCAAATTCAACTATGAAGACTACCACCACCTCTGGGGGTGTAATCACAAAACTAATTTATGGGCAATCAATGAAGTAGGGAGAATGTATGTCTATTTCATCATGGTTAGTTTCCACGTCCTTGTCCAGTTTTGTTGTGATTAATTTTTCATTATCTTTAAACTCTTCTTCCATAGTAGATATCTCATCGGATTGAATGGCAGATTCGCAATCTAAATCCATGGGCAATGAGAAGTAGGTCCCATTGACTCAAGTGGATTATACCTCCACCTTTGAAATCCATACCAGTACATGGAATCTTTGATAAGCATATTGCATTCATCTAACTTGACAAGTTTATTAAAGTACATTGCAAGTACCTTCTCTTTCAATAGGGGAATACCAACTCCCACAAGCGTGATGTTATCATCTCAGTCGATATGTACATAATTTTCCACAAGTATGTAACTCTCATCAGAATTGTCCACTACCTTTTTTTTTACATTTAAAATAGTGTATCGGATAGTTTCTCTAGAGCGGACTTAGCATACTAATCAGAGATAATAGCCCTCTCTGTATAAGGCTGAATCTTCACTTGTGTTCACATACGTAGTTCCTTGAGTTGAATGCCCCCCCCCCCCCCCCAACTTGGCAAGCCATATTTCTTGGGAAATCAGTCATCAGTTGGAAAACATCGATGGTCGAATGGACGTATCCATGTCACGGTACCCCATTCGAACAATCGCATAGTCTGGGCTTCGATCACGCTACCATCTAGTTTGGCAGTCCAAATGATCAAGCCTCAACTGGGCACTACACCAGTCACATGGGCATCGGTTATCCAACCTCCCCCACCTAGGACAGTAACTAAAGCGGCAAAGGAAGCAAGGACTCTTAACTAACCCGAAGGCGAGTGAAGTGACTCCCCTAGCCAACTTCGAAGACTTTGTTTTAGAGAGAAGAAAGGAAGGGGGGAGATGCGATTCATCAACAGAGGGATAATAACCTTTTAAGCCAGAACACATTAGTGCACTAATACTAGCACAATGCATCGCGTAACAAATTTCACAACTTATATATACTCCACGCACATTTTCATTGTTTATGTAGAGATAAGTCGTTGCAAAATCTTTTTTACTTTACCCTTGTCAGAATCTTGCATATACAACTGAAAAGTATCATGCATATACAGCTGAAAAGTACATGAATAGAATACCAAACACAAGAGAGATTAAAACTATTGGGGTAGCCAAAAGATATAAAAAGAAGGTAGTTAGATCATAAGAAAAAAAAAATTGTTAAACTAAAATTAAGAAAACTAGTAATCAAAGTACAAAGATTCTCAAGTAATGACGCCAAAAATGTTTTTGCTAAAATTACATACTGCAAGTGCATGAGTGTCGTTCAAGTAAAGATAAAGTAGTTGGGATTCATGATTTCACTTAGCCGTCGTCTAATTAATTTCTCCACAAGCAAACTAACGTATTACTTAATTTCGATGTTAGACCTGATTTTTAGATTTTAGCTAATTACCTTTCTTGAGCGAAATTTAGCTTCATGGAGAAGGTCTTTCTCCGCTGATAAGAGAAGTTTGGACACAACACCATTGGACAAATAGTTTACAAAGTCTGCATAGTATAGTGTTTCCACACTTTTATAATCTGCATATCAAGAATTACTTCATCCATTTCTACCCCATCTTCCTTCTTTGTTTGCTCTAGCCTGATTTGATTTTCTGCCCCTTTATCAAATTCTTGTAGTAATAACACCTATCAAATTAGTCGGAGCTTGATATATTTCTTTTCAAACAAGTACTTCAAAGGTGAATGGTTTGTGTAGACTATAAGCTTTGACCTAATAAGATAGGAATGAAATTTGTCAAAACTAAATACTACTACTAATATTTCCTTTTGCAGTCGTGGCAATACTCATCTAATTATCAGTCAAAGTTTTACTGGCTATTAAATATAAGATCTTCCCACTGCATTGTCCAAAACCTACACTCACTACATAAGAATCCATATGTTGCTGGTTTAAGCTTCAGTGTCCCAATCATGGAATCAACTAGCTGCTCCTAGAGTTCAGGTCACAAACTGATATTTATGAATGTTGCCACGAATTGATTAGAGTTGAAGTTCTTGGTCACTTTTACATGGGCTGGACCTAAGGAAAGTTACAAGATACAAGTCTCCTTTTCAGTACCAAAAATTGCAGCTTTAGAGACGGCAATTTTCATTGCTGATGTAACAGCTTTTTGCTACTAATTTACCGATGGATTTCTTTGGCCGTCAGTAAATTGGCAAAGAAATTCAGTAGTGTTAATCAACAATTATTTCTGTAGCTAACTAATAACGGTATTAGCAACAAACCTTCGTGTTGATGGTTAGCAACAGACTTCCGTTGTTATTCCAAGCTAAATTTGAATTAATATTAAAAATAATTATAATTATTATTTTAATAAACAAACAAACTAACAATCAACATGAAATTAAACTTATTTATTCAATTCCTTAGGGGCTATTTTCTTTGTGTTTCAGTTTTGAGTTTTGAATTCATTTTGTGTTTTGTGTTTTGAATGTCTGTTTTGAAATTGCTGAAAATGTGTTCTTTTTGTCATTTTGAAAAACTGTTTTTTAAAACATAAAAATAGAAAATGCGTTTACTTTGAAATTTTGAAAATATTTTATTCAATAAATCTGATTATTCAATAAATTTTAATAGTTTGATGTTAATATAGTATTAAATAACATATAAATTTTGAAGTTAGCGAATCTTGAAACATTTTGAAATCAATCTCATCGAGTTCATGTTAGTTCTCACAATTCTTGCCAAATTCAATTTTTAATCGTCTAAACACGATTCAATGATAAATAACATTACTCCTTGATTATAGAGAAATCGGTTGTATATGGCTAGTTGATGGTATAAATCATAATAGCGTTCAATGTTATCTTGTGGAGAAATGTGATAATAATAATAATAATAATAATAATAATAATAATAATAATAATAATAATAATAATAATAATAATAATAATAATAATAATAATAATAATGCTCCATTTTCTCTAATACATGACGTGATATAAGTGCATCCTGCGATCTCTAATTAAATATATGTAAATTTTATGTTTTACCATCCTAAGCAAGAATGTGAATCAACGATGATAAGGAATCTAAAATCAATTAATGGATTACCATGAGTTCAAAAATGACTAGATATAAGTCGGCGATGTAAAATAGAACAAATACGATGACAATAGATTAAAATAATACATGTGCAAAAACATGTTTTGGAGTAGGTTTCAATTTTTCATTGCAAAAGTCCATTGTGTGCCTAATTAACAAGGTCAAAATAATTCTTTAATAGTGACATTTATTAAATTTTCATTTGTTGCTGGAGTTCTGTTGTCCATTCCAAACTTGGTCCTTTGAGAGGGCATCAAAATAAGTTTGCAAGTTTGTGTAGTCTAATCCTACGAAAGAGCTTGGATGATGGAAATCTTCATCATCTTGATGGTAAAACAAAATTTCATCAAAAGTTCAACTTCAGCACCCGTAAAATAAGAGAATATACTTTTTGTCCTTGGACCGCACACCGTCATAAAACTAGTTCTATTTTCTTATTACATAGTTCATTAATAACTCAGTACTATTTCATAATAATAATCACTACTTTAGCAAAATAATTAAAAAATAATTAACAAAAATGGTATTTAGATTGAAAGATATACCATACGTGCAAGTTATGTGCCCAAAATTGATATGGAATCAAAAAGACTGCTGTTATCTGTTCCAAGAGCAAAAGCCCTTTGGTCCTCTTGTGGGGAATTGGCTGTCTTCAAGATATTTTGCTAAGTGCATACTTCATTTCCATTTTGTAAATTTTTTTCTTATCTGATTAATTATTTGTTATTTTGAATATTGTATTCCAGTTATTTTATCCCACATTGCATTTTTATAGCACTCACATGACATTACTTCAATTCCAATAGTTCACAAAAATTATGAAAAATTACCAAACTTTCTGAATGTAAGGGTAAAGGTTTTGAAATACATACCTTGCACGTTGCGGGCTCTCTTTGTACTGGCTTGCATTCTTGCCACTTCTTGTGGTCGGAATCAACATTAATATTTGAAAGTCTGCTTGTAAGCAACAGTTGGATCAACAAATAAATGAATGATACTTGATCTAAGTAAAGAAGAAAGATTATACTTGTACAATCCAAGGTAAAGAAGAATACTACTCGCGAATGGTTTTTTATTCTCATCTTGCTAGTGTGAACAAATATGAGAATTAGTGTGCCTATTTATGCACTTATATGAGGTGGGAAGAAAGATGATACCTAGATACTTCATGGTATATGGAGTGGTGTGCTATTAACAATGCTTTTGTCCCTGTGGGATTTGTGTGCAGGTGTGTGTTCGTGTGTGCGAGAATATGCACAAATACATGGTGAAGAAGAAAGAAAATACCTAGACAGTTCATGGTCAGGAAGGATGCTACTCATAACATTTGTATCCTTCCATAAGATTGTTTAAGTGTACAAGAAACACATTTAAATTGTATTATAATCAAATGATTTAGAAAATAAAGAAGACTTAACGCAATCAATTAAATCCTTTCTAGTCTATTCTGACTTTACTCGATGAACTGAAATAATAACAAAAAGGCTCCCATCCTCGAAGAAAATTAACAGAAACAAATGTTCAGCCTGTCGTTTAAAAATCTTGAATATCAGGCATAAGTTCTGTTCAGCAAATCACTTTCAAGATTAAAACAATACAACACAAGGATATGGAAATCACGTACTATTCCAACAACAGAGATTAAACTGACAATATAAGACATATTTAAAATCAATTAATGGATTACCACGAGTGCTGATGCCACTAAGTGAGCTATCAACTTTTGATGTGGAAGAAATACAGCTACCAATATATCTCAACTTAATCCAACACCCAGTCTCGACTTCAGTATCACCATTTTTCTTCTTCCTCCCCTTTGATTTCCCCACCTCCCAAGACCCCACCTCCAAGCTGTCACCGCTTAATCCCATCTTGAACAAAATAGGAAAATAGTTACCAAAAAAATCCCAACTGCCACACCCTCTATGTAAACAGAATCACCTAGAACACCTCAAATTCATTTCAGGAAATCAGTCGATGGTAACAAAACAAACACCTTCTCCCCAATTTTAAGAAACTCCCAATAGCTAAACGAAAACCGAATACTCCATCTGCTTCAAGACCATTTTTTTAGACAAAAAAACTACAAATTGTGAAAAACAAATCAGACCCAGTTCAAAATACCAGCCAAATCCCCCCTTTATCCACTTTCAAAAGGACCCAAATTCTTTAGAAAACTCTACTGGGTTTTCCTATTTTCGAAAATAAATATGAAAAAAAAATAGCATATTGATTAATAAGAGGGATAGTGAGAGTAGGAAACCTGATTTAAAGAACCAGTACCCGTGGATTTGGCAACACGGGCTCAATTGGATTGTGGGTTTGTGAGATTGGAGAAGGAAAACCAGAGGATGCCTATGTTATGGGAGAGGGGAGAGACAGATGGTAAGTTTAGAGAAGTCGTTTCCGTGTTTTCTAAAACTTACCATGTTTTTGTTTCAAAACAATCAAATTGTGATGTTGAACGTTTTCAGTTTTCAATGTAAATTATTTTTTTCATTTTTAAAAACACGTTTTCGAAAATAGGAAAGAGAATGCGTTTTCATTGTGTTGAAAAATCGAAAACAGAAAACGGCTTGAAAACAGTAAAGCCCCTTAATTTTTGAGTTCAAAACACATAAAACAAAAATAATTTAGAAGAATAATTAGAGTAACTATTGAAGACATTTTACGTTTGTGCAAATGGAATACACTTCTTCCCTTGAAGAATATAACCTATACATAAATAATACAAAGAAAAGAAAGAAAAATCACCCTAAATTTCTTAAAATCTAAGTCTGGCAAGAAAGTTAAATAAAAACAAATCGATAAAAATACATTAATTTCTTCAAAATGAAACAATCATTACAACAAAAATAGCCTACGACAACGTTTAAAAAACGTTGCTGCAAGCCTACGGCAACGTTAAAAAATGTTGTCGTAGAGATACGGCAACGTTTATCAAACGTTGCCATAGGGTGGTTTTTTTATTTTTTTTTGACAATAATTATTTATGCAAATAGATTGACAAAATTGAAAATACAACTTATGAACACATTTTGGAATAACATAAAAACTGATAATTTCATTACAAATTTTTTAATCCACACACTTGAATATTAGAATGGAATACAACACCACTTGAATAAAAAGAAGTTTCAAAGTGAAATAAAATGGTAAGGGAAAAACTCCATCATAAACGGAACACACAAACTACTCTCTTTCTTATTTCTGGATGCTTTCACGGCTGTAGCACGTTTTTTAGCAGCCTTCGTCTCTTCCCGAGTCTCCTCACCAAACAAAATAAGTTGTACCTGCAGTTAAGAATGTGAAGAATGTGGAAATTTGGAATTTATTAGGCATATCAAACAATAGCTTTAATAGATTTTTCTGTTGAATAACGACATACAATGGAGAGGAATTCCAATTAGAGGTAGAAAGAATAAAAAAAAAAAAATTGTATGCTTTTTTTTATTTCATCAGCAATTTGCTGCGAGTTCAATTAATAGATATATACTGTTTTGATTTCAGGAAAAAAAAATCTTCTTAATGCTCCCCCTCACATTTGACCCAGGAGAACGACGTTCTATGTAAGATCTTTATACTTTTGACACAGAAATAAAGAGATGCACTGACTATACCTACGATGTGGAAATGGTTACCAAGCAAAAGAACCAGGAGTGATCCAAATTAAGCCTAATATCATCAGCAAAAGAAGGACGATTTGCAAGTTCATGATGTTCCAACCTAAAGGTTTTAGGTTGGAATCTCAAAGATTGTAAAGGATTGTGGCATATCAACAACTGGACAAACCACAAACATCCTGCCATTTAATTTCATATCAGATGTCTATAAAATAGGTTGTCCACGGTTCCACAACTAATAAAACATATCTTCCAATCTTTGGTAAACATAATGATCTTATCACAGTGAGTTTACCCTACAACTAAGAAAAGTTTGCTACGGGAAAATACCCCTTCTTCAGTTCAAGAATATCAACTGGGAGAAATATGAAGTCTTTCAACCAACTTTTAAATCATCTAATCTCTATATTTCAAGTTTCATTATTTTTTTTCACCTTAACAAGATTAGCTAATTCATATTGCTCAGAATGACAGTAGAACACAACCCTCAAAAATAAAATTCTGGACAAGAAAAATCAAAAGATTGTTTCTCATCCCACATTTTCTTTTTTTCTTCTCACTATATCAACCATTTTGTAGTCTTCCATTATTAAAAAAAAAAAAAAATACGACAAGTTATTTTTAAAATTTCTTATAGAGTACGAAATTTTAATCTCATTTAATTAAAAGGAATAGATGTAAAGTGGTCTGATAAGTTACTGTCATCTATAAGTCGTGTTGCATGGCTAAGTTTGGACGAGATTTTTTAATCAACTATCTCAAAGAAGAATATTTAAAAATGAAAAAAAATTCTCCATAAACATTTCCTGCATCTGAAATTCTAAACAATGTACGTAGTGAGTTGAGACCGGGCAATGTCCACAGCCAAATACTTAAATTTGGATAAAATCTTAATTGCCACGACAGATCGTAATCCTGTACTTAATTTTGAAATTATTCTGGACAATGCTTATTTACTTGATGGCAATATCACGGGGTGGAATTCGGGGATGCAACTAGGATTTGGCATTGATCAATGAATTGATGTAGGCAATTGTCCAACAACTTTGAGACCTTGTTGTCCAGCTGACTTCAATCCATGAGTTCAGTGTATTTTCAAACATGAAGGAGGAATGTGACGGTAGTTATGGGCATTTTTCCTTTGTGTATGGGTGCTAGGGTAGTTTCAAGCCATGTGGACAGAAAAATAGCCAACACGACCCTAGCAATTTGGGGTGAAAGCCACCATATAAAATCGCTTATTTATGTTGTACGTGTTGAGGACTTAGAAATATAGAGATGCAAATTAGGAGAGTTTGAATGAGGCAACAAATCTGTGTGTTGGACCCTTTATATATTTTATACGTGTTCCTTTGTTTTGGTAAGAAAGAAAGTTTCGACGGTTTCTGTAATTTTTATGTTGCCTTAATTACTTCAATATTCTACATTCTTGGTCAAAATCAGTGTGCTTTTGTTACTGAAATTGCATAAAAGTGTGGATTGTTACTGAAAACCTCGACGCCATCGCAGGGAACACGAGATAGGCCAGTTATAACTGGTATCAGAGCCAGGTTCAGTTCGGGGAAAACGAACCAAGTACATATTTGTAAGTTGTAGGGAAAGGCTACAAGTTAAAATCTGAAAGATCAAGTTGGGATGTTCGAGAATTTTGTGGGTAACCTGATGTCCGATGTGCTGCCATATTGGTGGAGAAGGCAGAGGAAACGGGACAGAATCTACGTCCATGCTGGGAACGTCGTGGCCATAACTGAAAATGTTTCTTCATGCCTTGGAATGCTGAAAAGTGAAATTGTGTTGATTAAACGGGATACTCCTGCACCTAAAGATTGAGGGATGACTTCGAAAACTAATTTGCCAGAGCCAAAAGCGTTTTCACGGTACCCTGAGTTCCAAGGATCTGGAAAAATTCTTTGTAACATGTTGCAGTATTTCAAGGCTGCACATGTTACCGAAGAAGACTGAGTGGACATTGCAAGTATGTATCTGACGAAAGATGCAAAATTACGGTAGAGAACTCAATTGCATGAAGATGAGATGAAGGGAAGGTAAAAACTCCTGACTTGGGAAAGGCTGCAAAAAGAACTAAAGGATCGGTTCCTTCCCTACAACGCAACATGGATTGCACGGGAAGCGTTTGAGAAATCTAAGGCAAATAGACATGGTACAAAGGTACATGAAGGAATTATGTCCTTTGATGTTGGACATCAAAACCATGTGCGAGGACAACAAACTCTTTAACTTCATGATGGGAATCAAGTGTGGGCGCAAACTGAATTACATCCATATGGCATGAAGGATCTACATATGGTTGTTTCTGTAACTGAAGCTTTGGTCAAATTAAGGTTGGCAGTGATGCTTCTTTGAGGAAGCAAAATGAAGGCAGAAACAGAATTGTTACCAATAGAAAGTGGGTCAAAAGCTACAAAAATATGGGAAGAACAGTCTTCAAAAGTGAGATATGATGAAAACAACCTGAGACATGCGAAAAATTTTGATGCCTGCTTCATCTGCAAGGGGCCTCATCGTGCAAGGGACTACCCAAAGTGGGAAAAATGGGTTGCAATGATACTGCAAGTACGTAGGATGAGGATGTCGAGGATTTTTCGTGCACGAAAAATCAGTCATGAGTCTACGAACAAAGTGTTGAGGACTTTGAAATAATCGCATTTATTTGTTTTGATGACAAATAAAGATGGGAGGCTTCCCGCAATTTCAGTATTGCCTTAATTACTTCAGTATTCTGCATATTTAGTTAAAATCCGTATGCTTTTCATTACCGAAAATGCATAAAAATGTGTATTGGTTGGTTGGGGATGGAAAATCTCGACGCCATCGCAGGGAATGCTGAATATCCCTGTGACACTAGGGATGGTAATGTAGGGTGGTGATTAAAAATTTTCTATTTACCATCCATTTATTCAATTATTTATTTATTAATATTATTTATAAAAATTTTAAATACTATTTATATTTGAAACATAAAATGTAAAAAGTATTTAGGACGATTTCTAGAAATTTGGGATTGGGATTTCCCACCTCATTTGAGAAGGGGCAATGACAACCTATCGAGAAAAGAAATTTTGACATCCCTACAAATCTCTTTAAGGTGGAAGGGAGTGAATGTGAAGACAATGCAAGGTGGATATATATATGATAGATTCACATAAATATAATGTCATATGATCCATTTAATTAAACATATTTAGTGTGGTCATTAAACAGGTGTTAGACAGTATTATTCATAAAAAAAGGAGCGATGTAAAATCTCATCCCATCATGAATTAGGTGCTAGGGAATAAAGATTATTTATTTATTTACTTACATGACCAAGCAAGGAAACAAGAAAAAAATAATTTAAACAGGCAATGGACAAGAAATCGAATGGAGAAAAACATACGTAGTGAATCACCAATCTAGAAATGAGTTTTCATTGTCCAATTGTTGAATTCGTCAACACAAGATGGAACTTCCCTTAAATTGTTTTCACCACCAACCACAAATTCTTTTGCTTCAGAAACAGCACACATAAAAAACAACACCAGTGCCTAGAATAATTTTTCAGTGAAGCCATTTGGAGTGAAAAACATAAAGGTTTCAACAAATGCAGCGCCAGAACCATGAGTATTGAGTTGCAATATAGGTGAAGAGCAACTAGTAATAATAAAAATAGTTCGAGTTATACTGTCAAACACATCTATTGTCAATCAACAACTAGTGTTTTGTTGTATTTAATTGTTTTAAGAAAAACATCAACATATTTATAAATTCACATAGTATTATAAAAATAAATAAATGAAAGAATATTTTAATCCTAGTTTCATCTTAACCTTACCGTGGCTCTCGACGGAATGGGGACAAGATGGTCGCCTCGACCATTGTCATCCCTAAAAACACTTGGTTACTACTTGTTTGGTCATACTTTTAAGTGTTTATAAAACTTAAGTCACATGAAATGTGTCCATAATTAATGAATAATAATTTATAGATCCTACTATATCCATATATTAAATGCATTTTTGACCAGTATAATTTAAGCTTTGCCTATCTTTATAAAGTCAAGATGACAACGGTGTTTCTTAATTTTTTTTTTTCAAAAATAACTTTAACTATAATGATTTTTTTCACTTTATTAATCGTAAACTATCGAGTTACTCGTTCTTCAATTGAGTGCGTTATTTAAACTATGATCACGGATGATCTCATGAAGTATTTCAATTGTTTACTCTTTCTCTTGTTTCTAGAGGGTTCCAATATTACATAGATTAACATGTGTACTCAAGGAATTGGAAAATTAAATAAAGGGAATAATCAAATTTAAATTATAAGGAAGAAAAAAATAAAAAGAATAATAAAAAAAACAGAATCGCGGCTAATAACTCATTTGATTTGAATTCCCTTCCCAGAAAAAAGAAAAAAAGATTAATTATGTAAATTGCTGCATTTATTTAAAAGTAACCATTATGAGAGAAATATTTTTTATGTTAAAATGATAAAAACTACTTTTGCTTAAATTGTTTGCCAAACTAAACAAAATTTTCAAAGTTTATTACATATAAATCCCTTGTTTTATTTGTCTTTATTTCCCCTCATAAATATATATATATATATATATATATATATATATATATATATATATATATATATATATATATATATATATTTCTATTAATTTTTGTTTCTCCTAAATTATTCATCAGTCTTTCTTCCTCACTAGGGCAAATCAAAAGGTATGGCCTTTTACCCTTCTTTTTCTCTTTTTATGTCAAACTTTTTTGAATTTTTCAAGTTGAGTTCTTTCTTTCAAGAAAAAAAAAAAGAAAAAAAAGTGGGTTCCATTTTTTGTTGAATTTTACTGTTTCTTTCGATTTTATTATTATTTTTTTTTGTGAGAATGTGCTATAAATGTTTTAAATATATTTTTAAAATTTTTATTTTTATCTAAAATTGATTTATCAGCATCATTGATTACTACAAATACACATGGTTCTTCTGACATGACATGTGTGTGTGTGTGTGTGTGTGCATTTGTTTGTTGTTATGGCAATATGTGTAGAAGTGTTTCAGATATTAATGCCTTCGGATTTCCAAGATAGGGAGTACTCGGATAAATATATCTTTCTTCTTGTAATTATTCCATTTTATTGTGTACTTTAAAGCTTAATGCATAAACTATTTCTATATTGAAATTATAAATCAGGTCGAATTTATCAAAATAAAACCATATTCGTCAACAAATGTTTTAAAATTAATTTTGTCTGTTATTTTATTTTGAGAGGAGGGTGGATGGGTGGGTGAAGCTTAATGAAGTTATTCTTGGAATTTTATTCGTGTCCATTGAAAAGGGAAGTACCTTTGAACTTGTAGCATGGATATTTGGTGAAGATGAACTTAGAGTTCCACTTTGATACTCATTGCATGCTTGCACGTGGTGTGGAAAATATAAGTTCAATTAATGATAGGCGGCATAGTTTAAAAAAAAATTTGTCGTTTAATTTGTTTGGATATTTTTATATTTATACATCTTTGACATATCTCAATACAATTAATACAACAATAAGATTACTTACGTCGCAATAGGTTTTCCTAATTTGATAATCGACCTTGTACCGTCCCCCAAAATTACAAAAAAACCTACCATTTTTTCGGAGTAGGAAATTTAATAATCATATTGTAGTTACAAAATTAAATTACTCTTGAGGTATGAAAATGTATTGTGCTACAGGTTGTACCTGTATCAATTTGCGGAAACCTGTACTCTTGTGCCTATCTGTGAAGAGTCTTTAGAATAATTATCCAAGAACAATTTGTATATGTTGAAGTAATAGCCCTTCATCTTGAGATCTTAAATTATTAATAATGCATGTGATTGATCATATTCATCTAAATTCTTTTCATGTAATTACCAATTTTTATTTGAACATTTGAAAGTATTTCGATTTGGTGTTTGTTTGTATTAAAGAGGAAACATTGGCATGATTTTTCATTTTTGTCAAATTCATTAATGTGATGAAAAGTCATTGATCAAATTTGCTTGGTTGATTTTCTTCTTCTTCTTTTGAATATGTAACACAAAGCCTATGGTTTGTCACCATTTTCTAAAACTCAATTTTCCTCATTTTCAACCACACATCTCATAGGACCTGTAATGTTTATCAACTCTACACATTTCATCAGTTTTCTTCAAAAATTACTAAAAGTCTGATTTTAGCTTAACAAAACAGGCGCTGGAATTCATAGAAGGTGAAGGGTTTGCAAAATTAAGTATTCAGTTGTTTATTCGGACTACAAAATGCGCCTTTCGGCTTATACATATTTGATTTTGTAAGCTGATATCCACGTGACATACATCAAAATGTGTTTTAAGTGTTCAGAGGAGTTCCATCAATTGAAAGATTTTATGTATTACTGCACATTATTATTGCCAAATCACCTCACATGTCCTAAGTAATCCCCATAATTACTTTCTTTGTCATGTAGATGGCACTCAATTTGGACCTCAATTGTCCACCACAAGATGAGGATTCTTCCATGAATGTTGATACGACGTTGGGTCTTGGACTTCCTTATGCACAAGTTAGGACATCTTATGAGCCCGATGATGATGATGTAATAATTCTCTCTCCTAGGAGCTACGCTGAGGTAAGAGTCTCAACTACACTCGATTTCAATATTTTCATGAAGTTGCAAACTTGTAAGTCGTTTATTGATCCATATTTTTATTGTAGGCTGTCAACAATTCCATCAGGAATCGTAGGGTAATAGAGTTGGTTGATAATGAAACTGAATCCCCGAGAGGCAGCTCAGGTTTCTGCTATTTTATCCAAATTCTCTTTTTATTAATATATAATTCAGAGATTTTACAGAAGTACTTTTATCTCTTATTTAAATGAAAAACTTATTGTTTCTTGTGGAATTTTATATCATAATCCCATCACATGAAGGTCTAGACGTACGTTGTGGCAAAACACTGCAATATTCAAACCTCTCTTGATTACATTGACTGAACTTTCTTATCCAGAAACTTATAAAACAAAAAGAGCAGACTAACTTTCAAACTATTTGATGCAGTCATTTTAGGCTTTATTACTCAAAAACACATATAGAGAATTATGTGAAAGTCGATTGAAAAACTCTATTAACATAGCCCTGAACTAGAATTTCATGATTTTTCAATTTCCCCATGATGATTTTCTCAGTCAAATAAACCTTGCAATTGTATAAGTCTGGCAATCTTCAGTAAATTCTTGAACAAACATGCTTTAAAAAAGTACCTACTTTACTATAGTACTGGACCATTTGATGGCCAATGTGCATAACTTCAGTTTATAAATAGTTATACGAATAATTATTGTACATTTAATTGTCATATATTCTTTCCAAATTACATCATGTGGCTATCAATAACAATTCCTTCTCCAGTGTGTCAATTCAATTTATTTTGAATTGCTCGCATAGATCATACACATTACTCAGGTGTAGTAGTTGTGTACTATTGGAGGTTAATTTCTTTTGCATATACTACAGCCAGGCGGCCTAGCAATGGTAACAAGCGCCCAAGAATTTCTGCAAAACAAAGAAGTGGTGGGGTGGAGGTATGACAACATTTAGATCTATTGGATGACCCTATTCATAGACTGTCATTGCAATTTTTTACATTTCTTGTCAATTTTTATTTGAGTTCAAGTTTTTTTTTTTTTTTAGCTCATTATATTTCAATCATAAATTGGCTTCACTAGAAGGTGATATTGGATTTCCTAATTTGCTCCAATTATTCCTTTCCCCCAAAGTGAAGGATGTTTCATTCTGTACCTTCTAGACGTATCTCATCATATCTTCACTACCAATGCTCGTGTTGCCAGATTTTATTGATCAAGAGCCCATCTATCCTTTTAGTTTTTTTTATTTTTATTTCTTAGATTATATAAGTGATTCTTAAAAATTACATATTTTTCCTTTTTAAATGAGTTTTAAAAGGGTTGGTGTTAATTCTTTTGTACATTTGAATTAGTTCTTCATGATAGGTGCAGAATATTTTTGGCCTATAATTCAAAAGGGAGTGAAAGATCGAAAAAACTACCGAAGGATTGTGCATGTTGAAGAAAACCTCTGACCTGAGTTGTAGAATGCCACGAGCATTAAACCCACTTCCCTACCCACCCCCTTTGATTTCTATTGCTAGATTTCAATCTCTAAACTTCAGAACAAATATTGGAAACTGTGTTGTTTGGCTACTGAGAAGATCTCTCTCTGCCCTATATCACCACCTTTCCAAACTCATTTTCCTCCCATTTCCATTAAATGCTGCTTATAATTTTTCCTCTCATTATTTTGCTTAAGAACTTTTTCTATCCAAGTCATGGTCACAGGTTTTTCCACCTAGAATATGTAGAACTGATATCATCCATACTGCATTTGGAGGTTGAGAATAACGGTGATAAACCTACCAACCCAAAGAACTTACATATTAGAATTTGAACTATTTTTAATAAAGTTGAAACATTTTTTGATAATGCTCCGCTTTGTCATGTCCCTGAGCTTTGCTCTCCGTCTTTCGGAGACAATTCTGTATCCTGGAAAGCTATTTTGCTAACCATTTATCATCTTAATTGTCTGTAGCTCATATAATATTTTATGGGCTCTCTTTCTCTTATGGGATAACGTTCAATAGCATTACATTGTTTGATCTTGTATAGATGTTTCAGTTTTATAATCAAAAACATTAAGCTTTTTGAGCTCATATAATTCATAATTTTTTATTGATCACTTGTTCACGCTGTGTGGGAAAGTTTTTATTCTCAAATTCATTGGTATATCCAGATCTGGAAATTTAAACCTTTATTTGGCATCTACATGTGTTTTTGTCTGACTCAATGCTGTTCATTTCCTTGATTCATTCATTATTGCTCACAATTAATTCATCAAATTGTGATGCCTCAGTTATCCCAGCCCGTTCCACAGCAAAAACCACCCATATTTAGTTGCCCAATTTGCATGGAAATAGTTGTTGAAGAAACGTCAACCAAGTGTGGCCACATCTTCTGCAAAAAGTGTATTACTGTTGCAATTAAAATTCAGCACAAATGTCCCACCTGTAGGCAGAAACTTAAAGTGAAAGACGTTTTCAGGATCTACCTTCCGAATACTGAATAATTAGACTACACCAATGGTGCCGAATTCTGTGAGTGCGCCCTCTAATTTCTTGAATTATATTTTTCAATGTCGTGATTTCTGAATATCTAATCCAGCTACCTCTATCGGTTCATGGATTTGGGTTTTGGTTGAGATAATAATCAAACAGAATTTCTGGACCCCTTCTTCGTGCAGGATATGAAGCGATGATTCTTCATTTATCTGAGCCACTATGTTACATCTTCGGTGTGATTCTTGGCAGGTTGATATTTCTTCATTGGTTTCCATAAGCATTTCACCATTTGAACTCAACATTTTATGAACTTGGATTTGAGTGAACTTTGTTTTGCTTCTCCCCATGCGGAGGGGATGTTTGAATCTAGGCAATTTCCTTCCATGAAATTTTCTTCTCTCCTCTCCTCTGAGAGACGTGGTTATTGGCTGATTGTTCATTTTGACTACAGAACCTTATGAAATCAGCTTTTAGTTTCATGTTTTCAGTATTACTTTCTTTAGAAATTTGTCTATTGAATGATTTTGTAACAAAGTTGTTAATGGATGAGGATTTTGCATATATTGTTTGTTAATCCTTTGTTTTGGTCTGTAATTCTCTACATTTCGGGAGAGGATGCAATCTATGTAGAAAATTTAGTTTTACTTGTAGTGTTTTCACTTTTAACCTTGTTATGGAGGACTAGAGATCAGTACTATTTCCCGGAGAATCCGGCCACCCTAGGTTGAGTTGGCCCTGCACGGTGGCTGAGGGACTGGGTGGGGGTGGCGACTACTCCCGCAACATTTTTAATATTTTTCGGAAATTATGTACGAATTTTGAATAAAACTAGTTATATACACATAATACATATATACCGTTCCCCTAAGTATTTTTGTCCACTTTACTTGAAAATCGACTGCGCACTAACTTTGCATAGATGGTGGGGACAACAGAGAAAATGAAGTTCATTCTTTTCATTTTCATTTTCATATGTTCATCTTTTTCTTCAGGTAGATATTAAGATAATTCTTTGTGTTATATACTATACGGTTATTGCTAAATGTTTAAGGGATTTATGGTCATTAAAAATATCGCTAACAGTAATTTCATTTGAATCACAACTGAATCCTAATAAAAGAAACCATCCAAAACCTTTTAAAGCTTTATAAATATTAATTGTTTTACTATTTTGAGTCCATCTAGATTTTGATTCCTTAATTAGGGGTTCACAGCTATGAAGTAGGTATTAATGCTTGATTGTTTCTAAATCACTGCATCATCAGTTACTGATGATGACATTTTCTAAATTCAGAAACCAGCCCTCCTTAATGATTGTTTAGATTTTTGTCTTCTGTCGAATTAAGGAAAACCCCAGCCTTATATCAATGATTTGAGAATTGAAAAAACCCCATTCCAAATATATCAACGATATAATGTTCACGTATATAATAATATTGAGAACATGATATTTATGGCATACTGGCTTTTCCTTTAATTTTGGTGTCGAGTACGATTTGGTTGGAGATCAGCAGATGTCATTGAACTTGTTTTGAGACACCACATATTAAGTAATGCTTTTTCTCAGAAAAAAACCACTTTCATTAGAACATAAGCTGAATAAATTTGGGAAGGTTTTGATTACATTCATTGCTGACATGCCTTTAAAAAAAAAAAAACTTTCCCATCTTACGTAAGTTATGGAATGTTTATTTTTCTTTTATTTTGAGGACAACTTAACTCTATTGTCCTATCCCAGCCTGGAACTTCTACGAACGTTTGACTGTTGTTTAGAAACCTCTCCATAGCCTAAATCTGCAATCTATCTAAAAAACCTAGAGATAAATCATGTGTGAAAATTTAGGGATTTGAGACTAATTCTTTAACGTTCTTTTCATTTTTGGGACAGGGACAACAATTGCGTCCAGCCCCCGGATTTGCCCCATGCTAAAATATAATTTGAATTAAATTGAGGCATTTGTGAAAAAAAAAAAGCCCGCAGTCCATTTTGAAAATTAATGGGCACTCATATCACTTGTAAACGAACTAATATACCATCAAAAGCACATAGTATGGATGTAGCTTTCACGACCAATTAAACAACTACATTAGAAAATAAGAGATCCAAACCCCTAGTCTTTAAACAGCAATTCAGCAAATAAAAAAAAAAAACTCATTAAAACAAAATCTGAAAAAAATTTGGGAAGGTTTTCATTACATTCATAGCTTACATGCCTTTCTTAGTAAAATAATAATAATAATAATAATAATAATAATAATAATAATAATAATAAAATACTTACTGTCTTACCTAAGTCATGGAATGTTTATTTTTTTGTTTTGTTTTTAAAAGGAGATGCCTGTAGTCCTCATATTGAACTTGTACGCACTTTTGATGGTTGTTTAGAAACCTATCTGTAGTCCAAATCAATCTCTTGTATATTCAAAAATCTTGATTGATTCGAAAGATCTAGAGATAAATTGTATGTGAAAATTAAGGGTTTGAGACTAATTTTCTGAAAAATGGTTATGGGATTAAATGTGTTACTAAATCTATCGTGGAATTAGATGGGAACAAATCTCCATTACCACGTATGGCTCATAGAAGAGATGATGCAGGAGGGTCCGAGTCAGACGAAGCTGAGTTGTCAGATAACTCGTTGATGGCGCTAACGTACCATGAGTTGGCGGATCGACGTAAGAATGGAAAGTAATCGAAGACATTTCCTAATTGGGGTCAATTTTGAACACGTTTTGGTATTTTGGCCATAACTTTGGCTACGGTTGTCAGAATCACGCCCGTGACCCCAATTCGGAAAGCTCGTTTCGGCGCGCACGTCGTGGGCAACAAGCTATGCTCGGTGTGCATCGGATTCGAGATCAAATTCAGCTGTTTTCCCTTCCGAATCATCAATTTAAGTTATTTTTTGCTATTTATGGTAATATTTCGGTTTCCCTTTTGACATAGAATAATTGCTCGATTTGAGCCGAATTTTGGTGATATTGTTTCTTTTATTAAGTATTTTATTTTGGTATGAATATTAGGATTTTGCAATTTTTGGCAAAATTCCGATTATTATTATTTTCTGGCTATTTAACCCGACTTGTGGGTTATTTTCATTCAGTTGTTGAATAATAAAGAATTTTCCCGTTTTTCTTTGTGTTTCTCTTGCTTTCTTCTCTGTTTTTGTCAATTGAACCCAACCTGCAGAATAATCACTATTCTGCCCGGCGTCAAGAGAGTAGCACGATATTACAAATGGAAGTTTATTTAATGTGTTTTTCATTTGTTGGGTTTGGGACAACAATTGTGGATCTAATTATTCAAAAAAAGTAAGTTCAAAATGGATGTAGGCTGGCCGCAGTCTATTTTGAAGATTTAATGGGCACAAATATTACATGTAAAGCACTTGTTGTGCACGTAACTTACACAAAGAAAATTATTTATGGCACATTCTTCGCTATGATATTTAGCATATGAAACAAGTATTTTATGCCAAAAAAGAAGGATGAATTAAACTATATATCCAAACTGAAATTAAGGTTCCAATTTCTGTGGCTTCGGCAGTGGGATATGCAGCCAGAAATGATTTGGAAGATACTGTTAGAGATAAGCAGTATAGGGAGTGGAATAGGATTCCTTTCTCTCTGGCTGAAGAATGTTTTCTGTGGATAAAAATAATGTAGAATGTTTTATGGATGTTCATTGCTTAATGATAATTGATGCATGATGAGTTGTGTACTTTTGAGAAATACATGCTTTGTATACAAAAGATTCCGAGTTCATCAGCTGGTAATTTGTGGTTTACAAGATCGACATGAAGATTTGTCAAAGGAATTCGTTGCATATTTTGTCTCCCGACAATGCTCGTCAAACAATGGAGTATGACGCCCCAAAATCGCTATAAAGTTTTTATTTTTATTTTTTTTATAAGTAACACTAAACATGGCGACCTTGACTACGTCATAACTTTATCTTAACAAAATGCGACTTGAACTCTTTTAAGAGACATATATTTAAAAGGTCTTTTTATAACAAGAACGTGAATGAGGGTAAGAAATTGCAATGGATATATGAATTGATACGGTAGTGTTGTAAAACCCAAATTAAAATGGAGGTGGTATTACCCTGAAACAAGGTCGGTACACCCAAATTAAATTTTCACAAATGGTGCTAACATTTTAAATTAAACGTGATATTAACACCTGACATAATTTATAGAAGTAATATTACTAAACGGTTAACAAATGGTGTTAATATTCTAAAACATGGTGATAGCACCTTGTAAGTATAAAGAAAAAATATATATAGAGTTCGTGTAACGACTAAAAGTACTCTAAAATATGGAGATAATGCCATTGAAGGAAAGATAATAACTTTGTGAAAATTCATTTAAAAATGCCTTACATGGTGACAAGTATTCATGGCATGCTTTCGCGGAAATAACTCTTTCAAAAAAGTAAACACAGGCATAAACAAAGCTCAACTTGTTCTTATACTGCATACTATGAAGCCTTGACGTTATGACTTTACATATACAAAATGCATCTAACAATGCATGAAATTACTATATAATAAAACTACTTTGAGCTTTAATGTGGTCTCTTTATCGTTGTACCACCTCATTTCTTTTATAACAAAAATCACGAGCATCGTATTGCTCAACCTTCTTCTTGGTTTTGATAAACCGTACAATCCAAGGTAATTCAGGTAGTAAGACCATACCTCAATCTCAATCACACGGAAATACTCCCACCCATCATCTGTAATCTGACATCTTCACCAGGTGAGCTCAAAGGTTGCGTGCTCCATTATCTGAAATGTTAAAACGACCATGAATAATGATATTCAATGAGATGGCTTTGGTGAGTGTGTGATAATTGCACATAAAATAAAAATTTCTTTTCATTACTAGGCACCAATACTTTAAATGGATTTTGTACACCGAGTGCTCAACTAAAACACTACTGTCGCAAGACGGTAGTACCTCGAAGGATACCTGGATTCGGATTTTCTCACTCTGAACCATGTCCTGCTTTTCTTCCTCCGGACCAATCCGGGCTTTTCTCAATCTGGATAAGGAGACAGTATCTCCAAGACCTGATGATCATTTTGTCTGATGGTTTACGAACCTTTTAAAGAATTCTGTGATCTTTTCAAAAATATTTGGGATTTGCAACTTTATTATGTACAAGTTAAATTCTTTTCTTTAAACGAAATAAACACATAACTCCCAAAAAATAATCATGTAGGTATTCTAAATCATTTATAAATGATCACTAATGATATTAAAGCATGTCACAAGTTAACTAAAGTGCAACAATACAAGTTTACCATTCAATCACATAACATAAAAGCTACAAATATACCTCAAGTCACATTTACATAAAGTAAACAAGTAACGAAGTCACTCACTTTAGGTCCATTAGTGAAATTTCCTCGCTGCAATAACATGATTTAAATGTTAACAAGTATCATAACTGATGAAGGCAAAATAATAATTTTATTTAATTTCGGGTTTGCTCGTTTTTGGCGAATTGCTAGTCTAATTTGATTGGAAACAGGCCAATTCCATCGTTTAGGCCCTCAATTAAGCGTTTTTGCCGTTTATGGTAATTTTTGTTTTGGCAATATATTAATCAAATAAACTCGGATTTGATTTCCTTTTATTGGGGGATGATCATGATGATTAGGAGAATCAAGATCCGTCATTATCTCAATTTTTTTCATTTTTGAAAAAATTAATATTTTTTATTATTAGGTAATTTCTTTCCGAATTTTCTTCGAGTTTCGCCATTTAAACGTTGTAAGCCCTTTGAGGCAGCTCAGTTTTGAATGAAATAAAGTTTTCTTGAATTTCTTTTCGCTGAAATTCTTTTTGTGTAGATTTTTATCTTTCATATAATCTTTTCCTACATTAGTTGGTATCAGAGCCGAAATCGTTCCTTCACCATGCCGTCAAGGAGGCGACACAGACGTGACAAAATTGCACAGCTGCGTTAACAAGTGGAGTTGCTGACACAGCAAGTTGCTGCACTTATGCTGCAACAACATGTGCCTAGAGGTCGTGGTCGTCGTGGGCATGTTCCGATTGAGGAAGTCCAACACCGTGATCATAATATTTAGGATGTCACGATTGAAGACATTGAAGAAACAATAGAGAATAAAGAGTTTGAATATAACGGTCTGGTTGTATTTGACAATGAAGACATTAAAAAAGCAACAGAGGAGGAAGAGTTTGATTATGAAGGTCCGCCTGTATTTGACAATGAAGACATTGAAGAGGCAACAGAGGAGGAGGAGTTTGATTATGAAGGTCCGCATGTATTTGACAATGAAGACACTGAAGAAGTAATAGAGGAGGAAGAATTTGATTATTACAGTCTGCCTGTATTTGACAGTGAAGGTGTAGAAGAGGCAGCAGAGAAGGAGAAGTTTGGGGTTCGTGATGTGAGTCAGGCATTGGTGGTGAGGAAGAGTTTTCTAACTTCCCTGAAAAATAACATTGACTGGTTGCGTACTAATCTCTTCCAGTCGACATGTACTATTGGGGAAAAGAAAAGTGTGTTGCTTCCAGATAAGGGCTCAGTAAAAACAATTGGGGATGACGCCAATTTACTGACCAGAGTGAAGTTCGAGACAAATATGGAAAGATATGAGATAGTTTATGTGCTGGTGGAAAAGTCAGTGACATCGAATATGAGGTCACTCGTAGGATTCAGTCATTGCTAGAGGAATTTCATGAGGACTTCCCGAAAGAGCTTCCAGATGGATTGCCACCAGAGCCGCCATTTCGTGGTGATAATTCTGATGATGATGAGGTTTCTACCCCGTCAAATTCGAGAGCAAATTTTTCTCAACCCGTGAAGAATGATGAAGGCAAAATAATAATTTCATTTAATTTCGGGTTTGTTCGTTTTTGACGAATTGCCAGTCTAATTTGATTGGAAACGGGCCAATGATCACAACCTAGGGCCTTTGGCCCTAATGCACGTCAAATTTTGGGCAAATTCCATCGTTTAGGTCCTCAATTAAGCGTTTTTGGAATTTATGGTAATTTTTGTTTTGGCAATATCTTAGTCAAGTAAACTCGGATTTGATTTCCTTTTGTTGGGGGATGATCCTGATGATTACGAGAATCAAGATCCGTCGTTATCTCAATTTTTTCCATTTTTGATATTCTACTCTACTTCTAAGTAGGTAATCCTAGTAGTAGTGAAGAAAAGGAAGAAATAGAGGTTTTCTTGCAACTCTGATTGAGGTGTTAACACCACTATCTTAGGGTATTGACATCCTATACAAGGTTGTCGACAGCCTCAAAATAAGGTGTTTGTACCACGAGAAAAACTACCTCGGAATCTGATTTTATTTTTTTTCTCAAATTTCAATCAAAACTTCATTTTGAAACCTTCGAGTCAATAGGTAGGAAGATAATATTACATTCATTGTAATACTTGAGACCTGTCTTCTTTTCATAAAAATATGAGGAATGGAGGTGAAAGATAGGATATACCTTGCTGAAAATTTGTAAGAACGCTATGAAACATGCTTTATGCAGTAGTAGTAAAGACGATTTTTGAGTTAGGTAAAATGAAAATGAGAGCAATAGCTTCAATAGAGTTCTTTCATGAAATTTAGGGCTTTGCTTGGTAGAAGAGAATTGTTGGAGAAGCAGAGAGATGTAACTTAAATAAAATGACGCAAGACAACTTACCTTTTTAAGTTGTCACTTCGAAATTGAATATTGCTCTCTTTTGAGTATATAGTTGCTCTTTATCAAGAAAATATTTTGTAGGATATATGAGTGATCTTGTAAGTGAAATGGTGTATCATTCATACTATATAGGATGTGACTCAAATACTGGCACACTAGTGTAAACATATACACATATAAGCACACAGTTGGGGGGATTTACAAGAATTTTGACTTCAACTACTATATTATATTCCACTCGTCTTTGTCTTGTGAATTTTTGTGCCTGACGTAAAAAAAATATTTTAAGAGCATGTCTTGCACACTGAAAAAGAATGCATCATCAACATCAATAAAAAAACACTTAGAACTTATCATTACCTAATGTCACAAATCAAGTATAAAACAGCCCTAGTTTTTAGCCAATAGAATTCTATGTATGGCAATGCTTGTAGACCTCTTTCTTGCACTAAACTTCAACATCCGACCATTTTTTACCATAATTTATGCTGTACAAAGTAGTATTTTCTCGTGCAAGTGTATCATTGAATTTCGTCCATGGTGCTTTCCATGCATATGAAGTGCTTCGAAACAACCTGCCAAGTGTTTAAATGCATGAAATTTTATCCCAAACCAAGTACTAAAGTCCATTATCTAAAAGACAAAGTTTTAGAGGATAATAAATCATTTTTTTTTTGGGTAAAATGCTGGTACAATTTATTCCTTGCTAAAAAAAATGTGCATATGAACTTTATGCCAAGTCCATGAGTTCTCGTGATGATAGCTTTTCAATGGGTTTTGAATCGCCGAAAATGAATACCCGTGACTCTTAAAATGATACCAAAATGAAAATCATGTGTTTATTAATACATTATTCAATGCTTTGTGCAATAAATAAATACTACACATTTCACTAACATATATCTAATATAATACTCATTTCTTCTCATGCACATAGTGCTAAATGTGGCATGGTGCTAGTATCCTAATTTTGGCTATCACTACCCTAAATTTAGGTATTACCATCCTATAGACGGAGAAATTTTTCGCAACAATTTACCTTGGAATTTTGTGGCATTACAATTTCTCCGTCCCTTATAAGAATCTTGTCCTCGAAATTCATGTGAATAGCTTGGGAGACTTTGCTCGCATATCATCCTCTTGTTCCTGGGTCTCCTCTTTATGTGTGCGCTTCTCCATAGCACTTTAAGCAATGTAATATGGACGAGATCAATTCAATATATTCTAGGTGAGACAGCATCTGACAATGTCTTAGATTGAAAAAGTTCTTAAGCAAAATAATTAGAAGAACAATTACAAGTAGCATTTTATGAAAATGGAAGGAAAAAGCGTTTGGAAAGGTGGTGATATAGGGCAGAGTGAGATTTCTCAGTAGCAAAGCAGTCGTGTTTCCTACTGCAGGACAATATTTGTTCTGCAGTTTGGGCATTGAGATCTAATAAAAGAAACCCAAGGCAGGGCAGTGAGGGGGCGGGGGTGGGTTTAATGCTCATGGCATTCTACAACTCGGGTCAAAGTTTATTGCTTCAACATGCACAGTAGTATGATAGTTTTTTCGATCTTTCACTCCGTTTTGAATTATAGGGAAAAAAATTATGCACCTATCAGAGTGAAGAATTGATTCAAACGCACAAAAGGATTAACATCAACCGTTTTAAAACACATTTAAAAACGAAAAAATATTTTATTCCTAAGAAATCACTTATACAATCTAAGAAATAAATAAAAAAAATTAAAACTCAAAGGATTGATGGGCTCTTGATCAATAATAACTGGCAATACGAGTATTACTAGTGAAGGTATAGTAAGAGACATCCCGAAGGAACAGAAAGAAACGTCCATCTCTTTGGGGGAAAGGAATTATTGGTTCAATGTAAGAATCCCGATTTCACATTCCAGTGAAGTCAATATATGATTGAAATATCGCAAGCTAAAAAAAAAAAAAGGACACGAAATGTAAACAATTGCAATGATACTGTATGAATAAGGTCATCCGATAGATCTAAAGGTAGTTGTGGTATATGAAAACTTGAGTTATGCACATACTACATCAGATGGTCCTTTTTAAAGCATGTTTGTTCAAGAATTTAAAGAAGATTACTGAACTTATAAATTCCAAAGTTTATTTTGTTGAGAAAATCTTCATCGGGACATTGAAAAATCATAAAATTCCAGTTCAGGGCCTTGTTAATAATTTTTTCAATAGACTTTCAAGTAATTCTCTATATTTGTTTCTGTAATAAAGCCTAAAAAGCCTGCATCAAATAGTTTGAAAGTTAGTCTGCCCTATTTGTTTTACAAGTTTCTGGATAAGAAAGTTCATTCAATGTAATCATCAAACAGACAAACAAGAGAGAGGATTGAATGCAGTGGTTGGCTGCAAAGTTTGTCTAGACTTTCATGGCACAGGATTATGATATAAAATTGCACAAGAAACAAGAAGATATTTATTTAAATTCTTAGTAATTGAAAAGTACTAAAATCCCTGAACCCTACAAATAAAAAAAGAACTTGGTTAGCAGAAACCTGAGCTGCCTCTCTGGGATTCCGTTTCATCATCAGCCACCTCTATTACCGTGCGATTCCTGCTGGAATTGTTGACAGCCTACAATGAAATTGTGGGTCAATAAATAACTTCAAGTTGCAACTTCACGAAAATATTGAAATGGTATACAGTAGAAATTCTTGTCTCAGCAAATGAACACATAATTTTGCAAACCCCTGACCTACCAATAATTTCAGCACCTATTCGTTTACGGCGAGCATATAAGGCATGCCGTCAAAATAGACTATTTACAGCATGCCTTACATGTATGCCATGATAATTCAATTACTTAAATGATTTACAGCATACATTGATGGAACGACGTAAAAAGTTACAATTTACGGCATGCATCGATAGCGCACCGTAAACATTACAATTTACGGCATACATTGCTACATGCAGTAAAAGTTTTAATGATTAAATAGGCAATATTTTTTTTTCTTCAAGCTATCAATGTTTCCTAAATTTTTATTTTTTCCCTTTTCTTTTTCTTTTCTTTTTATTTTCCTTCCTTTCTTTCCCATGTTTTCTTCCTTCTCGTTTTCTTTCTTTTTCCTCTCTTTCTCCATTTCTTTTTTCCCATCTCCACCTCATCGATTTCCTTCAAAGATTTGAGCTGGTGACATCGTCGTCAATCAGCCATTCATTGCAGTCCAAACCCTTTACCTTTTGCCAAAACAATTTTCTTCCTCTTTTCCACCCAATCGATCTCATTCAAGATTTTTTCAAATCAGATTACACACCGGCATGTGTGGATTTTAGTGTTAGGCCTATAGCATTTTTGACCTTCGAGCGAAGTAATTGGAATCAATCATTGGCCATGAACGTGATTTCTTGATTTACTCAAGGTATTAGCTTATTTGTTTGATTAGGTTCGGAAAATAACAATATTTCCTATTTTTGTTGGACGTTGTTGCTTCATTATCATTCTGATATGTAAAATAAATTTAGGAATGATGAAATTAGCGTATATAATTATTGAATGTGGTGCTGGCATCACATTCTACTAGGTAAATATTTATTGTGTAAATTAATTCTTTGGGTCTTGGGACACGGGATTGAACCTTTTTGTACATGGGTAAATGGTTTTTAATGATATTCACACATCACTTAATGCCTGAAGTACTTAATTTTGTTGGCAGGTTTTGCTTCTGTGGTATTCTGTTCTTGCATTGTTGAATGAAATTGTAAATATTTTAGTAGGAAAGTGCTGCTTATACATAATTATTTATATAATGTTTTACATAATGATGAGGTGTCAAAATATAAGTGGGAAGTTATTTGATTGAAGTGATTTTCATCCAATTAAATTTCATTACATCATTTGTCGGTAAATCATTATATAAATTGTATAGCACAGCCCATTTTATTAAGGTACACAATACAATCTTTAATCATGCCAACAATTCGGATAACACTAAATCTAGAATTTACAGTTAGTAGAAAGTTGCTTGATATTTCTAGTGTGATGAAGAAATTTGGAATTCAAATTTTTTCTACCTTATATATATACATTGACTGTTTACTGTGTGTTTCTGTATGATTTGAAATGAGAAAGAAATGAAATCTTGTTCATTATAGTAGTGAGTCATACTAAATATGCACAGTACACATTCGAGCATAACTTGTACTGTAGAATAACGAATACTAATTGCATGTATCTAGAAAGTTGATGAAAACAACACTAAAATAGGAAGATAATGACCTCTAATGTTTCTTTTTTAAAATTTGAGAACAGGCATCTGATCCTGTTTCTAGTGCACCAAATAGCATTAATGAATTCCATGAAGACTTATTAAAATATTTCTTCATACCCCGTGAACATTGGTATTGGATTTGAAGAAGAGTTCGGGATGGAGAAAATAATTTGAACAAAAAAAAGTATTTTTCCGAGCAGAACACCTGGCGCCGTGGCCCCACCTGACCTATTTTGGGTTTTCCACGTTTTTGGGAGAAGTTGGGGATGCGGTTGAATTTTAGCAGTGCCTACCACCCACAAACAGAAGCAGTGGGATTTGGCATTACCTCAAGTAGAATTTGCCTATAACATGAATGAACCCATTTGAGATTGTCTATGATCGGAATCCATCCGGGGTACTTGATTTAGCCCCTATTCCACGTTTGGGTCGTCTGAGTCATAAGGTAGATGAGATGGCAGAACATCTTCAAGGTATCCATGAACAGGTAAAGCTCGCCATTCACGATAATAATGACAGGTACAAGGTTCAGGCTGATAGTCACCATTGTCAGGTACTTTTTGAAGTTGGTGATTTTATTTAGGCGGTATTAACTCATGATCGTTTTCGTGTTGGGGAGTATAATAAGCTTAAGGAGCGGAAGATTGGACCCTGTGAGGTCCTGCAGAAGATCAATGATAATACCTACAGACTGCACCTCCCCAGCCATTTGAAGACTTCTGATATCTTTAATGTGAAGTACATAAGTCCTTGTTTTGTGGATTCTGATGACACTAATGTGAACTCGAGGGCGAGTTCTTTCCAACCTGGTGCAAAGGTGATGTAGGAGGATTTGAGTCAGGTGATGCCGAGTTGTCTGATAGCTCGTTGATCGCATTGAAATACCATGAGTTGGTGGATCAGCAGAAAAATAGCAAGTAATCGACGATATTTCCTAATTGGAGCCGTTTTTGGACATGTTTCAGTATTTTGGCCATAACTTTGGCTACGGTTATCAGAATCGCACTCATGACCCCAATTCGGAAAGCTCTTTTTGGCACACACATTGTGGTCACCAATATTTTCTCAGTTTGCATCGATTTCGAGGCAAATTCCACTGTTTCCCTTTTCGAATTCCCAATTTAAGTTATTTTTTGCCTGTTTTAGTAATATTTCGTTTGCCTTTTTAACATAGATTTAGAACTTAAATTGAACCAGATTTTTTGGATATTATTTCTCTTATCATGTATTTTCTTTTGATATGAATATTGAGATTTTGCTATTTTTGGTAAAATTCTGATAAATATGATTTTTTAGCTATATAACCCGGCTTGTGGGTTATTTTCAGTTGTTGGATGAATAATAAAGATTTCTCTTGTTTTCTTTACGTTTTCTTTTGCATTCTTCTCTGTTAATTATCTGCCGAGTTTCATCCTGCAGAATAATTACTATTCTGCCGGCGTCAAAAGGTTTCTGAAAAATCCACACCAAACTGCTGAGCATAGCGTTTTACCACCAGTCTAGCTTTGTGCTTGTTCATAGTCCAATCTGCATCCAGCTTTGTCCTATAAACCCACTTGACTCCTATTGCATTTTTTGTGTGAAGGCCTATCCACAAGCTCCCAGTTCTCATTCTTATGAATCATCATCATGTCCTCTTGCATTTAATGGTCCATTTGGGATCCTTTGCCGCTTCTTCATAACCAGTAGGTTCCAGAACTGCGACATTACATTTCTGATAAATTCAGCAAGAGACCTTGTCCCTCTCACTGTTAGCTTATCATAGTTGTCTTCATAAAGTTTGATTGCTTCCGTTTTTACAGTTATCAATCTTCTTGGTTCTGTCATTTCCCAATTCCATTCTACATCTTCATCGAATGTCATATCTCAGCCAATAATAAATTTTTCAGTCAGTGGTAAGATTCTATATCCATTGTTAGTTGTGTAGTATCCTACAAAGACTCCGTATTCTGCTTTTTCATCCAACTTTCCTCTTTTTGCATCTCGAATATGAGTGAAGCACAAACAACCATTAATTTTAAATTTTACACATAAGGTTTAGTATCATACCATACATCAAAAGAAGTTTTTTCGCTCTTGTTGTAAGCCTGTTCAGCAAAAATACTATAGTTTTAATTGCTTCTGTCCAGTACTTCTTTGGCATATATTTCTCAAATGGTAAACACCTAGCCATATCCATTATAGTTCTGAATTCCTTTCGCTCACAACATTTTGTTGAGGGGTGTATTTAGTAGTAAATTGATGCTCAATCCCTGCATCCTCACAAAATGTTGCAAACATATCAGCTGTATACTCAGTCCCATTGTCAGAACTTATTATCTTGATTTTGCAGCTATTTTGGTTCTCAATCCAAACTTTGAATTTCCAAAATACAGCTGAAACTTCTGATTTCTACATCATGAAATACACCCAACACATCCTGCTAAATTCATCAATGAACAATATGAATAACTATTTTCATTAAGTGACTCTGTCCTCATTGGTCCACATGCATCAATGTGGATAAGCTGTACTCTCTCAGTTGCTCTCCAAGCTTGGCTAACTGGGAATGGCTGTCTTTCTTGTTTTCCCAGCTTGCATGCTTCGCACAACTTGGTTTGTTCTCCAGTGAATGTCATTCTCTTCACCACTTCTTCTTTGTGCATGAACTCCAATGTAAATTATGAAAATGTCCCATTCTGTTGTGCCATACATCTGCCTGTGAGCAAGAATATGCACCAGATTCATTTTTCATCAAATTCAAGCTGAAACTCTTGCTTCTCATACCAAAAGATATGAGAACTACACCGATGGAGTCAGTAATTTCACAATTTTTATCTATAGAAAATATTGAATAGCCCTTTTTGAGAAGTTGCCCAACACTAAGCAGGTTTTACTACACCAAAAAAGAGCTTTTGCTACGGCCAAAAAATGCTGCAAAAGATTTTTTGCAGTGTTTTTCCAAGTGTTGCGAGGTCGGTATTGCCCTTGAGGGAAGACTGTTTGCAGCGTTTATTCATCGTTGCGAAAAAGTATTTTGCAGCGTTTTTTCAACGTTGCGGTAGACCATTTTAGGGTTTACAACGTTGCGGTAAACCTTTTTGCAGAGTTTTTTCAACGTTGCGGTAGACCTTTTGCAACGTTTTTCCAACGTTGCCGTAGACTTTTTTTTTTTTTTTTTTTACAATTTTATATGGTAATTGATCCACAAAATTGAAAATAACACTTTGTGAACAAATTTTAGAATCATAAAAATTGATAATTTCATTACAAATTTTTAAATTAATACAATATTAGAATGTGATACAACACAACCTATCAATACATCATTGGATATTCCAGACACAAACAACTTGTACTAAAGTTTCTCTCTTTTCACACCCTTCCCTGTTAGAAACTGTACATCCAACCTCTTTATACAGGCTCAATATCGTGAAAAAATTGGACATTTGAGAGAAAGAATGAATCACCAACCATCTTTCTCAACCATACAATCCCTCTTGCTCCCATATATCCACAAGACCGACTAACAGAGAGAGCAGCCAGCAATAGCATAACCGACTAACAGAGAGACTTGTATGCTCAAGGAAATTCAGGTCTCTAGGTGAGTATGAAAAGATATGCAGGATATCTGGAAGAAGAAAATTGTAGATGAGCATTGTAGCTACCTTCACACAAGGATAAAATAAGCAATGACGCAAGGATGAAATAAGCAACAACAGTTAAGATTTGTAATTGCATACTTGGATTCAAATAAAAGTATATCTCGATCAAAATGATGTCTATAAAGCAAAAGAAACAAATACAAGAAGACAGCTAGTAGAAGTTCATTTCACAAGCAAAATGAATACCAACGTTAGCAAATACCCATCCTTCAATGCTCATTAGTAGTTTATAGATATCTTTAAAAAAAATATTAGCAATCAAAGTTAAAAAACCAATGTTCTTTTCAAATACACATGGTATACGTAAGATGCTTAGAGCACACTGCAAGACTCCTCATTTATCCAAACACATAAAAATAAGAGAAAATATAATTCGGAAAAAATAATAATGTGATTTGATGCCAATCTGAAAGGAGTTCAACACCATTTGATCGTTGTTAAATCTGAAAGAAGATATGTAACCACAAATAATAGACACAAGCAAAATTCCTAAATATCCTTGGGAAGTATCCAAAAAATTGCAATTACTTGGTGAATAGCAAACCGCGTTCCCTCACTTAATTAAATGATTTCTTAGACAAGTCAATGCTTCCATCCCATGGTCCACAACACCATGCAAAACATTTCAGTTATGTCAAGCTTATACGCCTAAAAACTGTAATAATAGAGTCATTCCCATGATAACAGTAGATCAATAACTTATATAATAAATAATTATATTAATACCAAAATAATTATATTCAACTCTACCTAGCCTCAACTGAACCAGCTTGATTCTATAATATCAAAACAAGAGTTTGACCTAATCTTCAAATCTTGTCCAGAGTAATCACCAGCTTATATCCTTGCTTACTGTACCACATACATAGGACCAACTCATTTCACGTCCCCCTCGTTATCTGAGACCGTGAGCTGATCTGAGATCCAAACCCATGACTCACCAGATATCATCATTGCCAAAGTCCATGGTTCAACAAAGAGTTCCTAGAAACCATTTAAAAGCAGGAACATAACTCGGCAGAATAAATTAATCCGATCACTGTGGATAAGAAGACAAGCTTCATCCTCAGCCTCATCAAGAGTGAAAGTCCTGGTCGAACAGGATTATATTAGATAAGGACTCCCATAAGCTAGCTAAAATAAATGAACATCCATATTCCCAGGGACTCAAATCACTTCTATAAATTTCCCTTCCATTCCTTTACTGACTTAACCCTATCATGCATCATTTGCTTATAAGAAGCATAAAGTATCAAGTATTCAGAACGAAATACACAAATCGCAGTAACTCCGGCACAAATAGAGAGGAAATAATGGAATCTAAGATCACTGACTTCGAATTTGACAATAACAAATTACTGGGTTTGGAACGCGACAAAATTAAAAGATATAATAAAAATTGATCCTGACCCAATGTTGGGAGAGAAGTGCCAGGTGAAGAGGAATTCAACCCATGTGGTCCGCGACCTTTGGTCAACCGAACGGATTTGGAATTCGAAAATTTTGGACCTGGCGTAAAGGGCTTTGCGACTGAAGGTATTTCTTTGATTAATTCAGATTATGTAGATGTTGTTTGGGGTAAATTGGAACCATGGTTGAGGTCGTTTGGATCTGGGAAATGTTTCAGTGGTCAGATCCGGTGAAGTTGCTAGCCGGAGGTGGCAGTTCCTGTAATTTTCAGATTTTCAGGTTGGACACTTTGTGTTTCGATTCTGGCCAGATTACTTGGAATTAGAAGGTGACTTTTGGTGTGAATTGAAGAGGAGATTGGAGGCTTCCCACCGGCACCAATGTCCGGCGATTTGGGTGGCCGGAAAATGAGCTCATAGTTGTGGCTGAAAATGGGCAAAAATCGACCTGGAGAGAATTTACGCAGGCTTCACCTTATTTGATGATTTAGAGGGGATGTGGGACTTTTTGCAATGTTTTAAACGTTGCGAAACTATCAGAAAAAATTAAAAAAAATTGCGAAAAGTGTCTTTCGCAACGTTTTAAAAAACGTTGCGAAAAGCTTCGTCTTCCGCAACGTTTTAAAAACATAGCAAAAAATAAAAAATTTCGCAACACTGAAAAAACGTTGCAAAAAGGTAATATTAGCAACATTCACTTAAAAAATGTTGCCAAACCTCAATTTTGTTAAGTAATGGCAACATTCACGTATTAGAATATTGCGATAGACCCTTTTAACAACATTTAACAACCAAATGTTGCCTTTTATGTGTTGCAAACGATCAGTTTTGGCGTAGTGTTTTGATCTATTTCTGGTACAAAAATTACATCAGTAATTAGTTTTTACCTGCAAAACTTGTTTTAGCAACCGTTCCTTTTTATTTTACCTCAATCAGTTGGCCATTGCCTATCCTGACCTTTGATTCTGATTACTTGTACAGTTCTTGAAAGATGGATACATCATAGGGATTGCAATGGAGTGGGTTGGGGCAGCCTCCCCCGCCCCCCTGGTAATTTCCTGCCCCTTTACCCATTTAAGGTGGGGCGGGAGGCAGGGCGAATCCCTTGCCCCATTTACTACCCGTTTATTTTTTTATTTTTAAAGTTTTTTATAATTCATTTTACTGCCCCTATCATTAAAGTGAGACAATAATATATTATTTATTTTTTTAATTTATTTTTAAAAAAGTTAAATTATTCAAATATATTTGGTAAACTAAGTCTTTTATTATTTGTCATATTTTTTAAATAATCTTAGTTGCCATTTTCTATTAGAACTAATGAAATTTCATGGAGTTTTTCATTTAAAATATTGAATTCTTAAAAGAAAATTAAAAATTAAACGGGGCACAAGTATTTGACCCGCGGCGAAGTCACCTACCTCGTCCCCTACCAGAATACCTGATTAAGTCGGTAATCCCCGTCCCGTTCGGGGTAGGGCCCCAGGGGTATCGAGTTTGACGGATCTTTTTGCCATCCCTAATCCATCATTTGTCACGTGGTTTGTGCATCCACTTGTCAACAAGCCAAACATGACTAGTACCGTTTCAGTAAAGTAGGTGGCCACAAATAGTTGTTCCTTACTTTTATAGATTTTTTCCATGTGCCCCATCTTCTTGCATGATCTGCACTTGATGTCTAGTCTAAACCAACAATACATTTGTTGATGTGAGGTTTTTTTGCAGCGTAGACATGGTGGATATCTACCTATGTTGCCTCTGTTGTTGTTTCCACCTTATCTCTTTTGATTTCTATTCCATTGCCATTTACCCTTATTTTCTTATTGTTTCTGATAAGTTTCTTTCACCTGAAAAGCTCCTTCCACTGTCTCCTCCAGTCTATAAGCTCTTCTTTGCTCATGAGCTTGCATTGCATTAGTCATTTCTCCCAATTCTCCAAGAAAGCAAATGAGTAAACTTGAACATTGCTTGTGTAGGTTTCAAGATGTTGGCAATCTTTTGACAAAACTACTGTTGAAAAGGAGTTTTTAAAGTCAAAGTGTCAAGTGGTAAGTTAGAAGTCCTAGGATTCGAGTATGGAGTGAGGAGAAAAGAGTCGCCATAATGTCGCTAGCCCAGTTAATGCTCGACCGGTAAAAATAGAAATTGTGTTGCCCACCTATCACATGGACTTCGCTCAAGCGATACACCATCGCTCGCGTGTCGTTGAGCCGCCGGTCGAGCGACAATATATCCCAAGAAAATCTATTCGTATTTTTCAAGGTTTTTATCCGGCCCATACTACCCAAAACCTCTATACTATATATATCCATGCATCCATTCGAAAAAATAGGGGTGGAACATTGAAAGAAACAAGAGATTACTTCCTACATATCATTCTATTAGTTCAACCTTCATTTTCATTTGTTCATAGAATTGAAAAACATCAACTTCACATAAACTAAACACCAAAACACATCATTCTGTAACATCGTCAGAGTTCTGAAGATCAAGGAGAGTAACCAGAGTTCCAGTTGTTGGAGAACGAAGAGTTCTTAATGATCCACAGGAGATAGACGAATTTAGAAGGCTACGAGTTGGTGCATGAGTACGCAATCCAAAAAGGCTTTGATGAATACAATCAGGAGGGAATAAAGTAATAGAATTAGTCGAGTCTGATAGCATTGTAAGTTGATTCATTTATAGTGGATTTTTACTTGCTTGGACCCGCAGTTTTTACCTAGTTACGGGTTTTCTCCGCCCACAATTTTCAAGTGTTATTTATTTTTCAATTATCTATTAATTACGGTAATTCAACATAGGATAGTTGTGCATGTGATTTCGTCTGTATTAATTAATAACTGCGACTTATTGCATTTATTAATTGACAAATTTAAATTTCACATAAACACCTATTCACCCCCTCTAGGTGTTAGTTGGGTTGAAATCCGTTATTTCAAGTGGTATCAGAGCCTCATTTTGATTCCTAGCCCATATTTAATGTAGATGAGTCTGTCTCATTCTGTGCCTTCATTTTTTACGGAAGCAATTATGTATATTGGAAGGTTAGAATGAGAGATTCCTTAAGTTTCTAGATGAGCGGATTTGGGTTAGTGTATTAAATGTTTGGACCGCCCCTTCCTCTAATATTTCAGGTGTAGTTACCCCACAGACATTTTTCTTTGGACAAAGGATGAACTAGCTAAGTGCAACTGGAATAGTAAAGGGCTCGATGCCCTAATTACGGCTATGTTTGTTGAAGATTTTAGGAGAGTGTCGATGTGTGAAACCGTAAAAGAAGTTTGGGATATTTTAGAGACCACATATGAGGGACCTGAAACCATTAAGAACTCCAAACTGTAGATGTTAACCAACAGGTTTAAAGAAATTAGAATGAAGGAAGATGAATCGTTCGATGAATTCTATACGAAGCTGAATGACATAGTGAACTTTAGTTTTAACCTAAGTGAAAGAATTCTTGAATCTAAGATTGTTAGAAAAATCCTGAGATCATTACCTGAAAGATTTAGACCTAAAGTTATAGCTATCGAGGAGAGCAAGGAACTAGATACCGTTAAGATTGAAGAATCAGTTGGATCTCTCCAAACTTATGAACTCACAATATCTCAACCTAAGAAGAACAAGTCTATAGCCTTGAACACTATTAGGGAAGAAAATTATGTTTCATCTAATTTGAAATCACTTAATGATCAAGAAATAACTTACTTTGTTAGTAATTTCCAAAAAACGTTTAGAATAAGAAAAAGACTAAAGAGAGACATAGTGGTGATTCAAGTGTGTCAAGAAAGAGATTTAAATATGTGAGATGTCATTAATGTCAAGGTTTTGGCCACTATAGAAGTGAGTGCCCTAATGGTAAGACAAATCAGGGTAAAGGTATGAATACAACTCTCACTGATGACGAGTCTAGCTTGAATAATCAAAGTAAGATGTCTACACATGAGGATAGTGGAAAGTTTATGATCTTCACTGCTGGGATTAAAAGTGAATCTGATAAGGACAGTGAGAAGGTTGAGAAAGTAGATAGCAGTGAGCAAACTGAGGAAGATTCTGAAGATGAGGATGAAATTCGTGAGGCTTATCAAAAATTATTTAATGAGAGCCTTAAGATAAAGAAGGTCAACAAAGTTGTGCTAAAGAAGATTAATGAACTTGAGATAGAAAAAGAGAGAAACTTATAGGTCAGGATTCTATCAAAAATCAGAGTGAGTTGAGACTAGTCAATGAGAACCTAGAAGCTAAGGTTAAAACCTTAACAAGTGACCTAGACAAATCCAAAACTCAACTTCATACCATCTTGAGTGGTTCTCAAAAGCTTGGTAATCTATTAGGGATGAACAAGCAAACTGGAAATAGGCGGGATCTAGGATATGTTCAAATTGATAACAATATTGATAGTGCATCCAAGAACACATTTGTCCCAACCACAAACAAATTTAGGAATGTTGTTAATCCTGAACCCAAGGGCAAGAGTGTCTTAGGATCAAGGCCTACTAGAAACATAGGAACAATCGACCTATAAATCAATATCAACCATTACGTAGTTTTGAACCTGGGTTCACTTTTCATAATTTTTGGTGCACTAGGACATACATAGCCTAGGTGTCATAAGTTCCTAAATAGAAATAGAAATCATAATTTTAGTAGAGTTAGAAATCAGGATTTTGATAGTCTAATTGATTTCATCACTAATCAAGTGAGTCATTTGACCAAGTAAATGACTTAGTTGACTCGAAATAAGTCTTTCACTAGACTGGTTGGGGTGAAAAAGAGTGATTTGAAAACTTTTGAGGGCTCTTAAAGGTAACGGCATTTGAATACCTAATTGATTAGGTACTTTTGATGCATGGTTATGTTTTTTAATTGATTCGTTCATTATTGTATGCATCTCCTTTTTTAAAATTTTACTTTTTAGGTCGGTTGATATTTTTTTATTAAATTTTTTTTTACTACAGATATATGATTTACTTGAACATGTATGTTGTGACCAAGTATGAGTTTAATTGATGTTACTTTGTTTAGGTTTATGTGGAGTAATTAATATAGGTTTCTTCGTGTACCATCTGCACTGCACACACTATGATCTTGTGAGTAAGTTTTGACCCCGTGTGTGAGATTTGGGATGACCGTCATTTGCTGGTAAGGAAACACTGAACATATTGACCTTAATTTAGTAGACCTAAGTTCAAGTATATCCCCTTAAATAAAATAAAAATGTTTTGTCTTATACTTATCTTCGAAGCCTATTTGACTCAAGTAATTAAGCCTGATGGGATTCTCATAACCTGACCCTATAGTCAACTGACTTGGATTTAATTTCTCAAAACTCGTTACAGGAGTCATCTTAGTCACTTAATGGAGAAGAGTCTGCACATAAGATATGAAAAATTGATGATAAAAATGATGAGCTTAAAAAGAAAAATATAAATTGTGTGAAAATGTATATAAGCTCAAAGTCGGGGGAGAAAATAATAGCATATATAAAAAATGAGCTTTATTTATAAGTCCTAATATAAATGTATATGCTAGATTAAGTTTTGATATTTAGTGATATAAATGTTTAGTTTTGGTGTGTTGGCTTACATTGATATTGCATCTTAATTTAACTGGTATGTTTTTGAATTTATGAATAACTGTCTCGAATGCTTTTATTATTGTTATTGTTTCACGTACTTTTACACTTGGTATTTGAGCTATATTTTTTTTAGTAAACAAGTTGGATAAAAGAAAAGCAAGATTCAGCGAGTCAGTTGGTTTTGGGTAGATTAGATTGAATCTATTTGATTTGTAATACATGTTTTGTCACAGAATGTCAAATGAAGAGTTTATTAGGATTTAAAGATGTTGGCAATCTTTGACAAAACCGGTTATTGAAAAAGAGTCTTTAAAGTCAAAGTGTCAAGTGATAAATTAGAAGTTCTAGGGTTCGAGTATAGAATGAGGAGAAAATAGTCACCACAATTTCGCTAGCCTATCGCCCAGATGATGCTCGAGCGGTAAAAACAAAAGCTGTATCGCCTGCCCGTCGCTCGAACTTCGCCCGAGCTACACACCATTGCTCATCTGTCACTGAGATGTCGCTCGAGCGACAGTGTATCCTGAGAAAACCTAATTCGAATTTTTCAAGATTTTTATACGGTCTATACTACCCAAAACCTCTACACTATATATATCCACGCCTCCATTCGAAAAATAGTGGTTGAACATTGAGAGAAACAAGATGTTACTTCCTACATATAATTCTATTAGTTCAACTTTCATTTCGATTTTTTCATAACATTAAAAACATCAACTTCACATAAACTAAACACCAAAACACATACTTCCATAACATCGTCAGAGTTGTGAAGATCAAGGAAGGTGGCCAGAGGTTGTTAGAGAACAATGAGTTTTCATTGATTCATAGGAGATATACAGAAGGTCAGGAATTGGTGCAGGAGCACGCAATCTAGAAGGACTTTCGTGATTACAGATAAGAGGTTAGAAAGTATTAGAGTTAGTCAAGTGTGACAATACTGTAAGTTGACTCGTTTATAGTGAATTTTTGCTGGCTGGGCAAGAATTTTTACCCAGTTACGATTTTTTCCGTCAACAATTTTCAAGTGTTATTTAGTTTCGAGTAATTTATTAACATAGGATGGTTGTGCATGAATTCGTCTTAATTCATAACTGTGACATGTTGCATTTATTAATTGGCAAATTTAAATTCCGCATAAACACCAGTTCATCCCCCATCTAGGTGTTAGTTGGTCGAACTTCATTATTTCAGCTTGTACTTAAACATAATGATGCTGATAATTACTGTGTGCTCTTACTGTTGACTCTTCTAAGAAATTGATAAATAAGATTTAAAAAAAAATGCTTTAAGTGGTGTTTTGAAATGAAAGACTTAAGAAAAGCTAACAGAATCCTAGCTTTTGTTAAAAGTACACTCCCCAAGTTTACGTCTAATTTAGGTCCTAATCATTGGGAGGCTTTAAAGTGGTTGCTTAAATATTTGAAAGGATTGAGTCATACATGTCTACCGTTTAAGTGTAGTACTGAGGCTGTGAAATTAAAAGATTTCATATATGCATACAATGCGAGGGATACTGAAAATACAAAGTGTACTTCTTCCTATGTATTTACTATGTGTAATTCTTTTTTAAGTTGAAAGTCAGAACTCAACATAGAGTTGCACTATTCACTGCTGAGTCTGAATACATTACCACCAAGTAATTAGAGTCTTTGCAGCTCAAAATGTTTGTTAAGTAAACTTTATGTTTTAGATGGTGACTAGTGTGTCACCCGTGCGATGCACGGATATTGTACTAAAAAAATAAATTTATAAACGTTGAGATTAAATATTTCATTTGACTTAAAAAGGATTATTGAGGTTGTTATAAAAGTATATGATAAGTATCATATATGTGTTACAATTGTCATCAAAAAAATTAAACCGATGTTCCAACTACTACAAATTTTGGAAAAGTTCCTTGAAAACACATTTGTCGTTGAATTGTCTGGCATCCTTATCGCAAATCAAAATCTTCAACCCTTTGTGATTTGTAACTCTAGACATAGCAACGTATAACTGATCATGGCTAAAAACTGATTTTTTCAAATACAAATCGACATGAGATAGCGATTGACCCTGACTTTTGTTGATTGTCATTTCGTATGATACAATAAGAGGAAATTATCTTCGTTGAAACTTGAATGGTAGCCTTGGATTAGATTGAGTCAACGTCATTCTAGTGATAAGAACCTTATGACCTGCATTAGTTCCAGCGAGAATCTTTGCTTCCAGAACATGACTTCTGAGCCTCGTAATAATCAATCTTGTGTCGTTGCTTAAGCCGGCGGAATGGTCTATGTTGCGTAAAAGCATAACAGGAGTGCCGACCTTCAATTTCAATTCATGGTTGGGCACACCAGACCGTCTAATTCCATTCAAAAACTCAGGCGTATGAAGGTCACGTAACATGTCAACACTGGCATCTGACTTGCAAGTTGAATTAGAACTTAAATAAGTATTTCCTTCAGCCGCATTTAGCGAAATCATATAATCATTGACAGATTCAACCACATCAAGTGTCGGTGCGAGAATAGCTCTTCCTTGCAGATAATTTGCCTTATTAACATCGCAAGTAAACAACAGATACATACTATCCACGATGCTTTGACTGGATTGTCGAATCCACGTAACAAAATATCATCTGAATTTCAATTGTTGCATGGCCATCATTCGCACGGCCAATTGTTACATCCCCTATACTCGCAATCCAATCAGAAAATGCATTTAATTCAACGCACTTAGCATCTGACTTGATATTTTGTAGTCTCATGTTTTTGGACAATCTCAAAACCTTATAATTTTTCCATAAATATGATGAATTGATAGCTGCAAGCACAATATCCTGTCTACTTCCTTTTGGAATCACAGGTAAGATCTGTCGAAAATCTCTTCCAAAAACAACTGTTTTTCCTCCAAAAGGTAGTTCCATACTCTGTGGATTGTTGAATCTCAAAATATCTTGCATGCTTCTATCCAAAGCTTTAAAACAATATTTGTTGATCATATGCGCTTCATCCCAAATTATAAGCTTGCATCTAACAATCAATTTCGAGAGAGGACTATCCTGCTTAATGTTGCATGTGGAATCTTCATTTGGATTAAGCGGTATCGCAAATCTTGAACGTGGAGTTCTACCACCGTCCAAAAGTAACAATGCTTTACCGCTTGACGCCACATTCAACACAATTTCTGCTTTGATCTTAAAGCCGCAGATAAAGTTTTCCATACAAAGGTCTTCCATGTACCTCCATAACCATAAACAAAAAAAACACCACCTTTATCTGATTGAACTAAATTCAATAATGTGTCATAAACGTGTCGTTGCTCGTGGAATTGTTGAATCTCAAAATGTCTCGCATGCTTCTATCCAAAGCCTCAAAACAATATTTGTTCATCATAGGCGCTTCATCCCAAATTATAAGCTTGCATCTAACAATCAATTCCGCGAGAGGACTACCCTGCTTAATGTTGCACGTGGAATCTTCACTTGGATTTAGCGGTATCGCAAATCTTGAATGTGGAGTTCTACCACCGTCCAAAAGTAACGATGTTTTACCCTTGACGCCACATTCAATAAAAATTTCTGCTTTTGATCTTAAAGCCGCAGATAAAGTTTTCCATACAAAGGTCTTCCTTGTACCTCCATAACCATAAACAAAAAAATACCACCTTTATCCGACTGAACTGAATTCAATACTATGTCATAAACATGTTGTTTCTCAATTGTCAAATTAGAGACCATGTTCTTGTGTTCTTCCACCAATTCTTTCCGATCATATCTCATTTCATCTTGAAAAAAAATTATAGTGGAAAAATAATTACTTGATAATTTACAAAGTACTAATTTAATTTTTTATTCTTATTTTTTTTTCCTTTACTGATATTCATCTTCAAATTTTAAAACAAACATATAGACATTTTCTTCCATGGCTTATAGTAGCAAATTTATAATTTTCAGAAAATTATACCTTAGAAATTTATTTTATGCCATATTTATAATTCTTTTCTCACTTTCATATCCTAAATTTCAATCTACAATTAATATGTTGCATTACATATGTTAATACCAGATTCACATGTAAAGTTTGGAATGGGATAGGAAAACTTACTTCACTGTCATGCGAAATGAACTCCAAGCTGTATGTTTCATTCGGATTTGTGATCTTTGGTAGCTCGTAAACACGGATAACACGCACTTTTAGCGCCCAATTAGTCTTCCTGACGTTGATATCTCGCACAAGATCAAATATCGGTGCCATATGCACTTATCTATCTTCGACGTGGTAGAAAAAGTGAAAAAAAGTTAAAATCGTGAAAAAAAAAAATTTGGTCATTAACAGATGTATTCGAAACAGAATTGTTAGAATGTCACCCGGACTGCGACTTGAACGATATACTCACAAAAATGTTGCACCTACAAAAATAATTCTCCCGAGACGAATAGAAAACGAAGTCTTCAAATTTCTTGTAAATGTGCTTGCATAAATCAAATTTGAAGTCTTGTTTACACTGATAAAATGATGAGCAATGAGGTAGAATGATAGATTTTGAAGTAAAATATTGACAAAATTGTAGTATTTCAAAATGGTTGCACGTCCCTACTCGGAAAACGAACAGTCACTCTGCCTCTTTATGTGCAAATCAAATTTAAAGGAAAAATAAAAATAATTAATACAGAACAACTTTTGTAACATTGGTTTACCTCATTTTACTATTAATAATTATTAATTACTTGGGCATCTAAATATCTACTGGGTTTCATAACTCAGAATTTTAATCCATGATTTGAGTTAACCATGGCTAACGGCCTTTGTTCGGTAATTTATATTTACTTGCATGATTTAATGAACACAAAACTCAACAAATGAAATTGTTACTATCAATAAAAGCATGCTGTAATGTTTGACTAATGGGTAGATGGACTTTAATTAGAATTCCATAAGAGGAAAGTACATTTTGGCGGGAAATTTTTTTGACGGCACTTCTGTTTTTATATATATATAGATGTGGTGGCTTATTTTGATAGTCAATCCGATATATAATTACTGTATTTGAAAAATGTAGTAAATGCGTTATTATTGTATTTAAAAAATGTAGTAAATACATTGATCATTGTATTCAACAAATGTAGTAAATAGATTGACATTACAGTACATTTCATTAGAGATATTGTGACTTAAGTCTTGTAAAATTTGAAAAAATTCTCACACAATACAATCCCTCAGATATATGTACCAAGGTATTGTCCTTGGTAAAACTCAAAAAGTTGATTAAGACTTTTAAACATCAGTAAAGGTTAGTGGGATCCTTTTTATTGGATTTTTTAATTGGATATTTAAATAGTTGTTTATTCTTATTTAAATGTAAAAGTGAGACGCCAAAGAAGGGAGATAAAGAAGTCAGTTTTTTTCTGTAGAAGATTTGTTTTGGCATCAAAGTGGAGGTTTGTTGGATTTTTGTTTCCAAACAACCTTAATGAATTGATATATTTTTTTGGACTTCAGAGCACTTCACCCATAATTGAAGTGTTCATAAGGCCTTTAACATTACACACAAAAGTTGATCCGCTGACCCAGCCCCAAGTGAAAAAACTATTTCAAGGTGTAGCACTTCTCAGTGTTGCTCAATGGCTTAAACTTATTCTTGATTACACTAGTATCATGATCTTGATCATTGGTCAATGGCCCTCACATAAAAGGAGAAAATCCCTAGACATTTAACCACTTCATTCTTTCATTCTTGATTTTTCGCCATCTCATCTCTTCTCTTTCTCTCTTGGTTGTGCTATCTCTTTGAGAGTTTCTTGTTCTTTGTCATTCTTTTGTGAATAAAACTCTTGTGCTCTTTGTAGATTCAAGTGTCGTATTTTCTCCTTTTGAAAAGGTAATTAGGTGGTGGAGTAGAAGGTATTGGGAATATGGGCAAACACTACAAAAAAAAAACCGATTTCACGACAAACAAATGTTGTCGCAAAAATTGAGTTTTTGTTGTAAAAGTAATTTAGCGACAACATACGTTCGTTGCATGTATTGTCACTCTATACGTTCGTTGCATGTACATTCGTCGCAGTAACAAAATCGCGACACTATTTGTTTGACGCAGAAAATACGAAATGGCAACACAATATCTGTAGCCATAATGTCGTCGCAATGTATATATGTCACGAAAACTTAAAGGGTGATAAGTGTGTTTGTCGCAACTAATGTTCCAATGAAGTTTTTACGACAAATATGTTCGTTTCGAATGTTGAGTTGCCGAACGTATTTTGTGGCAACTTTTGACCATTCATTGCAATAACAAAATAGCGACACTATTTGTTTGACGTGGAAAATACGAAATGGCAACACAATATCTGTAGCCATAATGTCGTCGCAATGTATATATGTCGCGATTAATTTAAGGGCGACAAGTGTGTTTGTCTCAACTAATGTTACAGTACAGTTTTTACGACAAATATGTTTGTTTCAAATGTTGAGTCGCCGAACGTATTTTGTGATAACTTTCGACCATTCATCGCATTAACAACATAGCAACACTATTTATTTGCCGTAGAAAATACGAATTAGCAACACGACAATGTCATCGCAATGAATATTTGTAGTAAAATTAATTATGTCACAAGTCGTGTTTGCATTTAAATTTATTTCATAACACAAAGAGTCTATCATGCCATCATTTGTGCAACAAGTATAGTTGTTGCCTAATTTATTTCGTGATTATTTATATACGTCTCATATTTTATTTTACAACATATAAAATTACTACGCAAAGTATTTTGTGACAATAAACATTTATTTTTGTGTCAAGCTTTGCTCGTAGTTAAATTTATTCCGCAACATAGTGTTTATCGCTTCAACGATGTACAATTATCGCCCAATTGATTCAATTTAAACACATAATTTTTTTAAAAAAAAATTATTTTAAACACATATGTCGGAGAATCTATTGTAAACACATAATTTTTGATTTATTTCGTCGCAATGGAATCATTACCGTGGTGCACATTTATATGAAAATGTAACTTACCTTATTAGAAATAACACGCGACTTTATGAAATGAATGCTTCAACGTACAATTATTAAAAAAATTAATTTTAAAAAAATCATATTACTGTCAACGAAATAAATATAGATTAATTTATGACGGAGCAGCAAGTCGTAGTTAAAATGATTGAGAAAATCTAAATGGGCATTTGTGTAAAATTATTACACCTTGAATGCAGTCTCAAACTGATCACATGGGACATTTTCACACTCCGGATAAGCTTTTACTGTATTTGAAGCATATCAAGTCATAAAAAAATGCACACATAGGCAAAAAAGTAAGATAGATTAAATCACTATTGTTAAGAAATCTTGGAGTTAGCAAATTCTTATGGTATCCCTAGTACGTGAACACAGTGGGTGCATATTAATATTTACTAGAGGGAAACCTGGGCAAGTCATTAACTACAAAAAAAAAAAAAAAACTAGTTTCTACTTAGTAAAAGAAAAGATCTTGTTTACATTTTAGAAAAATGACAAGTTTACACAATCTTCATGACCAAATATGTCACAAATGCATGTACATGAAGGAAATGAAAACTAGAAGCTGAGGTCAAGAAAATGTCTTAATTTTGATGACCATCCTGGCGGGTCCATAAAATTATTATCTGTCACTTTCTTTTTAGCATAGAAAGACTCCCAACTACAGAGAATCACCATGAGTAGAAAATGGAAATCATAAGCAACCCGAAAGTTCCTCGGAACTCCTTCCAAATACTAACAACTAAAGACCATCCATACATAAACACATCACTTAAGAAATGTCTCAATCATTAGCTAAGCAAGATTCCTACTACTTACCAATAAACATTACAAAAATAAATCACAGATCAATCATAGCCATCACCAACTAATTAATGACTATCACGGATCAAATCTAAGGCTAAATTCTGCACATTTCACAATCCAAAATTTAACACAATCTACAATCTGCAATTCAATTTTATAAAAAACAAAATGAAAACTTGCAGTGTATACACAGCAAATAAAACGAATATCCTGGTAATACAGAAAATGTGCCGCCAATTACATAATTCTAAACAATTAATTGTTCAGTTGATCCAAAGTAAGACTAAGCTTTATAAAAGTTGCAATTTAAAACCAACTGCTTCTAGAGCTCAAATCTCTCAATTGCAATCTAAGACAACATAAAAAGGAAAAAGAAAATCCACTACACAACTTGATTACCTCCAAGATCAAAACAAATACAAATTTCAAGGTCGAACTACTTAGAATGGTTCACCAAACTTGAAAAGTAGAAAATAGAACTATAAATATGGAAGAAATAACAAAAACCTCATGGGACACCCAAACTCCACAATAATATTTGAGTAATTGTTATAGTACAAGATCAATAATCATCACAATAAGCAATCAAATATATCTTAATACTTAGTTGCTCTAACCTTAAATGTCAATAAAAAATCTTATCAACACTCGGTAGATGCGTCGTTAGTACTCGAATCTACATAGGAAAGGAAAAATGTAGATAGTCATTATAAAATATAATAGAAAAACATTATGCAAAAAAAGAGCATGATTCATTATACTTACCAATATCACTATCAGCATTATCATCTTCACCATCTAGAGATTTCTCATCTTCACTGTAATATTCATTCAATGTATCATCTTCCTCTTCCGAATTATCATATATAACATTATTCATATTTTTATTTAGTATTTCATTTTCAATAATATCTGGATCAACATCTCCTCTATGGCATACTTGAGTATCAAGATCTTCCTGTTGTATTGCCAAGACAATATCTGATGATTCATTTTCCTGAAATATTACTTGCTCACTACCCTCATCTTTTTTTTCAGGAATGTCCCATATGCCTCTATGTTGTACCTTTTCCACTACCTTCCATTGTGGACCCAACACTAGATCATCCATATAAAATACCTATTGTGCTTGGATGCCAAGTATATAGGAATCATCCATGTACCATTTGCGATTCACATTGATAGAAGTAGGATGGTAATCTACGACTGTTCTTTTTTGTTCGTTGGGCTTCAGTCATCATCTTCGCAAACTGGTTGCTCTCATGATTAGGCATTCGAGGTGAGAAATTATGATTTCCGCCATGTTCTTCTCCCTCCCGAGTTTGGCTAGCACATAGATCTTCTAACATATCATTCATCTCATCATAATTTTCTTCTTCGTCCAATTCAAATGTATTTCTTTCAACACCATCAAAGTCATTCTGGAGTTCCTCTCGATGAAAAATCCATCTCTCATAACTCGCAGAGATTCCAGAGTGGTATAAGTGAGATTCTACTACATATAGTGACTGAAAGAATGCATTTTGACAATTTCGGCATGGACAGCGAACCTTGTTGTTCTCATCCAGACATTGTTTTGCTACCTCCATAAATGAATTGATACCATCTAGATATTCTTCACTTAATCTATTATGAAGCCGCATCCAACTCCTATCCATCATGTATGTCACTTTATTCACATAGACCAGCAACTACACATAGCATGAATAAAATCAGCAACTGCACATAAGCACGAAGAAAATCAGCAAGTACACATAAGCATGAAGAATTAATCAGAAATCAGCAACTACTCTGGTAGAATAGCTAGTATAACTTGAGTGTTTGATGATTGTTTTCCCTTGTCATATGAAAAAGATAAAGAGTAATAATTTAGTATTATTGAACAAAGAGGAGTGAAGGAACTGATTTTAGTGAAACAACATGAGCTCAATTATAGAAAATGACAATATTGTTCATACAACACAATTAGTTTTGTGAGTGAATGTAATTTCTTAATGTGAGCTTACTCATCATACAGTAAAATCTATTGGAGCCATCATAAAACTTACCCCTGTTTGGTTCAAATGGGTTCAAACCGTGTGGCATCAATGCTCATTACTAGCTCAAAAATTTCTTCAACAATAAAACAGATCTCACACTCACACACAACTGATGCAGATTTTCATATATTGTATTCCATTTCTGGGTCGCTTGCACAAATCTTTGCTGTTCAACTTTCAGCCTCTCAAAATGCCTCTGAAGCTGCAGCTGGAAATTCAGACGCGAATCTGTTCTGGAATTTTCATATGGTAGTGAAATCGAATCTATTATGGAATTCTCAATGGTAGTGAAATCGAATTTGTTCTGGAATTGAGAAAGCGTTTCGAATTGAGAATAGCCGTTGGGTTTCCACTGAAATGAGAGAATGGCATTTGGAATGTCTAGTTCCACTAAGAATGTAAAAATCGGTTTGAAACATTGTAATATCCAGATCAAAAGTCTAAAACAAAGTAACCAAAATATTTTTACCCCTTACATGAATTTATACTAAAGATAATTTACTACGGTAAACGCCTTTTGAATTGTCTCATGTAACTAAAGAAGGTTGATTAAAAACAACAAGCTATTTCTTGATGAAATGTTCACAGCTTAAAAATGTCGAAACACAAGATAAATATAACGATTTGTATTGCCATGTTCCGGGGACAATTCTAGCAGTGGACGAGGCAACTTGAGGAGGGATACTTCTCGGAGACTCGAAGATCACTAATTTAATCTGAAAACTACAAATTCAATTGAAATTCAACTTTATAGATTAATATTAGCTCCAATCCTGGGTTATTTTTCATAACGGTTGGTCGTGTCTTGGCAAGTGTTAAGCAATCCACAACTTATTCACTGAAATGTTATGGGGGGTCGATGGCCGGGCAATAACATCCAAACTAGTAAGACAATCAAGGTAACAATTCTTAGCATAGTGAGAAACAACGAATTGTCAATATAGTGTTCGTCTTTGATTCCTATAAATTCACTATATTGGTATCTTTTTACTAGGTTTGGGAGTATGTCAGAGAATAGTGAGTGTAATTGAAATGCACTTGGAACAAATAATTGAACTTAAGAAAACAAACGTTTTTCTTATTTCATGAACAATCCTAGAAGACCTTTTAGGGTCTTCAATGCGAACACAATGGATAACCTATTGGGTCAGCAGTCTGTTAATGGTTGGACAACAAAGTAGAATAAATAAATAGTGAAAATAATGAACTAAGAAACTTTACGTAACGTTTTGACTAGCAAACGACTTCAAACGTTTTAAATCCATCATTCCGAAAACATTTTGACTAGCAAACGACTTCCCACGGCATGGGGCTCCGCTTCCCATTTCCGAAAACATATTATAATAGAAATTCTGACGTTCAAACTGAAAGTTATGCCCGTTTGAAGTTAGCACCTATTTTCTTGCCCCCTTTTCCCCATTTTCTTGTCCAATTCTCCTTCAAACTCTAACGCCAATTGTCCTACATGAAACCTGATCAAGTATATTTCACTATATGAATAACAAAAATTAATAATGTTTTTGAATTATAAAATTCAATTTTTATAAAATAAAATAGAAGTCTTATATCATTTTTCCCTCCTCGAAAAAAATGGGATTGTTATAAGTTTATTTTCCCTCCTCCAAAGTTGAAACCAAAAACGTGTTTCCTTTTAAATAAATCCATAAAAGAAGGGTATACCAATAGTTTTAAACCTTTTTTTCTTTTTAAATAAATCCAGAAAAGGTACCTACACCAATGGTTAATCAATCTTGGCTTTGGAGGAAAAATTTATGCTTCCTTCCTTATTTTCATCATCTCTATCTATAAGTAATCAAGTGTTGCTCATTTTTTCTTGCACGTTTTCAGCTTCTTTCATTTTGTAAGTTCTCGAGACTAATGATTCAATTTTATATTTTGTATTTTCGGTTTCTTCTTGATCTATTTTATTTTCGATTTCTTCATCTAATTTATTTTCATTTCTTGGTTTCATGTTGATTCGTTTGGAAATTCTCTTGGTTGTTAATCAAAGGTCGTTGATACAAAAATCCACGATCCAGGTAGGTGAACAGATCCGTTTTCCCATCTCATGTTTATGAAGTTTTGTTGAATATGATTGATGATAAGAAGAATAAAACATTCGGAAATGATGAATAGATTTCTACCATTACGACTCTGGCGAATAAATTCATCCTAGTTGCATGATGTTTATAACTTCACTACAACAAAAAAGACCTACGGCAATGGTCTTTGACCGTTGCCAAAACCCTTTCGCAGCGTTCGGGCGTCCGTTGCGATGTTCGGTGTTGCCACAGAGGTGTCGACTTTTGGCAACGTGCACTGCGCTTTGCAAAAGAGACTTTTGGCAACGTTCACTGCGCGTTGCCAAAAGTCTCTTTTGCAACGCGCAGTGCACGTTGCCAAAAGTCGACACCTCTGTGGCAACACCGAACATCGCAACGGACGCCCGAACGCTGCGAAAGGGTTTTGGCAATGGTTTTTGACCGTTGCCATAGGTCATTTTCCATTTTTTTTAAAATTTTTTTTAATTCTTTTATTTTTACAATAATTTACATAAATCAACCACAAAACAAGATAGGAGATAACAATATCAAATAATTTCAATAATCATCATTAATTGAACTCCAAAATGTAACAATATCCATATAAAATTCAGATAAAAAATATACAAATCATGTTCCAGCATATACCAACTCTTATCAATAAGGAAGTAAAACAAGATTCATCTCTACTTTCAAATGAAGTAAAATTCAATTCTCTTTATTTTTGTCGGCCTTTTTTTCTTTCATCTCCTCTGCTTTCTCTTCTTTCTTTTCCTCTGCTTGCTCTTCTTACTTCTCATCAAATTAATAGAGCCCGCAAATCTATACGAAAGTTAATGGAGCCATATCACTAATTACAGAAATAAAAGGCACACAATGAGAAAAATCTGATTTAATTTAAAGGCAAGTAGAAAACATAAATATAAACGTAATTAACAAAGAAATAAAATAAATAAGAGGCAAAGGGAAAAAGGGAAATATAAGTTATTTTCTACTTAAATGATGATGAAATTCAGAGAATACGCAAGGTGAGAAATAATAATGCCAAACATGAAACTTCACTTGGCAAATATGGAGTTTAGGTGCAAGATATCATGCCAAACATAGCAAAATAGAAAACCTCATAAATTGTAGATTTAAGGCAATGTGAGAGGAACACCATCTCTATGAACTGAATCCAATTCACTAGCAGTCATGAATATGATAATTTTCCCGTATTCCAAAAATCTAAAGAAGAGATTAAAGTAACAAGTTATCAAGGATTAGAAGTACCTCCATTAGAAGATCTACTGCCTCAGGTTCAACACTGTGCTGCAAATGGATTGGGAAAAAATATTTCATAATATTCAACTACCACATAGTGGACAAAATAGATTTTCTGAAAGAAAAAAATGCATAACTTCGAAGCACACTCAAAACACAAGATGTAGAGCCTTGATGAGCATTCTTTACCCCTAAGCTCTCAATACCAGAAATACCAAAATTGGAACCAGAATTAGATATACAGCTTTCTCCCTCATATTTACAAAGGAATGAAAAATAAGGTTACAGTTATACACGTAAGCGTTCCTCAATAGAGACACGACAAATAAGGCATTTCCTACATTTATCAGAGCAGTTGCTGCAAGAAACTAAAGACCAATTAATATGCAAACAAAGAATGAGCTGCAGAGATATATATAGCAACCAAACACGGATGAACATAATTGAAAAGTCTCACTTAATTGCAGAGAAGGCCTCTGAAAATTTGATGGTTCCTAACTTTCTCTCAAGATATTATACAAGTTAGATGCATGCAACCAAACATGGATGAACATATTTGGGTTGTAAAGTAAGTCGAGAAAGATGAAATTGGAATATAGTCCATGGCCTGTATTGTGTATTAAATTTAGGAACATTCTTCTACATTTTCTTGAAGAAGGGCAAAAGCTTGTGGCTTGTTTGGTAGGGTTGGCTTAATATATATTATGTCTCAATCTTAGGCTCCCATTGAGGCCAAATATTTTCTTCAGATTCATAGGTAGTTTCTCCAACTTTTGTTAATCAAAATATTCTATCCACTCTCTATCTGCCCTGTAGAGGCCACTCTAACCAGGATTCACCATGAAATTAGAGTGTGATGGAACCCCGACTTCCATTGAATTCCCATGTGATTGCATATGCTTTGGTACAGAAACTTGAGAGAGATCAATTGTTTTGAATGGTTATATTTATTTAACAACCAAGATACTGACTTGGTTACATTATCACTTTGCATACCAAGATCAATCTTATTTGTTTTCTGGGTTGTGAACATCAAAATCACCAAAATTTCGTCAATTTCAATTCAACAATACCCAAACTTCACCAATTTCAATTCAACAATGCCCAAACTTCACCAATTTCAACTTATAAATACCCAAACTTCACTAGTTTCAATTTCAATTCATAAATACCCAAACTTCACTAGTTTCAACTCAACAATACCCACATTTCAGCCACAACAGTAAGCATTCATGATTCATCAATACCCAAATTTCAACAATACGGCAATACCCAAGTTCAATTCCATAACAATTAACAGCCAACAATGAATCTCTACTGCATACATCACACAACAATACCTGAAATGTAGTATTAAAAAAAAGAACAAAAAAAGTCACTGCAGTCTCAAGTCTGCCTAAACAAATAAACAATACCCAAATATGAAATATCTAATTGATAAAGCCTAAAGAAATTAAGAAATTACTTAATACCTGAACCATTGATTCCGGCGGTCGACAGAGAGAAGTCACTGCAGTCTGCACTTTGCAGAGGTGGTCAGGGTCTTCAGGTAGAGGATGGAGCCTGGAGGCTGGCAGGTGGAGGATGCGTACGAAGTGGAGGCTGTGAAGTGGAAGTCTTCAGGCTACGAATTGGAGGGCTAAGGTCTTCAGGCTGCGAACTGGAGTTGTGGTCTGTGGAGGCTACTTAGGCGGGCAGAGGGCTGGAGGCGATTCAGGTAAGGCTTTGGGTACGAAGGGATGGCTGGAGACGCTGGAGTCGTCGAGTGGAGATTTCTGATTTGGGAATGAGGTTTAAGATTTGGCCTTTTGGGATTGGGCTGGGTAGTTCACAGGTTAATGGGTGAATATTAATGACAACGTTCAAATGGACGTTGCTAAAACTATTAATGGCAATGTGCAATGAGCGCGCATTGCTAAAACTATTAATAACAACGTGCAATGAACGTTGCTAAAAGGTTAATGACAACGTTCATATGAACGTAGCTTAAACTATTAATGGCAACATGCAATGAACGCTCGTTGCTAAAACTATTAATAACAACGTGCCATGAACGTTGCTAAAAGGTTAATGACAACGGTCATATGTACGTTGCTAAAACTATTAATAACAACGTACAATGCACGTTGCTAAAACTAATCTATGGCAACGCGCATTGCACGTTGCAAAAGGACCACGAACGTTGCAAAAAGGGTATATAACTAATAGCAACATTCACTTGCTGAATGCTGCCATAGACCCCTTTTAGCAACATGAAATTGATGAATGTTGCCTTTTGCATGTTGCAAAAGGCCTTTTTTCGTGTAGTGCTTGTTTCTTTTTGACGAATAATCTGTTGCTTTTTGAATTTTATAACGTGTTGCTTTTTGAAGAATAAAACACTCGGAAATGATGAATAACTTGGTCTGGTTTTTAGGTTACTGTAAATTTTTCTTTGTTGAGAACCAGATTCGGCAATGGAGTTCAGGATTTTTATTTTATCCAGCTGTTTAATAAAAGTAATTTTATCAAATATATAGGAATTTTCCTCATCAGAGTTCCCAACAGTATTTGGGTTGCTGTAAATGTGTTTGTTGTGATTCAGGGGTTGCAGGATTTGGGTTCTGTTAAGTAAAATTTCTGGTCCTATGTCTAGTCCTACTTTGAGCTAATGAAAATGAGTATAATGTGTTTGCTCCCGTTAGTTCCAACAATTATCCTATAGTTTAACAGTAACCTCAACATTTAACTCTTGTTAATTTTTTTTTTTTTAAACCTGATCAGCATTTAAGGGCGATAAAAAATGAGATTCCTTCCACGTAAGACAGAGCTCGAAAATTTGGTCACTTTTCCTCGCTGTGAAAGTGCCGAAATACAGGTTGTTGGCTACTTGTTAACTGGGCCTGATTCTTTGATCTTCCCAAGCCTTGAGCTTTAAACAATAGAGCTTCAAAGAGCTCGAAATATGTAGCAACTCTCTTCAAGAGTGCTCAGAAAATAATGATAAAACACAAACAAAGGGGAGTTTACAGCTTTTTGGAATAAGTTTTTCTTGGCCCTTAATAGGAGTAATAATGTCCAAAGTATAATTTCAGTATAAATCCAGCCTCGTTCTTACTAATAATTTCCAAAGTATTGATATGTTAGGTTGGGTGGCACCTGAATACTTGGGAGGTTGTACTTTTGAAAGGAGTAAATTTTGCTATATTCCGGTGAATATTTTGCTTTTGTTTTCTTCTTATTACATTGGCAGAAAAAGGTAGAAAACATAGCATATTTTGGATTTTTACTAAGTCTGAATACTTAAACATTGTTAAACAATGGTCAAGATCCTTTTTTTTTCCTTGATAGATAATGGCTTCTCGAACAAATTGGCAGGAAAAATAGAGTGCTTAGTACATTCTACGAGCCACCTTTAGACGTTTCCTTGTTGAAGGCATCATGCAAGGGTCCATTACCCCAGAAACACTGTTAATATCTCTACCTCATTGTCTCAGACAAGTAATGTCCAAGTTCCTACTCCATTAACTCAACCTCTTCAGGTTCCTGCCCCATTATCTCAGCCTCGGCCTAAACTTAATTCATCACAAGCAACCACATTGACCCATGAGACCATTCTCAATTCCAACGATAATCATTTATCTTTATGGTCATGGTATAAACTCATCCTAGTTTATAGATTTAATTGATAGAATCTCATTTTTTGTTTATACATTCAATTGATATAAAATCATCCTAATGTCTATAGATTCCCATTCTTTGAAGAGGAAGGGACGTGGTCTTACAAGAGGCAAGGGCACTATGATATCGTCAATGCAGCTGGAAAATATCATTGGAGATTTCTAAAACAATGGGAAGAGCGATTGGAAGTCAGCAAGCACGTTTAGCTAGTGAGTGTGGCAATGTCATTCGATCATTTGCTCCACTCCGTTACAAAAGATGGATCGACATACCCAATGAAGAGAAAAATAAATTATATGATCGAGTTTTGGTATGTCATAAACAAATTAACGTTTTACAAAATTTTGTTGAATAGTTATTAGTTTCCCATATTTTAATAAATAATTTATTTATATATACACTTTTTTTTTTTGGTAGGCAAAGTTCAAGCTTGATTTGACAGTTGAGCATGTCCATAAATGTGTGAACGATACTTTAGTGAGAAGATATCGTGATTATAGATGTATACTTAAAGAGAAATATTTGAATGAAAAAACATTGGATGAGGCAATAGAGAATTGCCCACCTTTTGTAACTCAAGTTGATTGGAATGGCTATGTCAATATTGGTCTACCCTTGAATTTCAGGTAATTTTTTTAAAAAATAATATTTAAACTTGTAAATATGAATAATCACTTAATTTATACACCATGTTAAAATAATTAATATAATGAAAAATAATAAATTATAATAAGGAGTTAATTATTTATTTTCTATATGAATTAAATGCAGGCACTATCTACGCGTAATGTAGCAAGCCACAACTGTATTAAATATAATCATCGTGGCGGATCATTTGTTGCACGTCTTGAAAAAAAGGTAATATTTTCTTTTGAATTTATAAATAAAAATATATTTATGTAACACGATACATATTACTTCAAACGGAGATCAATAACTAAAGACAACGCACAAGAAGAAATAGAACTTTATTATGAGACTCATTATAATGAGAAGAAAGGCTGGGTAAACGATGAAGCACGAACGAGATATGTAAGTATATTAACAATTTATTCATCTTTATTGAGAGTTTATATATATTCAGTTATTAACATATATCTCTTATTCTCTCTCTTTACTTATATATAGGAGATGATGCTTCAGATTAAAGAGCAACCTGTTCCAGATGGATCTGATGCCCCCACTGAACTTGAGATTATACAGCAAATTTTAGGAAAATCTAGAGGTTACATTAGAGGACTTGGACATGGTCCAAAACCTGCCTCAAACCACTCTGTTCATTTGACATCGATTGATACTGAATCAATAGACCTTCGAGAGCAAATACAAAAGCAGGAGCAAGAATTATTGGATAAGCGTGCTAAGCTTTCTAAATTTGAGACACTAATGCATAAGTTCGTATCGAGTCAAGTTGACATATCTCCACAACAATCTGAACCAGCATCAATAGTTTATGTCATCGCCTATTGATATTATATGAATTATGATGTATTTAATTATTTGCTTTAATTGTGAGACAACTATTTTCCTTTATGGATTGGTTTGACCGAGTAGTCCTTTTTTGTATGTTATTATGTGATTGAAAGTTTAATCGTATAATGCGTTGTTCCTAAATTTTTTGGGAGAAAAACTTTTTTTAAAGATATTTTACTACCTTTTTTTTTTGCGACATTCTTTATTATTTGTCGCAACTTCTCACATTTCACGACAACTTTTTATGTCACCTTATATATTTTTTGGTACTTATTTTTTTCCTGACAAGAATTAATGGAAATACACATCGAAAAACCAGCAGAAATTACGCACAAAAAGTTCAGATTTGTCTTACCGGATTTCCTCTTACTGTATTTGAGCTTATTACACTAAAATCCGGTATGAACCTGAACTTACCGTATTTTTGGCGACATTCTTTATTATTTGTCGCAACTTCTCACATTTTAGGACAACGTTTTATGTCGCATTTTATTTTTTGGTACTTATTTTTTTCATCACAATCTTCGCAACACACTCTAAAAATGTGTCGCGTTAAGTCACTTATTGTGACAACGTTTTGTATGTCGCCAAAAATCTTATCGCGAAATCAAGATTAGAATTTTTAGCAACAAATATTTATTATCGCGAAAACTAGACCCTATTGCATCACAAGCACTTTGTTGCAAGAAATAAATGTTTGTCGCCATAAGTTTCCCACCAAAAATATTTTGGCTTCCTTCATATTTTTGGCGACATTCTTTATTATTTGTCGCCAAACGTTTTTCACCACAACTTTTTATGTCGCTAAACGTTTTTTGGTACTTATTTTCTCATCACAAACTGCACAACAAACTCAAAAAATGTGTCGCGTCAAATCACTTATTGCAATAACTTTTTGTATATCGTGAAAAATCTTATTGCGAAATCACAATTACATTTTTAGCAACAAATATTTTTTCTCGCGAAAAGTAGACCCTATTACATCATATTACATCACTTATCCCTCATATTTTTGACGACATTCTTTATTATTTGTCGCAACTTCTCACATTTCACGACAATTATTTATGTCGCAAAACGTTTTTTGGTACTTATTTTTCTCATCACAAACTTCGCGACAAACTCAAAAAATGCGTCGCGTTAAGTCACTTATTGCAACAACTTTTTGTATGTTGCGAAAAATCTTACGAAATCACAATTATAATTTTTAGCAACAAATATTTTTTATCGCGAAAAGTTGACCTTATTGCATCACAAGCATTTTGTTGCAAGAAATAAATGTTTGTCTCCATAAGTTTCCCACCAAAAATATTTTGCCTTTGGCATCATTGTTTATTATTTGTAGCAACTTCTCACATTTCACGACAACTTTTTATGTCGCCAAAGGTTTTTTGATAATTATTTTTCTCATCACAAACTTCGCTACAAACTAAAAAAATGTGCCCTGTTAAGTCACTTATTACAACAACTTTTTGTATGTTGCGAAAAATCTTATCGCGAAATCACTATTCGAGTTTTTAGCAACAAATATTTTTTATCGCGAAAAGTAGACTCTATTGCATCACAAGCATTTTGTTGCAAGAAATAAAGGTTTTGTCACCCTAAGTTTCCCACCAAAAATATTTTGACGCCTTGCTTCCCTCATATTTTTGGCGACATTCTTTATTATTTGTTACAACTTCTCACATTTCACGATAACTTTTTATGTTGCCAAAGGTTTTTTTGGTACTTATTTTTCTCATCACAAACTTCGCGACAAACTCAAAAAATGTGTCGCATTAAGTCACTTATTGCAACAACTCTTTGTATGTCGCAAAAAATCTTGTCGCAAAATCACACTTTTGTTGTAGTGAAAATTGAGCCCCAAACCTCTTGGATTCGTGCTTAATGTCAAATGTCTTTTTGTATACAGTTTCAGCATTTTAGCTATGTGATTTGTGGTTGAACTTCCGATTTTGTGGCCAAATTTGTAACAAAGGCCTATGGCCTCCATTTGTATATTTTTGTAATATTTGTGGACTTGATAATTTTAAGAGTCATTAATAAATATATATTTTATCTTTGCATTAATTTTCATATCACGGTTATTTATGCTTAAAAAGAAGGTTTTGCAGTTATCATATACTTCACAATTTGGGTGAATGGATTTTGTCAAACATAAAGGTGGTGATTTTTTTGTAACGATGTTAGTGTAATTGGAATGCATTGCACACGTGCTAGTAAAAGTAGGCAAACTGTTATGTTCATCTTATATCACTAGATCAACTGAAATAGTCAATCTCAATATAAAAAAAAAAAAAACATGGATCTTAGTTTGTTGTTTGGATTTCTTGAGACATCAAAGAGAAGTGTTAAAATCTGACCTTGTTATTATAACAATTTCGACAACAGATGCAAAAATGTATATTTTTTAAGAAATGGAATTGAAAATTCTCAAAAGAGAGATGAATATTCGCTTAAGTATTTTTTGGTACAAGTAAATCTAAGATCTCAGTGATTCTATAAAAGTATTTAGAGAATTATTTCCCCCAAAAAGAAAACCCCACTAGAGAAAAATGGTTGCTTAAAGTGTTTGGTATAATTAGAGGATAAAATCATCTTTTACGCTTGGCTCCAATTACGGACATTCTATAGTGTTGATAATTAGATAGTTGATTCTGGACTAAACTCAAAAGCAATTGATAGATATTGATCAAAAGTTACGAGTTTCTTTAATTGTTTATAACTTGAAGGTCAAGGCCTAGCTGTACTGATAAGAGCAAAAGTCTTATCAAGCTGATGCCCATGGTTTGTATCATTGGACTTGCATAATAAAATCAAACTAGACTTGCACAAGGAGACGGATAGGACTAAAAATTGGGCAACAAAATTAGGGCTACACATTGCATATGTGCGAATATAAAGGAGATGGGGTCGAACAATGCCTAAAACCACATGATCGAGCTCTCTTTCTTTCCCCTGGTACATACACATGCACCCAAAAATCAAGGCAAAGGTTCATTGTTTTTGTTTTGGGATCTTTTCTCATGCTATTCAAAGCTCTATTTGGAGTTCTTGGATTTCAAAGGTGGTGACGCCCCTATATCAACAATCTTAAAGAGAAAAATCAGACATGCATTTGTAATAAGAGACGCATGTGCGATTGTACAATGAAATTTGACTTGAGCATCTTTGCTAACAATCATAAAAAGAAAATACTTCCAGACTTTGTTGTGAGGAATTCGTGTGTGATTTTACTATGAAATTCAACTCACACCACAATTAATAATGCTATTTCTTACTGGTTAGTTAATCAAGATGTAAAATCTTACAGCACTAATAATTCTATGAAGTACTACAAGAGCTACAACCATTAGTATTGAGTTGCAATATAGGTCCACAGCAACTAGTAAAATAGATACAGTTGAATTTATACAGTCAAACACATCTATTGTCAATCAACATCTAGTGTTTTGTCGGAATGCAAACGTCTTAAGAAAAACATCTACATACTTATATATTCACATAGTATTATAAAAATATCCTGACCCTACCTTGTCACCCAGAAAACCTTAACGGAATGGGGACGAGGATGACTGCCTCGTGTCACGGGACTAGATTTCTTACACTAGAAAAACTAGACACCGTGCGGCCTTAACGCAACACAATTCCCGTCCCTACGAGAAAGCGCTAAGTCAGCCTTTCGACGCCCCCAAAATGATTCAACCTTGTAGGCTAAATCAAGACAAACTTTGAGTATGAGATTTGAAGTAAAGACAATATCGAGAACAAGTAAGTTTGGGGAGAAAATCTCTCTTTCAATAAAAACTCCACACCAATGTAATATACAATGTGATCTAAGAATTATATGAATAGCATGAATCCCATAAATTGCATGCCTTCCAACAATTCTCTCAACTCACATAAACTACTTGAAATTCTAATGGATTCCAATCTAATCAATCTAATAAATTACAAAGGGATTTCATCCCTATTTATAGGCAAATCCCATGTAAACCTCCTTAGATTTAATGGCTAGGATCAATCCTCATCAATCCCCATCCAAGGGTCCCCATTGGCTACAACTTGCCTTTAAACCTCCTTAGACCAAGGGGAAGCAAACTTGGACTTTGCTTCTTTGCAAGTGGATTCTTCCTTCAAAAATCCCATGGGAATTATGTCCCTTTTATAGTCATCAAGTTGAGTTTCTCTTCCTTCCTTGGTCATTCCCTTGCAAGTGGATTAAGTAACCAACTTGGACAAGTTTTCCAAAAATATCCCAAAATATCCCAGCAATCTGCCCCTAGTATTTTCCTCCGTAAAACCACCGGTATCTTTGGGATTTACTGCCCATGTCGCGCCCATGTCACTCCCCATGTCGGGCGGCTTTGCACGTGCATGTTCTTTGTCTTTGCTGCGTCGTGACGCGACGCGATGCCTCGTGTCCTGCCATGTCCCGTCAGCGTCACGGGAGCCGCCCGCAATCCGCTCGCGATGATCGCACAATGTCGCAGCCGATCGCAGTCACACCCGAATTTTCTAGGCATAACCTGGACATGAAGCAGCCACTATGGATATTAGTCAGTTCCCCACCATTTTAGGTGACATCCCTGCCACGCTAGATTTTAGGACATCACCTTGCGATCCGTCACAATCTCCCCCACCTAATCCTCTAACGCCCTCGTAGCGGACCGTGTTCGGCATTTCTCCAAGTACATCATGCCGTGCGTTGTCCTCATCATCCTCAGGGACTTTAACCAATCTCATCCTCAAAAGACGTTGAGTCCCTAGGAAAATATCTTCGGTAGCATCAAGCAATTGGAGTGAATTCATCCGAGCTTCAACCCTATCTTGGCTATGTGCTACTTCCGGTTGGCTCACCGAGATAGATGCCAGTGATCCTCGCTTAGGACAATCCCTCATGAGATGTGGTCCTTTACAAAGAAAGCAACCACAAGGGGTGAAATTGTTCCCTTTCTTTTCAGCATGCTCCTTCCTCCATGAAGGTTGCGTGTTGCTGCAGGGTCTAGAATCAACTTGGGAATTTTGCCTCCCTTCCGGCTTGCCCCATTGCACGGACTTCCCGAAGTTTCCATCATATCCCCCAAAATTCCCTTTAGCGGGCTTGATGGTTCTAGCTTCCGACTCGGCACTTTCTTCAAATTCCGTCAAAGACTCAGCTACCGTAATAGCTTCATCTACGGTCTTGACATCGCGCCGTTGCAACTCACGTTGTATCCAACTAGCACATCTATCTAGGAAATAGAATAATGAGTCCTCCTCCGGCATGCTTAAGATTTGAAGCACAAGGGTCGTGAACTCTTTGACATAGTCACGAATTGTTCCCGTATGTTTCAACATCCTCAACTTCTTGCGAGCTTCGTAGACGACATTCTCCGGGTAAAATTGTCTTTTGAGCTCCCTTTTGAACACATCCCATGTGTCAATGTTGCAACCTCCCCGCGCAATTTCACCATGCTTGCGACGCCACCATAACGCCGCAACATCCGAGAGGTACATTGAAGCGGTCCGCACCTTCATGGACTCCTCCATAAGATTAACGCCTTCAAAGTAGACCTCCATTTCCCATAGGAAATTTTCCACTTCCGAGGCATCACGTCGTCCGTCATAATTCTTCGGTTTTGGATACTCAATCCTTGGCGCAACAACACTAGTAGCGGCACCTCCGCTTGAACTAGCGGTAGAATTTTTGTATTGCTCAAGCTCCTTGCTCATACGCTCCATCATCAAGGATGATTGGTTTCCTTGACCTTGTACGGCGGACACGGCATCTAAGAGTTTGGCTTGGAGTCTACCAAAATCTTCCGTCATCGCGGCTTGTCGAGCTACCACAGCTTGGACATCGCCTTTCACCGTTTGAACATCATTCTCCAACGATGCTTGTACGTCCAACACCTCTTGGACATTAGATTGGAGAGTTTCTAACTTTCCAAAGGAGTGTTCCTCCAACGCCTCCAAGGAATTTTCAAGAGATTCGATCCTATCACCCATATTTGCGATGATTGGATCAAGCTTGCCCTCCATGGCAATCGCCTCCCGCGCCTTACTTTTGCTCCGTGTCTTCTTTGCTTCACTTGGGGCAACACCACGTCCCCTTTCCTCAACCTCAAAAGTTTGTTGTGGATCCGTCATGATAACAACTTATCACTTGACGAACTCGCTCTGATACCACTTGTCACGGGACTAGATTTATTACACTAGAAAAACTAGACACCGTGCGGCCTTAACGCAACACAATTCCCGTCCCTACGAGAAAGCGCTAAGTCAGCCTTTCGACGCCCCCAAAATGATTCAACCTTGTAGGCTAAATCAAGACAAACTTTGAGTATGAGATTTGAAGTAAAGACAATATCGAGAACAAGTAAGTTTGGGGAGAAAATCTCTCTTTCAATAAAAACTCCACACCAATGTAATATACAATGTGATCTAAGAATTATATGAATAGCATGAATCCCATAAATTGCATGCCTTCCAACAATTCTCTCAACTCACATAAACTACTTGAAATTCTAATGGATTCCAATCTAATCAATCTAATAAATTACAAAGGGACTTCATCCCTATTTATAGGCAAATCCCATGTAAACCTCCTTAGATTTAATGGCTAGGATCAATCCTCATCAATCCCCATCCAAGGGTCCCCATTGGCTACAACTTGCCTTTAAACCTCCTTAGACAAAGGGGAAGCAAACTTGGACTTTGCTTCTTTGCAAGTGGATTCTTCCTTCAAAAATCCCATGGGAATTATGTCCCTTTTATAGTCTTCAAGTTGAGTTTCTCTTCCTTCCTTGGTCATTCCCTTGCAAGTGGATTAAGTAACCAACTTGGACAAGTTTTCCAAAAATATCCCAAAATATCCCAGCAATCTGCCCCTAGTATTTTCCTCCAGAAAACCACCTGGTATGCTGGGATTTACTGCCCATGTCGCGCCCATGTCACTCCCCATGTCAGGCAGCCTGCATTCTGTGTTGCTGTGCTGCCTGCGTCGTGACGCGACTGCAGTCTGTGTCTGGCCATGTCCTGGCTGCGTCCTGGGAGCTGCCTGCAATCTGCCTGCGATGTCCTGGGAGCTGCCTGCAATCTGCCTGCGATGACTGCCTGTGGCGCAGTGACTGCAGTCACACCCGAATTTTCTAGGCATGACCTGGACATGAACCAGCCACCATGGATGTTAGTCATTTCCCCACCATTTTAGGTGACATCCCTGTGTCATGCTAGATTTTAGGACATCACCTTGCGATCCGTCACACTCGGCTGTTGCCATCCCTAAAAATACTTCTTTACTATTTATTTGATCACACTTTTAAGTGTATAAAACTTGGGTCATATGAAATGCATCCATAATAAATGGATGATAAGCTATGTTCCTACTATAGGCATATATTAAAAACATGTTTTACAGCTTAAATCAAGATTTAAGCTTTTCCCAGTCTTTCTTAGGTCAAGATGAGAATGACGTTGCTTAATTTTTTATTTTTATTTTTTTCTCACAAAGCACTCTAGCTTTGATAATTTACAAATTATCTTTTTCACTTTATTAATTGTGAACTATTTAGTTACTCAATCCTATATTGAGTACGTTATTTAAACTATGATCATGAGTTATCTCACAAAGTATTTCTCTTGTTTCTCTTAGAGGTTCCAATTTACATATTAATACATGTGTTCTCAAGAAACAGTAAAATTAAATAAAGGGGAATAAACAAGTTTAATTTATAAAGAAGAAAAAAATCAAAACAAAAAACTTAGAATCGTGGCTAAGCAACTCATTTGATAAGAATTCCTTCCCAGAAAAAGCGGGAAAAAAAGATTAATTCTGTAAATTGCTGCATTTATTCACAACATTCATTATAAGTGAGATTGATTCTTATGGAAAAATGGTAAAGATTCCTTTTGCTTAAATTGTTTTCCCAACTAAACAGAATAATCAAACTTTATTATATATAATCCCATTTTTCTTTATCTTTATTTCCCTTCATAAGTATATATTTTTATTAATTTCTGTTCTCCAAAATTATTCTTCAGTCTTTCTTTGAAAGGTATGGCCTTTTGCCCTTCTTTTTCTCTCATTATACAATGCATTTTCTTTCCAAGTTGGGTTGTTTCTATCAAGAAAAAACTGTGTTCCATTTGTCGTTGAATTTTACTGTTTCTTTCAAAATTTCTGCTTTTTTGGGTTGAGAATATACGGTTTGAGTTGTGATTCTTTGTTATCATGGTACTTTGAATTGTTTTTTGTTATTGTTATTAATAAAAAGATCTTCCTTTTACTCTTTCTTTGATTTCTGGTTTGTTTTAGAATACATTTTTAAAATAATTTTTTTTATTTCATTTTATTTTTATTTAAATTGATATAGCACCATCGTTCATTATATACATACATGGTTCTTCTGTTATGACAGTGATATATACACGTGTCTCTCTATGTTTAGTATATGTATGTATGTATGTATATAGTAGGGCTTCAGATATTAACGCTCTTTGATTTCCTAGACTAGATAGAGAGTAGTCAGATAAATGTCATAAATATATCTTTTCGCTTGTATTTATTCATATATTTTGGGTTTTTCATAAGCTTAATTCCTAAACTATTTCTACATGGAAACTCTAAATCAAGTAAAGTGATCGATCAAAAGCAAGCCATATTCGTCAATCCACATTTTTTTTGTTTGTTGTTTTACATTTTAAGGGGAGGGTGGGTTGGTCGAGAACAATGAAGTTATTCATGAAATTTTATTCGTGTCCATTGAAAAGGAAAGTACCTTTGAACTCATAGAATGGACATTTGGTAAAGATGAGCTTAAGGTTCCACTCTTATGTTGATACTCATTGCATGCTTACACGTGGAGTGGAACATGTAAGTTCAATTAATGATCAGCAGCATTGTTCAACGGATTTTGTCTTTCGATTTATTTAGATATTTTCATATTTATACATCTTTGAAATATCTCAATACTTATTAATAAATAATAAGATTTCTTACGTTGTAAAAGTTTTTCCTAGTTTGATAGACATCATAGCATCCCCAAAATTACAAAGAACTGCATTTTTCCAAGAGTAGGAAATTTAATAATCATATTGTAGTTATAAATTTAAATTACTTTCTGCTATGAAAATATAATGTGCTATAGTTAGTGCCTGTATCAATTTGACGAAACGTGTACTCTTGTGCCCATCCGTGGAGAATCTGCAGCTTAATTCTATTATCCAAGAAAAATTTGTGTGTGTAGAAGTAATATCCCCCGATCTTGAGATCTTAAACTATCAAACGCATTTCAGGGATCTCGATTTCAGATTTTCTGCCAAATGTTGGGAACCTTTTCGTCTATACTGGCAAGCTGCCTAGAGTTGCTTGTCCAAGGAAGCAAAACAAAGAGCAAGGTTCTGTTCGTCACCAAGGGCTCAGCTAGGCGAGCAGCATAGTGCATCAGCCTTATCAGTGGATCCTTCCTCTGATGTATCTACAAATCTGGTAGAAGACATGATTGGGTATTGGGAAATTCCTAGATGCACTTACATTATTAGTTTGTTAGCAATAAAAATCATAATATACATGAATAATAGTTTAACCAAATTTTGATCCCACATAAAAGAGAATTATTCTGCATAAAAATATGACAGTCAAGTAGAAATCAGGTCTGAAAAAGCATAACACATCATGTTAACATTAGCGAGTCCTTTCAGAGGACACTCTACAATTTGACAATAAAATATTGGCTCCATAACGGTATTAACCGAGTTTCAAAGAATATGTAAGAATCATGCTTGTGCGCAGCGTGATTAATGATGTCCTTATATGTTTGAGACACTATATGAATTTTTCATGTATTTCATTTTGACAAGTAAAGATAAAATTACAGAGAAAAGCGACAAAATCTGTGTAAACTGAGAACAGATTTGAGAATTTGCACAATCCTATGAAAGTTGAACTTCAAAATTGCCAGTTGGTAGCTTATTTCATTGACAAAAATAAAATCATCTTCAATAAAGAAATTCTATTAAAAACTGAAATAAAAAATGCAGAAAATGTAACGACATATTATGTACGTTGCGTGCATGCACAATACTTGCACTCTTTGCAGTATAATGGTAGCCAACATGGAGCATATTTTTACCCTAAACATGCATAGAATGCCATCTTAAATTTTTGTACAAGTGTTACCCAATGGTTTTTTTCGTAATTAGTGAGTAAAAGCAAGAAAATTTCACTAACCTATAAGTTGTGGGTTAAGATTTCTCTTTCATTGGGGATTAAATTGTATTAATATCTAGTACATATATTAGATTAAATTCATTTTTTTTGAAACCTACAAAAGGCAAGTGATTGTACTCATTTTCAACAAATCATTTTGAAGTGTTAAGAAATAAATTTAGTATTTTCTTGAAATAACCTTTTTTCAAAATTCAAACATAATTTTAGAAAATATTGAAAATGTTGCGGGAGTAGTCTTCACCCCTCCCCCATCCCTCAGCCACTGCACAGGGCCGACTTGACCCAAGCTGGCTGTATTCTCCAGGAAATAGTACTGATCACCTGTACCTTGTGACAACACTACATGTAAAACTGAACATTCTCTGTAGCCTACGTGCTCTCCCAAAAAGTACAGAATTACAGACCAAAACAAAAGAATAACAACAATATATGCAAAATCATCATCCATTAACAACTTCGTCCTGAAATCATTCAATAGACAAATTTCTAAAGAAAGTAATACTGGAAATGATTTCATAAGATTCTGTAGTCAAAATGAACCACCAGGTCTCTCTTAGGAATAGAGTCTAATTATTGAGCATTCAGAAGGTAGATCATGAAAACATCTTTCGCTTTAAGCTTCTGCCTACAGGTGGGACATTTGTGCTGAAGTTCAATTGCAGCAGTAATACACTTTTTGCAGAAGATGTGGCCACACTCGGTCGACGTTTCAACAACTGTTTCCATGCAAACTGGGCAACTAAATGTGGGTATTTTTTGCTGTGGAACAGGCTACGATAACTGAGGCATCACAATTTTACGAATTAAATGCCAGCAATAAAAATGAATCAAGGAAATGAGCAGCATTGAGTCAGACAAAAACACGTGTAGATGCCCAATAAAGGTTTAAATTCCCGGAGCAGGATATCCCAGTGCATTTGAAAATAAAAACTTGCCCACATGGTGTGCACAAGTAATCAATTATATATTAAGAATTATATGAGCTCAAACAACTAAATGTTATTCATTTATAAAACCGAAACATCTATACAAGAACAAACAATGTAATGATATTAAACATTAGCCCAGAAGAGAAAGAAAGTCCCAAAAAATATTATATGAACTATAGCAAACTTCTAACTGTTAAGATGATAAATGGTTAGTGTCGCCGGAAATCGTGCACAAACCGGGCTCAGTTTCAATACCAAAATCAATCAAACACCAACCAAAATAATGGCTCGAAACCCACAACACATTTACTTCGGTTGCTACTTTTTTCACTCACAAAGGAAAAGAGTTTTAGTGATTGATTGCAGCCACAAAGGAGGAAGAAGGTAGACACAGAGAGAGTAAAAGGAGGCTGCCTCACTATTTTTCTTCTCTGCAAATCAACACCTGGGTTAAATAGGTCAGCAGGAGGCTTACGTGGTTACAAACTAAGTTAGGCCAAGACTAATAAGATCCATCCACAAGTGATTAATAGGTTGATTAGGGTCAAGCCAATCACTATGGTGTTGATATTTTTAATCCAACTAGTTTTAGCATCATCATCGGAGATTTATTGGGTATCAAAATCCAACAACCTTGATACCCAATGCATCTGCAAGGAAACACAATGTTTATGTTTGTCTAATCAATATAACCAAATAAAATTGGAATCACGGAACTTATTTGTGTCTCATCTCGAAACACATACCCTGCACATGCTCCATGCTTTCACCAAGGGCTAAGGCCAAGAACCGAAGTAGTAATAGATACTCAATCAAGAGCATATAATTGCACACATGCGATGAACAGCATCATAGGATAATATACAGATCTTTTCAACATGTTCAGAATACGGAGAATGTCAAATTAATGTCAAGTATGGCCAACATATACAACCAATGCATAAATGAGCACATGAAGAGTCCTCACCACAATTGTCCTACCCTATTCCATATAGTTTGTACCTTGAGAACACACATCTTCTCTCATCGTCAACCATGCTCACTAGATTGGTCGCTACTCATGCCTAACCAGTAAACTACAACAAATCCTAAGTCCATTATATGTGTTCCTCTATAACTACCTCAGCTCTCTTAACCTATGTGGATAATGGTTCTCCACCTAATAAAGTTGATAGGAATGTCTCTCTTTCATACCACTTGTTTAGGATTATCACTGATAAAGAATTTCAAACATTTAATCACTTCACCTCCCGTTATCCAAATATCACTCTCCACATCCCCGTACATATCACCAATGCACCTTAAGCACCTAAATTCCATACTACCAATAGATATTGTAACAACCTAGCCTATGTACTAAAGCCATTAATGTACGTTTTGTCCACTTTTGGACAGCCTAAATCCATGTTACCCCTAACGAATTTGTGTCGCATCCCTAGAATTCGAACTGAGAACCTCTGTCTCTTGGGAAACTTAAGTAAAATCGTGATACCAATTGGGCACCCAAGCTCTTAACTTACGTATTGTCTTCTTTTGGAGAGTTTGAGTCCATCTTAACATTGTGAAGTTTTTTCAGTGGGCACAGTACATTTCCACAATAAAATATATACTGCATAATGGCAATTACTGAGTTTCAATTAACGTGCAAGTATCGTGCTTGCACGTAACGTGTTTAATGATTTCCTTATACGTTTGAGACAAACTATGTGAGGTTATCATATATTTCATTTTACAAGTTAAGATAAAATACTATTGAAAACTGAAATAACAATCCTAAGAATGTCGAATTCAAAATTTCCCATTGGTGGCCTAGTTCCTGCAAAACTAAAAGCATCTTGAAGTAGGAAATGCTATTGAAAATTGTAATAACAAGTGCAGAAAATATAAGGACATTCTATGTGTTAAGACTTGGGGTACTATTTTAAAATGTCAACCTTATGAAGAGGAGTAGTCCAAACCTTTATAAATTGGTCTATGTTTTCATCTTTATTCGAAGTGAGATTTAATTCCTTAACATGCCCCCCCGCAAGACGGTGACTTATTTGAGCACACCAATCTTGAAATCATGTGCTCATTTTTTGAGTCTTAATCAGATCAAATTGCCCATTTGATCTAAATGAGCTCTGATTCCATGTTAAAATTTGGGATATCATCATAAAAGATCAACTTTATTAAGAAGAGTAGCACAAATCCTTATAAATTGGTCTATGCGTTCATCTTTATTCGATATGAGATTTTATCCCTTGACAATATGAGCATTGCATGCATGCACAATACTTGCACTCTTTGCATTATAATAGTAGCCAATATGCAACTTATTTTTATCCAAAACGTATATAGAATGTCATCTAAAAATTTTGTGCAAGTGTTAATTTTTCGTTATTTGAAACAAAAAGATTTCATTCTGCAAAGGAACAAATAGACTCAAGCATTTTGATGAAGCAATTAACTGAGACATGATTTTATAAATTATACAAAGTGCAAATTTTAATTAAGCTAAAAAAAAAAAAAAATTGTTTATGCAACCCAGAAAGTGCCCTCAAGACAAATAAGAAAACGGCACCTTATTTTCCAAGATTAGTTTATTTATAAGTTTGGATACTGATTCACTTATACTTGTATCTTCTAAATAGGTATTTTAGTAACCTATGTACGCAAGTAATTAGTCAGGAGTAGAATGCATTTTAGGGATATCGATTTCAGACTCGCTACCAATCATTGTACATGTTTTCATATGAATTGGCAAGCTGCCAAGAGGTCCTCAACTAAGCAAAAAGAAGAGCACGGTTTCACTTACCAACAATGGCTCAGCTAAAGCAAGTCCCATAGTGCATCTGCTCATCCAAGCCTTATCAGTGGGCTCTCCCTCTGAAGTAGTTAGGGATATGATGGAAGACATGATTGGACACTAGGAAATTCCTAGTTGCAATTATATTATCAGATTGATAGAAATAAAAAGCAGAATATATATAGAACAGAGACCCACAATATGAATAATAATTTAAACATGGCAGAAGACATGATTGGATATTGGGAAATTCCTAGATGCACTAATACTACTGCTCTTTTCGCAATAAAAAACATAATATCTACAGAATAGAGGCCCAAAATATGAATAATAATTTAATCAAATTTTAAACCTACACAAAATAGAATTATTCTGTGTAAAGTCTTTTTGAAGTTACTTTACTCTTCCACAATCTAGTATAGGCTTCATAATGGTAATTACTGAGTTACAAAAGAATACACAAGAATAGTGCTTGTACATGACGTTTTTAACATCTTCCTATATATTTGAGAGAAACTATGTGAGGTTGTCATGTCTTTCATTTCAGCGAGTAAAGATAAATTTTTTGAAGAGAGCAACAAAATAAGTGTACATTGAGAATAAATTTGAGATTTTGCACAATCCAAAGTAAGTCGAGCTTCAAATTTCTTGACGACATACTCATATACTCGAGAGATTCTCAACAACACAAAGAACATTTGAGGATTGTTTTGGAAACACTGCGTGAGGATAAGTTATATGTCAAATTCAAGAAATGTGAGTTTTGGCTAGATCGAGTGGGGTTTCTAGGCCATACTATTTCAGCACAAGGAATTGAAGTGGATCAATCCAAAGTTGAGGCTATGACCAATTGGCCGAAACCTATAAATGTTGGTGAAGTGCGGAGTTTCTTAGGTTTAGCCGGCTATTATCGACTATTTATAGAAGGATTTTCCAAGATTACGGGTCTTGCGACACAGTTGACTCGGAAGGGTACTAACTTCTTTTGATCGATGAAATGTGAACAGTTTTGACTATCCCCGATGGTTCGGTAGGTTTTGTGATTTACAGTGATGCATCCAAACTTGGTTTAGGATGTGTTTTGATGCAACATGGGAAAGTGATAGCTTATGCTTCGAGGTAATTGAAGCAATATGAAAGGAATTACCAGACACATGATCTCGAACTAGCAGCAGTAGTACATGCCTTGAAGATTTGGCGCTACTACCTATATAGGAGCAAGTGTGAGATCTGTGCCGATCATAAGAGTCTCAAATACTTCTTCACCCAGAAGGAATTGAATAAGAGACAGCGACTGTGGTTAGAATTAGTGAAGGATTAAGACCGCACTATCTTGTACCATCCGAGTAAGGCTAATGCAGTCGTTGTCGCATTGAGTAGAAGGAACATGGGACAGTTGTCAACACTATATACTAGACAAGATCATTTAATTAGAGATTTGTAGAACCTAAGAATTGATGTATTAACGTCACCAGTAAGGACATCGGCGATGTTAGCAAGTTTTACTGTAAAACTGACACTTAGGGACAGAATTGTGGCTACTCAAAAAGATGATCCATTTTTGGAAAATATCAAGGCTAATGTTTAAAGGTCGATTGTGCGTACCAAAGGATGAAGTACTAAAGAATGAGATTACGATTGAAGCTCACTTAGCTCCTCACACTGCACGCCGAGGCGGAACAAAAATGTATCAAGATTTGCGTGACACATTTTGGTGGAGAAGTATGAAGGAGGATAGCTATATTTATATCCAAATACATAGTTTGTCAATAGGTGAAGCTGAACATCATAGGCTGTTGGGGCCGTTGAACCCCATAGACATACCTGAATGGAAATAGGAAAAGATTGCAATAGATTTTGTCATTATTTTTCCTAGATTAGTGAGGGGTCATGATACAATCTGGGTGATTGTGGATTGATTGACAAAATCTGCTCATTTCCTACCAGTTCGGACAACTAATAACTTAGTACAGTTCGCACATATTTTTGTGAGAGTGATTATGCGACTTCATGGTGTTCCAATTTCTATTGTATCGGATAGAGACCCGAGGTTTACTTCAAAGTTTTGGATAAGCCTTCAGAAAGATATGGGTACCAAGTTAACATTTAGAATAACTTACCATCCTCAAACTAACAGACAATCTCAACAAACTATCCAGGTTCTTGAAGATATGTTGAGAGCTTGTGTCCTAGATTTGGTTGGTAAGTGGGAAGATCATTTGCCGTTAGTTGAATTTGCAAACAATAATAGCTTTCACGCCATGATTGGTATGGCACCGTATGAGGCTTTGTATGGTCGACGATGTCGTTCGCCATTATATTGGGATGAAGTTGGTGAAAGGAGAATTTTGGGTCCAGAATTGGTCGAGAAGACTGTAGAGGCTGTATATAAAATTAGATCAAGAATTAAGACTGCGTAACATTGTTAGAAGAGCTATGCCGACAAAAGGAGAAAAGAGTTAACTTTTGAATTTGGAGATAAAGTATTTCTCAAAGTGGCGCCGATGAAGGGAAAATTGAGTCCTAGATTCATAGGACCATATGAGATTCTTGGAAAAATTGGAAATGTGGCATATCGTTTAGCATTGCCACCCGAACTACGAGCAGTGCACAACATATTTCACGTTTCTATGTTGAGAAGGTACATCCCGGATCCTAGTCATGTGATGAATGTTCGGTCATTGGATGTCACATACAAAGAAGCTCCTACAATGATTCTGGAGAGAAAGGATCAAGTTCTGAGAAATCGAAAGATTCCATTAGTCAAAGTCTAGTGGGATGAACATGGTAGGAATGAGGTTACTTGGGAAAGAGAAGAAGACATTTTAGCCAAGTATCCCAATCTCCTTAAACAAGTAAGTTAAATTTCGAGGACGAAATTAATTTAAGTGGAAGAGTTGTAGCGACTGAGAAAAAAAAAATCTTGTATTTCGTTTTAAAAGAAATTTTCTTGTAGAAATCGAAATTAATTTTAATTATATTATGACGTCACTACGACCATTCCTAAGAGTTAAATTAAAAGTTTTGATCACAATAGTAAAGTTTCGTGCGCTTGTCTTAAAAGTTTTGTAAGTCGTCGAAATCTCTTTTAAATGACAATTTTTTTTTATTCAGTTACATTATTTTGACGACACACTTCATATTAATTGTTCCCACTATTAAGTCCTTAATTTTTTTTATAAAAATTTGATACACTTGTTATATTGTACCAAATAATCCCTTTCATTTTTTTTACCATCCACTAGGTTCATTAACTACCCCACTTAGCATATTAACTTTCATTTTTTTAACTACCAATATATGTATATATTTGATAGGGGGTTATGGACGTCCACATTTACACACATTTCAGCTTACAATTTTACACATTTCAACTTACAGTTTAACCTCCATTTTTGTCAACTACCATTGGAAGTGGGAGTTAAATGCACGTTCACCCATTTGAATAATAAACCACCCACTAAACATTATCCTTTGTTAACTGCATTGGCCACCATCAATTCATTTGAATTTTAAAATTATAACCATCCATTTTAGTTTTAAACGTCATAAGTTTATTTTGAAACCTCAAACTTCAACTCCTTTAACCATGTTTTCTCTCCCAAATAATTATACCTATATATAATATATTTTGGCGTTTTACCATAAATTAAAAGAAACCTTTGAATCTGAAAATTATCGGAAGGAGAAGCTTTGAGTGCGCTGCATTTTATTTTGGACACAAAAGGTTATTCAAACTCCAAGCATTTAAGGTAGGGTGGTTTTCGGCACTTTTGTAAGTGATGTAAGAATTATTCGTTTTCAATTTGCATTAAATGTGTTATTGGGTTACTTATGATGGAAGCACCGTTTGGTGGTTCAAATAAGATACAAAGCACCATTTGGTGTCGTGAAGGGATCACCATTTGGTGGTTTAAATAAAATATGAAGAGATGATTTATGTTAGGTTATTAAAAACCTTGAGTGAGCGGACTGACTGATCACCAGTTACTTAAGTGTCTTCCTTCTGAGTATTAGTTATGATACTCACCCCTATTAAAATTTCACAGGTTAAATCGAGGCATGGCATTTGTTTGGATTAGTGGCAAGTGCTCGGCAATTTGAAATGCTTTTCTAGTAAAAAAATTTCCAGTTATATAAACCTTTTATGAATGCTTATATGACACTCTTAACAGTGTTTTTAATGTTTATCTCGTCCAGTTATATGCACTTTGCCTATCAACTATAATTTACAAATGTTGTATTTACAATGCATGAAGTTTATTTACTGCTGAATTGAATTTCAGATTCTGCCCTTCAATTTGAAAATGGTATAACTTGGGCCAGGGTGCATGTTTTAGAGCGAAATCAGTGGGGTTTGAAAGGCCTATGAGTCTCCTAATAGTGGTCTTTGGAATTTCCTTGAAATAGTATCTAGAGAAAGTGTTATGTCCGTTTTAGTAAACTTCATTGGGTCTGTTTCGAATTTTCCGTCCAGCATAGTCGTGCAGTATTTTCGTGCTTCAAATGTTATCTGCACGACCCCAAATTTTTATATGTTGTACATATATGATTCTATTAATCTCCGTTAAAATTTCACAAATTTTCGTCAACGTTTGCTAGGCCAAACATATCTTCCTTTCCGCTGCTGCGCAACTGGTATTTTGCTGAATTTCCTCCAAATGTTTTCCAAAATAAAATTTCACCAAATTGTCCAAGTCTATATGAACAAAAATTTTCCATTACATCTTCGTATATGTTTCAGATTCCAAAACTTTTATTATTTAAAATTTATTTTGGTTAACATTTAAGGGCTCAAACAAAGAAGATGAATTTTGTTTTCTTTTAACTCTTCGAGTTCCGAGAATTGGGGCATTACACCATGGCTTCTGCGTTTAGATTTTTCTTCCATTTTGTTATCGCCTTTTTCGTTATTTGGCACAAAAAGATTGGATTCTACAAAGGAACAAATAGACTCATTCATCTTCATGAAAAAAATAACCGAGACATGATTTTATAAATTATACAGAGTAAACATTTTAGTTAAGCAAAAATAAATAAATAAATAAGATTATGAAACATAGAAACTGGCCTCAAGACATATAAGAAAACAGATCCTTATTTTACAAAATTAGTTTATTTATAAGTTTGGATACTGATTCACTTATACTTGTATCTTCTAAACTGGCATTGGAGTAACCTATACATGCAAGTCAGGAGTCAGGAGTAGAATGTATTTCTGGGATATCGATTTTCTGATTTGCTACCAAATGTTGTACGTGTTTTTGTATGAATCGGCAAGCTGCCCAGAATTTCTTGTCTAAGCAAGCAAAATGAAGAGTAAGGTTTTGCTCGCAAAAAAGGTATCAGCCAAAGCGAGCCCCATAGTGCATCTGCTTGCCCAAGCCTTATCGGTGGACTCTCCCTCTGAAGTATTTACGAATCTGGTAGAAGACATGACTGGGTATTGTAGTTGCAATTATATTATCATTTTGTATTGGAAAATCTGTATATAATAGGAGGTTATTTTAGTCTTTTCATTCATTTTCCTTTTCTATAAATATTGTACAAAGGTCATGGTTTTATGATGAAATTGGGATAACAGTTTTTCCCTCCAAAAGGTTCTTCTTCTTCAGCTCTCCTTCTCTCGATATTCTACGTGGTATCAGAGAATTGAAGCTTACTCCGATGGCGTCTCAAGGTTCCTCAGTTGGAGAAGAGGGCAATTCAATCACCAATCGCTTGATTACATATACAAGCAGTCCATATTACCTCCATTATGGTGATAACACAGGTATGCAGCTCATATCTGTTGTACTTCCGGATGACAATTATGCGACGTGGAGTCGTGATGTTATCATGGTTCTCAGTGTGAAAAATAAGGAAGGATTTATAGACAGAACTATAAAAAAGCCAAGTCATGATGATTCGTGGAGGAGGTGTAACCACGTCGTATCTTCTTGGATCATTAATTCCATTCCAAAAGAGCTTTATCCAAGTGTGATGCACAAGGATTCAGCTAGGGAGATATGGACTGAGCTAAAGGATTTTTATAGTCAAGGTAATGGCCCTCGAAATTATGAGTTGAAGAAGCAGATCTCTACCATTTCACAGGAGAATAGTTCAGTTAACTCCTACTTTAGTCGATTTAAAGGACTGTGGGAGGAGCTTGATAACTATAGGCCGACTATTAATGGGTCTGATTACAAGCAGGAAGATCAAGTGATGCAATTCCTAATGGGATTAGATGAACACTATTCTGGAGTAAGGAGTCAAATCCTGTTGATGGATCCTTTGCCTCCTTTAAACAAGGTCTTTGCACTGATTTTCCAAGATGAAAGGCACAAGGAGGTTGTCACAAAAAGGCAACAGAATTTTGAGGCATCTGCCTTTGCTAATAATGTTGGACAAGGATTTAATGGAGGCCAAAGGAATGTTAGATTTATTCAGAATAAGAGAAAGGATAGGCATATTTGCAGTTATTGTGGTTTGCCTAGACACCTTATGGCAAAATGTTTCAAATTGGTAGGATATCATCCTAGACGTCGATTTGCTAAAGGCAGAAATGTAGTAGCAAATGCTGTTGGACAATCCTCTGATGTTAATCAGAGTAGTGTCATGAAATCCCTCTTAAACCTTACAATTACTCTAGGTCAATGTAAACAAGTTCTGGAAATGTTGGTACCTCAGTTGAAAGGGCCGATAAGTAACGTTCCACGAGCACAAACTCAGTCACAATCTCGAGATACACCTACCACTGGTTATACTGTACCAGATGTTTTTGCCTTCTCAGGTAATTGCTCTTGTTCTAAAACTAAAATTGGTGAAGTAAAATGGATTATAGATACTGGTGCTTCAGAACATATGGTATGTTCCATTTGGCATTTAACCTCTATATCTCGCAAAGTTAAGGCTACTGTTAGATTACCTAATGGTGATACCGTTGAAGCTACACATATTGGAATAGTCAGGATGTCTGATACATTGGTTCTAACAGAAGTATTGGTGGTGCCTTGTTACACATTTAATTTGATTCAGCTAGCAAGTTAACACTTAAACATAATTGCTTCTTGATATTTTTGCATCAATATTGCTTTGTCCAGGATCTTTTGACATGGAGGACGATTGGAGTGGGTAAACTTGAAGATGGACTGTATGCTTTCCAAATTTCTGCTCAACAACTTCATGACAAACCTTCAATCAATTGTCTCCATTCTGGTCTTCAACACACCGATATTTCTGAAAAAAATTCTCCCGTCTTTCTTAATTCCAAAAGCAATTCTAATCTTAGATTACAATGTAATAAAGCAGGACATTTTTCTTTTAATTCCATAAGTAATCTCAATGTGAACGCTAATATTTATCTATGGCATTGTCGTATGGGACACGTTCCTATTCCCAAACTTTCTATCTTACATAATTTGGTTTCAACCATCACATTCAACAAGCATTTACATTGTACCGCTTGTCCTATAGCCAGACAACATAGATTATCATTTCCAAAAAGTGAAAGTAGAGCTTCTAAAAGGTTTGATATTATTCATTGTGACATATGGGGACCTTATTCAGTTTCCTCATTACATGGCTCTAGATTTTTCCTAACCATTGTTGATTATCATACTAGAATGACTTGGACATACTTGATGAGTGATAAATCTCAAACTAGACCTATTATTCACTCCTTCTATCATATGATTCTTACTCATTTTGACTGCAAAATAAAAATTCTCAGATCAGATAATGGATCTGAATTCCATATGAATGATTTCTTCCAATCCAATGGCATCATCCACCAACTAAGCTGTGTTGAAACCCCTCAGCAAAAAGGGGTAGTGGAGAGAAAGCACCAACATTTGTTAAACATAGCCGAGCCATAAAATTTCAAGCCAATTTACCTCACAAGTTCTGGGGGGAAAACTATTCTTGCTGCTACATATTTGATCAACAGAATCCTTACCTTGGTTCTAGGAAATAAAACACCCTATGAGATGCTTCATCAAACACCACCATTATATTCACACCTCAGGGTTTTTGGATGTCTTTGCTATGCCTCAAGCATCAAAAGACACTGTACCAAGTTTGATCCTAGACCCATTCCATGTATTTTTATTGGCTACCCTTATGGCATGAAAGCATTCAAACTATATAATCTAGTAAAAAATACTATTTTTACCTCTAGAGATTTCAAATTCCATGAAAATATCTTTCCACTTCATCATCCCAAATTTCTAGCTTCATTGTCCAAGTCTGACGTCTCTTTGCCGTTTAACTCACCTCTTTCCAGTTCAAAGTCATGATTCACTACCTGATATATGAGTTCCAAGTTCTGGTAATGGATCTATTCCTACTAATATCAATCCTCCTATCGATTCAGCTCAAAATTCGTGTGATTCTCCTTAAAAAGATACTCGTGAGTCATCTTCAGTACCTGTTCTCACTCCAACTCCATTTGTACCCATCAAACAATCTAACAGACCTGAAAGAGCCCCAACCTATCTTCAAGATTATCACTGCAGTCTCACATCTGAAGTGCCTACTTTACAATCAAAATCCATGAAGAAAGATCAATTCGCTGGTAAGCAGTATCCCATTGCTGAGTTTCTGAACTATGGAGCACAAAAGGTATTTACTTGCCTTATCTACAATGTACGAGCTTAGAACATATGAAGAGGCTGCTAAGAGCCCAGAATGGTGTAAGGCAATGGAAACTGAGTATCGAGCTTTGGTTTCAAATAACACTTGGACTGTTACTCCCCTGCCTGCACATAAAAGGCATGTGGCTTGCAAGTGGGTTTTTAAAGGTAAGCTAAATTCTGATGGGACTAAAGAGAGCAAGGAGGTCAAGCTTGTTGTAAAAGGATTCACATATCAAGCTGGACTAGACTATGAAGAGACCTTCTCACCTGTTGCTAAGATGGTAACTGTGAAGTCCTTACTAGCTATTGATGTTCATAAATGTTGGCACCTTCATCAATTAGATATTAGCAATACATTCCTCCATGGTGACCTTGATGATGAGGTTTACATGCAGATGCCTAAGGGGTATAAGTAGCATGGAGAGTGTGGAGAACAACTGGTCTGTAAATTGAACAAGTCCATTTATGGACTCAAACAGGCATCTAGACAATGGAACACCAAGCTCACTTCATACATTGTTTCATAGGGGTTTAAGCAGTCAAAATCTGACATCATCGTAGCAGACAATTATTTGTCATACATTGAGCAATTCAAGAAAGAATTGAATGAACAATTTAGATTGAAAGACTTAGGGGGTTTTGAAGTATTTTCTTGGGCTTGAGATAGCAAGATCATCAAGTGGAATCTCTCTTAATCAAAGGAAGTATGCTTTAGATGTGTTGGCTGATGCAAGGTACCTTCGAGCCAAGCCTGCAAACTACCCTTTACCACATAATTTAAAGTTGAGTAAAGATCAAGGGGAACTTATTGAAGATGCCAACATATATAGGAAATTGATAGGAAAGATCATATACTTAACTATAACCAGACCAAATCTTTCTTATGCTATGCAGGTACTTAGCCAGTTTGAGCGAAAATCAGACATGATTCTCAAAGGCTTTTGTGATGATTGGGTTGCTTGCTCAGATACTAGGAGATCAATCACTGGATATTGTGTCTTTCTAGGTAATTCATTGGTGTCTTGGAGATCAAAGAAATGGCCTACTATCTCTAGATCATCAGCAGAGGCAAAGTACAGATCCATGGCTGCAGCTGTCTATGAATTAAGCTGGCTGAAAAACATTCTTGGTGATCTTGGCATCAAACATGATAAAGCAGCTCTATTATTCTATGATAGTAAATCGGCAATCTATGTTGCCAGTAACCACGTTTTCCATGAAAGAACGAAATATATAGAGAATGATTGCCACCTTGTAAGAGATAACGTTCGAGCTGGAGAAGTTAGAATGCTACATCTTTCTTCTCAAGATCAATTGGCAGATGTATTGACGAAACCATTAGGAGGGATTCGCTTTAAACATTTGATAACCAAGATGGGAGCTTTGAATATTCATCTCCCATCTTGAGGAGGAGTATTGGAAAATTTTTATATAATAGAAGGTCATTTTAGTCTTTTCATTCATTTTCCTTTTCTATAAATATCGTACAAAGGTCACGGTTTTATGATGAAATTGGGATAACAGTTTTTCCCTCCAAAAGGTTCTTCTTCTTCAGCTCTCCTTCTCTCGATATTCTACAGTTTGTTAGCAAATAAAAAGCATAATATATATAAAACAGAGGCCCACAACATGAATAATAATTTAATCATGGTAGAGGACATGACTGGATATTGGGAAATTCCTAGATGCACTCATATTATGATTTTGTTCACAATAAAAAGCGTAATATATAAACAGAACAGACGTCCAAAATATGAATAATAATATAATCAAATTTCAAACTTACATAAAAGAGATTATTTCGCATAAAAATATGCTAGTCAAGATGAAATCTGATCTGAAGAAGCATGATACTCATCAAATTAACATCAGTACAGTCTTTTTGAAGGACATTCTACACTTCCGCAATAAAGTATAGGCTCCATAATGGTAATTACTGAGTTTCAAAGAACATACAATAATCGTGCTTGTATGCAACATTTTTAACATGTTCCTATATATTTCTAAGTAACTATGTGAGGTTATCATATCTTTCATTCTGACAAGTAAAGATAAATATTCTGAAGAAAGCAACAAAATAAGTGTACACTGAGAATAAATTTGAGATTTTTGCACAATCCAAAGGAAGTTGAACTTCAAAATTGCCGATTGGCGTATAGTTCTTTGGGGAAAAAAAAACAGGAAATCTTATTAAACTGGGAAAAGCCATTAAAAACTGAAATATTAAATCCAGAAAATGTAGCATGTTATGTAAATTGCGTGCATGCACAGTAATTGCACTCTTTGAAGTATGATAGTGCCATTATGGAACTAATTTTTATCCTAAAAGATTATTCGAAAAGCAAAACATGGACTATTGTCGATAGATATGTTAAAATATGGCTTAATTCGATATCATTTGCGTTTGTAGGACTACATTGATGGATGGAATGAAAAGTGTGCGAAAAAGTACGAAAAAGAACTAAAATGGAAGAGAATGAAAGTTCAGGGACCAAAATGCAAATAACCAAAAGATGACCCGAGGACAACTCAAGAGAGGACACGAGTTTAATCACAAATTGAGGATGTCATGGGATGATTTGAGGGAAAGAATGAACAAAAGAGGTCAAAACAAGAGAAAACGGAAGTTCAAGGACCAAAATGAAGATTTCGAAACTAAATTGCACCATTCAGCCGCATGGTGTAATTTCCTTGCGGCCGCAAGGAAGGGTTCAGGGATAAATTTATGAAAAAATTTTGTTCCATGCAGCCGCATGGTAGTATTTTTGGCCCGATTTTCTGGTTTCCTTTTCTCGCTAAAACTCTTATGGAAAGGAATCTAGGGCACTTATTTAACCCTAAACTAGTCCAAAGAAAGGGGGCTACGCCACTTTTGAGAGAAAAACACCTTGGAGAGCTTACAAGAAGGCAAGAACAAGGATTTACATTCGAAGTTTGAAGATTTCAAGATTTAATTCAAGATTTTGGTGATGTTTTCTTTTCATTATTTTTATTGTTCTTTTCTTTTATCTATGTTAGGCTAGACTTTTCATGTACTAGGTGAACGATGAACCTCGCATTATGATATTTTAATTTCTATTTTGCAATTTGACATTTAAACGCGTTTGATGGCTATTGAATGATTTATATACACTATTCGTCTCCATGATTATAGTGCACGATAATTGTGTGAGTTTATGTGGTTTATTTTATGCATTCGAAAGAAGGGAAATAAACTCAACAAGGTATAAATCATCGTTTTGTTCATATAGGATAGAAATATACCGATATGCATTACGTGAATCTCTAAGTGTTTACAAAACTTCATGCATTCTTGTATATTGCATTTGTCATAAAAATATAGTCAAATGGTATACTAGGATATGTTCAATTCTACTCGAAAGAGATTGTTGGATAGGTTAGAAACATTGATTCTTCAAACGATTCATCGTGTTGTCAAATTGTGAGATAGGGGTTAAGAGTGAATTTTGCTTGGCGATTCGGGATCCTAGTACGCCTTTTCACACATTAATTTCTTAAACTTTTGCATTCAAACATTACTTTTGCATTTGACTCATAATTTTAGTTTAATTTATAGATTAGTCATAGTTTCATCATAAAGTCACAAATTAATCATATTGAGTTTAATAGATTCGGTTAAGGTCGCAATAATAGAACTCAAGTTAAATCAATCCTCGTCGGAACGATACTCGAAATTTTAGGATTTCCACTTTATTACTTGTCAACGAACCGTACACTTGCGGTGGTTTTATTCGAAACATATTTTCGTGAACAAGTTTTTGGCGCCGTTGCCGGGGATTGAGTATTAACTTGATTTTTGTTATTTAGACACTAATTCGAACTTGTTTTCTTTAGTTTTATTTTATTTTATTTTTCGTTCAATTACTTAGGTTGAGCTAAGTGCTGCTACTGTTTTTGCCTTTTCAGGTATTGCATGCGAAGATCAATCAGCTGTGAATTATTTCAAGTTGATTTGGAAATTGAACGTACCTTTCATCACAGACAGAGAGAAGCAAGAGCAGCACATCAGGTCAATCAAGGACAAATCGAAATGGCTGATCAACAACTGGAACCGAGGATAGGTCATGCAGCGCCAGCCAATGCTGAAGCTCAGGATGATGGGAATACTATACTTGGGGATTTTCTAGCACCGTACGTTGTTCAAAGCCAGTCCAGCATCGTTTACCCAGCATTCGGACAGCCGAACTTTCAACTGAAGACAAATATCATCCAACTCTTTCAGAATGGACATCAATTTTACGGAACAGCCAACGAGAATCCACATACACATATATCCCGTTTCTTGGATATGTGTCAACACTTCAAATACCCTGGGATATCAGAAGATGCAATCAGACTAAGGCTGTTTCCGCTAACTCTTCAGGATAAAGCAATTGAGTGGCTGGATTCACTCCCGGTGGCGAGCATAACTACTTGGAATGACTTGGCTCATAAATTCTGCACCAAAAACTTCTCACCGGCTAAAGTGGCGAGATTGAGGCACGACATATCAGTTTTTAGCCAACATGAGACTGAATCACTTGATGAAGCGTGGAGCAGGTTCAAGGGCATGCTAAGAAAGTGTCTTCAACATGGATATGACAAGAAAGAACAAATTAGATACTTCTATTGGGGACTAACACCAACTTTTAGAAGCATGGTAGATTCGTCATCAAATGGTTCCTTAACCACCAGGTCAGTTGAGGGAGCTTGGGAGTTGTTTGAGAGAATGGCTAATACCTCAGCCATGTGGTCTACAGATAGAGTGGGTGCAAAGAAAGTAGTTGGAGTGTATGAGGTAGATACCTATTCGACATTATCTGCAAAGATTGACTCCTTATTTCACAAGATAGAAGGCATAACACAGACCGTGAATTCAGTACAAGTGAAGAAGCCCAGTTGTGACGAATGTGGAGCAAAGCATGGTACAGCTGAATGTCCCATTGTTACACAAAGGATGGAACAGGTGGATTTCGCTCAATGGGGTCAACGTCAGCAGAACAATCCTCACTCTGAGACGTACAATCCAGGATGGAGAAATCACCCAAATTTCTCTTGGGGTGGTAATCAGAATCACAATCAGAATCATACTCGGGCTCAGGGGCAGTTTCAGCAGGAGAGGAAACCTCAGTTGGAAGATATGTTTGCAAAACTCATGGAAAAGACCGATAAATACATGGAAACCACAAATCAATTCATGAGAAAGACTGAAACAAATTTCCAGAATCAGGGTGCAGCTATTAAGAATCTGGAGACTCAAATGGGACAGCTAGCTCTTTCAATGACAGGGAGAGTGCCTGGTGCTTTACCGAGCAATACAGAAGTGAATCCTAGGGAGCATGTTCAAGCCATTACTACAAGAAGTGGAGTTCAGCTACCTGAGATACATGTGAAAAGGCCAGGAGTAGACAAAGAGACAGTGGACCCACCTGGGAAAGAGACTGAAGAGGAGACTGACAGCACTAAGAAGACACCAGTGAAAGAGAGACCAGCGATACCACAGCAAGTTCCAGATAATTCAGTGAATCCTTATGAACCACCCATTCCATTCCCACAACGGTTGAGGAAGCATCAATGGGAGCAACAATACAAGAAATTCCTCGAAGTTTTCACGAAACTCCATATAAATATCCCATTTGCAGAAGCACTGTTCAAAATGCCTAGCTATGCCAAGTTTCTGAAAGATATCCTATCTAAGAAACGAAAGTTAGATGAACATGATACAGTAATGCTAACAGAGGAGTGTAGTGCCGTAATTCAGAAAAAGCTCCCACCAAAACTGAAAGATCCAGGGAGTTTTACTATACCTTGCACTCTTGGTGAATGTTATTTTGATAAAGCTCTTTGTGATCTTGGTGCAAGTATTAATCTAATGCCTCTATCTGTTTTCAGGAAACTCGGACTAGGCGAAGCCAAACCAACCACGGTGACACTGCAATTAGCTGATCGGACATTTGCACATCCGAGGGGAATAATTGAAGACGTGCTAGTTAAGGTGGACAAATTCATTTTTCCAGCGGATTTCCTCATTTTGGATATGGAAGAAGACAAGGATATACCACTTATCTTGGGAAGGCCATTCCTAGCTACCAGTAGAGCTCTAATAGATGTTGAAAAGGGTCAGTTAAATTTGAGATTTGGCGAGGAGCAGATCACTTTCAGCGTTTTCAATGTTATGGATGATCATGTCAAGTCAGATAGTTGCTATCAAATTGATGTGGTGGAGGAGGTGTTGCAGAAGACAATTCTGTTTCAAAACTTTTCAAATGCTGCTGATGACCATAATGTGCATTTTCAACCCGAACAAAATCTTGAGAAGCAAGAAGGGTACATTGTTGAGTTTGAGACAGTTGATGAGGGAAAAACAGATGACAAAGATAAAGATAAGGCTAACGTTTGGAAGAACGCTACAGTAAGAAAGAAACTGCCATTGAAGAAGCTAATCAGGACCTCCAAGGCTATATTCAACGTACCTTAACAGACTAACACGGTAGAGTCGAGCTATAGACTATAAACTAGCGCTGGATAGGAGGCAACCCATCGTTTCTACCCTTTTATTTATTTTGCCTTAAGCATTTGATTAGTAATTTTTTCTTCACGTTTTTTTTAATAATAAGATTTTTTTTTCATTGTCTCTACAGGTAATAAAAGAGCCTATGCATGATCCACACTTTTTTTTTCCTCCACCATCTTCACATTTGCATCCTCATCGATCAGGGGAGTATTCCTCACCTTCTTTATCTTCTGTGAATTTGTCCTTAATTTTATGCACTGCTAAGTTTGCATTTTATTATTCTTTAAACATTGAGGACAATTTTCTGTATACATTTGGGAGTGGGAATATGTCAATATGTCATTCATTATGTTACTGCAGTTTTTATTTTTGTGTGATTGTGTTGTGTGAAAAAAAAAAATTCAGTTTTTCATTATTCTTAGTTTTACGCACTTCTAGTTGTAGTTTAGAATTGTGTGTGCTTGTGTGGGTTTAATGGCCCTGTCGGTAATGATGTGAATATTGGACTCAGGATAACTATAGATAGTGGAAATTGTGCATGTTAAATTGATTGATACTTGTCCATGTGGAAACTTGACATTTTGAGCACAATACTTGTGTTGGGCATGCTAAGCTAATGATGAGGTGTATGAATCATAGTAGAGTTGAACATAATAGGTTGACCCCGAAAACCTCTACTACACTTATCGATAAACCATCACTTTAGGAGTTTGGAGATGATTTAGCTTTTACCGGAGAACATTGAGATGAGTAGGGATTCCATGCGTGAAATTGTATTGTGTGGATTGGATTAAACCAATGAGACGAAAACAATGTAAAAGTTTCAAGTTCGAGGTTAATTCTAGAAACTGAATGTCTAAAAAAAAAAAGGGGGACATTGGACTGATTATTGAATAAATGAAGACATCTGTTCGAGCCTGTATAACTCGAGTGATTAAGCCTGCAAGGCTTTAAAACCTGGTGCCCTATGATCATCTGACTTGGGAGTCATCGGCCTAAAACTCGTTACAAGGGTTATATAGAAAGCAAATGAAAGATGTTAAAAAATAAATATATCTGTCTATCCATTGATGAAGAATTTACGTGCTTCTATGTATGAAATGCATTGATTAGCCCCAGACATTCGGTTGATAGGATCATATCTCTGATACGAAGCAAGTAACTTAGTCTAGTCTTAACAGTTGAAACAATCAAAGAAATAGGAGCATCCCTGCTTATTGACGTGTGAACTTGTGACTGCGAGATCTATCCAAACTAAGAGGGTAAGGATTTAAATAAATAAAAAACTCTACTCTAGAACACACTCCGAGATCTTTGAGCGAAAAGAATAAGTTTGGGGGGTGTGAATCTCACGAGTGAAGAAAGGAAGAATTTGACTACTACAGGTCGGGATTAGCACCCATCTTTAGGGTGGTATGCTTTGCATAAGTATTCACACACACACATCAAGTTCTGCATATGATAGGTGGAGGTTGGTTTGATTTTGCACTATTGAAACTATTCATTATGTTGGTCACTGAAATCTAATCCTGAGCACGACCGGTTGTTAAACCACGTTTTGTGTAGAGTTGAGTCACCATCGTGTTTGAGGACAAACAATAGTTCAAGTTTGGGGGATTTGATAAGGGCGTTTTGCGCACTTATTTAGGCCACAAAAATGGACTATTGTCGATAGATATGTTGAAATATGGCTTAATTCGATATAATTTGCGTTTGTAGGACTACATTGATTGATGGAATGAAAAGTGTGCGAAAAAGTACGAAAAAGAATCAAAATGGAAGAGAATGAAAGTTCAGGGACCAAAATGCAAATAACCAAAAGATGACCCGAGGACAACTCAAGAGAGGACATGAGTTTAATCACAAATTGAGGATGTCATGGGATGATTTGAGGGAAAGAATGAACAAAAGAGGTCAAAACAAGAGAAAACGGAAGTTCAAAAACCAAAATGAAGATTTTGAAACTAAATTGCACCATGCAGCCGCATGGTGTAATTTCCTTGCGGCCGTAAGGAAGGGTTCAGGGATAAATTTATGAAAAAATTTTGTTCCATGCAGCCGCATGGAAAATAACCATGCGGCCGCATGGTAGTATTTTTGGTCCGATTTTCTGGTTTCTTTTTCTCGCTAAAACTCTTATGGAAAGGAATCTAGGGCACTTATTTAACCCTAAACTAGTCCAAAGAAAGGGGGCTACGCCACTTTTGAGAGAAAAACACCTTGGAGAGCTTACAAGAAGGCAAGAACAAAGATTTACATTCGAAGTTTGAAGATTTCAAGATTTAATTCAAGATTTTGGTGATGTTTTCTTTTCATTATTTTTATTGTTCTTTTCTTTTATCTATGTTAGGCTAGACTTTTCATGTACTAGGTGAACGATGAACCTCGCATTATGATCTTTTAATTTTTATTTTGCAATTTGACATTTAAACGCGTTTGATGGCTATTGAATGATTTATATACACTTTTCGTCTCCATGATTATAGTGCACGATAATTGTGTGAGTTTATGTGGTTTATTTTATGCATTCGAAAGAAGGGAAATAAACTCAACAAGGTATAAATCATCGTTTTGTTCATAGAGGATAGAAATATACAGATATGCATTACGTGAATCTCTAAGTGTTTACAAAACTTCATGCATTCTTGTATATTGCATTTGTCATAGAAATTTAGTCAAATGGTATACTAGGATATGTTCAATTCTACTCGAAAGAGATTGTTGGATAGGTTAGAAACATTGATTCTTCAAACGATTCATCGTGTTGTCAAATTGTGAGATAGGGGTTAAGAGTGAATTTTGCTTGGCGATTCGGGATCCTAGTACGCCTTTTCACACATTAATTTCTTAAACTTTTGCATTCAAACATTACTTTTGCATTTGACTCATAATTTTAGTTTAATTTATAGATTAGTCATAGTTTCATCATAAAGTCACAAAATAATCATATTGAGTTTAATAGATTCGGTTAAGGTCGCAATAATAGAACTCAAGTTAAATCAATCCTCGTCGGAACGATACTCGAAATTTTAGGATTTCCACTTTATTACTTGTCAACGAACCGTACACTTGCGGTGGTTTTATTCGAAACATATTTTCGTGAACAAAGGGCTCTCAGCTAAAGTGAGCCCTGTATTGCATCTTCTCACCCAAGCCTTATCGGTGGACTCTCCCTCTGAAGTATTTACGAATCTGGTAGAAGACGTGATTGAGTATTGGGAAATTCCTAGTTGCCATTATATTATCAGTTTGTTTGAAAATAAAAACCATAATATATATATAGAATAGTGGCCCACAATATGAATAATAATTTAATCAAAGTAGAAGACATGAATGGGTATTAGAAAGTTCGAAGATGCACTCTTATTATCAGTTTGTTCGCAATAAAAAGCAAAATATATAAAGAACAGAGGCCCAAAATATGAATAATAATTTAATCCAATTTCAATCTCACATAAAAGAGAATTATTTAGCGTAAAAATATGCCAGTCAAGTAGAAATCTGGTCTGAATAAGCATGACACTCATCAGGTTAACATTAGTAAAGTCTTTTCAGAAGACACTCTACACTTCTAGAATAAAATATAGTCACCGTAATGGTAATTACTGAGTTTCAAAGAACATGCAAGAATTGTGATTGTGCGTAACGTTTTTACCATGTTCTTATATTATATTTCAGAAAAATTGTGTGAGGTTATCAGGTCTTTCATTTCGACGAGTAGAGATAAAATGTCTGAAGAAAGCAACAAAATAGGTGTACACTTATTTTGCACAATGCAAAGTAAGTTGAACTTCAGAATTGCGGATTGGGGCATAGTTCTTTGGGAAAAAGGAAATCTTCTTGAATTATAAATTAACATTAAAAATTGAAATAAGAAATGCAGAAAATTTAACATTTTACATACTTTGCGTGCATGCACAATACTTGCACTCTTTGCAGTAAAATAGTTTCCATTATGGAACTTATTTTTATCCTAAACATGTATACAATGTCATCTGAAATTTTGTTTGTGTGTTAACTAATGATAATTCCTAATTTGTGAATAAAAGCAATAAAATTTCAGTATCCCACAACTTCTGCGTTTAGATTTTTCTATCATTTTGTTCTCGTTCTTCTCGGTATTTGACATGAAAAGATTGAATTCTACAAAGGAACAAATAGACTCGTGTATCTTGTTGATACAATTAATTGAGACATGATTCTGTAAATTATACAGAGTGTAAAATTTAATTAAGAAAATAAATTAGAAAAACAAATTGCTTATGAAACATAGAAACTGGCCTCAAGACATAAAAGAAAATAGCACCTTGTTTTACAAGATTAGTTTATTTATAGGTTTGGATACTGATTCGCTTATACTTGAATCTTCTAAATTGGCATTGGAGTAACCTTTACATGCATGTCAGGAGTAGAATGTATCACTACAACAAAAGTAGCTTTCATTTACGGCGTGCATCTACGGCGTGCCGTAATAATAGATTAATTACGGCATGCGATATATGTATGACGTTAAAAATCAATTATCTATACTATTTACGGCGCTCGTTATTTGCACGCTGTACAAAAATATGACTTTTTACGGCGTGCAAATAAACGCCGTAAATGAGGATGTTTTATTTTCCCTTTATTTCTTTTTATTTTCCTTTCCTTTCATTTTTCTTTCCTTTTTCACGGTCATTACAAAACACGAGGCATAGTTCTTCTCCTTTCTTCGATTTCTTCATGCCCTGTCCGCCAATGAACGCCGTTCACTCCCAAATTACCACCCTTCGATCAGCCAGCAACCGCTCAATCAGCCATTAGCTGTGAGCCCACTAACCTAACGACCGAAGTCAGCACAGGGATAGCATTTAGGTATCGTTTATTGATTTTTTTTTTAAGGCATTTTTGTTTTGCTATCAATTTGCAAGGAAATAATGTGAAATGTAATTTGGGTTATTGGTAAAACTAGGGTTCAAAATCCATTGAAATTTCAGTAAAATTCAAATTGAAATTTAGGATATTTTTCCCTCTTTATTTTTGTGGGTATAGAGAAACCAAATTTGCACTGAAAGAACCAAGACACATCCAATTTGGCGGTTCCTTTTTGCTGCTTCACTTTTGACGTCTCTGCTTTCATTGTTGATTTGTTTTCCCACTGAATTCATCGGACCTGATATTTTTCCTGTCATGTAATTTTGATCAGTAAATAATACTGCATATTGAGCTTTACTTGTTGTACAGTGGCAAGGGCAAAGTTTTCTTCTGCTTTGAAGGTCAAGAATGTGATATGTAATCACTGAGTTCTTGTAGAGGAGCGTAATGTGTTTTTCTGCTCATTTTATCAACTGAGTCTGAGTTATTTAAGGCATATAATTTTTCTGAATTTTGTTGAAAACATTGGGCCTTGAAGTTAAATTTGCTTGAAAAGTTATTTCATTTGTTTACAAACTATCACGTATATGAAATATGTAAAAGTAAAATGCAGCGTGTTGAAAGTGAAGACCATGATTCCATAACGAGAGATGATGTTTATATTCGAGGACATAGCGAAAAAATGGTGAACCTATTAATGAATTAGCTGGGGAAACATTGGTAACAATATTGCTTTTAGTAATTTTTGGTCATTTAAAGTTTAAATTTGTAATTTTAGCCCATTAATGTATTTCCTCATAGCATAACAAAATAAAAGCATGTTCAGATACAGTTACCTCTCCAAGCAAACACTCCCTCAATGATGATGGAGTTGCAAGAGTACTTGATCCAAAACGTCGAAGACAGGTAATGGGTCTTGATTTCGGTGCGACTCCTTCAAAGTTGAATGCTTTGGTGCACAATCATAACTTGCAGACTCAAATTCAAGAGTTGAGAGATAAAATTAAAGAATAAGTAGTCTTTTGAGAATTGTTGAGATTAATTTTACATTGACATACTGCATTGAAATAGTTCAATATTTTTATTTATCGAAACAATGGAAAACATGATTATTTACAGATTAATTTTGTTCAGTAAGTATTATAGGTTTCTTGGTAATCAAATAAATAAATAATTTCTATGTGGGGCTTCTATGAATATTATGGAGATTGTTCTATACTGGAAGCGGAACTCAAAGCTATAGATACGAGGCTGCAACTGTGTCTGAAACAAGGAATCAAGAAAGTGTGGATTGAAACTGATTCTCAGGTGGCACTCACTTTGATCAAGTAGGATAAGGGATCATGGGAAGTCCAATACTTATTACAATCCATTAGAAGGTATATGGATAGCTTGGAATATAAAATCACACATGTTTGGAGAGAAGGCAATCAAGCGGCAGACTGGTTTGCTGCTAAAGGTAATAAAAAGAGGAAGTATAAATGGATGGAAGCTAGAGACTTCAAGGGAAGAATAAAAGGTATAGTTAGACTTGATAAGATTGGTTTAGAGGCTATTAGATTAGTTTCTAACTAATTTTTAGTTTGTAGATTGTAATTGTACTTTGAGTTTAGTTGCATTTTGTAATAGTTTGGTTTAGTGCATATTCATTCGGTAGTTGGTAGTTGTTTTGTTATTCATCTGGAGGTAAGGTACATTAGTCCCCCTCCTTGCATTGTATTTGATTTCAATTTTAATAAAAATCACATCCTAAGGCTTGGATTTTCAAGCTAGGATATTTCCTAAAAAAAAATAAATAAATAAATAAATAATTTTAAAAAAATTAAATTGATGTTTAAGGCATTCAGAGGCATGCCGTAAAAAGTATATCACATTTTACGGCACGCATTCACTAAACGCCGTGAAAGGTAATAACGGCGTGCTACTAAGCAAGCCGTAAATTTCATGATATATTTTACAGCGTTCAGATGCATGCCGTAAAAAGTATATCACATTTGACGGCATGCATTCACTGAACGCCGAAAAAGGTAATAACGACGTTCTCTAAACGGCGTACGCTGCACGCCATAAAAAGTGACCGTGTTGCTGTACGCCGTAAAGCATTATTTACGGCATGCAATGCATGCCACCGTAAAAGGTGAACTTTGTTGTAGTGTATTTAAGGGATATCGATTACAAATCATGTTTTCGTATGAATTGGCAAGCTGCCAAGAGTTGCTTGTCTAAGTAAGCAAAATGAAGAGCAAGGTTTCGCTCACCAACAAGGCTTAGCTAAAGCGAGCCCCATTATTCATCTGCTTGTCCTAGCGTTATTGGTGGACTCTCCCACTGAAGTATTTACAAATCTGGAAGACATGATTGGGTATTGGAAATTTCTGGTTGCAATTATATTATCAGTTTGTTAGCAATAAAAAACATAATATGTATAGAACAAAGGCCCAGAATATGAATAATAATTATTCAGGGTAGAAGACATGGTTGGATATTGGAAAATTCCTAGATGCACTGAGATTATCAGTTTGTTCGCAATAAAAGGCACAATATATACAGAATGAATTTCAATCTCACATAAAACAGAAATATTCTGCATAAAAATATGCCAGTCAAGTAGAAATCTGGTATAAAAAGCATGACAGTCATCAAGTTAACATTATTAAAGTCTTTTAGAAGACACTCCACACTTCCAGAATAAAATATAGGCTCCATAATGGTAATTATTGAGTTTCAAAGAACATGCAAGAATCGTGCTTGTACACAACATGTTTAACATGTCCATATATGTTTAGAGTAACTGTTTGAGGTCAGGGCCGGCCCTGAGAATTTAGAGGCCCTAGGCGACTAATTATTTTGAGGCCCTTCAACATAATCATTTTTTCACAAGTGTAGCAAAATTTAAATATTTAAATAAATAACACTTTTATATTAAATAAGAAGACTTTATATAATTCAAAAGATAGAGTAGCAAGTTAAAACTTCTCTCACAACCCGAGAGATTAGGCTAGCATAAGATTTAACCTTCTCACATTTTGAGATGTAAAATCAGTAATCAAACTACTTAAATCAAGTTTTTCCAATTTTTTTTTTCAATAGAAATCATAGCTAATCCATTCAATCGCTCTTGTGACATGGTTGATCGAAGATAAGACTTAATCAAGTGCTCCCTCTTGAGATTTAATCAATTGTTCAACCTTTTGTTTCCTTTTTCGTTTGGCACATCCAGATTCAAATTTTCTAGTAGACATTGGTATAAGCAAAGAACAATAGAACCTGATTGATGTGTGTGAAAATTCTCAAACTTCTCCAGTTCTCCAAAAAGAAAGGACTCAACAACGATAAACGAGCTGCAAATATGTAGTTACATAGGATAAGAACAAAGTCTACATTGAGCAAATAAATAAAATAAATAAAAAATTCTATTACAGCAAATTAATTGGGGGCTTTTCCGCTTTTGCTTCTATACAGTGCCTATGGATGCAACCACAATTCAAATTTCAACATTTCAACTGGGCACTGGCAATCTGGCATACAAAATCCAAGTCCAACCTACCACATTCAGTCATTCACCTTATTGATTATTGAGCAATAAATTCAACAATAACATTTGTTTAATCCAATTCCATAATTCCATCCAATTAAAATCAAATCCCACAAAAAAAAAAAAAAATCAAAGCTGAATTTTCTAAATGGAAATCTGACATTCTAGCTTCCTCTATACAATTTTCGAATCTGGAGCTTATTTTGCAATGCAAAGACTTACCAAATTCTGAAATAGTGAAATTCCAGACTCCAGCAAGCTTAGCCGTGAACTGGCGGATGGTGGCGGGCCTGGCGGCGGAGGTTTGAGAGTAGAGAGACCGAAGACGGATGTAGCGGCGGTGGCGACTGGCGCGGTGCGGCGGTGGCGACTGGCGACAAATGGTGAAGACTGAAGAGAGACTCTCTTAGAGAGTGAAGAGGAAACGGCGAGAAGATGATTGAATGTCGAATTGTCGGAATGGACAGGATTCACTGATTCAGGAATGAGGGAGGAACTAAAGAGACACTGCGGCGAGAGGCGAGAGGTGAGAGTTGGAAGTCTTGAAGAATGAAGATGATGGTAAGGATATTGGTGGGTTTTTATTGGGCTTTTTGGGCTGGGGCTTTTTGTTGGAAGTTTGTATTGGTTTTTTTTTTTCTTTTTTTTTGGGCCCCAAAATTTTTTTTTTGGTTGAGGCCCCAAAAATTTTGTGGCCCAAGGCCACTGCCTTAGTAGCCTTGGGCCAGGGCCGGCCCTGTTTGAGGTTATCATGTCTTTCATTTTGACGAGTAAAGATAAAATTTCTGAAGAAAGCGACAAAATCAGTTTACACTGAGAATAAATTTTAGAATTTGCACAATCCAAAGTAAATCGAACTTCAAAATTGCCGGTTGGCGCATTGTTCTTTGGAGAAAAGGAAATCTTCTTGAATTAGGAAATGCTATTAAAAACTGATATAAGAAATGCAAAAAATGTAACATGTTATTGCACGCATGCAGAATACTTGCACTCCATAGTTGCCAATATGAACTTATTTTTTTCCTAAACATGTATAAAACATAATCTGAGATTTTTTATTGGTGTTAACTAATGATAATTCCTAATTCATGAATAAATGCAAGAAAATTTTACTAACTTATAACTTCTGCATTTAGATTATTCTTTAATTTTGTACCCGCTTTTTTCGTTATTTGACACAAAAACATTGGATTCTACAGAGGAACAAATAGACTCGTGCATTTTGGTGAAACGATTAATTGAGAATTGATTTTAAAAATTTTACAGAGTGCAAAACATTAAGCAAACAAATTAGAAAAAAAAAAAATTGCTTATGAAACTTAGAAACCTCAAGACAAATAAGAAAACAGCACCTTATTTTATAAGATTAGTTTATTTATAAGTTTGGATACTAATTCACTTGTATCTTCTAATTTGGTATTGGAGTAATCTATACATGCAAGTCAGGAGTAGAAAGCATTTTCAGGATATCGATTTTAGATCGTGTTTTCATATGAATTGGAAAGCTTCCCAGAGTTGCTCGTCTATGTAAGAAAAATGAAGAGCAAGGTTTCACTAGCCAACAGGGCTCAGTTACAGCGAGCCCCCCCCATTGTGCATCTGCTCACCCAAGCCTTATTGGTGGACTTTCCCTGTGAAATATTTACGAATCTTGTAGAAGACATGACTAGGTATTGGTAAATTCGTAGTTGCACTTATATTATCAGTTTGTTAGCAAAAAGCAAAATATATATAGAATGAAGGCCCATAATATAAACAATAATTTAATCCAGGTAGAAGACATGATTGGATATTGGGAAATTCCTCGATGCACTTATATTATCAGTTTAGCATAATATATACAGAACAGTGGCCCAGAATCTAAATTTTAATTTAATCAAATTTCAACTTCACATAAAACAGAATTATTCTGCATAAAAATATGCCAGTAAAGTAGATATCTGGTCTGAAAAAGCATGACACTCAATACTGTAGTCACCTATCCATTCTCCTTGACCAGCTTGGGAAATAAACTTTTCCTCCAGGCTGTGACCAGTACTGACCAACACACCTTTGTTGAAACCTCCATTGTTTAATAGGCCTTGTGGGGAGCCAAGATACACAACAATTACCATTGACTAATCTGCATATGGATCTCTAATATTATCTTTAAACGACAAATTATTTGATATATCTGCTGACATACTAGGAAGCTCCAGACCCCGTATCTTTAATATTATCTTTAAAATCTTTGCTGGGTACATGTCCCACTGGTGAAGACTCAAAAATGAGAACCATCGTGTCAGTTGGGTTAGTTTAATTAGTTGATCTTTTTTGGATAAAGTACTCGTTCCTTCATTTTGTAACCAATTTGTGTTCGTGAATGCTACGTGAAGAACATGCACTTATAAGAGTATCATTGTCCGTTTATGTGCCATTTTAGAGCTTGTTGAATCATCGGAAAGGACTGCAGGCATTTTTTGCTTTTCACAAATGCCTAATTTAATTCAAAAATATATTTTAGCCGCTTTTCTAAAACATGAAAATTGACATATACTACATTAATAATCAATATCCTCTTGATTAATTAGCTAATAAATCCAAATCTTTGAAAATATATTGGATTACTAATATTCTGTTGAATATTTCTAGAATAATCCATAAATACCTAGATTAGTGTTAGAATATTTTAATGCATGAATTAGAGAGATTACATGTATGTCCGTTGGTGTTATTCATATACTTAGGTAGAGGAAAATTATGCAATTAAATATTGATAAATGTACTAGACTAGGTTCATGTGGGAAAATCCTATACATACTCATGTAATCTAGCTAATTGAAAATTAAGTAAAAGTTGAAGTGATAATAGAATCACATATATTTCTTCTACTACTTTTTTGTGAGTTTGAGTGTTGAGTGAACTTATTCTCATTATGATGCATAGTGATATAGATGATGTTGGTCGGATGAGTGATTAATATTATGATGTTGGTATATTGGTGTTTGGGAAAATTTTTATGGTTATAGGATTGAGAATAGTTCCATTTTTTAAAAAGTAATGTTATTCATAGTCGCTCACTGCAACAGTCGCCCTATGTGGCACACACATGGCATGTAGTTATTTGATGCATTAATGTGGTAGTTTTTTTACCACATTAATGCATTAAATACACACTTGACATGTGTGTGCCACATAGGGCGACTGTTGCAGTGAGCGACTGCAAATACCATTATTCTTTTTTTAAAGGAAACCCTGCCAAAATTTTTGAAAAATTTCATTTGGTCAAAGAAAGCCATACAATCAAAGTTGAGTTACAGTTGCCTTGGTGATGGGTCCAGTGCCTAGTTGGCACTTATCATCGGTGTACGTCACGTCTTGAGTTTAATAAGGAGTTTTGGGAAGGATCGTGTCAATATCACTATTTAAAATATATTATTTTCTCAATAATATCTATCAAACACCCCAAATACTCGTTTCATATGGTAACTACATAGAGAAAAGCATGTCATACCTAATTTTCTTTGAGTAAGACACGTGCACAACATGTGCTTTTTGGAGTTTGGTTCGTTCACGTGATTCTTCAAAACGGACTCTGGGCATGTTTTGTTTCCAAGAATCTTTGGTTTAATATAAAAATATATTTTAACCAGGGGCAGATTAAGGGGGCTGGATCAGACTACTGTTGGTTTTGGAAACCTTTTTAAGAAAAATAAGTGGAAGCAAAAGCAATCGCATAGTAATTTTTTTTTCATTTTAATACACATATTAGCTGTTAAAGTATATAGCATTGCAGTGCATTGGCTGATGAATGGAGCTGATTCACTTGCACCTATTGGGATCAATTTTATTCTGTTACAACAGATTTTTATTCTTTATTTTTTATCACATGATTTGTTATTTTTTGGCTTGCTCATCACTCCAAGAAGCCTTATATATGTTTGTATCTTGTACAACTGATTTACTGAATTAAGCATTAATCATCTGGCTTCATCATCTTCATCACTTCATCACTTTATCATTATCTTTAACTTGGTATCAGAGCTATGGCTAATACTGAATCAAACCAGAACACTCAATCAACTTAGCCCACTTCAAGTACCCTGATGCCTTCAATGGTGGGAGGTAATTAGCAGCCATTACTTGGGATAAATCTTTCTCAAATTTTTCAAGTAAAGCTTGATAGAAACAACTTTCTTCTCTGGAAAAATATGGTCATGCCAATCATCAGAGGGCATAACCTTGAAGGCTTCATCACGACAGCAAAGGCATGTCCACCTGAGTTCCCAGCTACTCAAACCACTAGATCTGCTGGTACAACTGTGGAAATGATTCCCAATATTGAGTACATAAAGTGGATGTCCACTGACCAGCTATTAATGGGCTGGTTATACTCCTCAATGACACCAGAAATAAATATGAGAATAATTGGATCATCGAGCTCTTGTGAACTCTGGAATGCAGTCGAGGAAAGTTTCAGAGTCTTGAACAAATCAAGGATAACTTTCCTTATTAGTGAGCTTCAAAGGACTAGGAAAGGATCGATGACAATTGATTAGTATCTCAACACCATAAAACAGTTGGCAAACAATCTGGAAATTGCTGGCAAGACAGTCCCTCAGGGTGATTTAGTAACCCAAGTATTGGCTGGTTTAGATGAGGAGTACACTCCTATTGTAGTTCAAATCAATAGTAGAGAATCAATCTCTTGGCATAAGCTACAATCGGTCCTTATGACTTATGAAAGCAGGATTGAACACCTCAATGCTTTGAAGAATAGTTTTGCTTCAATAAATCCGAGTCAGTCATCTACAAATTTTGTGCACAGATCAAATAGAGATGGAAGCTTCAATTCCAGTGGTAGAGGATATAGTAAGAGAGGTGGTAGAAACAAATGGAGAGTAATACCAAGACCAACTGTGTAACGACCCGGGTCGCACTTAACGGGCTGTCCCGGCCATTAGACCGACGACGTACTGTCCCCACTGTACCAACACAGGTCTTTTCAGCATGCTTTGTCCTCACTCGCACGCTCCCCGAGAGAACTTCCCAGGGGGTCACCCATCATAGAATTGCTCCAAGCCAAGCACGCTTAACTGTGGAGTTTCTAACGATGGACTTTCGGAAAAGAAGGTGCACCTTGTGATATGAGTAGTACCTATCAAATCTCTTAAACTCTCTTGGTCTGGGGTATTACAATCACCCCCCGTTAGACTCGCGACGTCCTCGTCGCGCTTGATCCATCTGAGGATCTGTTGCCAGGCGTTGGGATTCTAGATGTGGCTCCTACGAGTTCAAGAGGTGGCTCCCGTCCTATGGCGTAGCACTTTGTCCCGCATAGCACTTAGTTCCCGATTTCCGACTGGCAAACGGCTCTGATACCATTACTGTAACGCCCCAAAATTTCAAGCATCTTGAGGTGTTACCAAACATAATTTTCATATACTTAAATGCGGAACTGTAAAATTATATTTTTCTAAATAAATAGAACATTCATAACTTTAAATAAGAATCATAATATCGTGTCTTTGAAACAATTTAAATATTCTTAACTAACAAATTTGCTAAAAATATTATTGGAACAAAACAAACTAATAATTTTAAATAAAAGCAGTAAAACCTAATGTTATTCTCATCGGTCGAAATCCTTTGGCAGCCCGCATCACCGTCCCGCCACAGCTCCAATCGACCCGAACTAGTCTGTAAAAATTGTAAGAGTGAGTATTTTGAAAACACTCAGTAAGATACGTGCAGTTTCCATTATACAATTATATGCAATAAAATAACACTTCATACCACTCTTCTCTTATGGAATATCTCGGTGACCAAGCGAAACACCCATCTAGGTCATCTTAAATTCCCGAAGGATCTCTTATCTCTTCTAAGGAACCCGAAGGCCCATTGACAATTCATGCATAATTTACTGAACATAAAGGCATAAGGAAACAAACAACTTTACACAAAAGTATCTTACCTCAATTGATCAAATGAGCTTTTGAAAATAAAAATATATTTAGAATTTACAACTGCTTTCTATATGAAAACTGTTGTGTGAAATTCTGTGTGGTGAATTGTGAGATATGAGCACACTATTTATAGGAAAAAATACAATAGTTGAGTCGTAATATAACTCTGATAAAATTTATATTTATTCTAATTTGATAATAATGAATCTTTAATAAATCAATATAATATAACATGTGTACTAGGATTTGTATACGATTTCAAAATTGTATCCAATAATAAGCATGCAGTCCGTGGTCCCCAATTGGAAAAAGAATTGGATGTGAATACGTCTCTTCTCTGAGATAAGCATGGCTGGCAGTTGAAATATTATAGCAGAATATATATATGCATTGGACACGCAAGGATGGAAAGCAGAATGACAGAATTAACAATCCACTCTTATAATTGTGATTATATAATATAAAATTATTTTCTATTTTGCTAATTATCTAAAAGGACCATAATTAAATAATAAAATATTGCATATAAATCATACTTCTTCGAATTGAAATATTTTGGGCTTAACTCATCTGAACTTAAATTTTCTTGAGCCCAATAAACACTATTTAATGCGGGCTACAAAATGAGCACAATATTAATATACTTTTGATCACTCTATAGGAAGTTAAATATTTGGCCCATTTAAAACATAAGGATTTAAAAGATACTTTATTTTAGCCCTTCTACTTTCAAAAACCATAGAATAAAATTTATAAAACAAATATTTTTATTCTAAAATTTTCGGGGTGTTACAATCTCCCCTACTTAAAAAAATTTCGTCCTCGAAATTACCTGCGTTCTGGCCGTCTGTGGCTTGTTCTTTAGTTAACGCAAAAACTCGTGCATTCCCCTTCTTTTTCTTGTTCAACGTTCCTTTTCGTGGGGTCTTCCTTGCAATTTTTGGAAACATGACCAGCTTTGCCGCATCGATAGCACACGTGTTTCCCGAAGAGACACTCCCCCCAATGCATCCTGTTGCACTTTGGACATGGTGAAACGACTTGTCCAAAACTCGATCCGGTGTTAAATTTTTTATTCTGTCCTTCCCCTTTTTCTTCATTGGACCCACTCCACTTCCGCTTTCCTAAGGGCTCGGCCCCTTGCTGAAAAACTTGGTCAATCTCTAATCTGTTTGAGATTGCTTGGGCAGTTTGCAGTACCCGACTGTAATTGGTGAATTGATGAGACGCCATTATGCCACCAATCTCAGGACGCAATCCCAGTTCGAACCTCCTTGCTTTCTTTGCTTCCGTGTCCACTAGGTGTGGTGCATACCTAGAGAGTTGTTCGAATTTTCTCTCGTATTCCTCAAGCTTCATCTTCCCCTGTCTAAGTTGAAGAAATTCTGCCTCTTTTCGATCTCTAAGGGCTTGTGGGAAATATTTTCCCATTACTTCGTCCTTGAATTGTGTCCATGTCAGAGCACGTTGTTGTGCTTCTGTTCTAGTGCGCGATGCTGACTCCCACCAGTGGCCTGCAGCCTCAATCAACATAAATTCTGCACATAATACCTTTTGAGCATCAGTGCAAGAAAGATGTTTGAAGATTCGCTCCATTCCTCTTATCCATTCCTCAGCTGCTAATGGGTCTGCCTTGCCATCGAAGGTTGGAGGTTTGTAACGGCGGAATTGTTCCACAATTGAACTGATGTTGTTGGCATTTGCATTCTGGGGACTAGCCTGTGCTTGCTGCCTACCTAAATCTTGTACAGCCCTCAGCAAATCCTTGATGACTGTAGCTTGATTTTGTTGTTGTCTCGGCATTTTCTTAACACAATTAAAATTCTAATTTAGGCAAAGTTTGATAACAGAGAAATTAATTATAATATTGATGGTGAAACATTTAAAAATTTCTAATATAATATCGATTAAAATAAAAATCCAATAGATAACTGAATAAACTTTTGCTAAAAGAATAAAACTATTGTTAATCTCTATGAGTCCTAATAATATTCTTTATGGGGTCTCGTCATCCGAAGTAATGCATGACTCGGGCTCAGAATCTGTAACCAAATCGATGATAGGGTCTTCCGGCTCCACTTCCTCTTCTGGGTCTTCTTCAGGGTCCTCCTCAGGGTCTTCTTCAGGGTCCTCCTCAGGGTCTTCTTCAGGCTCTTCCTCTGGGTCCTCTTCAGGTTCTGGCTCAGGCTCAGATTCTAGTGCTAGTTCTTGTTGTCTGTGGTTCCACAAGATTATGATGTCCTCACAGTATCCTTTAAAATCAATCATGTCCCAATCTTCTTCCAAATATAGCCCATAATCCATATCTCTCACGAAGTAAGCCACGTTTCTCCATTGTGGACGCATGGTGGTTATAAGATGGTATATTGAGAGGATTGTCCCCTCATTATATCCGAACGATCTTGCCTGTTCCCACTTAAGAAGGAAGTCTTCAACATGTTCAACAAATGTTCGCTCCCATCTTACTTCGTAATCCATGTATCTCTCGATAGCAATTTGAGCACGTTGTAAGTATGTTGGGCTATTTCCAGTCATCCTAGTTACTTTCCAAGTCCTAATCATGTGACACATATAACTTCAATTATGCTTCATCTTTCAGTGACCATATCATTTCATTCTGTTTGCATCAATAATGCACATATCATTTGTGAAAATTTAAACAACTACTAAAATATACGAAGTAAACGTGATTATATATCTCATAATATAGGGCAAAATGACTCATAAGCATGCTAAAGGAATAACATTTCTTTCCATACCTTGGATCAATTGGAGAGTGATCGAGTGGTGAGCGTTACGTGCCGAGGATTCATCCTGATTAAAACTTTACATTATCTCTAAACTACAAAAACAAATTTTGAAAAATGCTGTATGTTTTTTTTTTTTTTTATAAGACTTTGGAAATGTTTGAAATATTGTATTTCATCTCATCAATTTGAATAATACGCAATCAAAAGGCTTCCAGATGAGGAGGGGGGTCACAACGGACCGCTTAAATCCCAAACTCTTCTTAGACAGTTTAGGTCTTTTTGACAAAGCCTTTTAACTTTACAATTATGCAAATCGACAAAACTATGACAATAAATCGAACATGGAATCTCTTAAAATGTAAAATAAAAAAAAAAAAATTTTTTTTTTTTAAACATTAACAAGGGCTAACAAAAAAAAAATTTTCACGTGTGAAACTTAAAATATGAGAATTAATCCATAAAATTTTAAATTCCACATTACTATCATTCTTTACCAAAGATAAGGACATATCTCTAAAAAGTAAAAACATCTTCAATCTCCACGGTTCACGTGAACAATCCCTATGCTACTGTACAATTTACAGGTGCCTTTTAAAAATTATTTTTTTTTGACTACTGTTCATATGAACAGTAATCCGTACTGTTCAAATTTCACTATTCACGCACTGTTCATCCGTGAACAGTACTTTCAAAAATATTTTTTTTTGTCTACAGAATCGATTTTAAAACTCTTTGCTCTGATACCAAACTGTAACGACCCGGGTCCCACTTAACGGGCTGTCCCGGCCATTAGACCGACGACGTACTGTCCCCACTGTACCAACACAGGTCTTTTCAGCATGCTTTGTCCTCACTCGCACGCTCCCCGAAAGAACTTCCCAGGGGGTCACCCATCATAGAATTGCTCCAAGCCAAGCACGCTTAACTGTGGAGTTTCTAACGATGGACTTTCGGAAAAGAAGGTGCACCTTGTGATATGAGTAGTACCTATCAAATCTCTTAAACTTTCTTGGTCTGGGGTATTACAAACTGCTAGCAAGGGACCATGTCAAACTTGTGGAATGAACAATCATTGATAGGAATGTAAAATACACATTTTACATCTTTATTTAATGCACTCATATGACTATTTTATGTCTAAATGTACTTAGTATTCTCATATTTTGGTTTAGGTGGCAATTCGATGGATATGGCGTAATTTGGAAGAAATAAGGGAAAAATGACCAAAATGAAAGAAAGCGAAAGTTCGAGAACCAAAGTGCAAATATTCAAAAGTTGTATCAAACCTCACGATGAAGACTTGAAAGTGTTAGAGGCCAATTGGATAAAGAAAGAAGTCAAATGGATGAAATATAGCCAAGACATTATCACATATCAACTTTCAAGCTGAAAAGTTTTGCATCGGTTTTCAGCCTCATATTGAGACCACTTTTGGACATGTAAAACAATCTAATTTAAAGATAGTTTATGAAGTAAAGTAGTATTCCTTTGAGTTAGCTTTCAACGCATCTTGAATCACCTCAATTGGACATCGGTAGAGAAAGTTATGGCCAAAATACAGAAAGCTGTCCGACGAAAAAAAAAATGACAAAGCCATGCGATCGCATGGCACAAATACCATGCGGTCGTCCACTCTTTTACCGAGAATTAGAAGACTAGAAACTGCATAACCATGTGATTGCTTGGTTTATAACCTTGCAATCGCATGGAAGTAAATGTTGATGCGATTTTCTGGTTTCCTAATTCCATTCCACTACTTATGGAAACAAGTTCTTTTGATATTTATCAACTCTAGAACACACGAGAAACACACCAGAACGCCTCCAACCTATTTTCTCTCTATTTTTCTTAGATCTATCATGTGTAACTAACTCTTGGTGCTTGATTAAAGGATACCAAAGCCTTGGAAACTATTATGACTGTAAGATCCACCTATTTTCATTATTTAATTTATATTTTCAGTATTGAATATTTTTCTATGTATAATTTTATGATTGTCATGATTGATTGCTAAGAGATCTATTAGTTTTTCATATATTGCAATCTATAATTAAGTTAAATCTCAAATCCGTAATTGTTTGAATCATTTAACTTGTGAAGTACTAGGATTTGATAATTTTCTGTGATAGAGGTTATTGACTTTTAAGAAGAATGTTTAAATAGATTGAATGCAACCGCTGGTGTTTGTATTATCTAATTCATCGATTTCTCTATTGTTTAAAGTTGTTATTAAATTGAATTTTTAGCACTGGTCTAAGATTATTTGATAATTAGGGTTAATTAGAACGCTGATTTCTGATTAACTAAAATTAAGAAAAAATAGAAATTTATTCCAACGATTAATATTGTGAATATGAATTGATTATTCTTTGTGGATTGATGAATGATTATAAATCTCCAATGGTGGAAGTTTACTTTGATCAAGACTCGTTTAATTGATTTAATATAACTTATTAATTTACATTGTTATTTGTTATAAGATTGATTTCGTTATGAACAAAACCCCCCAATCGTTATACGAAGCATAAATTGTTGAATTGCACACTTTTTGTGGGATCGACCATTACTTCCACTACTACATTAGTTTTAGAGGTTTAAGGACTATTTTTGGGTACCTATAACAGCACACCAAATTTTGACGTCGTTGCCCGAGAGTGGTGTTAATTTATTTTTGCGTTTTTTTAGTTGTTTATTTTATTTTATTTTTTTAAAACATCATAATTTTCTAGGTTTTTAGGTATTTTATTGTTTTTAGAAATTTTAGCATAAAATTTTATTTGTCTTTCTTACTCTAGCTTCCTCGTGATTTATTTTTCATTTGTTCAGTTTGTTTATGCCAACAACTCGTTCTTCTAATCAAAGTGATTTGCTGTATGATCTAGAAATTGAGAGAACTTTGGGCAGGTTAAGGAGTAACATCCAACAAAATCTTGAAGAAAGCAATCTCAATCCCAACAATCCATTTGCAAGTGATTTTTAGTTTGAATGAGAAGGAACCATGGCCGAAAATAGGACTTTAAAGGAACTTGCAGCACCTACATTGAATCAACAACCTTTATGCATAACTTTTCCTATTTTAAATGCTACTACTACATTTGAGCTTAAATCTGGACTAATACACCTTTTGCCCACTTTTCATGGTCTTGCAGGTGAAGATCCTCATAAACATCTGAAGGAGTTTCATGTGGTCTGCACGAGTATGAAACTTACGGGAATTACTGAAGAATAGATTAAGCTGAGAGCCTTTCCATTTTCTATAAAAGATTCGGTTAAGGATTGATTCTATTATCTACCATCAGGAAGCATTACCACATGGGATGGAATGAAGAGACTATTGTTGGAGAAATATTTTCCAGCTTCGAGGGCAGCAAATATTAGGAAGGAAATCTGTGGTGTTAGACAAGATCACATGGAATCTCTACATGAGTATTGGGAACTGTTCAAGAAATTTTGTGCAAGTTGTCCCCATCATCAGATCTGTGAGCAACTTCTCATCCAATACTTCTATGAAAGTCTTCAACCCACAGAAAGGAGCATGATTAACGCTACAAGTGGAGGATCTTTGGTTGATAAAACATGGCAGCCAATTCTCAACAATTTGGCGCTAGATTTGATCCCCTTCTAGACAAGTTAACGAGGTAAATGTCTCATCCATTGAACAACAAATAGCGAATCTAACTACTCTTGTTCGTCAAATGGCCATAGGTAATGTGCAAATAGTAAAGGTTTGCAGAATTTGTTCAGTAATGAGACATCCAACTGATGCATGTCCAACTCTTCAAGAAAAACCCACGAAACAAGTTAATGCAGCGGGTGGTTTCCCTGGACAACCACAAAGGAATTATGATCCTTTTTCGAAGACATACAACCCAGGAAGGAGGGATCATCCCAATCTTAGTTATGGAAATTCGCAATCAAATCAACATGTTGCTCAAAATCGCCCAAACTTTCAACAATATAGCAGCCATACCCGCCTAGACAACAACATGGCCAATCTTCTAACTCTGAAATGTCTTTGGAAGATGTTGTCAATCTTACAACTAACACTTTACAATTTCAACAGGAGACTAAGGCTAGCATTCAATGTTTGGAGAATCAAATGGTTAGCGTGGTCAGTCGGCTGGAATCGCAAAGTTCGGGAAAGCTACCATCTCAAACAGTGGTAAATCCAAGGAAGAATACAAGTTCAATTGTATTGAGGAATGGAAAGGAAGTGGAAATTCCAGTAAATGAAACTCCTACATCGTTAGAACAAGACAAGGAGAAAGACTACGGAAAAGAGTAACACAACTGAGGATAATGCACCAAAACGTAAGTTTCCTCCACTATTTGATTATAAACCAGTAGCCCCATTCCTTTAGGCTTTAGTAGAATCTAGGAAAAATGATCCAAATAGGGAGCTGATAAGTGTGTTTTGCACACTTATTTAGGTCACAAAATATGGAAAATTGTTGATGTATATGTTGAAATATGGCTTAATCCGATATAATTTGTGTTTTTAGGATTACATTGATGGATGGAATGAAGAGTATGAGAAAATGAACGAAAAATGACCAAAATGGTAGAATATGAAACTTCGAGGACCAAAATGCAATTATTCAAAAGATGACCCGATGGGCGAATAAAGTGTGGGATTGATCTAAGTAACATATTGTGATATCATGAGATGTTAGAAGAAGAAGGAGAAGGAATCAAGGCCAAAAGGTGGATGAAACAAAATTGGAGACCAAAGTGAATCAAAGGAGAAATAATTTCTACCATGCAGTCGCATGGTAGAAAATCCATGCAGTCGCGCAAGAATCTACAGGGGATAAACAGTGAAAATTTTGTATAACCATGCAGTCGCATGGTTCATTCTGGGCGCGAATTTTCTGGTTTCCTTATTTGAATCAAACACTTATGGTAACGCATCTAGGACTTCTTTATAACCCTAATCTCGTCCATAAAGAGGGGCTACGCCTTCCTAGAGAGAAAAACGACATTGTTGAGCAAGATTGAAGGCTAGGACGAAGATTTTCATTCCAAGATCCAAGATTTCAAGCTTTATATTCAAGAATTGGGTGATGTCTTCTCCAAAATATTTTCTTTGTTATTTCAATTTATCCATGCTAGGCTAGGTTTTTATTGTACTAGGTGAACGATGAACCTCGTATTGTGAACCTTTAATTCTTTATTTTGCAATTTGATTATAAACACGAATATTTGTTGTTGAATGGCCTATATTCTCTTTATTGCCTCCATAATTATATGCGCAATGATTATGTGAGTTTGGGTGGTCTATTTCATGCATTCGAGAGAAGGGGAATAGATTCTACAAGGTATAAATCATCGTAAGGTTCGATAGGGGATAGAGATATACCGCTATGCTTTACGTGAGTCTTTAAGTGTTCATAAAACGTTATGCATTCTTGTATATTGGCATTTGTCATAGAGATATAGTCAAATGGTATGCGAGGATAGGTTTAGCTCTACTCGAGAGAGATTGTTGAATATTTTAGGAACATTGACTCTTCAACCGATTCATTGTGCTATCAAATTGTGAAATAAAGGTTAAGGGTGAGCTTACTTGGGGATTCGGGATCCTGATATGCTTTTCACACATATATTTCATCAAACATCTGCATTCAATTCGTTATCTTTGCATTTAGTTATTTACTTTCATTTAAACTTGCATTCCTAGTATAATTTAGATAATTTCATAGTTTGATCATCTCTTTGAATTTACTTAAGTTTCGGTTAAGGTCGAGATAGGTAACGTTTGAACTAATTCAATCTCTGTGGGAACGATACTTGGACTTCAAAACCCATTTTTATTACTTGAACGATTCGTACACTTGCGGTAATCAAAGTTGAATACATTTTCGACGTGTCAAGTTTTTGGCGCCGTTGCCGGGGATTGAGTTTTAGTTTGATTTTAACTATCTTGGCACTAATTCGACAATTTTGCTATTTTATTTATTTTATTGCTCTTTTCGATTCTCAGGTTTGTATGCTAAGATCGTTGGGAGGTGAATTGATTGCAGCTGATCCTGAAATTGAACGCACTTTCCACCGATTACAACGAGAGACTCGAGAAGGACAACAACATCAAATGGCTAATGAACGAAATAACCCAATCATTCCAGCCAATGAAGACGAGGTTGTAGACGAAGGAAACATGCTTGTGGGGGATTTCATGATTCCTCAAATTATTCAATGTCAGTCCAGCATCGTCTATCCACCATTTGGGCAACTGAATTTTCAACTGAAGACTAATGTAATACATCTATTCCAAAATGGGCATCAGTTCTATGGGAGAGCTGAAGAAAACCCACACATGCACATTTCTCGATTCTTGGAGATGTGCCAACACTTCACATATCAGGGTATTTTAGATGATGCTATCCGGTTGAGACTTTTTTCACATACTTTAAGGGATAAGGCAATTGAATGGTTGGACTCTCAACCTATCGCCAGCATCACGACTTGGAATGACTTGGCACAAAAATTCTGCACCAAGTTCTTCCCACCCGCCAAGATTGCAAAGCTGAAACATGACATCTCTGTTTTCCGTCAAGGTGACTCAGAATCATTTGATGAAGCTTGGGTTAGGTTCAAGAACATGCTTCGGAAGTGCCCACACCATGGGATCAACAAGGGACTTCAGGTCCAATACTTTTACACTGGATTACTTCTATCCTTCAAAAGCATGATTGACTCATCATCCAGTGGGTCAGTATCTACAAAGCTAGTTGATGATGCATTGAAACTGTTTGAGACCGTTGCAAACACTTCAGCTATGTGGTCATCAGAACGGGAGGTTCATAAGAAAGCCCCGGGTGTGTATGAAGTAGATGCTATTTCAGTCTTGTCTGTAAAGATTGATACATTGTTTCACAAGGTGGAAAATATGTCACAAACCGCCAATGTAGTACAAACTAGGAGAGTAGGTTGTGAAGAGTGTGGGGCTGATCATCCAACATCAGAGTGTCCAATTCTAGTACAAGGAGAGGAACATGCAAACTTTGCACAATGGGGACAACGTCAACCCAACAATCAGTATGGAGACACCTATAATCCGAGTTGGAAGAAGCACCCGAATTTCTCATGGAGCAATCAAAACCAACAGAAGCCACATGGTCAATTTCAGCTTCAAGAGAAAAGGATTCAATTAGAAGAGATGTTTGCAAAATACATGGAAGCAAACAACCATTTCATGAAGAAAACTGAAACAACTCTTCAAGACCAAAATGCTACTATAAAGAACTTGGAAGCTCAAATGGGACAGATGGCTATTGCTTTAACTAGTAGACTACCGGGTAATTTACCTAGCAACACCGAGATCAACCCAAGGGAACACGCCAAAGCCATTACAACTAGAAGTGGGGTGCAATTACCAGAAATACATGTCAAGAGGCCAGGCAAAGTTCAAGATCTACTAATACCTTTAGTAGAAGAAGAATCTGTGGAAAAGGATGAGCAAATAACAAAAACTGCACCAAAAGAGAATTCTGAGGGATCATTGGGTAAAACAACAAATTTGGTGAATCCTTATGAGCCACCTATTCCATTTCCTCAGAGGCTGAAAAAGCATCAATGGGAACAACAATACAAGAAATTTCTCGAAGTCTTCACGAAACTCCATATAAATATCCCATTTGCAGAAGCACTATTCAAAATGCCTGGCTATGCCAAGTTCCTGAAAGATATTCTATCCAAGAAGCGAAAGCTAGATGAACATGAAATAGTGATGCTAACAGAGGAGTGCAGTGCTGTAATTCAGAAAAAGCTCCCACCAAAATTGAAAGATCGAGGGAGTTTCACTATACCTTGCACTATTGGTGAATGTTACTTTGATAAAGCTCTTTGTGATCTAGGTGCAAGTATTAATCTAATGCCGCTATCTGTTTTCAGGAAACTCGGACTAGGCGAAGCCAAAGTAACCACAGTGACACTGCAATTAGCTGATTGGTCATTTGCACATCCGAGGGGAATAATTGAAGACGTGCTAGTTAAGGTGGACAAATTCATTTTTCCAGCGGATTTCCTCATTTTGGATATGGAAGAAGACAAGGATATCCCACTTATCTTGGGCAGGCCATTCCTAGCTATGAGTAGAGCTCTAATAGATGTTGAAAATGGTCAGTTAAATTTGAGATTTGGCGAGGAACAGATCACTTTCAGCGTCTTCAATGTTATGGATGATCATGTCAAGTCAAATAGTTGCTATCAAATTGATGTGGTAGAGGAGGTGTTGCAGAAGACAATTATGTTTCAAAACTTTTCAAATGCTGCTGATGACCATAATGTGCATTTTCAACCCGAACAAAATCTTGAGAAGCAAGAAGGGTACATTGTTGAGTTTGAGGCAGTTGATGAGGGAAAAATAGATGATACGGATAAAGATAAGGCTAACGTTTGGAAGAACGCTGCAGTAAGAAAGAAACTGTCATTGAAGAAGCTAATCAGGACCTCCAATGCTATATTCAACGTACCTTAACAGACTAACACGGTAGAGTCGAGTTATGGACTATAAACTAGCGCTGGATGGGAGGCAACCCATCGTTTCTACCTTTTTATTTATTTTGCTTTAAGCATTCGATTGGTAATTTCTTCTTCAAGTTTTTTTCTTTATGTAGCTTTTAATAAGATTACTTTTTCATCATTTCTACAGGTAATAAAAGAGCCTATGCATAGTCCACACTTCTTTTTCCTCCACCATCTTCACATTCGCATCACATCGATCAGGGGAGTATTCTTCACCTTTTTTTTTCTTTACCTCCTATGAATTTGTCCTTAATTTTATACGCTGCTAAGTTTGCATTTTATTATTCTTTAAACATTGAGGACAATGTTCTGTACACGTTTGGGGGTGGGAATATGTCAATATGTCATTCATCATGTTACTGCAATTTTTGTTTTTGTGTGATTGTGTGAAAAAAAAACCCAAAACAAAAAAAAGAACTATTTTTTTCGTTTTGCTGATTTATTCTTAGTTTTACACATTTTTAGAATTTTGTGTGCTTGTGTGAGTTTAATGGCCTTGCCGATAATGATGAAAATATTAGAAGCAGTATAGCTATGAATTATGAAAATTGTGCAAGTTAAATTGATCGATACTTGTCTATGTGGAAATTTGACATTATTTTGCGCACAATACTTGTGTTAGGCATGCTAAGCTAATGATGGGATTTATGAATCATAGTAGAGTTGAACATAATAGGTAAACCTTGAAAACCTCTATTGCATTTATCAATTAACCATCATTATTAGAAGTTTGGAGATGATTTAACTATTTCAAGGGAACATTGAGATGAGTAGGGATTCCATGCGTGAAAATTGTGTTGTGTGGATTGGATTAGACCAATGAGACAAAAACGAAGTAAAAGTTTCAAGTTAGAGATTGGTTCTAGAAACTGGGTGTCTAAAATAAAAGGGGCATTGCACTAATCATTGAATAAATAAAGACATCTGTTCGAGCCTATATAACTCGAGTGATTAAGCCTGTAAGGGTTTAAAACATGGTGCCCTATGGTCCCTTGACTTGGGAGTCATCGGCTTAAAGCTCGTTACAAGGGTTATATAGAAAGCAAATGGAAGATGTTATCGAAAAAAATAAAAAAATCTCTATTCATTGAATGATAATGTACATGCTCCTATGTATGAAGTGCATTGATTAGCTCCAGACATCCGGTTGATAGAATCATATCTCTGATACGAATAACTTAGTCTAGTCTTAATGGTTGAAACAATTAAAGAAATAGGAGAATCCATGCTTGTTGAAGTATGAACTTGTGATTGCGAGATCTATCCAAACTAAGAGAGGGTAAGGACTTAAATAAATCAAAAACTCTACTCTAGAACACACTCCGGGATCTTTGAGCGAAAAGAATAAGTTTGGGGGTGTGAATCTCTCGAGTGAAGAAAGGAAAAATTTGACTACTGTAGGTCGGGATTTGCAACCATCATCAGTTTGGTATGTTTCACATAAGTATGCACACACCTACACATCAAGTTCTGCTTATGATAGGTGGAGGTTGATTTGATTTTGCACTATTGAAACTATTCATTTTGTTGATTACTGAATTCTGATCCTGAGACACGGCAGGCTATTAAACCATGTTTTGTGTAGAGTTAAGTCACCATCTTGTTTGAGGACAAACAATAATTCAAGTTTTATGGATTTGATAAGTGTGTTTTGCACACTTATTTAGGTCACAAAACATGGAAAATTGTTGATGTATATGTTGAAATATGGCTTAATCCGATATAATTTGTGTTTTTAGGATTACATTGATGGATGGAATGAAGAGTATGAGAAAATGAACGAAAAATGACCAAAATGGAAGAATATGAAACTTCGAGGACCAAAATGCAATTATTCAAAAGATGACCCGAAGGGCGAATGAAGCGTGGGATTGATCTAAGTAACATATTGTGATATCATGAGATGTTAGAAGAAGAAGGAGAAGGAATCAAGGCCAAAAGGTGGATGAAACAAACTTGGAGACCAAAGTGAATCAAAGGAGAAATAATTTCTACCATGCAATCGCATGGTAGAAAATCCATGCAGTCGCGCAAGCATCTACAGGGGATAAACAGTGAAAATTTTGTATAACCATGCAGTCGCATGGTTCATTCTGGGCGCGAATTTTCTGGTTTCCTTATTTGAATCAAACACTTATGGTAACGCATCTAGGACTTCTTTATAAACCTAATCTCGTCCATAAAGAGGGGCTACGCCTTCCTAGAGAGAAAAACGACATTGTTGAGCAAGATTGAAGGCTAGGACGAAGATTTTCATTCCAAGATCCAAGATTTCAAGCTTTATATTCAAGAATTGGGTGATGTCTTCTCCAAAATATTTTCTTTGTTATTTCAATTTATCCATGCTAGGCTAGGTTTTTATTGTACTAGGTGAACGATGAACCTCGTATTGTGAACCTTTAATTCTTTATTTTGCAATTTGATTATAAACACGAATATTTGTTGTTGAATGGTCTATATTCCCTTTATTGCCTCCATAATTATATGCGCAATGATTATGTGAGTTTGGGTGGTCTATTTCATGCATTCGAGAGAAGGGGAATAGATTCTACAAGGTATAAATCATCGTAAGGTTCGATAGGGGATAGAGATATACCGCTATGCTTTACGTGAGTCTTTAAGTGTTCATAAAACGTTATGCATTCTTGTATATTGGCATCTGTCATAGAGATATAGTCAAATGGTATGCGAGGATAGGTTTAGCTCTACTCGAGAGAGATTGTTGAATATTTTAGGAACATTGACTCTTCAACCGATTCATTGTGCTATCAAATTGTGAAATAAAGGTTAAGGGTGAGCTTCCTTGGGGATTCGGGATCCTGGTACGCTTTTCACACATATATTTCATCAAACATCTGCATTCAATTCGTTATCTTTGCATTTAGTTATTTACTTTCATTTAAACTTGCATTCCTAGTATAATTTAGATAATTTCATAGTTTGATCATCTCTTTGAATTTACTTAAGTTTCGGTTAAGGTCGAGATAGGTAACGTTTGAACTAATTCAATCTCTGTGGGAACAATACTTGGACTTCAAAACCCATTTTTATTACTTGAACGATTCGTACACTTGCGGTAATCAAAGTCGAATACATTTTCGACGTGTCAGGAGCTTTATGAGACTTTTCGAAAATGTGAGGTAAACATCCCCTTGTTAGATGCTATCAAGCAAATACCCCGTTATACTAAATTTTTAAAAGAATTGTGTACTATTAAGAGAAAGCAGAAACTGAAGGGGTGTGAAAAGGTGAATGTTGGAGAAAACGTATATGCAGTCATTCAAAGGAAACTTCCTACAAAATGCAAAGACTCAGGTATGTATACTATCCCTTGCATGATAGGTAACACTGGATATGAGAAAGCCATGTTAGATTTAGGAGCATCTATAAATGTCATGCCGTATTCTATTTATGCTTCTTTAAAACTTGGCCCCTTAACTGAAATTGGTGTGGTAATTCAATTAGCTGATAGATCAAATGCCTATCCAAAGAGTGTGATTGAGGATGTCCTTGTACAAGTTAATGACTTGGTTTTTCCTGCTGACTTTTATGTGCTTGATATGGAAAATAGTGACCAAACTAGCCCTATCTTGTTAGGAAGACCATTCTTAAAAACATCCAAAACTAAAATTGATGTTCATAGTGGTACATTGACCATGGAATTTGATGGTGATGTAATCACATTTAATAACTATGATGCCATGAAAGTTCGTGTTGATGATAATGCTGTGTATTCTATTGATGTAATCGATGATCTAGCACATAATGTTTTTGAACTTGATGGGAATGATGAATTGGAGGTTGCTATTTGTAAGAGTATAGAGAAAGTGAGTGATTAATTAACTCTGAATCTCAGCTTGCGAGAAGCTGTTGATATGTTGAACACTCCTCCAAAGTCAAAACAAGCAGGTAGGGGTTTATATATTGATTTGCCTATTTCTAATGAAAAGACTCTACCTTCTGTTGTGCAAGCCCCTGGATTTGAAACCCCTCCTTACTCACCTTAAATATGTATTCCTTGCAGATGACAAAACATTGCCAGCGATAATTTCTAACGAATTGACTACATTGCACGAAGAAAAATTGTTGCAGGTCCTCAAGGAGCATCGAATAGCCATTGGTTGGACAATCACAGACATCAATGAAATTATTCCATTTACCCATATGCATCGTATTTTACTTGAAGAAGGAGAAAATACTTCCCATCAACCTCAACGAAGATTGAACCCACCCATGGTGGATGTTGTGAAGAAAGAGGTCCTCAAGCTTTTGGAAGTTGGCATAATTTATCCTATTTCTGATAGCAGTTGGGTCAGTTCAAGTTATTCCTAAGAAGATGGGGATAATTGTGGTTAAGAATCAGAACAATGAATTGGTTACCACCCGTGTTCAAAATGGGTGGAGGGTTTGTATAGACTATATGAAATTAAATGCTGTGACGCGAAAAGATCACTTTCCTTTACCGTTTATTGATCAAATGCTTGAAAGGTTAGCTGGTCATTCTTACTATAGTTTTCTTGATGGTTATTCAGGTTATTTTCATTTTTCAAGTGCCTCAGAAGATCAAGAAAAGACAACCTTCACATGTCCATTTGGAACATTTGCATACCGTCGCATGCCCTTTGGGCTTTGTAATGCTCCAGCTACTTCTCAACGATGTATGGTAAGTATATTTTTAGATTATGTTGAGCATATCATACAAGTTTTTATTGATAATTTCACAATCTATGGGGATTCATTTGATAACTGTTTGCATAACCTTGAGTTAATCCTTAAAAGTGCATGGAAACTAATCTTGTTTTGAATTCTGAAAAGTGTCACTTTATGGTAGAACAAGGTATAGTTCTAGGGCATGTTATCTCATCCAAGGGCATTGAAGTAGAAAAAGCTAAAATTGATATTATTCAATCTCTACCTTACACCACTAGTGTGCTGGAGGTTCGCTCTTTTCTTGGACATGCAGGTTTTTATCGCAGGTTTATCAAAGACTTCTCCAAAATTGTACTACCCTTGTGGAAATTGTTACAAAAGGATGTGGCTTTTGAATTTGATGAGACATGCAAAATGGTATTCGATAAGTTGAAAGAACTGTTGACTTCTGCACCAATCATTCAACCCCCTGACTGGAACTTTCCGTTTGAAATCATGTGTGATGCGAACAACTTTGCAGTAGGAGTAGTGTTGAGTCAAAGGACTGGAAAAGCATCTCAAGCCATCTATTATGCTTCAAGAACTCTAAACGATGCCCAGAGAAACTACACCACAACTGGAAAAGAACTATTGGCTATTGTTTTCATTTTAGAAAAATTTCGTCCTTATTTACTTGGTACTAAATTGGTTATTTATTCTGATCATGCAGCTCTACGTTACTTGATGACAAAGAAAGAGGTGAAACCAAGACTAATACGATGGATACTTCTCCTAAGTAAATTCAACCTGGAGATCAAAGATAAAAAGTTGCAGATTATCTGAGCCGTTTAACTAACGTGGATATCGAACTCCAATTGTAGGAAACATTTTCTTGATGAGCAATTATTTTCTGCAAGCACAACTTTACCATGATATGCAGACATTGTAAACTTTTTGGTTGTTAACACTCTACCTTCTGATTTGTCTAGGACTTGAAGAGATATTGTGTAGAATGATGCAAAATATTATGTATGGGATGATCCATACTTGTGGAAGCATTGTGCAGATCAAGTGATTAGAAGGTGTGTTCCTGAAAATGAGATTACTTCCATTCTCACCTTTTGTCACTCTTATGCTTGTGGAGGACACTTTGGAGCAAAATGAACAGCAAGAAAAGTGCTTGAATGTGATTTCTATTGGCTATCCTTATTTCAAGATGCCTACTCCTTTTGTAAGTCATGCAAAAACTGTCAAAAAATAGGTAATATATCTCAAAAGACTGAAATGCCACAAACCGCCATACTTGTTTGTGAGATCTTTGATGTTTGGGACATTGATTTCATGGGACCATTTCCTGTGTCTTTCGGTTTTGCTTCTATTTTTCTTGCGGTGGATTATGTTTCAAAATAGGTGGAAACCAAAGCCACTAGGACTGATGATTCTAAAGTTGTTGCAGATTTTATCAAGTCTAATATATTCTCCAGGTTTGGGATTCCGAGAGCTCTCATCAGCGATCGAGGCACTCATTTTTGTAATCAAATTGTGGAAGCTCTGCTGAAAAAATACCATGTCACCCACAAGGTGTCAACTGCATATCATCCACAAACTAATGGTCAGGCAGAGGTGTCAAATCGGGAAATCAAATCTATCATTGAGAAGATGGTCTGCCCAAATAGAAAAGATTGGAGCTTGCACTTAGATGAGGCTTTATGGGCATAAAGGACTGCATATAAAACACCCATCAGTATGTCACCTTATCGGTTAGTGTTCAGAAAACCATGTCATCTTCTAGTGGACTTATAACACAAAGCGTACTAGGCCGTCAAGAGTTTCAACATGAAGACGGACGAGAGTGGAGAGCACAGAAAGTTGCAACTTTAAGAGCTAGAGGAAATTCGCAATGATGCCTATGAGAATGCAAGGATTTACAAGGATATGATGAAGGTTTTCCATGATAAGATGATCTCTAGGAAGGAATTTGAAGTTTGTCAAAAGGTCCTCCTATACCAATCGCGGCTTCGTCTATTTCTAGGTAAATTGTGTTCCCGTTGGATTGGACCATTTGTTATTACTAATGTCTTTCCTCATGGTATAGTAGAAGTTCAAAGTCTGGAAACCTCAAAGGTATTCAAGGTGAATGGTCATAGACTGAAACCTTTCTACAAAAGTCTTCAGGTGGAGGACGTGACACAATTGGGTCTCGAAAACCCATTCTATACCGGTTGAAGGAAAAAGCAATAAGTCTAACCAAAGACAATAAACAAAGGCGCTACTTGGGAGGCAACCCAAGGGGAGTTCGTTCCTTTATCTTTTTATTTTTATTTTTTCATATTTTAGTTATCTTTATCTTTTTCTTTGCATTGCACCTTACATTGGAGACAATGTAAGTTTTAAATGTGGGGGGAGGGGATTTAGATTTAAGTTGCATTTAGATTGAGTTTGAATTGAAAAAAAAAATTGGGAATTTTTTGCATGATTTTTTAAGAAGAGGGGTTGAGATTAAAAGATTTTTGGTTGTATATGCTATTTGTAAGAATTAATTAGGCTTTTGAAGAACTCATAACATGATTGAATAAATGATCTTACAACTTAGAGTTAATTGGTTGAGTTATTTTCTTTGAGGATGGTAGTGACTAAATTTTGTAGATAAAAAGCCGGTGAGATTTTGAGCCTTTAGACTGACACATCCATAACAGTCTCATTATTTTTTTTCATGTGATGCTCTTCCATGGTTTTGTTTCTCTATAACTTGCCTTGATTCTCTTCAAGATCACATTGACGCATCCATGCACGAACATGATTAAGGCCATCTTTGTTACATAAATTAGCTACATTAGCCAAATAGCCTACTCTGTAATCAAATTTCCTTTGGCGAACCCCTTTGTGCCTTATTGTCTTTTCTTTGTGTAAACCCACGTTACAAGCTTTAAATAGGAAAAACAATGTCTTTACCCAAACCTTAGAGTCAGTGGAGCATTGTTCAATATCATGACATGTGTGGGGGAACAAAGAAATAAGTGTTGGGGTATCAAGATTTTTGGTAGTGCTATAATTGGTGATTTGGAACAAATTCTCTATATCAATTCATTGAGTTCCATTGTTGGTGTAACATTTGGATTTTATATATTGAAAAAAAAAAGGAAAAGAAGAAATTAAGTGATGAAGGATGGTGATTTTAATATTATAAAGTATCTATATTCATAACTCTTTCTACATCTCAAGAAAGAGTTTGGTTTGTGTGGAATAGATGCGAAGTGAAGAAGCTATCATGTGGAGTGGTTGGTTTTACATGTCTTACGTATATATGTAAGCTAAATCTATTCATCTTTGCTCCACTAGTTTCGATGGCTCTTGAGTCATATACCCAAATATTTCCCTCCTTGATCATAAGCCACATTACAACTTTTGAAAAGTCCTTATAATTATTGTAAAGCATGTGATCTAAGTGGTGGCAAATGAGAAGATATGCAAGCATATGGTAGAACATCTCCATTGGAATGAATTTGAGAGAAACACTTACCTTTTTAAACACATGAGAGTTGAGTGCTTATATCCGTGAGGGTCTACATGTTTAGTTTACTCCATTTTCATATGAAAATGCTTGCTAATTGATTATGAGTTGTGTGGAATGTTTATTCATGATATTTTATGTGTTTTTAAAAAGTTTGATGGTTCTATATTCTTGGCATTATGACCTGGTGTTTTTGGGGAATCAAATTTGAGTTTTGCATGAGGACGAGCAAAAGGTAAGTGTGGGGAAATTTCATAGGAATGTAAAATACACATTTTACATCTTTATTTAATGTGCTCATATGACTATTTTATGTCTAAATGTACTTAGTATTCTCATATTTTGGTTTAGGTGGCAATTCGATGGATATGGCGTAATTTGGAAGAAATAAGGGGAAAATGACCAAAATGAAAGAAAGCAAAAGTTCGGGAACCAAAGTACAAATATTTAAAGGTTGTATCGAACCTTACGATGAAGACTTGAGAGTGTTAGATGCCAATTACATGACGAAAGAAGTCAAAGGGATGAAATATAGCCAAGACATTGTCACATATCAACTTCAAGCTGAAAAGTTTTGCATCGATTTTCAGCCTCATATTGAGACCACTTTTGGACATGTAAAACAATCTAATTCGAAGATAGTTTATGAAGTAAAGTAGTATCCCTTTGAGTTAGCTTTCAACGCATCTTGAATCACCTCAATTGGACATCGGTAGAGAAAGTTATGGCCAAAATATAGAAAGCTGTCCGACGAAAAAAAAAATGACAAAGCCATGCGATCGCATGGCACAAATACCATGCGGTTGCCCACTCTTTTACCGAGAATTGGGAGTTTAGAAACTATATAACCATGCGATTGCATGGTTTATAACCTTGCGATCGCATTTGACGCAATTTTCTGGTTTCGTAATTCCGTTCCACTACTTATGGAAACAAGTTCCTTTGATATTTATCAACCCTAGAACACACGAGAAACACACCAGAACACCTCCAACCTATTTTCTCTCTATTTTTCTTAGATCTATATGTTTAACTAACTTTTAGTGCTAGATTGAAGGATACCGAAGCCTTGGAAACCATTATAACTGTGAGATCCACTTATTTTCATTGTTTAATTTATATTTTCAGTATTGAATATTCTTCTATGCATAATTTTATGATTACCATGTTTGATTGCTAAGAGATTTATTAGTTTTTTATATATTGCAATCTATAGCTAAGTTAAATCTCAAATCCGTAATTATTTGAATCATTTAACTTGTGAAGCACTAGAATTTGATAATTTTCTGCGATAGAGGTTATTGAATCTTAAGAAGAATGTTTAAATAGATTGAATGAAACCGCTGGTATTTGTATTATCTAGTTCATCGATTTCTCAATTGTTTAAAGCTATTATTAAATTGAATCTTTAGCGTTAGTCTGAGATTATTTGATAATTAGGGTTAATTAGAACGCTGGTTTCTGATTAACTAAAATTAAGGAAAAATAAGAATTTATTCCAATGATGAATATTGTGAATGTGAATTGATTATTCTTTGTGGATTGATGAATGGTTATAAATCTCCAATGGTGGAAGTTGACTTTGATCAAGACTCGTTTCATTAATTTAATACAACTCATTAATTTACATTGTTATTTGTTATAAGATTGATTTCATTATAAACAAAACCCCCTAATCGTTATACGAAACATAAATTGTTGAATTGCACACTCTTCGTGGGATTGACCTTTACTTTCACTACTACATTAGTGTTAGAGGTTTAAGAGCTATTTTTGGGTGCCTATGATAGCACACCAATCATCTAGCTGACGAATGTTTCAATCGCTATGATGACAGATACATGGGTACTAAACCTAAGATGCATTATCAAACTAACTCGTCAAGACCAGTAGCATTTGTTGCCTCATCAAACACTATTGCAGACCCTGCTTGGTTTGCAGATTCTGGAGCAAGCCATCATGTTACTAGTAAAAAGGAAAATCTGATGGATTCACTTGAGTATGGTGATAAGAAGAGACTCATTGTTGGAAATGGTAATAAACTTCACATTTCTCACATTGGCACAAATCACTTAAGCACGTTAAACAACAAGTCACTAGCTCTGAAAATTTTTTGTTAGTACCTTCAATCAAGAAAAACTTGTTAAATGTTTCACAATTAACTGCTGATAATGCTATCTTAATAGAATTTCATGCTGATTTTTATGTTGTTAAGGACAAACTGTGGAAGAAGGTGCTGCTGGAATGGAAGCTTAAGGACGGACTATATCAATTTGAATTTCCAAATCAAGATAAAAACCCTTACTACCAAGACTCAATTGCCTCAAATAAATTGAACCCTTCTGAGTTTATTGCTAAGTCTAGAACGTCTGAAGCTATTACTCAAAATGAATCAAAATTAAAACTATGACACACGAGACTTGGACATCCATCAGGTCCTGTAATGTCACAAGTTCTCAATTCATGTATTGAAAAGTTCAATGTTAATGAAATCAGTCATTTATGTGATGCCTGTCAACTTGGTAAATCTTATTCATTACCCTTTAAACTTTATAATTCTTGTGCTTCAACCCTTCTTGATCTAATCCACACAGATGTATGGAGACCTACACCCATTCAATCCACTTCAGGTTTTAGGTATTACATAATTTTCATTGATGATCATAACAGATACACTTAGATCTATCCTATGAAAAGAAAATCAAAAGCATTAACTCAATTCATCCAGTTTAAAAACCTAGTTGAAAACAAGTTTGAAAGGAAAATAAAAGCTCTTCAATCACACTGGGGAGGTGAGTTTAGAGCATTCCCTAACCTAGCCCTACAATCTAGTATTGAAATGAAAATATCCTGCCCTCACACTTCAGCCTAAAACGGCAGAGCTGAAAGAAAGCATAGGCATATCATAGAAACAAGTCTCACTCTCCTTGCTCACTCTAACATACCTTTAAATTACTGGTGGAAGCCTTCCACACTGCTACATACCTTATCAACTGATTGCCTACTCCAATCCCTAATAAAAGGTCACCTTATGAAACTCTAAATCACCAGCAGGTTGACTACAAGTCCCTTAAGGCTTTTAGATGTGCCTGTTTTCCCTACCTAAGACTTTATCAAGATTATAAGTTCAGCTTTCATTCCACCAAGTGTGTCTTTCTTAGCTTCACTAATTCACATAAAGGTCACAAGTGTCTCAGTCCTACTAGTAAGATCTATATCTCCAGACATGTTATCTTCAACGAAAATTAATTTCCCTTCATGTCTGGCTTTCTTGATAAAAGAAGCAACTTCCAAATTGAGGATACCATCATTCAGTATATGTCTTTCAACACTTCCCAAAATCTTGATTCTATCTATTCAGCTAATATTGTCCCTCCTAATGCTGCCCTAACAGACAGGCCTTTGAGAACTAATGAGTTGGGAACATCTGAAAATGAAATACTAGAGAGAAATGAAAATGAAATGCAAAGGGTTAATGAAAATGAAACAATAAGAAAAGATCATGCTCAATTAGAAATTCAAAGAGAAATTGCAAATGCTGAAGAAGAGCGGGATAGAGTAAACATAGAGCAAAATCAAAGTGCAACTGAAATGAGCAGGCAGAACATTAAGCACCCCAGGGTTACCAGAAGCAAAGCAGGTATTTTTAAACCAAAGGTATATTCAATTTATTGCAATGAGCACAGAAATAGGCAAAATGACTCTAGCAAGGAATGGAGAAATGCAATGACAGATGCATACAGAGCTCTTTTGAAGAACAGAACTTGGAAGCTTGTACCACCATTACTTAGTCACAAACTCATAGGCAACAAGTGGGTGTTTAGAGTCAAACGAGACATTGAAGGAAAGGTGTTAAAACACAAAGCAAGATTGGTTTCTAAGGGCTTCCTTCAGACCTCAGGGGTTAATTATCAAGAGACCTTTAGCCCCGAATCAAAGCCTCTACTTTGAGAATAATCCTCACACTTGCAGTTTCAAGAAACTGGAGTATCAGACAGGTAGACATCAATAATGCTTTTCTGAATGGCAGGCTAAATGAAGAAGTATACATGGGCTAAGCTGAAGGCTTTATTGACAAGGCTAATTCGACTTTCATATGCAAGCTTGAAAAGGCTCTTTATGGATTGAAGCAAGTGCCCAGAGTATTGTATGAAAAGCTCAAAAAAGCACTTCTAGAGTGGAAGTTCACAAAATCAAAGCCAGACTGTTCTTTATTCTTCCACATGAATCAAAGGCAAGTAATCTTTGTTCTAGTGTATGTTGACGACATTGTGATAACCGGCAATGATCACAAAATGTTGCAAAGCTTCATTGATAATCTGAATAAGCAATTTGCGTTAAAAGATTTGGGTAAGCGGCATCAATTTATGGGAATTGAAGTCAGAATGGATGAATCAGGAATGTGTCTCACTCAAACAAAATACATAAAGGACTTGTTAAAAAGGTTCAATCTTTAGCACCTCAAGCTATGTGCAACTCCAATGTGTGCTGGTAAATATATTCAAAGATGAAGGTGAAAGCATGACTGGTCCATCCTTGTATAGGAGTACAATTGGAGGCCTACAATACCTGGCTCATACCAAACTTAATATAGCATTCTCAGTAAAGAAGCTCAGTCAATTTCTTCAAAATCCCTCAGACACACACTGTAAGGCAGTCAAATCCAGAGAAGTGTCAGCATAACAGGTTTTGCTGATGTGGATTGAGCTTCTTGCCTTGATGATAGAAGGTCAATAGTAGCATATTGCATCTACTTAGGAGATACCTTGGTTGCTTGGTCCTCTAAGAAACAGCAAGTTGTGGCACAGTCTAGCACCGGATCAGAATATAGAGCATTGGCTCAAGCTGCAATAGAGATAGCTTGGATTGAATCACTACTCAAAGAAATTGGTATGTGTCCCATCTCATTACCTATCCTATGGTGTGATAATCTTAGTGCTAGCGATCTAGCTTCTAATGCCGTCTATCATGCTCGATACTAAGCACATCGAGTTGGATATCCATTTTGTTCGAGACAATGTTCTTGAAGGAAAACTAAGGATACAATATGTTTCCTCATCAGATCAAATAGCTAATCTCTTATCCAAGCTACTAGCCCAAACTGAAAAATCCAAGTTCGACCCTAACAATACCTAGAAGGCTAGAAGGGGGTGAATAGGTATAAAATGCGGAATTAAAATATTTTATGAGTTAAACAGCAACAAGGCACTTTTTAATTCTAATTTAGATGGTTAGACAATCACGCCAGTTTATCGTAAGTTGAATTACTGCATTTGTATAATAAACAATGAATAGTAAAGCAGTAAATCAAACACCAGAATAATCACGGAGAAACCCAACTGGGAAAACTTCGAGCACTTTGCCAGTCAATCCACTATAAACAAATTTAATAACTTACAGATTACCAGACTAGATGACTCGTACTATCTGATCACCCGACTGTACTCCTTACAGCTCTCCGTGGATCCCGTGCTCTCCTGCACCAATCCTTAGCCCCTGTTGCCAATGCTCTCTGTGGAATCTGCTACCCTACAACACTCCAAGCCTTGTGAATTCATTTATCTCCCGTGGATCACGAAGAACGACCAGTTCTTCACAGACAGTAACTCCTGTCACCTTCTTCGATTTTCAGCACCTCTGACAGATACGTAGGAAGTTTGGTTATTGGTATTTGGATATTGAATTTGATGTTTTTCTGACCAAAATACTCACACAAGATGAAGGTTGAATAATGGAATGAATAGATCTCTCACTGATGAAGCTCTCTTGAAATAACACCCTTAAGAAAAATGTTCTGTATGTGTTCTGGTATATAAAGATAGGTTGAGAAATCAATGGGCCGAGACAAAAGCCTTTAGAACTCGAAAACAAAATTTCTCGTATAAAGCTGTCGCTCGAGCTAGGGCTCAGCGACAGTCGAGCGACAGGCTGTCACTCAAGCGAAGGAGGGGCGACAGTCTAGCGATGCAATTTCTATTTTTGTAGCTCGAGCCAACCTTTGGCGACAATCTAGCGAAAATCTACTCTGTGTTCCTCCTTGTTCCAAACTCAAAACCCTAGACCTATTTAACTAACTTTTAAACAAATTGCACATTACTCTTTCAACTTTGACACTCTATCAAATTAAGTCATTTTGCCCACAGGCATTCTGTGACTAAACACTAATATATGTCAAGGCAGTAATCAAATAAAAGTTACAGACTCAAAATAAAGACGACCTAAACTACAAACTGTCTTGAACAAACTCTACAATTCCTGTTTCTTGAAATAGACAACTCAAATACGAGTGTTAAATGTGTGATAAACAGGATCAATAATCAACACAGTTCAAACAGTTCATTTGTAGATGTCATTTAAGCAATTTAACTCAATTACCATACTTTTCAATTATAAATCACAAGCTAAACTAAGACATAGTATCAATGCGATCCAACATACCAAAAACGAAACATTGACACTGTAAAAACGTCAAAAACTTAATTTAGCGAACTGAAGTGCTTTTGAGTAAAAAATCATTACATATATATATACATATATATATATGTATATATATATATATATATATATACATATATATATATATATATCAAAAAGAATTACATCCAGATAGTAGATACATCATGTAAGCACTAAGAGAAAAAAAAAACAAAAACTAATATCTACCATCCTCCTATCAACAAAAACTAATACTGCTCTACATATAACTACTTCTCCCTGTTGTCACACAATGACAAAGGGAAACCCAGAACTAAGAGTCACCAGTAGCATCATCAGCATTATTAGAGTCGGTCCTCTCCTCAGAGGCATCATCCAAGTGCCGACGAATCCACTGAAGCCTACGCTGAAGGTATCCGACAGCACCCCAAAGTGTGGCGAACTCAGCAGTATGTCTATCAACTGTAGCACGGAGCTGTATGATCTCTGCCATCATTCAAGCCTACTGCTCGATCAGTACAGTCATCTGTCCCAAGAGAGCAATAGAGGGGTCAATGGCAAGAGACGTAGAGGGAGCTGACTTGGGAGGAGGAGGAAGAACTGATGCAGAGGGAGAAAGGGTCGAAGAAGAAGGAAAAATGGTAGAGAAACCCGCCGCGGTAGCCTCTCGAGAAAACTAGCTCCTAGGGCAGTGACTAACCTATAGATGAGACAAGCATAAGAGAGCCCAACCCGAGTCCCCGTGGTCCTGAATGCCCTCAAGATCTGCTGGCATACAAAAGAAGGTAAATCAATAGAATCGCCATGCAACAGGGCATACAGGAATCGATCCTTCTCCATGGCAATGAAGAAGTATGAGAAATCGGCCACATATTCGTACACACAATGCGCAACAAAATCTGGTGGTCAATGGGTAAAGATTCAGTGCGCATCACACCTGGACCACCCTCCATCGGTGTGTTAAATACCGTGGATCGGACTAAATTTTTCGAAGGAAAGAGAATCGGGAGTCTAATAGGGAAAGGGGTGGTCGATGACTCTCAGAATATGAATAAACTATAAATGACATCCGAAGTAATCTTAGCTACCTGTCCCCGAAGAAAATCCCTAAAAAAAGAGCCACTAACTTCATGGATGTTGGCGTAAAACCCCTGAACTAAAAGACTAGATGGGAGAGTCAAATCAACTAAAAGTGGCTCCCAACTCGGGAAGTGAAGATAGTAGAGAGGTTAAGTGAAAGGTCAAACATGATGACCTCGCGCTCAAAGAGTATGGGGTGAAGGGAAAACTGCGACCTAAAAATATCCTGAGCAACAGCGGAAATGAACCTAGTTAGATTGTAAGAAGTCGAAGTACTAGGAGAGGAAATAGAAGTTCGTGCTCTCTAAAGCGGCATTTGAAAGAAATGAAACATAGACTCAAAACCTTGAGATATGACAAATTGAATCATTAAATGCATGTTATGCATGCATGTACACAAAACGAGGCAAAGAAAATGACAAGCAATGCGCCCGAATGTAAATGCATGACGACATGCAGTGATGCCTAGACGTAAGTGACGTGAAAACATGACAGGTGCCGTGAAGTCTAGACGTAGGGACGTAATGTCATGACATGGGGACGTCAACCAACATAAGCGCGCACACGGATCAACAACTCGACATCAACCAACAACCAACAAACCTCAAAAAACCAAGTTGTTTCAACCAACACAACTGCCACTCGAAACAAAATTTTACACCAAAACATCAATCCAACTATCCCAACCATAATCCACGCAAAACAACACCACATGCAACACAGAAATCCTTCCAATCATCCTAATAAACCTCAATGCACACAAAAAAAATCCAAAATTATGCCAAAACCTCCAAAAATTGCAATGAGAGGTGCAAAAATGGGAGAAGTGTTGATAAACTATCACCTGAGCTAAGTATGAAGTGTAATATCACAACCCACACACTAGAATGGCCAAAACTATGAAAAATCATGAAGAAAATCGAAAAAATGAGCAAAATAAAAGAATTTTTGAAAAATACCTTTGAATCTCATTGTTTTGATGAAACACCCACTTAACACAGTGATTTGATGTGAGAAAAATGATGTTTATGCACGAATTAGATGTGGGTAATGATAATTTCTAAGAAATCAAGTGAACATTTGGGAAAAATGCGAAACCCCTTGAAAAAATGGCTTTGAAATTCAAAAAGATGGCTTGCTTGAGCGATAAGAAAGCGAGGCAGCTTCTGCCGCTGTCGCTCAAGGGAGTGCTAGCGAAAGTGCAATTGTTAGAAATATCAATCCAAATTCAAAAATTAAGAAAAGTAGCACCAAAGACTTCAATTGACAAAATTAGCACTTCAAATTCAAACAATTAAGAAAAATAGCACCAAAAATCTTCAATTGACAGAGACATACCAAAAAAACTTTAGAAAAATAGCACCAAATTTTTTTTAAAAATGAAATTAAGGTAAATCATGCTCTTGACACTTCAATAGTTCAAATCAAGTATTTAATCATAAGTTGAGCAATATCAAAATGACTTTCCCACGTATGCAGTTAAGTTCAAGATGGATTAAAGTGTATAAATGACTCATATGTGTAATGTGCCACTATTTTCTCGTGAAAGTGACTCCAAACCTTAAATTTGTGAGAAATGACATGCGAAACATCACTTGTTAAATAAGTATGATCCCAACAGATGAAAGTCAAACTAGAATAATTTTAGGACCTAAAAATGAGCTTAAATATGTGATAAATTTTATTTTCTCCCCCTGAATGTTAACGTAAAGTATTTTTTACCGCTTTTCTCATAAATAATATCTTATGTTCAGACCCTGTCCATTAAACGACCAAATTGACCCCTGTAACGAGCTTTAGGCCGGTTAACCCAAGTTAGATGACCATAGGCACCAGGTTATGAGAAACCTCTCGGGCTTAATTACTCTAGTTAACTAGGCTTCGAATAGAATATAAGATGAACTAATGAGTCACTCATATATTTTAATTATAAATTTTTTTTAATCATAAATGCAGCAATGCAGGGAGATTATCACGAGCAAAGGTCATCTAAATATAGGTCAATTAACATTCGAGGTCACCTACAGTACAAATGATTATATGATGACACATATACTTAGTACTCCACAGTAAACCGAACCAAGCAATGGTAATCACAGTGCAAAACCGATAATTGCTTACTTGGTGTGTCATGTGCCAAAAGAGACAATATTTTTTGTATTTTTCCCTCTTTTTTTTAAATAATGCTTAAAGCAAGTAGATGCAAAAGAAATAGAAACAACCAAAATAAAATTAAAAAAATGGAATCTATGCACGAATGAATGAACACAATAGACAACACATGCATGTACCTAAACACCAATTCATTGTGAAATTTGAATGCCCTTACCATGAAGAGCATGACCATTTTTACGACCTACAAGGTCGCTCATCTTAACCCAAATTATCTTAGAAGCAGAAGAGGATTGAGTTAACCGAGTCATCATCTCAGTTAAATGGCTGACTTGATTGGCAAGAAAGCCAACCTTACTAGTGAAATCCTGATTCTTACTTGTAGTCACACGGTTACAACACCTAGGTCTAATGTGTCCTAATGCACCACATTGGTGGCAAGTGGGAATGAACCGTAGTCCAAACCTGCTCGGTGGAGGTTGCCGAAGAGTAGGATGATTGACCCTACGCTGTATTGTAGGTCCCGATCCTATGACATGCTTACCTCTGGGTTTCGAATAAGCAATATCATGAACTTTGTTTGTGGCAGGAACAAACGTGGTATTGGAAGTACTAGCAGCAGTATTATGGTTATCAACATAACCCAGACCATGCCTGTTTCCAACAGGCTTGTTCATTCCAAACAAACTGTCCAGCTTCAGTGAGCCACTAATAAATGATTGAAGTTGAGCGTTAGATTTATCAAGATCAGTAGTTAATGATTTAACTTTAATTTCCAAGTTTTCATTAACTAGCTTTAACTCACTCAATTTTCTGATTGAGTCATGAAGGTCATTTAACAGTTTTTCACATTCAAGTTCATTCGCCTTTTGCAAGACGGCTTTATTGACCTTCTTAATTTTGAGACTCTCCTCAAACAATTCACGATATGTCTCGTAAATGTCAGTCACATCATCAGACTCTTCTTCAAACTGTTCACTCGCATTTTCTCTTTCAACTTTCTCAATCTCAAGGTCAAATTCGATTGTAGCAATTGAGGTGAAAGTTATGAATTTTTTATCGTCTTCATCACCAGACATCTCGTCCCGAGAACTAGCCTCCGAGTCTTCATCACTCATGGTCACAACAAAAACCTTATGACGTTCTATACCCGAACTCCTCTTCAAATTAGGACATTCACTCCTAATGTGACCATACCCCTAGCACTCATGGCATTGGACATATTGAGATTTCTTAACGAGAGTCTTATAGGTGTTTTTCTCACGTCTACCTTCCGAGAATTTACTAGGGGCTTCACTATTTCTCTCCTGAGGTACTCTCATGTTCCTCATCACCTTTTGGAATTTTTTAAGGAAATAAGCAATTTCGTAGTCTCTAAGGGTCTCAGTATCAGTGGGCTCGCTCTCCTCTTTTCTAATGGTGGTCATGGCAATAGATTTAACATTTTTGGGCTGTGAAACGTGAGTTCATAAGTTTGAAGGGATCCTACGAGTTCCTCAATCTTAACAGCATCTAATTCCTTACTCTCTTCTATCGTAGTAACCTTAGGTCTGAACCTCTCAGGCAGTGATCTAAGGACTTTCCTAACAATCTTTGACTCGGGGATCCTCTCACCTAAATTAAAACTTGAATTGACTATGTCATTCATTTTAGCATAGAAACTATCAAACGTCTCATCATCAGCTATCTTTATCTCTTCAAACCTAGCAGTCAACATCTGTAGTTTAGAGTTTTTAACAGTTTTAGTTCCCTTGTGTGTGGTTTCTAAAATATCCCAAACTTCTTTAACAGTTTCACATATTGACACACGCCTAAACTCTTCTGCAGATACAACCATGAACAGGGCATGAAGGCCCTTACTGTTCCAGTTACACTCATCCAAATTCATTTTCGACCGCAGAGAAATATCAGTGGGTGTGACTATACCAGCAATAGCTATTGAAGGTAGAACCCACCCATTTTGAACTGTAATCCAAACACATTCATCCATAGATTTAAGGAAGACTCTCATTCAAACCTTCCAGTAGGAATAGTTGCTTCCGTCGAAGTTCGGAGGCACAGATAATGACTAACTCATATAGACTTAACAAATATGGGTCATGAATCGATGTATAGCTCTGATACCAATTGAAAAACGCAAGTTCGACCCTAACAATACCTAGAGGGGGTGAATAGGTATAAAATGTGAAATTAAAATATTTTAATAATTAAACTGCTAACAAATCACTTTTAAATTCTAATCTAGATGGTTAGACAATCATGTCAGGTTATCCTAAGTTGAATTACCGCAGTTGTATAATAAACAGTGAATAGTAAAGCAGTAAATCAAACACCAGAATGATCACGGAGAAACCCAACTGGGAAAACTCCTGGTACTTTGCCAATCATTCCACTATAAACGAATTTAACAACTTACAGTCTACCAGACTAGACGACTTATACTATCTGATCACTCGACTGTACTCCTTATAGCTCTCCGTGGATCCCGTGCTCTCCTACACCAATCCTTAGTTGATATTTCCAAAGCTCTCCGTGGAATCTGCTACCCTGCAGCACTCCAAGCTTTGTAAATTGTTTATCTCCTGTGTATCAAGAAGAATGACCCGTTCTTCACATACAGGAACTCAAGTCACCTTTCTCGATCTTCAGCACCTCTGCCAGATATGTAAGAAGTTTGGTTATTGGTATTTGGATATTGAATCTGATGTTTTTCTGACCAAAACACTCACACAAGATGAAGGTTGAATAATGGAATGCATAGATCTCTCAATGATGAAGGTCTCTTGAAATAACAACCTTAAGAAAAACGTTCTGTACGTGTTTTGGTATATATAGATAGGTCAAGAAATCAATGGACCGAGATAAAATCCTTTAAAGCTCAAAAATAAAATTTCTCGTATAAAGCTGTCGCTCAAGCGAGGGCTCAGCTACAGTCGAGCAACAGGCTATTGCTCGAGCGAAGAAAGAGCGATAGTCTAGCAAAAATCTGGGCCATTTTTCTCCTTGTTCCAAACTCGAAACCCTAGACCTATTTAACTAACTTTTAAACAAATTGCACATTACTCCTTGAACTTTGACACCCTATCAAATTAAGTCCTTTTGTCCATATAATTTGTCAATTACAAAATCAACTAAAACCTAACACAAACCAAGTTCTTGACCCTCAAAGACAAGCTTGGAGTAAAAGACTAAACTCCAGCTTGAAGGGGGATGTTAAAGAATATAGCATTGCAGTGCATTGGCTCATGAATTGAGCTAATTCACATGCACCTATTGGTACCACTTTTATTCTGTTACAACGTATTTTTATTCTTTATTTTTTATCACATGATTGGTTATTTTTTGGATTGCTCATCACTCCAAGAAGCCTTATATATGTTTGTATCTCGTACAATTGATTTACTGAATTAAGCATTAATCATCCGGCTTCATCATCATCATCACTTCTTCACTTTATCATTATCTTTAACTTAGTTAGCACATCATTAAGGTAGATATGAAAATTATACCAACGACCGTCTAGGATGTAAATCTTGAACTTCTGCTTCAAATTGTCCCAAAAGCTCAACAATTCTTTCTCTGCATATCTCCAATTATAAGGAACGCACGAGTAGGCATTTCATATTAGGGTTTGATTTGAACACCCACTTTATGGTTCACTTTGTATTCTCAACACAAGAGACAATGAGAAGAAAAGTAAGAGCTCTCAAAAAAGTATTTTCACATAAATCTATATCTCTTTTGAGTATTTGAAGAGTCCTATCTATAGCTGATAAAATAGCTTAATTTAAATTCTTTAATTAACAATTTAACTAAAAATTCAAAACCACCCCAATACTAGGACAAGGTGGCGTCACTTTGGGAGACAAACTTTGTCTTCCATGTTCCCTTATCAAATAAATGAATTTTGAATAAAATAGTCTAAATGATGTTTTCATACTTTGCTGCATTTTTTCGTGCTCGTGGAATTGGATCTGGGGTTCCACGTGCCTAATGAATATTAGTTTGATGTTGAATCCTTTTGGACTTTTGCATTTCTATAAGTATATAAGAATAGAAGTTTCGATTGAGGAGTTTATAACATTGCAGAAGTTGGGCACTGTTTGTTTCAACACAATCCTTATGTTCCTCCAGAGGGATTATAAGTTACTCATGCTTCTTTAATGTTTAAAGAAAATAGAGTTTGACCTTTACTGTCCAACCGTTTCTCAATTATATAACACTTAACAATGTTTTTGGTTTTGGGGTTGGGGTGGAGGTTTGAGGGGGTGCAGTTGTTAATATCATTTCTAAACAAAATCAAGAACATACACTTAGTTACGAATATCTAATATATAGGATTATGTTGCATTTGAGGCGATTTGAAAAGCAGAAAAAAAGAACACGAAGAAAAAAAAGACGTAGTTGTATGAGAGCAGAATAAAAACAGAAAGAGTTCAAGAATTTATTTCATAGTTTGATATTAATCCGAATGAGAAAAATGAAACAAAACCCTTAAGCGAGAGATGTAACGTTGAAGTTGGCGTGGGTTGTTTGTGAAATAAAATGAAGCTTTTATATAAAACTCTTATTTTGACTATCATTTCTATCTACAGTTGAATGAATGGTAGTTGGTAGCTTTGTACTCCAAGTTCAGTTATGTTGTATTTCTTTAATCTTTTTTCTATGTAATAGTGGTTGGCTGGTACTTATGTAAGGCAGTATGGTTGAATGAAAAAGATAGAGAAAAATCGTTCAAAAATTTCCCAGAAGCTCTCTCTCATTCTTCCTTGTTTTCCCTATTTTTTCTCTATTTTCACTTTCTTGTTTACAAGAAAGTTGTTTGGTTCTCCTCTATTTCTTCAAGATTAGAGGTAGATATTATTTGGAGCTCTTTCACAAGGAAGAAAGGAGCTAAAATTTGGTATCATAGCTTTATTCGATCTCTGGAAGAGGATTAGAAAAAAGGGAGAAAAAGATGTGTTGAAATACGGGAAGCTGGGAAAAAGAGGTGAAATCCGGTAAGTAAGGTTGATATCCGGTGAGTAAAGTTGAAATACGGTAACTCAAGTCATATCCGGTATTTATACTGCAAATACGGTGAGTAAGGTTCAAATTCGGTGAGTTGAAAGAAAGGGATCATATCTGGTATTTATGTTTTAAATCCGATGTTTTCACTTCAAATCTGGTGAACAAAGTTCAGATACGGAATCTACAATTTCGGTAATCTTTGTAAAGTCAAAAATGGGAGGAACGAGCTCTTCTTCTCTTCCATTACCAGTAGTGTTTAATGGTGAAAATTACGATTTTTGGTTTGTCAAAATGAAGGTTTTTTGATGGCACAGGATCTTTGGGAAGTGATTGAGCAAGGTTATGAATCTCCTGAAGCTGATACTAACTACACAACAGCTCAGTTGAAGCAACACAAGGATCAATCCATGAAGAGTATGAAAGCTCTCTCATTCTTGTACACAGCCATGTCTGAATAGATTAGTCTAGAATTGTTGCTGTGTCTACAGCCAAAAAAGCTTGGGATAAGCTTGAAGAAGAATTGAAAGGTTCAGAAAAGGTAAGAATTGTAAGGTTACAAGCCTTGAGCAGAGATTTTGAAAATCTTAGAATGAAGGACTACACTTCAAGAGTTGCGGAAATTTTTAATCAACTCAAGCTAAATGGGGAGAAACTTTCTGACAAAAAAGCAGTTCAAAAGGTACTGATCACTTTGCCTGAGAAGTTTGATGCTATAACAACAGCTCTTGAGCACACAAAGGACCTGTCAAGTCTCTCATTAACTGAACTTACAGGAGCTCTTTTGTCTTATGAACCTCTGTTGAAGGAGCTTCTACAGCAACAGCAAAACACAAGCAACAATACTCAAGAGAAAGTGGTGGAAAAAGGCAATATGATGAAAGAAAGAGAAGAGAAGGCAGCAGTAGTAAACCTGGGATGATCAAAGACAGTAGAGATACTTATCCTTCTTGTGGTATTTGTAACAAAAAAAAACCATTTGGAAAATTATTGCTAGAAGTCTAAATAATGTAGATGGTGCAAGAAAGTTGGACATTTGGAGAAGTTTTGCAGATCTAAACTCCAAAATCAAACACCACCTCAACATCAGTCAAGACAACAAAATCAGCAAGCTTCACTTTCTCATGAAAAGAAAGATGAGGATCATTTGTTTCTGGCATTTCATGTGACTGTGATGAAGAAGGATTCTTGGATTATTGATAGTGCCTGTACAAACCACATGACAAGCAAGGAGGTGATCTTTTGCAATCTGAACTTTGACTGCAAAGCCACAGTCAAAATGAGAAATGGAGAAGTTGTCTCAGCTAAAGGAAAGGGAACCATTTCTGTCCAAACAAAGAAAGAAACAAAGTACGTTGATAATATTTTTACTTGTACCTAGTTTCAGTTCAAATCTATTAAGTGTGGGTCAAATGGTTCAAAATGGTTATTCATTACATTTTAAAGATCATTTGTGCAAAATATATGGTTCTCATGGTGTTGAAATAGCGTGTGTGCCCATGAAGAACAAAAGTTTTAATATACATTGGCAAAGTGTTATTGCAAATGCTACTGAAGTTATTTTTGAAAAGTCAAATTTGTAGCACAAAAGATATAGTCATTTCAATTATAAATCCTTAGCTTACCTATATTCACATGGTATGGTGAGATATTTGCCTCAGATTCAAGAGCCGGATGAGTATGTGACAGTTACAATTTTGGGAAAATGCATGGAGAATCATTTCCAATTGAAGGATCTTGGAGAGCAACATAAAAACTACAACTTGTTCATACAGATATTTGTGGACCTATGAAAACACTTTCATTGAGTCAAAACTTGTATTTTGTGTTCTTCGTTGATCATTTTACCAGAATGTAAAAAAGAAAGACCCGTCGCTCTCTCCCGTATGGAGAGTTCTCCCTCAACATCCAAAGTGAGCCTATCAGCCTTCAGCCATTTTCTTCCACCACCACATACTGGCCTCACGCCAGCAAACCAGGGTCAATCCTCCCTTGGAAACCACACGCAGGCGGCGGCCCTAGGTGCAAACCCTAGCGTCGCCGCTCGAGATCCGGTTTTGGCACCTGCTCCGGCCTTCTACTGGGCCAACGCGCCCAACCGGAGGATAGCTGGGGTCATTCCAACCCAGGCTAGGGAGGCGCCATTCCCGGGCGGCGAGCCGACGGCTCGTGCGCGTGACGCGTCGACGGCGCGTGTGCCCCACGGGCCGCACGCCGGCAGACAGCAGCTTGCCCGCGATCTGCCCAGGTCATTCCAGGCCCACGTTCAACTGTCAGATGCATCGTTTCAACGGCATGCGGATATGTTTGGTACAAAGGAATTTCATCATCGAGTTGGAGTGGAATCAAAGGAGTTTTTTGTGTCTATTAATGAAGCCGGCATTGTGAGGTTGATTGAATGGGGACCGAGGACCTCGAATGCTATATTTATGGGGAGGTTTGGTGCCTTGTGGATAGTTAAGATGATGGATAAATTGAGGGGGGTAAGCAAGTAAGAGGAGTTTATTGCCAAGTTTACTGAGTCATCGAGAGCTTTTATGGGGAGAGGTGTCATCGAGAGCTTTTGTGGTAACAGTCGAGGTAGGTATCTGACGATAGTACAATATGGGGAGAGGTGTCATAAAGGAGTGGTGATGGTACCGAAAGGTGCAAATGGAGAGGGATGGGAGTCGATGTTGCAAATGTTTCAGGCAGTTGTTGAATTTTTTGTCAATAGAGACAAAGTTAAGCGTCAAACGGCTAGAGCCAACTATCAACAAGGGAAGACATATGCTGAAGTTACGGCAAACCGATAGGTCGAGCAAAACACGAAAAAGCCAGTGCTATTACAAAAGGATAGTGAGGGTCATCCTTTGATGCATAAGTTGAAGGGGAGAATGCCCGAAGGTGCTTTAGACAGTCCATTGAGCAATGCTGAAATAAGGGCTTGCGTCCAGGGGTTGAAAGGTGAGGTGGATGAATTGTTGAGGTTACTGGGAGATGGCGATCTAGAGGGCTCCACGATGATTTGCTGTCATAAGTGCGGGGCTAGTATGTCTGAGTATCCTGCTAAGGAGATACGATCAAACTTGTTTCAAACTAAAGACACAGAGGCAATGATTGAGCCTATCAGAGGGAACCAGGTACGGTATGACATGGAGAGTATGGGGTTAACGGGGGAGAAAAGATTATGGGGCTGGATATGGATGACAAATATTCGGGGGATGAGGCATCTCGAGAGGCAGAACCTTCATCGAAGGGAGGGGAACAAAGAACAAAGTGTACGGTTGTGATGGCACTGAATGAGACATTTGCGAAGAACTAGACAACTGTGAATGAGGGAGACATGATCACATCTATAGAGGGAGTTGGGTTGACACAGAGAAAGAGACCGGAATAGTGATAGCAGAGGAATCAAGTCCGACACCGACACAAGAGCAAGTGGTGACAGGCGCGACTACAATGATTGTGAACACTTACATTAGGAGGCATCCTAGGTCTCTGACTGAAAACGAGCTAGGGAACGATAAAGCAATAGTAGTGTGGGAAGAGTGTGCCAAAAAAGGAATAATGGACAAGGGTACAGCACGGGTGGTAGAGGGGGAAAGACAGATCTTTGAGTCTATTAGATGTTGCTATGCAGGGGAGATAGTTAAAGTTACTGCGCTTGATGTTAGACCTCCGGTTTCAAATTGGGTTCTCCATAAAATTCAGGAATTCAGCAAGATGGTGGGTGTGTCTTGTGATGGGTATGAAGATAACCTCATGCACTTGTTTGAGGAGTTGGAGACTCGTAGGGAACATGGGATGTGTGCATCAGGAGGAAGAGCAAGAAGAAAAGGGGAACGTGAGCTTAGGCGGCTTGAATGTTCGATAAACTATGACGTTAAAGGGGGTGAGTCAAAGAGAGGGTTGTCGGGGAGGGAGGAATGAGAGTTTAGATGATCCCAAAAATCATTAGCTGGAATGTGCGGGGGCTCAACGAAGTTGGGAAAAGGCTCAGTATACGAAACATGTTAAGAGGACGGAGGGCCGATCTTGTCTGTTTACAAGAAACGAAGTTAGAGGTCATTTCGAGGGCTGTTGTGAGATCTTTATGGGGGGACAGCATGTCGGGTATCAGTTTCTTGGAGCTTCAGGGGCATCAGGAGGGGTGCTTGTCATGTGGGACACTAGAGTGTTTGATATGGAAGATTTAAGTGGATGTTTATTGGAGTTTATGGGCCAAACTCAGATGTGGATAGAAGGGGCATGTGGGATGAACTAGCTGGTATGATGGCTTGGTGGAACTTACCAGTGTGCATTGGGGGTGATTTTAATGTGGTCAGGTTTCCTTCTGAGAGGTCGGGTGGAGGAAGATTAACAGGGGCTATGGGGGATTTTTCTGATTTTATTAGTGAAAGTATGTTGGTGGATTTGCCTATGATGGGGGGAGAGTTTACTTGGTCGTCAAATCGCGATCAACCCGTTCAATCTCGGATTGATCGATTCTTGATTAGTGGTGAGTGGGAGGCTAAGTATGCTGATGTCACTCAGAGAAGGTTGGGAAGAGTGTACCCAGATCATTTTCCTATTTCGTTATCTGGGATTAGAATGAGCAGTGGAAGAAGACCCTTTAGGTTTGAGAAGATGTGGCTGAAAATTGAGGGTTTTGGGGAGCGAGTTCGGAATTGGTGGGCCTCTTATGATTTCAGGGGTTCTCCTAGTTATGTTTTACATAAGAAACTGAAAGCCTTGAAGGGGGATTTAAAGAAGTGGAATGAGGAGGTGGTGGGAGACATAGACGTTCGTAAGAATCAGTGTTTGTCAGACATTGGAGAGTTTGATAGGCAGGAGGAGGGTCGAGGGTTGGATGAGGAGGAAAGTGAGAGGCGTGGAAGGTTAAGGGGAGAGTTGGAGAAATTGGTTGAGATGGAGGAGATTGCGTGGAGACAGAAGTCTAGGGTATTGTGGTTGAATGAGGGTGACAAATGCACTAAGTTCTTTCATCAGGTCTCTAATTCCAACCGGCGTAATAACTCTATTACATTGTTGGAGGTTGATGGGGTTACGTACGAGTATCCACAAGATATTGTGACTCAGCAGGTGAGATTTTATCAGAATCTCTATCGGGAGCAGTTTGAGTGGAGACCTGAGCTGGAGGGGCTAGAGTTCTCCACTATTACTTACGAGAATGCTGGTTGGGTTGAGAGACCATTTGAGGAGGATGAAGTTAGGGAAGTGGTGTTTAATATGAATGATGATAAGGCCCCTGGACCGGACGGGTTCTCGTTCTCATTCTATAACGCTTGTTGGGAGGTGGTTAGAACGGACATTATGGGTACAATCAATTATTTTTTCGAACGTGGCAGGTTTATGAGAATCTTAATGCCACTTTCATTGTGCTTATTCCTAAGAAACCAGGAGTGACTGATATTAAGGACTACCGTCCCATTAGCTTGGTTAGCGGGGTTTATAAGATCATTGCTAAAGTGTTGGCGAATAGATTAAAGGAGGTTCTGGGAAAAGTGGTTTCTAAGTTCCAGAATGCTTTTGTGAAGGGGCGTCAGATTTTGGATTCAGTTCTTATAGCGAATGAATGCATTGACTCAAGAATACGTCAAGGGATCCCAGGGATGTTGTGTAAGCTTGATATTCAAAAGGTGTATGATCACGTCAATTGGGGATTTCTTATATATATGCTCAGGCGATGCGGCTTCCGGGAAAGGTGGTGTAAGTGGATTCAGTTCTGTATCTCTACGGTTTCGTTTTCAGTTTTAGTTAATGGCAATCCTGAAGGTTACTTTCGGAGCAGTAGAGGTTTGAGGCAAGGTGATCCGTTGTCACCCTTGTTGTTTGTTATTGTGATGGAGGCATTCAGTAGAATGATTGAGAAAGCTGTGACGGAGGATCTCTTAAGAGGTTTTTCGGTTAGTCATCTACATGTCTCCCATTTATTATTTGCAGATGACACACTGATCCTTTGTGATGCAGACGATATGCAAATTAGGAATTTGCATCGCTTGCTTCTATGTTTTGAAGCGGTCTCTGGTTTGAGGGCAAATCTGGGGAAATCAGAGGCTATTCCAGTGGGGAAGGTTGCTAATGTGGAGGAATTAGCGGCCATACTCGAATGCAAAGTCACACATTTGCCCATGTCATATCTTGGGCTTCCGTTAGGGGTGAGGTTTAAAAGTAAACATATCTGGAATGGTATTCTTGAAAGGGTGGGGAGGAGGTTTATCTGTCAAAAGGAGGTCGCCTTACTCTCATCAAATCCACACTTTCTAATCTTCCAACCTATTTCCTATCTTTGTTTCCTATCCCTATTGCAGTGGCAAATAGGTTGGAGAAGATGCAAAGGGATTTTCTTTGGGCAGGGTTGGGGGAAGAGAAGAAGTTTCATTTGGTTAAATGGGGTGATGTTTGTTCCCCTGTTAGGGTCGGGGGTCTTGGATTGAGGAGCCTTGTTTTATTTAACAAGGCATTGTTGGGCAAGTGGTTGTGGCGATTTGGAATGGAGAGGGAGAGCTTTTGGAGAGAAATTATTGGGGTGAAGTATGGTGTCTTGGAGGGGGGTGGTGCTCGGGTGAGGGCGTGGTTCTTATGGGATGAGCTTGTGGAAATATATCAGAAAAGGATGGAGCGATTTTCAAAATAGATTGGCTTTTGTGGTGGGGAACGGGACGGATATCAGATTTTGGGACGATTGTTGGTGTGGTGATCAAACATTAAAAGTGCGGTTTCCTTCATTACATCGCATTACCTTGGAGCCTTCAGCCATGGTGAGTGAGACTATGGCTATTTCTAATGGGAATCCTAGCTGGAACATTGCTTTCGGGAGGGGCTTACATGATTGGGAACTGGATGTCTATGCATTGTTTTTGGCCTCTCTGTATGATGTACACATTCAGGTGGGAGAGGATGACTGTAGTAGATGGAAGGTGGCACGGAATGGTTTGTTTTCTGTTCGTACTTATTTCAGATCTTTATTGGAACCTGTTGAGAACCTATTCCCCTAGCAAAGGGTCTGGCAGAGTAAATTACCTCCAAGGGTGGCTTTTTTACTGTGGTCGGTTGTGAGGGGACAGGTGTTAACGACGGATAATCTCAGAAGAAAGGGCTATTGTATTACGGAGTGGTGTTATATGTGTAAGAGGGAGGGCGAGACGATCGATCATTTGTTCATTCACTGTAACGGTGTTCGTTGGTTGTGGAATGATATTCTGGTTTCGCAACATATGAGCTGGGTGTTGCCAAGACGTATCAAGGAGGTGGTGTGGGCATGGAAAAGAAAGTTTCGAGATAAGAATAGCAAGCTTGTTTGGGATCTCATTCTAGGATACATTATTTGGTGTGTGTGGAGAGAGCGAAATGGAAGATGTTTTGAAGACCAAACTCGGACGACAGAGCAATTTAGGGAATTGTTTTATTTGACTTTGTATAGTTGGTTTAAGGCTGCAACCATTAGTCCGATAGAAGGGTTGCCAAATTTTTTATCGTTTCTTTCTTGTTTAAACTGATAATGCACTCCTTGTGTATTATCTTCTGATTTTATTTATAAAATTGCGTGATTACCTATCAAAAATTTTTTTTACCAGAATGTGTTGGGTATACTTCATGAGGAACAAGTCAGATGTGTTTCATGTGTTTAAGAGATTCAAAGTACTTGTAGAAGCACAATCAGGCTACAGATAATGGCAAGGAGTATACTTCATCAAAATTTGATCAGTTTTGTGAAGAAAATGGAGTTCATCATCAACTAACCGTTCCTTATACTCCACAGCAAAATGGAGTAGCAGAGAGGAAAAATAGATCTGTTATGGAGATGGCTAGATATATGCTAGCTGAGAAAGGTCTACCAAAAAAGTTTTGGGCTGAAGCAGTTTATACTTCTGTTTACCTATAAAATAGACTCTCAACTAAGGCTGTGAAAGATAGGACTCCAATAGAAGCTTGGAGTGGATTAAAACCCACAGCAAAGCATCTCAAAGTGTTTAGTTCATTGTGTTATATTCATGTTCCATATCAAAAGAGGAGTAAGTTGGACAACAAGGTAGAAAAAGGAATCTTTCTTGGCTATAGTTCTCAATCAAAGGGCTATAGAGTGTACAACATAGAGACTGGACAAATCTCAGTTTCTAGAGATGTCAAAATTGATGAAAATTCTAAATGGAATTGGGAGGAAGCCAAGCCACAACAACAATCTGTTCATTTTCCAATTTTGCAACAGAACACTCCTATTACAGTTCTTGAAATTCAGCCATCTGTGGTAGAATCAAGCTCTTCGAATGATGGTCCATCTGAGTCTTCTTCTAGCTCTAGTCCACCTTCTAGAGGAACTAGACCTTTGAACAAAGTTTATGAACGATGCTACATAGCAATTGTTGAATCAAATAGCTATGTTGAAGCAGGTAAATATCCTGAATGGATTGAAGCTATGGATGAGGAAATAAAGATGATTCAAAAAAATCAGACTTAGATGTAGGTGCCAAGACCTACAGACAAGAAAGTGATTGGAGTGAAATGGATTTACAAGGCCAAAGTAAATCTTGATGGTCCAGTTTACAAATAAAAAGCAAGACTTGTAGCTAAAGGATTTACTCAAGAAAGTGGTATTGATTACTTTGAAACTTTTGTTCCTGTTGCAAGACATGAAACAATCAGGTTGTTAATTGCTTTAGCAGCTCAAAAGAGATGGAAAATACATCAACTGGATATAAAATCAGCTTTTCTCAATGGGGAACTTGAAGAAGATATTTTTGCTGAACAATCAGAAGGTTTTCATTCAAGATCAGATCCAGATTGTGTATGCAAGCTAAAAAAGGCCATGTATGGATTGAAACAGGCTCCAAGAGCTTGGTACAGTTGAATTGATGGATATCTATGTGGAAATGGATTCAAAAGAAGTGAGAGTGAACATACACTCTATGTGAGAACCGATTCCTACTCCAATGTTTTGATCATCTCATTATATGTTGATGATTTGTTGATCACTGGAAATAACTTGGAGAAAATTAATTCATTTACTTATGAACTTGAGAAGGAATTTGAAATGACAAATTTGGGAGAAATGAAGTACTTTCTTGGAATTGAAATTGAGCAAAAGTCAGATGATATCTTTATTTCACAACAAAAATATGCTGCTAATGTTTTGAAGAAGTTCAAAATGCTGAATTGCAAACCAGTTGATACTCCATTAGCCATAAACACTAAGTTGTCCAAAGAAGATGGAGATCAACCAACAAATGAGAAGGAATATAGAAATCTTGTGGGAAGCTTGTTATACTTGACTGCAACAAGACCATATTTGATGTATGCTGCAAGTTTACTCTCCAGATTCATGACAAATCCTTCATAAACACATTTTGTTGTTGCTAAAAGAGTTCTCAGATACATTAGAGGAACTATCAGTCATGGGATTAATTTTGAAGAAGGAGTTGGATCAGATTTGCTGGGATATTCAGATAGTGATTGGGCTGGTTCTATTGATGATATGAGAAGCACTTCTGGATATTTATTCACACTTGGATCTGGTGCATTTTGTTGGAATTCAAAGAAGTAAGAAATTGTAGCACAATCAACAGCAGAGGCAGAATATGTAGCAGCATCAGCAGCAGTTAATCAAGCCATTTGGTTAAGGAAAATCTTAAGTGATTTACAACAAGTTCAAGTTAATCCTACTACAATTATGGTTGACAATCAATCTGCAATTGCTATGGCCAAAAATTCAGGCAATCATGGAAGAACAAAGCATATAAAAGTGAAGTTTCATGCAATCAGACAATCTGAGAAGGGATGTGAAGTTAATATGCAATTCTGTCCTTCAAAAGTTCAATTGGCAGATTTGTTTATGAAGCCTCCAGCAAAGGGTCATTTTGATGAGTTGAAGCATCAAATTGGAGTGTTACATAAAAGTTTCAAGGAGGAGAATGAAGGAAAATGAAGCTTTTATATAAAACTCTTATTTTGACTATCATTTCTATCTACAGTTGAATGAATGGTAGTTGGTAGCTCTGTACTCTAAGTTCAGTCATGTTGTATTTCTTTAATCTTTTTCTACGTAATAGTGGTTTGCTGGTACTTATGTAAGGCAATATGGTTGAATGAAAAAGATAGAGAAAAATTGTTCAAAAATTTTCCAGAAGCTCTCTCTTCTTCTCCCCTGTTTTTCCTATTTTTTTCTCTAGTTTCACTTTCTAGTTTACAAGAAAGTTGTTTGGTTCTACTCTATTTCGTCAAGATTAGAGGTAGATATTATTTGGAGCTCTTTCACAAGGAAGAAAGGAGCTAACAGTTTGCCTAAACAAGAGCGAAGAGCTAAATCCGAGTGTAGATCTAGCTAGATCAAACTGCAGAAGATTGTCCTCAATTTGATGTCCTCCAATGACTATTGATGTCACGGGATTCTCCCCTCCATCCATGAATCCGAGACACATTACATCTTTATTAACCTGCACCGTTGAGTTTGCACCAAAAATACTCCAGCGGGCCTTATCCGCGTGCTACCAATGTTTGTAGAGTTGAGGCATACCCTAATGGTACTTCCGGGACCAATCTAGTGACATTGGCTAGTCCTTTTCTGAAAGCAGTAATCAAAGCTCTGTAAATAGAAGTTTGCATTACAGTGTAAGGTCGAAGTTTTATTTAGTTGTAGTGATTTTCTGTCTATTCTGATCGACTTTAATCCAATGAAGTATTCTGAAGAGGGCTCGTTCAGAAATGGGACGGATCCTATGCCAAATGGATTCTTGATAAGTGGTGTATAAATAAGTGACTTAGACACATCAATACCAGGAAGCAAAACATATGGGCCATTTTCGAAAAATAAGATGCCATAGGAACTAGTGGAGGAGCTCAAGCAAATAGGGAATTTTCTTTGAAAGCTAAAAACACGAGAAAGTTGAGATGGTAGAGCGATCAGGCTTCCCTCGAGCCCTGCTGTACCCTTAACCCCGTTAGCAAGCCCTGCTATTAGAAATGAGGGAACACACAAGAAAATAAATCGTGACAAGTTGGACAGGGTTGAATCCATTGGTGGACTGGATTGACGAAACATCCTCTTAAAACTCCCCACCATCGTAGAAAGTGTTGATAGCAGGATTATCCAGGGTATTATGGGAGGCATTATTGCTGCATCCGATTTTAGGCATACGGGTGAAGCAGTCTCCACAGGCATGGGACTTGGCAATTGAGCATTGGGCTGAGCTACACCGACCAGACCTAGCTATACAATGAACTGTTGTATCCATTGTTGGGTATTGACACTTTGTTGTCAATCAAATTAAATGTTGTAATTGTGGTTTCTAAATGTAAGTCTAGTTTGGTTAAAAACCAACTAAGATGTGATGAAAATAGTAGGCAAGTTGTCCTTAAATTAAGGGGAGAGGTTTGTGTAAGACTAGGAGTGGAAGTTGATAGGATAGTTGGTAGATAAATCTTGTAAAATCTATCTAACTTTGGCTATATATATGGTCGTGTATCTCCCCCTTTAAAACAAGAAAATATATCAAAATGTAGACATCCAAAGAGCCTTTCCTTCTCCTCTGTTCTGGTCTTATACCAGCAGAGTGAATGCTTATATTTTACCTATGTTTTACTTGTTTTAAGTTATGTTTTAATGTTGATTTACACTGCCATCTTCCCCACATTTTCCCCACCCGTAACCACACTTTGTTGAGTTGTTAAACTCTATTTTGTTGAGCCATTGATCAACTCCTTGCTCCCTCGATCTAACTTGTTCTTCACCATAAAGATGGTCATCATGTAGAAGGATGAACCTCTCATTTCTTCACACCATCTAGCACAATATTCCGTACAAATGGAAGAGCTTCGACTCTTCCAAATTCTACATCCATTTTCACAATCCATCCATAAGGTCTGTCCACCAAGGTGAATACTCAGTTTAATAGGCACAAGAGGTCTCCTTTGCTCGATTTGAGTAACATATTGAAGGGTTGATGGATCTTCGGTTACCAGTTGGACAAGTGCCTTTGGTTTGAAAGATTTTTTGGCCATGGAAGGGCATATGAAGAGGAACAGAATGAAGGAAAAGAAAAACAAGTACTTAAAAGCCATTGAATACAACTTCACAAGCTAAAAATCAAGAAGAAAATATATTAGAACCCTGATGGATTGTTCTTTTCTGAAAGGTTGAATTTACAGTAATAAACAATTTTAAGAAAATAGAATCTAAAATCATGTCTAGTATCGAGTCCTGCAAACCTGACATGTCATAGGGATCGAAATAATGTGCCCTAATATTATATTAATGCAACTTGCCGAATTTAAATGACATTAATGGTAGCAAACATGCATTTTATCGGCGCTGGCAAGTTGGAAGTTTGAATCCGAAGATTTTTTTTCTAGTATCTTTGTTCTGGTTTTCCCAATTGTGTGACCATTTCCATGAGTTGTAAGATTTCAGAAAATTCTTTATATATAAAATATTTGATCCCATGTGAAATTTATCTAAGTAAACTATTTTTGCATTACTCCACTTGCTTAGACGTTCCTTATCCCTTTGGTTCCAATCTGACTCATCTCATGCTCAAAACTTTATAACTCTATTAAGATCGCACAAGAAATTCGATAGACAATACGCTACTTATTACTATTATTATTATTTTTGAAAAGATTATATTTTATAATATATATCATCGTCCTCTTTTCTTGTTGGAAACTACACTCTAAAGTCTAAATCTTCAAGAGAATTTGCTTTGCTTAAATATTATATGTTACACACAAATTTAACACACTCTTCATTTTCTTGGTTCCTTAGATAGTCATCAAATCGGATCAACATTGGATTAACATAAATATAGATTACAAATAAGAAAATTGTTGATTTGGGCTACCTCTCTATTCTGTTCTTCGGGCATTTTCTATTTTGGTGTTGGGTCTTTGTTGTGCTGGTTGGGCCACCGGTTTGCTGTTTTAAATGATGGTGTAATCTTGGCTTTACACTTGGCACAACTTGGACCGTTGGATTAAGTAATTTGGGGGTCACTTTATAACCTTATTCTGGATTCTTCGATTGTACTGGTTTTTCATATTCTAGGGTTTTCTCATGTTCTTCTCTCTTGAGCATTCTCTCTGGTTTCGTTTCTTGAAATTTTTTGGTTGTGATCTCTGTAATGTCTTAGTGATATTCTTCAGTGTATTGTGTATACACTAGTGTTGTGGAGTGGAAACTTGTATATGAGAGGCTAGAGGAAACTTAGTGAGATTTCTTCATACATTTGTTGTACTATTCTTTGTGATTCTTAGTGGATTCGAGCAATATCTACATAGTGGATGCTCAACGGGTGAATAGGCTTTAAGCTGAACATCGGCGCAAAATTCTTTATGTTCTTTTCGATTCTGTAATTATCTTTCATTATTACTTGCTTGTGTTGTGAAACCAAGTGTTATAGAGCCTCATTTTAAAGAGGATTAGGGTTTATAGTTGGAACAATTTGCAGATCTGAATGGTTTTTCAAAATCCTTGATTTTATTTTTTGAAAAATAAAATGGTGGTTTTCTGAAACTATGTGTTTCATTGTTTTTTCATCCAATTCTTGATTGGATCCCTTTTTTGAAAAACCTTCTTCTTTGTGGCCAACTATCAGTTTTTGATACGTGTTTTCTTTGTGAAAAATGAACTTTTTCTGGTTTTTATTTTTTGATATCTTGATTCTTTTACTGAGTTCTTGGTGTTTTGGTTGTAACTAGCTACTGAGTTGAGGTTCTTTGTGAACTCGTACTGGGTGACAGTGAGTTAAGTTGACTCACTCTGATTCTTGCTGGTTATACCCGACTCACTCCTGGTCATACTGAGTTGCTGTGACTCGTTGGTTCTTGGTACTCCATTCTGGAAAATTGATCCATTTTTGGTATTTTCATATACTCCTTCTCCACTGAAACATTGAGGCTTCAACTCTAGTATAATTCTCTGAACTTTTTCAATTTCTTAGTACAATTGTTAAACTATTTTGTTTTGTTTTTGATTTGGTTATTAAGGTAATTAATCCTCCTCTACTTTCCTTTGTCCAAGATCTCATTGAGGATCTGGGAATCTAAAGGAGTATGGGATTATAGGGTTATCACCCTTTAAACCTGTCAAACTGACAATCTTGTTTAATATATCTATACTTGCTGATCAAATACTGCCTTTACTATTGTTCTTTATTTTACTGTCTATACTTGTTACATTCTATGTGAAAGATAAACTTAAATATGCTTTGAGTCTGATGGTGATCATGTCTACCTCACATAAATTTGAAGTAGAGATTTGGAGAGGGACTGGGGATTTCAGTTTGTGACATCAGAAAATTAGGGCTATGTTGTTACAGAAAAGATGTGCTGCTGCTATTAATGGTACTTGGCCTCCTGAATTTAGTGCTTAAAGGAGACGAGAGTTAGATGAGATAGCCTGGAGTTCTATATTTCTTCACTTGTCTGACACTGCAATCAGAAAGGTTGGAGAAACCACTAATACTCATGGTCTTTGGGCTAAACTTGAATCTCTTTATCTAACTAAGTCCATGCCCAACAAATGCTACCTCCTAAGACAATTCTACAATTTCAGATTTAATCCATCATCCAATCTGGAAGAAAACATTGATAAATTCACAAAATTGGTTCAAAAAATAACAAATTGTGATGAAGAACTATCTAAGGATCAACAAGGTATTGCTCTATTAAATGGTTTAAGTGATAGATACAGAGATCTAAGAAATGCCTTAGAGTATGGGAGAACTGAACTTACTGTTGATATTGTGATATCATCTCTAAGAAATAGAGAATTGGAATTGAAAACTGAAGTTAACGATTCTAAGTTTGGAGAAGGTTTGAATGTAAGAGAAAGAGTAAATCAAAGTTTGGAAAACAATGCAATTACAACTCTCTTAAGAAAGGAAAATCACAGTTTCCTAAGTTCATAAATTAAAACAAGAACCAGTCCAAACTAAAGATGCAAGATAGAAAATGTTATTATTGTTGCAAGACTGGACACCTTATAAAAGATTGCTTTAAGAAGATATCTGATATGAAAGCAAAATTTAATACAGATGGGTCTGTAGACATTGTTGCAATGATGAATCTGAAATATAAGGTGTTGTTCTTGCTGCATCAACTAAAAGAAATCTGAATGAATGGGTTCTTGACTCTGGATGTTCTTTCCATATGTGCCTTGTTAAAGAGTGGTTTAATGATTTTAATGGCATTAGTGGTGGTCAAGTTCAAATGGGAAACAATATGACCTATTAAATTAAAGGGATTGGTAACCTTAAGCTCTTACCGGATAATAATGAAATCCTTGAATTGTTTCAGACAAGATATGTTCCTGATCTTCAAAGAAACTTGATCTCTTTGGGACAACTGGATGATGAATATGAGATAAAAATTCATAAAGGTCTTACCAAAATAAGTCTTAACTCAAAAGAGATTATTTATTCTCCTAGATTCAATGGGATCTTCATACTGCAAGCTGAACCTCTGGTTGGGAATAGCTCTGCAGTTGTGAAGACTCATGTTGATAAAACCTTGATTTGGCATAGGAGACTAAGCCATATTAGTGAAAAAGGATTGATGATTTTGAATAAACCGAAATGCTTTGGAAAGGATAACAATGAAAATCTTAAACTTTGTGAAGACTGTGTTGTTCGAAAACAAAATAAGCTGCCTTTCAAAACTGGAATTTACAATCCACTTCTATTCTTGAGTATTTACATGTAGACCATGGGGGCCTGCTTCTGTAAATACCTTAAGTTGCTTTAGATTTTACTTATTGATTGTTGATGATTTTTCAAGGAATTTTTGAACTTTTCTTTTGAAAAACAAATATGATACTTTTCTAAATTTCAGACAATGGAAACTTATGATTGAAAATCAGACTAATAAGAAGGTAAAGGTACTTATAACAGATAATGGTTTGGAATTCTGTAATCATGAATTTGATTCTCTTTGTAAAGAATGTGAGATTTTAAGACATAGAATAGTAACTTAAACCCCTCAGCAAAATGGTGCTGTTGAGAGAATGAATAGAACCTTATTGGAAAATGTGTGATGTACGTTACTTAGTTCTAATCTTCAAAAAAATTTCTGGGGTGAAGCCTTAAAACTACTACTTATCTGATAACAGAATTCCTTCAAGTGCTATTGATTTTCAAATCCCTGAACACTTATGGTTTGGAAAGTCTCCAAACTATTTCAAACTTAGGGTTTTTGGTTGTGCTGCCTATGCACATCAAGATGCAGGCAGACTTGAACCCAGGTCTCAAAAATGTGTTTTTTTGGGTTATGGAGAAAAAACTAAGAGTTATAGACATCGGGTAAGAGAGAAAAATGGTCATAGAGTCATAATCAATAGAAATGTTGTTTTTGATGAAAGTTAGTTTCCTTGTAAATCCTCTTCAAGTCAGAACACTGATCATTCTACCCGTGTTAAAGAAACGGTGCTGGAAAATCAAGAACAACATCAAACTGAACTTTAAAATTTGATTGAGGTGGAGTCTACTCAATCTGAAACTGATCAGTCTTAAAATGAAATTGAAACTAAAGAAAATTTTCAAGATACTTCTTTCGAAAATTTTCAATTGGTCAGGGATAGTGATAGAAGGAATAGGATACCTTCTACCAGAATTAACAATGATGAATTTGTTACTTTCTATTCTAAATTGGAATCTATTAATTCTGAACCCGTGGCAATTGAAGAAGCTTTTAAAAGCAAAGATTCTAAACTTTGGCAGGAAGCTATGCAAGAAGAAATGGATTCTTTACTTAAAAACAAGACATAGGTTCTTGTTGATAAACCTAAAAATCAAAAGATTGTTGACTGTAAATGGGTTTATAAGATTAAAGAAGATGAAGCCAATACCTTGGGAAAAATATATAAAGCCAGACCTGTACCCAAAGGTTTTACACAAAGAGAGGGTATTGACTACAATGAAATCTTTTCACCTGTTGCAAAGTATACATCTATCATAATCTTACTTGCCTTAAATCGTGCCACCACTGCCCATCAATACCGTCAATCTACAAAATCTGCAAATGTCGTTAAAATAATGGAATAAGTATTTTAAAGAAATACCCAGTAGACTCATCGTCAATAATTAATTTACAAAATAATTGAACACGTAATCATGTAATTTATACCGTGACATCATCATCATCATAGGCTCATTTTCTTTAAAAATCATAGGCTCTTTAAAATCGTAGGATGTGGGTAGTCTCGTCTCATACATTTAAGCACATAAGTTATGCATAACATCTTTATATTATCTCATAAGAGATAGTCTCGTCTCATCTCATACGTTAAAGCATATAAATCATGCCAAGCATAACCATATCATTTATCACATAGGAGATATTCTCGTCTTATGCATTAAAGCATATAAATCACATAAAGTGACATAATACATGCAATTATATTTTAAACTAATTAATGGGGGCGAGTCTACCTCAAATTATCTCGAGTCAAGTAAAAAGTGGAGCTGGAAGTAACCTCAATCTCCTAATCGTCCGTACGTTTCGTTTAGTCAAAATAGAAAATAAGTTTTGAATTAATATTCCAAAACTTTAAAGTTTGAAAGTGATAAAATAAAGTTTAGGGGCTAAATTGAAAATTTATTAAAACTGAATTTGAAAAGCTTAGGGACTAAATTAGAAATTTATTAAATCTGAATTTGAAAAGTTTAAAGATTAAAAATAGACTTTTCGAAAATCGTGGGCTAACTGTGAGAAACAAGAACTCCAGGGACTGTTTTATGCATAACAGAAACCTTAGGACTGAAATAAATAACTTTTGAAACTTGGGGGCTTAAAGGGAAAATTTCCAAAAGTCAAAATAAAATATATTTCACTCCATCTCTCTCTCATTTCGTCAGAGATGAGGGAGAGCGACGGGAAGGGGCTCTCTGCCCCTTCCTTCGATTCCGCCACCGGCAGAACAGCCGGTGCCAGCGCCACCGTCGCATGGTAGCGCCGGTGCGGGGTGAAGGCAACAGGGGTTTTTGGCGCACAACTCAAAGTTAAAACGATGCTTGGAGGTTTGATTTCTTTTGAGTTTCTTGGTGGCAATCAAGCTGAAAAAGGTCGGGAAAGGAGGTAAGTTCATGGGTTTTCTGGTTTCTTGGTTCTTGAAGCTGTTTAAGATGGATTTTGGGTAAAATAGGGGCTGTCGAGGGGGGGGGGGCAGATGCGGTTTGTGCATGTTTTGCAACTGGTGGTTCGAAAATTAGGTTTTAGGGTTGGAGTGAAGTGAGGTGGTGGTTAGAATGGTTGCAGTCTGTGTGTGTTGTAATCGGTGTTGGCTTCGAAAATGAGTAGTTGGAGTTGTGTGTTTGCAGCTGGGTTTGAGTGACTGCTTGTAGCTTTGCAGTTTGGTGGTATAATTTGAAATTGGGTGGTGGTGGGTTTGGAATCAATGATCGTGGGTTTGTGTGAGATCATCATCTCGTTGGTGCTAGAAATTGATGTTCTAGCATCAACGTGATTTTCCAATGTGAAACTGGATTGATGAAAATTTGAGGAAGAGGATTCTTACCCTGCTGACTGCGTGAATTGTGAAGGAGGAGAGGAAAAGGGTTGTTGTATGAACAGTGATTTTAGGGCACAAAAATCTAGGTGTTTAAATGGACCAAGAATTTGGACTATAAGGATTTTCCTAATTGGATTTAAGTGAATTGGACCAAAAAAATCGAGATTGGGCTAACAAAATGTTGGACCCTAAATAATAAAATATTGTACATTAAAATTATTAAAATTTGGCTTTAAAATGATAAAGAATTGAATACTTTAAATTACTCGAGATTGGACTTGACTTGAACAATTTCAAATTGGTTTTACAACGGCTAGACGAACATGCTTTTCTTTTAAAATTTGAATTTAAAACTTAGCGACACGTTTTTCAAGAAAAAGAATTTTTATATTATTTAAAATTTCTCGGTCGGTACAGTGTAGACCATTGATCTTGAAACCTCACTACCCAAAAGTGTCAACTCAGAACTCTCTTGCAATGAAATTATTCCATCTGATGGGGATAAACACAGAGAAAATCTCCTCTGAAAAAACACGTGTGTGCTAGCAATTTGCGATGGTAGTGAAATTCTAGTGTTTCCTAACCCTAAAATCTCTTTTGCACCATTAGTAAGGCCTTTTAGTAACATATTTGGTGCACATGAAAACAAAAAGTTATCAATGGAAGCCATAAAACCTGAATTTCCCCCATCTTCAAACTCCATAAAAATTCTATTTTCTGCCAAATTTCCTGGTGTAACCATTCTTGAAATGGGATTTTTTTATTGACGAGTACAGTACTTGGCGCCAAAAGACATGGTACAACCACTGGATTTTGCCATTGAACACTCTAGTGAGCAACTTTTTATGGGATTTTGAGATTTAAACAGATGGTTAGAAGCACGATTAAACCACAAAAATGGAACATTAACATCAACAAGCTTAAAAGGGGCAAGTTTTTCTCCGATGAAAATTCGAGTCACATACAGAAGAGTTAACAAAACTTTTGACTCGGGAATAATAGCAGCTTTTGATAATTTGAGTTCTTGAGAAAATGAGAAACTAAAAGAGGAAAACGAGTGAAAAGACGAGAAAGAATTGTACAGAGCAAGCCATGGAAGAAAAAACTATAGAGGGGAAGACAAGTAGATCTGAATTCTATTTTTTGTGTATGCGGCTGAGGGCCGCTGCCAGGGATGGACCCAGCCTCGAAGTTGAGCCCGGGCGGACGTTGACCGGTCAACTTCAAAGTTCAGCAAGTGTGCAACACATAAATCGGTAATGCTTAGCAATGTTTTGATTCAAGCATGAAGCAACACATTAGTACTTCGTTATTCCACCTGGTTTAAGCCCTGCTGAGCTTTTGGACTCTCGTGTTCTCTTATCTGCTTCAAACGTAAGGTTTTTTTATTATTTATTACACTTTTTTGAGACATATTTTGCATCATTTAAAGCTAAAGTTTACGTTTTTGTTGATAAAATATGCAGATTTTACCATCTCCAACAACAGGGACTTTTCCATTTCAATCTTTTAATTGGAAAAGTAATTCAACCACTACCCAACAGCAGCAAGGTGTCAAAAACTACTCAGAATTTTGTTTTCGAACCCAAACAAACCCAGATTACACATACATTAACAGATCAACCACTAATTTTTTTTCAATTATCCCTAATTTCCTAAAAACCTAAATTCTCAAATCACAATTCACAAATTTGGATTAGATTTTGTAGCTAATGAACCCATAAATCTATGAACTTACTTAATGTAGTTTTAATGTATTTTAGGTAGCATAGAATTAGTCTTATGCCTGGTGGACAATCCTTAAACCTCAAATAGTTATAGCATATAGATTAATATAAATGGAGGCTGAAATCGACCATACTTTTGGCCAATTGTTAAGTAAGTTTCTTCAGCTGGCTTCGCTAATTACAAGAGTGTGCCCCCGGCGTCTAATAGCAGGTCCGCACCTCCGCAGTTTTCACTTTTCTTCTCTTCTGGCCGTTCGTCTTCTCCCTCCCGTTTTCATTAAAAGTAGGTGTGGGGCATAATTTCCACTTTTCATTTTGGAATTGAATTAGGTTTTGTGGCTAATGAACCCATATATCCATTCCACCGATGGACCAGACCAATAACCATGGATTGGGCCCATTCATTGAAAAGGCCCCAACAATGAAACAATTACAAAGGGAAAAAAAAAAACTCAAGCCCAATGGCTTTGTCTTCTTCATTCTTTCATTTCAAGCACAGGAGCATAGGCGACACTTCTTCATTTCTTACCAGTTTCTGGCGGTCGGCGGCCGGAAACTTGAAGCTCCTGGCGGACCCACACAGGACCTTGCCGGCGCCGGTCGATCCGGCAGAGCCCAGCACGAGCGGCCGCCCCCCGTCGCCGGGTGCTGGGTCCGTCTCTGGCCACCGCGGCTAACTGAGTTTTTAAGGTACCCATTCTTCTTTATGACTAATGGTGTCTTTTTATTTATTTATTTTTTCAAAACTGCTAGAAGGGTACATCTGATTTGACATCTGATGCATTGTTAAAAATTGATTGGAGAGAAAAATGTTTTTTTTTAAATTATCCAATGATGTACATGTAACATTATTGTTTTTTTAGCCCATGTTTGGGCTCCATTCAAATTTAATTAATAGTTGTCTCTCTTCTTATCATCCACATTATTCAATAAGATAATATTATGAGCATGTCTGAGCTCCATTTTATTATAAGAATGCATTTTAGAATAGTAGATAGATGGAAAATATGTAGTTAAAAGTAAAAAAAAAATTGGGTTTGCATGTAATATTATTGTATTGAAAAATGTGTGATTAAAAAGAAGAGAAAAAAATGTATTTTAAAAAGAATGATGATCAAAAAATTACTATTTCAAAACATATTTCCCTAAATCTCGCTAAAATAGAGTCCAAACAAGGGGTGACAATAATTGAACCCAGATATGACAATTTCTTAGGATTTTCTTCATGTTTGCTAACTAGATTTTTATGCTTTTGCGACTATTGAAAAACCTCATCAATTTCTCAGAAATCAAAACTCATTGCTTAGGATATTTTGGTTTGGTGATTGTGTTAAGAAATTGAAGTTAGTGTATACACAGTTCTTGCTATAATTATTGTTCAAGATTAAATTTGGGTCTAATCAAATGGATGAATTATGATAAATTAGACCCAAATTAGATGATTTGGTTTTGGAATCAAAGTTGGACAATTTGAGATGTGTGCATACGTATACATGCTATTCAACCATGTGTAACATGGCTTGAGCCTGCAGAAACGCAAGCAAAAATGCTTCTACCATGCGTATGCATGGAATATACTATGCCTACGCGTAAGCCAAAAAGTCAATCGTTAGGCTGGTATTTTTGGTTTGATTCTTGGTGTCTTTTCATGAAAATACTCAACTTTTCATGTTAATATAGCACTATTTCTTGGATGGTGAATTGAAATCTATAAATATATGATAGATTTCAATTACAAACATAAAAAAATCAACAAATGCAAACCATGTTATAGTGCTTTTAAATCCAATTCATCACATATTCGAACATTCAAAGTTTTCTTCAAGTTTTGGAATATAAATACAAGAGCTTAAGTATTTTTTTTATTCAAAACTTGATCAATTCTACAAACCATTTGACAAGAGTCCCTTTAAGCACCAATTAAATCCTAGAGGGGACAAATATCATTTGAGAATAACGATCTCGTGTTTGAGCCTTTCTACCATATTTAGCATTCTCGATTCTTTCTTTTTTGTTGTCTTCTCCATTCCCTTGGAGGATAATATTCCAACAATCTCAAACGATAATCTACAATGGAGAATGAAACTACAATGGGGACGATCAAGTTGATGAATCATGACCTCATTCGTTTGGATCGTTTTGATGGGACAAATTTTACAAGGTGGAAAGACAAGTTAAAGTTTCTTGTTACGGAAATGAAGATCTTCCACACTTTGATCTCAAATTATGTTTCAGATTTAAATCACCGCAAGTGCACGGTTCGTTGACAAATAATAAAGTGAAAATCCTAGAATTTCGAGTATCGTTCCCATGAGAATTGATTTAACTTGATTTTTATTATTGCAACCTTAACCGAATATATGAAATTTGAGATGAGTTTTTTAGTTTCTATGATTCAACTAAAACTAACATGCTAATTAAACTAAAATTACAACTTAAATGCAAAAATGACGTTTCAATGCAAAAGATTTGAATGAAATTAATGTATGAAAAAGGGCACTAGGACCCCAAATCACCAAACAAAGTTTCCTTTTAACCCATATTTCACAATTTGATAACACGATTAATTCGTTAAAGAATCAAAATTTCTAACTTATCCAACAATCTCTTTCGAGTAGAATTGAACCTATTCTAGCATAACATTTATATTTCTATGACAACTGCAATACACAAGAATGCATGACGTTTTGTAAACACTTAAAGATTCACGTAAAGTATAGCGGTATATTTCTATCCCTATGAACCCTAAGATGATTTATACATTATTGAGTTTATTTCTCTTCTTTCGAATGCATAAAATAAACCACCAAAACTTACACAATTATTGTGTACTATAATTGTGGAGACAAGAAAGTGTATATAAATCATTCAACATATATCAAACGTGTTTAAATATTAAATTACAAAATAGAAATTAAAATATCACAATGCAAGGTTCATCATTCACCTATTACATAATTAATCTAGCCTAGCATGGTGGGAAGAAAAAAATTAGAAAAATAAATAAAGAACGACATCACCAATTCGATTCTTGAATTGGATCTTCGCGTTCTTGCCTCTTTTCTTCTCTCAAAAGTCTTTTTTTCCTCCCTTCATGTATTCAGCTGTTATATTTGTAGGAATCGAAAATTGGTTGAAAATCACATCTAATTTGGTTTCCAAAAGAGTTCCAATCGAATAAGGAATGTTTCATTCACGCACGGATTTTTTTTCTCTACACAACAGTCAGTATTTTGGCCATAACGTTCTCTCCCGATATCCAATTGGTACGATTCAAAGTGAGTTGAAAAGCTGGATCAAAGGGCTAAAAATTTTCTAGAATAGAAATTTTCCAATTTTACAGTGCCAAAAATGGGTATCAATCTTCTGCTAAAAATCTGGAATATAACTTGTGCGATTGGAAATTGATTGTGATAATATTTTGATTATATTCAATTCCTTTTTGAGTTCTATTTCCATCCAATTGTCTTCTATCAATCTTTAAAGTATTATCTTGTGGTCCGAATCAACTATTAAATTTTCAATTTGGTCCTCAAACTTTGGACGTTGCTTCATATTAGCCCTTTTTCTTTTGTTTTTCCTAATTTCCGCCATATTCATCATTATTGTCCTGTAAAATACAAATTACATAGAATTAAGTTATATTACACATGTTTATCAACAATTATCCATGTCCGTGGCCATAAATAAGTGTGTAAAGCGCACCTATCAATTGGCACCAATTCCGGAAGTGGAACCAACAGATGAAGATATCGAAGCTGTAAGGACGGAAAGACAAAAGCTTCAAGATGATGAACTCATATGCTGCAATCATATTCTCAATACGTTATTCGACCGATTGTATGATCTCTACATCAACACATCTTCAGCAAAAAGAAGGTACAAAGATTTCTTATATCAACATATTTAGATTTTAAATTCCTTGATAATATCCCCCTTCTTCCCCAAGTGCATGAATTGCAAATTCTTGTCAACAAGTTGAATGTGGTCAAATTCAAATCCCAAAATCTTTCCAAGTGGGAGCAATCATTGCAAAACTCCTGGGGACTTGAAAAGGATATCAGAAGAAAATAATGCATAGTTTCAAATATTACTCTTTGGAATAAGTGTAGAAATATTTTAGATTTGAGGAAGAGTCAAGGATAGGAGATAAGAATGACAATTATTATGAAGGAACTTCAAAGGCTAACACCGTTGAGAAGACTGAACCTTCAAACAAATCCAACAAGAGAAAGCTTTCTAAAAACTTTGACAAATTTAAGAAAAAGTTCAAGTGAGGTTATTTTGTATGTGGAAAACCTGGATATTATATAAAAGAATGTCGAAAACAAAACAATTTCAAAAGAACAGTAAACTTCATCAAAGAAGATAATATTGTGGCTACCGTAAGTAAGATCAATACTACCAAGGAAAAGGTTCTCGGTCGGTGGTATGATATATGTGGAACTAACTATACATGTATTATATGATAAATCTTTATTTAAGACTTATTATGAGGTGGATGGAGATCAAGATATTCAAATGTTTAATGAAGGTAGCTCCAAAGTGATTTGAAAAGGAAATGTAGAGATTATCTTCACTTCTGGCAAGATCGTTACCTTAAAAAATGTACTACATATTCTTAATATGAATAGAAACTTAGTTGGTGATAGTCCCTTAGAAAAATCGGGTATAAAAAGTATTTATGAGTTCGGTAAACTTGTACTATCCATAAATGAGAAATTTGTTGAAAATGGTTATTCTAGTGAAGGAATAGTCAAGCTTTGTACCTTTGACAAGTTGATTAATAATAAAGTTGAGTTTTCTTATTTAATTGATTCATTTACTTTATAGCATGCTATATTAGATCATATAGGTAAGAGTACTATGTAACGAATGTTAAAATGTCACTTAATATCTTATAAAGAAAAATGATGAATATAAATGTAAAATTTTGTAGAATCTAAAATGATAAAAAGCCATATCAAAATGTGAATTGGACTTCCAAAATTTTACAGTTAATTGATACGGACATATGTGAATTAAATATTATGTAAACTAGAGGTAGAAATAGATGTTTCATTACCTTTATAGATGATCACTATAAATATATTTATGTTTATTTAATGAAACATAAACATTAAGCTTTTGGTATGCTTAAAACATATAAAAATAAAGTTGAAAATCACTTAAATAAGAAAATAAAAATTCTAAGAAGTGATAGAGGAGGTGAATAGTGATTTTTATTCATTTAGGGAACAACAATGTATAGAACATCATTGTTCTACATCTAGGACACCGGAACAAAATGATTTGGCTGAAAGAAAAAATAGAACATTAGTTGAAATGATAAATACCATGTTAACTTATCCTAAGTTGCCATTCAATTCATGGGGTGAAGCATTGTTAAGTGAATGTGGAATATTAAATATGATTTTTTTGCAAAATTTACAAAGGTTTCTCATGAATTGTGTAAAGGAAGAAAATCAAACATTGAATATTTTAAAGTGAGTGAGTGTCTTGTATATTGTAAGAACACGAACCCTAATAGGACCAAGTTGAGTCCAAGAGACATCAAATGAGCCTTTGTTGGTTATGCTAATAATAGCAAATCACATAGATTATTAAATTTGGAGACCAATGTGATAATTGAATTTAATGACGTTGAGTTCTTTGAGAATTCACAATTTTCGGATAATAAATTAAGAAAAACTCATAAAGAGATCCCAAACTCTAGTGGAACACAAGATGAAACATCTTGTAAAGTTGTTAATGAATCTAGTAAGCCTCGAACTTCGAACTCGGATGGAAAAGACTTTAGGACCGAATGAAATTGGTTCTTAACTTTTTTTACCTAGTAGAGGGAAATGAGAAGAATGCTGTAGGAACAATTCTTTTTATTCTACAAGTGAAAACAGTTACTAAAGCATATAAAAAAGCTATTGCTTCTCGTGATAGTATCTTTTGGAAAGATGCAATTAAAGATAAAATGGATTCAATTATGTCAAACAATACGTGAGAACTTATCGATTTACCATCTAAATCCAAACTTATTGGATGTAAATGGGTGTTCAGGAAAAAAATATAATGATGATGGTTCTCCAAATACCTTTAAATCTAGAATAGTAGTTAAATGTTATCGACAAAAATGAAGGAATATATTATTTTGATACTTATGCACTGGTAGCTAGAATAAATTCAATTAGAATTTTATTCGCATTAGTTTCTATACATGTCCTGCATGTTCATCAAATTGATGTCAGATGACATTCTTAAATGGGGATCTCAATGACGTAGTTTATATAGAACAACCTGAAGGGTTTATTCTACCCGAAAATGAACATAAAGTGTGTAAATTAGTGAAATCATTATACGATTCAAAGCAAGTACCTGAGAAATGGCATGAGAAACGTACCTTAACTATTAATTCATTTGGTTTCATAAATAATAGAGTAGACAAATGCTTGTATTCTAAAGTGTGTGATGAATATATAGTCTTCATTTGCTTGCATGTTGATGAAATGTTGATTATGAGTAATGACATTGATGGAATTAAAAAAACGAAAAGGTTTATATATTCCACATTCAAGATGAAAAATCTTGGACAAGTGAATACCATATTGGGTATCAAAGTAACAAAAACTTGTGGATTTTTTTTTAGTCCATCACATTATATTGAGAATGTGATTAATAAGTTCAAACATTTGAATGTAAGAGAATTTAGTACCTCTTTTTATCCAAGTTTAAAACTAATAAATAATGACAAAAAAGAAGTTGCTTAATTGAAGCATGCAAGTGTTATATAGAGTCTATTGTATGGGGTTAATACCCTAAATAGTCACTAAACTTTGCTAAAATTTCCTGGAGGTCACTGAATTTCAAAACTTCTCTAATTAGTCACTGAACTTTGCAAAAAGTTCCTAAGAGGTCACTAAACTTCGAAACTACCCTAAATAGTCACTAAACTTTTTTCAAAACTACCCTAATTAGTCACTCAACTTTGAAAAAATTCCTAGGGGGTCACTAAATCATTAATGTATGGGTTCACAATTTGCAAAGTTCGGTGACCTCCTAGGAAGTTTGAGCAAAGTTCAGTGACTATTTAGGATAGTTTTGAAATTCAGTAACCTCCTAAGATCTTTTTGCAAAGTTCAGTAACTAATTAGGGAAGTTTTGAAGTTCGGTGACCTCTTGAAAACTTTTGGCAAAGTTCTGTGACTATTTAGGATATTAACTCCTATTGTATGCAGTTCAATGCATAAGATCAGATATAGCATTTGCAATTAGTAAATTTGGTAGGTTTACTAGAAATGTGAACAAGGAACATTTGAAAGTCATTGGAAGAGTCCTTGGATATTTAAAGAAAATCAAGAACTTAGGTTTACAATATATTAAATTCCTAACTATATTAGAATGATTTACCGATACTAGTTGGATATCTAGTACAAGAGAGTGTAAATCTACTTCAGGATGGGTGTTGACTCTAGGAGGAGATATTGTTTCTTGGATATCAAAGAAACAGACGTGTATAACACACTCAACTGTGGAATCTAAATTTGTAGCACTATCAGATATTGCGAAAGAAGCTAAGTGGCTTAAAGATCTATTTTATGAGATACATTTGGGACCGAATAATACATCTTCGATATCTATCATGTGTGATAGTCAAGCCACATTAGCAGGGCCATACAATGAGGTATAGAATGTGAAGTCTAGACATATGAATCTAAGTTATGATTACATAAGGAAATTAATTAAGAGTGGAATAGTTTCCCTAAATTATGTTAAGTCAATAAAGAACTTAGCGGATCTTTTAACTAAACATCTAAATAGAGATTTAACAATAGCTATTTCGAGTGGAATGTGGTTGAAACTCTTAAACTAAAAAATTCACCAACGATAGTAACCTTACATGTCACTACTTAACAAGTAATCCACGAGTTCAAAGGTTGACAAGTCATTCGATGTGTAGATAGTTTCAACATTATAAAATCTGCACTAATTGAATTCAAGTGCTTAACTATTTTCTTATTCATCAATTCTATAAACCACTTGACAAGAGTCCCTTTAAGAACCAATTGAATATTAGAGGGGCAAATATCGTTTGAGGACAACAATCTCATGTTTGAGCCTTTCTACCATATTTAGCGTTCTTTATTCTTTCTTTTTTGTTGTCCTCTCCATTTCCTTAGAAGATAATATTCCAACACTTCTAGGGATAAGAATGCATAGTTTACATTTGTGAAAAAAATAGTCAAAAAGAAATAAAAGAATTTTCAACATTAAATTGATCTAAAAGAAGATCCATACTTGGTATACAATGTTCATTGATAACATTGTTGACTACATGCCACGTGACAAGAAATATCTTGTTTAAAGTAATTGTTGTTGTCTTGTACAATATCATCTATTCATGATATTGACACAGTAGATGTTGTTGCCACTTGCCACCATGTAATTTTCGGTAGCATATCCACTTCCTTTGTTCCTTTCACTATTAGGATTATTCTTGTTGAACAGGGCCACGTGGGCCCTCTTTAAGTAGCAGGGCTCTCACTATTATTAGTACATGAAGATATCCCCAAGCATATCCTTATACCGATAGACCATTGTTTTGGGTTGGGCCTCTCGGTTTGATTGACAAGCTTTTTCATAAATAATATTAGATGGTGCAACAGGTGGGGTGACTGATACTCATCCTCGCTCCGAACCTGAGTCTAGACAAGATATTTTGCCCCAAACACACCTTGAGAAATTTCGTCCATTCGGGTTGGGGCTTGCAGATCACGGATCATCCCAACTTTGAATTCAATATGATATAAGAGATTTAACTTCATAACATAGTTAGCGTTCTATGAGGACAAAATTACTAGTGGTAATTTAACTACTACGTTGCAATGGTGCCAACAAGGAAAAATTTCTCCATAATTTATAATTTTGTTTTTACTCTTTGTTTTTATAATTCTACGACACCAGCATAATTTACCTCGCTTCTAAACTTATTGCTAAGATTTAAAATTAATTAACATGTTTCTACGACTCCATCATAATTTCCCCGCTTCTAACTTAAAGTACATTTACGTTAGAATTCTCATTTTTCTAAGTTTTTATACAAAAAATTAAACTCAAATATTAGTAAAGTTTATTGCTGTCCAGCACACATAAGTATATAGTCAAACAAGTTTTATAGATACACATTATTGATAATCAATCTGAGAAATACTAAAGCATTTGGAATACTTAATTAAAATCAAACGCTACTTGAACATCTTAAAGGCGCGAACATGTCTTGTTCTGGACCAGAAGGGAAGAGCTAAAGCGAAGTTGCGATGAGACAAGATCAAACTCGAGCAGATTATCCTCCAATTGGTATGCGCCGATGACGATTGAAGTTCTTGGACTTGATCCTCCATCCACAAATGCAAGGCAAATCACATTCTTATTCACTGCAAACATTGAATTGGCACCATATATCTTCCAAGAAACATCATTTCCAGGCAAAACTAGTTCAATTGTTGGGACAGAAGGGCCAGTGGTAGTGGTAGTGGTAGAAACGGTGGAGGAACTGAAACATGCTCTAAATGGTGCCACTGCGTCCACGCTTTTGATCTTCATGTCAGACGCAGCCTTGACAAAAGCCCTGGTGAAAGGTTTGTAGATGGAAGAATGGAGTGTGGTGAAATTGTTTACGGTACTAATCTTGGTGCCTCCAACTCCGTGTTTGTCAATGGTAAAGTAGGAACTTTTTACAGACAAAGGTCCTCCATGAACTCTAATGGACAGTACATTAATGAAATATTCATCGGATGGATCACCAACGGTATAAGTAGGAGCAGTACTTACAGGATTTACTATAAGGGTAGTTGTGATAAGTGATTTCGACACATCTGATTTGCTTGATGATCCTCCACCAACGTACAATTTTCCGAGTCCTGAAGATGGGAGGCATAGAGAAAACTTGTCGGGTAAATTGAACTTATTTGCAACCTGTTTGTGCAAAGAAATTTCGGTCCTAGCAAGGCCTAGAATCCCGCTAGTGCCACTGGCTAGGCCCTCTGAGAAACGCGTGTTCATGCAAGCGTAAGGAAATTGAGGCACCTCGACATGATCTTTCGAGTACAGCGTGTCCTCTTCAAACCCTTGAGAGACAAGAACACCTTGAAATGGGTTGTAAGCCGCCACAGGTATTATTGGTGCACCCGGGGCGTGGGGGCATATTGCACCCCACACATCCAATCCCTTTAGCTAGTTCACATTTCTGAGAGCCACAAGGGATCGGAACATAGTGGGATGAGGAATAATTATCGCAATCGAACCAGAAGAACTGGGCTCCAAGATCAATAACTGCATTCACCGTAGCTCGGGTGCTGCCCATTTCTAGTGTCGTGTAGTATTGCAAGGTAGTGGCATCCTTCCGAATAGGAAGGTTTAGGCCATTTTGAGCATAGGATGTAGAAACAAGAATGACAAAGAAGAAGAGGAACGAATTGAGGGAAGAAGCCATTGGATTGCATATCCATTTGAGATTTGAGGATCTATTTATGGAGATACAACAAGGGTATTTCAAATATTTTGATTAGTCAAAATCGGCGTCCGAAGCCAAAGGTTGCCCAACAAAGCATTCAATTTTTGAATCAGCAGAAGAGGAAACAATCAACAATCAAACCTGTCGCTTCTTGTCTCTTGCCACTTTGTCTTTGTGTACGGATTTATGTCAAATTAAACTTTTACTTGTGGTTGCAAAGGTGTTCAAACACATGCAGTGCCTTCTCAATTCATTTATTAGCCTTTTAGGATTTCAGTTATGATTATGCTTAGTTCCTGTTTGAACCACATTAAAATTTCAATTCTTATTCTTCTACTCATTTTAAATTACACATTCTTCAAGAAAGTAATATTTTCCATCTAATCAATAATTTTTCCTTCCTTTTCAACCACACATTCTCCATCAATCAGTATTCCAAAATACATTCTTTCAAAATAATGTGGCTCAAATACACCCTTGATCAGTTATTGATCCATATTCTTTGTAGTAATTGTCGATTATGATTTCGGTTCTGATTATACTCCAAATATAGTGATAATAAAGTTTTACTTGTACTTCTTGTATTTTTCATTGCAATTATAATTACGGGAAATTTGTCTCCTTGAAGGGTAAAAGGCTAACACCTTCATGCCAGGAGGATCTTTATTTTATAATTTTTCTGATTAAATTCAAGTAAAAATAAATAAAACAAGTTGAGAATTAAATGGTTGTAAAAGAGGAGTTTTATCAAATTCTTAATAAGATGGGAAGTGATTAGGATATTTGCTTTCATGGACGTGGCGGCTCAAATTGTTTAGAGGGGTCCCCTTGGTTTTGACATTGTGTGAATATTTGCAAACTTGATCCAAATTAGTTCATAAATCCTGAAATTACACGGACCCGATTTAATTTCGATCAAAATTGAATCGAATCAAAATATAAATGAGAATTTTAAATCTTGAATTAAATAATTTCATGTGCAGATGAATTGAATTAGAGTAGACCAAATTCGACTAGTTATGGTTCAATTTGTTCGGATTCTTTTATGCTTCAGAAAATGGTAAATTGTAAAATGTAAGTCATTATGAAAATATGTTAATTTCACTTTCAAATTTTCGAAATTACCTGCACAAATTTTCTTTGTTGTTGGTTCTTGAAACTAATTATAAGCATACTCACACTTGACCGATTTAAGGAAAACTTTGGAACGAATACGACAACATTCTTTGAAAATGAAAATCCATAATGAAATCGCATACAAGCGAAAAGAAAGCCCCTATTTGGGTATGAACGCTAGTCAAAATATTGGTTCTAATTGATATTTTACACCAAAAAAATAATTAATAAAACACTTTTATATATTTTCTTGATTGGTAATGATGACATTCACATCTAATAGTAGCCAATATCATACCAACGCATTTTATTGGAAATTTTGCAGCATAGGATCTATTGTCGAGGTAGAACACAAGTTAATTTACAACTTTCATTTAAAGAATAATGTTGTGCGTATATCATATTTGTACATCATACTTGACATCATCACTATTAGCAAGATTAGATCGGTTAAAAAACTATTTTTTTTTATTTTTAAACTGGCCAATAATGTGTTGTCACGTGACACAATGTAAAAAGTAACGTCAATGACAATGTACATGTAGCATATTTGGTACTCATATGCTAAACTTTTGTAGCACTATCCTAATAGACGAAAATAGTCCATTTCACACGTCAAGGGTATGTCCGTTGTTCTCAAGGGAAATTTTCAAATATTAAATTAAAAAAATATATATACAACAAATTATCAAAATAAATAAATAAAATAAAAAGAAAGACATAAAAAAGTAGCGTCTTGATTTTTTACTTCTACCCCTGATTTGAGTTAAATTTTTAAGGGGAAATTGAGCGCTTAGCGTAACATTGGGAAGTGTAGCTTTGTAACTATACTGAGAATTTTGAGGAAAATTTATTGTACTATTAGAGGTGTCAAAGGATTAAAAATTAAAATCAATGTACAGTAATTAAAAGAAGTATTATAGTAAATCTAAAAAGTAAAGATATGCAAGCTGCAGTTAGTTATATGTCGTTTCCGATATTAAATCTAACATCACCCTCATGCTAGGGGAGATCGCATCACTTCGAGTTTGTGTGGAAATTGAACTGGGTTCAACTGATGCTTCCATAATTTGTGTTAAAACACTTTTTTGGCTAATGCGACTTTCTTAAACCACACTTTCAACCGGATTGCGACACGTGGATGAATATTGACTGTTGGTTTGAATTATGATGGTTCTATACTTTAATGTCATATTTCATCTGGTATTCTCGAGTTTTAGCTTTAGGGTTTCATTCTGTTCTCTCTCTGGGAGTGCGTCTGTCACACCCCATTCCTACATTATACTAACTTAGTGTGGAAATACCGTCAGTGACTTGACCTAGACATCGAAATTCACCCACATCTTTTTTTTTTTAAATGAAGGCATTTCTGAAAGTATATCCAAAACTAAATATTATAAAATCATAACCCAACATATTTATCCTGCGATTATGAAAATATTTACATACTACTTCAAAAGTCATACAAGATCCAAAAATATAATGCAACTGGAGTTTACAAAATAACCCTACAGGTCGTCATCCATGTACACAAACTTCGGAATCCCGTAAGAGCTCCACAGCCAGCCATATCTCCTAAGAAGTTCCATGCTCACCTACAATGCAAGAACTACATAAGACAATGCTTAGTAAGCGAGAATCATGCAGGTCATGAGTATCAGTGATAATAGTATATGACACTATGCCATTTACTTTCAACAATATGCTAAAGACGTATCATGTTCAGATAGTCATCAAAGTCGATTCGAAATAATTTCATTTGAAATCTTTCATTGGGCCCTTGACACACCTACTATGCACCGGATAGAGCTCTGTACGATATCAATATCAATAATCAATAATCAAGTGGCCAATCTGACATGTACACCGGTGAGTAGACCATCCTCTTATGATCACTAGAGGCCTATCCCCTAGCTGCCCCTATGATCACCCAAGAAGTATCTCACCCAGCAGCACAAATAATCAGAGTATCACAAAGACACAATCGAGTGGTTCGCCCTTCCGTGATTACCAAAGGCCCATCTCCTATCCACCTTTATAATCAACCAGGAAGTATTACCCGTGGTGCCAAAACGTATCACATAAGCATGCCTCGGTGCCCTAGTAGTGGTCAATAAAACATTTTATAAGAAAACCTCAATTTTACAATCAGGTTGTGCATGCTAGATTTTCAACAATGGGTGTATGTCGTGCATTCACATGAAAATGTTCGTGAGTAACATACTCAATGATCCTAACCGCCAAATGATACACAATAAGCTCCTTATCACAATTATGTAAATATTCCAACACTACCATACTATATTCTTGCACTGTAGTTGCAAATGGATTTTCGCTTACTTTTTTGTTCTTGTGTGTGTGAGCTTCTACAAGGTGTAAATCAATTCTCTTTCCCACTTAAAGTCAGCAAATCACCCTTATTGCCATTTAATATTAAACACAATCCTAAATTTGATAATCATAATGCACACACAATCTCGTGCTACGTCCATTCATGCCAAAATACTTTAGATGACATTAACAATTTCAAGTTATCAATTGCATTGCAAACTAGTCCCAAAAATACACTATTTCTTGGGTTCAATTATGAACGTCAACGTCATTCAATCGTTGTTTAACCACCTAGCAATCCTTAAAATGTATTTTTCATACCTAAGATACAACTAAAGGACATGTAAAGGTTGAATCTAAGATAAATACACAAACAGCCAGAATCTGTTTTCAGCTTTCCATTGCTGTCCAGGTACTTTTTCAAGCCTTTTTCACACCCTTAACATTATCCAAAACTTCCCAAATTTTTACCACATTTATATAACATGTAGGTAAAGGTAATCATGCCATAAATTAGTCACAAATGAAGGATTTACCGGTTTGAAATCATTCCTTTTTCAAACACCAAATCAAACATCTTTCTCATCATGACTGTTTTGAGTTTCACTTGAACAAGAATTTCAAAAATTGGATTCCAACGTATTAAAGTTCATTTATATACTTCTAAGTCATGTATAAAAACATTTATATCAATAAATATAAGTTATACCTAAGTGATTACTTAAAATAAAAGGTTAAACCCTTCAAATCTCTCAATCCCCTATTCTGCCCAGGTTATGTTCTCTCAGATTCTCCTACTTAATTGCCCTTATCTTTGCCATCATAAAACGTGAAAACACCCCCAACATGATCTCAATCAAGTACAGAGATTCAAGAGGTTATAAAACTCTCAAAAACAATAAAGATATACCTCAAAACAGTGAACAACTTCAGCTGTCCAGAAATTCCAGCTTTCTGTTTTCTAACTCTCTTTGGCTCTCTTGCTTTCTTTTTCACTTGGGGTTCATTTGAGGATAACTTGATGGGATAAGTAGGATGTGTCTTCTTCCAGTTACATTCTGACCTTGTACCAATCCTTGGACGGTTTGTATGAGATTTAAAGATAATATATAACATATTTGAAGTCTTAAAGAAGTGGTAGACATTGCTAATGCTTAAGGGTGAAGGAATCTACCATTACAAAGACAAATCAACAAGTAGGAGGTGGCTAAGCATTAGGTGTCCCTTGTAGTGAAAATCTGATTTCACCTCTATCCTTGTAGGTACAAATCAAGTGCTCTTAGCTTATTTTAATGTCTTTACAATCCATCATACCTATCCTAAGATCCCAAAATCTTTTATAGCTTTAATTCCTTAACCGTTCATTTAATCACTTACCCGATTGACACCCGATTATCGATCGATTTCAACAATTTGCACTTCAACATTTATAACGTCGTATAAAACCCATATTATGGTGTAGTGATCATGTTCCTTCATGCTTCATGTCCTAAATAGGTCAATTACCCATCTAGGGTTTATGATGATCTCGATCAAGCAAACGGAAAGCTCAAACTTTATCGATACTAATTCCGGAATTTTGTAAAATTCCCATTGCTTAGCAAACCAATCTCCAATACCTAACTTAACCTAATTTTTCTACCATAACTCAATGTAAAACTCACCGCTTAGGTCGAGTAGCCGAAGACTAATACCATATAAAAGTCTTAGCACCTCGACTATCAAATGCATCAGTTAAAAGAAAGCAATCAGGAAATTTAATGCAATTGACATTATCAAGCATGAAATGCATGAATCATATTGGCAAAATGTAATGTGAAATTTGGGGTATTACAGCGCCGTTCTTAGGGTTTTCTCTATTTTTCGATCTCTCTATAATTCCTTCTCAAATTCTTTATTCGAGAAGGCGGTATGTAATATTGTTACCTCTTTGTAATGATATTCTGAGTGAATATTTGCTAGGAACTGTTTGTGCTTCTTATTTGTTGATTCTGAGGTTCTGAAGCGATTCTTTGTGGTTCGTGTAGATCGATTGCTGTAATTTGAAAGAGATAAGTGTTCCGTATTATTCTTTGTCATTGGCACATTATTGTAACCCTTTGTTAGCATTTTGGGCATTATAGTGGAACCGAGCATAATCCAACATTTGGATGCTCAACGGGGGATGTAGGTGTTACAAGCGGTCACCGAATCTCCGAGGCTTAGGCCGAAATATATCAATTGTGTTCCTTTAATTATCTACACTTTATTTCAGAGAAGGTTTTTGGTATTTTTGTTTATTGGTCTAATATTGTGTGTTCTTGGCCTAACAGTGGTATCAGAGCCATTAACTGGGGAGCAACATACTTGGATCTTGGAGAAGAACATTTGGTCTGAAAAGGATCCAAATCTTTGAATTGCTCTTAAGCAAAATTACATAATATCGAGTTTTAAACTCGTTGGGTGAGATCTTTATAAACTTTTATAAAGTTCATTTTTCAAATTTTTAGGGTTTCTTAATTTTTCCCCTCATCTACCTTGCACTGGAACCCCCTTGATCTTAGTCTTCGTCCAAAGGCTCCTACGAGGCCTTGGGAATGTGAGATTAATCAAGTACGAGTGTGTACCTGGAGAATCATGTAGGAAGAATCTGTGAACATTATTCTATGATTCTCTCTGTTGTTGTGTTTTCCTTAGAGTTTTAATCTGCGTATTCTCTACAAGTGCCTGATATTTGAAAATCTTGTTCTATTGCGTGTATTACTGTGATTTTCTGATCGCCACCAATCTGTACTCTTGCTGTTCTTTGTATATTTGTATAAGTTGTCTTCTGTCTATGAGTCTTACTTGACTATAACATGGCTTCTGCAAAATTTGAAGTCAGTCAGTTTGATGGAAAAATTGATTTCAACTTATGGAGTCAAAAAATGAAGGCTACCTTAATACAAATGAGATGTGTTAAGGCATTAGATGATAGTTGGCCTATTGAATTACTTACTGCAAAGCAAGCTGAACTTGAAGAAGTTGCTTGGAGTACTATTTTCTTGTACTTATCTAAAAATGTGATAAGAAGTATTAGAGAAACTAAAATTGCATCTGAACTGTGGACCAAACTTCACGCAAAGTATGTAACTAAGACTACTCCAAATAAGTGTTTCTTATTAAAAAAATTCTTTTCTTTCAAAATTGATCTCTCGGTTGATTTGGATGAAAACTTGAATAGATTTACAAAACTTACCCAATACTTGGCTAACTCTGATGAAAAAATTTCAAAAGATCAGATGGTTGTAGTATTGTTAAACTCCATTAGTGATTAATAAAAAGACATCAAGGTTGCTCTTGAGTATGGTAAGGGAAGAACTTACTACTAATGTGATAATAAATTCTTTAAGGAATAAGGCTCTAAAGCTAAAATCTTATTCTGGTAATAATCCAATTGGCGATGGTTAGCTGGTAAAGGGGGAAGGTTTTAGTAAATCAAATTATCATCCTAAGTCTTTTACTGAAAATAAAAAGGGACTTAATGATAAGCATAAGTCTAAAGCTAAGGCTAAAGGTAAGAAATGTTATCAATGTAGGAAATTGGGGCATTTTGCCAAATGTTTTAAAAAGAAAAATGAATTGAAAGATAATAAGTTTGATGAAGGGAGTAATGCTTTAGTGTATTATAAAGCTAGGTCTAATTATGGATTGGTCCTTATTAATATCAAAAAATATTTGAGTGATGAATTGATTCTTAACTCAGGTTGTTCCTTCCATATGTGCCCAAATAAATATTGTTTTCTTGATTTTAAAAGGGGGGCAACTGACAATGGGAAACAATTTTACATGTAAAGTAAAAGTAATAGGGACTATAAATTGTTATTGAAAAATGAAATGTTTTATTTCTAAAGAAACAAGGTATATACCGACTTGAAAAGAAACATGGTGTCCTTAGGTATGTTAGATGATATGAAGTTTAACATAAATATGGGTCGAGGACATATTAAATTCTTAGGGGCAATGATTTAATCATAAGTACCCTAAGAGACATGGTCTCTATTTTTTGAAAGCAAAACCATTGCTTGGGTTAACTGCTTCTGCTGTATTTGAACAGTTTACACTTGCAAAATAGTGGTATGATAGACTTGGCCACATTGGCAAAAAGTCTTTAAATATTTTACAATCAAAATGAGTTTTTGGAAAATAAAATCTTGGTGATTTTGGTTCTTGTGAGCAATGTATTATAGGAAAACAAGTCAAACAACCTTTTCCAACTAGAATTCATGAATCCAAACAAATATTGGAATATTTACATGCTGATTTGTAGGGTCCTGCTACTGTGTGTACTTTATCTGATTTTAAATATTTTTTGCTGATCATTGATGATTATTCAAGGAAAATTTTGGTTTTCTTATTAAAAACTAAAAATGAAACTTTTTCATCTTTTAAGAACTGGAAAACCCAAATTGAAAACCAAAAATTGAACACAAGATAAAGATTTTGAGGAGTGAAAATGGTTTGGAATTTTGCAATCATGAATTCAACAATTTTTGTAAAGAAAATGGTATTTTGAGATATAGAACTGTTACTTATACTACTCAACAAAATGGAATAGTTGAAAGAATGAATATGACTCTATTAAATAAAGTTAGATGTATGCTACTAAGTTTTAGTTTGCCTAAATCGTTTTGAGGTGAAGCTATTAAAACATTGCACATCTTATTAATAGAAGCCCTACTAAAGCTTTAAATTTTGATGTGCCTGAATCTGTATGGTCTGATGGTTCTGTGAAATATTCTCATTTAAAGGTATTTTGTTGTGCTGTATATGCTCATCAAAATATTGAAAAATTGGAACCTAGATCTTTTAAATGTATTTTCTTGGATTTTGTTGAACATATTAAGGGTTATAGATTGTGGATTAAATGTGAAAAGGGATATAGAGTCATTGTTAAAAAGGATGTTGTTTTCAATGAATATTTAATGCCATGTTTAGAAGAAAAAAATAAAGTTTCGTTTGATAAAGATGTTCAAATTGAGGTGAAGCCACCTCAAATTGAACATGTTAATCGTGTACCTCTAGTAGATGAAGTTGGTATTGAACCAGAATTGAAATTGATCAGACTAGTGAATCTGATCATGCTTCTCTCCCTTCTGATGAGTATCAACTCACAAGAAATAGGGAAATGAGGCAGATCAGACCTTCTGCTAAATTTGATAGTGATGATTTTGTTTCATTTTTCACTTATGAAGGACAATTTGAAAATGAGCCAAACTCCTATGATAATGCCATTAAGTGTAAGGAAAGTACAAATTGGAAAGCTACCATGGAAGATGAAACGTCTTCACTTTTGAAAAACAAGACCTGTGAACTTGTTAAGAGGCTTAAAGGGAAAAACTGATTGATTGTAAGTGCATTTATAAAATAAAACAAGGGGAATGAGATAGTAAAAACATTAGATATAAAACTAGACTTATTGCAAAAGGTTTTATTAAAAAAGAAGGTGTTGATTACACTGAAATTCTTCTGTTGTGAAATATTTCACTGTTAGATGTTTGCTTGTTTTAGTTGCACATTTTAAATGGAAACCTGATCAGTTGGATGTTAAAACTACCTTCTTGTATGATGATTTAGATGAAGTAATTTACATGAAGCAACCTGTTGGTTTTGAAATTGGAAATTTTTAAAATACTGTTTGTCTATTAAAAAGATCTTTATGTGGATTAAAGCAAACTCCAAGACAATGGTATAAGAGATTTGATACTTTTGTTCTAAAACTTGGTTTAAAAAGAAGCTAGTTTGATTCCTGTTTATATTTTAAAGGTAATGGAGGTGAAAAATCTCTTTATTTAGTTCTCTATGTGGATGATATATTGCTTGCCAGTTATGATAAGTCCCAAATTGATGATATCAAATTAAAATTGAAGTGTGAATTTGAAATGAAAGATCTTGATTCTGCTAAAAAGATATTAGGCATGCAAATTTGGAGAAATAAAGAGAAAAGCATGCTATTTTTAAATCAAAGTGATTATGTGATTAAAGTTTTGAAAGAATTTAACATGTATTATTGTAAACCTGTAATACTGCCTCTTGCTAATCATTTTAAGCTTTCTTCTGATTGGTGTCCCAATTCTGAAGAAGAGTATGCTAGAATGTCTAAAATACCTTATGCAAATGTTGTTGGTTTTGTCATGTATTTGATGATTTGTACCAGACCTGATCTTGTAAATGGCATTAACATATTGAGTAGGTTTATGAGTAACCTAGGGGAGAACACTGGAATGCTTTAAAATGGTTGTTTAGATATCTTAAAGGCACAGCTAACTCGGGTTTAATGTTTAAATCAAGTAAAAATGGTGTAACTTTAAAGGGATATACTGATTCTGATTTTGCTGGAGATAAATATATTAGGAAATCAACTTCTTCTTACTTTTATGCCTTATGTGGTACTGTTGTTCGTTGGAAATCTCAACTTCAAAGGGTTGTTGATTTATCTTCCACTGAAGCAGAATATATTGCTGCAACTGATACTATGAAAGAGGGAATATTGTTGAATGGGTTGATGTCTGAACTTGGCTTTACTGATAATGATGTTATGTTATTGTCTGATAATCAAAGTGCTATTCATTTGAGCAAAAATTCTATGTTTCATGATATAACTAAACATATTGATGTTAAATATCATTTTATTAGAGATATAATTTCTAAAGGGATTCTTAGAATTGGAAAAGTTTCAACTCAACTTAATCCATATGATACGGGTACTAAAATAATTCCTTTGAATAAGTTTTTAAACTGTTTGAAACTGTTATCTGTTGATTCTTTGTGATGCATGTACATGTACTTAGAGCAAATGAAAATTGCTTGATATTGCGTCTAGGACTACACTATAACCCAAATTCTGGTAACAAGGTGGAGATTGTGAGAATTGAAACGAGTTCAACTGATGCTCCCATAATTTGTGTTAAAACGCTTCTTTGGCTAATGCGACTTTATTAAACCACACTTTCAACCAGATTGCGACACGTGGATGAATATTGGTTGTTGGTTTGAATTATGGAAGGTTATTTCTTTAATGCCATATTTCATTTGGCATTCTCGAGTTTTGGCTTTAGGGTTTCATTATGTTCTCTCTATGGGAGTGCGACGTTCTTATGATTTTCTCTGTTTTTCGATCTCTCTGTAATTCCTTCTCAAATTCTTGATTTGAGAAGGGGATATGTAATATTGTTACCTCTTTGTGATGATATTCTGAGTAAATATCTATTAGGAAGTGTTCGTGCTTCTGATTTATTGATTATGAGGTTTTGAAGCGATTCTTTGTGGTTCGTGTAAATTGGTTGCTGTATTTTGAGATAGATAAGTCTTCTGTACTATTCTTTGTGATTGGTTGAACATTGTTGTAATTTTTTGCTGCCATTTTGGGCATTATAGTGGAACCAAGCATAATCCAACATTTGGATGCTCAACGGGGGATGTAGGTGTTAGAAGCAGTCACAGAACCTCCAGGGCTTAGGCCGAAATATATCAATCGTGTTCCTTTAATTTTATGTACTTTATTTCAAAGAAGGTTTTTGGTATTTTTGTTTCTTGGTCTAATATTGTGTGTTCCTGGCCTAACAGTTTGCTTCTGATATATTGAAAATGAGTAATTGAGATTTGCCTTAGCAAGCACATGAGGAAGTTTGTCATGCGAAGGAATGTATCTTACATTGAGTTCTTTGTCAAGGACTTCCTGCACCTCTCACAATAAGAATATTAAGAACGACTTTTCGAATTGGCTGTAAGAGAGATTAATGCACAAATGTTATCGTTGTCAAGGGATAAGACAATGCACTTATTCGGATTCTAAAATATGGACATTTTGTAGTTCTTTTAATGAAATTATAGCATAATTTATTATGTAATGTGTTATTAGGTGAAACTCAATGAATGGAAGTGAAACTAAAAGAAAGAAGCGAAAATTGAAGAAAAAATGGCAAGATCCAAAATTTGGAGACTAAAATGTAAATACTCAAAAGTGTGTCAAAGTTCATGATAAGGATTCGAAAAAGTTAGGGATCAATTAGATGCAATTAAAAGTAAAAAAGGAATGAAATGTGATCAAAATTTTTTCACAAATCAATTTTCAACGCATAAATATATTTCAAATTTTTTACTCGAGATTGAGACCTATTTTTGACCTAGTAAACGTTCGAATTGGAAAAATGTTATTTCTAATAAAGTTGTAGATATTGATTTATATTTACAATCCAATTTGAAACGCCTTAATTGGATATCGAGAGATAAATTATGATAAAAATACTAAAAGAAATGCAATGCTATTTTTTTTTTTCTAGAGAGGCGGCACCGCAGTGCCACCACCTAGGCACCGCAAAACCTAAAATTCTAACAACAAGACGCCAGCTATGGTTTCTTTAAGGCGCTGAGGATTTTCCTGAAGACGGCTAGGGCATGATTTTTGGTTCGTTTTAAAGCCCATAAAAACTTTACATTTGACACAAATGTGGAGAAAAGAATAAATACAAGAATGGAGACACTTTTGGAGGGTTCCACACATTGAAATACATAGAACACAACTTGGAGAATTAAAGAGTAAAATCAAAGGAGAAAAATAAGATATCAAGATTTGGAACAAGAAGAAGAACTTAGTGCAAGATTCATCAACTTCTTTATATCTCAATTTAAAATGTGTGATATACTTCATTATTATTCATTGTTGTTCTTCATGTATCATGAGTAGCTAAGCTTTTCATTAGAACAAACAATGTAATAAAATTGAGACTCTTTATTCTTTTATTCAAAATTCAAATGCTTTAATCATATATGTGTTGATTTTATTCATGTATTTAATATTTTGATTACTTGATCAACAATTCAATAATTTTGTGAATCTTTTACGAAACGAGATGTTAGTTTTAGATTTAGACCACATATTAAAAGGGAAAAATTCATAAATAAGGTGTATACTTTACACCAATTCAAAAATCAGGTTTATAGTTTGAAAATTCAAAAATCAGGTTTTATTTATTTTTTATTTATGAAATAATAAATTATTAAATCAATTTATTATTAAATATTTAATTCTAATATAATATAATTAACACATCCCACATGCGCCACCCATACCGCTCCGATGACTATTCCGGCGACCATTCCGACTACCACTTTTCTCCGACTACCGCTCCGATTTCGGCGATTATTCAGACGACCATTCCGGTCACAGATTTACAATTTACGGTCAGAGTTCAAAAATTTTATATGTCACAATTAATTCGTTGGTCACAGATTTCAAAATTAGTTGGTCACATATCGAAATTTATAGGTCATACGGTCACAAATTTCCAAATTAATTGGTCACATATTTTTTTATGGTCACAGATAAAAAAATAGTTAATTTTATTGGTCACATATTTTCAATTTGTTGGTCACAGATTATTTTCCAGTCACATATTATCAAATTTCTAGGTCACAGTTAAATATTTGGTCACAGATAACCAAATATTTGGTCACATACCACTGGCACTACTTCAGCCACCACCACCACACAAAACACCGCAACCACCCACAGCCACCAAACAAAGCATGGCTACGACCCCAACCGTCGATCCACCACCACAGATGCCACCACACAAAACACCTCAGATCCCCCACCAAGAAAACTACCGCAAAATCACAACCAACAATAACACCAAAATCACCACCACCGAGAAAACCACACACAGAGATCCGCCAACAGCGTCGCGATGCCACCCACCCATAGCAGCGTCGCGACGCTGCTATAAACGGTAGCAGTGTCGTAGAGTTGCTGTGAATTCAGCAGCGTCGCGATGCTGCACACTAACAGCAGGGTCGCAACGCTGTTGTGGACGGCAGTAGCGTCGTGGAGCGTAGCATCTCGACGCTGAGGGAGGGAGGAGAAGGGGGAGAGACTGCCGGTGGTGGTGGAGGCGACGAGCGGTGAGAGAGGGAGAGAAATGGTGAGAGACGAGAGTTGATTTAAGGTTCTTATTCAAAATAAATTTGGTAGGGATAGGTAGTAGGGTGGGTATATAGTTTATTTTACTTTTATAATATCATTATTATTTAAAATGATAAAAACCTGATTTTTTATTAAATAAAGTTAAAACCTGATTTTTAGAAAGTAATCTTTAAACTTTTATAATTTCCCATATTAAAACCCGATACTTTAGTATAACTTATAGAGATACATATGCTAATTATTGTGGTCGTTATATGAATTCTTAGAATAAAAATTGTGTTTAACTAAGATTGATTCACATAGAAATATGTGATTGAATTATTTAAATAGGCTCAATGAAAGTTCGAGAGGGGTAAATTGAATACAATAAAAGATTTTGATCAAACACTACATTAGATTTATGAAATTTGAATTAAGATTTAAATGTAATCAATCGATGAAATTGTTATGGCATAATATCTATTCCATATTTAAATTTTCAGTGGATCTTTGTGTGCATATTACTATTTTCAATTAGTAGAAATAGTTAGAAAAATAAGCACCGAATCACAATTCTTAGTTTTTTATCAAATAGAAGTTAGAAATAATAAACTAAGCATTAAAGTATAGTCTTCGTAGGAACGACAATCCGAACTTAAAGGTCCACTATATTACTTGTTACAACATCGTACGCTTACAAGAGGGAAAAAGATGGAAGATTAATTTCTTTGGGCACATTCACACAATATAGAATTAATGGATAGTGTATTAAGGTGAATTAAGGTGCATTATTCTAATATGACTGAAGACTATGGTTTTTGTGACCCCTCCCTAGTCAGGGGCGGAGGCCCATTAGGTCCAGTGCAGGCAAATGCTCACACTGAACTTTTGGGCTAAATTTTTTTTTGTTAAAGTGAACCCACGTCCCAGCCCAAGATTGAAACACCCAAGCCCAATAGCAAAACAACCCTTCTTCTTCTTCTCATTCATTTGGAATTAGGGCAAATCGACCTTGTCCTTCGCCCTTCGCGCGTTCCAATAGCTCCTCTTCGTTCGCCCTTCGCCCATTCCCACTTCGCCCTTCGCCCGTTCCCGCTTCGCCCTTCGTTCGTCCTTCGCCCGTTCCCGCTTCGCCCGTTCCTGCCTGTTCGAGCTTCAAGCTTTGTTAGACACTTCGATCCTCGAGGTTTGAGCTGCAGCAGAAGAAGAAGCCAAGAAAGCCAAGAAGGTGAATAATGTTTGTTATTTTACAGTTTTTTTTTTCCATTTCTTTTCATTTGTATAATCTTTCGAGACTGGAGTAATAATGTTTTTTTTTTCTCTTTAACATGTGAAATTAGGACTTTGAAGTTCAATTGCTGGACAATTCCAAATAGACATTATTCAAGACTTCAAGTTCAGGGGTGGCTTGCATCTTGCTGGTTGCTACCTGCCTGCCTTTGGCCCTTTGCCTTTGTGTAGTGAGTGTGAGTTATTTTAATTTGTAACTATAAATTGAAATTGTGTATTACACTGTGAATTGAGTATACTATTGCCCTGGGAAATGAAATTTGAATAAATGAATTGCTAATAGTGATGCTATTAGCTACATGAATAGAATTGTCCTCTGAATTGCGCAGTAGTAATTGTCTAATTGAATATGAACTGTTTAAATTCAGATATCAAATAAAGAGATACCTTCAAAGAAAAATGAATGTAGAAAATGTTGATGAGGGGATATTGAATATTGTAGAATTTGATGTCACAAAACTTCCAACTGATCCTGGACTAAGGATACCCATATTGGATTACAATCAGAACATTCGAGATGAAGTTCGAAGAGCATATATGCTAAAGGGTCCTTGTCAACCCCAAGATCATGACTTTCCAAAACGACAATTTGGAGTAACCGCTAGATGGTTCAATTCTTCTTGGTTTAAAAAGTTCGGTACTTGGTTGAAGTACAGTGTAGAAAAGGATGGTGCTTATTGTTTGTATTGTTATCTTTTCAGAACAAGTTCTGGAAAGCAAGGTGGAAGTGAGTATTTTGTTGGTGAAGGTTTTACATATTGGAAAGATAAAAAAAGACTTCTTACTCATGTTGGAGTTCATGACAGTGCACATAATCAAGCTCGCATTAAGTGCGAAAATCTGATGAATCAAGCAATCAACTTTACACAAATAGTCAGAACAAGTAAGAAGTGCGTATGTTACACATCTTAATGCGTCTATTGATTGTGTTAGAATTCTATTGCGACAAGGGCATTCTATTGACAAGAAATGCTTGATTCGACTTGCTGAGTTATATCCATCAGACTTCTCAGTAATTGATCTCCTTGTACTTAATGATCAACTTGAGACTTATATTTTTGACATGACTTTGAAGGGTTGAATGACCTTGGTGATCTTGCGAAGAAGTTAGTGCTCACAAAGAAACATAATATACATTCATTGGTTTACAAACTTTTAACTTTAGCATTGGTTCTACCGGTTGCTACTGCTACTGTGGAAAGGGTCTTTTCTGCAATGAGCATTGTAAAGGATAGATTGCGTAATCGGATGGGTGATCAGTGGATGAATGATAGTACGATTGTTTATATCGAGAAAGATATATTTTTGAAACTCGATAATGAAATTATTGTACAACGATATCAAAGTATGAAAACTCGCAAAGAACAAGTGCAATATATCAGGTATGTCGTTTTTAGTATTCTCGTACTATTGTTTTATATTTTTATCATCATTCAATCCATAACCAAAAACTCAACGACGTTTGGCGTCGAAGAAAAATGCCCGCACTGAATATAAATTCTGGCTCCGCCCCTGTCCCTAGTTGCAAAAAAAATCTATGTGCTCATGCTTCCTTCGTCCAAATGTGTTGGGCCCATTGGCTTGGCTTTCAATTGATCCCAACTGGCAGGATTTGTCCTACCTAAAAGCTACCTTATGGCCGGCATGATTTTTCCTCGGCAGGAAAGTCGTTTCAATACCTACAAAAAGGGTGGTATTAGGTCTAGTACAAAAGAGTAAAAAAGATCTAGAGGTAATCAACTGAAAGGGAACAAGTATAAAAAACCGTTAAAGATTGTAAAGTTACCTCGAATGTATTATGTGCCTTTATATATGCAAATACTTTGGATACATGGCAAATATCCATGAGTAATGGAAGAACACTCATCCCAAGATTTGATATGTGGCAGGATGTAACAGGTTTGTTGATAAATGGATAGATAAGGGTAGTTGTCACGATATTGGTGGCCCTTGAGAGGACACATGGTGAAATGTGACAACTCCATTTCGAGATGAAACGACCACGTGAGCAAAGAAGTCAGTCAAGCTTTATCAAGGCAGGCCTGGCCAACTTCTTCAATGGCTTATCCGATGAGGTTTAAAGTCCTTTTGAATGGGTGATAGATCAATCTAGTATAACGGTCTAGTAAACTCAAGCGAACTGACCCTTGTAGCTAGTAGGTGACCGTGTGGACCACCAACAATGGAGAGACATAACTAGGAAAAAAGCGAGATATAGAACAAAGACGATCAAGCTCGTTGACTTTTGACTGGGTCGCAGACAACTAGCATGTCATCTAGGTACTACAATAGTTGAGCTGGATCGCTTGTGGTTGAGCTTGACTAGTCACCTATGGTCGGGCTAAGGGCAAAGGATCCCTACCATTTGTAAGTAGGATTAAGAATTATTGGAGATCGTGTTTTGTATTTATTTGTTATGAAACTTGGTTAATTAATCGAATTCATTTATTTGTACATGCCAAAGATTAATTGTATGGTAAATTAATGTCATGATAACAATCAATAGAATATATGAACATTAACGTTAATTCATTTAGAATTAATGAATATAGTTTAATGTCTATATTGAATACTATGTATATATGTTAGGGCTAGGCGTTAAACCCACAACCTGAAAAATCAAACTGATCCGACCAGATTCGGATCATCGGGTTATGCTTATGCATTCTTTCGGGTTGGTTCGGTTGCATAAATACGTGGAATAGGTTGAAATCGAACAACCCATCTAAACTGAATTAAAACCAAAAAATTCTAGATCCCTGTTTGATAGTTATTATAAAGAGAAATTGAGAGAAAAATAATATTTTGTATATTGATTTTTTGGAGAATGTGTGGTTAAATAATAGGAAAATATTTTGGATTTATGTGAAAAATATTTTATTACACGAATGTGTGGTTGAAAATGAGTATAAGAAATAAAGAATTTTGAAATAAAGAGAGTCAAATAGGGGATAAATTTGAATTAGAGGAAGAAAAATCATCAATGTCGAAGTGGCTCCAAGAGATTAGGGACCACGCAAAGAACATTATGACAGCAATGAGGCTCCCAAAGACGACGTCGAATGTTGGCCCACAAAGAACGCTCATTATGTACATTGTGTTGTTCCCAATCGAACTGGAGACTGAGGAATATGATTTGCTGAGGAATTGAGATGGAGAATCAGCATCACCAAAGAATGAATTCGAATAGAACATCTAATTGGTTGAAGTTTGGGAAATTAAGCAGATGTGGTAGTGAAGATGAGAGTGGGGTGACGGGGGCGAATAAAAGGAGGGGTCTTGGAGGATATTTTTGGGATAAGTAGGGATGGCCACTAGGGTCAAGGGTGCTAGTTTTATAGGTTCTGTTGGCGACAGAGGTGGCAAGAAGGAGGATGAGTAATTCTTGTAATCTTCGTACAATTTAGTTTTTACACTAATTGACAAATCCAAACCGATCCGGTTACTATGAGAAGTTGTAAAATATGTCAAGAACTAGGAAAGGTATGACCCTGTAAACATGGTTACATCCGACTTTTGTCCGTGCTCGATGGGTGGGAAAGATCTTATACTGATGACAATGATAGTATAATACTACTAAAGAAATAATATCATAAGAACCGCAAAAATAGCATGATATCACAAGAATATGAATACGTTCATGCCTTTAAAACTATTTACCCAATCCAAATTCGGGTACAATAATAAATTTAAGAAGTCTAATTCATGTAGCTAGTCAAAAAGTGATCAAGAGCCACTATAATAACGATGAATATGAGGAGGGCAAATGAAGTGCAGTTAAGTTTTACAGTATATTATCCGTCTTCAGATAGACAAAGTATATTTTTATTGCACCATTAGCTAGAGGTCAGAAGGAGCCCTCTCCTAAGTTTGATTTTTGTTTCATGCTATTTGATATTGGGTATTGTCATCACTTTGTACAAAAACTATAGTTCGTGACATTAATGCTATTCATTCTATATCATCCAGAATCAAGTCCAAAAATTTACTAGGAGTGTGTTTGGTAGGAATTTTTAGGAGAAGAATTGATTTTTGAATAGTGATATGATGGGAAATGTGTGGTTGAAAAAGAAGAAAAAAGTATTGATGTGATGGAAAAATGTTATTTTATTGAAGAATATGTGCTTGAAAATGAAAATTAATTTACTGTAGAAAATGAAAATTTGTACCAAACAGAGCCTAGAAGCACACTTCCTTGGACGTACCCTTGATTCGAGCATGCTCTTGCATTATTCACCCATTGCATGAGAATGCTCCAGCATAAATTTGAACACGATAAATTCTGGGACCGAATGAAGTAGGCATTACTAATTACTAATAAAACATGTCACCTATAGTAGTTTAAAATGAAATCTTTATTTTAACTATTTTATAAATTGCGAATGTAACTATTGAAATATCGATTACTATTCTAAAATAATGAGATTGAGAACTATAATTCATTGATTGGATAGCTTGAGAGAAAATATTCATATGATAGCCTCACGTCCTTGCCCGACTCCATAATTACCTCTCGCCCTACCCGTCGAATCCTGATTTTGTCCATCCGCCCTAACGGTTTTTGGCCACCTTTCGCTGTTTCAAGTGGCGATGAGTTGGAGGGTGCGATGTTGTGGTTGGGGAGAGATTTTGCTTTCTTTCCCTTTCCTTTCTTTTTTAAATTTCTATTTTTGTTTATTCTCTTTTTATCTATTTTTTTGCATCGGTAAAGAAAATAAGAGTTAACAATCTTTTCAATAACAACGGACCTTTTAACAATAAGCAAATTGATGGAAATGGTCCAGTGAGAACCAATGCGCTAAAAAGGAATATAAACACTAATGCAAAACACTTTTCAAAAGATCATAAACTGAAATGTAACGAAGTAAATCCATAAATTATTGAGATGTACAATCCTAAATTTCCATGATTTTGTAAAAGCATTCAAACCCAAATATTAATCAATTTTATTTTTGTGTTGCATGTATGTGTATCTAGTCATATGATAGAATTTGTTTGATAGATGTACTTATTAATTATCAGACTGAGAGTACAAAATGTTTGAGAAACTAAGTACCTACATCTTAAAGGCGGGAACATGTCTTGTTCTTGACCAGAAGAGAAGAGCAAAATCGAAGTTGGGATGAGATGACACTACAACATATTAACTCATGTGTAGCTTGCAAAAGAATGCTATCTATCATATTCTATAGCATTTTCTGGAATACTATTGTCAATGGTAAAGTAGGAACTTTTTACGGACAAAGGTGTTGAGAATGTCAACGATTTGTAAAGATAGTCATTCAATTGTATTGCCATATATAGAAGATTGTATAGATCATAGAGATTTCTAAGGAGTTAATAGGATTCTAGTCCTATATATTTCCTGTACTTGATTAGTCAAAACACAACAATAAAAACTCAGTATTATCATTCTTATTTCTTCATGGTATCAGAGCCAAGTTTGGATCTGTAAACCCAAATTTATCCCATACAAAATCACAAAACCAAAACCAGCGAGACCAAAAAACCAGAAATCCAAAACCAAACAACCAGAAGTCTAAATCCAAATCCTGTGTTAGACCAAAACAAACCAAAATTCGCCTCTGTTCAAAGACATTCTTGCAAATCCGTTGACACACCGTCACCAATCCGCTATGCTCCTTGCCGAACGCCGAAGACCCACTACCGAGCCCAACGAATCTCGACTGTGTCCCTCTCCCGTCGAACCCTGCAGACCCGCCATAGGGCCGAACCCACATCGCTATGCCCGCTCTTGCTAAACCCATGTTGCCGTACCCGTTCTTGTTCGCCATTCGCCGCTGTAGACTTGCCCACGGTCCCGAACCCGCTCCATTGTCGACTTCTGTTGTGGGACAAGAAAAAGCAACACTTTGCTTTACTTCTTTGAGTAGAACACCACGATAAGTATCGTGGCTCTGCCTTAAGATAAAAAAAGGAAAAATGAAAAAAAAAAGGGAAAAAAATGAGCGAACACATTGAATCCTCAGGAACCAAACCCATTCTAGTTCTTGTTCAGCCAGATGGTGCCTTTAATGTAGGCATTCTACTTACCGAAACAAATTACGATGTATGGTCTCAACTGATGGAGATGTATATTGCTGAACGAGAAAAACTTTCCTACATCATGGGCAAAACTACTCCACCTGTTGTATCGGATAAAGGATATGAAAAATGGTATTCCAAAAATCAGAAAGTGAAACGCTAGCTTCAAATGTCCATGTCTCATGACATCATGAAGTGCTATCTTCGTATACTCACTGCCCATTAAATTTGGAGTACCCTTTCCAAAGTTTTTTATGATGGTAATGACGATATGCATGTCTATTATTTGCATCAGAAAGCCTTCTCTGCCAAACAAGGTGCCAAATCACTCTCAGTATACTATGGGGAGTTAACTGAAATCTTTCAGGAACTAGACCATCGTGATAAAGTGGCCATGAAGGATCCTGATGATGTTACAGCATACCGGCAATCAATTGAGCAAACTCGAGTACATATATTTCTTCCTGGATTGGATAAGACTTTTGATCAACTTTGGCGAGAAATTTTGCATCGCAAACCACTCCCAAATCTGGAAGAGTGTTGTTCCTTAGTTCTTCGTGAGGCCGTACGATCTACTACTTTGTCTAAGGACATTGAGAAACCTGAATCTTCCTCCATGATTTCCCGCCATCGACCTAGTCAAATGTCACAAGACCGACCTAAAGCCACCAATCCGAAGAATTCCAACAGTTCTGACAAACCTACATTCAAATGCACTTACTACAATCAAACAGGCCATTCAAAAAGTCAATGCTTTGAACTTATTGGATATCTAGATTGGTAGGACCCAACACGGAATCTAAATTCCAAGCGGTCGTCTACTGTAACAGTTGCTCAAACAAAGGAAGGCGATGATACTCTTACGTTATCAGCATTGGTAACCACTATCAACACTGAAAACCACTTCTACACCTATTTTGAATAGTGCATGGATAATTGATTCTGGTGCTACTAATCATATGACATTTGATGTTAGACAAGTCTCAAGCCTTAACCCATCCTCCTAAAATTGTGTCTCCATAGCCAACTGTAATACTCTCCCGGTTATTAGGGAAAGGTCATCACATCTTACTAATACTTTATATTTTGATTCTGTGTTAGTTGTTCCCTCTTTAGATTATAACCTTTTTTCGTATCTCTCAAATCACTACTACATTATCCTGCGTTGTTATTTTTTGGCCTAATCATTGTGTGTTTAAAGACATTCAGACTCGGCAAATGATTGTTGTGGTGTTAAGAGAGTGAAGTTGTATTACTTGGACTTGGAGTCAGTAACTTCTACCAGATTACAACAAGCTTTAGCAGTGGAGAGAACTAGTTCATCAAAGAAGATAGCTAAGATCTGGCTATGGCATTGATGTTTGGGAAATGCCTCATTTGGTTTTTTTTTAAAAAGTTGTTTCCTAGTTTGTTTACAAATTTGGATATTTCTGTTTTCAAATGTGATGTGTGTGAACTTGCAAAAAGTCATCGTGCTTCATTTCCTTTGATTTTAAATAAAAGTCAAATTCCTTTTATGGTCGTTCACTCTGATGTTTAGGGATCATCCAAAGTTCCCACATAGGGAAAATCACATTGGTTTGTTACCTGTATAGATGATTGTACTCGAATAACTTGGTTGTGTTTGATGAAATCCAAATCAGAAGTTAACTTGCTATTTCAGAAGTTTTACAACATCATTTGTACATAGTACAATGCCCGAATACGAGTGTTACGAAGTGATAATGGCGGAGAATACCATAGTTCTTAACTTCAGCAGTTTTTGGACTCACATCGAACTAGTTGTTCGGATACACCTCAACAGAATGGTATGGCCGAACGCAAGAATAGACACTTATTAGAGGTTGTTCGCACCTCCATGATCGTAGTTCACATGCCCTTCTGCTATTAGGGCAAAGCTCTCCTCTCTTCTGCATATCTCATCAATCGTGTTCCATCTCGATCTATCAACTTCAAAACACCCTTCCAGACACTGGTAGAAGCTGTTGTTACTCCAACAGTCCCAAACCTACCCGTTCATATCTTTGGATGTGTTGCCTATGTTCATCTTCCCAAACACCAACGCAGTAAATTAATACCTCGAGCTTTGAAATGTGTCTTTTTTTATATGCTCTTCATTAAAAAGGATACAAATATTATCATCCCCTACTCATTGTATGTTATTACTATGGATGTTTTCTTTCATGAAGATACTATGTATTTCTCTAAGTTTGACTTTCAGGGAGCGTATCTTGAGGAAATTCAGACTCTTGTATACAACTTTGAGAAAGATGTTGTGGAAGTATCTAATCAAAATGTAGGTGATTTTAGTGGTCAAAACTTGGATTTAAGTAGTAATACCCTACACAACAATGCAATAAGCATAGAAGTGGATGAGTTGGAATCTAGTGGTCAAAACTTGGACCTAAGTGGAAATGAGCACCTAGGAAGCCAGGATACGTTTGAACACCTAAGCCTGAGTCTCTCCCAATTGACACACCTAACCAATTATTGTCTGAGGAAATTCCTTATACATGTCTGACTCATCCAGGAGACAGATACCACACTGTCTTACCTGAGGTATTCCAAAACTTACATATGAACCTCAATTGTCTAGTAAAGTAAGATATCCCATGAATCATTATATGTCTACACTTTGCTTGTCAAAAATAAATTAGTCATTTGTTAATCAATTATTTACTGTACCTATACCTAACAGTATGTAGGAAGCCCTAAATGATCCAAGATGGAAGGTCGCAATGAATGAAGAGATGGCCTCCTTGTAGAAGAACCAAATTTGGGAACTCGTTGACCGTCCCACAGGAAAATAACCAGTTGGGTGTCGATGGATCTTTAATGTGAAATACAAAGCTGATGGTACAATCGAATGATTTAAGGTAATATTGGTAGCAAAAGGATACACCTAAACTTATGAAATTGACTGCACAGAAATGTTTTCACTTGTACCCAAAATCAACACAGTTTGTGTCTTATTATCCCTAGCTACAAATTTTGATTGCCTTTACAACAGTTTGATGTGAAGAACGCATTCCTACATGGCAAAATATCTGAATAAGTCTACATGGATCTTCCACCAAGGTGCTTGGTAATAGAAAGACAAAATCAAAAGGTGTGTAGGTTGAAAAAATCACTATATGGATTAAAACAGTCCCCTAGAGCTTGGTTCGGATGATTCACCAAATCCATGACAACCTTTGGTTACAAACAAAGTAATTCAGATCACACATTATTTTTAAAGAAGCGACATGGGAAAATTATTGCACTCATTGTATATGTGGATGACATGATCGTTACAGGAAACGACCTAGAAGAAATGAAAGCTTTGCAGGAGTACTTGTCTAAGGAATTTGAAATAAAAGACTTAGGTCCCTTAAAATACTTCCTAGGAATTGAAGTATCTCGATTGAGTAAAGGCATCTTCCTATCTCAAAGAAGTGGGCTTTAGATCTACTACATGATACTGGTATGTTAGCCTACCAACTAGTTGACACTCCAGTGGAAGAGGGTCTGAAGTTATGTATTGAGACAAGCCAAGTACCGGTGGATAGGGGGAGATACCAGAGACTCATTGGAAGATTGATGTATTTAGCTCACAAAAGACTAGATCTTGCATATGCTCTAAATATCGTTAGTCAGTTCATGCATAACCTAGGAGAGAAACATATGAATGCAGTCATACGCATTTTGAGGTATCTAGAATCTACTCAAGAAAAGGGAATTCTATTCTCTATAAACACAAACAAGCAAAATATCGAGGTATATACAGATGCTGATTGGGCTGGAACAGCTGACGATAGGCGGTCAACTTTGGGATACTTTACCTTTGTAGGAGAGAACTTAGTGACATGGAGGAGCAAGAAACATAATGTTGTTGCAAGATCTAGTGTAGAAAATGAGTACAGAGGAATGACCTTAGGAATTTGTGAAGTACTGTGGTTGAAATTTCTATTACAGGACCTAGACTATTCTCCAAAGCAATCAATTCAGCTATATTGTGAAAACAAAGCAGCATGTGATATAGCCCATAATCCAGTCCAACATGACCGTACAAAGCATGTCGAGGTAGATAGGTTCTTCATTAAGGAGAAATTGGATGAAAAGGCTATGGAACTACCAAAAATTCAGTCAAAAGATCAGTTAGTTGATATCTTCACCAAAAAAGTGTCCAATCGGGTGGCCTCAAAGTTCTTAAACAAGTTGGGCATGTGTAACATCTATGCACCAACTTGAGGGTTAGTGTTGAGAATGTTAACGATTTGTAAAGATAGCAATTCAATTGTGTTGCCATATATATAATTTTGTACAGATCATAGTGATTTCTAAGGAGATTTCTAGAAAGTTAATTTAGGATTCTAGTCCTATACATTTCCTGTACTTGATCATTCAAAACACAATAATAAAAAACTTAGTGTTATCATTCTTATTTCTTCAAAAGGTTCTCCATAAACTCCGATGGACTGTAAATATTCATCAGATGGATCACCAACGGTATAAGCAGGTACTTAGGATTTATGATGAGGGGTTGTTGTGATAAATGATTTCGACACATCTAATTATGCTTGGTGATCCTCCACCAACGTGCAATTTTTGGGTCCTAACGATGGGAGGATAGAGACAACTTCTCGAGTAAATTGAACTTATTTGCAACCTGTTCGTACAAAGAAATTTTGGTCCTAGCAAGGCCTAGAATCTCGGTAGTACCACTGGCTAATCCCTCCAAGAAATGCGTGTTCATGTAAGCGTAAGGAATTTGAGGTACCTCGACATTATTTTTCAAGAATAGCGTGTCCTCTTCAAAACCTTGAGAGACAAGAACACCATGGAATGAATTGTAAGCTGAGGCACAACAGGTATTATTGGTTAATCTAGGGCGTGGGGACATATTGCAACCTACACATCCAATCCCCTTAGCTAGTTTCCATTTCTAAGAGCCCCAAGGGATCGGAACATAGGTGGATGAGGTAAATTATTGCACTCAAACTAGAAGAACTAAGTTCCAAGATCAATAACTGCATTCACCGTATCTCTATTGTTGTCCATTTCTAGTGTCGTATAGTATTGCTAGGTAGTGGCATCCTTCCGAATAGGAAGGTTTAGGCCATTTTGAGCATAGGAAGTAGATATAAGAATAACAAAGAAGAAGAGGAACAAATTGAGAGAAGAAGCCATTGGAATGTGAATTATATTCAAAAAATATGGATTGCATTTCCAATTGAGACCAGAGGATCTATTTATAGGCATCCAACAAGAGTATTACAGATGATTTGATTGGTCAAAGTTAGTGTTCAAAGGCATCACATCTCAGCACTTATAACTGGAAACTGCACTAATCTATGTGTGAATAAAAATATCTCTTCGAACCTGTATAACTCGAGTGATTAAGCTTGAAAGGGTGATTGAAAACCCGGTACCCTATGGTCATCTAATTTGGGTGCTATCAACCTAAAACCCGCTACATAGGTTATATAGAAAGCAAATGATAAAGATGTTTGTTTCTCCAAAAAAAAAAACATGAAAAATAATCAATTGCATTGATTATGCCCCAGACATTCAGTAAATAGAACAATACTTTTAATGAGAGGCATGTAACTTAGTTTAGTCTTAAATGTTGAAGCAATCAAAAATGAATAATGCTAAGTGTACACAATCTTTTACACCTCTCTCACATGGAGGGGGCCCACACATAATAAAATAATCGTGGACCCCCCCTCCATGTGAGAGAGGTGTAAAAGATTGTGTAAAAGTGTGTGTGTGTACATGTAGCATTACCCATCAAAAATATAAGATAATCTCGACTTGTTGAAGTGTGAACTTGTAATAGTAAAATCTATCCAAATTGAGAGAGGGTGAGGAATAGAATTGAATAAGTTCAACTTAGGATGCATCCCGAAAAAATTGAGTGAAAAGAATAAATTTGGGGGTGTGTGCATCTCTTGAGGAAAATAAAAAAATATTTGACTACTATGGGTAAAGTGTTGAGCCAATCACTAGCTTGGTATGTCTACATGAGTTTACACACACACGTCGAGTTATGCATATAAACAGGTGGAGATTTATTTGATTTTTGCATTGTTTAAATTGTTCAGTTTGTTGATCACTAAATTTCAATTCTGAGACGCGGCAAGTCGTTAAACCATGTTTTATGTGAAATTAAGTTTTAGTTTTGTTCGAGGACGAATAAAGGTTTTAGTTTGGGCTTTTTGACAAGTGCATTTTTGTGCACTTATTAAGGCTATATTACTAAGCTTTTGTGTCATTTTATTATTGCATTTTACTTAACTTAGGTTAATTTTATCTTATTTCAGTTTTAGACCCGATTCTAAGCAATTGAAAAAGAAATAAGGATAAATTGGCTAATTGATAGAATTTTGGGGACTAATACGCATTTGAGTAAAAGTTGAAGCACTAACATTGAAGTAATTTGATGTGGAAGACCAAGATGGAAGAAAGAATGAAGAAAAGGGCTTAAAGGAAAATTCGCGGAATTTCTTATAACTTGACAGCCACCCAGTTATATGGGTTGGGCGGCCACCCAACCCTGAACCCCATTAACATGAAGAAAATTTTATGTCTGGGCGGTCGCCCCATTTTGTACTGGGCGCCCGCCCAGGCCAAATCGAGAAAAAAAATTTGGTTTCCTAATTTGATTCCAACTCCTATGGAAACGAATCTTAGGGAGTCTTTTAAAACCCTAGGGCCGTCCAAAAGTCAGGAGGGGGACATTACAACATATTTTGAAGAGTTTTTGGAGTAGAGAAGATAGGAAGAACGTAAAGATCAACTTCAAGAACACGAAGATTCAATTCAAGGGGGTGATGTCGTTCCTTCATTATTTTTCTGATTTTCTTCTTCATACCATGCTAGGCTAGATTAATTATGTATTAGGATTAGATGAACTATGTAATATGATTCTTAAACTTTAGTTTTACAATTCTTAACACTAAAAGCATGTTTTGGATGTTGAATGATTTATATGAATTTTTTTTTCTCCATAATTATTGTAAACGTAATTGTGTGAGTATGGTGGCTTGTTTCTTGCGTTTGAAAGAAGGGGAATATGTTTGATGAGGTATAAATCATCATAAGGTCCGATAGGGGATAGAAATATACCGCTATACCCTATGTGAATCTTTAAGTGCTCATAAAAATATATGCATTCTTGTATGTTCGCATTCGTCATAGAGATATAGTCAGATCATATATGAGAATATATTTGACTTTACTCGAGAGAGACTGTTAAACAATATAGGAGCATTGATTCTTCAATATTTCAATCGTGTATCGAGGTGTAGAACTAGGTTTAGAGAAGACTATTACATAGGGATTCGCGATCCTGGTACATTCATCATATATTAGAAAAAACTTCAACTTGCATTCGATATAAATCTCATTCAGTTTAGTTAAAGCATTCATAATTGCATCCACATCATTAATTTAGTTATAAATTCACCAAAACTAACATTCTCATTCTTATTGTCTCGATTAAGGTCACAGTAATTAGAATTAGAACTAATCAATCATTGTGGGACGATACTCAGACTCAAAAAGTCTACTTTATTACTTGTTAACGAACCGTACACTTGTGGTGTGTTTTATTAGAAATATATTTTCGTGAACAAGTTAACGGTGCCAACATTGAAGTAATTTGAAGCACTAACATTGAAGTTATATGGGTTTGGCGGCTGCCCAACCCTCAACCCCATTCGAAATATATTTTCGTGAACAATTTTGTTCCTGTTAATGGGGTTGCCCAACCCATATAACTGAGCGGCTGCCCAGTTATAAAAAATTTCGCGAATTTTCCTTTCAACACTTTTCTTCATTATTTCTCCCATCTTGGTCCTCCACATCAAATTACTTCAATGTTAGTGCTTCAATTTTTGCTCAAATGCATATTAGTCTCCAAAATTCCATCAATTGGCCAATTTATCCTTATTTCTTTTCCAATTGCTCGAGTCCCAAACTAAAATAAGATAAAATTAACATTAGTTGAGTAAAATGCAATAATAAAATGACACAAAAACTTAGTAATATGGCCTTAATAAGTGCAAAAATGCACTTATCAGAAACAATCCAACTTGTCACTTCCTGTGTGTAAAGATTTGATCATTTTGCTATATCTATTGTAAATTGCCAATTGTAGAGGTCTTATTTTTTTCTTGAAAATGACTCATTGTTCTTCTTAGGGTTGTGGCACAAACTAGAAAAACCTAATAATTGAACTATTATAGTTTGACAACTATGGTTGAAGATGCGATTTAATTGATTAACATGATATTAATTACAATCAAGCAAAAGACAAAATTTAAGTCTCAGCCATCCATTTATGAAAGTGTGAATATGTGAGATCATTGATTTAAAAATGAATCCAATTTACACGTGAGGCAACTTGTTGAAGATAACATTTAAATGAACAAATATATCATCTAATGGCTCGAACTTTTCAATGAACTGGAACAATAGAAAATCCATGTGCCTTCTCTCCTTTAAGCCTTTGACCATGGATCTAGGCTTCATTGCAAAGATTTCCTCTCGACTCCATTAATTAAGTGAAATTGGAAAGAGAGGAGATTTTCTCATGTATGAGGCTGCTAGAAATCCGTGGAGGGACCCCCTTTGCTCATAGTTGCCTCATTCTTAAAGTTTCTTTCATAAATAGTTGATTAGATCATCAATAATACATGTTGAATATTACAATATCCCTTTTACATTCTCAGTCAGAAGTTTATATGTATCTTTAGGACCATTGAGCATGTTTGGCTAAGCTTAAAAGGTTTTGCTTTAACGAAATATAAGTTGTAGAATATATAAGTATTCCATTAGTAAAATTAAAAATAAATAAATTACTTATTTTAACATTAATATTATATCAAAATTCATCCCAACTAGTGGTGGCAATGAGTCGGCTGAGCTGGCTTGGTCCGTATACGCATGAGCTGAGCTCGTACTCGGCTCGTTACTCGTGGACCGAGCTCGGCTTCACCCGTAAACTGGTGGCTCATTGGCCTAGCTAAGCTTTGGCTTCCGAGCTCGTATGTTTTTTTTTTAAGATAAACATTTTCTTTAAAAAAAAAAATTAGATAAACATTTTTTAAAAAAAGAAAAAAAAAAGATAAACGGATCCGGGCTTGGGACCGGCCACCTCAATTTCGAGTTGGTGGAATTAAAAATTGTATATGAACAACTTGTTACGTGTACAATTTTAAAAAAAAAATTAAAAAGGTATTATAAAATAAAACATTTTGATTAATATGGTTAAATTAAACATCACTTACTTGACGACATGCAGTTTCGGCATATTTATCTTACAGTCGAAAATGACCATCTTGCCAGTCCTTCACGCATGTTAATGCTTCCAAAATATCTTCTTTCAGTTGGCTCCTAACCTCAGACAGAACCCCTCTTACCTGCACTAAACGCAAACTCCGAAACTACAGTGTTAACCAGAGGTGTTAGTAGGTCTTTTGCCATTGAAGAAACCACTAGCTATCGTCGTTGGTACTTTCACCATAATTTAATTACTTCTTCTGAACTTTTCTTGATTGTTTTGTTATTAGGCATATTATGATTAAAGTAATCAATTAATTCAGCAAACAATATATTTGGACTTGCGTCCAATTTTGATTACATGCGGTAGACAAACTACTACTTGAGGAGCCACGTGCAATTGAATCATATCTATATGAGTTAATACCTTCGAATAAAGTTAATACTTCAGCGTCATCTTCTGGTATATTAATGGGAGGAGTAGGTGCAGAGAGTACCCGATTAATATTTGTACACATTCGCTCTTCATATAATTCATACATTTCACATAAAATTTGTTCTAAATTTCTATAAGTGATAGGTGTATTAAAAGTTAAAACTCTTCAAATCGATCGATTACAAAGTTAGTACCCCGATAAATTATATCGGGTGTTCATGATGAATGCTAACGTAAATAATATAGGAAAGTCTTCCCAATATTTTCTAAACGTTAATTCCATGGAATATATAATTGCACTAAAATCGGGATAATTTTTATATGTATGAAAAGCCCCAACAATTATATAAAGACGTTCAAGTATCATACAACTAGTGGGATAATAAACTCTAGACAAAATATTTGTAGAATCATAAAAATTTGTCAAAATTTTTTCATTTTAAAAGCTAAAATCCAATCAAATTCGATCAAAGCAGTATCATCATCGTTTCTAAACAATAGACAATCATGACTTAGACAACAAATACGTCCTAGGTAAAATGCTAATGTGACCTACCTAACTCAACATGTTACAACTCATCTTTTTAAGTCAAAAGTCAAACGTTGACCTGTCAAAGTCATAGTCAAATAGGACTTAAATGAAGCAAATCATTTGATTGGGACTTATTTATAATTAATAATATATGAGGGTTTAAGATAGGTTAGATTTGAAGTTGGAAGTGAAGGGACTTCCTTTGCAAAAGCCCCACTATTTTAGCAATTGAAACCCATTTCTTTTCATTTTCATACACACACACACGAGGCTGGAAGGAGAAATCGAAGCTGAAGAAAAAAAAACAGAGACCAAAAAGAGAGGAAGAAAGGGAAGAGAAAAGAAAAAGAAAAAGAAGAAGAGTAATAGGGGTACCTTAAGCTTGAATTTTATTTTTCATTCTCTTTATTTTCTTTAAGAGTTGGAGAAATATTATGTTAATTTTCTAGGGTTTTAACTTGGTTCGAAATTTCAAATTTAGGGAAAGGATTATGATTCCTAGTTCAAGCTCCTTGATTGATTACCTTCCATTTACATTAAGGTAAGAAATCCCATTTTTGGCAAACCCTAGAATTTTTATTTGGTTTCTTGAATGAATAATATTTGATGGAAATGATTTTGATGATGAAAAACTTAATTGGAACTATGAATTTATGGAACAAGATGAAAATTTAATTGGTTGAATTATAATTACTTGTTATCACTAGATTGAAGTGGGTAGTTACATTCATACTTTAAATGAAGGTTATGTTGGTGAATTTGTTATTAGTAAAGGGACTAGAAAGTAAAATTATCTCCAATTGATTAAAGAAAAATTTGGGAAATTTATTCAAGTATCGAGAAATTTAGTTCAAGTATTATGTCATTAGATATTAAAGGCTTCTTGATTTGATAGTGATTAAATTGGTTATCTTGTATGGTATTTCAGGTGGTGACGAAGAGATTGGAAAAACTTACCGAACGTCATAGTCTATAGCTTCTTACTTTTTCAAAAATAAGATTTTTAACTTATAAACTTATAATCATGTTTAGTTAATATGAATATTAAAATGATTCTCAATTTTTAGAGAAGCATATTAATTATATGAAATGTCTTATTTTCGAGAAATTAGTAAATAAGCATGATTATTTTGAAACCATCAGAAAATACCCGATGTAGTTATCTTACTCTAGTGCATTGAGGGGCTACAACCGTGTACTAGAGTCGTGAATTTGACTCCTATACACCGAGGGACTACAGCCGTGTATAAAGGTAACCGTTATCCACTGAGGGGCTATGACTGTGTGTAAGGGTGCCTATTATGCACTAAGAGGCTAAAGTCGTGTATAAGGATGATTATGTTATTTCCACTTTATGGACTGAGGGGTTACGGCAGTGTACAGAAGTGTTGATCAGACAGTTTATGTGCATATGACTTTATAGCTTTCAGATCATGAGCTGATGATTACATGAGGTATATTTTGAAGTGATTATCTAGTATATAGTGGATTATTAGGTTTCAGCTTACATTTTCCAGCTTATAGTTAACCTTATTTATTTCAGATTATGGTTTTAACTTACTGAATTCGACTAATGTACTTTCTCTTCTTGTTGTATCATTTTTATCATTTCTAGATATAAGCTTGAGTCTAATTTATGATTTAGCACCAGCATTATGATTTTATACGATGTATGATACAGATTTTAGTCAGGGGTCATTGGAACCCACTATCGTACACACATAGGCTATGGGCCATGTACTAGGGTAATTAGTCTTTGGGGCAGCTCTGCATACGTATGACCATATTATCAGATTATTAGATTTGAATGACTTTGCCTTGTACATCGAGATTACTCTGTACATGAGTAAGGATATTCATTGGGTACTTATTGGTGTGACTCTTTAGTATATCATATTATGTTTATATAGTTGTACATTAACAGATTTTCAAATATCAGATAATAGTTCATTTCAAATTATAGAATTCAGCTTATTCAGTTACAGAAATAAGATTTTAACTTACAGAAATGACAGCTTTACATAGAGTTTTGTTGATACCAGATTACCTATACTCGACATATTTTATTGTTGGTTATTCAAAATAAAGAGTAAGAATTTTATGATTTTATCATGTTTCAGTTCTAAAAGAAATTATCAGAATTTAGAATTTCTTAAAACTGTAAGAAAATAAATAAGATTTTTTCAGTAAATATGTATAAATGGAAAAAAAAATATATGTATTTGCGAACTATCAACTCACTGGGTTACAAGCTCATATATTTTGTCACATTTTTCCTTATCAGATAGTGGCTGAGTTGAGTAATATTGGAGACTGTTGATCCATCGAGTTGAGCCACGCATTGTCATTAACTGTATGATTCATTTTGTTAGTTTATTTAGTTCATATTTATTTTGGGATATACATATGTTTTATCAGAAAAGTTAATTTGTGTATCCATATCATGGGCTCTCTGTATATTGAGTATGTTGAGTACATTTGAGGACCTTCAATTGTTAATAATAGTAAAGGTTGATCTACCAGTATTGTATTTGGAATAGTTTGAGTTTTAAGGAGCTAGTGTATCATGTTTTAAGTTATATGTACTGATTTGAGGTAATTGATTATATTTCAGGTGACTTTTAGTTCATATTACAAGGGAAACTTTGTCAAAGATTTTATAAAGATATGTCACAGTCAAAGTAGGTCAATGTTGCCTTGGTGGTGGGTCTGGCATCCAGTCGGTATTTACCATCAGCGCACGACACGTGTCGTGTCCTTTAGGGTGATTTGGAATGGGTTGTGTGACAACAGTCTATCAAAACTTTTCGATCGGGATGGTGGCACACATCAAAATCAATATAGTAACTTGATGTGACAAAAGGTAACGAACTCTCAGTTTAAGGCTTATAAATAGAAGCAATGATTCTCTATTGAAGTACACTTTCAAAGACATCTCCAATAAGAATTACTTTTTTCTTTTATAATATTTCAGTAATTACTCCGTCAAATTTATCTTAAGTTGATCTAAATTTGCCACGTCATTTTTAGTCATTAACATATCTAAAAAGTCCGGTCTAAATTCATGTCTAGATATAGAATTGGTTCAACTCACATTTGAAATAATATATGGAAGAAATATGTAGAATAGTATATGTAAGATTTGGGGGGCTAATAGACCATTAAGCCAGGCTTAGAAAAACACAAACGATCACCACACGGCTTCAAGATCGACCCAAAACCTTCCTCCACTTGGTTGCTTCAAGATTTCATCCACAAAGCATCATGATGGTGGTGGTTAGCAAGTCCACATAAGAAGGAAGAAGAAACGGTTAACAATGGTAGAGTCTCACCAAGAAAAACTCCCAAAACTCGGCTGCCTCTCTATTTCTCTCGGCTGCCCCCTCTCTCTCACACTCCTCTCTTGCACCAACACCCACCCAACATGCACAATAGAGATGGATGTATATTAGGTTACATAATTGGGCCAAAAGGATAAGTCAACTTAATAATAGGTAAATGGGTCTAACCAATAAACTCCATACTAATCAAAACCACCAATCCATCTCCATCTTGGGCCTTCCAAAAGTATAGGTCGTTTTCGAGTCGAGGCAAGTCTATGGTGTCGCTAAATAATCTGACAACTGTTTTAAATCATCGCCCGAATTTATTGGGAATCAAAAAATTCAACAAATCTCTACCTTGATTTCCAATAAATCTGTAAGCAAATAAAACACAGAGTTCATACTTCCATAATCAAGATAACCAATAAAATTGGTATCACAGACCTTACCTCGTGTTTCGAACCTGAAACACATACCATACCTATTTCATATACTCACCAGGGATAAGATTAAGAACACCCAAGTAGAAGCAGATAATCACAGCAATCAATCAAGAGCAAATAAACATGCGACGGAGATATCATATATAGGATGACACATAGATCTTTTCAAACATGTTCACACAGAACAACAGATTAACACCAAGTCAATCAACAGGCCAACACATACTCAACAAATGCATAAATGACCTCATGAAGAAGATCTCACCACACTTATCCTATCACATTCCGTGTTGCTCGCACCTCGAGAACACTCATCTCACCTCATCGCCCACAATGCTCACTGGACTAATCACTCAAACCATATCTAACTGCTAAGTCTCTATAGATTCTAAATTCTAGGGATAATACTCTACCACCACATCACTTCTCCCAACCTACGTGGATAATGGGTCTCCACCTAATAGAAGTGATAGAAGTGCCTCACTCGCACTCCACCTGATCAGAGTCTCTTCCAGATAAAGGATTCCAACATTTGATCACCTCTCCACCGTGATCCAAATGTCACACTCCACATCCAACGGTACAAACCACAATGTACCCCTAGGCATCTATACTCCACCTTACCAAAAGACATACACACATGCTGCTAATGCATCCCAAACTCACTATGACAAAGCAATACCTTTCGGCGACCACAAAGGTTAGGGCTCAAATTTAAATTGACTCACGCACCACAAGGTTACTCCAACGCCAATGCTCTTACAAATCATAAAGAATTTATCCCACAAAGAGAAAGGTGAAGGTGGCACTCACAAAGAGAATAGAAGAAAGAGTTGGTTATTTCACGACACTCACAAAAGAGACTCACACAGAGAACGAAGATAACCCTCACAAGCTACCTCACATAATCTCACAAACCACATAGGCTCACAAAGATGAAGGAGAAAATGTCTGTCCTTCTTACTTCTCACTACCACACTCTCTCACACCACTCACAGAGCAAAATAGAGTACGCCATAGATATCAACCCAAATATGCATGCAAACACCTTACACAAAGTAATAAGATCACTTTAATTCATGTCATTACACACATCAAACATATTGAAAGTGTAATATATCACTATATAACATAATTAAGTGATCATACGTGCAGAAAGGTCACACACACAGATGCTCGTGCAGTAACTAGGTCTACTCTCAATAAACCTCACACAGGTCATCACTCGACCCAATGACAAAATTTGCCTCACCACTCTCCTAATATTCCCTTTTATTATCATTCATAGGACGATCTATTTCAACCATGTCCAAATTACCGCAGTTAAAACACATCTTAATTTTTGCACTTGCCTTAGACCACATTTGCCATCAAAATGTTTTATAAAAAAAATATTTTCGTTTTGCCAAATTAAAAGAAAAACCACAATTTTCATTAAAATATGCACAACTCATAATGTGTCGTCATTTTACGCAAAAAATGCACAGAACACAAAATGCAATCAACAACGACCACAAGTAAAGTACCGGCACAATTCACACAGAATAGTCAAGTAAACTTTCCTAAGGTCATGTGCAATTCTAATAATGAAAAAAATTTAATTGCCAACTAATTCACATAGAATTCAAGGAAAATAATTAACAAGTAATTCCTAAATCTAGCAACAGACAATGATTATCCCTTCATGGTAATCCCAAACATAACGTTACACCACATGATGACTTCTAATGTAAAAATTAAATTATAATATACAATAATTTTAACTGTAATAATAAAAAGTAAAGAACACGATATCGAGCGGACCACGTCTGAAGGTCCATAAATATCAGAGTTGCAAATTCACTACTTTAGGACTACCGCAATCCGCCCCAAAGCTTCCGTCAACACGAAGGGCATCCAGCACCCGAACATCCAAGGTAAAATCATCCAACTTTCACCGTATTGCCCGAAATTGAAATTCGATAACACCGCAGGGTCCGTCTCGATGTCCCTGAAAAACTGCCTGAAGCCTCGCTAGAAAACCACCCCACACGATGACGCGCTAGTGTTGAAATTAAAATAGGATCAACCAATTTCCAGAACGGATGTGTCTGAATCCTTAATTTACGAGAGTTGCGAATTTACTCTTTAGGCCGCAATTTATGGCCTAAAGTAATTTAGTAAATGTATTGTACAGTTACAGCCTCGAATCTGTATTAGTCACCAAAATGGCAGAATTGTCCAAAATTCCCTGCAAATCCTGAAACACTAAAATAACACTATTAGTACGTTCAGGAGAGTAAAATAAACAAACTGCTCAAAAAATTCTGGTCGGAACACCCGCCCAAGCGCCGCCGCCGGAGGACAAGCGCACCACCACCAGGTGCGCCTTGATCTGCTGGTCACGGGCCTGTGGTCAGAATTTCCGGCAGACCAAGGGTTTGGCCGGAATCAAAGAAAACAGCTGCGGTTTTCTCGAAGGAATCACGTCTGCACGATTAGGGAGTTCTTTTCCTCCGTTGATCTCGCCTGGATTGACACCAAATACGGCTCTGATACCAGATGTTAAGAAAATACAGCCAACTTTGCACCAATAACTGGGCTCAGTATTGCTCAATCAACACTACAAAGAGAAAACCCAAACCACAAGCCAACGCAAACCGGTTGCTCAAAGTTTATGCCCACAAACAAGGACTGAGAATGGAGGAAAATAATTTAGCCTTTTACTTGAGAAGAAATAGCGTCGATTTCTTGGCTTTGCTTTGTGATCTCTGCCTCTTGCTTTGTGCTCTCTACTGTGCTATTTTTCTCTTACCTTTCTTCAGCCTTGGTGGCTGTTTTCTGTGGCTATTATAACCTCCATTCTCAGTCCTTGTTTGTGAGCAGAAACTTTGAGCAACTGGTTTGCGTTGGCTTGTGGTTTGGGTTTTCTCATTGTGGTGTCGAATGATCAATACTGAGCCTGGTTCTTGGTGCAAAGTTGGCTGTATTTTCTTCACAGTATAATTGTATAGAAATAACTTAAATAAGCAAATTTGGAGATGATAAAACTTTAGAATGCCCAGCTAGCTCCATATACAAAAATATGAATCACCTAATGAACACAAACATGAAAGGAATAGTTGATAGAACAGGTCATTGGAATATGATTATTGGATATTCCAAGTGAGACTGAAGGTCTATTTATTGATATTCAGCAATGGCATCACAGACATTTTGATTAATCAACGTTGGCGTCCTCAGGCTGCAACCTCCACATTTAATTTTTGAACAACCAGAAAGGGGAATAACAAAACCTGTCAGCTTATCTTTTTCCACAGGCTGAAGCAATTGTTGAACCATAATCTTTGTAGTAGTTGTGCCAAATGAGTTATGCCTAAGCCTATCCACTTATCGATAACCAGCAATAGGAAAGGAGCAGCATTCATCGCCAAATCTTTAGCTCTTTTTGTAAAAAACGTTTCTATTTAAAAACTCGTCACCAAAAGATTCGAAGGACTTGGTGATGAATCTCGATGATGGACAATAAACTGTAATAAATTGATATAGGGTTATTTGTGACTGCCTTTTTCTGTCGTCTGCGGAATTGCGTGAAGTAGGCATACTAGTAACAGACAACTAAATTGTCACTAATATGTCGCAATACTATGTTAGATTATTGTAATGGATTTTCGTTGGCATTCTTGTAGTGAAACGGATTATGAAAATCTAATACTAATAAATTATATTTCTGTTATTTATGAGGACATGTGTATGTAGTTAAACAGTGACTTGTTTGATTAGATACAATTATTTTCTAGCGTATAATTAAAACACAATATTTTTGGAAAACGAGCTATGCAAATCTGTCAAGACAACATTTGATCATCTTAAAGGCGGGAACAAGTCTTGTTCTGGACTAAAAGTGAAGAGCTAAAGCGAAACTGTGACAAGACAAGATCAAACTCAAGCAAATTATCCTCTAACTGATATGTCCCTATGATAATTGAGGTACTTGGAAAAATTGAGGTTCTTGCACTCGACCCTCCATCCACAAATGCAAGGCACATAACGTTCTTATTGACTGGAAACATTGAATTGGCACCATATATCTTCCAAGAAACATCATTCCCGGGTAAAACTAGTTCAATTGTTGGAACAGAAGGACCGGTGGCAGTGATGGAAATGGTGGAGGAACTGAAACATGCTCTAAATGGCGCTACTGCGCTGATGCTTTTGATCTTCATATCAGACGCTGCCTTGATGAAAGCCCTGGTTAAAGGTTTGTAGATGGAAGAATGCAGTGAAGTAAAATTGTTAATGGTACTTATTTTGGTGCCTCCAACGCCATCTTTGTCAATGATAAAGTAAGAACTTTTGACAGAAAGAGGTTCTCCTTGGACTTTGATGGACTGTACATTTATAAAATATTCATCAGAAGGTTCACCCTGGACAAAAGAAGCAGGTCCAGTACTTACAGGGTTTATGATGAGGGGTGTTGTGATGAGTGATTTCGACACGTCTGATTTGCTTGATGATCCTCCACCAACATACAATTTCCCGAGTCCTGAAGATGGAAGGCATAGAGAAAACTTGTCTGGTAAATTGAGCTTATTTGCAACCTGTTTGTGCAATGAAATTTGAGTCCTTGCGAGTCCTAGTATCCCAGTAGTACCACTGGCTAGACCCTTCTTGTAATCTGAGTTAGTGCAAGCAAAGGAAAATTGGGGCACCCCCATATGATCTTTGGAGTATAATGTGTCCTCTCCAAAAGTTCCACCATGAATAAAACTCTCGAATGGGTTAAAAGTAGAGGCACCACAGGTGTTGTTGGTGCAGCCAGGGCGCTGAGGTCCGTGACATTCCACCTGGCATCCAGACCCCTTAGCTATTTTACATTTTTGTGTGTCACAAGGTATCGGAGAGTAGGTGGATGAGGTATAATTATCGCACTCAAACCACAAGAATTGTTCTGCAAGATGGATTACTGTGTTAATCATGGCACGGTTGCTTCCCATTTGTATTGAGGTGTAATGTTGTAAGGTATTGGTATCCTTTCTAATGGGAAGGATTAGGCCATTTTGAGCAGAGGAAGTAGATAAAAGAATGGCAAAGAAGAAAACATAGTAGTTGAAAAAAGAAGCCATTGGTATATAATTTGTATTGCAATTCCAAGTGAGATTGCAGGGTCTATTTAAGGATATCTAACAATGGCCTTACAGAAAGTGTGGCTGGTCAAAGTTGGTGTTCTTCCAAGTGAGATTGCAGCGTCTATTTAAGGATATCTAATAATGGCGTTACAGAAATTCTGGTTGGTCAAAGTTGGCATTCAGCACATATTGATATTTTCAAGATATATTTCCAAGCTCATTTTCAACTTTATATTTTTTAAATAAAATAATTTTACAGAAATCTAATTTTTCCTATTTTATTAATCACGTATTTTCTTAAAAATTACATTAAAAAAAATTTCTTCTCAAACAATCGAAATCATAAAAAAATAAATTTATAAACATTTATAGTTTAGCTTGTTTTAATCTTTGTAAACTCAACTCACTCGATGAACTATTCATCGAGGACTTCCTTTCATAATGTGCTTTATTCTAAACGGTATGAGTAACTTCTTGAAAAAATAATGATTTTATTAATAAAATTTTTTTTAAAATTTTTTTTGATAAAAGAAAGCCTAAATGTAAATTTTATATCTTGAGTGGCGCTCTTTATAATCAGTAAATCATTCTATGTAGTAGCTTATTATTTGAAGCATTACTTTTATGTAATTTGGTTGCCTCAAATAATAAGCTAATACGTCAAATGACAAGTTGCCACATAAAATATCTATTGTAGTTGTTGTCTATAAATAATAATATTATTATTTCTTTCTTGAGCTTAGCCAAAAAAAATACTCTAATTAGAGCATATCCCAAAGACTCTAAATACAAGATATTTTCAATTTTAGATGGTCAATGTTTAAAATTATGTTTTATGAGATTCTCCATTTTAATTTTTTTATTATTTACAATGATTGTATTTAATAATCTAATAATTTCAATACTCTACTTCTTAAATTATTCAAATCACAAGTGAATTGATAGGCAATTTATATATAAAATATGTTAAATAAGAGATGAGAAATCAACAAATACTTTTTTAAAAAAAATGGAAGAGTCAAAATAGAGAATATTATTGAAATTTATAAAAAATGAATCTCTAAACTTAAAAATGGTCCCTATTATACACAAAATGCTTTTTATAAATAGAAAATCTCCAGAGATACTTTTAGCCCTTGTTTAGTCTCTATTATAATTTAAGACATATTCTTCTTTTCTCATTTTAATTACACATTCTTCAATAAAATAATATTATACGTAAATTCTATTTTTTCTTTTTTAACCACATATTTTTAAAAAATAAATCACTATTTCGAAATACATTATCCTCAAAAACTCATTATAATGGATCCCAAAGAGGGGCTTAATCAATTAGTTCCATTACAATTTACGACATTGTATTTGAGTTGATTTATAGCCAACATATTTGTCTAATTTAAAAAAGGCGAAGAAATTCCAAAAAGAAATTAACTATGCAACATTATGGGCATTTAGGGCACATATTTATAGCATGGGCCCACATATTCATGGCACGCATTTATAACTAGGGTCTAGATATGGCAACATGCTGGTTCAGAACAATTATTTCTATCTCCCACTCCATTAAGTTTTTTTTTTTTTTTCCTTTGCTCAATCCTTTAATATTAAGCCCTTGTTCGGTACACATTAAAATTTTTATTCTCATTCTTCTACACATTTTCAACCACACATTTTTCAATAAAATAATATTTTCCATCACATTAATAAATTTTCCTTATTTTTCAACCACAAATTCTCCATCAGTTTACTATTCCAGAATACATTTTTCCAAAATAATGTGGATCAAACACACCCTAAATCTGTTGTTTACTGTTTATTTTTAAAACTTTTTTTAATCTCAATTCATCCCTATTCATCCTCTACTATTCATCAAAGGCTTAAGGGTAATTTGAATTTCTTCCTACCATGCCAACAATTGTTGACTTCATTGCTCTTGAAGAGGGAAAAAGGCAAAAGACAAGATCTTTCACGCCTTTTGCCCACAACCACGACATCAATTCCAACTTAGCTAGGTTAATTCCCCACCGACTGTAAACAAATAAATAAATTATGAAAACATATATTCTCTTCAAACTAATGGTTTTCTACTAAAATTGAAGTTGCTAAAGAGAAATATTTTGCTAAATTTAGATTACAACTTATCTGTAACATCAAATAAATAAAATCCATTCTTCCCATACTTTAATCTAAATAGAAAAAAGGAAGTTGGTGTTACTAAACCTCACCAGAACTATATTTCTTTTCGAATTAAAAAGCTTAACTTTTCCTTTAGAACAACAGAGCCTTTATTTTCTTTAAAAAAAATTTCTTGCACCACAATATTTGCTATCAATACATGTTGGTAATATATATGAAGTACTTGGTACATTCAATAGGTTCGAACTTTCTTCTAATTTTGTGAAAAAAAAAACACTCTCCGGGTTACACTCCGCACAGCGCGGAGTGTGAAGAAGAAAAAAAGAGTCTACATTGTGCGGAGTGTTTCTTCTAATTCTGTGAAGACAAAAAAAAAAAACTCTTCGCACAGCCCGGGTCACACTCCACATAGCACGAAGTGTGAAGAAGAAAAAAAGGCCGCATTCCGCACAGCCCGGGTCACACTCAGCACAGCGCGGAGTGTCAAGGAAAAATAAAAATAAAAAATCCGCAGAACGCGAACACCACACTCCACGCTGTGCAAAAATTTTTTTTTCTTCACACTCCTCATTGTGCGGAGTGAACACTTCGCACTACACAAAGTCTTTTTTCTGCGCTACGCGAAATGCGAACACCAGTGTCTGCGATGTCCACACGCGGACACTGTGTATTTTTTTTTAATCCACCCTCATGTGTGCTATATAATGTTTCTATTTATATTAAAATAGGTTGAAATTTAAGTTAGATTTACTTATAAATAAATTATATTATTAACATACATACATTATGTTTTTTTAATGATTTGTGTAGAAAGTACATATTCAACACATACATGAAAATCATAATTCTTTTTGGGGGCGTTGTCCCCCAGCCCCCTCGACTCTTGCGACCTGACCGGATAGGTCGATCTTCGTTTCGCAGTGGCAAACCATTTCTATAACAACAATAAACATATAAATAAATTATGAAAAAATATATTATCTCCAAACTATTGGTTTCTGCTAAAATTGAAGTTTGCACAATAAGGTGGTATTCCGATGGCCCAGTAAAACTTTAGGAATGAAACTTGACAGTTTTATTCCAGAATTAATGATTATGTAGCCACTTGAATTATTTTTTCCTCTGTTTTTTTAGTTTTAAGATTGCGTCAACATATCATTCTGATGGAAAGGCTTGTGCAAAACCATTGGAATACTGAGGTCTGATTCTAAGATTTGTATTCATGGATTCATTTTTCAGACAGGTATATTTAACAATGAAAAATGAAAAAAATATATTATTTATATTGTCATTGTTTTGAAAAATTATAACATAACTTACTCTTCTATTCCTAAATGTTACACTTTGTCAATGATCTTTCTGACACTAAGCCATAAACATTTTGTATTCCAAATTGTGACAGAAATCCTCTTGTAAATTTGAAGTTTCCCCTTATGACTTCTCCATACGGTGTTTGCTTCTCCCTCTTTGTTTCTATTTTTGATTGACTATTACATCTTTATGAAACATTATTTATTTTATACAAATGTGTGGGGGAATTTTATAATACACGTGTGTGTCCATCATTAGCATTCAAGACGCTAACATTACTTTCAAAATAACACATTTCATGCATTGCATGGGCGAAAAACTAGTATTACTAAAAAAACAAAAGACCTTAATCTCAGCTTGATTAAAATATGCTCACAACCACACCATAATATTGTTAGTATACTTTTCAAAGATTTTGCTACTTGTACATAAAAAATATGGGTAACTAGAACGTAACGTCCCCATCTATCACTGTTAGTGTGGAAAACGTCATTATCTTTCATTTTTAGCATTTTCACCCTTATTTCCACCTTTTATTTTGGAAAAGGTCATTTCCATCCATTTTTCAATTAAAAATTACAAAATGACAAATATACCATTCTCTTTAAATAAAACAACAACAGGAAAAAAAAAAAAATTAATTGTAATCATATTCTCAATTTTTTTTAAAAAGCGCAAATGAGTCTCAAATAAATTATTAAAAATGTAATTAGCACATAATGTCTATACATTTCACCATTATTGTAAAAAAAAAATCCCTACATTTTTTTGGCATTTTCACCTTAATTACACATTTGATTACGCAAGCTATCATTTCTATCCAATTTCATCCAATTTCTCAATAAAAGTTATGAAATGATAAATATACCCTCCTATTTAAATAAAAAAGTCAAACAATTAATTGCAACCATAATCCCAATTTTTTTATTTAAAAATTAAAAAATTAAAAAGTGCAGACGAGTCCCAAATAAATTATTAAATAATTAAAAATTAAAAAAATATTTTTAATTTAAATAGGATGGTATATTTATTATTTCACAGTTATTTATTGAGAAATTTGATGAAAATGATGGTTTGCACAATCAAATGTGTAATTAATGGGAAAATGCCAAAAAAATAAAACGTACGGACGTTTTTCGCAATAAAGGTAAAAGATAGGGGCATTATATATTAATTACCATTTTAGTAATTTATTTGAGACTTATTTGCATCTTTCAAAAAAAATTGGGACTATAATTGCAATTAGTTTTTTTATTGTTCTTTCATTTAAAGAAAATGTATATTTGTCATTTCACAATTTTTAATTGATAAAATAGATGAAAATGACATTTTGCGCAATAAAATGTGAAAATAAGGACGAAAATGCCGAAAAAAAGGTATGAACGTTTTTCACAATAACAATGAAAGATGGGGACGTTGTGTACTAATTACTCTAAAAAATATACATAAACGGATACTGAAAATGATGTGGAGGGAGGGGAAAATGATTGGATGAAAAAGTTGATTGTATTTTAAATTGGCAAATGGTCGAGTGCAATAAAGTATTACATAAATAGTTATTTAAATTTTGATGTACATGCAACAAGATTCACTTTTCAAATCCTAGTAATCACTCTAATATCTTATATGCAATTCCCTAAAAAACTAACTGGAAGACATTTCAAACTTATAATTCATGCAATCTTTAGAGCTTGTTTGGGAGGGACTAAAATCATATTAAAATTGAAAATATAGTCGTTGGAGTTGACTTTTATTAGACGAGTGGGACCCTATAACGGCTATATTTTCAATTTTAATTGGATTTTTATCCTTCCCAAACAAGCTCTTAGTGAACATATCGTCAAAAACTTAAAAGCAAATGATCAAATGAATCAACAAAGTTATCAATTTGGGCACTAGAACTATTAGACCGCAAATGAGAGAAACGTGCATGCCTTGTAAAGTCCGATTTGAATCAGAAACTTCGATTCAAAATTTGTTAAAGGGAGGGAGGACCATTTTTTTGCTTTAGTAGCCAATTACATGAGAATTTTCGTCCAATTCGCCATTTGGGACAATCCCCCAGGAATATCAAATTTAAGAAAAAAAAAAAATTATCCGTACTTGGTAGAGGTGGGCATTGGGTTGGGTCGGGTCTCGCCGGGTTTGGCCCGAAATCGACCCGATATTCTCGATTTTGGATTCTTTCCCGAACCGATGCGACCCGGTTCCTACCCTAAACTGACCCAAACCAAATCGGGTCGAGTCGGGTCCAGCTGGGTCCTTTTTTTTTTTTTTTTTTTTGTTGCATTAAATTTATTAGAGACTTCCCAATTTATTAATTGGCTTAAATATAAATAATACTTTTGTCATTTCAATAAAAAAATTTCAATGAAATAATATTTGTCATTCATACAACACAATCAACAAAAATTGAAAATCACAAATTTTTATTAAGAATAGATCTAGAATTTGAAGTTTTTCACAAACAAAAATTAAAGCTTACACTCCAAATAATTATTTTTATTCACGTTAATATCATACTAATAAAATCAAACACACTAAAAATTATCATTAATCACGAAAAGTAAATTCTAAAATATTACAGTCAACCAACATTTAAAAATATACAGTAATCCAAATTTAATAAATAAAAAAATACTATTCACCCAAAATTCAAACTTCTAAAAAATTAAACAATAAAGTAGAGTATTATAATCTTCGATTCTCGCATAACTTTAAGTAGCATTCCTACAAAATAATATAAACGTTTAGAGAAAAAGATTAATAATATAATGACAAAGCTAGTTGTGCACATTGAATACATTATACATCTACCTGAAAAAAATCATAAATGCACGAATAACTTGGATTTAACCTTCATTTGATTTCTTTGATTCCAAAATCTCTACAAAAAATGATTAAATTAACAATAAATTAAATAAAACACATTTATTTAACATAATTCATGGAATAACTATAATTATATTACCTTCGTCCAATTTTTTATATACCTCAACATCTTCCATATAAAATCTCTCTATTATTGAAAACTCTTTAAGCCAGTTTTAGGTACACACCAAAACATCCACCATCCTAAGGGTTAAAGAACTACGAAATTGATTAAGAATTCTTCCTCCAGTATTCAAAGCACTTTTTGAAGCCACTGTAGACACTTGAATTGCCATAACGTTTCTTGCGAGTTTGGACAAAGTACCATATTTATTTCCATTAAGACACCACCAATTAAGAACATCAAAATCACTATCCTCTATATTTTCACAAGCGTCCAACAAGTATCCATCAACATCATTTTTAAGTTCAACCAAATCTTTTGCTGCATTTTTTCTCTTAAATCTAGAAACACGATTAAGAGAGGCCGTTGAAGTAGGACTTTCTTAAGTCGAAGAAACCCCACTTGAAGAATTCATATCACTAGATACTTGATTGGTTTTTGAACTTGCTTCACATCTCACATATCAATCGTAAATAGACACTATATTGTCTTTCAAAATATTTGTCATATTACGAGCAACTTCCTTATCCTCATAAATATCACCAAAACAAAAATCAACGTACTCTAATTTATATCTTGGGTCAAGTACAGTAGCAATCAACAACAACTAGCTAACATTTTCCATTTTTTCCCAATACCTGTCAAAACAAATTTCATGTTAATGGCCATATCACTCAAAAGATAATCATCACTTTTACTCCATTCTTCCAATTCACTTATAAGTGAACATACTTCATGAAGATAAACATTGGAACTCACATGCAATGAAGTACTAAACTTCAAAGTTACTTCATAAAAACCTTGGAGGAACTTCACTGAAACAAAAGCATTTTCCCAGTCAGAAATTCTAGGAAGTCCACCCCCTTGTTTACCACCATCATACCACTACAACAAAAACAATATATGGCAACGTTTGAAAAATGTTACCGTAAGCCTTTTGCAACGTTTTCACGTGTGTTGCAAATCAAGGTGTTGCCGTAGAGTAGATCACCTACGGCAACGTTTGTGGACCGTTGCCGTAGGTGCACCCTACGGCAACGTTAAAAAACGTTGCCGTAGGGTGCACCTAAAAATATCCCACAATTATGTAATTTCCAACAAACCTAATAATAATAACAAAACAAAATACAAAACAAAATGCCTGAAAATTTTACATAATTCTAATAAACAAAAATAGTAAATATGATTAAGTACAATATGCTAACTTCATTAGCCTACTCCAAAAGTTATAAAAACAGTCACAATTGACCAAAAAAATATTACAAAATATTGGATCAATATCTGAGTTTGCTTATATAACCAACAAGCTATCCCAAAAATAAATGGCCCAAACTGTCAAAAACTTCTTGAAATTACATTGTTGTGTTCCTCTTCATCCGTTCTCAACACAGAAGCTAATCATAAAATCATACGGACATAGAAATGGACCTGCAGCAACACATTGAAGGACAAAATTATTTACCAAAATAAAGGAAAAAATTTACCCAACAACAAAAATCACCAAAAAAAAAGAAGAAGCAAATAAGTTCAATGATTATAAACGAAGTTCATACAGAATTCACTTCACGAAAGCATTAAAATGAAGTATTCACCTACTAAGATCTTTCTTCATATACAAGTTCAAGCATCAGAAAGTCTAAAAAGCACAAGATTGGTTAATTAGTACCACAATGGCGTTGCCCCGATCTAGTATTCAAGTCAACTCTCCTCAAAAGGAATGAATCCAATGCCAATGTAGTTCACAACAAAAGAATCCCAACACATCTAACCAATGCCACTACGATTCACAAAGAAAAGAATCCCAACACATCTAACCGAGTTCACAAGAAAAAGTAGTAGAGCAAGAAAGCGAACAAACAAGACCATGGAAAATGGAGAGTTAGTCTAAGGTCTAATCACAAATCGAGAAGATTTATCCAATAAAATAAAATCTTTCCAAGAAACATACCTTCATCACACAAGTCTAATACTACTCTTTGGCCACGCAACAGTACTTCCTAGGGCTTCACGAAGAGTTCGAAATTCATCTGTAGGTCTATATAAGGTCAAATGATCCATATACACTTCCTCAACCTAAACCTTCCAACAGTCTCTTCCGAGTGGCAAGTGATGCACCCTTGCACTTGGAGTGCACTGTTGCAATTCGAGCTTCTGCTACAACTTCTTCATTTTCAAACATGTACCAATGCAGCAGTTGACACCTAGCATTTTCCATGCATGCAACACCCCCTACGACACCACTTCCTTTGGTAGACTACAAATTCATAGTAAATAGAAAATGTAATATTTTTATTAGTATACTCCAATCTAATTTTATAAGTCAAATAAATATATACGGTCGAATGTTATAAATTTATTGAAGTAGATATTCCATAACGTACTCTATGTATGGTTGAACTTCTGTACTATTTAGCAACACATAGCGATGAGCAACTTTCAGAATCTCATCGGAGAGTACAATAGGCTTCCCTTTAGAAATTGTACGCCCTACAACCAAGAAATCACTGTCATATTCTTCATTACGTGCAGGCTTAGAGCCTATTTCCGCTGCTTGTGTTATGTATTTGCTACAAAACATCGCATTTTCTTCCACAATATATCGTTCAGCCATGCACCCTTCTCCTGTGTCGTGCACGATTCATAACATACCCTTTCAACACTTTCATATACCTATACAAATGTAACAATCTAAAAAGTTAACCAACCGATGTGATAATAAATTTAACTTTAGGGAAAAACTTGGAGAAGCATTACCTTTCAAATGGGTACATCCAACGATAGTGTACTGGTCCACATAAGCGAACTTCTCTCCCAATGTGGATTGTTAAATGTACCATTATATCAAAAAAGGAAGGCGGGAAATACCTTTCCAACATGCATAAAGTTTTCGCAACATCCTCCTCTAATTGTTCGATCTCATTTCTATCCACCACTCCTTGACATATTTCATTAAAAAATGAACATAATTTCAAAATGGAATTCCTCGGACCTTTAGGTAGAAGTCCTCTCAACGCAACTGGTAATAATTGTTGCAAAGAAATGTGACAATCATGAGACTTGAGTCCAACTATCTTACATTCTTCCACCGAAATGCAATTTCCAATATTAGATCCATAACCTTTGGGTAATCTCAAGTTAGCAAGCCTTTTACAAAATATTTGTCTTTCTCGCACGTGATAAGGTATGAGGAGCGGTAGGTAGGTAAAATTTATTTCCTCTACTCTCAGGATGTAAATCATGCCTAATGTTCATAGCTTCCAAGTCCTTGCGTAGTTAATGCCGTCTTTGGATTTTCCTTTGACATCCAAAAGTGTATTAATGATACCGTCACATATATTCTTTTCCACATGCATCACATCCAAATTATGACACGTACAAGTAAAGTCTGCCAAATCAAACATCAATTTTAGTTTTGGTATTATAGGAAGTAGAAGTATTTAAATATTACAACAGTTACCTTCCAATATGGTAGATCGTAAAATATAGACTTCTTCTTCCTCGTTACATTAGATTGAGTTGTATTCTTCTTCCTCTTTCGCTTACCATTTTTTCCCCAATCAGTTGTAATAGTCTCGACTTCACCGAATCATCTTCACCATTTTTTATCTTCGGCTTAATACCCGGTTTCAATATGTCCATTGAACCAACTTCTTTTCATGCGAAATGGATGATTAAAAGCGAGAAATCTCCTATGTCCCATGTACGCAAACATCAAACAATACTTCAACCATAGTGAACATGTGACTTCACGACAAATAGGGCATGATATTTTTCCCTTGATGGGCCATCTAGATATATTTCCATATGCAGGAAAGTCATGTGTTGTCCACATTAGAATAGCTTTTAAATTGAATGTAGACTTTGTGACTGTATCATACATCTCAACTCCATCACTCCATAACAACATTAAGTCGTCTACAAGTGGTGTCAAATAAACATCTATGTCATTACCTGGTTGCTTTGGTCCCGGAATCAATAAACTCAAAGATCAAGCTTTCCTTTGACATGCATAATGAGGAGGCAAGTTATATATAGTTAAAATTACCGGCCAACAACTATATTTAGAACTAAGATCTTTGAAAGGATTAAACCCATCGCAGCAAGACCTAGTCTAATATTTCGAGGATCTAATGCAAAATGTGGCCACCTTCTCGTTAATCATTTCCCAACTCAATGAATCAAGCTGGATGCCTAATTTTACCGTCCGAACTTTTATTACTTGAGTGCCATCTCGCTTGTGTTCCATCTCTTCTATTCCGAACATCCTCTTAAGTCTCGGTATTATAGGAAAATAACGCAACACTTTTCTTTGAGTTTTTTCTGAATTTTTTTTAGTCCGTTGGTTAACTTTCCATCTTGAACAACCACATTTTGGGCATAACTCAACTTGTTCGAGCTCATTCCTATATAGACAACAATCATTCACGCAAGCATGTATCTTCTCATAGCCAAGATCAAATGTATCGACAAGTTTTTTCATCTCATAAAATGAGTTTGAAAGTGTATTATTCTCTCGGCAACATGTCTCCAACAAGATTTATGAGTTCATCAAAACCGATTAAGGTCGGATAAACCATGTGAAGCTTTAAGCTTAAACATAGCAACTGTGCGACATCGTCGTGAACGCCTCTACAACCAGGATATAAAGGCGTTTCAGCATGCTCAACTAAACTTTCAATCTCTTCCGCTCTTCCATCAGGAGGGTTTTCAGGATCTACATCATGTTGTGTATAAAAGTCCTTAAACATCCTATGTGACTCGAGATTTTCTACGTTGAGCAACTTTGATCCACTTGCTTGTTCTCCATGAAATATCCAGACACTGTATGTAGGATCCATACCCTTAATAATCAAATGTTCATAGACTGTATCATAATGGTGATGCATTAGATTTCTACACCTAACACATGGACATACTATCATTTCTGAATTGCAACTTTCACGAGCTCGTTCAACAAACTTTTGGGCTCCATCTCTATATTGTTCTGAAAATCTACAAGTTAAACTTTATGATCATTATACGTTACATCTTGTTCGATTGATATCTAGATCTGCAATATTTAATTTTAGATGATAACCTGGATAAGTGTAGCCACTCTTTGTCCATTGTATGTAAAGATACTATTCAACACTGAACAAGAAAAAGATATATTACATAAGAGAGAGAAGTCATATGAACCAGAATATATATGCTATGAGAATCTACGTGGTGCTATTCTTTGCACAAATACGGCAATTAATTCATTGACGCATTTTCAATCCTTGAGATGATTTGAATACTTTCTCACAAGTCTCACATTGATACTTTTTCTCACTGAGTTAGCGTGACAATTATCGAGAGATAGATGCATAGACTAATAGGAAAGGTTCGGGATTTAGAGTCGGGCGGGCCGGGGAATGTTTCCGGTGCGGGCAAAATATAATCAAAACTGGACTTTGAGTTTTCGGTCATGGATGTAATGATGGTAAAAATATAAAACAACATTACGACAACACTAAAAATGATAATATCACTTAAAGAGGCAAAAAAATCAAGAGATATGAAGCATTTCAGCCATCCTCATGATATGCAGGTTATAGAAGAGCCAAGCGCAAATAAGCAACGCAAATGTATTTGTTGTAATCTACCATTATTTGGTTCTAGTTACACCTGTTCATGCTGCTATTTTAACCTTCATAATTTCTATTTTGAGTTGCCACAATATGGTCAATTTAAATCCCACACTAAACACAATGGATTCACCTTATACAATTGCTGTGCAATTTCAATCTCCATGCTACAATCTACTCAATTTAACTACTAAAAAATTGTGATTAGTATACTATTTGGTTCAAGAATTGCGAGAAGTTGTGAATTGAGGCTATTAATTAACATCCATTTCACAATCTCGCCATCTCAAATGAACCCTCATCTAGTCATCTTATCTGATCCCACTTTGCATGCTTTTCGCATTTGAAATACCTTAATAATCTGTTCTTTTTCAATTCAAATCCAATTGGTTTTTGTGTATTTGGTAGATTTCTTGATTATTCCATTTATTCATAAATGTTTGCCTATTTTCAAATGAGACCCCGAACAAATTTTTTTTTTTCTTCCAATTACTAGCATTAGAAGGAAAAACTCAAAATTCATAACCATATTTTCCATTGATGATCCATTAGACTTTACACAAACAGTCAGAACAATCAACTTTACTGGGCAATTCAGAGGACAAATGAACTCACTCACGAGGCAAAGGCAAAGGCAACTCACCCACATAGGCAAAATAACTCACTCACAATTTCAATTTCAATTTAACTCACTCACAGATTCAAATGTTAACATCAAAGTCCTAATTTCAATTTCAATTTCACATCAACAATTCATTTATTCAAAGGCAGAGGTAACTCACAAAGGCAAGGCAAGGCAGAGGTAACTCAAGTCTCACTCGCAGAGGCAAAATAACTCACTCACAATTTCAATTTCAACTTCAATTTAACTCACTCACAGGTTCAAATGTTAACAGCAAAGTCCTAATTTCAATTTAACATCAATGTCCTAATTTCAAATGTTAAGAGAAAAAAAAAATTATCTTTCGAGTTCTGAAAACTGAAATAACAGAAAAAAACTGCAACATAACAAACATTATTCACCTTCGCTTGGCTTCTTCCCCGCATAACAAACCTCGAAGTGTTGATTGTCGAACAAAGCTTGAAGCCCTCGAACAAGCAGGGGCGAAGTCGAAGAGGGGAAACACGGACAGAACACAGATAAATCGGGTGGAAGAAGAGGAGAAGAGGGGTGGACTCGAGGCGGGCCAGGCGGCGACGGCAGAGGCTAGGGGCAAGTAATGACGGAAGAGCGGAGGAAGATCGAAGGAAGAGGGAGAGGAGAATTGAATTGAAATTGATTTTGCCCCATTCCAAACGAACGAGAAGAAAAGGTTGCTATTGGGCTTGGGTTTCAACTTTCAACCTTGGGCAGTTGGGCTGGGAAGGTGGGTTAAATTAAAAAAAAAAAAAATCGGCTGGGAACGTTTGCGAAAACGTTGCGAAAAGTAGACCTTTAGCAACGTTTGCGAAAACGTTGCTAAAAGTAGACCTTTAGCAACGTTTTCTCAAACGCGAAAAGTCTCCCTTTTCGCAACACTTGCCAAACGTTGCGAAAAGTGAGACCTTTCGCAACACTCAACAAACGTTGCGAAAAGGGGTCTATTGCAACATTTTTCTAAAAAATGTTGCCAAAACTCATTTATACTAACCAATGGCAACATTCACTTACTAAAATATTGCCAAAAGACCCTTTTAGCAACATTTATCAACAAATGTTGCCTTTTTAATGTTGCGAATGACTCTTTTTGTTGTAGTGTACTCCTGAAAATAATTAAAATATTGCACATCATCCTCTTCTAACATTTCAAATGCTTTTTAGAATTTTAAAGAAGCTTCCAACATCAAATATGTGGAATTCCACCTAGTTGGTATATCCAAAAACACACTTTTGTTCTCTAGTAGGAGAAGATTTAACATATTTTACTGCATTGTGAATACTAATAATTGATGCATGTGCTTCCTCAATCTCTCACATACAATCAAGTTAACAATATGTGTACAACACCTCATGTGCAAATATTTTCCATCCAAAACAAACACATCCTTACTCCTACCAATCATCTTCCTCTTAAGATAAAAAATGGCCGTTTCATTTGTAGATGCATTGTCAATCGTGATTGTAAACACTTTTTCAATACCCCATAAACGCAAACAACTCTCAATAGCTTTATCAATGGTTTCACCTTTATGATTGGCATTCACAAAAAAATTCAAAATCCATTTATGTAGCCAATCAGAATCAACAAAGTGTGCAGTAAGAGACATATAGTTAATGTTTTGAATAGAACTCCAAGTATCATTAGTAAGAGAAATTCTTTGACTTTGGAGGATCTTTCTCAATTGCAATTTTACTCGACAAAATTGTCTAAACCCATGACCTTTGACAAAGCTAAAAGGTAGCTCATCAATTATTATCATCTTAGCACATACAACTCTACATTTTTCTTTATTTAAAGCCAACAACTATATGATTGTTCTCATGACCCTTAGTTGGACTTTTTTTCATATTATCTTTTATCCTTCACGGATACTTTTTACAATGAAGAACCAAATGATTCCTTAAGGTACTATTCCCACACTTCCTAGCCCCACAAGTGTAATCATGCTCACAATAGTTGCACGTACACCTAACATTTTCATCTTTTGAATCTCCTGTAATACTGAAGTGTTCACATACATCTAAAGATTTCCTATTTTTCCTCTTCTCTAAACATGATTGTGGAAGTGGAGGAAGAAACTAGCACTTTGTAATTTTGGAAGTGCAATAGAGACTTCATTAAGTGATACTACATACTGTTTCTTAGATTAATTGTTTCTTCATCCCTCGATAAGTCAAATTCAAAATGTCCCCATAAATGTTTCCGTTTACTTTTCAATCAATATCTTTACACATTCTGCAATTTGAAGCAACTTTCAGGATCAGCAGAATTATCCCTAATGTGGGTCAATTCATTAGTTCGATGTCAGCTAAAGAGATTGAAAGCACAGTTCAAACTTCTTGCTAAAGGTTGGGGTTTTTTCCTATTACGTTAATTCTTATCTCATAGTTCTTTTAAGATGTTAATTTTCATATTTCTATTTTTGAAGTGACATAATATGTAAATCTTGTAAATCAGACTGTTAAAGAGGAGTTAAACATATGAATTAGATTAATCTTTGGAAGGCTAAGGTTAACATATGTCATGCATAAATATGATACACACATTCTTGATTGAGTACATGTCCTTTTTTACCTACAATTAATATTTTTCAAGCATTCTGCACTGTCATTGTTTTCAATATACTAAAAAAGACCATGTTTTTGTTTGTTAGAATTGCAAACATTAAACATATTGTTAAAACATCGAGGAGCATATGATTTTCGTAATAAACACGATAAAATACTATGCATTCTACTTCTCTTTTCACTTCTTTTATTTACATTGAAAACAGTATGGTGCTCTTAGTTGTTGTTTTTGCTCATAATCATCAGACCTCAATAGTTAACAACATATTGTAATGTGATTCAAATAAATAATTATATATCTGAACAAAAAATTTTGAATTGGACCTTAAAAAATCGTACAGGTTCATTACTGGTTAGATATAGTGGGAACACAAAGATAAAAGAATTAAGTAAATCCACCAAATAGAATAAATCAACCAGTTTGAAACATAAAGAATGGGCAAGAACAAATTCAAAAAGAAGAAGGAAAAAGGTTGATCAAACTTATGATAAGGGATCTGACAGAATTATTCTGAGTGATGGTTCCTTATTCAGATTTCAGACTATCTCCAGAGACCTGTTGATCCAGCTGCAAAAGAAGACGGTTTTCTAGGCTCTGGTGTTTTTCCAGTATTGAAAAGAGTTGTAGATGATAGAGATATGGAGAGGGAGGCTAGGTTTTGAAGTTGAGAGGATTTCACGGCTTTGAAAATAGGATTTCACGGTTTGGAAAATGAAAATGGGATTGGGTCAGTTTGAAAATGTTTAAACCGTGAATCGACCCAACACTCTTGGGTTGGAAACTTGTGGGGTACTTATAGGATTGGGCATGGTCCGATTCAGTTCTCTTTAGAACCGAACCGAACCCGAAATTTTTGGGTTTTTAGTAAATGGAACAGTCAAGTCTAAATTTAATTATGGAACCGTTCGGGTTTGGTTCCATTCGGTTCGATTTCGGAATTCCGTACAATAATTAATTTTTCTATATTACAACAACATTGCATTAATTCGATTATGACATATTAAATCTTAACTCTTACAAAATAATTTAGTTCAATCTTGTTATATCTTTTGCACCTCTTTTCGTTATGCTCTTCATAGATTTGATTGTAAAAATTGCAGGAAAAGAAGGATGGCTAATTCACAGTAATAGAACAGTAGAAACGATACTACGGTAGAATAAGATATTTGGGTAAAAGTTAGGTCAATTTGATTAAGTTGAGTTTGACTGGAAATTAAAAATAGTAAATCATATTTTGGGTTTGGACTAAATTAATTAATTAGCAATTTATTTAAAAAAATAAAATAATTTGACTTACTTAAGATAAAAAATGAAAAAAAATTAGGGAAATTCGGTTATTATTAGATTCTTCCGTTCTGGGTCTAGAACCGAAAATCAAACCAAACTCGTTGGTTCTCTATTCAGATATTCGTTCGGATATTTAATTTAAGAAGAACCGCTCAATTCAAATCAATTCAATTCGATTTGAGTCTGATTCGATTTGAGAGTTTTGTCCAACCTAGGTACTTAAATAAAACTTCAAAAAATATTCTCTAGTAAATTAAAATCAAGATAACACCAATAATATACTACTCCTAAAAAAAAAACAAAAAAGCTTTGCTTGAGGCTGCCACATCAAGGGTTCGAATCCTGAAATATGGATTTGGCTCTTGGGTAAGTGCAAGTGCACAAGCAGCCTTCCACCCTATACCCTTCGAGGCATAACCTGCAATTTACCTCATTCACCAAGGCTCAGGGCAGGGCAGGTGGGGGCCGCTAAGGATGCGATTCATCCTTGTATACTACTCCTAAAACTGATTATCCCCCCCTTCTCTCTCTCACACACACACACACGTGCGCGTGCATCCCCCATTGAAAACCCTTCACTGATTCAGTCACTCACACAAAGTTGGGTATGTATTTATTTAATCATCGTGTGATCTTTCGTTCTTTTTTTCTTTTACAGCTAATCATTTCCGTAGTGATGGAATTGTCAGTATTGTGAAGTTTTGGTGATTTTTATTTTCTCTATTTGATGACATTTGCAAGTATTTTAGTGGCAATTATGGGAGAATGAGTTCAAATGCCCAATCCTCACAAACATTTTGTCCAAATACCCTTTGACTGAAATGAATAAAAGAAAAGTAATTTTAATTATTTAAAACTGTTAAAAGACCCGTTTACCCTTATCTTGTAAATCAAATGATCTGGCCCATTTCTTCCTCCAAAAACGAGTTTTCCTCATCTCCTTCCAATTCAAATCAACCGACCTCCAATTATACGAGTTTCATACTAGGGTTTCAATCATCTCCTCGTCATCATCTCCATTGCTCACACGGGGACTTCTCCATCTCCATCTCCGATTCTAGCCACCACCTTCAAGAATTGTACCACAAAGTCTATCTCCGTCGACATTTCTAACATTCGCCAGTTGTACCAGTCTCCATCTCCATTTCTCTGAGGTAAGCCTGCGAAAACTTACACCATTTTCTTTTGAAGATTGAATTTTGTCTGTAATGAGTTATTAATTTCCCTAATCAAATATAATGAGGGTGAAATAACCTGTCGGAATCTGAACTTCCGGCCACACCCATGACGTCGGACCTACACCGGTCGATTGAACATGCCTTCACCAAGGTCACAATTTGTTCCAATCATCTGGGCTCGATCAATTGCACAGATTACCTGTTAAGAGCTTTGTGCGAAAATGAAACAATGACAAAATTGATGAATCTATGCTACTGAAAATGTTTATTTCGATTAGGGGAACATGAATTGAGATTAGTAACATGATAGGCTAGCATCCAATAGTTCGAATTAACACCCAAAAGTCTGAATTGATTCTTTCAAATGAGGCTATGTGTGATGTAGGTTGTGATGCTGAAATTGATGAGGTTGTAGAGGTTATTGTTGCTAGTTGATGAGGTTGTTGAGTTTATGCGTGATGTAGGCTGTGATGCTGCATTGATGAGATTGTTGAGGATATTGTTTTTAATTCACCCATATTCTTTCTGGAATGAGGGGATCAGTTATGCATGCAAATCACACGTGAAGTTGTCCCTGTATAGTAGCCAATTTTAAAGTTTTCTGTGATCCATTGGTTATATTTGTATTTTGCATCAACTAAATTTCATACTATAAGTTTCATAATTCGTTTATAATTTGTATATGTTTTATAATTTGCAGTGCAATGGAAAAGACTCAAGTCGATGCCACGATTACAACAAGATGTAGACTGCAGATCATACATGATGTATATGAAAAGCTAGACACAAATTACCAAAAAAAGCTCCGCGAGAGCTGTTTTGGATCTCTCCTTAGATTAAGGGATATAAGGCTAGCTTCACAAAGTATACATCAATTATTATTGAGGAAGTTGAAAACCGGAAAAAAAGAAGAAGTGTGGTTTAAAATAGGAGGAAAACAGACAAGATTTGGATTGGAAGAATTTGTTCTGATGACGGGTTTAAATGCTGGTAATGATAACAATGTAGACAAGACATTGGGGGCGGAATGTCGGATTGTGAAAGAATATTTCAAGAAAAGTGTAGGGAAGATTACGAAGGGAGATGCTTACAATGCATTTATATGTTGCAAGAAAAGAAAGAGCGATAAGTATAAATTGGGATTGTTCGTAATCTTGGCGTACGTCTTGTGGGCTACGGAGGAAAACACTTTCATCGATTTGTGGTGGTTGGACTTGGTAGATGATCTGGATAATTTAGAGAAATATCCTTGGGGAAAATTTTCATTTGAATACACGATGAACGTCTTCAAATGTGAAATGGGAGGTAAATTAAAAAGTTCGGATGTCGGAGAAGAGTCACGTTGTCGGTATTCATTGCACGGCTTTCCACTCGCTATAATGATATGAAAAAACAACGTACTTGACTTGTATTATTTTTTATGTACAAACTTTGTACTATGAGATAATAATGTTTGTTTTACAATAGATTTGGGCGTTCGAAGCGATTCCAAAATTGGGAATGAGTTTGCTTCGAAAAATCCAAATGCAATTCCAAGAATGGTCGCTTGGGAAATGCCGAAGAGGTTAGCATCTGCCTCCATTGCTAATGTGTTGGAATCGAAAGAGATAAATTTCCTTCCTTTTTTTTAAGTATAGTGAGGATAAATTGTGGAATTAGCTTAGCAAATGAATAATGATTTGCACGATTGAATATTTGTAGTTAGATGTTATTTCTACATTGATTCCTACTGAAGCCGAACTGGAGGAGGTGTTCTGGAAAACGTTGACCCCAATTGTGGAAGAAGATGATAATGTTTCACAGCATGTCGAAGGAGATGAGGTTGAGCATGATGTTGAGCCACATCATGCATCCTATCAGCACTTTCCTAGTGTACCTCAACCTCCACCTGTTTCTCATGAGCTCAACATAGTGGATTTTTTAAGAACCGAAATGGAAAAACTCGAGGGAAGGCTACAAGCAGTCATATCAACTCAAATTGATCGGGTGGAAAAAAAGGTCAACAGGTTGATTGAATTGGCCGTGACAGGTCGATTTCATTCAGGGACTAGTGCGTTTGATGGTACCACTGGTAGCACAGCTGATGTTCCAGAAGCTGAACCGAAGGATGGGTTGGAAAATGAGGTTAGATTTGATGTTGTGACGAATGTGCCTATAGATGAAAGAAATATGGAAGAGCTTGTGAATGACCCAAAGTTGGAAGAGGAGGTTAGAGGAGAGAATGTAGGAGGGAAGAGAACCGAGGTTGGATTTGGGGATGATATGGAGGAGCAAGAAAAGGAAAAAATAGTTGAAGAGGATGTTGAAAAAGAAACAATGGTAGAGGATGAACATCTCGATGTGGAGAAATGTTCCACTGATTTTGTGACGCCCGAGAAACTCAAAGTTGATGCGAATGAATCGACTCCAGGTATGTAAAAATTAGTTTGATGTACAAATTCATGCCATTACAAAATCCTAATTAAATCAATTTTAGATTTCTAATTGTTGGTATTTGCAATACATAGGCAACAGTATACAGATTCAGGAAGTATGGTGTAATTCACCAAAAGGACGGGGGTATCGTTCAAAGAGAAAAGCCAGATTACTGTGTTCTCCCTTCAAGGACCCGACAAAGAGGAAAAAGTTGTCGAATGTCGACGTATATGATCCTTATAGAGAGGTGGATCCTGTGAAGGTTAATGCTCTTCAGAAATGGATGGAAACTACATCTCACGCGTAAGTTATTACCAATAGTTGCAATTACTTATGAAGGGAATGATATTATTACATAAAAATAACTTCGTGTTGATTTTGTTGTTTGCGCAGTGAAGTCATTCCTTTGCGGTTTTATGATGTCCTATCAAAAAATTTGACTGACTTGTTGAATGCGGAGGGTTGGCTTACTGGAAGTGTGAGTAATCAAATTTTAATGATTTTACAATAACGTTAGATATAAATTTAGTTTATATGAATTGATTGTTTGTGCAGATTATCAATGAGGCCCTTTACCAAGTACGAGAAAGGGCTCTCAAATTTAAAAATTTATTCCAGCAAGATTGTAGCATCTTGGACACTTACTTCCACCAATTTGTTTTGAATGCACATAGGGAGTTACAACGGAATAAAGGAACTCAAGTTCAGTAAGAGTCTACTAAATTATGTGAAAGGAGCTACTCCGGAGCTCGGTAAAAGCTTGGAAGGAGTGCAGATATCTGTATGTTCCTTACTGTGCTGGCAACCATTGGTTCGCTCTTCATATCGACTTGGAGAAAAGAATAATTTTCATGTTCGATAACCTAAAGGGTCACATTCGTAGGGTTGAGTTGGAAGCTTACATTCTACCTTTACAGGATATTATTCCGTTGCTAATAAAATTTCACGTGACAAGTGAAGAAGAGTACAACACAGAGAAGTTTAAATTCGTGAAGGTTAAAGATGTTTCCCAACAAATGAATGGGTAAGATTGAGTAATTTCATAATTGGTAGTGCTATAATATTTGAAATGTTCAGAATTAATATAAAAGTAACTTTAATATTTTGTAGATCTGATTGCGGGATGTTAACACTGAAGTACATAGAATTTTTGCAAGCGAATATGGATGTAAATGCAATTCGTTTGCATTACGTACCCATATGGCGGAAGAAGTTGGCTGCATAGTTGTTGGCATGGAACTTCGAGCCGTAGATTGTGTTTTGCAACATTCATTGATGTTTTGAATTCCCTTTGTGTAGTTATATTGTTTTTGTTGGAGTTATCATTTTCATTATTATGGATATTGATGTTGGTATGAAGTTATTAGGCATGAAGTTGTTGTTATTTATTGATGTTCATGATTTTGTTAGAGTTGTTGAAATTGGCTGCAGAGTTGTTTTTAATATGAAATCTTTCCCGAACTACAAACGATATTGCTATCGTTCCAATACGAAAATTGAACTGATTTTCATAACGATATAGACATCGTTATTGTAATCCAAAACGACCTCAATATCGTTCCCATATGAAATAGACACTGCTTCATTGATCTTCGTAACGATATTGGAGTCATTCCCATGACAACGTAACGACTTGGATATCGTTTCAGTATAAAATACACGCTGATTTCCATAACGATATAGGCATCGTTACTATAATCCAAAACGACCTCAATATCGTTCCCATATGAAATAGACACTGCTTCCCTGATCTTCGTAACGATATTGGAGTCGTTCCCGTGACAAAGAAACGACTTGGATATCGTTTCAGTATGAAATATACGCTGAGTTTCATAACGATATAGAAATCGTTACTGTAATCCAAAACGACCTACAATGTCGTTATAGTTTCAATCCCACGAAATAAAGTAACGACATTCATATCGTTTCCGAACAAATTTGAAGAGTTTGAAATCGTTTCAGTTCAAATAATAACTAGAACGACATTGGTATCATTTCTTTTTACATAAAACGATAATTATATTGTTATGCTTAAAAAAAAGAGAATTCGAGCTTCCATGGCTATCGACATACATTCTTCGTACGTAGGACAACAAAAATAGGTAATCGAGCGAGTTGAATCTCACTCAAAAGAAACTAGGGGAACATTTGTGTTTCTATAGTTCTCTTATCACCTTCGAATTATGTTGATAGAAAGAAAGTCATATCCGTTCGCTCTTTCTAAGCGATGTTAGTGCTATTAGCCCACTCGATGCTCTCTTTTGGTCATCATACGTACGTCGAAGGCATGTCGAATGATCGTGGATGGTCGAATCGTCGTTTTTAGGCGTAACGATATGCATATCGTGTTGGTAAGCTAAATCGACCTGGATGTCGTTATAGTACTGATTTCAACTGAAACGATGTCAATATCGTTATATTTGCACTGAAACGATACGGATGTCATTATGTATCAGCTCCCCAAACTAACGTAACGACATACATGTCGTTTCTTCACAAATTGGTCGAGTTGGAACTCGTTTCAGTCAAAATCGTAACTATAACGACATTTGAGTCGTTTCTTTTTACACAAAACGATATTAATATCGTTATGCCTAAAAATGACTATTCGACCATCCACGATCATTCGACATGCCTTCGACGTACGTATGATGACCAAAAGAGAGCATCGAGTGGGCTAATAGCACTAACATCGCTCAGAAAGAGAGAACGGATATGACTTTCTTTCTATCAACATAATTCGAAGGTGATAAGAGAACTATAGAAACACAAAGGTTCCCCTAATTTCTTTTGAGTGAGATTCAACTCACTCGATTACCTATTTTTGTTGTCCTACGTACGAATAATGTATGTCGGTGGCCATGGATGCTCGAATTCTCTTTTTTTAAGCATAACAATATAATTATCGTTTTATATAAAAAGCAACGATACCAATGTCGTTCTAGTTATTATTTGAACTGAAACGATTTCAAACTCTTCAAATTTGTACGGAAACGATATGAATGTCGTTACTTTATTTCGTGGGTTTGAAACTATAACGACATTGGAGTCTTTTCAAATGAGAAGAAACGACATACACGTTGTTCTAGTTACGATTTGTACTGAAACGATTTCCAACTCGCCAATTTGTACGAAAACGATATGGATGTCATTACTTTGCTTCGTGGGTTTGACACGACAACGACATAGTAGTCGTTTCATATGAGACGAAACGGCATCTAAGTCGTTCTAGTTACGAGATTGGCTGACACAAGTTGGAGATTGGCTGAAACGACATCTAAGTCATCCTTGTCAATTGAACCACCCTTCCCTAATCTCCCTCTTCACTTGAGAGTTGCTGAGGCCTGGGAGTCCAACTCTTTGCATCCGCTTGTTCAATTGATCTGCCGATTCACTCTCCGCCATCCGACATCCGCTTGTTGCTGGGAGTCAGACTTGAGCTTTGTTGGTGGTGCTGCTATTTGCCTCTCTGTCTCTTCAGAGAAAAATCAAAAGGTAATGGTTGAATTTTAGCTCTTTTTATTTATTATTAACATAGATTTTGTGGGATTTTTTTGTGTTGAAATTCATCTGATTTTATTTGATATATGATAAATGAATATATGAATGTAGATATGGATGGAAATCTTTCCCTGTGATGGAAACTTCATGATTTCAATTTTCAAGTTTCAATCGCACTATCACAGGAAGCATAGTTTATTTAAGTTTCTGTTCATTGAAACTTACTTTAGAAATTAGATTGTACACTTAACTTAACGTGTTGCCCAAGATGTTGCTGATTTGATATATGAATTTGGATATTAATTATGTGATAAAACTGAATGGATTATGGTAGAAAAAATTGGAGGTTTTTAAATGAGTGAAATAAGAGCATTCTAGGATATATCAGAAAATTAAGAGATTTATTTTGTGATTATTGATAGAAGGATTATTTTTTCAATTGAATTGATTGTTTTGTTTTCGTTGATTGTTTGTAGCAGTTATGGAAAAATACTTTAAACGTAAATCTGCATTTTCTTGTGATGAGCAAAATGTTAATGAAAGGAATATTCGAGATAAAAAAGATGAAATGAATGCTGGGGATGAAAGTAATCTTGGAGATGTCCTGATTGAAACTAATGTTGAGGATGTTGGGGATGAAAGGCTTGAATTTGATGTTGCACAACTTCCTTCAGATCCTGGACTGAGAGTTCCAATACAAAATTATGATGTTAATATTCGAGATGTGATTCGAAGAGCATATGTGCAACGGGGTCCTTGTCAACCTCGCAATCACGAATTTCCACCCACAAGAATGGCTAACAAAGATAGGCGATTTTGTGTTTCATGGTATAATGAGCATCCTAGTTGGTTAGAATACAGTATAGAAAAAGATGCTGTATTTTGCTTCTATTGCTATCTTTTTAGCTCAAGTGGTGGTTCATTTGTTAATGGCGGATTCTCAAATTGGAAAAGGAAGGAGATTATTAGAAAACACGTTGGGACATCAAGTAGTGCACACAATCAGGCTCGGATCCAGTATGAATCATTCAAAAATCAAGAACAAAGCATTCGATCCTGTCTCTTTAAGCAATCACATCAAACTCGAACAGAATATCGAATTCGTTTGAATGCGTCAATTAACTGTGTTCGATTTCTTCTACGACAAGGGTTGGCATTTCGAGGACATGATGAATCTGAAGAGTCAAACAATCAAGGAAACTTTCTTGAACTATTGCATTGGTTGTGTGATCAAAATGATGAGATTAAGGCGGTTGCTTTGACGAATGCACCTGAAAATCTCAAATTAACATCATCACGAGTTCAAAAAGATATTGTGAGTGCTATTGCTTCTGAAATTCTGAACGTGATAATCAAAGATATTGGTGATAGCTGGTTTTCTATTCTCGTTGATGAATCTCGTGACATTTCAGTGAAGGAGCAAATGTCAGTTGTCATTCGTTATGTAAAGAATGGACGTGTATTGGAACATTTTATTGGTGTTATACATGTTTCGAGTACTACAGCTGTCTCACTTAAAGCTGGAATTGATCAATTATTTTCTACGCATAGCTTAAGTATATCTAATTTGAGAGGTCAGGGATATGATGGAGCTAACAATATGCGAGGTGAGTATAATGGTCTCAAAACACTTATTTTGAAAGAAAATCCAAGTGCTTACTACATTCATTGTTTTGCTCATCAACTTCAACTAGCTCTTATAGCTGTGGCACAGAAACATCCAAAGATTGAAACTTTCTTCACTTCAGTACATAGATTGGTGAATGTTGTAGGAGGATCGGCTAAACGAAGTGATCTTGTTCGAGAGAAACAAAGATTGAAAATTCTTGAATTACTTAGTGTTGGTGAAATATCAACCGGACGAGGTCTCAATCAAGAAACTACTCTTAAGCGTTCTGGTGATACACGTTGGGGATCTCACTACAGTTGTTTAATGAACTTGATTCTAATGTTTTCAACCACAGTTGATGTTGTTGAGATGATTGCTACTGACAGTACAAGTTCCGGAACAAGAGGCGATGCATGTATTTTATTGGAGCTGATGTTAAAATTTGAATTTGCATTTAATCTACATCTCATGAGAAAGATTTTAGGAATTTCAAACGAATTATCGAAAGCATTACAAAGAAAAGATCAAGATATTGTTAATGCCATGAGATTGGTGCAATTATGTAAAGCACAGCTCCAAACCATGAGAGATGATGGGTGGGACTCTTTTTTTGGAATGGTTTGTTCGTTCTGTGAAGCTCATGAGATAAATGTTCCCAATATGGATGATATGTTCACAACTCCAGGTCGTTCCCGACGTGATACAGTGACAAATTTGCATCATTTTCGTGTGGAGATGTTTTATGCCATCATTGATATGCAACTTCAAGAGCTGAATGATCGTTTTTCTGAGATAAATAGCGACTTGCTCCTCTGTGTTGCGTGTTTGTGTCCAAATAATTCATTTGCTGCTTTTGACAAGGACAAAGTTATTCGACGATGTCAGTATTATCCGGTAGATTTTGACGCGACAGATATCTTCGAGCTTGATATTCAACTAGATACATATATTCTTGACATACGTACTGACCAAGATTTTGGAGGATTACACGGCCTTAGTGATCTTGCACAGAAGTTAGTTGCGAAAAACAAACATGAAGTTTATCCATTAGTCTACAAGCTTGTGACATTAGCCTTAGTTCTTCCCGTGGCTACAGCTACAGTAGAGAGAGCATTTTCTGGAATGTCAGTTGTAAAAAATCGCCTGCGCAATCGAATTGGAGATCAATGGTTGAATGATAGTTTGATTGCATATATTGAGAAGGATATATTTGACAATATTAAGAATGATGTAATTATGGAACGTTATCAAAGTATGAGAACTCGTAGAGAACATTTGTAATAATATATCGAATATTAAATTTTTTCGTCACTTTTTGGAAAGTTTGAGTGTGCCCCACTAACAAAAAATGTCTGCGTCCGCCACTGATTGCAACCTCTGCAAACAGTTCTGAAACCTTTCCTTTTCGTCACCAAATTTCTAGTTAAATTCCATCGTTAAAATTTTAACCTTTTATCCAACTTTTTCGCTTCTTACAGTTCAGTGCTGGCCTTAAAAGCTTGCTGTCTAGAATTAATAGTCCCTCTCATTGACACACCCTTTCACCAAATTCGAGCCTACTGATGCTGTGTGATAGAAATGTGAAGCTGTAATTATAAGTGGGTTAGTGATGCAGGGGAAGCTTATAGGAAAGACAAAAATCTCACAAAAAGAATTTCATTCAAGAGAAATTCAAGAAAAACTTTATTTCATTCAAAACTGAGCTGCCTCAAAAAGCTTACAACGTTTAAATAGCGAAACCCTAATAAAATTCGGAAAGAAATTACATAATAATAAAAAATATTATTTTTTCCAAAAATGGAAAAAATTGAGATAATCACGGATCTTGATTCTCCTAATCATCAGGATCATCCCCCAACAAACGGAAATCAAATCCGAATTTAATTGACTAAGATATTGTCAAAACAAAAATTACCATAAACGGCAAAAACGCATAATTGAGGGCCTAAATGATGGAATTTGCCCAAAATTTGACGTGCTTCAGGGCTAAAGGCCCTGAGTTGTGATCATTGGCCCGTTTCCACTCAAATTGGACTAGCAATTCATCAAAAACGAACAAACCCGAAATTAAATGGAATTATGATTTTGCCTTCATCATTCTCCACGGGTTGAGAAAAATTCGCCCTCGAATTTGATGGGGGTAGAAACCTCATCATCATCAGAATTATCACCTCGAAATGACGGCTCTGGCGGTAATCCATTTGGAAGCTCTTCTGGGAAGTCCTCATAAAATTCCTCTAGCAATAACTGAATCCTGCGAGTGACCTCCTGCTCAATGTCAACTAATTGTTCCACCAGCATATACAATATTCCATATCCTTCCATATTTGTCTCGAACTTCACTCTGGTCAGTAAATTGGCGTCATCCCGAACTACTTTTACTGAGCCCTTATCTGGAAGCAACACACTTTTCTTTTCCCCAATAGTATACGTCGACTGGAAGAGATTAGTACGCAACCAGTCAGTGTTATTTTTCAGGGAAGTCAGAAAACTCCGCCTCACCAACAATGACTGACCTACATTACCAATCACAAACTCCCCCTTCTCTGCTGCTTCTTCTACACCTTTACTGTTAAATATAGGCGGACCGTAATAATCAAACTCTCCCTTCTCTGTTGCTTCTTCAGTGTCTTCATTGTCAAATACAGACGGACATTCATAATCAAACTCTTCCTCTTCTGTTGATTCTTCAGTATCTTCATTGTCAAATACAGGCGGACATTCATAATCAAACTCTTCATCTTCTATTGCTTCTTCAATGTCTTCATTGTCAAATATAGGCGGACCTTCATAATCAAACTCTTCCTCCTGTGCTGTTTCTTCAATGTCTTCATTGTCAAATACAGACGAACATTCATAATCAAACTCTTTCTCTTCTGTTGATTCTTCAATGTCTTCAATTATGACATTCTGAATATTATGATCACGGTGTTGGACTTCCTCAATCGGAACCTGCCCACGACGACCACGACCCCTAGGTGCATGTTGCTGCGGTATAAGTGCAGCAACTTGCTGTGTCAGCAACTTCACTTGTTGACGCAGCTGTGCGATTTTATCACGTCTATGTATTTCCTCTAATAGGGCTTCATGGGCTTCTTGACGTCTCCTTGAACGCATGATGAAGGAACGACTTCGGCTCTGATACCAACTGATGCAGGGGAAGCTTATAGGAAAGACAAAAATCTCACAAAAAGAATTTCATTCAAGAGAAATTCAAGAAAAACTTTATTTCATTCAAAACTGAGCTGCCTCAAAAGGCTTACAACGTTTAAATAGCGAAACCCTAATAAAATTCGAAAAGAAATTACATAATAATAAAAAATATTATTTCTTCCAAAAATGGAAAAAATTGAGATAATCACGGATCTTGATTCTCCTAATCATCAGGATCATCCCCCAACAAACGGAAATCAAATCCGAGTTTAATTGACTAAGATATTGCCAAAACAAAAATTACCATAAACGGCAAAAACGCATAATTGAGGGCCTAAATGATGGAATTTGCCCAAAATTTGACGTGCTTCAGGCTAAAGGCCCTAAGTTGTGATCATTGGCCCGTTCCACTCAAATTGAACTAGCAATTCGTCAAAAACGAACAAACCCGAAATTAAATGGAATTATGATTTTGCCTTCATCAGTTAGTTACAAAAGTAAAGGCTGAATGTGAGCCTACTTGTCTTAAAAGCTTGCTGGCTGGAATTAACAGTCCCCTCTCTTGGGCACATCCTTTCCCCAAAATCGAGCCTACTGATGCTGCATGATTGACACATGAGGCTGCAATGATAAGTGGGCTAGCTGCAAAAAGAAACACTGAATGTGAGTTCTGCTAGGAGAATCTTAGCTGCTATTAAAATATTATTTTATTAAGAAACAGAATTTCTGATGACTGAATTAATGAATTGCCATAGCCTTGGATTTGATTTCTCCATGTTATTCCGGAAAATACTTTGATCATCAAACTTTTACTTCGGAAATGTATTCCATGTTTATTTTGAATTTGATTTAGTTGTTGTACTTTGCAGTGTGACCATTGTTGTTGCGTATCTGATGATGAAGAACGGTATTAGCTTATCTGAAGCTCGGGAACGTGTGAAGATAAAAAGACCAGTCATATCTCCCAACTCTGGCTTTATTTCCCAGCTGGAAAACTTTGAGAGATCTCTTCAAGGTAACTGCTTGTTTAACTTTAGAGCTGGCTTATCATACAACTGGTATTAAACAAGATAGTTGTTCACTTGAGACGTTCTAGCAGTACTTTTAAACAAGGCATGTTTTTGAAGAGCAAAAAGTGTATGAGAACCTGAATACAGAATTGCAAATAAAACTAGAATAAAGAAAAATATTTGAACAAATGTAGATACAAAAGTAGTTTCGAGATCATCATCGGTGGTTTCATATGAACATTGGCGGACGTAGATATTTGAGTTAGGGAAACATAATCAAACTTGCAGAAAAAGTTGTGAAAAATATAAAAAGTACTCCATATCTTGTTATAGTTGTTCTCCATGCATTTTCATACTTAGATCATGTTCCATAATTGATACGAACAATCAATTTTAAACAAGAAAATGCAGATTTATGTTTAAAGAATTTGTCCATAACTCATACAAACAATCAATTCAACTAATCGGAACGAAAAAAACTTACAACCAATATTCAATACTTATTATCAATTCTAATAAACACGGTTCAAAAAATGTGAGCTAAAGTGGACAGAATCATTCCGGGCTTATTCTATATGCACAATTCAAAAATCATTCATGCAATAAAAGTCATTTCAAACACATTCCAAATCAATTTGAAATAATTCATTATATAAAATTCAAAATTCATTCATGAACATAAATTGGAAAAAAAGAAAACAAACTATAAATGTAATCCAAACCTATTTTCTCTATCATGAATTTTGGTTAAAGAAAATAAAAATTTGAATTATAAGTTATCGTCGTCGACCTATTGGTTGCTAATTAATAGTAAATGTCATGGGACTCTGTATATGTAATCTCCAGGTATGGATAAAAAAAATGGAATAGCCAAGTAGAATGTCATTCCATCTTCCCAATAAATAACAATAACCTTGCTCGTTCCTATGCTCATGCCGGGTGCAATATTTTTAGTCTGTTAAGCATTTTATCTATTTTTACCTATACACAGCTGGGTTTTAACGTAGTGTTTATTAAACTGTGAAAGCTCCCTATCAAATCATATGCTGTTAAAGTTAATTGAGCTATGCAAAATCAAAAGCTTGCTAGAAAATAAGAAAGATTCGATAGCGCAAAGAAAAAAAAAATTTATTTAAAGATTCTCTAAACAAAATGAGAAATAATGCCCAACATCAGAATCTATTCAATACTCTAACCCATTTTTGTTCCTTAAAACTATTAATTTGATTTTTCTATTGTACCTCAATTGTGATTTTCCATATAATGGAATGCTACGAACAATAAATAGCTCTTGTCCTCTCCAAGTTGAAGCTACAACTCCAACCATTTTAAGCAAACACAAAATCCAAACAAATCCAAACTTCTATAATCCAAATTACCTCGTCATTAGTGGAATGAACAATAACATTAAGCTTTTCATCATCTCTCTCTCCAAAATTCGAAAAAATTTATTTCTCTTAAACGCTTCGCTCCATGGATTCCATTTTAATTTTAATGCATTTTTTTTTCAACCACACATTATTTAGGGCGTGTCTGGTAAAACTATGCAGTTTAATTCCGACCGTTGCTTAATTGAAAAAAGAACAGTTGCCTAATTTGTATTGCAAAAGGCTGACAACTTTGCAGGACACACAGGTGCAATTAAAGTTCAATTTCCCAGTTTGCCCTCCATTTTAATTTCTCACACAAACCTTACAAAATTCACTGAGGATTAAATGGCTCATTTTGTGCTTTTTCCATGCTCACACTTCTCAAGATAGCTGTCAGTGGGCCTTTTGATTTGACACAAAAATTGATTCTGAATTGAGATAATCTCTCCCAGACACACGCTCAATAAGATAATATTAGACGTAAATCCAAAAAAAAAAATCTTTTTTAACTACACATTTTCTAAAAAATCACTATTCTAAAACACATTTTTCCTCCAAAATACGTTTAATGGAGCCCAAACAATGGCTTCTTCAACAATTGCAGAACCCTCACCATTGCCACTAACAACAAGTGACAACCGCCAACTTTTGATTCCTGAAACTAAACTGGAAGGTAATGGCCAAATATATGGAATTATATCCTTTTATGTGATTTTTTCAAAAAAAAAAAAAAAGAGAGAAAAAAATTGGTGGGTTACATCACCCACGATGCCCCCACCCTTCTCCGCCTATGCATATAAGGATCAAACTTATCATCTATGTCCATGTCAGTTGTATTGGTAAACATAATTAAGACGCCTCAATATATTATTCCCATTTTATTTTTTTGTGGATCGTCACCATTACTAAATATTGTTTTATATGTTGTCGTAGAAGTTCCTGTGAGACGTGCATTGTGCTCCTATCCATGCAATACTATCTATAAGAACTGGCTTAGAGATCAAATCATCTGAAGAAAACTTCTAATACAAAAAAAATATTGAGTTGGCTAAGAGTTAAAGAGTAAAATGATTTATTGTGTTCTATTATTATTATTATTATTATTATTATTATTATTATTATTATTATTATTATTATGTGTGCACTTTTTTGGTGTAGTTTGCCACGCAAATAATTGAGTCCAGTGCCTGGTGTTACTAGACTCGTACCCTTTTGTGAAGATGACATGTTTTGTGATGGCAATGTTTAGAAAACTCACGACTCTCATTGGATAAGGGTTGACTCTCTACCAAACACTTTCTTTTTTCCCTGGGAGGGTCGGGAAGAGGCAAAAGATCATCTATGATGCATTAGTGTTATAATAGATCCTCGTGGATTCAAGTTATCCAATTCTATTTGGGCAACCGAAGGGAATGGCATATCACTTGAAGAAATTCTCTTTCGAGTCAGATGCAAATCAATGATTATTCCTTGTCCACCCATGATGCAATAGAATGCGGATTGTCCATACGAATAGAAAGCATGACCATTCCATTTGGCATCGATCATTTAATGGACTGGCTTGTCATAGTTGTGTTAGATTTCAGAGAAATGTTATGCACAAGTGGACGATGTTGTTATTCCACAAATTATTAGTTAGTGCCTCACAATAGCTAATTTATGGGTTTGGGAAAAAGTTCAAGACATATGGTATAATATTAATTCTGCTCCGGTATTTGCTAGATGCGGTGACAATATACACAATACAAACATTTTGTTTTGCCTCACTCATGAGGTTAACATGTTCTTGCGGGGAATTACTGTTCAATGTTTATTCCCTTAAATTTCCCTGTAAAATGCAGTCTTATTTCAGTTATCGTTTTCCACTAATTCTAAACTTTACTAAATATATTCTTTATTGCAGGATCAAAGATCGGGAAGGCTGCTGAAGTATAGAACTTCAACAATTCACTAGAATTATTGTAAATGAGACAAGAATATACCTCAAAAACGGCATAATACATTGATTCTATAGAAATTATATCAAACAGATACAATGTGAAAAATTATTTAGTCAATGCTGTTAACTGTTTATAAGTAATAACACCAAACATGCAATTTGTTACTTTCGTATGTGATCATGTGCAGTTTCCTTACTTGAGTTTGAGCACTGTCTTCAACTTTGTCTTTGACCATTCAACTTGTTTATGGTAACTTTTTGGGGGTTCTAACGTGAAAACTTAAGTGGGACTGACTTGTCTTGCCTGATGAGTTGATAAATTGGTCATAACAGTAAACTCCTCGACTTTGAATCTACATTCACTGAACTATTCGTACCTGTGAAAGACAAAAAATGAGGTCCAATTAAATGGTCCAAAGAACGAAGCACGGTTAGGAAATTTGAAGAATGGATCCAAACGAGACAATATAAAAATTCAAGACGGAGTTATGTAATGGAGGTCCATTTTCGCTCAAGCCTACGAGACGCCCAGACGCCCAAGATTTGGGCGAGCCTGTCATCACTCAAGCCTGTGAGACGCCCAAAACTTGGGCGAATATAGTGTTTGGGTTACTATTCAGAGCAACAGTTACTAAACCAGTTAATGGGTAATCTTATCACATTCCATGATCCAAGAATCTCGGTTACAAAGAAGTTAAGTGATAGGAGTAATGACAACGGTTGAAAATTGTAGTTTCTTGACAAGTCATCTATTATGGAGAACGTTGGTAGTTACAGAATGAGAAGCAGTTTTCAAACAGTTCTACAAGGATAACTGTCAAATGAGTATAAAAAAGAAAGAAGAACTTATAAGAAAGGGATCAGATCAAACGACTCTCAAACAGAGAATTATATAATTTTATTTCTTTTCTTCTTTTTAACCTTCAATTACTTTGCAAATTCAGTGTATTTGTGCCCCTTTGAGGCATTTTGCTTCGTCCATATTGTAATATTCATCAATAAAACACCCATCGTTGGGACTTTGTCTCGAGAGGTTGTTGTTCCTTACACAATCGTCTGAATCATCTTTTAATTGTTAGCGATGCTCGATTTCGACGCGAAACAATTTGACATGTGCAGTGGGACAATTGGTGTTTGAAGATACGAAAAGTGAAAGCAATATACCTCATAAAAACTCTGATAAGAAGCCAGAAAGCCAACGAATAGTCCAGTCTGTGATCGAATGATATGAAGAGCAGCAAAGTGCTTCATGAACAGAGGGACAGAGTCAAAGTCGTTACGAGCTAATGACAGTTGAGTCTTCGAACCATACGTGAATTACTTGAGGAACTCACACAAGATGTTCGTTGAACAGGTAAATTTAGAGAATGTTCATAATATGGAAATGTTTGCTCAAAATGGAAATGTACACTGTGACAACATAGCCAAACAACTGAACACTTTGAATGAAATCATGAATAAGTTAGTAGGCCAAATCTGTCAACCAGTTATGTCAAGTATAGGAAACCACTTTCAATCCAGGACGATTATGGGACATAATTCACTAGTCCTGGGTACGAATCAAGGGGTAGAACCACATTTTGGCCCATCTACTTCAAACCAGGGGGTAGTGGAGTGGCAAATTTGAATAGTGATAATGGAATATCAAACCTGGTGGGTAACCCAAATGCAAGAGACAATGTCCAAGTCAACAGACAGAACACCCCGCGTGTTAATGATGGCGGAAATACTCAGGCTAACGGTAATAATGGTTTAAATAACGGCGCTTTTTTCACAAACCAAGGATCAAACGTTAGGCCTCAAGTAATTCCACTAATTTATCAAGCCATGGGAGTTCCATGTGATCCCAACATTATGTTGATGAATCAAATTATGGAGATAGTACAGGATCAAATGGGTTGTGGGACACGTCCTTTTATTAGGCCGACTTGCATAAAGCTATATCCTGATTGGGTAGATCAAGCGTATCCGTGGCCTAGAGGGTACAAAGTACCTGAATTTTCATTATTCACCGGTCTGGGAGAAGTTTCTACTCTGGAACATATAGGGCGATTCACACTGAAGTGATCGATTATCATAAAATGAGACTGTTCCCTAGTTCATTAACAGGAGTAGATTTCTCATGGTTCATTAATTTACCAGCAAACTCTGTTTAAACATGGCAACAACTAGAACAATTGTTCCACGCTAAGTTTTACAAAACTGAATCTGAAGTTACTTTGGCTGACTTGGTGAATTTACGCCAGATGCCAAACGAATGTGTAGAAAGTTTCCTTTAGAGGTTTAAGATGGCTAAGAGCAAATGTTTGCACCTCTGCCCGAAAAAGAATTCATCAAAATAGCTCAAAATTACTTGAGTTTTGATTTAAAAAAGAAATTTCAAGACAGGAAATTTCCTGACCTTTTTCCAACGGAGTCCTAACATGATTAAATATAAAGATAAGAGAATAAAAACAAATGAAAAACTCTAGCAAAGGGACTTATTATAGAGACCCAAACTTCGATGTTCATGTCGTTAATGACGAATATTATGATCAGACAGAAGTATGTTTGACAGAATTGATTAAGGGAGATGCATATGCTTGTCCTATTATGGCCAAATTCAGAACATCGGGTAAGGATGAGCATGTAAAAAAGGAAAAAAGAAAGGCTAGGACGTTCTCATTCGATGTGACCAATACTAACCTTATATTGGATAAATTGTATAAGGATAAGCGGATAAAATTGAGCGACAAGCATAAATCGCCAGACCCTGAACAAGTTAAGGGTAAAAAAATATTGTAAATGACACAATGCATGGTCACACATGACTAATAATTGCTTGGTCTTTCATCATGTGTTACAGGATGATATCGAGTCAGGGCAAATCACATTCAAATCTAAGAAGAAAATGGCAGTGGATGAAAATCCTTTCACACGGCCACTTAGGGTGAACATGATGACAACTGGTTTCAAAAATAAGTTGCTAAGGTTCAAGTTGGTTTTAGATGATGGAGAAGAAGATTCTGAGTCACATCCCAGTGTTTTTGAACGTATCAAAGAGAAGGAGTCTAGAGAGGCAAGGGAGAAGTGAATGAAAACATGAAAAGACCAAGAATGTGGCAACATCACCATCGACCTGATGTTGTCCCAAATTTCCAACCCGGTGGAGGAGGTATTATGTCATTTTATGGGGGACCGCCTTTTGAGAGGCAGTTTAAACCGATAAACAATGGGAGAACATTCAGGTCATGACCCCGTCAACCAAATATATGGCATTCGTTCCAGTATAATACAGGAAGGGTTGTACCCTTCAACGAAATGACCAGAACCCAACAAAGGCGTTTTCAACGGAACTATGGACGAATGATGAGGCAAAAACAAGGATTACCACATCCTAAGGCACCTAAATTGCTTAAGGTGGCTAACAAAAATGTTTTTGAGGATGATAAAGAGGCTAGTATGGGCGAATCAATGGAAGAGTTACCAGAAAGTTCTTCCGGGAGATCAAAATTTGAGCGTAGGAAGAAAGATTAAGAAGATCCAAAGCAACCACTCACTATTAAGTTCGGTACATTACCTCCCCATTATGGCTAATAATTATTTACTAGCCAATGAGTTCAAAAGTAAGGAAAATGAAGAGGAGGAAATGGAGGATAACGAGAAGGAAGCGTGTGTGCTGGAATGTGAAGAAGGCCAAACATCTCAAGAAGTATATGATGAAAAAGAGGATGATGGCATGACGGACATTGAAGAGGAAATTGACTTAGAAGCAGAAAGGAAAAGAATAGGAGTGTCGCAGAATACTTTATTGAAGCAATTGCATTAGGAAGGTATCTGCGAGGTGGATCTGTTGAGGGAACCATCTGGGCATTCTTTTGACTACTATGTATGCCTCGCTCTGAGAAATATGGGTCACCTCCAAGAATATTACCTCCCCGTACAGGTTGGATAACCAAAGAAGAAGCACTAGAAGCAAGTAAGGAGGAAATCCAAGAAGCGGAAACTCAATGTAAAATATTGCGTGTTGACATGTTACAAGGAAATAATTCAACGGAGAACAAACAGAAAGTAGAAATAGATGCAGCTGAAAATGTCATCTTTAATAGACTAACTATGAAGTTGACCTAACACTTGAGGCCTCCCGTCTAGAATGATGAGAAAATTTGCAAAGGCAGAAAGCGATATGATCCCAACAGAAGTCATTATTACAAGTTTCCATGGGGGAGCAACTTCAGTTAAAGGGGTGATGCCACTGGACATAACTGTGGGAACAACTACTAGGACCACAATCTTCTTTGTAATAGATGGTCCTACTAGTTACAATGTACTACTAGGAAGGGATTAGATCCATGGGAGTCGTTGCATACCTTTATCGCTCCACCAATACCTGGTTTTCTGGAATGATAAATTGGGGTAAGCAGACCATAGGTCCTTTGTCGCAGAAGCAAATTTAGAAGAAAGGTTCATGTACGAAGGGAATTATAGACCTATCAGGGTGGTTCAAGATGGGGAAGAGACTCAAATTGTCGCACAGAGTGAAGAGTCATTTTTAGTAGATGCACTTACTGAAATGTTCAATCAAATAAGGCCAAACATAGTGGCCCTTGAAAAGCGAGTAATTGGCAAAAAGATAATCAAGGAACTCTAATGAGTTGCCAACAATAAGAAAATATGACCGATATGCAGGCCTTCAAAGCCAAATTAATGGCTTTCAATAAAAAGTGTAAAGAAAAGACAAAAGAAGAAGCAGCATTAAAGACGTTGAGAGATAAAGTAGTTGTGTTCGAATTGGAGCATAATATTGGCCTAGAAGTCAACAAAGTAAATTACTTAGAAGTAGAGGTGCCTACAAGGAACCTAAACAATGAAGTAATGAGGATCACAAAGTCCGAGCATGCTCAAGCACAAGACCCTTTTATAAAGGTGAATATTGGCAACGAATGGGAAGATCGCCTAACGTTTGTCAGCCAGATTCTTAGTGATGAGGTAAGTAATAAATTAATCGCTTTATTAAAGGAATACAATGATTGCTTTGCTTGGAAATATGAACATGCCTGGTTTAGATAAGAATTTGGTAGAACATAGGTTACCAATTAAGCCAAATTTTAAACCTCAGGCGTTTTACCCCTAATGTATTGCCTGAGATAAAGAAAGAAATAAAGTTATTGTTAAAAGCGGGTTTTATTAGAACAGTCAGATAGTTGAGTGGTTATCTAATATCATGCAAGTGTTAAAAAAGAAAGGTAATATAAGGGTGTGCATAGATTTTAGAAATTTAAACTTAGCACGCCCAAAGATGAATATCAAATGCCTACGGTGGATTCTTGAGTAGATTCAACTATCGGACATGTAATGTATTCTTTTATGGACGGATATTCGAAATATAATCAAATTTACATAGTTGAAGAAGATGTACATAAGACTGCCTTTAGGTGCCCTGGGTCTTTAGGATGCTTTGAATGGGTAGTTATGCCTTTCGGCCTGAAAAATGTAGGGGCAACCTATCAAGGGGCAATGAACTTAATTTTCATGACATGATAAACAAATTTGTTGAAGTGTATGTAGATAACATAGTGATCAAATGATTAAAAAGGAAGACCATTTTGAACAATTAAAACGGTCATTTGAGCGAATGAGGCAGTACAAACAAAAATTTAATCCTTTGAAATGTGTACTCGGTGTTAATGTAAGGAATTTCCTTAATTTTTCAGTGCACAAAAGAAGAATTGAACTCGATAAAAATAAAACGAATGTCATTTTAGAGGCCAAACCGCCTGGTAATAAGAAAGAATTGCAAAGGTTTATAGGCCAAGTAAATTTTTTGAAACGTTTTATCTCTAATTGTACAGGGCGAACGAAAGCTTTTTCGCCTCTTTTAGAGCTGAAAAATCAGGACGAAATCATCTGGAAGGAAGAACATCAAAAGGCTTTGGATAGCCTGAAGACATATTTGTCAAGCCCGCTAGTGTTGATATCACCTATCCAATGATGACCAATAGAAGTGTACGTATCGACGGAACAAGAGTCGATAGCCGGAATGGTCGTACAAGAAGACCAATTTGGTGAAAAAATTGTGATTTATTTTTTGAGTAGACAGTTAACGAAATATGAATGTAATTACTCTACTATTGAAAAATTGTGTCTTGCTTTATATTTTACATGTACAAAACTAAGGGATTATTTGCGACCTGTAACTATTTATTTAGTTTCTAAAGTAAATTTAGTTAAATATATGTTTTCTCGTCTTATTTTACACCAAATGATAGGCTTTTGGATTTGGCATTATTGGAGTTTGAGATACAATATATACCCCAAAAGGTAGTTAAAAATCAAGCATTTGCTAACTTTATGGCCAATTATCCATACCTTGATGTGCCTAAAGAAATTGAATTGGAAATTGATTAATTTGAATTAAAAACTTGGGTTTTATACTTCGACAGATCAAAAATTTCTAGAGGTGCGGGGATAAGAATAATTTTAATAAATCCTCTTGGGGTTTTGTTACAAATTTGCTTTCACTTTGGATAGAATGTGTACCAATAATCAACTTGGATACAAAGCATTGATTATGGGTTTAGAACTGTTACTAGAGTTGGGAATAAAGAATGTAATTATTAGATGTGATTCCCAATTAGTAATTCACAAATGGATTAGTGATTTTAAGTGCTAGAGTGATTATGTCATAAGTCAATATAAAATCGCCCAAGAATTATTAGAAGACTTTGATCAAGTGGAGTTTCAATACGTTAACAAGATATATAACGATATAGCGAACGAATTAGCCGAAATGGCTTCAGGTTATTCAAAGTTGTTAAATTTAGAATCCACTTGTGAATATGGAGTACTATTGCCCGTAGTACAAATGAGGGCGAGAAGGATTGAGATTCATTGCATACAAAATGAAGATACAATAGATTCGAGGGTAGAAATAAAAAGATTCTTGAAAGAACCTGACAAAGATAGTAATAGGAAAATGAAGTTAAGATCATTGAACTACATATTGATAGATGAGGAGCTATTCAAGAAATGCTCAAATTGTGTGTTATTAAATTGTGTGAGTTCGCAGAAGCCAAAACGATCATGGCTGAAGTGCATGAAGGAATATGTGGAGCCCATCGAGCTGGCCAAAGGATGAGATGGTTAATTGTTAGGAGTGAATACTTTTGGCCCAAAATGGGAGAATTGTGCATTTAGTACACAAAGAGTTGTTTAGTATGTCAAAAGTATGGTCCAATACAAAGAGTGTCAGCAAGAGAAATGGGGCCCATTATTAAACTTTGGTCGTTTAAAGGTTGAGCGATAGACTTGATGGGTAAGATTTATCCCCCGTCGTCTAAGCAACATATATTTATAATAATTGCGACAGATTTATTCACTAAATGGGTAGAAGCAATACATTTAAAAGAGATTTCTCAAAAAAATGTTATAAACTTTATTCGTGACCACATTATTTATGGATTTAGGATTCCACAAACTTTAATAGTGGATCACGGAACTTCTTTAAATGGAGATCAAGTGAAGAAATTCTTAAGCGAGTTTGGAGTTAAATTAATAAATTCCACACCTTATTACGCTCAATCTAATGGATAGGTAGAATCTTCTAATAAGATTCTAAAAAATATCATAAGGAAAATGATAAATGAAAATGTCAGAAATTGGCATGGATGTTTAAATAAAACCTTATGGGCTTACAGGACGTCACCACGTTCAAGTACCAAAGTGACTACTTTTCAACTTACTTATGCACAAGAGACTGTGTTGCCTATGGAAATTAATCTGCAGTCAATTAGAGTAGGCTTACAAAATGACTTAAGCGATGGCGAGTGTGCCTAATCATTATCCCAAAATTTATTGGAATTGGACGAGTTAAAGTTGGACGTCCTAGATAGATTATAGGTTCAAAAACGAAAAATAGTTCAATTCTATAACAAAAAAGTTATAGTCAAATCTTTTAGCTTGGGTGAGTTGGTTTGGAAAACAATACTCCCTTTGGATATCAAAGATTCAAAGAATGATAAATGGTCAACCAATTGGGAAGGACCATACAAAGTGAAAAGCATATTGCCTAATGGAGCTTATCATTTGGAAGATTTAGATGGTACAAAGCATATGAGGTTTATTAATGGTAAATATTTGAAGAAATATGTTCCTTCCATATGGGAAAGTGAACAAATAGATGCATAAGTAAACAGTTTTGTTGGACGATTATATCCAAATAAAATAAGAGTGAAGTACGTTTAAATAAAATCTTTCATTATCAAATATTCTTTACAAACCAAGAGGTGCAAAATAGAAATGAGCCACAGTTAGAAGCAGGCTATCATGGTTCTTCTATCAACTACAAGGAAGAGGGTAAATTGGCCCTCGTCGCCTTCCTAAATGCATTGTTGCAATGGTAGGAAAATGGTCCAAGAAGCACTCACAACAAGCAATTGTTTCACGTCCAGAAAGGGGTGCTGAGAAGAAATTAATTGACCAAAGAATATTTCTTATATCTCCCATACAAAAGAAAATATCAAGATGGATGGAGAAATTGGGAGAAGGTTAAGTTTATCTCTGTTGAAAAAAGAAATAATTGATCAATTATTTGAATGCCAAATGATGGCAACAAACTGGTTTTGTGGAGAATGAGGACGAAGATAACGAATGTGTAACAAAGGCGCAACTTTATAGAGGCTTGAAAGCGAAGGGACAGAATGTGAACGGTCATATATACACATAGTAATTGAGATTGAAGGTCTAAATCTTGGTGAACCAAATCGGAATACCAAAAGTTTCATTCTGTGTAAAGATCCTACAAGGGGAAATGTGCATGAATATGGCACAAGGTTAGTAATTAAATTTTTTGGGAATGTTGATCATGCTATTTCAGAAATCTATGCAAAAGCCATCACACAAGTAAGTAAAATGGTCATTCCATTAATGAACTTGGCTGTCATTACATTGTAGCCAACAGTGGCTGCTATCATGAAATTAAAAGAAGTGTGAGACGTAATCGTCATATAAGAAAGTACAAAATATAGTTACAACCTGCCCTAAAGAAAACGAATTTGTTCTCTAAGCTTCTCACATTCGTCGTGCTGCTCATGAGAAGTGGTAGATAGTTTGATCATACGCCCTTCGTCAACTTCCAGCTTTGAGTAACGCTCAAACAAAGATTTGCTTCACTCAACCTCATGGGAAACAGTACGCTTCTTAGCGACCAATCTTGTCTTACAGTCATCCATTCTTGCTTGAAGTGCTTTTATCTCTGCAGCCAGGCTCATCATCAAAGAGTCTTCAACCATAACTTCAGAGGAGATTTCATGTAAATTTCTCTTGGTCTTCTCAATCTCTTGAAGTAAAGACTCTTTTTCGGTTACAGCACGGAGATACTGAGTCTTCTGGGCCTTTAACTTAATATTTCTGGTTAGCAAAGAGCTTATCTCTGAGTGGATAATGAACAAAGATTTAAAGGTCTACCACGCACTAGTTCATGCGCTATGGGCAAATAACTCATGGAAGGTTTAACGCTGAGCACACAAAGAATGTATTTATAGAGCCAAACTTGGAGAAAAGCGACACGCTCAGCGTGAGTAGGTTCAGCACCAGAATTATTATAAAGCTTATGCATGCCCGAGTAAGAATCAGTGGATCTTTTCTCAAATTTTGGGGCAGCACCTGTAACCAAAATGGCAGGAGAAATGGTGTCGCCCAAAGGTGGAAGGTTTACTAGGGCTCCAACATCCCTCAGGGTAATAGATATAGGACCAAGAGGGAAAATAAAAGTATTATACTCAGAGGACAAAAAACTTAAAGCAATGGGGAAAAGCACGACATCATAGATTGGGGGACGGAGAGGGATTTCTAATAAATCTGAAATCCTAGCACGATCAAAAATCATCTTAGTAGGGCCATGATTTATCGTACGTGCATGCCACAGGCGAAAAGTAGTATCAGTTTTTGGACAAGTGCGAATACCTTTCTCGCGGATTGGCTTTAGTGGTAGAGAGTTCAGAAAAGGAGGATCTTGAGTGCAAGAGAATAGCTGGCCCACTGTCGATTACCCAACAGAGTCAGCATCATTAAATGACAGGTCTAGGTAGAATTCATGGAGGTCAGGGTTGCCTGGTTAAAGGGAAGATGGATTTATATACGGCTTGGTGAGGAGGTTTTGAAAGTCTTCGAAATTAAGGGAGTTGTCGGAAGGGCTCGGTAAAGTCGCCATTTACTACAAATTACAGTATTTGTGATGGTTTGTGAGAAGTGTAACAGAGAAGCAAGAAGATGAACAGTGGTCTTTATCGGGAAAAATAAGTGCGCAATGTAAAGAGGTGGGCGTAATAGCGCGATGAAGTGGCGTGTTCTTTGGTTTATAGGAGTTGTGTGATGTTACACTTTTCAGGATGTAGAGGGTTATCGCCAAACAGAAATAATGATTGGGATTCTCCGCCCTTTTGGGTTTTGATGTTACACTTTTCAGGATGTAGAGGGTTATCGCCAAACAGAAATAATGATTGGGATTCTCCGCCCTTTTGGGTTTTTAAGTGCTGCCAGAAAATATAAAGGAAGAATATGGCAAAGATTAATAATTGATGTTAATTTTGCCATATTGGAGGGTAATTGTTGACATACAAAAAATGAGGCCCAATTAAATGATCTAAAGAACGAAGCCCAGTTAGAAAATTCGAAGGAAAAACCCAAACGAGACCATATAAAAAACCCAAGACTGAATTATGTAATGAAGGCCCATCCTCGCTCGAGCCTAGACGTCTAGACGCCCAAGATCTGGGCGAGCTTGCCATCGCTCAAGCTTGTGAGACGCCCAAGATTTGGGTGAATATAGTGTTTGGGTTACTATTCGGAGCAACGGTTATTGAAGTTGTTAATGAGTAATCTTATCACATTCCATGATCCAAAAATCTCGGTTGCAAGGAAGTTAAGTGGTGGGAGTAATGGCAACGGTTGAAAATGGTAGTTTCTTGACAACTCATCCATTATGGAGAACGTCGGTAGTTACAGAATGAGAAGCAATTTTCAAACAGTTCTACAATGATAACTGTCGAATGAGTATAAAAGAGAAAAAAGAATTTAGAAGAAATAGATCAGATCAAACGACTCTCAAACAGAGAATTATGTAATTTTATTTCTTTTCTTCTTTTTAACCTTCAATTACTTTGTAAATTCAGTGTGCTTGTGCCCCTGGAGGCATTTTGCTTCGTCCATATTGTAATCTTCATCAATAAAACACCCATCGTTGGGACTTTCTCAAGAAGTTGTTGTTCCTTACACAATCGTCTGAATCATCTTCTAATTGTTAGCGAGTCTCGATTTCCACGCGAAACAGTACCCTTTTACTTCTCTTGGTATTCAATACTAAATGCAATTGGATATTATATTAGACAAGGTTCTAGGTTTTTGTTACTTAACTAGCCATTTATTATTCCATGGATGATCTTATCAAAGATGGGATGTTTATAAAATTATACATAATCATATGTGATCTCATGTCCACATTGAGCAAGAGATCAAATCCATATACATATTTACAACCTCTGTTCAATATTAGGAAACTATGAGACCAAATGACCAATGATATATTGCTTCGGTTTGTTAAAGGTTAAAATTTAGATTTTAATTTAAATTAAAATCAATAATTAATTTTAATCATATATTTTATGGGATTCAAAAATTTCAATTAAAATACGCGTTTCATCAACTTTTATTAAAATCTATTAAAAATTCCTACCAAATCGGGGCATTAAACTATGAGCGAGATGATTCACTATAGAATAATTTATGTTATATGAATTAACAAAAAACAAATATGAAGAGTTTATTAATTTCTATACTATTGCAGAAAATTATATCAATGAGCATCCAAAAAGCTTAAACGAGCAATTAGATTAGTCTAATTAAAGCTCAAATGAAAAATCGAATCCCAAGATTGGGTATTCTCAACAAGGTATCATATAACAACTTGACTTTCTCATTATATAAAGATGAACCTCAAATGTGTGGGTATACAGATTCAATTGGATTGATGAAGAATCGAGCGTGGCATGCATGAAGAGAAGCAAAAGGAGCAGGTATTGTGCATGAGACTTACCCTTTCTCTTTTATCTGTACGCGGGGAACGTAATTGTTCCAAGATCATAAACGTGAGACATAATATATACACACAAAATAGACATATGTAGACAGAGAAAGAGATAGATGTCTAGAGAGAGAGGAGAAGTAAAAGAGTAAAACTAATTAATCTCACGAGAGTGTAACACACTGCATTAAATGAAAACCCTAGTTCACCAATATATATATATATATATATATAGAGAGAGAGAGAGAGAGAGAGAGAGCCCTCTATATGTAGATATTCTGTATTGTGCTGTCCTATATATAGCGAGAGAAACAAAGGAACAAACTCATAAGCCGTTTCTCTTGTTTCATCCAGAACCATTTCTCACATAGCTGTGGAGAGGAACGGGAGAAGACAAATGAATGAACATCTCAAGGTTTTGCGTTCCTTAACTCCATGTTTCTACATCAAGAGGGTACTCTCTCTCTCTCTCTCTCTCTCTCTCTCTCTCTCTCTCTCTCTCTCTCTCTCTCTCTCTCTCGTGTTCGCCATTCGGCGCAAACTATAGAGTGACTTACGTGTATCGCGTATCAAACATGTGTATATGCTCATTTATATAGTCAATTTTCTTTCCTCTTTACGATAATCTTAACTTTGGTGTTCGTTTTATGTTTATGATTTGGAAATTAAGGAAGATCAAGAAATGTGTATCAGACTTGGGGAATTGTTAAATTTTGGAGTCTAACTATTGTCGATCCTAATTATTGCTACTTCATGAAATTGGAGTCCTTCTAAAATTTGATTTTTGACTTAATTTAATTTATAAAGAGGGAGTCATCGTTAGGCTTTAATTTGAATTGATTGCTCTCGGTTGAATAGAATTATGCTTTACAATTCTCAAAACTTCCCTTCCCCTTATACGTATCAAATATATGTATATGTCTGTTGCGGAGTTAATTTGTCTTCCCTTTTAACTAGTTTTGATAACTATCAACCAAATTTGGTGTTTGTTTTTGTTTCATGTTATGATATGGAAATTTAGGGAGATCAAGACATTTGTATCTGACATGTTTTTCCTTGTAAGTGTACTAGACATGTGTAAATGCATTTTTGTGCAGTAAATTTATCTTCCCGTTTTACTAGTTTTGATAGTCAACAACTTAATTTGGTGTTTGTTTCATGTTATGATTTCGAAATTAGAGGAGATCAAGACATTTGTTTTTTAGAACGTGTATATGAGTTTTTGCAGTCATCAACTTAATCTGGTGTTCGTTTGACGTTGGATATGGAAATTTAGGGAAATCATACATCTTCCCTTTTACGCATATTGGACACGTGTATATGGACGTTTACAGAGTAAATTGATGATGAAATTTCATCTAGTTTCAATAATCGTGTCAACTTTTGGTGTTTGTGATGGAACTTTATTAAAACTTGAACTTTATGATCTTGCCAAGATCTTCATGTCAAACCATCAAGAAACTGAATTAACGCGGAACATACCTTAATCAATTGATTTCTGAATTGAACAATGAATCTTGAATCTGGATCTGTAAATCTCTAGTTTGGTTGCTTCAAATCTGCATCTTAATTCCTGATTGTGGGTTTTATGGATCTTCCTCTTCATATGCCTTCTCTTGTATTCTTGTGTTGATGGGATGCCACAAAGAATGAGAAAATCACACATGAATTGGGGACCATAACCCTTTATATATTTCCATATGTATTCGGCCCATCGTCAAATACAAACCCTAATGAATCCGGTCTCTACACATATAGTCCGACCCACACTTTAATTAGATGCTTAAAGCCCAATTACTTAATTTCTTATTAGATCACTTTAATTTTGGGCTTAACTTTAAGATTACATATGTCGGCCCATCACGGGAAATTAAATAATTTCCCAATAATCTCCCACTTGGGCCACATATGCTACCTTATAAATGTGTATAACCTTATGAGCTCAAAACTTTTGCTATCATAACCAAAAGCATCTCCGAACAATCTCGTCCATTGATTATATCAACATAGGATCAAAGCGGTCTTCGTTATAAGTAACATAACTAAACCCATCAATGGTCACGTACATCAATACAATCAAATGACATAGATCAAGTGTGGATGTGTAGCATGGAAATTACATGTAATGTGATCTAAACATGCCTATTTCCAACTGGTCCTGCCTTATTCCTTAATACCTTATGAGATCAACCATAAACTTTAATCGAGTGGGCTGACCCGAATACTTTATTTCTAAAATGGGCCCGAATGTGCACAACCGAAATTATGTGTCAAAGACAACATCCAAAATACAAACTCCCACTAAACGGCATATCATCAAAAGATGCAACACCCATGTGAGCACCATGCTCATGAAAGACCTCGGGTGGTAGCCATTTAGCAAATGGATCCATAGAGTTTGTCCTTATATGCTTTATAAAAAACCTGACCACTCTGTATTCATTCCTTAACAATTAGGAACTCAATGTCTATAAACTTTGACATCATCATGTTCCTATTGGAATGCAAGACTGTTATTGTCACAAAATAACTTAAGTGGTCTTTCATTTCTATCCAAAATATGCAGCCTAGTGACAATATTTTACAGTCAAATTCCATAATCAAAATCAGAATATCCAACGATCTCCAATTGGTCTGATTTTCCTGAATGTAATCATGTAATCCTTTGTTCTCTATAGATACCGAATAACCTGATGGCTGCTTTCCAAATTTCCATCGTAAGTTAATTAAATATCTGCCTAGTATTCCAACAAAGAATACTATATCCGGATTTGTGCTATCCTGAGTATACATTAAATTCTCAATTGCCAAAGTATAGAGAATCTGATGTATATCCTTTATCTTTAAATTTATCATTGGGGCATTAATTGAGACTAAAGTTGTCTCCCTTAATTGTTGTAGGGGTATTACTTGATTTTCATATCTGCATTACAAATCTTTTAAGAACCTTATTGATACAACCCTTTTGTGGTAATCCAAAAATACACCAAGAACAATTCTTGTGTATCTATATCCTTAATACAAAAGGTGCATCACAAAGATTTGCTTACTCCCACTGAACTTGTGATATCCACAATCATCAATTGAATGTATCTCGAAACCAACTGAGATAATTATTTGATAAAATTGTGATACCTATTCGGGAAACCAGCTTAAGCCCATAGATGGATTTCTTTAATTTGTAAACCATCTAATGCAACTTAAGACCAAAATATGTCACAGAAGCCATAATTGTCCTAAAAGAGTTTTCATAGAAACCGAAGAAAAATCTCTTTATGCATGGCATCAATCCACTCTTTAAAATTATTCCTTTGCATGGCTTGATGAAAGTTGATTGATAAGTCATTCTTTCGTCAATCCATGTCATCCTTATTTTCTTGGAGAAAGACTATAAAGTTATCCAGAATTGTCTTTCTTCTTTTATAGTGGATTTCCTTAATGACATTTGTTCTTGAGGTTGTTGAGTTTGTTTTTCTGGAACAATCTCTTGATTGTGTATGGGAGATTTTGTAATATTGTCTTGATCCGAAATTGCTACTTGAACAAGATCTGGAGCAAGAATTTGTCCCTGAACCAAATCATTGTCAATTGCAACAGAAGGAATATATAAATATTCTTCATCTAAGACAAAATCATAACCTTATAACCTTATCTCCCCTCACAAACTCTACATCCTCAAGAAATCGAACATTTCCCGTTTCGAAAATTGACCTGGTAGTGGGACCTTTAAAAATTTGTAACCCCTTAACAATTACTTTACTTGGAACTTTGTTGAGACTTTAAGCTGCAGTCTTTAGTGCTTTAAACCTAGGAGGATCCTGATGTACTGTGGGTAAATTTCACATTCCTCTAGGAATATTGCAAAAGGTCCTGGACATTGTTCTCCTGATTCGTCATATCTTGGCATAGTATTTACCACTATGGTAGGATTTGACTTGTTAAATTCTTTTACTGAGTCGATTTTCGAACTCAGTCTTGTATGATTTGAACATGTCCAGTGTTTGGGATTTCTCATAGATGAAATATAGGTAGCCATATTGAGAAAAAATCGTCTATGAACTAAATAAATGACTGTTGACCATTCCAAGAAGTCGAAGCGAATGATCCACAGATATCCGTATAAATTAGTTCTAAGACATCCGAAGTCCTATTGGCACCTAATCTCCTTATGTTTGTTTGTTTTCCCTTAATATAATTTACTTAAGTCTGAAAGTATCAAGGGAATCGAAAATTCTTTCCGACACAAATCTTTCCATTCTCTTTTGAGAGATGTGACCTTATCGCTTGTGCCATAACAAAACAGAATTCTCATTGGTTAATTTATGTTCAATACCACGTAAATCCAAATACAATGTTTCTTTATAAGAGGCAACCGTATTAAGCAAACATAGGTTATCGTAACCGGATAAAGAACTGACACAATATTTGAATTAAGAAAAAGATCAAACTGACTATTTCTAATTGAACAAGAGTAACCAAAGTTGTCCAATGTAGAAATAGAAGCCAAATTCCATCCAAAAGGACGGTACCGTAAATGTCTCTTTCAAATTCAAATAATAATCAGTCTTTAATGATAACCTAAATTCCGTAAAGCCTCAACCTTAACTGATTTGCCATCGCCCCAAATAGATGAATCTTTCAGCATCAATTGGCTTTGGCAGCTCAGACAACCCCGCATAAATACACTTATATAAGTGGTGGTATCGAAATTTATCCACCAAGTGTGTCTTGATATTGACATTAATTTTACCTCAAAACAAACCAAAGTGAGAAATGTACTTTTCTTTACACGCCAAGCGTAGCATTTAGTACAATATCTCTTTATATATCCCAGATTTTCACAAAATTTCCAACTAAATTTATTTCGCTGTTAATTTTAAATCGAACCGAATGCAGCTTTCTTATTCTTTAACTTGTCCTTAGAGGTACTAGCCAAGTGAGCACTTTTAGTCCTTTCTTGCTTCAGCCTTTCTTCTTCTTGCACACAGTATGAAATGAGCTCATTGAGAGTCCATTTATCCCTTTGACAGTTATAACTGACCTTGAATTGTGCAGGAATAGAAATTAAAACCAGATGCATGAGCAAATCATCAGATAGCTCAAGCTTTAGAGCCTTTAAGTTTGAAGCAATATGAGACATCTTCATAATGTACTCCCGAATATTTCCTTTGCTTTTATGCCTTAGTGAAACTAAGTATGCCAAAAGCGTACTAGTTTCAGCCTTATCGCTCTTTGTAAAGCGTTTCTTCAATTTCAGCAAGAAATTTATTGGCAGTAGTTACCTTATCGGACACAGTGCCCCTTGAATGATACTGGAATACTACGCTTCATGATCATAAGACTCATGCGGTTTGAACAATCCCACTTATTGAAGTCCTTGCTTTCATCAATAGAACTTTTATCCGTAAGTGCAACGGGTTGTTCGGTCCTTAACGCAAGGTCTAAGTTCATGCAGCCAAGAACGATCATAACGTTTTCTTTCCAGTCCTTAATAGTTGGTTCCATTTAGCACAGGAATGGAGTTGATGTTGGCAGATATTGTGGAAGTTGATGGATTAACTGAATAGAGAACTAATACTTAATCTACATGTTCACATAAGAATCCATATTAAACAATTAATCAATTCAAATAATGGTAAACCCCATCACAAGAGACCGAGCACAACATTGATATTTAGTCTTTGGACAGAAATATCAACTTGTAAGTGGTACTCTTGGTGTAGTAATCAAATATTGACAATAAACCATGTCAAACAATAAACATATCTTTGGACCGATTTATTGTTCATATAAAATAAAGCCTTATAATTGTCACATATTTATTACCACAAGTATGTAAATAATTCGGCCAAATATTAACCTTCCTTTGGGCCGGTCAATACCCGCATGAATTACGTACACACAACCTTTCTAATATTCCAAATAAATTAATCTAGGCAAGAGAGGTCACTTTGGTGACATGTTGCTTCAATCAATTCATTTAGAAAAATTAGTAATCCAAAAGAAATACCAAAATTTGAATTATAATTGTTAATCCTTAATTCTTTTATTTTATTTTGAAACTTTAGGGGCCTATGGTTAATAATTCAGAACTTTATGGACCTAGAAATGATAATCCAGAACTTTAGGGTTCAACAATTAATTATGGAAAACTTAAGGAGTCAAAAAATTAATTATTCAAACTTTAAGGATCCAAAAATTAATAGTTGAAAAACTTTAGGAGTCAATAATTAATTATTGAAAACTTTAGGGATCCAAAAATTAATTATTTAAAACTTTTGGGGCCAATTTGGAACAAAATCAGAAACTTTGATGCTTTAATTATAAAATCAGAACTTTAAATGGCCCAAAAATAATTAATTTTAAAACTCCAGGGGCTGAATTATCAAAACCCATAACCTCAATGCCCAACTTGAATCAACTTTAAACTTTAGGGGCTGAATAACCAAAATTGCAAACTGTAGGGGCTTAAACTTTAAAATTAAAACTTTAATGGCCCAAAAAATAATTAATTTTGAAACTTGAGGGACTGAATCATTAAACCCGTAACTTTAAAGGCCCAATTGGATGAATTTATAACCTTAGGGGACTGAAACATCAAAACCTTAAACTTAAGGGGCTAAATCCTTAAAATGAAACCCTAATTTGAAATTGCAGTCAAGGACCTCAAAACTTCAAATTTACAACACAAGCCCCCGCCCCCAAAATTCATCCAAAACCCTAATTTCAAAATCTATTGGAGAAAAAAATCCTCCCCTCTATCCCTTGGCGGCGCCGCCAAGCCAAAAATGGCCGGGAGCTTGGCCCCCCACGACGTGGAACAACTGCTGAACGTCTTGTTCCAATACGCTGAACCCGGCGTGGAACAACCTGCTGAACGCTGTTGTTCAATGTTCAGCGCCTTGATGTCTTTATAACGCAATGGCGTCTGCGCCGCCACGTCGTCTCAAAAAAAAAAAAAATTTTTTTTTTTTTTTTTTATAACTGAAATTTTTGAAATCTTTAAAAATAAACCGAATAATTTTCAAATTCAATAAATCTAAATCCGAAATTATTAAATTTGAAAATCATAAAAATATAGAACAACCAAATTTAAAAATACTTGATTCCCAATGATTTAACATGAATAGGCTCTGATACCACTTGATGGAACTTTATTAAAACTTGAACTTTATGATCTTGCCAAGATCTTCATGTCAAACCATCAAGAAACTGAATTAACGCGGAACATACCTTAATCAATTGATTTCTGAATTGAACAATGAATCTTGAATCTGGATCTGTAAATCTCTAGTTTGGTTGCTTCAAATCTGCATCTTAATTCCTGATTGTGGGTTTTATGGATCTTCCTCTTCATATGCCTTCTCTTGTATTCTTGTGTTGATGGGATGCCACAAAGAATGAGAAAATCACACATGAATTGGGGACCATAACCCTTTATATATTTCCATATGTATTCGGCCCATCGTCAAATACAAACCCTAATGGATCCGGTCTCTACACATATAGTCCGGCCCACACTTTAATTAGATGCTTAAAGCCCAATTACTTAATTTCTTATTAGATCACTTTAATTTTGGGCTTAACTTTAAGATAGCATTTATACACAGTTAATTACATATGTCGGCCCATCACGGGAAATTAAATAATTTCCCAACAGTTTGTTCCATGTGATATGGAAATGAAGGGAGATCAAGCATCAATTATAGGTGGTGTAATAGAATTCATCAAGGAATTGCACCAAGTTGTTCAATCGTTGGAGTCGAAAAAACGCAGAAAGAGTAGTAATCTAAGCCCTAGCCCTGGACCTAGTCCAATTCCATTTCAGTTAAGTTCTCAACCAGACAGCCCATTTGCATATAATACTGATCAGTTCAAGGAAGTTGGGACTTGTTGCAACTCTCCCCTTGCAGATGTTGAAGCTAAGATTTCGGGATCCAATGTTCTCCTACGAACGATATCCAGGCGAATCCCGGGGCAAATTGTGAGGATAACCAATGTGTTGGAGAAACATTCTTTTGAGATTCTTCATTTGAACATCAGTAGCATGGAAGACACTGTCCTATACTCTTTTGTCGTAAAGGTATATATATAATACATTGTTTCTACTAAATTATACCACTGATTGATAATTTAAAGCTTGCGAATTAGTCGTGACCTAATTACTCATAAACAGGATCACAAAGAAGAATTGGCAAGATAATGTACTGGTAAAGGTAACATGAAAAATAACATTGCTCTCTTCCATCAAATTTCAGAATTCTCTTTTGCCATGGTAGAAATTCATAATATGATTCAATTAAATGTAGTTTTAAATAATTGTATGCAAGAATGAAGTTGAATGTTTAAGATGAGGTGTTTCACAAAAGTAACGGAATGAAGTCTCGCTAATATATAATGAAATTCCACGTGTTAGGCCTTCATTGCTGGACTATGTGGGCCCTTTTCTTGTGTGGCATGCGAGAGAACTTCGTTTTCAAAATGATACTCAAACTCTATAGCATAGGTAGACGTAGCTTTCACATGAAGAGTAAACCACTATAAATTTGTAAGTTTTTGTTTGTGAATTTCTTATTCTTTTTTCCCTCTATGTTGTAAAACCTCTTTATATTTTTTGATGCACTAAAATAGAAGATTTAAGGTTTGACTAAAGTATGATTCATGAAGAGGTGCTTTCTTGCATATATTAATTCGCTCTCCCTTTTCTAACCATGTTACTTTAAAATCTAGAATGGTGGACAATTTTCATAAAAATTCCCCCGAAATAATTAATTCTTTCCCTTGTGACAGATGTATATAGATTATCAAACAAGTATTTGCTGACAAACAAATATTAAATTTCATGATAATAATTCCATGAAGCTGCATAAAATAAAATAAATTGTTTCGCTCTTCTGACAATTACATTGCTAATCACAGATTGGACTTGGATGTCAAGTGAGTGTGGAGGAACTGGCCCTTGAAGTTCAACAAAGCTTTTGCTCTGAAGCAGTTTTTGTTAAAGGCGCAGAAAATCCAGTACACGGGTTTTAAATTTTAAGCAGTTTCTGGAGGATGGCTAATATTTTATACATATGCATACATATATGTGGAAAATGTGGAAATTGCAAGAAATGTTCACTTTCTTCTATCCACTTGCAAAAATGGCAATTTTCAAAAATCCTTGCAAAAATGGCCATTTTGGTATATTTTAGACCAAAATACCCATGGTCAACAATTTATGATTCCATTCAAGGACAAGAAGATGGACATTTTTGCAAAAAAAAAATATGGGCTAATGAAATCTTGACACATAACCTGCTTCATTTATTGCAAATGATAAGATGTCAAATCACAATTAATGTTATTTTTTGCATTAACACAGAAATGTACATTTTCAAGTGTAGAGAAATGTCATATTTAAAATAAAATGTCCTTCTAGATATTTAATATGTCGAGAATGACGTTTTGAAATGTCGAGAACATTTAATATTGTGATTTGACTTGTGTACTATTGAAGTATAAAACGGGATTCAAATGTCGAGAATGACAGTTTAAATGTCGAGAATACGTAGATATTCAAATGTCCTTTTTTTCATTAAGGGCATAATAGACACTTTAATATTAAATTTGAAAATTGGACAATTTTCAACTCACATTCTTAATTGTAGGCATTCTTGAAAATACCCCTTAAGAAATATACTGGTGATGTTAAACTCTGACAACGACAATGGGATGCAAATGTCCTTTTTGTATGGGCAAAAAAGGATATAATAAATATTACTTAAACCTTATGGTAATGAAATAAATTAACCTCACTTTGATTAACAGCTTCATTTTTTCGCCTTTTTTCCCTCTCTTTTTCTATTTTTTTGCGTATGATGTTGATTAATCTGTAGCCAGGGGGACAAAAAAATAAAATTCCATTAGAAACAAATAAAATCGTTAAAAAAAGAAAAAATTCCTTTGCAAACTTAATTGGGCTTGGGGGCAGTATTATGAATTGGGTCATTTAATTACTAATTATGTAACAATTTTTTTTTGGGAAAAATTCATAAATAAGGTGTATTCTTTACATCAATTCAAAAATAAGGTTTATAGTTTGAAACTTCAAAAATCAGGTTTTTTTTTTTTTTTTTTTTTTTTAATTCTAATATAATATAATATAATAAACCCACCCCACATGCACCACCCCCCTACTCCGGTGACTATTCCGACGACAATTCCGACCACCACTTTTCTCCGGCTCCGATTCGCGATCTCCGATTCCGCGACCATTCGGCGAGGTCACGATTTTTAAAGAGTCACGTATTATTATAGTCACCGATCACATTTTGGTCACGTATTTACAATTTAGTTAGTCACATATTATTTTTCGATCACGGATAATAATTCTTATAGGTCACATATTATTTTACTTCACGCTCAAAAATTTTGTAGGTCACAATTATTTCTTTGGTCACATATTTCAAATTTAGTTGGTCACATATCAAAATTTATAGGTCACACGGTCACATATTTCAAAAACTGTTTGGTCACAGATTATTTTTGAGTTACATATTACTAAATTTTTAGGTCACAGTTAAGTAATCAGTCACAGATTACCAAATATTTGGTCACATACCCTCAAATACTTAGTTATATAACCAAGTAATTGGTCACATACACCAAATAGAGGTCACACATCACATCACACCACACCACACCAACACCGCTTGTCACAGATTAAATATTTGGTCACAGATAACCAAATATTTGGTCACACACCACCAACAATAACCACCAACGTGGCCGCCCCCGCCACAAAATCGCCACCACCACCATAGATCCACCAACAATAACAACCAACGCACATCACACCACCAACAATAACCACCAACGTGGCCGCCCCCGCCACAATATCGCCGCCACCACCACCATAGATCCACCAACAATAACAACCATAGATCCACCAACAATAACATCACTCAATAGCCAAAAAATAATAATAATAATAAAATAAAATAAAATGCAGCAGCGAAATCGGCTGCCACCTCGCTTGCCGTGAGCAATAAATCGCTGCTCACAAATGACAATCATTCTGGAAGGGGCAATAAATCATCTTGCCGAGGGGGGGAGGGAGGGAGGGGAGGAGAGAGGGAGGCGGCGGCGCGGCGGTGAGGAAGAGGGCGGCAAGAGAAATGAAGAGAGAGAGAGAGAGAGAAAATATGGATTGAAAATGAATTAGGGTTTGAAAAATTAGTATTATAATATTATTTAAATATTTAATTTATACCTGATTTTTGATTAGATAAATATTGGATCTGAATTTTGAATTTGAAAGTTAAAACCACTGGTTTTTTGTAATTTCCTCTTTTTTTTTTCAAGATATATGTCGTTGAAAGTTGAAAGTCAAAAGTTTCATATTTTAGTGAGAATTCAATGCAGGAAAAAAAAAAAAACAACCTTTTTTGGACTTGGAAAAGGAGTGCTTTTGTTTTCTTTTTATAAAAAATTTTATTTATCTCAAAATATGACTACATTTTAGTTATAATTAAAAAATTAAGAAAGTAGTTCTATTATTCTAATTTGAGAAGTATATACTATTGGTTTTGAAAACTATTTTTAGGAAAAATAAGCAGAAGCAAGAACAATCACATTGTAAATTTTTTTTTTTTTAATTAAACAATACACATTAACTGGATCATCATGTCATTAAGGAAGAGATAAAAAATAATACCAACGATCGCCTAAGATGTAAATTTTGAACTTCTCCTCAAAATCGTCGATCTCCCAAAAGTTCCACAATGAGATTTTTAAATCACAAAACTACCATGACTTTGATTCAATATTCATAAAAGATGAAGATAAATTCTCCAAAGGTTCTAGATTGGGATGAAATGGGGAAAGATATTTTGTTATTAATATGGATATGGGCTCTGACAGTGGAAGTGTGAGGATTTGAATGGAGAGTACACCCCACTGGATCATTTAAAATTAAAAAGGACATTTTGGCCCAGCCACTGTATTGCTTTCTTCCAATATAATAATTTATTTATATCCCTACAATATATAAAAGAGTAAAGTTTGCTACTATTCATAAGGCATCATCTTTGTATAATGTTGATGTCATATATATTAATTTTACATTTTTCATTTTTTCCCCTCAAGCATTAAGTAGTTTTCTTTTCACAGGACAGAGTTTCTCAATTTCTCCACACAAGCTCCCATACATCTTTACTCATGTCTTTACACAATCATTCAAGACTTGTCCTTTCTTCTTCTCTCTTTACTATTTATTGTTTAATTTTGCCTGTCTTTCTATATACAGTTCCTTAGATCTTATTTTCCCCTATTTTGTTTTCTCTCTCTACTTCTCATATCCCGTTTCACTTTCTCTCCATCGTTGTTCTTACTGTCCATTTGAAATCAAACCATAGGTAACAAAATCACATATTATTTTCACCGTTTGTTCTTCTCTACGATTCCGTCATCTTGTATTTCCTTTGGTGAACAATTTTTCTTTAGAGCTTTTTCATTTCTTCATATGATTGGAACTTTGTCTCCCAAATTTCAATCGATGATGTCGTGTTCGCTTCTTCTTTTCTTAAAATCCAAAAACTCTATAATTGCTGAAATCTTATGTGCGTTTTTAAATCTTTGATTATGTGTGTTATTTAAGTCCACCAGTGATGAGGAAATGCTGTTATAGAATTAGAGGGTTTTAAGGCTATGTGTTTGTATTTTTGAACCTTTTGTTTGGACGTTCAAATGAAATATTGGTTCCATTTTGGTGTACGTGGCAAGCTCAAAAACCAGTTACAGAAATTAAAATTTAGAACGTTAGTTAGTTTGGTTATTATATTTGAATAAAGAAAATGAAAGATTGGAATGCAACTAAATCGAAAATTAGAATATTAATCAGCTTGAATTGTGCTTTTCTGGAATTCGTGGTACAAGGATTGAGTCCATTGTAATATTTCTCTACTTCTCGATGGTTTGGAATGGTTTGTTAGACGTGTGCATATCTTTGATCTTCAACTTTCATGTGTATTTTTCTTGTAAATAAATTATTGTATGATCAATCTTTTGACTTTTGATAGCAATCATTTCATTAACTTTTATTATTTTTTTCCGACTATGCCCCCGTTTGTTTCTCATTTTTCATTCATAAAAATGAAAAATATAACCGTTATCCATCACATCCAACCATCAATTTTGAATTTCTATATCTTGTGTGGAGCCCAATAACGGCTATATTTTTCATTATCATTCTACAATGATGAGAATCAAACGGGCCCTATATAAAAAATCAATTACCCTTCATTTATTTTTTTATCTTAGTGCACACAATCTTGAAGCTGCCTTTAGTACAATTTGAAATCTTATGCTAGGTTAAGTAGCTGACAAATAAGTATTTATTGAGCAGGTGAAGCATGAGGAATTGTTTCACTTTGCAGAAGGAGCCATCACAGGGTTTAAAGTCAATACTGATATTCGGAGGTACTCATAAATATTTAATTTTCTTCCACTTTTTCTACATTGTGTATCATTGAGATATGTGACAGATTTTGTATGATTTTAATTTAGGGACATTATCATGTTGTGGATCCCTAAATTAATTGAAATATATGCTGTATTACAAGAGAATTACTCATTTTCCTCGAGTGTAAACTTTTTTCCTCGGGAAGAATTTGCCTAAAGTTTAACATAACATTGTCCATTTTTCTTAGAATTATGTTTCATTTGTGAAATTGATAAGTTGATAGAATTTACTTTTTGATATCCAAGACGACTTTCTCCGATGAATGTTGATATCCACAAATGATGAATGTATTATATTTTCTCATGAGTTTTAGGAAGGCATTTTGTGACAACAAACTTACAAATAAAATATAATTTTACTCCATGTAATTAAAGTACTTATGTTAATAGATTTTTTTTTTAAGTAGGTCATATATTTCTACGAGTTTTGTAAATGGTATTAAATGGATTCAATATATATTGCTTGCTCATGTCTTGTTATTTGATAAATGTCTCTTTCTGTGTGTTGAGAAATATTACTGCTTGATCCTCTCTTCAATGTATTTGACTAAAAAAAAATGCAAGGGTGTGTTCTAAAAATAAAAGCATCACTCTCCTCATTAATACCAATTGGTAGGTCCATAAGTTCTGTACTTGTCAGGGGGACAAAAATGTAACTTATACTTACCCAACTCAAGTTTCTTGCCTTCTACATTGATTTTTGCTGTTATAAATGATGAGCTGATTCTAGATAATGGCATGAGAGGTTTGGTGAATAATTTATAAGTCGAATTCCTATTGTAGCTGGCGGTGTTGGACTTCATAGTCTATATAGCTTTTGATGTTTTTGCCATGACTGACTCAAGAAATCAATTTTTTTCTTTGGTAGTTGGTTATCGAATCTATTATGGTGGGGGGAAAATGCTAACTATACGGCCAAACAAATGCCGAATTGCAAACATTTTTCCGTCTTTATTTTTTTTACTGGCTATCACTCTACGTTCTCTGTTGACTTAAAAAATAATTTTATCGTTATGGAAAGTATTTTTGAATAATCTTTTATTCGCTAAAAGTTTGTTATTGTATGCGCAAACATTAATCTCATTGCTACATTTGAAGTGAACTCTATTTTCTTTTCTATTATTATTTATTTATTTTATGTTGCCTTTTTGTTTTGTTTCCGACGTACATCTAGGTCTGAATTTGGTTTCATCTATAGCATTTGGCATCTGCTTGGTGAAATTTGTTTATGATATGTGTCTAGGGTTGTAAAATGATTGAGCCAGATAAACTTTGCTTGAGATTGGCTCTTCCATGGCTTGTTCAAGCTTATCTTATTAGATAAAGGAGTTAAGCTCATAAAGGATTGATAAATGAAGTAACATGCAAATAACAAAGTTAATCAAATTGAACTCGTTTTTAACTCTGCAAAATAACTTGTTCGAGATTGGTTTAGAGATAAACAAGTCAATCTTATGCTGATACTCAGTGAGCCAACACTAACTTGGATCAATTAATTTGTGTTTCTATACATGTCAGGACTAGATGTTTTGTTTATTTATCTTTCAATTTTGTTGATAATTATCTCTTTTATTGTGGATTTTTCATAATTAATTATGGTTTACGTTTTCCTCTTCTATCCTTTTTCCTGTTAGGGTCCGTTTGATTGCAATGGTGGAAAATGGGTGAAAAATAAATGAATTTCAGGAAAAGTAATTGTCTAGAAATTATTTTGTAGGGAATTGTTAATTAAGTGTGTTTAATTAATATAATTTTCCACCAGAAAATTTTTTAAATTTTGAATCTTTTTGTATTCGTTTGACTTTATTTTACATTGAAATTGTCCATTAAAAATTTGTTTCTATTGTCAAAAAGTAACAAATAAAAAAAAAGCAAAAAGGCAAAAAAAAAAAAAATATTGACAAAAAAATCATTTTTTTGTGTCAAAGTTTAGTGTTCGTTTGCCTTTATTTTACATGAAAATTGTTCATTAAAATGAATTTTTTTTTACAATTGGTCATAAAATTTGTTCCAATTGACCAAAAAAAAAAGTGGAATTCCATTTTCCCACCAAAAAGGTGGGAATACCAATTCAAACAAAAATGGGAAAATGTGCACGTGTGAGGTGTTTGTGAAAAATCATTTCCATGAAAATTTTGTGCCATCAAATACTACTAAAGATAGAAAATGGAATTTCCATGGAAAATCCATGGTATCAAACGTTACCTTAGTAATTTTTTCATATTTTCTTTGTTACCTTTAGGTTGAGTCGGCGTTGGACAAGGAAAATTTTACATTGGAAGAGTTCTGAATGAAGAAGAGATAATCCTACAATGCAAATTACTAAATAGGCGCCTCATAAATTTGTATAGCACTTTTACTTTTCGACTGCATATTTCTGTTTATTAATCTTGTCATCTATGTTATGGGTGTCTTTTTAATGAGTCATGATTCCTTGGCAATCACACCATTACCATTAAATGCTGGTTTCACTTTTAGCTTTAAAGTTTTGTGAAGACTGTGAAATTTTATTGGTGTTTAGTTTGAGAGATAGAGTTCAGGTTGAACAGTTGTTGCACTACATCGTTCAGGAGTATTCAGATGATGCAGATAGTAAATGAATGCTCAGAAGTCAAATCATTTCAATTTTCAAATCAAATTTATTTTTCCCCAAAACTAGTCTTATAAACATGAGATATTAATTTGATTTGGTTGTTGATTAGTCACTGCAATAGGTCAAAAAATCATGATCTATGTCAAGGATATTCACACTGGATTTAACAAAAAAAAGTTGGAACTATTACATATCATTTGATTTCCAATAGCGGTCTTGGAACTCTTGTCACCGCGATCTTCCATTAATTCTGGGTATGAGATTAAGTAATCATTTTGAAATAGATTGTCATTTTCACAAAATCACTTAGAAAAAATATAACAGTAATCGTGCAACGCAGATTCTCATTCACTTACACACACAGCCAACACATGCACACACACACACACATAAGATGAGAAGTCGGTGAATTGCGGCCTTTAATTTTTTAGAGAATTCTTCATATTGGCGATGCAAGTTCTCTAGACTATTCCATGCTTGCTTCAAGAAATGGATAAATATATTGTCTAGAATTTTTCAGCTTGAACTGATGAATGGATGAAGACCCAGTACATTCTAGAAATGTCAGCAAAGATGTAATTTGAAATATACATATAATCATCTTCCTCACGCTACCCACCCTCTGACCTTACTTTGCTTCAAGCTTGGCTTGAATCGGAGCAGTATTCGTTGCCTTTGCTTCTTCCCTTTTCTTCTTCTCTTCTTCTTTCACAGCGGGTAGACTGGACTTAAGCCTTTGTTTCCCCGTTTTCCCGGCAACGGCGCCAAAAACTTGTTCACGTGAAACCCGCAAGCATACGGGATCGTTGTACAAGTAATAATATTTGTGAGATAAGAGTATCGTTCCCACGAAGAATAAGCTCTAATTTTTAGTTCAATAGCTACTATTAAATTCAAAGTGTGGTAATATCAACAAAAGAGATGATTTGTATGTAATCTATATTAATCATAAACTAACAAAACAAATAAAGTGTTTATCTAATATGTAAATGTTTGTATTGGAATCGTGAATCCCCCTATTGTCATTTATTTCAATTCTTAATTCGTAATCTAGTAATTCATGCATTCAAAACAATCGATAATCTACTTTTATTCAATATTCTTTTCCAATATCTATTAAACATATGTTTAACACGACCCGATCTTATTTCTAGTCCGAATTCATATGAAAAACATGCATTGAATCACATGATTTATCACACATGATTGCACATTCTATAGATATTATTCCTAATACCTATTGTCCATGTGTTGATTTTGCCGCGTTCTAAATTTATTGTGAGTATTCTTACACTACAATAAGCAACTTACTATCTAATTGGTGATCAAACAATCAAATAGTTCAATGGGAATGCAAAACCAATCAAAAAAAATCAAGAAGTACTAAATTAATTGTCTCGAATTAAAATATATATGCAATAGGGTTCATCTTTCATCCAATACAATGAAAAACTAGCCTAACATTTTTATAATAAAATTACACAAGAATAATTGGAAAAATATCACCCGAAAATAAGAAAGATGAAAGAAGTAGGAAAAATCCACTTTCTTGATGTGAATCTTGAATTCGGATGAAAAATCTTCAATATCCTGTGCAATTCGCCTTGATTCCACGTTGTCAGTCATGTTTTTCGCCTCCAAAATATGTATAATATAGAGATTTTTAGGTCTAGGGAGGTTCTCCATATGTATTCTGTTATTCTCTCTTTATAAGAGCCGAAAATTGGTTGAAAATTACGTCCAAATTGGTTTCCAAAAGAGTTCTAATCGAATAAGGAAAGTTGCATTCGCGCGCGGATTTTTTGTCTCTGCATAGCAGTCCGTATTTTAGTCATAACTTTCTCTTCTGATATTCGATTGATGCGATTCAAAGTACGTTTGAATGATAACTCAAAGGGTTACAACTTTAATTTAAATAGAGTTTTTCCAATTCGAACGTTTACTATGCCAAAAAGGGGTCTCAATGTTCGGCTAAAAATCTGGAATATATTTTGGGCGATTAGAAATTGATTTTAATAATACTTTGATCATGTTCCATTCCTTTTTGAATTCTAATTTCATCCAATTGTCTCCTAACAATTTTCAAAGTATCTTCTTGAGTATTTCTAATTTGATCCTCGAACTTTGAATTTTACCATTTTTCGCTATTTTTGCATTATTTTCTCCAATTGTTCATCAAACATTGAGTTTTACCTATAAGATGCAATATAACATAATTTAGGTCGTATTTTGCCAAAAAAAAAAACAAAATTCTATAGTTTCAAACCCCGAATAAGTGTAGAAAATACACTTATCAAACCCCTAAACTGGAATATTTGTTTGTAATCAAACAAAACTAAAACCTAACAAACACACAAACATGCAGTGATAATTACTTAATTGGTGGCCAATCAATCAAGTAAAGCAAAAAGATTTAGTTAGCAGACCTGAAATTTTTATCTCAAGATTGAAATCATAATATCAAATCTATGCACAGCTTCAAAATCACAATACAAAAATTAAAATCTACTTTTCCAATGTAAAATCGACGTGTGTGTGTAGTGAATTAAGCATAACATTGTGAGTTCATAAGTTGTTTCAATTCCCGGCCCTCAATGGTCAAATATGTTCTTTCATCGCTCGTAAGATTCTCGCACCCCCAAACTTATTCTTTTCCCTCTTTCCAAGTGTGAAACCTAAGGTTGAATTTTCTACTATCCTCACATCTCTAGTTTAGGTAAATCTCACTAATTGTAAGTCAATATATCAATAAAAATGGATTCTCCATAGTTTGATTGCTTCAATCTTTAGGATTTAATTAGACTAATAATCTCTTATCAAAAGTCAAATTTTCTCAAATAAGTGTTGGGACATAACCAAGGCATTTAGTGCGTCTTCTGTTTCATGCACCGACTTTTTCTATTTTTTTCTCAATCAAAGTTTTTTTTTTCAACGCTTTTTTTTCTTTATTTAAAGTATTATCTCCCTTAAACTTTCTAAATGACTCATGTAACAAGCTTTCGACCAATAACTTCCAAATCAGATGATCATAGGGCACCATCTTGTAAAGACCATTGCACGCTTAATTGCTCAAGGTCATAAAAGCTACAAAAAGAAATTTTCAAATAAATTTTTTTTTTTTTTTTTTGCCTTAGTCAGTGCAATGTCCCTCATTAAACACCAATTTAAGTAAAATGACTTCTAACTCGAGATTTTCACCCAATTGCATCCTATTGACCTTAAACAATCCACACAAGATTTTTTATTTCACACATGTAATTCGAATTTATCTCAATATCTTTCCACAACAGTGAAATCCCCCAAAACTATTCTAAATTTGGTTTAAGGATGCAAAATTTAGTGGTTTTTGGTTTTAACATCTATGGTCCACTATTTCAACCTATCCAATTATGAAATCAACTTATTTCTACACAATGCTTAACTTAATTCACGTGCTCAATATATATCAAAATTTATATGGAAAAATAAAAATTAATCTAAACATACAACTTATTCACCATTCATAAATCAATTTATAATTCTATACATTCTCATTGCCAACCAAGTCAACTAACTCACACAAGCACACAAAAAGAAAGTATTTTTGATTTTTTTTTTATTTTGAATTTTTTTCTAAAACAATAAAAACACACAAAAACACAAAAAAAATTAAAAAAAACAAAACAAAACTCATGTTTTCCACCCCCAAACTTAAACTAGACATTGTCCTCAACGTCTTAAATCCTAAATCCGCAAATAAAGGGGTGGGGTAGAAAATGAAGAAAAGACTCCCCTGATATGGCTTGTAATCCAATTGCTAGCTTCCTATTGCTCCCGTTAGCTACTTAGTCTTGGTTTGTTCAAGTGTTGCGCGACACATATTCCTGCACAATACAATCAAATAAAATATTAAAATCAAGTAATTGGAACAAATGTTACTTAGTTCAACATCTAATAAACCATTGACATATCGAAAATTTAAGGGGAAACAAGATATGGATGATGAGTCCCTAAAATTGAATAAAAATAAAAAACTAATCTTAATTATCTTATGACTAGAAAGAATAATGAATAAAAGGGAAGGAAAATTGGGTTGCCTCCCAATAAACGCTTTGTTTAAAGTCATCAACTTGACTTTATTGTTTCGACATCATGGAATTTTGAAGAACGCTTTTGATGCATTGCCCAATTTGCCTCTTCTGACTTTGCTCCACTCTTCATTGCTTCTACAAATTTTAACACTGCCATCTCCAATGTGATATGATATGTCTATCTCCTCCAATTTGAATTCAACTACGTAAACTTCTTCCTTCTCTTCGGGCTTAATTACAAATTCAATGATAGGACAATCAATGAAGTCTACAGAATGTGGGTTAACGTTGTCTTCATTAATTGCCTTGTCTTCGCTTTGTTCCTTTGTAATTAATCTTTCATCATCTTTGTTCTCGTCTTCCATAATTAATATCTCCTCGGGTTGAATGGACGATTCACAATTTAAATCTACGGGCAATGTAAACTCTTTTTCAAATTTTTCGAGTGGATTGTATCTCCACCTTTTAAATTCAATCCAGAATACGCCATCTCCCATACACATTTTGTTTTCATCTAACTTGGCAAGATCAGTGTAGTATTTTGCAATTGCCTCCTCGTTCAACATGGAAGGACCAAATTCCACAAACGTGTCGGAAGGGATACACTCGCCTTCATGCATGTAGCTTTCATTAGATGTGTCAATTGCGAGTCTCCGACATCTTAAATATTGTTTAAACCGTAGGAGCTTGAGCTGAAAAGGTTCAGTGCATGTATTCACACAGTAACCAGTATAATGCATTCCATAACATAATTCACAATATATATCTTCTTCCTTGTCCTCCATTTTAAGGTTATTTGTTGCAAAAATCTTTTCACCATGCTGTGTTAGGATCTTAGATGCATTGTTGAACGGTACCTGGATAGAATATCAAATAAGAGAGATCAGGGTTGGTAGCCAAAATCAATAATAAAAAATCAATAAAATAAAATACAAATCGAATTTAATATAAATTACTAAACTAAAATTAAATCCGTTATTCCCTGACAACGGCTCTAAAAACTTGTTCGCGTGAAACCCGCAAGCGTACGAGATCATTGTACAAGTAATAATATTTGTGAGTTAAAAGTATCGTTCCCACGAAGAATAAGGTCTAATTTGCAGTTCAATAGCTACTATTAAATTCGAAGTGTGGTAATATCAACAAAAGAGATGATTTGTATGTAATCTATATTAATCATAAACTAACAAAACAAATAAAGTGTTTATCTAATATGTAAATGTTTGTATTGGAATCGTGAATCCCCCTATTGCCATTTATTTCAATTATTAATTCGTAATCTAGTAAATTCATGCATTCAAAACAATCCATAATCCACTTTTATTCAATATTCTTTTTCAAGATATATTAAACCTATGTTTAACACGACCCGATCTTATTTCTAGTCCGAATTCATATGAAAACATGCATTGAATTACATGATTTATCACACATGATTGCACATGCCATAGATATTATTCCTAATACCTATTGTCCATGTGTTGATTTTGCCGCTATCTAGACTTATTGTGAGTATTCCTACACTACAATAAGCAACTTACTATCTAATTGGTGATCAAACAATCAAATAGTTTAATGGGAATGCAAAACCAATCAAGAAAAATCAAGAAGTACTAAATTAATTGTCTCGAATTAAAACAAATGTGCAATATGGTTCATCATTCATCCAATACAATGAAAAACTAGCCTAACATTCTTATAATTAAATTACACAAGAATAATTGGAAAAATATCACCCGAAAATAAGAAAGATGGAAGAAGTAGGAAAAATTCACGTTCTTGATGTGAATCTTGAATCCGGATGAAGAATCTTCAATATCCTATGGAATTCGCCTTGATTCCACGTTGTTAGTCATGTTCTTCTCCTCCAAAATATGTATAATATAGAGATTTTTAGGTCTAGGGAGGTTCTGCATATCTACTCTGCTGTTCTCTCTTTATAAGAGCCGAAAATTGGTTGAAAATTACGTCCAAATTGGTTTCCAAAAGAGTTCTAATCGAATAAGGAAAGTTGTCTTCTCGCGCGGATTTTTTATCTCTGCATAGCAGTCCGTATTTTAATCATAACTTTCTCTTCTGATATCCGATTGATGAGATTCAAATTGCATTGGAATGATAACTCAAAGGGCTACAACTTTGATATAAATAGATTGTTTCCAATTCGAACGTTTACTATGCCAAAAAGGGGTCTCAATGTTCGGCTAAAAATCTGGAATATATCTTGGGCGATTAGAAATTGATTTTGATAATACTTTGATCATGTTGCGTTCATTTTTGAATTCTAATTCCATTCAATTGTCTCCTAGCAATTTTCAAAGTATCTTCTTGAGTATTTGCAATTTGATCCTCGAAATTTGAATGTTACCATTTTTCGCTATTTTTGCATTCTTTTCTCCAATTCTTCATCAAACATTGAGTTTTACCTACAAGATACAATATAACATAATTTAGGTCGATTTTGCCAAAAAAAAAATAAAATTCTATAGTTTCAAACCCCGAATAAGTGTAGAAAATACACTTATCAAAGGTCGGTGCCTGCACTGGCCTCTATGTTAGGTTTAGGACATAGTTTAGGTTCTATGTTAAGCCATATACCTGTAGTTAAAGTGATAAGACAGAACATATGAAATAAATTATGGTGTAGCAGCCAGCTACAACCAACGCCTCTTCAACCATAGTGATTTCTTCCAGATGCACATATATGGAAAAATGAAAAAGGATGACTACCAATTGATAGCCTCTTTTGCCTGTCTCTTAATCTTAGTTATCTGCTGACGCGCTGTAAAAGGGGAATCATCCCAATCCCGAAGGCTCACTGAATCACATATCCCATAGATATCAGAGTGGATATCAGAGACACGTAAGGAAAACATCATGAAGTCGACAAAGATGATAATAGAACACCATCATCTCTAATTAAAGTCTTAAGAGCATCTCCAACAGACTCTTTAAACATGAGATGCTCTCTATTTTAAAGAGTCAACATGTAAAATCATGCTCCAATAGACTCTTTAAATTAAGATTTTAATTTAGAGAGTGGGTTTGGCTCTCCAAAGAGCCAAACTCACTCTCTATAATTAAATGCATTCAAAAAGTTTCAATTTTCAATGTAGAAAATCAATACAATAATCTATAGAAAAACTAGTTAAAATAAAAGATAAAGAAAAATAATAAATATTTTTTGGGAATAGTAAATTTAAGTGTTAAATATAAAGAGTTTGTTAGAGTACATCAAAATTTTAACTCTTTAAATTTATAGATGCTCTCCAAATGATAGAATATGCTCTTTAAAAATAGAGAGTCTCTTGGAGATGCTCTAACACTAAAAGGACTATTTTGAGAATCACTTTGGATTTTCAATAATTCTAAAAAATCTGGAAAGGAAATAAAAAATTATTCTGTGTTTTAGGAGAAAATTACAACAATGACGGTGGCAGGGTATTTATTATTTTTGAAGACATACCCGGGTCGTTGGATCCCAACAAAATCAATCGTGATCATCTAACGTTGAATACGGAAAGGCACAATCATGCGAACGTTTTAGGTCATACATGCTTACCACGTACATAAAAATACATGCACATTGGAAAATGCTTGAAAGATGCAATTTGAAGGAGTCATTTTATATGAACATGGTTCAACTATCATTAATGTAAAAAAATAACCTTAGAAGTTGCATTATTTATTCCTTACCTCAAGTCCACAAGTTCATCACTAAATATAAATAGTTAAGCTCGAACTTCAAATATTTGTTGATTATCGAATCTCATTTTCGTGAAGAATTAGTTCACGAATAAACCAAATCAAGTGTTCCTTGAGTAAAATTTTGGGCTCTCTTATTATAATGAATTATTGAAAACATCTTTAAGTTCGTTTAACATAGAACCTAAACTATGTCCTAAACCTAACATAAATGATTAAAGTCGGACTTAAGGAAATATTTGTTATCAATAAATATTTACAAATGATTATTAGTGAGCATATTTATCTATTAACAAACGTTTTAAAGATCTAAACAATATGCGAACTTAGGATAGAACAACGTTTTGAAAATCGACGGAGACATTGACTCGAAAAAGTGAGAGAGTCGGGGGTCAAAAGGTCAAATCGAGGTCAATGGTTGATCTATGATTGGCGGTTAGTTGGGCAGCCGTTGACCGTTGACATTCAACGACCGTAATAGCGAGGTCGTTTATTAATATTTAAGTAACTAATATTAATTTTTTTTAAATCCATTATTTTCATTTATCATAAATCACATATTTCATATTCTCAAATTCACAAATTCTCCAACATTCATAAATCATAACTCATAAGTGATAAATCAAAAAATGAACTAAAAAAACGTAAACCAAAAAGTAAAATAAGAAGAGAGGCACTAGCAAGTAGGAAACAGTCGGCAGGAGGCTCAATGGACAATGGCTCATATATCATAATAAATCATAAGTAATAAGTCATAAACGATAAATCAATAAAATGAACTAAAACAACAATAACCAAAAAAGAAAAAAGAAAAAAGAAAAAGGAGAGAGGCAAGAGGCTCACATCACAATGGTGATGCAATGGACAGTGGCGGAGATTTGAGAAGCTCGGCATCGATGGTGACTCAACGGCAACCGACAACAAGTCTGTCACGGACAGGGAGTGCACAACGGGACTGTAAGAGGGAGAGAATCAAGGAGTGAGAATCAAGGGTTGCAATTCGTAATCTAGGAGGTTTTCATAAATGGCCGGTCAATTTAAAGATTTTAGGCATTTTGTTAAAAAATCAATTTTACCCTTAATGAAATGGGTTTTTATTTGCAAAACAAATCCTCAAGTTTTAGAATAGTTTTAAAAACTAATTTTTAACTATTTTTACTCGTTTTCACTAGATATTTCTTCCTCAAAAATTTCTTCGTCGGTTTCTATTTCTTCAAAATTAACTTCTTCACATTTATCTCTAATCAGATCAAAATCTGTAATTAATATCCTAACTTTCTTTTTTGGACATTCGATACTTATATGTCCTTTTTCATTACAATTCCAACATTTACATCGTTTCTTATCTAATTGTTTTTTATTATAAGATTTATATTTTCTTTTAAAATATCTCTTTTTTGGTTTAAAATATTTCTTTTTAAACTTATTATATTTTTTAAATTTCTTAGGTTTTATTTTTCTTTTTCGTTTATAATCATAACATCCTCAATTTAGTATCTCTACAACAAATCATATCTTGTATAAATCATGATTATTTATAAATCATTTGATTACTACACATAGTACTTATTTCATCATTTATAGTTCTTATTATAAATTCTAATGTATAACCTTCTTCATTTCTTCCAAGTTGTTTTTCTTTAATTTTATTTTGAAAATAATTATTTCATGGTGGGGGTAATTTTCTAATAAAAACTTCCTTATAATAATTATTATCGTCTCCACTTCCAAATATCATATAATAATATTTATTATATTCACAACAATATTCATTAAGGTAACACGTACTACAAATTTGTAAATGTTCTATCATATTTTTAGCATCTTCTATTTCTTCTATTCTACCTTTAGTACTTTCATTTACCCAATCTTCTCCTGCAAATTCTCTATAAATTCTTGTAGTGACTCTATTTAAACCTTCTATTATGCTAATTTCAAATCCTGCTTCAATGCTATCTTTCCAAACACCTTTTGTTGTTTCTTCTAATCCTTGATACCATTTAGCTACATTTCCTTTAAAACTTGCTAATAAATATTTAGTTCTATTTTTATTATCAGTATTACTTCGGTTATAATTAAAGTGTGCTATCATATTTGTATTCTATTCATTTATAGATTTTCTAATATCTAATTCACAATCTACATTTATAGATCCTACAATTTTCATTGGGTTTGATTCTCTTAATATTTGTTTGAATTGATCTCTATACATTTTTTCTTTACTAGTTTTAAAATCAACTTTTGTATTAACATATATTTTAGGGTCTATTTCTGCTTCATACCTAGTTGTACTAGTTTCTTCATATTTTCTTATTTAACTGCTCGTGGTCCTCCTGTTCTTTCTACCATATGATTTTTAGTTATTTCTTCACAAATTTTTAAATCGTCTAAGTCAAATATTAAATTTTTCATATCTTCGTTCATTATTCTTCTATAACTAATTTTCCTTTTCTTTTTTCTTCTTCTTTTTCATAAGATTTTATTCTGATTTTCTTAGATCAATTAATAATCTTTCAATGTCTTCTTTTAATCCTCTATTAAGTTTTATTAATTCTTCATATTTTTCAATTTTCTTTCTAACTTCTTTAAATTCTTTGGTGTAATCATGTTTTTATGATTTTTCTTTATTTAAGTTTTCTATTATTCTATTTAAAAGATTTTCTATTCTTAAAAAATTATTTTGTAGTTTTTCTTTTTCTTCGTCATATCTTATTTCAACTCTAGTTATTTTTTCATCAATTATTTTTATACTTTTTTCAATTAAATTGATTTTATCATTCATACTCATATTTTAGGTCTTTTATAAGGTGTTTTGTCTATTTCAAATCCTAATTTATTTAATAGAATATCAATTTTATAATTAATAATATCTATTTTTTCTTCTAAGATTACAATTTTATTAATACTATTTTTCTGTGCAATTTTTGATATTTGATTTTGAATTTTTTCAAGTTTAGTTTCATGAAACATTTCTAAATTATTAATTTGCTCCTTTATTTTATTAAATTGTTTAGGCATATTTTTACTTAAAATTTCTAATCTTTCTTTAGTTATTTCATCTTTTGGGTCTATATTATTTATTCCATTTATAGCTTTTATGTCTTTAGATTTTAATTGTCCTAATTGTTGCCACAAAAATGCATTAGTCCAATTTGTAGTTATATTTAACCATCCATCTGTATTTCCCCATGAATTTAAGGGTTGAAATAGAGTTGTATTCCATCCTCTAGTTTGATAACTTCCTATTTGTAATCTAATATTTTCTATTTCTTGTTTATCAAATCTTATTTTTGTTGGTAAACTCATATTAGTCCGATAAATTTAAGGGATTTATTACTATATTATTTATTATTTGTTCTATTTCTCTTCTTAATTGTTCTTCTCTTCTTAATATCTTATAATTTTATTTCTTAATAGTTCTCTTCTAATTTTATACCAACTAATAATTTCTTTTTCGATTTCTCTACTATTATCGCTAGTTATTATTTGTTCTTCTAAAACTTTTATTTTATTATCAAAAAAATTTTAGTTATTCCAAACATATTTTTATAATTCTCTATGCCTTTTGAGGTAAACTAAAATCTTAAAATTTTAATCATTTTTTGTGTATTCTATATATTCTTTTAATTTAGAAAGATATAATATATTATTAATTATAGATATATAAAATCTTAAAGTTAAATTAAATTTTAATTTCTTATATTCTTGTGGTAATCTATTCGAAATTGGTCTTCTCATCCTCTATCATCAAAACTAAGATCAAAATCATATAATTCAGCAACTTCGTTATAACTCACATGTTCTTCTTCTGTAGTTTCAAAAACTCTTTCACTATTTTCACTATCTAGCCAAAAAAATATAATCATTTTTGTTATTTCTTTTGGTAATATTTCTTTTAATCCAAATGATGCAATTGTAAGACATCTTCTATAATATCTAATATCTTATTTTATGAAATTTATTTCTCTAGTATAACTATTACAAATTTCTGGAATTTCTATCATATGACAATAATCAATACTATTGGTATATATAAAAGGTACAACTCTATAATAAAATTCGTAACTTTCCATAATAAAAATTCTTCAAAGTATACAATCTTATAAAAATTCTTATATAATAATTTTCATGCAAATTTTCAGACAATAAATTTCCTTGTAGCTTAAAATAAGGGTTTTACCATGCTTCGCCAAGTAGCAAAAATGTTAAATGTTCCTGATCACATTCGTCACAAGAGTTAGCCAAAGTCCGACAGTATCACGAAAAAATGGACACGAGGGCACTCAAAACTCTCAAACAGACTCACTATGTAGAACAACACTCAAAGCGTAATAAAAGATTTACTTCAAACTCAAAAGTTTTATTGATCTGATGATAGCTTGAAAGCTATTATACAAAGATTTTTACAAAGATTGATACTCCAAAAAGTGGTTTCTACTTTCTAATGAGAATGATTACAAAGATCATTTTTCAAGATGATATTCTAATGTTGATAGTTCAGGATGAGATTTTCGGATGATCTTCTTCTCGAGAAGAGACTCAATTTATAGAAGGCACTCACTTCATCGAGAAACTTCTGGCCAATCAAATTGTTCTACTTTTTCAAAGAGATAGTACAATAATTCAAAAAGTAGATAACTTTATTAAAGCCTCTTTTGGCTGCTTTATTCCAACTTTTGAGTTGTCTTCTTCTACTTTAATGCTCACATGGTGTTGTCTGTGATACTGCTTTCTTATCGTCCTTTACTTGTGGACGTGTCTCATAAGTCGGCAAGCCTCTTTAATGCATTCTTCACTTCCAGAGAATTGATCATTGATAATTTCACAAATTTTTTCTTCAATAATTTTTGATTCTTTATCTCCTCTAGAGATAAAAATCAAATTATTACTCATGCCATAAACCATGTATCTTTCTCCATGAAAGAACTGCATTGTTGAGCAGACTGATTTTATTCCAAGAGCTATCCTGTAAATCATCAATTTCTTATTAATAGTTGGCAACTCTTTAGAAATCTGAATCTCATTGAGGGGATTTCCATTATTTTTTCGAATAGTGATGAGATGTTGTTCTCCATACCATTCTGATTCTTTATATTCAGGACTAATTGTGTAAAATCTCAGTTCAACTAGCTGTTTATCACTGAATTTTTTAACATAATTAATGAATTCTTTATCAAATTGTTCAATTTCTTTTAGAAAATTCCTGGGAAGAGTAGATCTAAAAATCCAAATGTTGCCAATTTTCGTACAATATTGTGATCTGCTCCTTGAACTGCACTGATCCTTGGATAAATCGTCATTGGAAGGGCTGTCAAGTATAGAGAATTTCCTTCTCTGAAATTATATACCCATTCTAAAAATTCATAATACTCATCTCCATAGGATGTATATTAGTTCTAACGTGATGAATATTAATTATTCCCTTTGATGATTTAAGGTCACCAATCGGTGCTTTTTTATTTTTTTAGAATTCACTGATAACAGTAGGTTGTTCCAATGAGCCTTTTGATAAGGATGTTTGAGTACTGGACTCAGCGGCTCCTTTTCCACTTGTAAATTTTTTCAACAATTTGTCAATATTAACGGGTAATTGTTGTGGCTACTTTGTTATGACATTTTCCTCTTGCAAGGTAAGAGAGTCATTTCTCTTAGATTTTGAATCTCCACTTGAGGTGGATGTATTAATCTCCCGAAATGGGATATGACTTGCCTTTTGGCTATATTCACATTTTTCTAAAGGAGGGTACTCCTGGCTGCAACTTACAAAAAAGTCTAAACATTCTGTCAATTTTTCAGCTATTTTTTTATTATTGTCATTTAATTTATCAATTTTTTTTCCACTTTCAATAACTTTGTTTGTTAGATTACACAAAGTTTGTCGAATATCAAGATGATCCTCTTGAATAATAAGATAATCCACATTAAAATCTATTAGAAGATCTTGTAATTCTTTGGTAAATGTTTCAGTCTTTTTCAAAATCATGATTCATGCTCAAGAAATCAACAAATAAATTATCTTTTCCTTTAATATATTCAAATTTAAAATTATAAAAAGATATAATTTGGTAATCTTCTATGTTGAGGTGAATTTGATAATCTATTATTTACTAGTCCGTTAAGTTGAGTATTATTAGTTTGAACAATAAATTCCTTAGGTAATAAAAATATTTTGAATTTATTTATTCCTTTGACAACTGCTAATAATTCATTTTCATTAGTTGAATAATTTACTTCAGCATTATTGAATGTTCCACTAGTATATCTACCAATTTCATTTAAGTCGGTTTTCAATAAAGCACTCCAATATAAATCGATGCATCTATTTGTACAATTAGTTTATGCTTTTCATTTGGGAATCTAAGTTTAGGTAAAATTTTACAATTTTCTTTTAAATTTTTAACACAAAGAGTATGTTCTTCATTCCATCCTAACTTATTTGATTTTCTTAATAGTTTCTGAAATTTATTTCTTTATTCTGCAAGTTTTTCTATAAATCTTTCAGCATAATTAAGGCATTCTAAAAACTTTTGAATTTGTTACTTATTTTCAAATTTATCATGAAATAAAATTATTTTTCTGAAATATGAGGTTGTAATTTTATTCCATCATAATTTATTATCATTTCTAAGAATTCAATTTCATTTTTTGCTATTTCTGCCTTTTTCTGGCTAAGTATTATATTTTATTTTGAACAAAGTGTAGCAAAACTTCTAAATTGTTTAAAATAATCTTCATATGTTTCTGAACAAACAAGTATATCATCAATATAAATAATAGGAAAATTATGAGTTCTAAAGATTTCATACATTCTTCTCTGATAAATTTGTGGTGCATTTCTTAATTCAAATGGCATAACTATCCATTCATAATGTCCTTGAGGGGTACTAAATGCTGTTAATGGTATACTATTTTCTTCAAGTTTGATTTGCCAAAATCCAGATTTACAATCAAATTTTGAATAATATTTTTTATTCTTAGCAATATTTATTAAAACTTCTTTATTTGGTAAATAATATTCATCAAATTTAGTATTTTTATTAAATTTTTTATAATTTACAATCATCCTAGGTTTTCCTCTTTTTATTTTTTAATGATTTTTAACCATAAAAGTTGGGCTACTATGAGAACTATTATTTTTTCTTATAAGTTTTTGATTAAAAAGTTCTTGAATTTGTATTTGAAATTCTTCTTTATTTTCTTGATTATAGAGTATAAGTTTGACTCTAATAATGATTGTTGGTTCTAATAATTCTATTTTAGCTATTGTTTTTTATTTTTCCCATTTTTCAAGTGGATTTTTATTATAATTTTTAGTTAAAAGATTTTTTATTTGATCAAGAGTAATTGTTTTGATTGAATAATTGAGTAATTTTGGTATAAATTCTATCTTTTCACCACACTTAGCTGACTGAACTCTAAATGACTTAAATTCTCTAGCAATTTTCATTAAATGTCCACTTGGTGTTTTTAATTGAATTGTACAAATATTTTGACTATATTAGCTAAACTGTTGTAAAAAGTCATTTTCTAAGATAATATCACAATCATTTATATTATATTGGTAAACATTTTTTATAGTTACTATTTTAGATACTATGATAACTTCTATATTTTCATTTTTGTATTTTAAGGATTCTTTTGTTCCAGTTATTCCTTGTAGAGTTAAGGGTTGTTTATTTTCAATCCATTTTGTTAATAAGAATTCTTTAAAGACGGTTATTTCAGCACGTATCTATTTAAGCTCAAGTAGTTATTTTTTATTCAAATACGTTTATTTGTATATATACACTTATTGGAAATTTTATGTCTCTACTCACTTTTCTTTTGGGCAACAGGTATTCCTTGATGTGTAATAAGAATTCATTCCTTATTTATTTTGTAATTATCAAGACTATTTAAGAAAGAATTTCCTAATAGTGTTGGATGTTCATCAAAATTAATGTTATTATCAATATAATATTCTATACTTAATAATAAATTTCCTAATTTGATTTGAACTTGTCCTATGATATCATAAGAGTTTATGTTTCCTTCAAAATCTCTATAATTATAGGGTTCTACTTTTTTTCTTTTTAATTCCTTCATCTATAAGAGAGCAAATATGATTCTGACTTGTTCCAGTATCAATAAGTATTTTACTTTCATTTATCCATTTGTTTCCATTAAAGAATTTTCCTTTAATTCCATATACCCTACTATTCTTATTTTGTTTTATTTTTGAAATACTGTATCTTTATGTATTATCTCCAATAATAATCTTATTTTCTTTAAAGTTATTTGTTTTGGTATAATATGTTGATCTATACTTATAGCATCATCATGTCCTATCTCAAAAATTTTTATTTCCTCTATATCTTGTTCTCTAGGTAGAATTGTTTCTCCTATATCTCTAAATTCTTTTTCAATCTCTATAAATGATTTTTCTTTATATATATTCTCATAATTACTATTTGTATAACAATATAATCCTTGATTTAGTATAGTAAATACTTTATTATCATCTTTCAATATTTTATTAGTCATCTTAAAATGTAAACTTAGACAATCATCTAAATTTTTATCATTTATATGTATACAATATCTTAGATAACAAGTAAATTTTAATTTTTCATAGGCTAAATTTCTTTTAACTATTCCTAAATTTCCATTTTCTGCGGTTATACATCTTTCATCTTATAAATTATATATTATAGGGCTATTAATTCCTTTGTTAAAACATGATTTTATTATTATTTGCACTCCAACAAGGTAGACATTAGATATTTTATTTCTCTTTTCTTATTTTAATTTTCCTAGAAATTCATTAACATTTCTTTTTGTTATTAGATTTAATTTTATTTTTCCTTGTGTATGTTTAATATCTATGGCTTTTTCTATTTCATAATATTCATTAATAAATAACTTTTTTCTTTTAAAAGTTGATCCTATAATATTAAATAATCTATTTTCTCCATGTGGTTTTAAATTTAATTTTGCTCTATTGATTTTTCTAAACTTTTCCCAATCAAATTTTCATTTTAAAGCATATCATTCTACTCCTTCGTATACTTCGATTTCTAAATCCTTAGAATTTTCAATTTCCATGATTTATATTATTCTAATTTCTCAGAATATAGGGCTCTAATACCATTTTTTGGGTGTTGGGGGGGGGGGGGTGCGGGAGGGTTTCAATAAAACAAAAATACAATTTTAATAGTAAACAAAATCTTCAAATTCTTGGGTTTAATAGGTGAAAAGAGTTAATGGTGAAGAAAAATTAAATTTTAATTCCAAAGGGGAAGAAATTTGTCAAATTTATAAAAGATTAAAATTTTAGAGACTAAAATGAAATTCATTATATCTTAGAATAACTTGTTAGGCAATTTTCTATTTTGAGGGTATTTTAGGAACTTTAAAATTTTAAAATGGTCAAAAGCCATTCCTGAATTATGACTTCAAATTTAGGCTATTTCTATTTATTTCCCTCGTAATCTGGCTATGCAATTGAATTAGGAATGGTTACAATTAAATAATTCAAACACAGTTAAGTGGATTGAAATTTGGGTCTAATTTAAGGGAAGTTTTGGAGGTTTAGTTTTATCGATGTCAAATTTAAGAGATTATATTTAAAATTTCAAATGTAGAGTTTTTAAAATTTTTATTTATAAATAAATAAATTAAACGTATATTTTATTAATTAAATATATTAATGTCACAATTACATATAATTTGTCACATATTATTAATTAGTCACAAAACACAATTTTCATATGTCAGAAATTATTTTACGATCACAATTCAAAAAATTTATGTTACAATTTGTACATTGGTCATAAATCACAAATTATACGTCACAAGTTATTCATCGATCACAAATCTATCAAATTAATAAGTCACATATTATTCATTGGTCACAAATCACAAATTTTACATGTCACAAAATTTTTTACGATCACGATTCAAAAATTTTATAGGTCACAATTTGTTCATCTCTCACGAATCAAAAATTGAAACGTCACAATTTATTTATAAGTCACAAATCACAAATATTATAAGTTAAAATTTAATGGACATTTACAAATTGTGAAATTATCGATCACAAAGTAACAGTTTTTTAGGCCACACATTTTTTTTTGTCACAATTTATCGTTTTCATTGGTCACACACCAACCAATTTATTGGTCACACACCAACCAATTTATTGGTCACAATAAAAAAAAAGAATTTGTGACCACCACCTCCGCCAATAGTAGCACAACCACCAACGTCGCCTGTGCCTGTACCACCACCTCCTCTACCATCTCCTCAAATACATTATCGTTATGCCACCACCACATCGACCACCACAACCACCATCTAAACTCTTCACCACCATCTCCACCACACCACACCACGCCACACCACATCACCATCAAGCAAAAAATCCCAAACCTACCATCATCGTTGTTGTCGTTACCGTCACAACCACCACCAATCCACAACTACAGCCGCCGACGCCACCACCATCTTCACCACAGCCACCACAACTACCATCTCCTCTATCTTCATCTCCATCACACCGTAATCACCAACCCCACTAAAAAAATTTCCAAATTGACCCTGCCACCATGATCTCCACAAATCCACCACACCACAACAGCCTCCACAAATCCACCAGATCGCAATCGCGGTGCCGTCACCATCACCATTGAACTGAAGTAGCGGCGACGACGAAGCCACTCTGCAATGTTCACATCGCCACACTGCGACGACGCGGCGCAACGATCTTAGGTGTCTACAGCGACAGGTGCTCCTCAACAAGGACAACGACGATCTGATGGAGAGGGTAGAGAGAGACAAGATAAGAAGAAAGAAGAGAAGAGGCGCGGTGCAACATAGCAGGGCATCGTAGCAAAGATCTGATTTTTGAAATTGATTCTTGAAGATTCTGATTTGGTGTAATTTCCTCCTAATTTTTTTCATATTTCTTTGCAGTTTTTTGTGTACCAAATATTGCATCAGTGAGCCTAAAATAAATGGAAGATGTTAGATGAAAGATCAATATTGGATTCTTCTTAACTTTCCTTTTTCCTTCTGAAAACAAACTTTTAGTCGTTGGTTTTCGATTGCACGTCTGTTTTTTCGACTTCTTAGTTGGTTTTTATGCATATGGGCTATACGCATCAACTAGAACAGTTATCCATCCGGTTCTCAATTTTTCAGTTGAAATGATCAATTTGGTCCGATTTTTATAACATTGATTATTTCTCTTCTTACTCTTACTAGAACATAAAATTAGTCAGAGAAAATTCTAGTTAGGTAAAAAGAATTTGTTAATCTCATTTTCAAGGTTACTTTTTTAAATTTAAATTAAATTTTAAAATAAAAAGAAAAATAAAAGGTGGAGACCATAATTTCGGTCCATACCAATTTTTATTTGGAGATAGGAAAGAAAGATTGGATCAAGATAAAGTACTTTGTTAGTATAACTAGTTGTATTGCTAACACATTTCTTGACATTCTCCCCACGTGGAAGAATTTTGATCAGCGATGGAATGGTTATGATCAAAATCAATTGTATCAACATAATCACATGAAAAGAGTATAAATCTTGATGTCAACGAACATATGGGTAAAGCCATTTGTACCTTGACGTTTACACGCCAGGGTACACGGTCCCACCGCCCCCCTCACAATGAGGGGGGTCCGAGGTGAATTTAAAAATGCCCCCCCCCCCCATTGTGAGAGGGGGGCATGGGGTCAGGTACCCTGGGGCGTAAACGCCAGGGTACCCATAGCACGGTTACACGCCAGGGTACCCATAGCACGGTTCCGAACATATACCATGGTTGTGTCAGCCATCCTTTGTGGGAGTGAATTTCCGAGCCACAGTCCAAGCAAGAGCCAACTCTTATCTTCGATCTGAAGTTGCCACCAATAACAAAGCACTTGAACGAGTCAGAATTCTGACGTGGCCCCAATGTTCCAATAGAAAAACAGCAAACCCTCGAATCCCCAGCTTGTCTGGTCTTTTTTCACCGTCCCTAATGCAAGCAAAGTTGAAATCAACCATTGACCCTGAGATCTAGAGCCCGCTACCCTTTTCATTTCTCAATTCATTTCGCTGACAAATATCCAAGAAACCCACGTCCATTCTTTCATCAATTATTCTGTAAGTCTCTCTCGCTCTCTTCGATATTGATTTTAAATGTGTATGTACGTATAGAACATTCATATAATGGATAGTAATTATTCAGCTATTCCTAGACATCAGTACGTTGAATTACACGCGAAAGATGGATTTGGATCAAAAAATACATCCTTGAGGTTGATTTCTCCTGATAATGAAAATGGGTATCTAAATCTACAAAATGTTTATGATTTAGACGTTGAAGGTGGTGTTGATTTTGATGATTTACCCCTTATTTTTGGTAAAAGTGAGTCTGGATCTGGGATTTATGGTGCTGTTTTTAATCTCACCACCTCTATAATTGGGGCAGGCATCATGGCCTTGCCTGCAACAATGAAGGTTTTGGGCTTGGTTTTAGGTGTAATTTTGATATTCTTGATGGGTATTTTGTCTGAGATAAGTGTTGAGTTGCTTGTTCGATTTTCAGTCCAATGTAATGCGTCGTCGTATGGGGAGGTTGTTCAGGCTGCATTGGGGAGAACAGCTAGGATTTTATCAGAAATTTGCATAATTGTGAATAATGCTGGGGTATTGATTGTGTATTTGATCATAATTGGGGATGTTATGTCCGGGTCAATCCGTCATCTTGGGGTTGCTGATCAATTGTTGGGTCATGGTGTGTGGGATCATAGGAAGCTGGTGATTCTGGTTGTACTGGTGCTTTTTCTTGCGCCACTATGTTATTTGGATAAGATTGATTCGTTGAGCATGACATCTGCTGCTTCCGTAGCACTAGCAGTGCTGTTTGTTTTTGTTGCATTTGTAATAGCCATTATTAAGCTTGTTGAAGGGAAAATTGAGGCTCCGAGGATGGCACCAGATTTTGGATCCAAGCAGGCTATTTTGGATTTGCTAGTTGTGATTCCTATCATGTCAAATGCTTATGTTTGTCACTTCAATGTTCAACCTATTTATAATGAGCTTGAAGGACGGTCACCTCACAAAATGTACAGAGTGGGGAGGATGACAACAATTATTTGTGTTTTGGTGTATGCTTCAACTGCCATAGCTGGCTATTTACTTTTTGGAAAGGATACTGAATCTGATGTCCTAACTAATTTTGATAAGGATCTTGGGATTCGTTTCAGCACAGCTTTAAACTACATTGTCCGAATTGGATATGTTTTCCATTTGGTTCTTGTGTTCCCTGTTATTCATTTCTCCTTAAGACAAACAGTGGATACCTTGCTCTTTGAAGGACTAAATCCACTCTCAGAAAGCAAGAAAAGGTGTACGGTCTTAACTGTGGTGCTCTTAGGACTTGTATATTTGGGCTCCACTATGATCCCCAACATTTGGACAGTATTTAAGTTTACTGGAGCGACCACAGCTGTCTCCTTGGGTTTCACATTTCCCTCTCTCATAGCATTGAGGTTAAGCAAAGAAGGGAGCAGATTGAGCCACGGGGAGCGGTTCTTGTCTTGGTTGATGTTGACATTAGCAATCATTGTTAGCCTTGTTGGAGTTATTGGCAATATATATAGCATCCAAAGCCAGTCTGAATGACCCTCTGTACTTTTAGGATTTGTTGTACAAGGACAAAATTTGGTGGGATAATGTCTTAATGAACAATGTTTAGAAGGTCCTTGTCTTTGTTTACTACCATAAAATTTTAGCGCGGGTGAGGCTATCTGTACCATATGTGCCAAATTGTGATTCTTGTCAGCTAGATGGGAAAAAAAAAAAAAACAGAGTTCAGGAATATTTTAAATTATGATTTCTATACGAGCCTGCCACGGTTTACTCTTTGGCTTTCAGCAACTGGTTATCTTGGAAGAGTGCTAATAGAAAAATTAGGCTCCACCAAACGTAAGTTGTTGTTTACTGATTCATTTACTAGTCACAGAAATGGATGTGTTCTGTTCTCCGAAATTTTGGTTTTTCAGTTCAAAAGTAATTGGACAGATTTTTACTTTTCTAACTTCTAGAGGTACAAACATTATTATTTAGTACAGAAATTATAGTGTTATTTATTTCCATTTTTATGTGTATATTCTAGGTATGCAGGCATGAGTTGGGGCTTGATCAACTCAATTATAGTATATTATGTCATTTCCATTCATAATTCTGCTACTGGTGCAGTGTAATTATTTAACCTCTTAAGTTTCCTTGAACATTTTCCCAAAGACCTTATCTTAGATTACAGCAATCAGATATGGCTTTTATGTCAACTATGTGATTCTTGGGACAATGTTCTTTTTCTCATTTTCAGCATGAACAGATTGCTGTTGAGTTGGAAAAAAGTTACCTCTGGTCCCGGGTTTCATGTATTTTCAAATGTTTTTGTATGAATGTGTTCAACTGGTTTTGTCTTTGGGAAATTTTTTTTCCTAGGATATAATAAGGCAGTTTCGTTTCAATAGCATAGAATTCTACAACCTGCAAGTGACCTATAGTTTATGTGCCATAGAACAAAAGATCCATAGATGCTCATATTTCCATAGATGTATAGGGAGGAGTTTAAATTTGTCATAATGTTCAAGGACGAATCTAAATCTAACAATTCTAGGCTAAGTAGAACTAAGAAGGATTACATGGAATCCTAGTAGGAAAATAGTTGATCACTGGGGAAGGAAAAAATATATCAGTTAACATCAGGGTATATTTTGCGCTGCGATTACGTTGTCCTGAAGAACGATTGTGTATAGATTCTATTATTAGTAAGGATGGCTTGAAGAGGATGCAATGCATAAAATTAGAACTGGCGAGATGAGATGAATTGGAGTGGTGCTAAAATGGAATGACAACTTAGGTAGTCGGGGTAAGTCTTGCATCAGACAAAGTAAGCTCTAAATTGATGCATAAGAACAGGGGAGAGGTTGACCAAATAAACAAGGCTTGTTGTGGTTACGAATGAACTAGTTGCACTAAATCTTCTAGTAGAAATAGCGGGGGATCCGGATGTAATGAATAAAAAGGATTAATGTTATTGTATAAACAAGTAGTGGCAGAGGATGGCATTGTAAAGAATTCCACAATTCTCAATCTTGCTTTGTTCTATTTGAATTATATCATGGATTGAAGCTAGAGATAGGTACAGATCATGATCCTGGTTTGTTTGATGAGGTGAAACCAGCAGAATTGATGCAGGCTAGATAGGTTTCAATAAGCGCAATATTTTAAGGACAGTGCTACATATACGGAGGGAGGGGGTGGTTTGGTTTACATACACTCACAAATGGGGTGGGTGGGTAATTTTTTTTATTTTTAAGGACAGTGCTACATGTACGGGGGAGGGGGGTGGTTTGGTTTACATACACTCACACATGGGGTGGGTGGGTAATTTTTTTAATTTTAAATTATAGTGGGGCCCACCACTGCGAGATGGTGTAAAATCCCTGTGAACCTCATCTCTTTACATGAGGATTTATTCATATTTTAATTGAAAAATCTACAAGACGTCAACTATATTGAGAATAATCAAGTGATGATGTTTTCATCGCGAGACTGTTGACTCTCTTTTTTGTTGATGGCACTCGCAGGCTAGATAGGGCTTCAATAAGCTCCATATCTCTATTGAAGAATCTACAAGACATCCACTGTATATGTCGTATTTTTTTAAATTTATCTTAATTTTTCAGAGACTTAACTTTTTCCTTTAACACGTTAAATAAATTAAAAAATTATTTGAAGTGTAACTGTATCCTGTATACCTGTGTTTTTAAAATTTTCATGATATTTATAAAATACGCTTTGATCTTCCCCACCACCACAAGTTCTGATACTCTTTAATTTTCATAGTAATAAATTAATCATTGTGAAGTGATAAAGCTTTGAACTATGGGTTGATTTAATGTCACTTTGGCTCGTGAATTTTAATTTGTTTAAAACTTATTTTGCCGATATTTTCTTTTTTTTTTGGCAAGAATTTTATATAGAGTACCAGAGTGAATTTGAATCAATGATTTTTTTATTTTTTATTTTTACTCTAACCGTTTCTTTATCTGAGAGATGATTCCAGAAAAAAACAAAAAACAAACAGATTTGACAGCTATAATTGTAAACCAGATCGAATCTATGGAAGCATTAATTTATACATTCCTCTTAGTCTCGGATTTATGGATAATTTTTTCGCTATCTTTTGTCGAGAACCGCCTAAAGTTCCAACTAAAAATGTGAAATATGTTTGCATTATCTCAATTGAAATAGGGAGACTCCCAGAACTTTTGCAGTATATTTCAATAAAAAAAATCCTACATGGAACAATGGTTTGACGATTTGGAAGATGAACACCTATGATTTTTCGATAATGAACGGATTAAAAACTAACGTAGAGGTATGACTGAAGCATTTTGTAAAGTTGACTGGCCAAAGTGATACAAAGTATAAAGTTCGAAGTAATTAGTGATATTACCCACAATTTGAGACTGAAGGCCCAGAAAGATGTAGGTCCTATCGGATTAAAATCAAATTTTAATTTAAATCATAGTCAAACAATCAATATTAATCACATCTTTTATGGGTCTCACAACTTTTTAATCACACATTTCAAAAATTTATATTACAATCTACTAAAAATCTAATTTTATTCCTCATCAAACACTCACGTAAAAAGAATCTATTTTACTTGGATAGTATAAAAAATCTAATTTTAATCTCCGTCAAACATCCACGTAAAAAGAATCTACTTTACTTGAATAATATTTTAATCTCCATCAAACACCCACATAAAAAGAATCTACTTTACTTGGATAATACAAAAGGTAAACAATTGACCTGATTTAAATTTGTGTTAGGTTATTCCTTCCATCATCACTAACTAATTTTCAATTGTTCAATGATGCAACTTCATCTCAGCAAAGTTGAATAATTAGTAGTGTCTTGAGATGCGTTATTATATAGTTATTAGCAAAGACGACTACATAATTAGGGATTAGCTTGAATAGGTATTCTTAACAATTCGACACGTCACTTATTAGTAAATGTTGAGAAACGCAAGTTTTACCCTAACAATACCTAGAGGGGGGTGAATAGGTATTTAATGCGAAATTAAAATGTTTCTACGAATTAAATAGTAACAAGTCACTTTTTTAATTCTTTTCTAGATGATTAATCATTCAAGTCAATTTGTCCTAAATTAAATTACCGCAGTTGTATAATCAATCAATAAAATGAAAACAGTAATAAACACCAGAATGATGACGGAGAAACCCAAATGGGAAAACCTCCGGCCACTTTGCCAGTCAATCCACTATAAACGAATTTAACAACTTACAGTCTACTAGACTAGACAACCCGTACTATTTGATCTCTCGACTACACTCCTCACAGCTCTCTATAGATCTCGTGCTCTCCTGCACCAATCCTCAGCTTTTTTGCCAGAACTCTCCGTGGAATCTGCTACCTTGTAGCACTCCAAACCTTGTGAATTCATCTATCTCTCGTGGATCACGAAGAACAACCCGTTCTTCACAGATTGGAATTCCAATCACATTCCTCGATCTTCAGCACCTCTGACAGATATATAGGAAGTGTGGTTTTTGGTATATGGATTTGAATCTGATGTTTTTCTCACTACCAAGAACAAATCTCAAAGATACATGAAGGTTGAAAGCTAAGAAGATGAAAGAATACTGACAGCAAGTGTTTGCTTAATGTTCAACCTTACCAAATCTCGTTCTAAGGCTGTTTGATATTTATAGGTAGGGTAAAAAGAAGATGGGCCGGGAAAAAAACCTTTAAAACACGAAAGAAATTTTTTCATATAAAGCTGTCACTCGAGCGAAGGAGGGGTTACTGTCCATCGAAACAGTTTCTGTTTTTGTAGCTCGAGCCAACCTTTGGCGACAGTCTAGAGAAAATCCATACCATTTTCCTCCGTATTCCAAACTCAAAACCCTAAACCTATTTAACTAACGTTTAAACAATTGTACATTACTCATTGAACTTTAACACTCTATTAAATTAAATTATTTTGTTTACAGAATTAGCCAATTACAAAATCAACTAAAATCCAACAAACTTCCCATTTGACATTCTGTGACAAAACACTAATCCATGTCAAGGCAGTAATAAAATAAATGCTATAGATTCAAGATAATGACACAACATATACTATAAACTGTCTTGAACGAACTCTACAATACCTGTTTCCTGAAATAGACAACTCAAATACCAGTGTAAAATGTGTAGAAAATATGATCAATAATCAACACAGTTCAAACAGTTCATTTGTAGATGTCATCTAAGCAATTGTAACCCAAATATCATATTTTTCAATTTTAAATCACAAGCTAAACTAAGACACAGTATCAATGCAACTCAACATACCAAAACGAAACATTGACGCTGTAAAAACATCAAAAACTTAATTTTGCGATCTAAATTCAAACAAATATGCATATGCTAGATCTTACTGCAAACTCTCAATGTGATTAGGTAGTAGGTAAATGTATCTATGATATAGAAGGCAAATCATAAAGTGCAATTCAAATTTTAAAAAAAAATGATATCAGATCAATTGTAAGTTCACCCAAACTTAAAACTAAAAATATTATATATCGCAAAATGATAAATAATTCCAGATTTGTGAAAAAGAAAAAGAAAAAAAAAATACATCATGTAAGCGCGCAAATCTAGATATAAAAAAAACTGTACACACATCAACTCCCCCCCAACTATACATACTGCCATCAAATATCTACTCCCCTTTTTGTCACAAAATGACAAGAGAGCAACCTAGAAGCTATATAGCACTGGCAGCATCATCGGAGTCCGTCCTCTCTTCGGAAGCATCGTCCCAATGGCGACGAATCCATCGTAATCCACCTCGAAGGTAGCCAACAGCACCCCGCAGTGTAGCAAACTCGGTGGTGTGGCAATCAACTGTCACGAAGTTGTGTAAGCTCAGCCATCATCCGAGCCTGTTGCTCGATCATCACTGTCATCTGTCCCAAGAAAGCCACAGAAGGATCAACGAGAACAGAGGGAATATCAGCAGGTGGAGGAACCGACGCAGAAGGAGGAGGAGCCGATGAAGTAGATGGAAGAGGAGGCATCAAACCAGAAGTAGAAGGAATATCGGTAGACTCAAGACTAGTAGAAAAAGAGGGAAAATAGGAGGGGTCAAAGGATATAAGGTCATCAATGGGATCGACCGACACAGTAGGATCAACCCGAGGCTCCGCGGGCTCAGAAGAGGTATGTGACCTGCTTTGGGTGATAATGGTATGGCCAATCGGTTTAGAAACCGACCGCGGAACCCCCTCAGGAAAACTAGCTCCTAAGGCAGTGACTAACCTATAAATGAGACAAGCATAAGGTAGTCCAACCCGAGTCCCCGTGGTCTTAAATGCCCTCAAGATCTATGGCATACAAAATAAGGCAGATGAACAGAATCACCATGCATCAGGGCATACAGTAATCGAGCCTTCTCCATAGGTAATGAAGAAGTATGAGATACCGGCCACAGATTCGTGCACACAATGCGCAACAGAATCGGCGATCAATGGGTAAAGATCCAGTGCGCATCGCACCTGGACCACCCTCCATCGGTGTGTCAAACACCGTAGATCGGACTAAAGTGTCCAAAGGTAGCGTATCAGGAGTAAGATAGGGAAAGAATGGATGAACAACTCGTGGAATATGAATAAGACTCGAAATGACATTCAGAGTGATCTTAACTACCCGACCCTGAAGGAAAACCCTAAAGGAAGAACCACTAACATCATGGATGTTAGCGTAGAACTCCTATACTAATAAGGATGGAGGAGGTGTCAAATCAACAAGAAGTGGTTCTCAGCCCCGGAAAGAGAAAATAGCAGCGAGGTTAGGCGACAAGTCAGACATTACGACCTCGAGCTCAAAAATTACAGGGCGAAGAGAGAACCGTGACCCAAAAACATCATGGGCCACAGTAGAGATAAACCTAGTTCGACTGTAAGAAGTCGAAGTACTAGGAGTGGAAGTGGAAGTGCGAGCTATCTTGGGCGGCCTCTGAAAGAATTGAATCACAAAACCATTAAAACCTCGACAAATGATAGATGAAATCATGAAATGCATGGCATGCATGAATGCATGCAAAACAAGGCAAATGAAATGACATACAAGTATGGCCTATAGCGAATGCATGACGACATGTAATGATGCCTGGACATAAGTAACGTGAAGACATGACACGTGCCGTGGTGTTAAGACGCAGTGACGTGATGTCATTACGCAGTGACGTAACATCTCTTTGCGGTGTCACAATCAAGCACACCCAATGCACCCGACACTCAAATGCACTACATGCAACATCCAACATTAGTCATCCAACAACCAAGTCTTGACTAAGTTCATTCCAAACCAAAACTCGACTCCAACCTAAAACCAGTCCAAAATAACCCAACCTAACAACCACATTCTAAACCACGACCAACACTATCACACGCAATGCACAATCAAACCCAAATAACTCTAGGAACTTGAATACGAAGTGAATACTCAAAACAAATTCCAAGAAACGCCAAAATGGTCCATAATCCGATTTTTGATGGAAAAAACCCGCTCAAATGAACAATATGCCGTGAAAATATGGATCATATGAAGTACAATAGAATAAAGTCCAAGCAAGAATGATCAACCAATGAAAAAATTCAACAACATTGCGAAAAGAGAGGAAAAACCCAAGTTTTCAAAAATTACCTTCAAATGTACGTGATGAAGTGTCGAAAAGATATTGGGACGACAATCTATTAATAGCTCCACAAGTATATAGCATTTTTCTCGTTCCACCCTTGCAGTAGTAGCATCACTTTCGATAATTTAAAAATCATTATAACACTCAGATAATGTTATAGAATCACAATTAATTGTTGAAAAAAATGTTAACATCCATATGTCCACGCAACGTCATAGTTTACAAATGAGAGTGAAATTGCATAGTTTTGTTTATGGATGCGCATGCCGATATCAAAGGGGTGACGAAAACAGCAGAAACATATTTAAATGGGAGCAGAACTCCTTTTACTTATTTACTTGGAAGGCCAAATGGTATTGATTCCTTGCTATGTTAAGGAAATGTCCAAATACAATGATGCCGTGTTTGACAACGTGAATTAAGCATAATTAGATGGTACTAACGAGAAGAATTAAAATGGTGTTTATTATACTTGTATTAGAATTGACTATCATCATATTTTGAATCCATTTTACGTATCTAAATTGAAATACTAAATTGACCTCTAAATGATGATCAATAAATTCCTTTCACCTAATCAGGATTTTCCCTTCCTATGTTCACTATTCTACTGCTCAATAGGGAGTAAGAGTAGAGATGGCTATTTCAAATTTAGTCTCATCTTTTTTTGTTCCAAACATATCTAGTTATAGATTTTTCTGAAGAATTATGCATCGAATCGGTACCACTTGATTAGTAAATAAAGGAACGAGTATAATATGACAATATGAAAATAATAATCACAAGAACAAAATATTTACATGATAAAAATATACCACGGACATAAGAGAAGAATTTATTAATAATTGAGGATTACTAACTATTGTGTAGAATGTAAGGATTAATTCAAATGTGTCGTACACCACATATATATAATACTAAGATTCCTAACATACTAGGAATATAATAAAATGAAAAGTTTAATATAAGGTGAAGTCCAAATATAATAGGTAAAATAATTAACAAAATATTTGGGATGAAATATGAGCTAAAAGCTACCAAAAATGCAAATAGAATATTCCCCAAATAAGACCGTCGCTCGAGTGGCAATTTGGGTTGGCGTCGAGCGGTGGCCGACCGCTTGAGCGACTACCTCGTGGTGAGCGAGCGATGATGCTCCTGTTTTGAGCGCTCGAGTCGGATTAAGGCGTCAGCGATCGCCAATTTGACGTTTGCTTCTCCAATTACAACTTGAACTCCTTCAAAACCTCTACAAGTCTACTACCAACTCCCAAATTGAATTTCAACTTAAATACCAACTTGGCTTCAAATAAAATTTCAAATAGTCTTCCAAAATAGAATTTGGATCATACTCTAATTCTAACATATTTCTATTTAGGTATTAGGGGTAAATGAGTCTTTTTCTGTTGATGACATGTGACAACCTTTAATTGAATGCCTTCTAATTATTTCTATTATTTTGTTTACGTTTTATTCACCAACGTAATTCTTACGTTTTCGCGCATGTATATTGGCTAGCATCATGTATCTAAGGTTATCCCTTATAAGTTCTTTTCTAGTTCACTTATACTTTTAGGCTCTTCCGAGCAATTGCTCAGATGAATATTTCATATATTATATAGGGGAGTCAAAATTAATTGGTTAGTCTAGATTGACTTGCCTGCTGCTAGACCTAGTTTAGGTCCATAGTGGGCTCAAAACAAGCTTGCTTAATAATTGGAAGATTTGATCAATAAACAAGTCTGAGCAAGGGCAGTGTTAGGGGATAAATCCCACGATGGAGAAAGATGAAAATATGATATACTCTTCTTAATAAGATTGACTTTTAAAATAATATATTAAATTTTAATATAGTATCAGAGTCTACTAAACTCAAATGAGCAATTCGACCAGACTAAAACTCAAATGAGCACAGAAATGATAAGATTGGTGTAGTGATGGCAATATTGTACCCGCCCTACTAGGGAATTTCGCTCGCTAGCCCTGCTCGTATCTCTGCCTAAGATTGGGTCGAGATTCCCATCACCTCATTTATAGCCCAATTCTTTATTTTTTTTTCTTTTTTTTAATCAATTTTTTTGTTTTCATTACACGGATGCTAGATTGGCTTGAATGATATGATAATAAGTCTCTATCTGGTAATTTTGGCCCCAGTTTAGTGGCCATTTTATTGGAAAAATATTATTTTGAATAATGAATTTTTGAAAAATGTGTGGTTAAAAAATATGAAAAATTTTAGGTTTGCTCGTGAATATTTTATTTTGTAAATGTATAATTGGAAATGAGTATATAGAAAAAAGAGTTTTGTAATAATATGAGACAAACATGGACTCAAATTTTATAATAGAAATGGGATGATGTTTATATTTTTAAATATAAATAGAGAGGGTTCGGGTGGTCCATAGGGGATTGGATCTTGCAGAAGTTCTTTCCATCCTTATATTATTGTTCTTAAACGAGGCAATATCTTTTTGTGATAGTTTAAGAGACAACTCTAATATTAAAGAAAGATAAGAATATTAACCAACGTTTAAAAGTTCGGGTTACTTTTTTCAACACGGTTGAAATTTTTAAGTGGAACCTTAAGTCTTAATACACGGGTCCAACATTTTTTTTGTAATTATAATTCATTTTAAATTAAGCCACAATAAAAAATAATATTTTATAGTAGATAAATATTTTGTACATTTTGATTGACATCCTCTTACGTACCAAAATCAATATTTTGGTACATTTTGATTTAAAATAGGACCTTAAATCTTAGTACACCTGTCTCTTTTATTTAATTTTATTTGTAATTATAATGCAGTTTACATTAAGCCACAATAAAAAAGAATGTTTTGTAGGAGATGGAACATTGTGCAAAAATTGTAGGAGAGAAATAAATATTTCAACCAAAAATTTTGATTCTGTTTTTTGGGGAAAAAAAAAAAAAAAAAATATATATATATATATATATATAAAAAAAAAATATATATATATATATATATATATATATATATATATATATATATATATATATATATATATATACACACACACACACACACACATCAAGAAAAAAATAGTGGATCAAGAAGTGAAAGACAACTTAACAACTCTTCTATTTTACTTTTAGGATAATTACATGAGAATCTGTAACAATTTGTCAAATTCCATTTTGTTCAAACTTTTTTAATTTAGCCCTTGTTTGGCCCCCATTATTGTAGATTTTTAGGGGGTTGAAAATTTTTAGAATAGTGATTGATGGGATATGTGTGGTTGAAAAGTTTTAGATTTGTGTGTATTATTATTTTATTTGATGAATGTATGGTTGAGATGAAGAGAGAGAAAAATTTAATGTAATGTAATGAGATATAATGGGGGGCAAACAAGGGCTTAGAAAGTACTGTAAAAAAGGAGAAATCAAAGAAACGACTAATGTGTTCCAAACCCGCCCACCATCTTTTACCATCACCATCTATTCTTTTCACCACCCCCTTTTACAACCACCGTCGTCTTCTTTGTTTTCCTCCCCAACAAATTGTGACTTCTTCTATCGATCATGTTTAATGTTGGTGAATGTCACTTGTAAAGAGAATCGTCAAGTGGCAATGTTTGACATTCTCTTTTGTCGATGGTACAAAATGTGTATTAACACACTCTAATACAAATGGTGGCAGCGACGGTGGGAACATGTGGCAAAGCGTGTGTAACATAACACATTGTGTTCCAAAATTTTCTAAGAAAATGTTGGAATTGATGGGTATATAAATATTAAAATGCTTGAATTGAAATAAGTCTCTAATAAGTGTGACTCTTCAAGTGCAATAGGTGTATAATGAATAGTCGGGGCCTTTCGATAGAGTGCGATCTAAATCAATAGATCATGTCTCAATTTGAAATAGTGCGATCTAATGATCCAAATGAATTAATGTCAAAAGATGCAGTCATTCCGAAAAGACTTATTCAATCTATAAAATGAATCTAGTTCATTCACTTTTCTTCACCCTAAATCATTCAACTAAATTGATTTTTATTTCCTTCATTCTCCAAATAATGTCAAAATAAATTTCAAATTAAATCAAAGTTTCGTGTTTGATATTTTAATATTTAATATCAACATGTTTAGAAGAATACAATCCAGTTTTGATTTGTTTGAAGAAATTAATATTGTGTTATATTAACGTTTGGAAGAAACATTGTATATTGAGAGACATACATTCATTTGATCATATTAGTCCTAGTGCAGAGGCGGAATTTGCAATCGCACATCTCCCTTCATTTTATTTCCTTCGAATTTATGCATTTTCTGTAACCTAGTAAGTCGTTATTTGCTCATTATTATCCATGTACCATGATTTTGATATGTCGTAACTCTATTTGATAAATTGTATGTCGATAGAATATAAATTATGCACATATTTTTAGTTAACGAAATATAATTTATGCATATATTATTACCAACGATAAATAATAAAAAAATATTTTAAAAAATTAGTATGGAGAATTAGTGTTGTTTTTAGTGTTATTTATGTTCCCTTACTTTAATATTTTAATTTTTCAATAGTTTCGCCAACTAGGCCATGGGTCATCGGGCTGGACGATTAAGTCTGACACGACTCATTTATTAAGGTAGATCAACATGTAAATGAGTTCGAATTGGACAAGTGTGTTTTAATCTGGTCTTCTAAGGTTTGAGTTGGCCAGATCTCGACGGTCGACGCCCCATTTTGACACCACTAAATTAGGATCTAAGGGGAAATGCGGCAAATGCCGTGTTCTATACAGCAAAAACAAAAGGTTGGCGTGGTATAGGCTCTTAGTGTGTGATTCGTGGACTGCTTTTCCAAGCCGTGATTGATGACAATTTTTCTTAGTTCTCAGTCTTGTGTTTTGATTCACATTTAACTGATTTTTGGCCTTAAGAGTCCCCATATCCCCCCACCCTTTTTTTCCTGTTAGTCCCTCTCAAGTTTCAACTATCACCCCACTAAAGTCAAGTCACAATTAGCATAAAAAATGTAAAGTCAATTTATCGCTTTAACTACTTTAACTACTTTATATATGTATATACATGTACAAACACCCTCATTTCATTTAACACACATCATATAGGCCATGGACTGGTTTTCTTGGCTCTCAAAAACAGGGCTAGAGCCCTCCCTTATTTATGAGTATGGCCTAGCTTTTTCTCACAATGAGCTCGAAGAAGAAGATATAGCTTACTTCAATCACGAGCTCCTCCAAAGCATGGGAATTTCGATAGCCAAACATAGGCTTGAAATTCTCAAGCTTGCTAGAAAAGAAAAAGATAGCGTTCCACATCCCATGTCAAGGCTTTTTATTGCTATCAAGAGGACGAAGAGGTGGTTTTCTAAGTATTTTCATGCACGGACCCGTCGTGAGGACTCTTCTCTCGCGCTCGTGCCAAGGCATGGCCATAGATCAGGATGGAATTATGATATGGTCAAGAGGAACAAGAGACTGGTGGTAACTAAACAAAGTAGAGAAACACCACTTTTGCTTACAAATGGTAGTCCTATGTTGATGCATAATTCGCAAACTAATAGCTTGTCGAGCCCCCTATATATGATGTCGCATGATCTTCACAAAGACGATCAGAAAATGCATCATCAAGATTATGAAGAATATTGGTCATCTGCTGTTGAAGATAAGAGGTGGGATACAATGTTTCACAACTTGAAACCAACTTAATTTCTTGTATGATTGTGTGAATTTAAATGGTGAGAGATGGTTTTTTAATTAGGCACTTTCACCATAGGTTTTTCTTTGGGTATATTGGGGATTGATTCTTTTTTCTTTTTCTTAGAGCATGTTTGACCTAGCTTTTATGTTATAAATGATGCCCTTATTTCGACAATAAGAAGGGTCTTACCGTCGATAGAAACCCAAAAATTTTGCCAATTTTGAGCGAAAAAGGCACTTCCTCGCATTCTTGTACAACTTAGTACAAATGAAGTACCTCGACTATCTCCATCAGTGAGTCCATTTTCATCAACCTGCCGGTGGGAGCGAGAAGTTTTGGATATGTTCGTTGTAGTAGAACAAGCCACATGATATTAGTGGTGGGTATTGGATGGGTCCACACAATAGGGTCTTTACTCTTTAGCAGTAATGAGACCGTCTCCACTTCTTTTGAAGATTCCTCTTGTTAACTTCGTGATTATTACTTCAAAAACTTTATTTCTACTTAGTATTTAATTTGTAATATGTTCACTACTATGCTTGTATTGATCTCGCAATCGGGACACTAATGCTCGACTAAAACGAGTTATGTATCGTTACTAGTAAGTATGAGAAATATAGACGCAAAAAATACAAATGAGCTATAATGGAAGATATCGAGTGTGAGCATCTTTAAAATTTATCCTGAGGCAAACACATCATTTATTGCTTTAGTAATTTAATTAATCGTCAGTCTAAGTGACAATTGTATGACATTAAATGATAAATTCACTTAAATGCAATGTCACATGATTCATTTTATTGAACCTGTAGAGTGTGACAATTTAAATTGGTGCTCGATCATCACTAATACTAAATAGTACTATTCTTTAATTAAAGTAACAATTATTATCTATGGTTTTCAACGAAAGAGCCAACACTTAATTATTAAAGGCAATAAGTTGTTAGTTAAAATCTTTCAATAATGGCAATTTGTGTGTGGAGCTGACAAATCAAGTCCTGTTTATGAGCATGCTGATCTTTTCATGCTTTGGGAAAAGTCTTAATATAAAATGTAACGATGTTATTTAAGAATTCATTTGATATGGCTTTTGAAAAATTGAAAGGAGGTTTTGAGATTCAAAAGTAACTTTTCGATCTGTTCGTCTAATTTTATGAAAATGACTCTTTAGTTAAAAAAGTTTTTAGAAGAAATTGGTTCAATGTGACTTTTTTCTAAAAACACTTTCGAAATAAGTAAATCTTTCAAAAGTTAGTTTTCAAATAAAAATTTAGATAGCTTTTCCATAAAGTTCTTTTAAAAGAAACAAAAGCAAAAACAAAAAGTTGTGTCAAATCTTTCCCAGCTATCAAACTCTTTCTATTCTACTTTTACTTTTATTATTACCTATCTAAGTTTCAAGTAAAAGAGCCAATTGGTTCTTAAAAGTTTTTTGTCCCATTAATTCAATAACGTTACATAATTTGTTGCCAAGTTAGGCTAATTAACATCATCACTTAGCAACCGTGACATGAAGAAATGGACATTTCCCTCTAACTTTTTAACCTTTATCGCGACCTTCTTACTTTTAATAGTCGGTTAGGATTAAAGGGATCAATTCAAAAATAATTGGCTGAACATGAACCGTATTTTTTATATGATCTTTGTCAATTACTTTCGTCAAGAAATGTGGCGTATTTTTAAAGTTATTTTTTTTATACCAATACTTATAACGCAAGTACTCATTAGAATCATAAATTTATAAATTGCCGAAATAAACGAATAACAACACTTTACTGCTCCAATAATGTTATTCATAGTTAGCGATTTAAAAATGAATAACTTTTAATAATTTTATGTCACGTAAGATATAATATATGATGATTACTGCATTTGTTGATTATGAATATATAGCACTACTGCTCAAATAAAAAAAAATTCTAACACCTGAATCATAACTATATGTTATCATACAAATATTTTTTTCCGGGACTTTGCTAGATGTACAAGGGGATTTTGCCCCATTTTGTGTAGGATGCCAGGTGTCAACATTTAATTGGTCTGTTTTAACATTTTTCCTGCCAACATCCAATCCAAAAAAAGCCATCTGTCTCCTTGGCAATAATATGACAACATTATTCTGTACGAGTGGCTTAACATTTTTTTTCCATGTATTACAAGTACAACACTATAATTGAGCACTCACCAATGAACTAACCTTTTGGAAGAGATTTGGGTTTGAACGACAATCAATCAATTAATATAGTCCGAATTGACACTTGAGTTTAAACAAAGGGTAGAATTTGGAAGGGATGATATATATCATGTTGGGTTGGTTCCATAAGTATTTCCCATGCTCACTACCTTTTAATCAGAGCGTTAAGAGTGACAAGTGACAAAACAAATATCATACAAGAGTGTGACACTTGTCTTAACTATCAATGACTATATCGTATTGGATATTATTCAAATTAACAATGAGAAATGATTTTGTAAGTGATGGAAGATGTCAATCATGAGAAAAACAAGCAAAAACAAAATGAGAATAGAGGGTAAAGGCTGAAAAATAGTCTGGGCGGCTGCCCAACCTTAAAGATGGGCATTACAATGACCATTTTAATGAAATGGGCAGGCGCCAGATTTTGCCCAATACAAAAAAATTCTAACCGTTGTGTTTGAATTTCTGGTGTCGTTTTGAAGGGTTTTACATCCTCTTAGCTTGGTTTTAGCACATTTTTGTGCATGGATGATGGAGTTCTATATATACGAGTAATTTTCATGATTGAAAAGATATTACAATCATCAAATTCATTCATCTACATCCAAAATTAAAGATCAAACCTACTTTTTTTATATTGTTCTTCAAAGTTCATTTTCCAATTTTTGTTTGCTTGATTCAAACTTAGATTAAGGTTTGTTTACTCTTGTAAACTATTTGCCATTGAAACCTTCAAGCACTTACCTCAGTGGCGGCAAATATCGTTTGAGGACGTGATTCATAATCGTGTTCAAACCTTCCATTTTGGTGATTTCTTGTTGCTGGTTTTATTTTCGTTCTTCATCAACTTTGTTCAACAATTTCAAATGATACTTTCAACATGGAGAATGAGACAACCATGACTATGATAAAGATGATGACTCAAGACCTTGTGATGCTTAACAAATTCGACGGTTCGAACTTTACAAGATGGAAGGACAAATTGAAGTTTCTTCTCACAACATTGAAGATCTTCTGCATTTTGGATTCAGACTTGGTACCATTACAAGAACCAACCCAAAATGACATTGACGAAGCAAGGGCAGAAAAGAAGAAGAGATAAGAAGATAAATTGATATGTAGAGGACACATTCTGAACGCTCTATTCGACCGCCTCTATAATCTCTACACAAATAACACCTCGATAAAAGATTTGTCAATAAAATGATGGCCGTGAAGATAGATCTTCTAGAAATTTTCCAAGATGGTGCAATCATTGTGAAATTGCCATTTTCATGAAAAGTTATATGAAAAAAAATCCTTCACAATTCTCAAGATTATTCTTTGAAAAAAATTCAAAAATATCTTCAAATTAAGGAAGAGTCAAGGGCACGAGATGGAAATGAACATTTTCATGAGGACACTTTCAAAGCCCATGCCCCGGATCAACTAAACAATTACAACAATGATTCCAAGAAGATGAAATCCACAAGCCCCAACAAAGATAACAAGAACAAGAATAAATTCAAAATTTCTTGTTATGTGTGTGGAAAATCAGAACATTATGTTCGGGATTGCACATATCGCAAACAACCAACGCAACAAGGCAAAGTAAACTCCGTTGACAACATCATTGCTACAGTGAGCATTGTGAATTCGGTCAAAGGAAAGGTTCAAGGATGGTGGTATGATACTTGTACCGCCATACATATGTGATATGATAGGTCCCTTTTTCAAAATTTATTAAGAAGTGGTTGCAAACACATTCAAATGGGGAATGAAGTTGATCAATCAAAGGTTGTTGGCAAAGGAAGCATTGACTTACAACTCACATCTAGCAATAAGATCACATTAGTAAATTTCATGTACTGGATATGAATAGCAACCTTGTAAGTGGTGACTTATTGGGAAAATCGGGAATTAAGTTCACGTATGAGTCTGGCAAACTTATACTTTCTCAGAATCGAAAAGGATATTCCAGTTATGGAATAGTCAAACTTTGTATTATTGACAATACTATTAATAAAACTACAAATTTAAATTATGTTGTTAAGTTTATTTCTATATGGCATGATAAATGATATGTTATTAAGTGCTAAGTTGTCGAGATTTATTAAGTGTGTATCACATAATTAATAAGATTCCTTCTAAAAGATTTAAGGTTTCTCCATATGAATTATGGAAAGGAAGACAATTGCTTATAATAAGAATAGAGATTTAAAAAGGACTAAGTTGATTCCTAGAGGGATCAAATGCGATTTTGTAGGATATGCCCAAAATAGCAATGCATATAGTTTATTAATCTTGGAAACCAATGTTATTATTGAATCCCATGAAGTAGATTTCTTTGAGAATATATTATCTTCATATAATGATTCTCTAAGAGAAACTCAAGTAGAGATTCCTAGTTTTGCAAGATCACAGATAGAAATACCTTCTGATGATATTGAAACAAATGAACTTCGTAGAAGTAGAAGAGTTCGAAAGGAGAAAGTTCTAGGACCGGATGAATTAGACATTCAACTTATTTCTTTTCATTTAGTTGAGGGAAATGAGAAGAGTGTCACAAGAACTACTCCGTATGTTCTTTAAGTGGAAATCGATCCTAAAACTTATCAAGAAGCAATATTATCTAGAGACAGAATATTTTGGAAGGATGCTGTAAATAATGAAATTAACTCAATAATGTCAAACAACACTTAGAAATTAGTCGATTTACTACCTGGATCAAAACCTATACGCTGTAAATGGGTATTTAGGAGGAAGTACAATGCGAACTGTACTCTTAATACTTTTAAAGCTAGGTTAGTGGTTAAAGGATATCAACAAAAAGAAGGAATAAAATACTTTGACACGTATGCATCAGTTGCACGAATAAGGTCAATTAAGGTTATATTTGCTTTAGCTTCAATATGTGATTTACATATACATCAAATGAATGTTAAAATGACATTCTTAAATGGGGATCTCGACGAGGAGGTCTATATGGAACAATTGAAAGGTTTTATTTACCCGAAAATGAGGATAAAATATATAATTTAATAAAATCCTTATATGGATTGAAACAAGCACCAAAGAAGTGGTACGAAAAGTTTGATTTAGCAATAACGTTTTTTTGAATTTAAACATAATAGTGTTGATAAATGTTTATATTAAAAAGTTTGTATTAATCAAATGCAAGGTATAAAAGAAATAAAGAGGCTTTTATCTTCCACATTTAAAATGATAGATCTTGGTCAAGTGGATACGTCACCAAGACTAGTGGGGGTTATATGTTGAGTTGATCACATTATGTTTAAAATGTGATTATTAAGTTCACACACTTGAACATTAAAGAGGCTAACAATTCATTTGATCCAAGTTTAAAACTTGTAAAAAATGATGAAAGAACTATAGCACTGAGTATGCAAGTGCTATCGGGATTCTAATGTATACTATACAATGTACAAGACCCGACATAGCATTTGCAATTAGTAAACTTAGTTGGTTTAATAGCAATTCAAGTAAAGAACATTGAAATACTATCAGGAGGGTTTTGGTTGTTTAAAGAAAACCAATAATCTAAATCTCCAATATTTTAAATTTTCAGCAATTTTAGAAGGATTTACCGATGCTAATTGGATATCTAGTATTGGTGAGAATAAATCAATCTTAGGTTGGGTATTTACTTTTGGAGGAGGTGCAGTCTCTTGAAAATCCAAGAAACCAACATATATTACTCACTCAACATTGGAATCTGAATTTATAGCATTGGCAGAAACCATAAAAGAAGTTGAATGCTTAGAAATTTAATATATGAAATTCCGTTGGAAGAAATGAATAATTGTGTTCTATCTATCTTGTGTGATAGTCAAACCACTTTAGTTAGAACTTACAATAAAGTGTATAATATTAAGTCTAGACATATAAGTTTAAGACATGATTATGTGAGGAAATTAATCAGAGATTGAATAATTTCACTCACTGTTGCAAAGTCAAATAAGAATTTGGCTGATCCATTCACTAAACCGCTCACAAAGGAATTAGTGCGAATAACTAGTAGGATGTGATAAAAATTTCGTAATTAAATCTACCAATGACGGCAACCCTACTTGACTATACTAAAAAGTATACTTCGGGTTTAAATAGTAACAACAAGTCATTCGATAAGTGGATAGATTCAACACTTATTTTTTCTTTTAAATCTTATCCTAGGTTATAAGTGATGGTTGTTACAAACAAGAGGGTTGAGTTTTTATCCTACTTTATTAAAAGAGTGAAGGATGTATGTACTATTCATAAGCACTGTTCATAAGTCGCCGGCTCAGCTCGGCTAAGCCCCCTTTTTTTTTTTTTAAGTTTCCAAACCGAGCCGATAGACTTTTAGTCTCGGCTCGGCTAAGCCGCTGAACCCTTTTTTTTATTTTTTTTATTTTTTACGTTTGCTTTAATATTTTAGGTTCTAAATATGCGTTCTAAACGATTTAATTTTATTGTGAAATGTTGAAGTGCGGTCATCCTAAATATATGGTCGACTAGGTCAAGCTTTTTTTTTTTAATTACGTTTGATTTTGATTCCAAATGACTTTATCGGTCGACTCGTCCAAGACTTCTTTTTTCTTTTTTTGTTATATAGGTCGGATCGGCTAAGCTTTTTTTAACGTTTGATTAAGTATTTTAATTTACGAATATTCGTTTTAAGCGATTTAAAAATTTAATTTATATTGCAAAAATAATTTTATACTAATTGTGAAAACCCCTTCTTTTTCCGTCGATTCAGAATTTTAAGTTAATTTCTCTTTTCTAACCCACTATCAACCCCATACTTACACCAATTTCTCCCAATTTCATTTTTCTTAAGTTTCTGCATTTAAAAAGGGTAAATTTATGGCGTCAAAATGGATTTTTATTGAACATATCACTATAATAAATATTATTTATTCTCAACCTATTTGGATCTATTGCACATGATCATATCATTTTTTTGGACTGATGTCATCAAATTTTATCATTCAATTGAAGAATTGACATGAGAAGAAAGATAAGAAAAAAAGAGGACAAACTCAGTTGGCTGAGCAACACTGATGTAGACAGTATCCACGAACTTCCTTTTATTTACGTTTGATTCAGTATTTTAAGTTACGAATATTCGTTTTAAGCGATTTAAAAATTTGTGGGTGATGTCAAAAATAATTTTACAATAATTGTAAAATGTAAAGTCGTGATTGTTTATTTTACGTGTAATATTATTTTATTGAAAATGTTTAATTATAAATAAGAGAAAAAATGTCCATATTTTTTGAATAAAAAAGAGTGTGCATCTAACCCTTTCTTTTTACTCTCAGTTTTTCTCCATTTCTTCAAGCAATGGCCATACCTTTTACTTCCAGAATCATGCCTCTTTAGTCCATCTGTGAGTGTGTGTCTAACCCTTTCTTTTTCCTCTGTGAGAGGGTACTTAAAGTTAGATGTTATCTGATTGTGCATAACTGAAAATAGTAGAGATGTTTTGCTGTTATAACATATCTACCTATGGATATTGCGTGTTTTAACCTAATCTCATGATACCCAGTTAATTTTATGCTCTAATCAATTTATTATAGTATCAAAGCGTTATTTCTGTAACTTATTAAGACAAGGCAATATGTTCAATGTGTTTAATTAAATGCCTGAACTGACCTACTTTATCTCTTAATTGTAGGAACTCTTAAAATATGGACTGTTATGTTTTAAGTACAACAGGGAAGATGGTCTTCACTAAGTGAGTCCCTGTCAAGAATTAGAAATTTTTGTATATTTATGTTCTTTTATATTATGAATATCTTAAACTAATGTTAATATTTTATTACTATGTTTTTCTGGATGCTTGCATTACAAACGAGTAAAATGAATACCTCATTAATATCGTACTGTTTGTCGGCTTCAAGCATGTAATCCTAAATAATTTTCATTGAATCAGATACTTGGAGAATTGATTTCCATCAATTTTTGCTTTCTTTATTGTGCTTCACTGCTATGGAAAATAGTGGTCTAAAGAGGAACACTCATATCTTTCATTCACTTTTTTTTCTTGGCTTTTTTTCGAAGTGATGTTGAACTATGGATGGAGTTACTGACAAGCGCTTGGATGGGAATAATGCTCAAAGTATTTGACAAGGGGATTTCTAAGCTGGATCTTATCGCTGGGACATAAACCGCACATTGTAAGTACAAGACATTTCCATGACAATTGACTAAATTTTCAAATATTATATCCGCTTTGAGTTTTGATGAAAGTCTACAAGTTGAAATTCTTTTCATTTTTCTTGAAGCATACAATTATAGGTAAAACAACAGCCCTTTGTTGGACAAGAATTTCAATTCTATGTGCTTTCTTGAAGGAAGTAGTGGTTACTACTTTGGAGTGAATACAATTTAACAACTCTTCTCATTGACTAGAAGCTTTATGGAAAGGTGATTGTCAATTTAACTTCACCTTTCCTGAGGTAAGAGTTTGTAATGACTATCAAGTCATTTTTTGACAAGCAAATCCTATTTTTGCTGATGTTTGCATGTTGGTATGTATATAGGCCATTAGCAATGTTAACACCATCAATGGCCATAAGGGAGCAGAACATAAACGACAGTGCAGAAACTCCATTCTTGCTTGGTAGAGTGAATGAACTAACTGGAGGAGCCTTTCTTGCTTCAAGTATCCTTTATATAATGTTTTAGGATCAATAGACGAATACTTGCTTGTCCTTAAAGGTTTTCTTATTTTTCTGCCTATTCTATTTTACCCAATTTCACTAATTTGCCTCAGACTGTTTACGTACATCTTATTGTATGAGTTTCCTTGATAAATTCTTAGACATTGCTGTTGTGAAAAATAATGCACACGTTGGTTCTCAGATTGCTGTCTCCCATGCTCGGCTCCGTAAAAATAGTTGAAAGTGAGTGTTGACCTCTTATGTTTTTAGCTAATATTATTTTGTTTGACGCTCTCCTGTCCATTTTGTACATGTACTTTCATTTGTATTTCTTATCTTTAGAACTTGAGAAAAGAATCATATTTATCACCCCGAGTCTGTTAAATTGCAAATTCTATGCACCGTATATTAGTTCAATGACTTTGTTTAATATGTATTTTGTTTGCCTTCTACAGATGATCTACAAGAGAGAAAGTTTTGTTCTCGATTATTGAAGCTTTTAATAATAGCTTACATCATGAGTTAGTTGAAAACAAGTAAGCTAATTCTTTGTTCCAAACACTATTCTTTTTTTTAGTTCCTTATAGGTTCTTGAACATAACTCTGTATTTTTAATATTATTAATAGTTGGTGCATGTGATACATTTTTAGATTTTACATATTTGGACTGCTAGAAGTTGATGTTTATTCAATATACTTTAAGTTAAAACTTTTTTCTTTCCATTTTCTTTTTGAGTGGTTGTAAGAGAAGAAAAACTTGATTTTATGTACTCTTGCAGTTAGTATGTTTTTTGTCATTAAATGTATTGAAGTTCACCCACTCATTGTTTCACTTTTGTCACCATCGTTAGTCTTCAATTTTTTATTCAATTGAGGCACTCCATCTTATCAGATTAATGAATATGATGATGTTGTATGAAAAATTTGGTTTGTCCATATATTCTAAGAAAAATGTTATTCATCCCCAGTGGGGATGCATCCCCAGTCTATGTGGAAGTAAATGATTGGTTAAATGATAGGTGAAATTAAATGACTTATTTAATTTCACCTATCATTTAATACCACATTAACGCCATATAGACTGGGGATGCATCCCCACTGGGGATGAATAGCATTTCTCATATTCTAACCACTTATATATATTCTATATTTTTTCAGTATAATTACAATACACTTACAAATTATGTCAAAACCTTCCTCATTTTCTTTCTTTTTTTTTTCTTAAACAACACCCTATTTAATACCCAACTTCACCAACGGCACGTGCATCGCACGTGCGTCAAACTAGTAACTCTTAATAAAGTTTAAATAGGTGGATCAATTATCTCTAAAAGTGACAGATATTACAAGAACTTTACCTATATAAATTTTGAAGTGGTGCCGCTTCAATAGAGAGTTGTAGTTTCTTTCATAAAAGTTTATGAATACGAGAACGAAATTGTGTGGAACTTAGAACACTTGATGCTTATGTCTTTAATTTCACTGGTATGATTACAAGGAATAATGGGTATAAAGCTTTCATGCTACCTAGAATTTCGATGATTACATTGTCAGATTTATGCTAAGATTGGATTCAAATCGAAAGATATACATACTTTATGCATAAGTGTCATCAAACTTGAGTTTGTACTCATTTTAGATTTGAACAAGTGAGGGATTGTTGGATATTGTTCAAATTAATAAGGAAGATTGATTTTAGAAGTGATGGAAGAGGATAACCATGAAAAAACAAGCGAAAACAAAAAACGGTGAAGGTCGAAAAATGGCTTGGGTAGCCGCCTGGTCTTGTGTTGCAATTACAGTGGCCATTTGGGCGAGCGTCCGATTTTGCCCAATACAAAAAAATTCTGACCATTGTGTTTGAATTTTTAGTGTCAGTTTGAAGGGTTTTACACCATTGTGGCTTGGTTTTTGCACTTTTTCGTATATGGTTGATGGAGTTCTATATATATATATATATATATATATATATATATGAGTGACCTCATTTTCTACAACCCACGGCCACCTAGATCGTCGGATTTTGATATTGGTGGAAAGCCTACAATGTCATCTTCAATTACCAGCTAAGATCTTCCCCTAACTCCAACTATAACGACCGGAATCGTCTCACAAAGTTCACCACTCAAAAATCTGCAAACCGTCGAAATTGCCCTCTCCGGTCAACTTCATGGTGGCGGGCCACCACCGGCCAACTCCCCAAAGCCAAATGACCCTACCCATGGCTACAATTCATCCCAATTCATCCCACCGGACGACCCACGGTGGCGGACCAACTGGGTCCTCTTCCCTTCCCCAAGACGCATCTTGCCCAGGTATGGGCTAACCTAAATTTAACTCCCAAACACCTGAATTTGACCTAAAAACTCTCGAACTTGCGACAGGTAAACATAATTACTGGTAATTCCTGCATCGACAGAAAGACCCATGGTGGCATACCACCTGGGCTAGGCTCGTCCTCACACGGCGCACCTAGCCCAACCATGGGTCTTAACCAATTGAGCTGGGAATGTAACCAATTTGTGGATGCAGTGAAGAGCCGTTCGACAACTACGGTTTTCACCATTTTGATGCTTCAATCATGCTCCAATTTTTCAATTCAGCCAACAAGAATTCTATTAGCAATGGTAAGGCTATGGGTAAGCAACCAATTGCACCAATTAACACCTCAACTTCTGGAACTGAATTTACCCAATTTTCTCATCGGGATGCATATGTTTCTACTGAAATTGATGATTTTGATGGTGTTCCTCCATAAAATTTGCTTCAAATTCATGCAATTGAGACCCTATGGAAATGGGTAACCTTTCAATTGAAGGAAAAATAACCAATTATCCCAACATTTCATACCCAAAACTTCAAATTATATGGGGCCTTCCAATGCAAATTCAAGTGGATTTATTTTGACCCATGACAAGGCCACCCCTGTTCTAAATTCTACTCCTCCTAATGCACCCATGGTGCCCATTCCCCTGGTCAATATTTTTGCTAATCGTGATGAATTGGGTTCAACCCATGACAAAGCTATTACGTCACTGACTTCCGCTCCTCCCAATGTTCCTATGGTGTCCTTACCTCCAGTCAATAATTTGGCGAATCTCACCGCAAATTTCGAGCAGCCTTCACGGCATAAGCTCAAAACTGACTCGGCCACTTCTCATCCAATAATAGAACTTCAGAAGCGATATCAGAAAATCCGAAATATGGGGAACAACAATCTTCTGCCACCAGTCGCCGGCTCATTCCTTGAACCACGCACAGTTAGACCATTTATCAATCCTTCTGGTGCTCTAGGTACTACCCAAGCTTCTAGATCCTATGCTGCGATTGTCAATAATAAACCTATTATCACTCAAGCTGAACGGAGTCAGAGGAAATCATTTGCTACCGTACTCCGTGCTCCCCAGGTCTCTAGAGATCACAATTTGGTTTCCAAAGAGATATCCATCATGGCGAGCCTGCTTTATTTGTTGAAACGAGTTCATTGAGCAATTTTTGGTTGAAGCCTACAGGTTCACACTTATTGGCAAATTTGTGCATCGCAAACCCTCTATGATTAAGGTACCGAAAACTTTATGCGTTTTGGATTTATTGGTGAATATGAAATTGGTCTTATAGATGATGCATACATTATTATTCGTATGGGACACGAGGATGATTATTCATGATTATTCCTCAAACCCACTTGGTATATTGATGGTTGTCATATGCGGGTCTTTAAGTGGACCCCCAGTTTCAGTCCACAACATGAGGCTCCTATTGCTCCTATTTGGGTATCATTTCCCTTACTGCCTATTCATTTTTGTGCCAAGAGCACATTATTTCCTATAGCTAAAGCTATTGGACTTTCGCTTCGTATTGACGAAGCCACTTCTGACCTTCGACGACCTAGCGAATCAAGGGTTTGTATTAAGGTCGATTTATAATGTAAATGCCCTGATCAAGTGTGGATAGAGAAAGAGAGAAGAGTTGAGGTTATTGGCAGCACGTGGTGTATGATAAGGTGCCGAAATTTTGCTTTCTATGCATACACTTCGATCACCTGGATGTGAAGTGTTCTAGTAGCTCCCATTCTGCTCCACCTCCAGCGGCCCCAGGTATTGATGACCTTAACCATATGCCTACTCATGTTCCGGCCAAAGATAAGGGTAAGGAAGTTGTGACCGTCCTTCGTATGAGGTGGACACCTGTTAAGAGGAACCAGAGGAGACATGATAGTACATCAGAAATGGTTTCTCATTCTACTCCTCAAACTGTTACCACTATTCCTCCTATTATTCATGTCACTACACTTACTACATCACAAACAATAGCTAGGTTATATGGCTCCTAGTCTTTATACTACTCCACCTGTTATTAGTCGTATTACTCCGCACATTACTAGCTCTTTACCATTAGATCATTCTACAGTTGCTTCCATTAGGGTAGATACTTAGAGTTCTTCTGTTATTACATCTGCTCATCATTTAGCAGTTCAGTCTCTGGACCCCATCAGCAGTGCACCTATGATGTTTAGTTCCGCATATTTTGATCCTCTCTTGGTAGATATGTTAGAGATGCCACAGGGTTTTATGGAGGCAGATGCTTCTGTTATCGCTGCACATTGTCAGCAGAATATGAAGGCTTTCTTATCCACATATCAGTTTGATTCTGATGCTTTTTCTCATATTGAAGTTCATCAACAAGGTTCTTATCGTCAATCTTCGACTGATGACTTAGCATATATGACTAGTAGGACAGATGAGGATGGTTTTGTCCAAGTTGGTCCAAAAAGAAATGCAAAAGCCACCAATACTTCAATTCCTAGGATGGTGACCAGAAGTTGGTCACAGGATACCTCTTCACGTATATCCAGATGAGTACCATCATATGGAATGCGAGAGGTATAGCTAGTGTAGCTACTCGTTAGCGCATGAAGAGACTTATTTAGCTTCATCAGGTTTATCTTTTGATTATTTTGGAGCTTTTTATGTTTCAGCATAGATTTGCTTATATTATCTGCGCTTTGACACGGGAATTTAGAATGAGTCGAACAAGATCTGGTTTTTTTGGAACGCGGGTACTACTGTTACTGTTATTGTTGATCATCCTCAGTTCCTTCACGTTAGAGCTGAGGATCCCAGACTAGTGCGTCCCATCTATCTGATTCTTATATATTCTTCATGAAACGCTACTATCAGGAGGGATTTGTGGGAGGGTCTTCACCACATTTCCCTTGATATAGATGACCCTTGGTTAGTTGGGGGATACTTTAATGTTATTTCTAATGATGGTGAGCGCACTGGTCATAATACTCGTGATCGAGACACTACTACTTTCTCTGATATGATGTTACATTGTGGTTTAGAGGATGCTGGTTTCCTTGGGAATCGGTATACTTGGTCCAACGGTCAAGTCAGAAAGAGACTGGATATGGTACTCATTAATTCTACTGCTGCTGCTTTCTATCGACAACTTACAGTGAGGTATTTGAATCGGACTTCATCTGATCATTCACCTTTATTACTTCAGTGGGTTTCTGATGATGATTTAGGGTCTAGACCTTTCAGATTCCTCAACGTTTAGACCAAGCATCATGATTTTTCTTCCTTTGTCGCTTAGAAGTGGTCACTCCCTACTCATCTTACGGGGATGACTATTCTTTGGGAGAAGTTCTTTAGGTTGAAACAGGGACTACGTTGGTGGAATCGACATGTGTTTGGAGATATTTTCCAACTGGTGCGTGATGCTGAGGATATGGTGGAAGAGGTTGAGATAATATATGATAGAGACCCTATACCGGAGTATCGTGACCTATTACATCATGCACATGTAGTTTTGAATTGGACCTTATCTATTGAGGAGGGTTTTTGGAGCAAAAGGTCGGTTCACGTTAGGTTTGTGAAGGAGATCACAATACTCGTTATTTCTATGTGATGGTTCAAGGACTAGGATCAAATCGTGTATTAGGTCCATCAGGACGAAGGCAGGGATAGTCTTAACAACTCATGCTGACATTCAAACTTTAGCTATTGCATTCTACCAGGATCTTCTATCTGCTCCTACACAGTCTTTAGACTCCATTTGCACTGATATCATTACTTTAATTCATGAAGTTCGGGAGACGGTGTTTAGTATAGATGCTGACAGTGCTGCCGGACCAGATGGATTCTCATCCCTGTTCTTCCAACATTGTTGGGACATTATTCAGGACGATGTACACAAGGCCGTCTTGGACTTCTTTGACTGCGGCCATCTTCCACGGTCTGCTACTACTATAGTTTTGCTCCCTAGAGGGATGGTGTTTGTAGAAGGACCGACTTTAGACCTATCAGTCTTTGTACTGTGTTCAATAAGCTTATTACTAAGCTTTTGAACACTAGATTGAGTATATTGTTACCGCGTATTATCTCTTCGCATCAGAGTGGGTTCATTCCTGGTCGCCTAATTGGGGATAATGTTCTATTGGTTCAGGAGCTTCTCCATATGCTGGATAATAGAATACGAGGGGATAACGCGATGCTGAAGCTAGATATGACTAAAGCATATGATCGTATGGATTGGAACTTCATTTATTCTGTACTAGAGGCATTTGGATTTGATCAGATCTGGATCGATATGATTAGGTGGTACATCTCGTAGTGCCATTTTTCTGTACTCCTAAATGGCTGCCCATGTGGCTTTTTTTCATTTATGATGACCTTATCCAGAAGGTCAAGAAAGGATCTCAGGTTGGGTTTCACGACTTCTGTCATATGGGGGCCGTATTACTCTGCTGAGGTCTGTACTATCCTCCATGCCATTACACCTTTTTCAGATCATGCAACCCCCTATGACTATCTTGAAGAAACTTGAGATCATCTTTCCACGATTCCTGTGAGATTCCAAAGAACAGGCGCGACGTTTACATTGGCGGAGTTGGAAGGAGATTTGTCTTCCTACTGATGACGGTGGTCTAGGCTTTAGGAGATTACAGTATGTGGTGGACACCTTTTCCATGAAGCTATGCTGGTTGTTTCGTTTTCAGAGATCTCTTTGGACCCAGTTCTTATGGGATAAGTATTGTATGGGAACACACCTTTTATTTACAGCAATTCCTTACTCATCTTCTCCTATCTAGAAGAGGCTGAAATTAGTTAGGCCCCAGATAGAGCCATACATTGCAGGGCACTTTGGTGTAGGTCAGATTTTCTTTGGCATGATTGCTGGATGGGTGAGACCACATTAGCATTCCTATTCCCACACCGACAGCATACATCTGCGAGGGTGCAGGATTTTTTTGATGATACTGGGTAGAATATTTGACATTTATTACTGGTTCTCCCTTTTCTTATGGCGGAACAATAGGGGCTATACCTTTATGTGCAGATGCCCCAAACCGTATTGTTTAGCGCAATACATCAGATGGTACCTTCATTACCGAGTCTGCATTGCAGCTCATACGTTCGGGATGCCGTATTAGGATTCATACCGAGTACTAGGAGCTCCATTTTGCCCGTCAATGTCTCTTTCTTCTGCTGGAGACTATGGCAGAACCTTATTCCAGTGGATGTGGTTATTCAGGAGAGGATTGGTTGCCAGTTGGCTTCTCGCTATTAGTGTTGTTTCGAGATTGAGACTATCAATCATATTTTTACTGGCCTACAGTAGCATCTCCAATCAGGTATAGCAGTATTTTGGGGATATTTTTCAAATAACTATGAGTCCAGGAAAGGGAGTAATACTAAATGATAGAATAAAATTAGATGATTCCCAAATCCTAATGGATTTCTGTAACAAACTTTGAGTGCACAAGCATATTACTTCAATTAAATAATGATCATATTAATACTAAATGATAGAATAAAATTAGATGATTCCCAATAGAATAAAATTAGATGATTCCTACATTCTCATCTTCTTTATAAGTTTTAGCGAATAGCCTTGATCGCGGGTTTTGCTATTGTTAAAATTTGGGTGTGACTCGAATTTCTTATTGAAATAATTGAAGAATTCTAATTAAAATACGCATCAAGAAGAATTCAATTTGGACTGCTGTTGGAGTCTTATGTGAAGTTGAAGTTTTATTTTGGAAGCAAATTGGGAGTTGTAATTTGTTTTAGACTCGATTTTTTTGGTATCCTACTTCATCAACAGCTCTACTAGGAGGGTTTGGACATTCCCTACATATTCCATATAAATAATAGGCTCTTCTATCTTTATGATGTGAGAAAATAGATTACTAGAATTATACGATCTATTGTAATTTTTCTCTCTTCTCCATTATTTTTTAGCCAATAAAATCTCCTAATTTCTCTGTCATATTCTTGTCTTTATTATTCTTTTACTTGATCATATATTTCATTATTATTTTTCATATAACTTCAACATCTCAATCTGGTTGTTTGTTTCACAATAATTGGTATTAGAGCAATTCTGATATCTTGGTTATTTTACAACAAGTGGTATCAGAGCGCAATGTTCAGCAGTTTGTCAACCTTTTAAGATGAAACCCAATTCTTAACATGGTATCAGAGCCCATTAAACTCTAACGAGTAATTCGATCCGGTTAAAACTTCAAAAGTGAGCATACGAATTTCAAGATTGGTCTGCTCAAAACGAGTCACCATCTTGCAGGGGCATGTTAAGAGATAGAATCTCACATCGAATAAAGATGTAAACATAAAACAACTTATAAAGAATTAAGTTACTCCTCTTAATATGACATTCTACTTTTTTATCCGAGCACTAGATTTTCACTATGGCAGGTTAAGATGCGTGCAGTACTTGCGCAGCTAGATTTGGATAATGATAGGATGCTTGCAACTTTGAATTGATAGGATGCTTGCAACTTTGACCGCGAATTGATAGGATGCTTTATGGAGAGATTACGGAAGTAGCTACTTTATGGAGAAATTACGGAAGTAGCTACTTTATGGAGAAATTACGGAAGTAGCTGCTTTATGGTTCATCTATCAGATACTATTCTTCAGGACGTTTTGAAGGAGAATTCAGTAGCTACTTTATGGTTGAGGTTGGAGCAATTGTGCATGACTAAAAGTTTGACAAGCAAGTTAAATCTCAAGCAGCGTTTATACTCTTATCGAATGGCAGAAGAATGATCATTAGAAGATCACCTGACTGTATTTAAGGAGATCGTTGCTAATTTGGAAACTTTGGAATTAGAGTATGATGAAGAAAATTTGGCCTTGATCCTATTGTATTCGTTGTCCGCTTCGTTTTCTTCATTTAGAGACACGATCTTGTATAGTCGTGATACTCTTACCATAGAGGAAGTGTATTATGCTTTGTATTCAAAAGAAAAGATGAAACATCAGGTTTCTGAGGCCAGAGATGGAGAATGTTTGGTTGACCATGGTGGTTCGGAAGGGGCAGATCGAAATCTAAGTTCAGTAATCAAATTTATAACTATTGCAAGAAGAAGGGCCACTTAAAGAAGGATTGCTACAAATTGCAGAATAAAGAGAAGATGACTACAAGTAGATATCCAGATACTTCAGGCGAAATAGACCTCACAGAGAACGTTGTAAGTGATGGAGATCTCTTAGCTATTTCTTACATTGAGTCTAAACCGAAAGATGATTGGATTCTTGATTCAGCATGTGTGTTTCATATGTGCCATAATAAGAACTTGTTTGCTACATATGAAACTGCTTTCAAAAATGTCGTGGTTATGGGAAACAACGCATCTTGTCGGGTTGCTGAAATTGGTACAGTCAGATTGAAGATTTTGGATGGGATAATTAGAACACTTGGCTAGGTTCTACATGTTCCAGATTTGAAGAAAAATCTCATCTTGTTGTCTATCCTTGATTCAAAAGGTTATGAGATCTTTGGTGGAGGTGGAGCTTTGAAGGTTGTAAGGGTGCCCAAGTTGTATTGGAGGGACAGAAAAGGTCTTAGTTATACATTTTGCCGGGTCTTGCAAAATTTAGAAGAGTCAATCAGCACAAGTTCAGGACTGTGGTGGATATTAAAGTTGATACAATACCTTTAGGAGCTCATAAATGGTCGGATTTGAAAAATACAGTTAAGTGGAGTTCAGGAGATATGGATAATGCCGCTTTACTACCATCACCTGCGGTGCCATTGTATTCAATTGTTAGGGACGAACCTAATGGAAAATGGTATATGGATGTTGATTTTGTTGAGCATGCTTTAAGTGGAGTAGAAGGTGTACAATTTAGCAATGTGCATTCTTTAAAAGCATTTGTGTTTGATTCTGCTTTGAGGGTGTGTTACAGCCAATTTTGGTAAATTATAAAATCATTTTGATTTTTTGGAATTTGAGGTAATTCTGCAGAGTAGTGCTTGGATTCATTGGAAGATGTGAAGTATTTTGTGTTTGGTTGGAGAAATGAATTTTTTGGTTATTGTTGAAGAAGTCAATTCATTCCTTGGTGGAATTCGTGTTAAGGTGGAGATAGTTAGAATTTGGGTGTGATTCGAATTCCTTGTTGAAGTAATTGAAGAATTCTAATTGAAGTACACATCAAGAAGAATTTAGTTTGGAATGCTATTGGAGTCCTATGTCAAGTTGAAGTTTTATTTTGGAAGCCCATTAGAAGTTGTAATTTGTTTTGGACTCGATTTTTTTGGTATCCTACTTCATCAACAACTCTACTATGAGGGTTTGAACATCTTCTATATGTTCCCTATAAATACTATGATCTTCTATACAATTTTATGACGTGAGGAAATAGATTACTAGAATTATAGGATCTATTGTAATTTTTGTCTCTTCTCAATTATTTTTGAGTCAATAAAATCTCTTAATTCATCTACCATATTCTTGTCTTTATTATTCTTTTACTTGATCATATACTTTATTATTATTTGCCATATAACTTCAATATCTCAATCCGATAGTTTGTTTCACAACAATTGGCATCAGAACAATTCTGATATCTTGGTTGTTTTACAATAGCTATCATAAGTGTTATGCTCAATGACCACTTCATTCTTCGTAACATGATTGAAATTATTCTGTTACGACTCTTTAGCTTAGTGGACTAACGTGGTGCTGGTCTCACCTACAATCTAGATAGCTACAAAAAGAGGTTGGACCTGTCTCCCCTCTTGACCTTTGACGTGAGAATAAGTAGATGAAGAAGACGATATAGGTGAAAATGATATAGCTCAAAAGTAAGAATTTCGATAAAAGATGGCCTCACCATACCACACTCCTTTTGGAGGTATTTATAGCAGTCAGTTTCGTCCACGTGCTAAGCAATTTTTATTCATGTGCCAGTCGATTTAAGAGTCCCCATCATTTCTAGCGTTTTGGTGAGTGGAGTATCACCGTCATTCAATTATTGAGCAAGTCAATATCAAGTGATTAACGGTCTGCCTTCCAACGTGCCGTGGCTCAACAACTTGGTGAAGTGGTCAATCGATCGCTCCATGATCTCGAGGTCGACCGACTATCCGGCGTAGCAACTTTTTCTGACTCGTGGGTTGACGCTCCATTTACATCCACGTAATTTCAAAGATCATCGACAATGAAATATTTAGTGTGGGTGTATTAAAACAGCCAAATTATCTACCCAGATCTTTTTAAGGCCCCTACTATAGAGTAAAAATTTCTGATTTTTCCTAGTTTTACATAATACTTAAGCATTATGTTTCCTCGCCTTAGATACACAAACTAATTTTTGAGGGATAAATTGATAAAAAAATAATTTATGTGTATTTTTAAGTACGATAATTTAAAATTGATTACTTTATACGTTCTCACCAAATTTTTATGAACAAAATATATAGCTTTATGATTTTCTTCTTCGTACACCACCCTCTCAGTCAACTATCTCTATGCTACCCGCCATCGATCCTTGTTTCACCGACTACCACCATAGGCCTCCAAACTAAATATCCTAGCTCCGTCACGATCATCAAGTTTATATTTATGAAAAATTGACTGGTACAACGAATTGATGCAAAATAGATCACAAAGTTTTCTTAGCTTCGCAGCAAAGCGATAAAATGCTCTAAAATGGTAACATATGGTAAATTTTTTCCGTCGTCGTTGAACTTTTAGTGAAAACTCAATCGGGTTACTAAATTTAGTTGCTTTAATTGACTCATTAAACTTTAATTTAATTTGAAATTTCATCATTGGAGACGTAAAAAAGGGTATCCTATCAACTTGTTCAGACCTAGGATAATATGCTAATGATCTTGGTCTTATTTCAACGTCGAGAAACAAAAGAAGACTTCCACCTCCAAGTTTAACTCAAATCCTTTTTTTTTTTGTTTTGGGTGTGAAACAGTGTCAAACTAAAATATCCAACAAGCATTAGCTCTCCCTGAAAAGGAGGTGATCTAGTCGCACCTTCTAGTACGACTATCTTGTTACGATTTCACTCCAGTCACTAGCGCTGGCTTCGGCATCCCCCTCCTTCCGGTTAAGGTAACGACTTCGAGCATGACCAGTTCCCATGGTATGACGAGCGGTGCGTACAATACCCGGGAACGAATTTACAGCCGTATGGTTGATAGGCGAATATTAGCGATTCCAGTTTCATGCAGGTGGGTTGCAGCCTGCAATCCGAACTAAAGACGGCTGAACATTGATTATGGTATGAGTGAACTAAACAATATCCGTCAGTTTGGCATATGATAGATCCAGACTCACGATTGAATGTGCTTGACTAATGTCAAAAACCGACAAAATTTGTAAGTATTTTAAATTTCAATAACCTAACTGAGGCAAATTAAATCTTAGTGACCCCATTGAAATTTAGTGACCTCTCTGGAGAAGCATCAAGAGTGATATTTATAGTCGGAACACTGCCTTACTAAAAAACTTGCCATCAACACAGTTGCATTGACTATGCACTTCTTTTATCTCCAAAAGAGGTAGGTGAGGTAACAACGCTGTATTTTCCAGCCGAAACTAGTTTGTAAATTAGGCCAACTATCCATTGAAAAAGTTTTAAATGGTTAGTTATGTGATTGAAACTACTTAATTAATGTTTATTTCTTTGCAAGTAACTTTTTTTCCTAGCTAGGAGGATGGAAGAGACTTTCATCAAAAAGAATCCCTTAGGCTTCACTCCTATAAATTTAAAGTGAGATTTCAATTTGGCCTATTAGTGAAGGGAACATCGCTTTTATCTTTTGTCACTCTCAAGTTCAACTACCTGCTGGACTAATAAAATCCCGAGTCGTCTAGCAATATCATCAACCACCTTTTATCGATCTCCTTCCTCTTCTTATTATTCTGCCTCCATATTGGATTCAAAATATAGGGACGATTTCTTATGAAACGAAAGCCATGGACTGGTTTTCTTGGCTATCGAACACTGGCCTTGAGCCTTGTCTCGTTAATCACTACGCCCTTACTTTTATTCACAATGAACTTCAACAAGATGATATAGCTTATTTTAGCCATGAATTGCTGCAAAGCATGGGAATCACTGTGGCAAAACATCGGCTCGAGATTCTCAAGCTTGCTATGAAAGAAAAGGGCAGAATACACCCAATGTTATGGTTCATTTTCGCCATTAAGCATACCAAGACTTTTCTTGCTAAGCATATTTATGGTTCGGTACAATATGAAAATTCAGCTCTTGTATCGAAAAGGCATTACAGTTTGAGATGGAAGGTTGCTATGTTACAGAGGAAAAAGAAGTTGAGAGCTACAATGTCAGAAAGGCAAATGATGATAACAAATGGAGATTCTATTGCTGAGTCTGGCCAAAAATTGTTGATGCTCACAAATGGGAGCCCCATAGTCGATTCTCTAAGCTCTGGCTCATATCAAAATTTGAACAGAATTGATAAAAACTTGCGTATCACAAAACACGCGTTGGACCATGAAAAAGTTGATAGTAACAACGCTGAGATTTGGTCGAGTAGTGTCAAAGAAATCATGTGGGATACAATGTTTCAGAATTTGAAGCCGACGTGATAATTAAACTAAATTTCTCTTGTAATAGTAGTGAAAATCGACTTTTTTCGCCATGTTCTTTAACCAGAATTTCAGCTGTGGGATGTGCATTTAATCCTTGCCAGTGCAGTTTCTACTGTTAGAAGCTTCTATTCTGTTTTCTTTTCAATCCATAAATTACAAGGATACAATATACGAAAATCCATCCTTCAAGCAAACGAATACAAGAAACAAAGTAACAAAGAGAACCAAATCAAGAGTAAAGAACCTGAATTCTTATGTCAAGTTCTCACGAGACTTGAGACTATTGGCAGTAAAATTAATTTGAAGTAATATAGCATATGATGGACGCAGATATTTGGAGTTAGCGGAGCATAGTCAAAATGTAGGAAACTGTACATTAACCTTCCATAAATCAAAGATTATGTTTAGGAATTATTGGAAGGGAAATATTATTTCCATAGTTTATTTTGTTTTCCTTTCTTGTAATATCTCGTGTGATATAAATAGGGTGTGATAGGTCTTTGTAATTATTCGATTAATAAGACAGAAAATCGTTTCTACTTGGTATCAGAGCTAGATATCTAACCTAGCAAAATCATGGCGGAATTCCCCGCCAACAGTAGAGAAGAATCGACAACCTCTGAAACCTCAAACTTCGAGACAGAGGTTGTTCACTCAATTGGCTCCCATGGTCTGGAGAATTCATCCTTCCAACTCACGGTGGAGAAGTTGAATGGAAGGAACTTCCGTTCATGGGCCCAATCCGTAAAATTAGTAATTGAAGGAAAAGGGAAGTTGGGTTACCTTAATGGTGAAACCAAGAGACCAACCGAGGCAGCTTCATTGCAGAAGTGGAAATCAAAGAATTCCATGGTGATTGCGTGGTTGGTAAATTCAATGAAATCGGCCATTGGGAAGACGTACCTCTTCCTCCCAACTGGAAAGGACGTGTGGGACTCAGTAAAAGACACCTACTCAGACTCCGAAGATTCATCACACATTTTTGAAATCAAAACTCGACTTTGGCAAATCTGGCAAGGAACCAGGGATGTAATGGATTATTACATGGAGATGGTGGGTCTTTGGCAAGAATTGGATCTCAATGTAGAGGAGTGGAAGTGTTCGGACGATTGTTCTCCGTACAAAAAGAAGAAGGAGGATGAGCGTGTTTACGAGTTCCTCGTAGGTTTAAACCGGGAGTTGGATGATGTGCGAGGCAGAATCTTAGGCAGGCGACCACTGCCTGCAACTCGTGAAGTGTTTGTGGAGGTTCGCCGGGAAGAAGGTCACCGCTTGGTCATGCTGAAGGAGATGACTAGATCGCTTGGAGCCATTGGAGAGTTGTCGGCGCTCAATTCCAGAAGTAATGGGCTGCCTTCTTACTCTAAATCGACTTGGCCAACATTTTCTGGGCCTAATAACAGTGGGCCAAGTACAGGAAACTTTAAATCCTTGGGCTTGGGCCTAAAAATTCAAGTGGAGAAGGTGGTTTGTTGGGCTTCTCTTTAAAAGGGGCTATAAATAGGTCAACCCAAAAACAACAACGAGGAAGATTATGGTGTGAACATTGTCGTAGGTCAGGGGATAAAGAAGATACGCGTTGTGAAATTCATGGAAAGCCCACTTACTGGAAACCAAGGCAAAATACTCTGATTAGGGGACACCAAGCTGAGACTATAAATTCCACACCCAGCGGTGTATTCAATTCTGAACAAATGGAACAACTCTACCAATTTTTTTCTAGCCTTCAAACATCTGGTCAGTCCTCTACCAAAGGCTCTTCTAGTTCCCTAGCTTATAAAGGTAACTTTCTACAAGCCTTAAGCACGATAAAATATAAAACATCTAGGATTATTGATCCGGGTGCATCCGATCACATGACAGATTCATACCAACTATTCTCATCATACTCAACTTGTGCTGGAGATGTTAAAGTGAAAATTGCAGATGGTTCACTCTCTTCAGTTACGGGAAAAGGGAGTATTCGAATTTCTAAATCCATAACACTTGACTGTTGTAACTTACTATCTATTAGTCAACTGACAAAAATTCCAATTGCTCTTCTAATTTTTTCCCATCTCACTGTGTAATTCAGGACCTTTCAATGGGGAAGATGATTGGTAGTGCTAAATAGTATGGGGGAATGTACTACTTCGAGGAAGTTGATGTGAGTAAACTAGGTCAACTTAATAATTGTAACTCTACATCTGCTTCTAGTGATAGTGAATTTTTGTTATGGCATAATAGAATGGGTCATCCTAGTTTTCCATACTTGAAACGTGTACTTCCCCCAAATTTGTTTAAAAAGACTTCTATAGAGTTTCAATGTGAAAATTGCGAATTTACAAAATATCAACGTACATCTTTTCCTAAGTCTATATACAAACCATCTACACCATTTACCATTATTCATAGTGATTTATGGGGACCTTCTCGCACCCCTAATCACACCCACACTAAATGGTTCGTCACGTTCATTGACTATCATACCCGAGTCTATTGGGTGTACCTCCTAAAGGAAAAAAAGATGTTCGTTCAGTCTTCATAACTTTTCACTCTATGATTCAAACCCAATTTCAAACAAAACTTCAAATCTTGCGAACTAACAATGGCACTGAATACTTCAATACAACTTTACAAGACTACCTAATGAAAAATGGAATAGTCCATCAAAACTCTTGTGTCAACACTTCCCAACAAAATGGGATTGCTGAACGAAAAATAGACATCTCCTAGAAGTCGCCCGTGCCTTAATTTTTATTGCAAACATGCCTAAAATGTTTTGGGGAGATGTAATTTTGACATCAGCATACCTCATCAACCGTATGCCTAGCCTTACTCTCTCCTTTTACTCACCTATACAACGATTCCATAAACACTTTCCAACTTCCCGTCTGAACTCGGATCTATCGCTAAAGGTATTTTAGCAGTACTACTTTTGTCCACGTACACTCCCACCTTTCAAACAAACTTGAACCCCGTGCAATTAAATGTGTATTTATTGGATATTCACCCACACAAAAAGGTTATAAATGTTTTGACCCTTCTCCAACAAAATCTTTGTTAATCTCGATGTCACTTTCTTCGAAAACACTCCTTACTTCCAAAAACCTTCTCTTCACGGGGAGAATCTCAGAAAAGAAGATCGGTTTTCTAACCTAGAAGATCGGTTTTCTAACCAAGAATTCTGGGATGTTAACCTTTTCCCGCCTGACCTAGTCACACAACCTTCTACTATGCTACATACAGAAAAAAAAAACTTGAATTCAGGGGGAGATGTGGTAATACAAAAAACAATGAGATTCTAGTTTACTCAAGGAAGCCCAAATCAAGGTATAAGGAAACCCATACACTTGAAGCACCAAAAGAGTCAGAACAGGTGGAAGGACCTGATGAGAACTCCGACAGAACCATATCTCCTGACAATGATCTACCCATCGCTCTCAGAAAACTAACTCATTCATGTACCCTTCATCCTATCTCAAAGTTTACATCTTATAATAACCTTTCTGCAGAATTTCGTACTTTTACAGCTAACCTTGATAAAACAGAAATTCAAAGAAATATTTAGGAGGCCCTGGAATCACCAAAATGGAAGGAGGCAGTAATGGAGAAAATGAGGGCTCTAATGAAAAATAAAACGTGGCTAGTTGTAAACTTACCAAATGGAAAGAAACCAGTTGGATGCAAATGGGTCTTCAATATAATGTACAAGGCAGATGGAGAAATAGAACGATATAAAGCATGGCTAGTCGCCAAGGGGTATACACAAACATATGGCATCGACTACACAGAGACATTTGCACCAGTGGCGAAGCTAAATACAGTTCGGGTTCTCCTATCCTTAGCGGTTAACCTTGACTGACCTCTCCAACAATTTGACATTAAGAATGCATTCATGAATGGAGAATTGGAAGAAGAAGTCTACATGACAATACCACCTGGCTTTAACAGAAGTAATAAAGAAAATCAAGTATGCAAACTTAGGAAATCTATATATGGTCTCAAGCAGTCACCCAAAGCATAGTTCAAAGACAATCTTATTTGTTTACGTTGACAATATAATACTAACAGGGGACAACAAAGTGGAGATGGAAAGATTAGTTTATTTTTAAACTAATCTTTAATTTTTTCAAATGTAATTAAATAATATTTCTATTGTTTACTTAACTTAATATTTTCCGTTTGCTTTAATTTTTACATATAAAATTAAATAAATAATTTTAAATTGATAATTAAGAAAATGAAATATTATTTTTTAACAAATTAGCAAATTCTTATTTTTTATTTTAATTTTTTAATAATTTAAAGTTATTTAAGTAAATATTCGTTGTAAACAAATCTTTTATTTTTCAAATTTAATTAAATAATATTTATATTATTTATGTAATTGTAATATTTTCCTTTTCTTTTAAATAAATAATTTTAAATTGATAATTACCAAAATTAGGTATTCTATTTAACAAATTAGCAAATTCTATTTTTCCTTTTAATTAATTTAAAATTCTTTCATTAAATATTCTTTTTAAACTAATCTTTAATTTTTTTCAAATGTAATTAAATAATATTTCTATTGTTTACTTAACTTTAATATTTTCCGGTTGCTTTTATTTTTATATATAAAATTAAATAAATAATTTTAAATTGATAATTAAGAAAATGAAATATTATTTTTTTAACAAATTAGCACATTCTTATTTTTTTCCTTTTAATATTTTAATAAATTTAAATTTATTTAATTAAATATTATTTTTAAACTAATCTTTAATTTTTTCAAATGTAATTAAATAATACTTCTATTGTTTACTTAACTTTAATATTTTCCGTTCGCTTTAATTTTTACATATAAAATTAAATAAATAATTTTAAATTGATAATTAAGAAAATGAAATATTATTTTTTAACAAATTAGCAATTCTTATTTTTTATTTTAATTTTTTAATAATTTAAAGTTATTTAATTAAATATTCATTTTAAACAAATCTTTTATTTTTTCAAATTTAATTAAATAATATTTATATTATTTACGTAATTGTATTATTTTCCTTTTGTTTTAAATAAATAATTTTAAATTGATAATTACCAAAATTAAGTATTCTATTTTAACAAATTAGCAAATTTTTTTTTTCCTTTTAGTTAATTTAAAATTCTTTAATTAAATAATCTTTGTAACCTGATCTTTAATTTTTTCAAATGTAATTAAATAATAGTTCTATTGTTTACTTAACTTTAATATTTTCTGTTTGTTTTTATTTTTATATATAAAATTAAATAAATAGTTTTAAATTGATAATTAAGAAAATGAAATATTATTTTTAAACAAATTAGCAAATTCTTAATTTTTTTTAATATTTTAATTAATTTTGAATTCTTTAATGAAATATTCTTTGTAAACGAATTTTTAATTTTTTCAAATTTAATTAAATAATATTTATATCATTTACTTACTTTTAATATTTTCCCTCTGTTTAATTTTTTTTAATATATATAATTAAATGAAGAAATTTAAATTGATAATTACCAAAATGAAATATTCTTTTTAACGAAATTAGCGAATTCTTTTTTCATTTTATTTTTTAATTTAAAATTCTTTCTCCTATTTAGTTGTTACAATTCGGTTCACTTAATTTTTTGAGATTATGTTGTATTCCATTATCTTTTGTTCGATGTGCTAATATTTAAATTTTTGTAGCATGAAGTACCACTTGGACTCGACTTTGAGACAGATGTCGGGTAAGGCTACCTGGAAGGTTGCCTTGGTATTTACACCGTTGTGTTGGAGCTTCTGGATGAGCAGCATGCAGATATGCTACGTAGGTCCTTTCTTTTGCCCCTTTACGAGTTGAGAGATGTGCAGTTCTCGGGGCAGATCATCAATGCACTACTGTGTCGGTTGCTGAGTCCAGTCGACGATTGCTGAGTCTAGTTTCTCTATGTTCAAGTTTGCCTTGATCACTGGACTGGAGATTACGGGCGATGATGCAGCTCGTGCCGGTACTCAGAGAGACAGCAGGCTGTTCGATGCTTACTTCCAGGGACATAGGACGGTGCTTCTGCTACAGTTGATGGACACGATCAGGGGGTGTGACCATATGTTAGACAGACTGAAGCTCGGACTGGTCTACATCCTTAAAAGCATGTTCCGATGTTACCATATAAAGACTGCAATCGACCTCTTCCATTTGGAAATCATCGACGATCTTGATGTTTTCAACACATATCCGTGGGGCCGAATATGTTTCGAAGACACGGTGCACGTTTTCACCAGTCACACTCGAGGCCGAAGTGGATCATGCGTAAGTACGATACATATGGATTGCCCCTGGTAGTGCGGGTAAATGTTTGACATAATTAATGTAAAATATTGTTTATAATAAAATATGAATATACTAATTGTATATGTTGCAGATTTGGGAGTATGAGACTATCCCCCTCCTAAGTACCTGATTTGCGAGCATCTTGAGAAGAGGGATGTCCAACTAGCAAACAATTATCAACTCTCCTCGACGATCCTCAAGTCAGTTAATACATTTGTTATTTATGTTGTGCGTAGCTCCAAAATATGATCAAATGATTGTTAACTAGTCGAAATGTAGATATGCCAACTTAAAGTCATAACTAAGTTGATGCTGTCAATAGAGGATGAGGCTCGTGGTTATGTGCGTGAATTAGCCGCTCCACACAAGAAGACGATCGGGTGTCCGATTCCATCCTGGGCCGAAATGAGGTATGTTAATTGAATATAATTTATTGATTACTATTTTGTATGCGTTAGCCAATTTTCATTAAAAAAATAATTTTTAATGTTCCCATTCGTGTAGGAGCGCGGTCCAGTTGATCGACGATCACCTTCGTCGAGGGTATCATAGCCGTTGATCAGGTCTTCTTCTCCCCCGTCCACTCACCTACCTTGTAGATCTCTTGTACACAGTCAGAGGCAGTATTCCGCTGATCTGTATGACCGCCTGACTGTATTTATAGCGGGAGAGGTGGGGAGACTGTGACAATATTTGATAGGAAGGGTCGGGGATCAGTACGACTGCCTACGAAGCAGATGGGCGTAATGCGACGAGAATTTATATGAAGGTTCGGTGATTTATCTAATGATGTTGGAGTTCTATGTCGCTACTTGCTAGACCTTTAGGATAAGGTCGCAGCCCTCTGAGACAATATAGTGGGCATGGGACGGGGTGATAGTTGGGGTGACGAAAATGGTGATGGGGAGAGGGAGAGGGGTCACTGATAGTTCTGGGCGGATGATGCTCATTTGGAATTATTTTTGTTATCTGTGGAATGAGAGGGGGTGGCCGGGAAGGATAGTACAGAGGCAGTGGCCCCGACATAGATGGGAATGGTGGCTGGGGAGGACACAACGGTTAGCCACTAGGGGGTCGCGGTTCTCAACTCGGAGGAGAGGACCGAGGGGGTGACTCCGATGGCCGTGGAGATGGGGAGCTTCGAGGAGACTATGGTCCTCGGGGTAGAGGGCGAGCGTACGCCCGACGTGGCTGAGGGAAAAAGCATGCAATGGATGACCCAGAGTAAATGGTCGGCAAGAGGGCCATGTTGTCGTCACAGTACGACGTTTCTCCCTTCAGGACCGAGGTGAAGATGAGGTCGTTCGTTGACGGGAAGTACCCCAATTGTAATACAGTTGTAATCATTGTAATACAATTGTAACCTTAGATACTTATTTGTTTATTTATGTACGAAATAATTGTAAAAATTGCAAAAAATATGTGTAAAATTTTTGAATATTCACGTACGAATTAATTATAAAGAATGCTAAAATGAATGTAAATATTGTACATTTAGCATCAATAACATTACAGACTCGAATAATTGTCATTCAGGATAATCTGACTTGTAAAAGTTTGGCGAGTATGGCCGATTGCTCTACATCTGCCGACCTACGCAGTTAAGAAAACTCTCCAGTAGAGGGTGTTCTAGATGTACGTGGACGCCCAGGGACATGCGGTTCAACTACCGGTGGCGACAAACTATTAAGTGGGAGAATATGGTCAGGAACTTCCCAATCGACTTCGTTCAGTAGGGAACAGTATACACCGCTCTCCAATAATCAGTCTTGTACTAAGGAGAGCATAATGTTCTCACTGCGAAGCCTATGTTCATAGTTACCACAATTGCATGCTTACATGGAAAACTCTCCAACTGAAATCGAGTATAAGTGCATATGTTGTCAGTCAGGTCCACCATGTATGCCATATGACGTGCACATTATACGGAGTAGTGCTACTCTTCCAGCGATTCCACAATCAAATTTCTCGTAACCTTTGCAGCCTTGAACAATTTATCCTCTTGAGCTAGGGCTAGCACGCTTGTGCAATTTTGTGATTCCGCACGTCAGTCGTAAAACCACTACTACACCTTGGTACAGATGTTTTCCATCATTGCAAGAATTGACAACTCTCGATCCTTCTTAAACAATGCATTCAGAGACTCCAGGTTGTTCGATGTCATCAAGTTGTACCGACGTCCTGGAAAATGTGAACTCGCCCAATGTTCTTGTAAGATAATCCCATTCCAGGAACGACTTATTTCCAATCTCGACTATAAACTTATTACATTCCTGACACTGTAAGCTTCGGTCAGTCTCCTGAACAATCCAATGGTGCCTTGGCCCCGATATCTAGTCTTCAAATTACCTTGTATATGGTACATGCAGTACCCATGATGTGCCTTAAGGAATTCTTCAATGATATCATTTATTAGAGACTGACCCCGATCAATTACGAAAACAAGATCATTAACTTCCCCGATCACTTCCCTAAACTTCGTAAAGAACCAACGCATTGACAGATCATTCTCATTGTCGACTACGCCGAATGCAAGTGGATAAATCTGGATGTTAGGATCTTGACATATAGCAATAATCAGCTTGCCCCTATATCTCGATTTCAGAGTTGTACCGTCGACTAAAATTATGGGTCGCGTCGCATTTTAAAATCCTCTAATGCATTGTTCAAGAGCCATGAATAAATATTTAAAGCAATTCTCGCCCTCCGTCTCAATGAAAAGAGTGGAACTGTGATTAGTTTACCCCAAATTATGGCAGTACCCGGCCAATTTAGCATTAAATCCTCCAACGCGCATTCTTTGGTCTTCTAGGCCTTCTGGTAGCTTATGACCACTCCGTACTCTCGCCGAACGTTGGTAATGATGTCTAAATGTCTGTAGATTATCTGTGGGTCCTAACCAATAAACCATGATCGAGTTTGTCTGTGATCGTTTGACGAATCCCCAATTTGTAAGTACGTTCCCGTGAATACTTGCGAATTACAAATGACTCATTTGTATCCATCTTAGTCGCTCGCAACCACCAATGGCAACTATCGTCGATGCAAACAAGTGTCAATAACGACTTGTTTGATTTCTTTACCTTGAACTGAAAGTTGAATTTCAATGCCAGCAGATGCATAGCTTCCTGTAAATCTTTCTTCATTTCAAAATATTGCTCAACATACAGATCTTCATCATCGGGAATCACACGTGAAGAATTAGATGACGATCTACTCGTTCTAGCACCTGAGCTCCCACCCGGCTCATGTCTCTGATGGGATAAAGCAATTAAATCCTCATTTGTGAATTCATTTACATTCTCGTTGTCCTGAACTACTGACTGAATTCTATGCGTCATAGCGATGTCACGATGAGGAATAACCATCTCCGGAATATTAGCATCATCCTCGCGAGCTATCTTCACTATATCCCAAAAATCATTAGCATTATCATCTGCTCCATCAGAATGTTCATTTCTACCTTCCTCATCGTCTTTCCTCACTAAAGTCACGCAAATAGGTGTCATTTGCATTTTGTTCGACTCAAACAAATAATTCACTTCAACATCAGATGTAACCTTCATAGGTGGAATAAAAAATGACAAATGCTCTTTACATTGAAATCTCAATACCATATCATATCGAGATGAATCAACGTTCAGCTTGTTCTGTATATCATGGTACAGTTCCTCGTACGATGTACTCTCTGTTATATGTGTTGGCAAACCACTATGTATGTCATTCGTCCATTTCAATTTCCATGGCCATCGATTATTTTCATCAAATTCAAAATCACCAAAGTAAAAAATCAGGAGTACAATCATCATATCTGCATGACAAAACACAAATTGTAAAAATTCATTCAAAAATTCGGTTCACAGTGACAACATAAACTTGTTAAAAACAAAAAAAAATATAAATAACAGCCGACTAACAGCCGGCAATAACAGTACGGCTGTTAATAGCCACGTCACCGGCTGTTAACAGCTTAACTTCCGACCGGCACGTTAACAATGGGTTGTTTTTTCGTAAAAGTCGATTGTTAAGGCCGTAATAGTTGACAAAATCAAAAAGTAAGATGCAGATGAATATTTTTTTCATTTGTGCTTACAAAAATTGTACATCTACTAAAAAAATTTATCTGCTTGTAATATATGTCGAATCTTAATTTATTGACACATTTAACGAAAACGAAATTAAACATATGTAAATATACTTACCGAGTCGAAGTAATTGACAGAAAACAATTTTTTTCTTCGGCTATCGATATTTTTTAGATTTTCATATTAAAGAAGATGATAGAGTTTTTATCTGTGTTGGAGCTGATTTTGAAATTTTAAGTAGGGAGTGTTTGGTTTTTATTTGTTAACTAAAATGGTAGTATTGTTTTTTTAACGAAACTATATTTTGTAATAGTTTTATACACTTAAGAGCATTTTTGTCTTTAGATATCAAATAGGCCAATGTGGAAATATGCATTAAGGGAAAAGTCAAAGTGAAAATTTAGGTCTTTGACTGGGCCATTTTTAAAAGTACCCAGGGAAATTGGAGTCAGAATTAGGTAAAGCAAGTTTGAATTGGGTTGTATTAATGATGGATTGGGCTCTCAACAGTTTGGACTGTTTGTGGGAATTATTTAAAAAAAAAAATCAAATCTTGGAAAATTGGTGGGTCGCGTGCCCCACCATGACCTACTATCCGTCAGCCCTTGAATATAGCAGTCCCATTCGAGACTTGTGAAAATTGTAATTCTTGCACTTATTTAGGTCATCAAAAGTGGACATTTGAGAATGCTTTCGTGAAATTAATACTTAAGTTTGTGAATGTATTGGTAGTTTTGGAGAAACTCGATATTGGAGAGTCTTTTGAAGAAAAGGAATGGGAAGGGCGGGGGGGGGGGGGGGGGGGGAAAAGGACTTAAGCTATGCAAAATTTGGAAGATGGGAACTAAAGTGACAAAAGTTGGAAAATGATGGATTTAGACAAATAGTGTGCCTTATGATCACAAGGGATAAGCCCGTGCGATTGCAAGGGTAGTGTTTGTTGATCGATGAAACTTTTATGTGTATGGATCGTAACAAGTAATAAAGTGGATTTTTAAATTCGAATAACTTTTTGCATTGACTAAAATATTTACTAAGTTTTAATCTAACTTCAATCTAAATTAATGTGGTGCTAATGTATCAAATCAAGATTTAAAATTTTTATTAAGCAATTCATCTAACTAGTCTAATTTGTAGAGAGCACGGGGGATTAAGTCATTAGGAATTTCGATTTTACTAAAACTATTTAATACTCAATCGATTCAATATCATTCAATACCTTTTTCATATATTAACATTCAAATTAACCAATTTAGTTAGTAATCTCTCTTGAGCAAAAGTAACCATTTTCATATGTTTATATTTACTATATCTCTATATAAATTTATACAAATGTAAAAGTATTCAATTGTAGGAATTCTAGCAAGATTGCATAGTCAATAATCATCTCTTGGTTTTTTATGAAACATATGTCAATTATTGACGAACAAGACAAACAAATATTCTCTCAATCTCGTTATTATCATTAAATCAATCAATTAATGATCAAACAATTGAATGTCAATTAAACACGCAATAAGTAATTCACACATAATTAAGTAGCATGAAATTAATTTAATTAAATAAATATTAACCTAAGCTACGTCATTTATCCGAACAATTAATTTTTAGCCAAATATATAATTAAAATTATATAGCTAAAATGTTAAAAAATTCACCGAATTCATTACATGAAATAAAGAAAATAATCCTAGCAATTATTATTCTTTGACACCCCATTCTCAATAATGGATCATAAATACCTAGGAAATGATGGAGGTGGAAAGTGTTAGAAATTTACTTAATCATACGCAATGGAAAATAAAATAATTTTAATTCTCACAACGGATCTACTTTGTGTTTAGATAGAAACTATGATAAATAATTACACCATGTTGAATTCCATGAATACCACATTTGATTTGCAATCTACAGCCGTCCAATTATCCAACCTCCAATGAAAATCTACTCAGGGAACAAGTTTAAGAGAACTAGAATTTCTCCTTTTTTGTTTTAGCAACAATATGAATCGTGTTATGTTTTTCTGAAACCCTAATAACTAATTAATATAAGTCCAAGTAGGCTTGACGTGTCTCTTAAACTTAACTTAGTACAATATTTTATTAATCTAATTAATTAAATTTAGTCCATAAATTAATTAATTCAATTAATTAACTCGAGCATATTAACAAGCAACCCAATTAATTAATTATCAAATACCTGTTAATTAATTAATTATTGAATCTCATTCTCCTAATTCTCGTTTTGTGTGTGACCTATTAGATTCTCGATCACGATGCCTAGCGACAAGAATTATTATTTTGATCGAATCAAAACCGATAAATTAAAATACCCCTTTTAATGTATTATCAATTCACATTCGTCATCCCAGATTTACATCTAGCAATGTGTCGGACAATACATGTGATGGGAAATGTCACGCAGTATGACAGAATCAAACTGTTCGTTTACCGTGAAACTATAATCATTTCGTCAATATGATCTGATCAATTACAATATATGGATATGTGTCAATTTTAATTATCAATCATGTCTTTCATCCTTCTATTAATTCAATGTAAGTTGAAAACTCTTTTTCAACTTATGAGTACACATTGGCCAAAGATTTCGTTATCAACTTAATTGAATGAAATGTAAATCATAATCTCTTAATATGTAAGAGTGACGAATCCTCTGTTGATCATTCACAACTTTCATATGATTATTGACATACCTGAACGATGTCGTATTAGTGACCATTGGCAAAGAAACGTCCAACATCACCAAAGTATGATAGTTATCATATAAGGCACTATGATTAGCTCAAGTCGAATGACCAATTCCTCTATCGAACATTAGAGATTAACACGACACTCAGATAGTTATCCATGTGTAATCTCCCAAACATGTCTCCAATGTTTTGTTTTATAACAAAACATCCACATGTTCATTTAAATATCACCACATGTTAGCTTGTGAGACTAGCTACTTACTTCACAAGTAAGAAATGACACACGTGATAGTCTATCCATAATAATGATATATGTATTTCCTTATTACTTACGACTATGAATGATTTAAAAGTCAATCATATATAATTTGTATCTCACAATCTAAACTCCTTATAATTAACAAATTACGTACCAAAACTTGAATCTATGGATTCTATTATTTGATTTATTAGAATATTAATTAAACTAAATAATAGATTTGCCATAAATGACATGTATACATACATACATACATATATATATATATATATATATATATATATATATATATATTAAAAGTGTTTATGTCAACAGTCGATTGGACCTATGGCATAACACTTACAGAAAAGACTCCGTAGTATGCAGTTTTTCAAGCCTTAAGTTTTGATTTATATAGGAGCACTCAATTCTGGAGACATGCAACCAAACACCCAAAGACTTAAGATGACTTAGTTGATTTAATCAAGGAAGAGTTTCTGTTGGTATATGTGTGTGGATTTTTTAATTGTATTTTGAATAACTTAAACAAAGTAAGCACTTACTTAGAATGACAACGATAAGTTGCAGAAATGAAAGGAAACAATGAAGTTTGTAAATCAAAGCAAGTTTTTAACACTATTTCTTTAAAACAAATTTGTCCCGCCAAGGTGCTCATGGAATCTCGACAATCGTCTCCCAAGATACAATGATTTCCTCCTTGTTGTGGAAGCATTTCAAATGACAAGAATCAACGAACTCGAAATTGAAAAACACTGTCTACTTTGAATCGTTTTTAATGCAAGGAAGGTTTGATTTTGCAATGATTTTGGAGTAATACAATCAATGCATATGATATGGAATGAATTTAGACCACCAAAGAGTTCAATTTATAGAAGTTGAGGGGTTGTGGTTGAAAAGATACACCCTAAAATTCAGCATGTTTCATGAAATGTCACAGCTGTTTAGACTGCTCGCTATACGAGAGGCAACTGCTCGAGCGGGCGACTGAAATTTAGTTTTTTTATTTTTTCAACTGTACTCTAGATTTCAATTTCTTATTCATTGAGAATTGATTTTGTGAGTCCAAATATACCACAATCTTTTACTTGAAGAGTGGAACAAATTATTATATTCATATGAACGAATTGACTACCGGAACCTATCTGAATATTTGGCCAAAGTTAATACAAAATCAATATTTTATAAACGAATTTCCAACAATTTCATGATCAGGAAATATAAGGCATGTAGAGCCCCGTAGAGGCACAACCATGCGAATAAAGGGAAAGCTCTGATGCAGAGTAAAAGAGCTCATAGACTCCTTCAACCATGATATAACTATTGTTGACCCCAGAAAATGGTCCGATGACGTGGCTAACAAATAAGTAGAAACGAATATTCGCGTAAGCTTAGGTTCTAGTATGTTTGAGACTCAAGTCACCAGTTTTCACGTGAATTAGTGAAGGGGATGATCAAAAACCTTTTATCAGTTGTTGTTTTAAGTTATTCGATATAAAAGGGGGTCGGTTTTCGGGTGTAGTGGAGAGGATCAAAGTTTATTTCCTTTTTCTTGTATGCCAGTTTTTTTGTCCCATTTAACGTATGGGATGGGGGTTTTTAGTATGATTATTTATACTATGTGTGGACATGTGGAGTTCATCATTTAACCGCTGGAGTTGGTAATGAGGCTTTCTTGACTTGTTTTGAGGTCGCTGGAGTGGGATGATCCTTGGAATGGGCGAGCCATGTGAAGGTACAGCCTCCTTTGTGGGGATGAGCCATGTGAAAGAGACCTCATTCACGCGAACGAGCTGCAGAGGGAGTGACCTAATTATGAGATGATTTGGTGGGTGCTGGTTTCCAATGAGCGACATCTGGATATTCTTGGTCATTCCCTATACTCGAGCGGCGTGCATATTTATTGTGTGATGATGATGATATTTTACCTTTGCCCATATACACGTGAATTTCACGTGTGTGTTGCACGGGTTAATCTGGGCCCTTGATTCAAACCCAAATGGGCGCCTTTTTAGTTTCTATGTAGATGGTGAAGCTACAGATGGAGGGCTTGGATTAAGCCTGGAAAGCCTCCAACAATGGGGATTCGTCTGCTAAGCCTATATAAAGAGTTGACAACACATTTTTTCATCTTTTTCCACTCACTGAGATTTCGTGAAGCCAAGTGTTGAAGCTTCCTTTCGTCCGAACTTATAGTCTTTGCAATTACCGGCGATTGACTATTTTTCCTATACCTCGAGACTATCCGGGATTTGGGGTTTTAGAATTTGCGTAAGTATCTTTTTATATTGAGGTGTTTTTATCTCTTCTCTTAATTTTAAATGGTCTCTTCGTCTAAAAAGGTTGTTAGCTCTAAAGCATATATGGGTTGGCTACGAGCAAGTGAAGAAAACGTAAGGGCATGCGTTAGCACTCCTGGTGAGGGGTCTTCCAAGGTGGACATGGCCCTAATTTGTGTGGAGGCGGGAATTCCTCCGGTGATTCCTACCAAGAGGATCATAAAGGCGATGGGGGTTCCCATAGTTCTAGGGCGACAGTGAGGATCCCATCGACCTTAGCATTAGGTGGGGGGCCTCCATGTGGCCTACTGACATAAATGAGAGAGAACTGGAGAATTTAGGGAGACGTATAGAATACCTGATGACGTAGAGATGCTCTTGCCGACCTAGGAAAATAGAGTCTGCTTTCCCAGGGAAGGATGCGTGGCTGTAAGCGAAGCGATTCTGGCTGGGGGGTTAAGATTACCCCTACACCCATTTTTTAGATTTGTCTTTAGGCAATATAATTTGGCCCCCACCCAACTAGTACCAAATGCATAAAACCAGTTGGCAGGGGCCTTTCTTCTCTGGAAGGAGGTTACTCTTGGCGAGGATATGCCTCCACACATTTTCCAGACCCTCTTTCAACCCCGAGTTTCTAGTGGGGTGGCGATTGTAAGGGGTGGTACTGTATGAACCCCTAGGGCTCACATTCCTCCTTTGTCTGGGGGATCCCTACCTCTATAAAAAACTGGAAGTCCTCTTAGTTTTAGGTTAGGGGTTATTTGTAGACCGTTGAAGGAGATGTGGTCCCGGAGATAACTTTGCCGACCCAATACCATGAGTACAATGAGTCGAGCCTCCATCGACTTATCATTTCTTACACATTGGTTCTTATTTTATCTAGTACTGAACTACCATGGCATTTTTGCTGCTACAGTAGATCGGTTTCGACTCAAACCGTCCGAGTGGGCTGCAGTGAGGGCAATTTATGCTTTACCTATCGAAAAGAGGTATCTCAAGAATGTCATCGCCAAGCGGACCTTATTTGTTATCCACTTCCTGATGGCTTCCAAAGGTAATATCGGCTTAGCTGATGATTGTGACTTCTTGTAGTGGTTGTTTCTAATTTATCTTCTATTTATAGGTTAACACGATAACAAAGAGCGGGTAAAGCCCAACCTGTTCCACCTGCGGAGCCTTGGGGAGGCTCAGAGGAAGAAACCCCTAAGTAGTAGCTCAACTACTTACAAAAATCAGAGCATGAGCTGGCCTGTCTCTCCAGGGCAAACCTCAACCTCCCCCGTCAAAGATGGGAGGAAAAGATGAGAAGGAAAAGGAGAAAGATAAGGGTGGGGCCTCTGAAGATGGACCTTTAAAAAGAAAACTTGTCCTGTTAAAAAATGTCGGACCTCTTTCTTTACCCAAACGACAAACTACATTGGAAGAATCACTGAGGCGTCCCATCCTTGCCGAGCCCATCTCAACTAGGGTTGGACGTGGGTTGGGTTGGGTCGATTTTTGGCCCAACCCAAACCTAACCCAATATGGTCGGTTTGATATAAAATCAAACCAACTCAACCTGAGTAAATGTTGAAACCCAACCCAATCAAGTGTCGGTCGAGTTGGGTTGGGTTGGGTTGGGTTGGTCGGTTTGGACAAAGTGTAACTTATTACCATAGATTCAAACAAAACCAACAAGTCATCCAACTAACTGATAATACGATTAATAGTTAATACAATGTACAACCATCCAAAAAAAATTCACCCAAATACAATGCAGTCATCATTGACAAAAACTTGAAAATTAATATAGTTGTTGAACTGTGGTAGTTGCATAATCACAGCTCACAAATTTACAAGTCCATTACATTTATTCACCCCCACAGCCATTGATTTACAACCTTCTATGAATATTGCCCGAGTTAGCACAAGTGGTACCTGCGGCAACATAACATATAGGTGAGTCTCTTATTGAACAATAATCAAGGAATAAAATAGCAAACATACAGAGGGCTTAAATGGAGATCTATCCATAATATTGATGATATTGGCTAGTGACACCATCCTTGGGTATTTTCGCAAGGGGCATTGAAGTCCCCCCAATATACCATTCTCTACAGCCCACAGTTCAACTGCTTCCCTCTTTGGTTAACAACAGGCAATAGCTATTAGAGAAGACTTAATCCTGTTCCCATATATCTACAATAGGAAAAAATGCATGATTCTCTAATCATAAATAAGCAACACCAACATGAGAAAAACTTTCAACTAGAAAATATCTAAACTAGGGCCCTAAAATTCCGTGAATGTGATTATCATATCAATTTGAAAGATTTGGTGAGACTCACATTCTAGCAAAAAATGTATGAGTAATGGCAAGTAACATCTTAGCTTCCAGCCTTCCACCACCAAGCACCAAAAAATCTGCAGCATGATACAATAAAAAAACCATTGTTTGTTGAAGCAAAAGTTTTGTTAAGTAACCTGTTAGCATAAAAAATTGTACAAGTCAGTGCTATAGAAGTGCAAAAACTGATGGAAACATACAAATCATGAAATTATTGACTGATTCATATGCCTACCACAAAAGTTATCTTGTAAAATGAATGAATCACTTAGCGTTGAGCCCTTGGTCATCCTCAGTTGATTTTGAATTCATTGATTCTAAAAGTTCATCCATTTCGTTGTAATGCTCAACATCTTCCATGCAAAAACCATCCAAGTTTGGAGAAGCTTTCAACCAATTTTGAGTGCATACTAAGACCTCGACCATCCTAGGACTTAAGCAACTACGGAAAGGATCAAGTATCCTTCCTCCAGTACTAAATGCACATTCTGAAGCAACAGTTGAAACTTGAATTGCCAATACATCTTTGGCCAAATTGGACAAGACACCATACTTATTTCCGTTAACCTTCCACCAATCTAAAACTTGAAAATCCTTGTCTTGGATGCTTTCACAAACATCCAACAAGTATCGTTCCACATCATTTTTTATTTCAACCGAATCCTTAATTGCTTATTTCTCTAGAAATCTACTAAGATGAGAATCACTCATAGAAGAACTTCCTTTATATGAATTGATAGAACTTGAAGAATCCTCAATTGACACTTTACTACTTCCATTGATACCTTCATGACCCACATATCACTCATACATATCCATAAATTTACTTTCAAAGACTTCATCATGTTACTAACAACTTCCACATCCATAAATAGATCGTTCAAACAATATTCAACATAATCCATTTTGTATCTTGGATCAAGGATAGTAGGAAAAAACAACAATTGATTCACATTTTCCATTTTCCCCCAATACTTATCAAACTTCTTCTTCATGTTAGTCGCCATTTCAACCAAAAAAATGTTTCCACTTAATCTCTATTCATCCGATTCAATTACAAGATTACAAATTTCATGTAGATAAGTACAAGCACTAACACGCAATGAAGCACTAAAAGTCAAAGTTACATTAAAGAATTTTTCAAAAAATTTAACAAACATAGATGCGCTTTCCCAATCTAAACTTGAAGGAGGTCCACCCCTCCTTCTATTAGTATCATCTTCTCGAAAGTAATGCAAATACTGAGCATCCTCCTCTTCTAACCTATCGAAAGCTTTTTCAAATTTCAATGCCATCTCCAACATCAAATAGATAGAGTTCCACCTAGTTGTAACATCTAAAAATACAATAGACTTGCAATCAATGTTGTCTTTCTTTTCACATTCCTTCAATTTTCATACCTAGTAGGAGAAGATTTCACATATTTACTTCATTACGAATATTCACAATGGAGTCATGTGCTTTCCTCAACCCTTCACCAACAATCAAATTAATAATGCTTGCACAACATCTCAAGTGCAAATACCTTCCATCTAGAACACATCCATCACTACCCTAAGCAGCTACCTTTCGCCTAAGATAAGAAATGGCTGTGTTATTGGAGCTTCCATTATCAACAGTGATTGCAAAAATTTTCTCAATCCCCTAATCATGTAAACAAGTCTCAAGCATTTTTCCAATAGTTTCTCCCTTATGGTTTGGAACGACACAAAAATTCAAAATACGCTTATTAAACGTCCAATCGAAATCAATGTAGTGTGCTATAAGAGACATGTAATTAACATTTTGAATAGAAGTCCAAGTATCAGTTGTAAGGGAAATCCTTTGACGGTGAAAAGAAAATGCATCTCTCAATTTCAATTTTTCATCCAAATGCAACTGATAAATGTTTCTAACGAGAGTCCTACGAGATGGAGCCTTAAATTGAGGACATGCTACACTACAAAAGAGCCTAAAACCATGAGCTTCAACAAACCTAAATGATAATTCATCCAAAACTATCATTTTAGCACGTACAACTCTACACTCTTCCTTGCTTCGACCAACAATAGTAAGATTGCTCCCTCCATCCTCTTTGTTCTCAAACAATAAGGTTTTTTGCTTCTTATCCACCAATCTACGTGGACACTTCTTACATTTATATGTCAGATGATTACCCATTGTACTAGTACCACACTTCTTAGTGCCACAAGCATAAACTGCTCCACAATAATTACACTTACACCTAACATATCCTTTGAGCCTAATAGAGTGAAGTGATCCCAAACATAAGAATCTAATCTATTAGATTTCGTTTACCCAATGTTGACGGTGCACGTGGAGGAAGACTAGATTGCAAATTTTGGGTCATTTGATTGAGCCCGTGTGCCACGTTCTTCCCGTACGTCCATATCTACCAACATATTCCATAAAAACTATGAATACACCAAAATACATCTATTAAATTACATTTATTAATGCACTACGAGGAAGGAAGAATATTGCACCTGAGTCCATTACTTAAGGACAATGCAGATTATCCTGACTCCAATTTCCAGAAGATCAAATAACAAGAGCATGTCTTCAACTGCATTAGTACCAACACAAAAAAGAAAAAATTAGTGAGACAACTGATCACAGCATAAGAGTGTAAGACCAAAAAATGAAAGTGTCCAACTGATCATATCACATAGTTTCTCATAATCAATGATATAGTGTTAATTTAAATTGCATTAAGTAAAAAATATATGTTCACATTCTTTAAAAGCTACTCTCTTGAAGAAATTCCCTCTACAATATGTCAAGCAAAAATTGCAAGTCCTATGTGAGACTTCTTTCAATCAAAATTTAAGCAAAGTCACCGTTTCTACAAGACTACAAGAAATGTACATCAATAGAAGAAATGTGTACACACCCTTCAAATAAAATTACAACTTAAAGAAAATATTGTACTGAAGGCTTACTTACCAGTTAGGCAGTTACCCATATAGTGAGAATAGAGGTAAGTAAAAAAACTGATGAACATTTGACATTCTATAATGGGCCTGAGGTAGTTCAAGTTTCAACGATTCCAGTAGTTTTGTGGACAAGGGCCAAGGCTAGAAGCTCTCAAGTCTCAAGAGTCAAGCCACATATGAGAAGCAGAGAAAAAATGATGACGGGAGAAAGAAACATGTATACAAAATAAGGAAATAAACTTACCCAACACTGCAGTGTGGACAAAACGACGACCGGCAAGGTTAAACGAAGATTACCGTTGAAGATTGGAGAGAAAATGATGGGAGTAAAAGTTGCTGTCAGCGTTAGGGCTGCGGCGTGAAGAATGAAGATGAGAGAGATCGTGAATTTGTGAGTTGTATTGTGTGAGTTTAAGGCTTTTTCCCCTTTTATGTGTCGGTCTTTTTTTTTTTTTTTTTAAATATAGGCAGGTCGGGTTGGGTAGGTTGCACCGAGTTTTTTTGGGTAACCTGCATACTGACCCAACCCGACCTAAATAATCATCCCCATACCCAATCATCCCCATACCCGAAACCCACTAAAAAAACTAAAAATCGACCCAAACCGGTCGGTTTGGGCCGGGTTAGGCGGGTTCGGGCGAGTTTTGCCCTGCCCTAATCTTGACCCTGAAAATGGCCGAGGCCGAATAGTTAATAGATGAAGGGGATAGCCTATTGAGGAGGAAGAAGAAAGGCGCAGGAACGAGTGTCCTTAGTGAGAACAAAGCCCAAAACTTCTTGGGTAGGCGATCGGATAAGATTGCTCCTGCAGTCATGGAGATGCTTCCTACCGAGGTCCAAGGGACAACAAGGCTTAGTCATAAGTACTGGACCAACAAATACTCTTCACATGCTAAGACTTGTGATGTAGCCGACCTGATGGAGACGGGGCTTGCCATGCAGGCCTGTTATCAGAATTTCTTTATACACACCCAAATGGAAGGGAGGCGAATGCAGAGGCTCATCCAAGATTACCTCAACCGAGCTCAGAACGCCAAGTTTGCCACTATTAAGGCTGCTACTGCTACAAAGGCTGCGGAGGCCTCTAAGTTGAAATGTGCTGAGGCCATGTCCAAGGTAGAGGCTCTCTCCAAGGAGAATGAGGGGCTGAAGGAGGAAGCACACCTCTGCAAGGCTGAGGTGAATGCTTTGACCAAGAGGGTGGAAAACTCTGACCAATTGAAGAAGGTGGGAGAGGCGGTGGTGCATGACTATATGGCCCATTTCCATGAAACAGCAAAGTATGAGGGGCTGGAAATTCACTGGAGAAAGGTCGCCTATGCTGATGTTTTTGAAAGGTTGGCCGAACTGCATCCACAGCTGGACTTGGCTGCACTGAAAGGCGAATTCTTATCTGCCTAACCGTCTACCTCAGCCATGAGGTAGAGAGTCTTGTGGAGGTGGTGGACGTGTCTGAAGAGTCTCAGCAGGATGCCATTGCTCCTTAGAATAGGTCCCTCTCCCTTTCTTTTGTAATGGTCCCTTTATAGGGAGTTTGTTTTAATTGTAAATAAATCTTCCCAATCTACTTTGATGATTTATGGGCTCCCCGCTTTTGCATTTGTGGTAGATGGTACATGGGTATTACTTTTAACTAATAATTTCATCGCTAATGGGCTCGCCATAATTCAACTGTCAACAATTTATGAGTTAGTCATACTTGAACAATAACTTATGAGCTCGTCATAATTAATCAACTTGATAGAGATGGGCTCGCCATTCCTTAACCATTAATGCATATGCATATGAGCTAGTCATACTTAAGTAATAATTTATGAGCTCGTCATAAATTAACCATTGATGAAGACGCGTATGAGCTTGTCATACTTAAATAATAATTTATGAGCTTGTCATAATTAACTAATTTGATGGAGATATGGACTCGTCATAAATTAACCGTTGATGAAGACGCGTATGAGCTTGTCATAATTAACTAATTTGATGGAGATATGGGCTCGCCATAAATTAACAGTTCATCATAAACAGTACATATACAGGTATACAGATCAGGACCTTACTGATAATACATTCGAAGGTGTTCCACATTCTATGGGTGAGGCTGAATTTTCCCGTCGAGATTTTCAATTAAGAAGGTTCCAGACCTTACTTCACCTGCGATAAGATGAGACCCTCCCAATTTGGGCCCTACGTGCCTACCCCCGACTCTTTCGATGACAGGAACACCCTTCTAAGTACCAAATCGCCCCCTCCGAAAAGATCTGCGTTTAACTTGGTGATTGTAGTATCGTATCATTTTCCTTTGGTAGATAGCTAATTTGACCTGCGAGACTTCTCTCCTTTCGTCAAGAAAGTCAAGCTCACCTCGCCTTATTTCTTCATTGGAGACCTCGTTAAACTGCAAGTGTCGAGCTGATGGCAGGCATACTTCAACTGGGCTCATCGCCTCAATCCCGTAAGCCATGGAGAAAGGGGTCTCTCCAGTTGTCGTTCGACTGGTAGTGTGTATAGCCCATATCACATGGGGGAGCTCGTCCATCCACACTCCTTTCGATTCATCTAGCTTCTTCTTTAGAAGGTGCTTTATGGTCTTGTTGACCAGTTCAACTTGGCCATTAGCCTGGGGATGATGAGTGGAGGAAAAGTATTTTTTGATGCCCAGTTCGTCACATAGGTCTCGGAGCTTCTTTTTGTCGAATTGACGCCCATTATCCATGAATATTGAGTGGCGTATTCCGAACCGGTAGATGATATTTTTCCATAGGAATTTTGATGTATGGTCCTCAGTGATTTTAGCCGAAGTTCGGCTTCGACCCACTTAGTGAAGTAGTCGATGGCGACAATCGCATAATTCTAGCCTCCCCTCCATTTTGGCATAGGTCCTATCAGACCGATCCCCATTTTCCAAAGGGCCACAAGCTGGATACCACTATTAACTCCTGGGATGGTTACCTAAAAAACGGTGGCACTTATCACATTTTTGGACGAATTGTAATGCATATTTCTTCAAAGTTGGCCAATATTAGCCTTGTCTTAGTACTTTGTGGGCTAGTACTAGGCCTCCAATATGGTTGCCAGATACACCTTCGTGGATTTTCCTTAGCACATAATCCGTCTCATCCTCTCCAGTGCATCTTAGGAGAGGTGATGAAAAACCTCTTTTGTACAGGATCTCGTGCTTAAGTACGTAATGGACGGTCCTGTGTCTGAGCTTTCGGGACTCTTCCTTGTTCTCTAGTAGGTTATGATTTTGGAGGTATGCTATGATGGGCCGCATCCATGGGGGGTTTCTCCGATCCACATCACTTCTTCCGTCCTGGTTGTGGAGGGTTTGGGAAGGTACTTCACAAGCATGAACTTGAACAATTCTGAGTCGTTGCTGCTTGCTTACTTTGATAGGGTGTGTACAGGTTTTCAGCCCTTGGGATTTGGGTTAGCTCGAACTTGTCGAAGCAAGGGATCAGCTCCATCACTTTCTTCAGGTATGTAGCCATGCCTTTGTCTTTGGCTGCAAAATTGACATTGACCTGGCCTACGACAAGCTGCGAATAATTCTGGATTGCCAAAATTTTCACCTGCATTTCCTTGGCTAGTCTGAGGCCTGCCAGAGCGCCTCGTATTCAGCCGCGTTGTTGAAAGTTTTGAAATCGAACCGTATTGTACAGTTGAGCCTATGACTTTCTAGGCTTTCTAATAGGACTCCTACTCCCGAACCTAATTCTCCAGTGGACCCATCTACAAATAACGTCCATGCCGGAGGGTGTGTTGGTTCCATTTCGACATTTAGGTCTATTGCCCCTGTGAACTTTGCGACAAAATCTGCACTGTTTGCCCCTTTATTGCAGTCCTGGGTTGGTATGTGATGTCGAACTTACTCAGTTCTATGGCCCACTTCATGAGTCTCCTAGATGTGTCTGACCTTTGAAGTACTTGTTTAAGGGGGAGGCTCGTCAGAACTTGTATATTGTGGGCAAGCGATCATGAGGGAAAAGGCAAGTTTCTCCCTGTCCATGTAATGGGTCTTCGCTGGCAAGAAGGCTTTGCTAACATAGTATACAGGCAGCTAGGCGTTACCTTCCCCTCGCACGAGTACTGAGCTTACTGTGTCGGCACTCACGGCCAAGTATAATAATAGAGTTTCCCCTTCTTTGGGCTTTGAAAAAAGGGGGGCTTGCCCTAGGTGCTTCTTTAGCCCTTGGAACACCTCTTCACATTTCTTACTCCTATGAAACATTTTCTCTCCCTTCAAGGCTTTGAAGAAAGGGAGGCACCTATCAGTCGCCTTAGAAATAAACCGATTTAGTGCCGCGAGGCATCCTATTAGGCATTGCACTTCTTTTGGTTTACTAGGAGATTTCATGTCTAGCAAGGCTCTAATTTTCTCAGGGTTTGCCTCAATGCCTCGTCGGTTCACCATGTAACCTAGGAATTTTTCGGAAGCGACTCCAAAGGCACATTTTAATGGGTTCAGCTTCATACGATATTCCTTTAAGATGTCAAAGGTGGCTTGCAAATGATTAATATGATCGACTGACTTGAGGCTTTTCACCAGCATGTCATCAACGTACACCTCCATTGTTTTGCCCAAGAGGTCGGAAAACATTTTGTTTACTAACCACTGATAAGCTGCACCAGTATTCTTCAAACAAAAGGTCATGACTTTGTAGCAATACAATTCTCGATCAGTGATGAAAGAGGTGTGTTCTTCATCGGCAGGATGCATGGGGATCTGGTTGTATCCCGAATAGGCATCCGTGAAACTCAACAGTTTGTGGCTAGCAGTGGAGTCGACAAGTTGGTCTATCACTGGGAGCGGAAAACTATCTTTTAGACATGCTTGGTTGAGGTTGGAAAAATCTATACAGACCCTCCATTTGCCATTACGTTTCTTTACCAACAGTAGGATTGATATCCACCTAGGCTACGTTGCTTTCCTAATAAACCCATTTGATATGAGCCTCTGCACCTCTTACTTTAAAGCAGCATATTGTTCGGATTTAAGGTCCTTCTCTTTTGCCTATGAGGGTTGAATTTAGGGTCTATGTTGAGCTGATGATAACTGGTTTTGGGATCGATCCCTACCATGTCTTCGTGGTTCCAAGCGAACACATCCAAGTTGTCGAGTAAGAAGCCTTTAATCTTAGTTTTTATCACCGGCTTAAGATCTTTCCCTATCTGTAACGACCGTGGGGTCGCTTAGGATTATGGGCAAAGATTCCAGCTCTTCCACTGGGGTCGCCTGTGAGTTAGACTCCATAACCCGTGGATCCAAATCCACCTCGATGAACCCTTCCTCAGGGGCATCTATCGTGTTGACGTTTCCCATTGTTCAGGGGTTGAGCCTTCTTGAGGCGCATCAGCCATTTCAGTATCTGATATGACCATGTTCAGGCCTCTGGGCTCAGATTTCCTCAGAGAGCTAAGGTAGCATTCCCTTGAACTCATTTGGTTGCCTTGAACTGTTGTGATTCCTTCTTGGTAGGAAATTTCATGCAGAGATAATGTATAGAGGTTGCTTCATCCAATTCCTTCAGGGCAGGCCGCCCCACAACCCCATGGTAAACGGATCGGTGATCTACTATCAAGAATTCCATGAAGTGTTCAATTCTGAATGGGCAATCTCCCATTTCTACTGCCAATGTGATCCTTCCTCTGGGGACGATGCTATCTCTAATGAAACCGTACGGAGGGGCAGTTGTGGGGACGAGCTCATGGTCCACGATCATCTTGTTAAAAGTCGGTCCAAAAAGGATGTTGACAGAACTCCCATTGTCAACCAGCATACGCTTTAGGCCAGCTCAAACCACCAATGCGTCACAGTGTGGGTAATGAACTCCCACAAGATCCTTTGGTGAGAAAGTAATTGGAAGGATGCTTCCAGCACCTCGACTGGAGTTGTTGCTTAGGTAATGTGTCATGGGAGGATCTATCGCTTCTCTTGCATAGTTTTTTTAAGGCATTTTTAGAACTTCCTCCTATATGGGGGCCACCAATTATGTTATCGATTTCCCTGATGGGTGCATTATCGTCATTTGTCGGTGGTTCCCTTTTAGTCTCTGACCCTTTGCTCTGGTTCTATCCTCGTCGTATCTCTTTGGGACGACTTACTTCGGTGATTCCTTCTTTCTTCGTTGTACCGATGTCCCTGCATGAACAAAGGGGCATTTGTTTGCCTGCGATGGTTATTTCTATCCTCAGCAGGGGCTCTAACAGACTCTCTATGGTATGGCCTGGATAAGCAATTTTCAGTGCTGTGGCCATTGGTTCTGTGGTACGTGCAATATTGCCTATCTCTAAGCTCTTTTTCTCTTCCTCGGCCTCTGCTCCTTCTCCTGGGTTGGTTCAGCCGATTGTGGATAGTAGGCCCAACCTCTTCATATGCCAAAGAGGGCACGACGTTCAAGGTGAAAGTGGCCAGTGCCTGCCCCGAAGTGGGGGCTATGGTGTGTCCTGCTTGAGTCCATTGCTGGTCTACCATGTGGGACACAGGACCTCTATTTTGCCTTTGGGGTAACGGGAGCCCCGTTGAGGTTCGGTTTCGGTGACCAATCAACTCCTCGTTGACGATTTCACTCCTCATCATCTCCACTAAGGCATCATAGGTTATGGGATTCTTGTTTCACACGTCTCTCCAAAAGAGGGTATTCATGTTGATACCTCTTCTTAATGCGGAAAAGGGCCTTTCTATCAGTGACCTGCTCGTAGTAAGTCATTTCATCCGTAAAGCGGGCAAGATAACTCTTTAGAGTTTTTCCTACTTGCTGCCTCATGTCTTGTAGCCTCTGGATATGGGCCTCTCCTTCTTTGCTTGAAAGTATTGGTTCAGAAAGGCTTTCTTCAAATCCGACCAACTTTGGATACTGCCAGTTAGGATACGACTGTACCAGATTTCAGTAGCCCCTGTTAGCGTGAGGTGGAAAGCTCGACATTTCAGTGCAAGTGAGGCTCCCTGTAGAGACATTTGAGTCTTATAGTTGCTGAGATGTCTTGCAGGGTAGCCTCTCCCTTCGTACTTAGGTATCTTTGGCGGCAGAAAATGGCTAGGGTCTAGGGCTTTCCTTAGTTCTTAGGAGAATGGCAAACTCTATCATCATCCAGCTCGAACGATCTGCAAGGACCGTCAGGATCGTCCCCTTCGGCTTGATAACAGGGTTATGACGTTCCCATATGATTCCTTGCGTTTGTGCCGCATCTCTCCTTTCCAGCCTATTTCTAGGCGGTGGTGGCATCCTTTGAGGCTCGTACCCCTACTGGTGCTCTCGTTCTCCTTAAGTGGGAAGAGGCTGTTGAGACCTATTCCTAGGCCTTGTGGGTCCTATCCTATCGGAGACGTTGGAGGATCTTTGAGGTTCGCGCTCCTGAGGGTATTCCAGGAGAAAGTTCTTCTCCATATGGGCATCCCTTTATGGTGGCTCGTGACATTGTTGGTGGACGTGTCGACTTCTACTTCCCTTTCTACTGGGTAGTTCATCCCGTACATTTGTGGATATGCTGTTGTATCGTTTTCTTCACCCTCTTGGCAAAAAATCCTGTGCTGAGGTACCTGGGACCCAGCTTGTTGCTGCATCTGCATCAGCAGTAGCTGCATGGCAGCATTTTGTTAGGCCATATTCCTCATATTGGCGGCCATTTCTCCAACTTCCCATGCCAAGCATTCGGTTGATCCACCCCTTCTATGGTGATGGTGGGGGCGACGCATGTTTACATTCGCACGAAGGACCTCTTCTTCAGAGGCCTCCTGCTACATATTTCCACCATGAATTCCCTGGTGACTCGAACTCATCGAGTTCCTTGGATCGCTTTCTCAAGATGGTCCTTTGTTCGAGAATTGATGCCTTTCTTCAAGGCTTTTCACCTACAGCTTTTATCACTAGGATGTACATGGTTATGGTGTCAAAGATTTTCACAGACGACGCCAATCTGTTGACCCTAGAAAATGGCCCGATGACGTGGCCGATAGATAAGTAGAAACGAATATCCTTGTAGGCTTAGGTTCTAGTACGTTTATGACTCAAGTCGCCAGTTTTCACGTGAATCAGTGAAGGGGATGATCAAAAACCTTTTATCAGATGTTGTTTTAAGTTATTCGATATAAAAGGGGGTCGGTTTTCGGGTGTAGTGGAGAGGATCAAAGTTTATTTTCTTTTTCTTGTATGCCAGTTTTTTTGTCCCATTTAACGTATGGGATGGGGGTTTTTATATCTAATGTTGAATGAACGAGATCCGCCCGATGGTAGAAGATCTAATGGTTCTTATCAGTGTCAATCAATCAATCAAGCTGTTAATACTGAGATCTCCCTATCCTCACTTCTGACTTAGGATTTGAAAGTGTAGGTGTGCAAGAAGGCACGGCCAATGTGTTGTCTTGTCAATCACTTCCTTAAGCCTATCGTTGGTTGACTTACCGCCTCGCCGGGATGAATTTACGGTGGAGGCCTCTGCCAGCAGAGGATCGGATGAGCAGCTTCGAGTTGGGTTGGCTTCGGTGTACATAGAATTGGGTCGCCCGTCATCCATGTGGCATATTTATTTTACGATTATTTATATAAGTAACAACTATCATACAGCCAAGGTGAACACCGTAAATCCTAGAGAATCGCACAGAGGTTGTCACCCCGTACCCGGCAATAGGAGAGTCTATTCCTCGATTAAATATTGCAGGTACCATTGCTCCAACAACCATGATATCGTCGAGTGTATAAGCTTGAAGGAGACAATGAAAGATATCATTATGGAGAGGAGTCGAATGGCGAATGCAGTGCAGCCCTGCAAAGGGACCGTTAGGGTTCACCTTCAATGAGGACATCCCATACAGCCTTAGAATCAAAGACCAGCCGCGAATCCACCCCTTCAAGAGATCTCCAGTGCCAAATCCCAAGCGGCTCAGGAGTGCGTGCGGATTGGAGGATCCAAGGAATTGTCCCCAATAGATTATTTATACCGACTTTTTTGAAGCAAAATATGAAAAGGGTAATTAAACTGCAAATTTAGTACTGATAATTGTGAATACCCTTTGGAAGAGATCAAAATTCCTGCCCCTAAGCTCATTTATTTTTCAAGGTAAAAATAAAATTTGTGATTTAAAAAAAAAATCCCCCCAACTCCACTCCTAAGAAAAAGAAAAGGGTTTTATGGATTTAATTGCGAGCTTTCCCAATTCTTGATTTGCTAAGTTTTTGAAAAAGTTTCAACACTGTACAATAGAAGTTGAGAAAAATGTATGATTGAAAATTTTTATAAAACTTGTGGACCTCAAAAAAATTAAGGTTGAAATTATGATTTGACCAGTTAAAAATTTTAATAAAAAATTAACAAAATTTTGTCAACACAAACGCTAAGTCCTATTTGATGGGGATTAAAATCAAATATTTTGTAGATTTTAATGAATGTTAATGAAATGTATGATTGAAACGTTGTGGATCCCATAAAATGTATTGTTAAAATTAGTTGTTAACATATATTTACATTAAAATTTTAATTTTAGCTTTTATCAATCATGGGCTAAATTTCATCTTGAAATGGAACAAAAATATTTGAGATTAGATCGGGTTTATTGCGCTAACCTAACTATAATGTCTAGCTGCCGGGTTTACTCGGCTTCAAGGGCTAGGTATCGTTATTGCCTGAAAATGCAGTTTGGATTTGCATAACCAAATGTTCTATACTGCTCAACGGCAAGACAGAAGCCAGAAGAGTGGAGTTGCAGGGACAAATTTCACAAAATTTCAATTGTGGGGACAAAATTGAAAATTATAAGGAATTTTTAAAAAAAATTCTAGTGTAAAATTTTCAAAAATCTATTACAAAATCTTGGATTTCAAATTTAGTGGGGAGGCAGCGGACCCCACTGCCCTCACTGTTGATTCACCAATGCTCAACGTTGCAAAATAGTTATTGTTGGAAATGTTTCAAACAAATATGCATCCCCTCCATTTGTGAAACTGCTCTCACATTACAGGGGTTCCATTATCAAACAATGTCTAAGAGAATAACATGTAAAGAACACTATTTTCAATTTCAAGATTGCAACCTCCTACTAGAATGATCAAGCTAGGAAAAACAATATCAACACAATGGAGGTTGCTACTCAATTATGTACAAATGAGAAAGAACAATCAATCTCAGTTGTAATGAAAGCATAGACTCTGAAATCTCATTATGATCCTCGACTTTCATAGGAGACCTCGTCCACAAGTTTGGTATATTTACGGTGGCGCCTCTCTCTTGCATAAAGTACCCAAAGCACGAGAGAAAGCATAACTGCAACTGAGACCATCATCAATCCGATATAAACCCATTTGCTGTAAAGCCTTAAATCGGGACAATGGTCATCGTGTATCACACTAAACGTACCACGCAAGAATGTGCAGTCAACTAAACTGGTGAGGAATTGGCTGTAATGATTCAATCCATAGCTCACATTCACTGCACTGCTCATTTGCTCATACAGGTTTGGTGTTAATCGGCCTATGCTGGTGCATGTGTTACTCTTAGAAACTTGGCACTCGTAGTTCTTCCAAACCTGGATTACTTACAATGAAAGAAAAGTAAACATATTTTCTTTAGGGTGCATTAGACATAAGGAAAATATCAATGGAGGTGAGGTGGAAGGAAATAGGAGTTACTCCAATATTTCATAGGGCATACACGTGGCAATACAGGGTCCCACAATAGTTGACAATCCATTTTTGAGACCTCTGAGCTGACCCAAAGCTATAGTAGATATTCTGAGCCTACCACATACCGACAAATTGTATGGACGAACAATGACATGACAATTGATTGCAACATGACACGTGATGTGACATCTCACCTATCCACTCTCCATTTCCCCTGTACATACTCCAAGACCATCCCACTTCGAGGTAAGATAAACTTACACTCTCAATATTTTCATCTCCTTAACTTGTTTCAATAATTTTTTACTTGACCGTCGGAGTGGAATGGTTAGACCTCTCCCCGAGGGGTGGCTGGACTCACTAACTGGTTTTGTTTTTGTAGAGAAACGGGTATCTTCTGTTCATCCAGGAATCCAACAAGATTTTAAGGTCAACAGATCATATCCTCTTTTCATCCTTTACCTAAGAAAATATGATTTCCCTTGATTGGTTTTCAGTTTCTACTTCAGAAGATTGAAGATGGGATGAAACATTTTAGGCATTTCATAATTGATCTGTGGTAAAACTTTGCCACATACTGAACAAATTTTGAAAATGATAATGAATAATGATAAGGTTAAAAATTTGCAAGTCATTTACCTGTGTGGCATTGCTCAAATCAACCTCACCCGCTGCACACTTTCGGTCCGTCTTATCAGGGTTATATGGATTACAGAGGAGAGGTACCGATGGACCAGATTGATTGTATGAAATAGGTCCGGCCCCTGGAGGTAAATTAGCATTGGAAACATTAGAGATGACCCCGTTTACAAGCCCAACCATTTGAAAGGTGACTTCTTTGCTCTGGGACAAAGATTCTTGTGCGGTATCAGCATCTACACAGGGGATAATGTCATCTAATGCTGTGTGAGCAGTCGGGTTCTTAACCCACTGGTCCATTGCAACACATGTGTCTCCCATCACACTTGCATATGAAAAATTGTCACAAATAAATAAAAGCACTTCAGAATGAGAAGAGAAATCAGTAGCAAAACAGACACAGAAAAAGCCCATCCAATTTCATGAACTATAGTTCATAAACATTAAGTTTAAAAAGTAACAATTCGTACACAATGATTAGAGAGTTAAAACTTTTAAGGTTTTAGGTACATTACTGAGTGAAAGTGTTCATAACATTAAATCCGAGAGAAACAATGATGACAGAAAGGGGGGACCCTGAAGGTCTCATTGACTGCGACCAGTTGAAAATTCAAGATGATTGAAGGCGAGAAATTCACCAGAGAGCAAGACATCACACTTCAAATTCAAATGAAGCATGAAAACCTCAGAAATTACCGCAGCAAGAACCTTGGTCAGCATGTAATCACAATCACTAAAAAAAACTGCTTAAGAACCATCGATTTCATAAACTTATGATTCCAGTGAGGCAACCAGATGGTCCTTCATCAATAGTTCATTTATCTCACCCAAGAAAAAGAGAGAGGATCAATTGCTTGTCAAAGGTACATGTTCAATTGTTGTGTTTCATGTTTCTAGCACTAGGAAAGAAATCGCATTTCCTTTTGATGAAGTGGTTCTTTTTAAAAGAATTTAACACCATGTAGGAAATGAAGGCTGAGGACTTTAAAAATACCATTAGTGCTAGACATTTTAGTTTTTCACTTTTAGGAATCAGTTATAACTCTTTGACACCTTGTGCCAGTCCAAACATTAAGCGTTTGTTTGGCACAACTTATTTGAGGAGTATTTTTCCTCGAACTCATTTTTATCTCCCAATAAAATAATTTTGCACGTGGACCCATAACTTTTTTCTAATTTTTAACCACACATTCTCCAAAAAAATCATACTTCACTTCAAATAATTTTTCCCAAACAAACACTAAGCTACAACTAAAACTTAATAACAAAATAGCAAAAGGTAGGATGCTTTTTTCATATCATTTCAATAAAATATCTGAATCCAAAATCAGCAAACCTGTTGACTGATTCCTCTAGATCCTAAAATTGGAAATTCATGTGGCTCACACTTAGCTTACATGTCTTCTTGAGACTGAGCAATATAGTAACACATATCACAGAAGGTGAAATTCACTATTGCACACATGCCCAATACTTGAAAAGGAGACATTGTATGGTGCAATGTGCAGTATCATCTGAATATTTGCGAGGGGCGAGGACCATACTCACTCAAGGGTGAAAATTTTAAGCTTGCTTAGCATTATCCATTACCTATGCATTATGGAAGGAAAATAGTTATAGAAGGCATAGAAACTGCCTTAAGATGAAATAGAGGTTGTGCAAGGGGTAACAATGCAATTCAAACTAAAATTTTCAATAATAAAGGTATTGGCATGCCCACTTTTTAGTGATTGGACAGCTAAAAAAGCATCACCTTAAGAAGTTGGGCTCTATTTTGTTTGTATTAGGTCTACAACGGGTATGTATCAATCTGATCTGCTTCTTCATCCATACAACAACAAAGTAAGCCTCGATCCCAATAAATTTACGTTGGCTACATGAATCCTATTATGCCACTCCATTTGATCCATCGCTATGAAAAAAACACTCTTCGGTTTTTCATCTTTTAAATACAATAACTCAGTTTAGATCTCTAATTCCTTTCTCCCTTAGCCAACATATAATGTAAATAAATTTTTCTCCAATTTTTTGATCCACAATAACTATACAACTTTTCATAAGCTTGCACACGGGGCTCTCATATCATCCTTTTGGCTTTCTATTTAACTAAATTATACTTCTCAAAATCTTCGGCATCTCTATTTCTTCATCTAGCATAATAATAAAATTAATTAAAAACCATGACCAGAAAAAAAGAAAAAAATTCCTTTTAAGACCTTTTATAGTGAGCACAGGTAAAAAATATGTCCTCTTGTGGCATCAATCAGCAGTGCAAATGAAATTATCTGTGACACTTTATCATCTCCAAGAGGTTAAATGGTAAAGAAATGTACGTCAGTTTCATGTAGATGGAAGTAAATGGATGGTGCAATTACTTACTTGTGGAGAACAAGAAATACACCACATATGATGAAGGTGATGGCAACGAGAATCCAACCAATGATTATCAACCTGCAAACAATTTCAACGAGATTTTACGACCTTATAAATGAAACAGAATATGTTTGAGAAGTCAGATAGATAAAGAATTGCACTCACATGTACACAAGGAATTTGAAGCCCGCAATGGATAACACTGTACCCAATTTTTGAATTATAGAAAAATACATTATTTATCATTTTGTTAAGTACAAGCTTAAAAAAAATATAGCTGAAATTATCAGTAGACTTACAGAAACCGAGTAAAGCCAGGATAAGTGTTATAGTTGATACTATAATGAGAAAGAGCCTCCTGAAAAGCATAACGAAATACTTGAGAATACATATTAAAGTGAAAAGTGCGATGAACATTGACCATTTGTAAAGCAATACTTACACAGCATCCAAATAGCGGAATACATCATTTTTATTGTTTTCTGTTTGGGTTTCAAGGGTGCTAGCAGCAGAGGCAATCAAGTTATCAACCTTGTCAATGTTGTTTTGAACATCCTTGGGTAAAAATATCTGATTCACTCCGACTTTTTTAGCAGCAGCCAAATAATTTGAAACGTCTGTGAGATTGGCAACTGTGGACTCGGCTTGTAGCACAACATAGTCCAATGTATCTTTTGTACTATCTTGAAACTTCTCTTGACCAGCATAGAGAACAGCAGATCCGATGCTAATAGGAAAATAAGTGGAAGAGTAAAGAGATCTAACATAGCAAATATAATCTTAAGTGAGTTAGCAAAGAATAGAAGCAAGAGGTTTACACTGCAGAAATGGTAAATAATGAGAGAAGGACAATAGATAGTGCATAGAGAAATCGAGAGTAGCCATAACGTCTTCTCCGGCAGCAGCAAACATACAGACAAGCCAGCAGCAAGAAAACACCAAATCCGACAAACCAGAATGCAGCAACAAGGAAAAGCGTAGAGCCAGTGTAAAGCACTGACTGCATTAAAAACAAAATTTTAGATTGAGATTCTAAATTGCATCAATACATTACTTGAAAAGCTACAATAAGAAAAAACAGATGAACACAGAACATCATAACAAAAACAAGAAATAAATTTTGTCCTGTTCTCATTTGTTAGTTACACATCATACAGAAGTCCAGGATACAAATTCAAGGTATGTATGCTTTTTCTCATATCTAAAAGTGAATGATCAACCTACCACAATCAAATCATATATGAAATTTTTCTTAGGTAAGAAAAGAAAAATGTATTCATGAAAAAGGTATTTTGATTTATGAATAGAACCCCCGACAAACAACTGTTCATATAAACAAACTATTAGATTACTAATCTTTTTCTCTTTTCCTAAAGCATATCTTGAGTTAACGCACCACTATTTCCACCATTCTGTAAGAGATATTTTTATTTGAAAATCAGCAATTTCACCTATTACCAACTCAAATCCAGCTACTATTTCTCGTAAGTTAATCACATCTCCAACGATGAATTGAGGAACAAATATTTGTTAGTTTTTCTTTAAAAGAAACAAAACAAAAGGTGTAATACTTATGTCTGATTCTTAAAATATATTGAAACTCTCGAAATATGGCCCTCATGTTTAGGACTTTTAAAAAGTATACTTGCAAGTTGCAATGAAGCGAATCCCTAATTAAAACAGATGCAGTTGAAATTTCAACACGCAAGAAGAAATTAGAAAAACAAATTTCAAATGGCATGCCAATACCACATTGCGATGGGAAAGATACAAACTAAGTTAGCCAGAAGTCAAGGGCAACAACTATTGTTTCTCCAAATAAAATGCATTCATGATGGAAAAGAACATGCTAAAAACAATAGACAAATGAAAATAGAAAAATTCCTACTTCAAAATTATTATGCAGAAAATCTACATTATAACTTATACGAGATAACGATTTTCCTCTCCCTCAAAGCTTGCACCATCAGTTACTTTCAGGTTATAACATACTAATCAGACACATATTTTAACATTGGTAAGAATAAAACCTGTATAAAAACAAGTCTATTTAGATTAAAAATTGCAGGGTAATAAAAGTTGATTATTCAAGAAACACTTACACCTATGTAGTGTTCATTGCTAATGTTCCAACCCCCTGTATAATATTTGAGATCATCAAGTGGATCTTTTCTATGTGTTCTTTCAGCAGCCAATATTAATGATGAATTTCCACCACTGTCGCCCTCTAAAACAGACCTCCTGATTCCCCATAAACCGCCTTCATAGTTAATCTCATCGGCCACACCTACTAAATTAACCAAAGCCACAATCCGACAAAACAAATACATAGTACATTAATTTCTTGTGTCCAAAACAAGAATATAGCCAGAAAACAAAAACCCAAATTGGAATTAACATAAGATCACCTGGAATGTATGTGGTTTGCAGTCGCAGATAATTGATTAAATAAGCAGAAACCCCATAAATTGATTTTAAAAAATCAATCAAAAAAGCACAAAACGAAGTTATAGTTCACAGAAGATTACCTGGAATGAGTGTGGTTTGAAGATGATTGATTGAAGAAGCAGAAACCCCATAAGATGATGAAAAGACAGTAGGCAAAATGAATATTATAGCTGACAGGAAAATCAGAGAAAAGGGTTTGATTTCCATTGAGAGCATTTTGTTCTTTCAACTTCTCAATGTGAATAATTTCTTGTTGGAAGCCACCTTCACCTTGTGCTTCTTGGCGTGGACAAATGGAAATAGAGACATAAAAGAGTATATATATGTTTTGTCGTATAATACTATAGTAGTGAGCAAGACGTGGGAATTGGGGAGTAGGGAGGCAACACCCCACTGTTTCCGTGTTTTGGATTTGGCTTTTTATTTTCATAATTATTAATTAATAAATTAATGGATTAATAGGATTGACTCTTGGAATACAGATAACGGCTAGCTGGCTGTAGACCACGTGTGAGCCCCTATTTGGTGCTCATTACTTCAAAAAAAAAAAAAAAAAGTTTTGAATAATATTTTTAAGGGAATGTATAGTTAAAAATTATACAAAAATTTTAAATTTATATGTAAAATATTTTATTATGTGAATGTGATTGAAAATGATCATTAGAGGTGTCAATCCGGGTGGTCCGGGTCGACCCGCCAACATATGAGCCCGTTAACGACCCGCGTGAAAAAAAACTCACTCGCTACTAGTTGGCCCACAAATTTTGGACTACAACCTAGGCCCTCCTGCTGACCCATCAGGGTCGAGCCCATGCGGATCATGGGTCACGCGGGTCGCGGTTTGTTCCGATTTGACCCGTATTATTGTATACATAAAATTATAAAAATATAGAATTTTTTCATATTTATAGCAAAAAAAAATTTTTTTTTTGTTAAATGTAAACTAAGAATTGAACAGAATGATAAATTCATATTTATACAAAGTAATGTTTACATAGAATTCAAATTTAATGTTACATGAATTACTTATAACTTTAAAAAGTTAAATTTAATTTAAACAAATAACAATTAAATGTATAGTTAAAAATTACTTCAAAAAATTAGGGGAATGTATAGTTAAAACTTTTGAATAATATTTTTAGGGGAGTGTATAGTTAAAAATTATATAAAAATTTTAAATTTAGATGCAAAATATTTTATTATGTGAATGTGATTGAAAATGATCATATAGCAGAAAAAGTTTTAAAATAATGAGCACCAAACAGAGACTCAATTTGAAAGAATTATTAATTTGGAAAATTCTAATTAAATGTTTTATATTTCCACTATAATAAATAAGGACGACGACGGGTTAAGATATGACGAAAATTGTCCCTTTGCATCTCAAAGCATATTGCCCCTCCTACGCGACAGGGTTTGCAGTCCTTGTCGTTCCCATCAGCCAAAAAAATTGGTAGGCAGAAAAGGGATTAAGTGCAAGTTTGGCGATGTTATCAAGTCATGGTTAGTTTGACAAGTGTGTCACTGTTTAAAAAATTCGAAGAATAAAATTTTTGTTTTTAAGTTATTTGTCGCTTAATATTATTAGGTCTATAAATTATTTTATTAGGTCTATAAACTAAATAATTTTTTTATTTTTTATATTGAATTAATTAAATTATTTTATTTTTTTCTATACAAATTATCAAATTAATTAAATAAATTAGATTATTTCATAATTTTAATTTTAAAGCCCAAATCATTTTTAAAATCCATTAACTCATTTTAATTTGAAGTAAATGAATATACTTTATCTAGTTTTGCTGTAATATTAATATATACTTTTTGGTATTTGTATGCATTGAATTAATTTTATTGAACGGCTAGTTATTTATATGTTTTTGAATTGGGTTACGTTAATTTATAAAAGTTACGAATGAAATATCATTAGTTGTATTTATGTAGTGTTGTTGAAAATATTAAAAAATTTAATTATGGTACGGAACCGAACGGAACCGAACCGACCCGAACCGAACCGAACGGAACCGAACCCGAACGGTTCCATAATTATATTTGGACCCGACGGGTCCATTTATTAAATACCCGAAAGTTTTGGGTCGGTTCGGGTCTCTTCAGAACCGAACCGAACCGACCCACGGACAGCCCTATTTTATTGTGCCCATTTTTCTCGTATACAAACATTTTCAGGCTCGGAAGAACATATAACATATAAATTTTTAAATGATAACAAGATGATGTTTATTCCGGTTGGTGAGCTCGCGAGAATTAAAAATCTGAATGTCATCAGATCCCAATCTCTGTTCCCCAAGATAAGAAATTTATTTTCGAATCCCAATTAAAAACCGATCAATCGGATTGCCAATTTACCTGAATTTGACCATTTTTTTGTGTGTCGAGCAGTCTGGTCCTCTAAGCCCACCCTACCTGATTAAGGATCTGAGCTACCAATTTTCCGATCCAACCAACCTCAAAAGGCCTAATTTTATAGCCCTTTACCCTCAAAGGGCTAATTCGCAAACTAAGTTCATTGCAAGCATTTCGAAAGGAGTAACGACTCACATAAAATTGCGAACCATCCTTCATATCCAATTACAGACTGTTAATAAGAGCACATGAGCAAAATGAGTAAAGAGTGATTCCATAACTGAATTTATTATAAGGAGCTACTAAGGATTCACCATCTGTCATCCTCTCCAAATGATCAAATTATCCCAACGTTTGAAAAGAAATCTGTAAATATCCCTCTCATTTGAAGGAGAAAGTATGCAATTCAAATATCTACTTCTTAAATAGTTATTTCTCCTCTTGTTCCTAGTTGAAGCATCTGGACTAGTGGATTAAGGGGGTGAAACTCATGGTTATGTGAGAGGATTTGTTGACTGTATTTACATTTGATCTTTAATTGTTTCATCAATCAAATCGTTTGATTCGATTTTTACTGTTAACAAATTGGCGACATTTGTAAAAAACTTAAGAAAAGTAAAATGAATAATTCTTCTTGTACCGGGGGGGTATACAACCCCCCTGACCGGCCCCCTCACAATAGGGGGGCCCACATAAAAAATTCTAATGTCTTTATCTCCTCCAGTTTCTCTTCAATCTGACTAATGATTCTGAATTTTTATAGAATTTTGAAATTTTCAGATGTAATCAGACTTCGTAATTTACTTGAGAGCTGCTATTTGTATCCCCCCTAATCGGCCCCTCACAATAGGGGGGCCCACATAAAAATGTGGGCCCCCCTATTGTGAGGGGGCCGATCAAGGGGGTTGTACCCCCCCCGGTACAAATAGCAGCTCTCAAGTAAATTACGAAGTCTGATTACATCTGAAAATTTCAAAATTCTATAAAAATTCAGAATCATTAGTCAGATTGAAGAGAAACTGGAGGAGATAAAGACATTAGAATTAAAAGTTGGAAAAGGTAACAACTGTCCACCAAACAGTGATATCAATCTTAAGTGGCAGAGAGAGAAAACGCCAGTAGAAGTGCAGACTGACATTTCACCTGTACAACATCGCCGCTTATGGAAGAAAATATATACTACAAAAACTATCTAGGAGATAGCAAAAAGTTTGAAAGTGCTGACAACTAAAATTGCTTCTATCTAGAAAATACTACAAAAAAAGATGTGCCGAAGAAATTGGAGGTCAATGAAACGAAATGTCATTAGAGCTTTCCTTGACAACACCAGTGTGCAGGCATCAAAGACCTGTGATAGCGCACTATGAAGACCACTCAAGTGGCGTCATAGAAGTAGCACGCTAAGGAGAGGTTTCTAGAAGAGGTCACCTCTCAACACCTCCTACAACACTCCTTAAAATGAGGAATATGAAGAGCTACCTACTAGGTTGTTTGAGTTTGATGATGACGATGAACACCTCCCATTCTCCAAGGAAATCAAGAAGAGCCGATCCCAGATAAATTCATCCTTCCAATTATAGACAAATACAGTGGCAAGAGAGATTCGATGCATCATTTATGTGATATATGACATAAATACGATTGAAAAAGGCTAGTCTCATCCTTTAATGCCAAGGTTTCCACCTCACTCTATATGGATTGGCCAAGTGGTTGTACACTAAGTTGCCATTAGGTTCGATTAGTAGCTGGTCGTAGCTGAAACAAGCTTTCTTAGAAGCATTCACGAAAAGCCGAATGGGAGCAAGCTATGTTCGTGTAATTCTGCAAGTGTATTGATCGAGACAAGTAATGAAGTGGGTGTTTGAGTCCAAATATCGTTTCCATAGAAACTAATATTTACTATCTATTTTTATTCCAATTCCAACTTCAATCTAAATTGATGTGGTAAAAACTTAACAAATCAAGTGTTTATGTCTTAACTAAATTATACTAACCTAAACTAAATTAAATTAACTAACCTAATTTGTGGAGAACTATTGGGATTAAGTGGTTAGGAATTCCGATTTCACTTAGATTATTTAATATTCAACCAATCTAAATCCATTCAGCCCATTTTTCATATGTATTAACAATAGAATTAATCAATTTTACCTAATAATCTCTGTAGAGTAAAACTAACCCTTTTCACATGCTCGCATTTACTATAACTCTATGTAATCATACATAAGTAAAAGCATTCAATTTTAGAAATTTAATCACGATTGCATAATGTATAAAAGTATATCTCGATTCCTTATAACATCTATGTCATTTATTGCATGAGCTAGAATCATACATTACCTCACGATTTTAGTACTATCCATAATCAATCAATTGGTGATCAAGCAATTGACGCATAAAACACATAATAAATAATTAACACATAATCAAGTTGCATGAAATTTTTAGAATTAAATAAATATTAAACCTAAGCTACACCATTCATCCTAACAACTCATTATTTAGCCAATCATAATTTAGAAAATAAATAATAAAAAAATGAACAACATCACCGAGTTCAATACAAAGAATAAATAAAATAATCTTAGCGGTTGTTGTTCATTGCCACCCAATTTCCAATAATGGATCGTCGATCTCCTCTTCCAAGCTTGTCCCGGCCAATTGTGTTCTTCAACCTTCAAATCCCAAATTTAGATACAAAACTTCAGGATTCAATGTATTTCGATGTGTAATTATGCCTCAATATTGTATTTCTAGCCACTCCCAATTATGGAATAAAAGATTCATATTTATATACCTAAATTAGGTCTAAAATAGAGTTTCAAAAGGACTAGGAACCATAATTTAAGTCCAAGTAGAATATCTCAAATTGCTGGAATTAAACTTTCTTTATGTGATTGTGGGCGTGTTCGGTCGTACTTAAAATTCAATTAAAATTGAAAATATAGTCGTTATTGAGTCTCACTCGTCTAATAAAAGTCAACAATAATGACTAGTTTTTCAATTTTAATCCGATTTTAATCTCTACCGAACACACCCTGTGTCTTTGTTTCCTCTTTTAATTCGAACTGAGTCCTTATAATTTTCAACTGAGGTCCTCAATTTTTAAATGTAACTTCTTAGTCCACAAATTTCAAAATATGCCCAACCTTACTCCCCTTTGATCAATTATTGCCTCTTTTCATCAATTCTCACGGGTTTTCTCCTAAAATAATAAAAAACACACAATAGTTAAGTATCTAGTTCTTACACTTATAAGGCTCCAACTACGAGGCTTAGTGACATGCGACAGAAGGTAGGAGAGTCCCTGAAGAATTACTTCAAATGTGTTAGGGTAGAACTGATCGTGTGTGAAATGATTTCAGATGATAATGTGAGGGACACCTTATGAAATGAATTACTCGTGGAAACTTCCTTCTAGTGGGATGTCTGCAATAAAAATCTACCCTCCTTTTATCAGCTAGTGCGCCTTATCCAAAATGAGATTTAAACTAAAGATACAATTGAAAATCTAAAGAAAGTGGAGCAGGTACGATTTCTCAAAGGGCAGACTCCGACATATGTACCCAGACTGCAAAAACATCAATACCCGCGCCTCAGCGATCACAAAAGCAAAGTGTACATGATTTCTATGGTTCCTTTATATGGCAGGCGAAACACCTCCGTCACCTGATAACAGTTAGGAAAAAATTATAAAATTTACTATAGCAGAGACTACAATACGGATGAATGCTATAAGGTCATAAGGATGGTGAAGTTGCTAGATCAACAAGGTGGGATACACGATGACCTAATGGTAGAAAGAACCCGTACTCAAGTACCAGAAGAGAAGGACAAAAGGCAGGCCAAAATGAAGTTTTAAAAAGTGATTTCTTGAGAATGTGTGGTTAAAATTTAAAGAAGAGTTTTGAATTTACGTGTAAATTAAATCTTTTATAGTATAAATACGTGGTTGAAAATGAGTATTTGAATTAAAGAGTTTTGAAATAATGGTTGTCAAACAAATAATTCAAAAACTTTAATTTTATATCAAAGAAAAACCTTAGAATTTTTAAGCACCGACCCACCAATCCAACCACTAACCCACTAGTTCGACCAGTAACCCGAGACTCAGCAATTCGACCGGGTTAGATCTAATAACTATACTTCTGCACATAATTGTCATCAATTTACATTTATTCCCTTAACGACGTGAACTGAAAACTATGGTTGGGTTAACGTATTAATTTGGAATTTTCCTTTTACAAATGCATATGCATCAAGGAGAGTTTGAAGAAGGATCGTGTGATATCTCTAATCCCAGCTTTGGACACAAACATGGATCCTTTTAGAGTACATTGACTATAAAACTGATCACTGACTAAAAAGGCTACGTTGGAGAGCTTCTGGATCCTAGGTAACCACCAACTTGCATCTCTTCCAATAATTTTCACTAATGTTGATGATGAGCATGAAGTCATATATCCCTACTGTAATGCACCGGCATGTTGGTTGATAATGGCAGTTATTTCAATATATTATTTGGAAGTTCTTTTAACCAAATACAGATTGATCAACCCTAGGTACCAATGTCTGAACCACTGTATGGCTTCACTAGAGATTCTCTAATCCCAAGATGACAAATTACATTAGCCGTGAAACTAGGTGAAAAACCAGCTCTATTCTATATATACATGGACTTCTTAGTCATGGATAATAGGTTCACCAACAACGGGATCCTTGGAAGGCCCATCTTAAAACTACTCAAAGTTGTGACCTCTATCCATCACCTATGCCTTATATTTGAAACTCCGAAAGAAGTAGCAGTGGTCGAAGGAGATCAAGCCCTCATGCGTGAATGTCATTCCAATGTTTTAAGGAAAGCAGCTCCAAGGGCTCCGCTGGTTAACATCACCCTGAGTATTGAAGAAAACATTCTGAATGCATCTTCATTTATAAAGAGAAAAATGTTGAGATACTTCCAATCGAGAATCGAGCGAAAACCTGTCCAGTACAATCAAGAAAGGCTGCTTTCCTGAAACTGCCTAAACTAGATCAATCTAATATCACAAATGCGTCATTACGACCCTCACATTCTAGTTCGAGTTCTAGGCCATGTTCAATAGCCCGACCTTAATGATGTTAATCGTGGTTAGTCCATCTTCATTCTATGTCATATATGTCTAAGGACTCGCATAGCCCTCGATTTATGGTCCATGTATACTCTGAAGTGACTTTCTTTGGAGCCTCCAGAAAATGCTAAAAAGTCAAATACCCGGCAAAGTCCCAGCTACGAGGTTTATTTCACTTCTAAATTCAGGCTTGGTTTGCGCAAGAATAGGTTGAGAGCTGAAAGCAAGTGGACAGATAGGTTGTTTTCGACGAATCCCCTGCTTGAGAATCAGCTGTTCGCATTGCTCTTGCGCTAGAGCCTGCCGGGAGAAAAGAAAGTCTCGTGGGTCTCTCCGACTCTGATTAGTGACATAGAGAAGAAAAGAAGATTTTTTCCATTTTAGCAGATAAGATAGCAGCAGAAGACATTTTGTCCATTCCTATTTTCCCAAATCTGTCTAAATTGGATCAATAGAATATCATACATGCGCCATTACTATGCCCCATGTTCTAGTTTGAGTTCTAAGTGCAAGGAATTTACAACTATTAGTATAAGAATAGGAAATGACCTAGCACGATAGATCCGCTCATCCTGGCTTCAAATCCTAGCATGAGATGTTCAATCGACTCCCTCCCTTTTTGTGGGGGTCCGGACCTCTAAGAGTGAGTAGAAAATGGAGGAGGAAATAGGCCCTGGTGAACTGTCATAATTAGTGAACAAATGTGAGCTTTGCCACCCGACAGTATGGAGTACTAACCACACCAAGGGATAGACCCAGAAGCAAAGGAAGTAGCAAGCTTAAATTGACAAGCATGGTGGTGAGTAGGAAAGAATAGCATATGATCATCAAAGAGAGAGAGTATGTGGCTTTTTTTCTGAGGCATGTTGCCTTAAGAAAAGGTGCCCGCCCATTACAATTAGCTATGAATAGGAGAGCCACAACTCAGTATATCCAAAATTCATGCGTTCAATATGAGCTGGACTGAGAGGAATGGGGGATTACGAGATAAGTGAGCCTGCACAAATAAAAATTGATGCCAACGGAATGTCTCCCTTTTTGCCGGAATATTTTTTTGTTACTGGTAACTTTTTACTCATAAAGGAAATTTTTAGTCTTTTCAATTCAAGTATTCTTTCTAAGGATAAATACCAATTATACCATAAAAGTCAACCTGGGATTTTTAGGCCTCCGCTTTGATAGGATGTGGGGTCTAAATCCCCTGACCATGTTCAATGGATGAGGAAGTGACTTACAAATTCTAAACGGCCTCACTAGTGTACATGGTTTTATCCGGATTAATTTTATCATGGTATTAATTACACTATAAGAATTAAACATGATCGAGTTCCCGTTTGATGGCCATTATTTTGAGAAAATGAAGTTTTAAATAGTGATTTTTTGAGAATGTGTGGTTAAAATTTAAAGAAGAGTTTTGAATTTACGTGTAAATTAAATCTTTTAGTGTATAAATACGTGGTTGAAAATGAGTATTTGAATTAAAGAGTTTTGAAATAATGGTTGTCAAACAAATAATTTAAAAACTTTAATTTTATTTCAAAGAAAAACCTTAGAATTTTTAAGCACCGACCCACCAATCCAACCACTAACCCACTAGTTCGACCAGTAACCCGAGACTCAGTACTTCGACCGGGTTAGATCTAATAACTATACTTCTGCACATAATTGTCATCAATTTACATTTATTCCCTTAACGGCGTGATCTGAAAACTATGGTTGGGTTAACGTATTAATTTGGAATTTTCCTTTTGCAAATGCATACGCATCAAGGAGAGTTTGAAGAAGGATCGTGTGATATCTCTAATCCCAGCTTTGGACACAAACATGGATCCTTTTAGAGTACATTGACTATAAAAGTGATCACTGACTAAAAAGGCTACGTTGGAGAGCTTCTGGATCCTAGGTAACCACCAACTTGCATCTCTTCCAATAATTTTCAATAATGATGATGACGAGCATGAAGTCATATATCCCTACTGTAATGCACCGGCATGTTGGTTGATAATGGCAGTTATTTCAATATATTATTTGGAAGTTCTTTTAACCAAATACAGATCGATCAACCCTAAGCACCAATGTCTGAACCACTGTATCGCTTCACTAGAGATTCTCTATTCCCAAGATGACAAATTGCATTAGCCGTGAAACTAGGTGAAAAACCAGCTCTATTCTATATATACATGGACTTCTTAGTCATGGATAATAGGTTCACCTACAACGGGATCCTTGGAAGGCCCATCTTAAAACTACTCAAAGTTGTGACCTCTATCCATCACCTATGCCTTATATTTGAAACTCCGAAAGAAGTAGCAATGGTCGAAGGAGATCAAGCCCTCATGCGTGAATGTGATTCCAACGTTTTAAGGAAAGCAGCTCCAAGGGCTCCGCTGGTTAACATAACCCTGAGTATTGAAGAAAACATTCTGAATGCATCTTCATTTATAAAGAGAAAAATGTTGAGATACTTCCAATCGAGAATCGAGCCAAAACCTGTCCAGTACAATCAAGAAAGGTCGTTTCCCGAAATTGCCTAAACTAGATCAATCGAATATCACAAATGCATCATTACGACCCTCACATTCTAGTTCGAGTTCTAAGCCATGTTCAATAGCCCGACCTTAATGATGTTAATCGTGGTTAGTCCATCTTCATTCTATTTCATATATGTCTAGGAATCGCATAGCCCTCGATTTATGGTCCATGTATACTCTGAAGTGACTTTCTTTGGAGCCTCCAGAAAATGCTAAAAGGTCAAATATCCGCCAAGGTCACAGCTACGAGGTTTATTTCACTCCTAAATTCAAGCTTGATTTGCGTAAGAACAAAGTTGAGAGCTGAAACCAAGTGGACAAATAGGTTTTTTTACGAATCCCCGCTTGAGAATCGGCTTCTCGCATTGTTTTTGCGCCGGAGCCTCGTTGGGAGAAAAGAAAGTTTCATGGTCTCTCCAACTACGATTAGTGTCATAGAGAAGAAAATAAGATTTTCCCATTTTAGAAGATAAGATAGCAAAGAAGACATTTTATCCATTCCTATTTTCCCAAATCTGTCTAAATTGGATCAATAGAATATCATACATGCGCCATTACTATGCCCCATGTTCTAGTTTGAGTTCTAAGTGCAAGGAATTTACAACTATTAGTATAAGAATAGGAAATGACCTAGCACGATAGATCCGCTCATCCTGGCTTCAAATCCTAGCATGAGATGTTCAATCGACTCCCTCCCTTTTTTGTGGGGGTCCGGACCTCTAAGAGTGAGTAGAAAATGGAGGAGGAAATAGGCCCTGGTGAACTCGTCATAATTAGTGAACAAATGTGAGCTTTGCCACCCGACGATGGAGTACTAACCACACCAAGGGATAGACCCAGAAGCAAAGGAAGTAGCAAGCTTAAATTGACAAGCATGGTGGTGAGTAGGAAAGAATAGCATATGATCATCAAAGAGAGAGAGTATGTGGCTTTTTTTCTGAGGCATGTTGCCTTAAGAAAAGGTGCCCGCCCATTACAATTAGCTATGAATAGGAGAGCCACAACTCAGTATATCCAAAATTCATGCGTTCAATATGAGCTGGACTGAGAGGAATGGGGGATTACGAGATAAGTGAGCCTGCACAAATAAAAATTGATGCCAACGGAATGTCTCCCTTTTTGCCGGAATATTTTTTTGTTACTGGTAACTTTTTACTCATAAAGGAAATTTTTAGTCTTTTCAATTCAAGTATTCTTTCTAAGGATAAATACCAATTATACCATAAAAGTCAACCTGGGATTTTTAGGCCTCCGCTTTGATAGGATGTGGGGTCTAAATCCCCTGACCATGTTCAATGGATGAGGAAGTGACTTACAAATTCTAAACGGCCTCACTAGTGTACATGGTTTTATCCGGATTAATTTTATCAGGGTATTAATTACACTATAAGAATTAAACATGATCGAGTTCCCGTTTGATGGCCATTATTTTGAGAAAATGAAGTTTTAAATAGTGATTTTTTGAGAATGTGTGGTTAAAATTTAAAGAAGAGTTTTGAATTTACGTGTAAATTAAATCTTTTAGTGTATAAATACGTGGTTGAAAATGAGTATTTGAATTAAAGAGTTTTGAAATAATGGTTGTCAAACAAATAATTTAAAAACTTTAATTTTATTTCAAAGAAAAACCTTAGAATTTTTAAGCACCGACCCACCAATCCAACCACTAACCCACTAGTTCGACCAGTAACCCGAGACTCAGTACTTCGACCGGGTTAGATCTAATAACTATACTTCTGCACATAATTGTCATCAATTTACATTTATTCCCTTAACGGCGTGATCTGAAAACTATGGTTGGGTTAACGTATTAATTTGGAATTTTCCTTTTGCAAATGCATACGCATCAAGGAGAGTTTGAAGAAGGATCGTGTGATATCTCTAATCCCAGCTTTGGACACAAACATGGATCCTTTTAGAGTACATTGACTATAAAAGTGATCACTGACTAAAAAGGCTACGTTGGAGAGCTTCTGGATCCTAGGTAACCACCAACTTGCATCTCTTCCAATAATTTTCAATAATGATGATGACGAGCATGAAGTCATATATCCCTACTGTAATGCACCGGCATGTTGGTTGATAATGGCAGTTATTTCAATATATTATTTGGAAGTTCTTTTAACCAAATACAGATCGATCAACCTTAAGCACCAATGTCTGAACCACTGTATCGCTTCACTAGAGATTCTCTATTCCCAAGATGACAAATTGCATTAGCCGTGAAACTAGGTGAAAAACCAGCTCTATTCTATATATACATGGACTTCTTAGTCATGGATAATAGGTTTACCTACAACGGGATCCTTGGAAGGCCCATCTTAAAACTACTCAAAGTTGTGACCTCTATCCATCACCTATGCCTTATATTTGAAACTCCGAAAGAAGTAGCAGTGGTCGAAGGAGATCTAGCCCTCATGCGTGAATGTGATTCCAACGTTTTAAGGAAAGCAGCTCCAAGGGCTCCGCTGGTTAACATAACCCTGAGTATTGAAGAAAACATTCTGAATGCATCTTCATTTATAAAGAGAAAAATGTTGAGATACTTCCAATCGAGAATCGAGCCAAAACCTGTCCAGTACAATCAAGAAAGGCTGCTTTCCTGAAACTGCCTAAACTAGATCAATCGAATATCACAAATGCATCATTACGACCCTCACATTCTAGTTCGAGTTCTAAGCCATGTTCAATAGCCCGACCTTAATGATGTTAATCGTGGTTAGTCCATCTTCATTCTATTTCATATATGTCTAGGAATCGCATAGCCCTCGATTTATGGTCCATGTATACTCTGAAGTGATTTTCTTTGGAGCCTCCAGAAAATGCTAAAAGGTCAAATATCTGCCAAGGTCACAGCTACGAGGTTTATTTCACTCCTAAATTCAAGCTTGATTTGCGTAAGAACAGGTTGAGAGCTGAAACCAAGTGGACAAATAGGTTGTTTTTTACGAATCCCCTGCTTGAGAATCAGCTTCTCGCATTGTTTTTGCGCCAGAGCCTGTTGGGAGAAAAGAAAGTTTCATGGTCTCTCCAACTCTGATTAGTGTCATAGAGAAGAAAATAAGATTTTCCCATTTTAGCAGATAAGATAGCAGCAGAAGACATTTTATCCATTCCTATTTTCCCAAATCTGTCTAAATTGGATCAATAGAATATCATACATGCGCCATTACTATGCCCCATGTTCTAGTTTGAGTTCTAAGTGCAAGGAATTTACAACTATTAGTATAAGAATAGGAAAGGACCTAGCACGATAGATCCGCTCATCCTGGCTTCAAATCCTAGCTTGAGATGTTCAGTCGACTCCCTCCCCCTTTGTGGGGGTCCGGACCCCTACGAGTGAGCAGAAAAGGGAGGAGGAAAGAGGCCCTGGTGAACCGTCATAATTAGTGAACAAGTGTAAGCTTCGCTGCCCGACAGTATGGAGTACTGACCACACCGAGGGACAGACCCGTAAAGCAAAGGAAGTAGCAAGCTTAAATTGACAAGCATGGTGGTGAGTAGGAAAGAATAGCATATGATCATCAAAGAGAGAGAGTATGTGGCTTTTTTCTCGAGGCATGTTGCCTTAAGAAAAGGTGCCCGCCCATTACAATTAGCTATGAATAGGAGAGCCACAACTCAGTATATCCAAAATTCATGCGTTCAATATGAGCTGGACTGAGAGGAATGGGGGATTACGAGATAAGTGAGCCTGCACAAATAAAAATTGATGCCAACGGAATGTCTCCCTTTTTGCCGGAATATTTTTTTGTTACTGGTAACTTTTTACTCATAAAGGAAATTTTTAGTCTTTTCAATTCAAGTATTCTTTCTAAGGATAAATACCAATTATACCATAAAAGTCAACCTGGGATTTTTAGGCCTCCGCTTTGATAGGATGTGGGGTCTAAATCCCCTGACCATGTTCAATGGATGAGGAAGTGACTTACAAATTCTAAACGGCCTCACTAGTGTACATGGTTTTATCCGGATTAATTTTATCAGGGTATTAATTACACTATAAGAATTAAACATGATCGAGTTCCCGTTTGATGGCCATTATTTTGAGAAAATGAAGTTTTAAATAGTGATATTTTGAGAATGTGTGGTTAAAATTTAAAGAAGAGTTTTGAATTTACGTGTAAATTAAATCTTTTAGTGTATAAATACGTGGTTGAAAATGAGTATTTGAATTAAAGAGTTTTGAAATAATGGTTGTCAAACAAATAATTTAAAAACTTTAATTTTATTTCAAAGAAAAACCTTAGAATTTTTAAGCACCGACCCACCAATCCAACCACTAACCCACTAGTTCGACCAGTAACCCGAGACTCAGTACTTCGACCGGGTTAGATCTAATAACTATACTTCTGCACATAATTGTCATCAATTTACATTTATTCCCTTAACGGCGTGATCTGAAAACTATGGTTGGGTTAACGTATTAATTTGGAATTTTCCTTTTGCAAATGCATACGCATCAAGGAGAGTTTGAAGAAGGATCGTGTGATATCTCTAATCCCAGCTTTGGACATAAACGTGGATCCTTTTAGAGTACATTGACTATAAAAGTGATCACTGACTAAAAAGGCTACGTTGGAGAGCTTCTGGATCCTAGGTAACCACCAACTTGCATCTCTTCCAATAATTTTCAATAATGATGATGACGAGCATGAAGTCATATATCCCTACTGTAATGCACCGGCATGTTGGTTGATAATGGCAGTTATTTCAATATATTATTTGGAAGTTCTTTTAACCAAATACAGATCGATCAACCCTAAGCACCAATGTCTGAACCACTGTATCGCTTCACTAGAGATTCTCTATTCCCAAGATGACAAATTGCATTAGCCGTGAAACTAGGTGAAAAACCAGCTCTATTCTATATATACATGGACTTCTTAGTCATGGATAATAGGTTCACCTACAACGGGATCCTTGGAAGGCCCATCTTAAAACTACTCAAAGTTGTGACCTCTATCCATCACCTATGCCTTATATTTGAAACTCCGAAAGAAGTAGCAGTGGTCGAAGGAGATCAAGCCCTCATGCGTGAATGTGATTCCAACGTTTTAAGGAAAGCAGCTCCAAGGGCTCCGCTGGTTAACATAACCCTGAGTATTGAAGAAAACATTCTGAATGCATCTTCATTTATAAAGAGAAAAATGTTGAGATACTTCCAATCGAGAATCGAGCCAAAACCTGTCCAGTACAATCAAGAAAGGCTGCTTTCCTGAAACTGCCTAAACTAGATCAATCGAATATCACAAATGCATCATTACGACCCTCACATTCTAGTTCGAGTTCTAAGCCATGTTCAATAGCCCGACCTTAATGATGTTAATCGTGGTTAGTCCATCTTCATTCTATTTCATATATGTCTAGGAATCGCATAGCCCTCGATTTATGGTCCATGTATACTCTGAAGTGACTTTCTTTGGAGCCTCCAGAAAATGCTAAAAGGTCAAATATCCGCCAAGGTCACAGCTACGAGGTTTATTTCACTCCTAAATTCAAGCTTGATTTGCGTAAGAACAGGTTGAGAGCTGAAACCAAGTGGACAAATAGGTTTTTTTTACGAATCCCCTGCTTGAGAATCAGCTTCTCGCATTGTTTTTGCGCCAGAGCCTGTTGGGAGAAAAGAAAGTTTCATGGTCTCTCCAACTCTGATTAGTGTCATAGAGAAGAAAATAAGATTTTCCCATTTTAGAAGATAAGATAGCAAACAGAAGACATTTTATCCATTCCTATTTTCCCAAATCTGTCTAAATTGGATCAATAGAATATCATACATGCGCCATTACTATGCCCCATGTTCTAGTTTGAGTTCTAAGTGCAAGGAATTTACAACTATTAGTATAAGAATAGGAAATGACCTAGCACGATAGATCCGCTCATCCTGGCTTCAAATCCTAGCATGAGATGTTCAATCGACTCCTCCCTTTTTGTGGGGTCCTGACCTCTAAGAGTGAGTAGAAAATGGAGGAGGAAATAGGCCCTGGTGAACTCGTCATAATTAGTGAACAAATGTGAGCTTTGCCACCCGACAGTATGGAGTACTAACCACACCAAGGGATAGACCCAGAAGCAAAGGAAGTAGCAAGCTTAAATTGACAAGCATGGTGGTGAGTAGGAAAGAATAGCATATGATCATCAAAGAGAGAGAGTATGTGGCTTTTTTTCTCGAGGCATGTTGCCTTAAGAAAAGGTGCCCGCCCATTACAATTAGCTATGAATAGGAGAGCCACAACTCAGTATATCCAAAATTCATGCGTTCAATATGAGCTGGACTGAGAGGAATGGGGGATTACGAGATAAGTGAGCCTGCACAAATAAAAATTGATGCCAACGGAATGTCTCCCTTTTTGCCGGAATATTTTTTTGTTCTTTGGTAACTTTTTACTCATAAAGGAAATTTTTAGTCTTTTCAATTCAAGTATTCTTTCTAAGGATAAATACCAATTATACCATAAAAGTCAACCTGGGATTTTTAGGCCTCCGCTTTGATAGGATGTGGGGTCTAAATCCCCTGACCATGTTCAATGGATGAGGAAGTGACTTACAAATTCTAAACGGCCTCACTAGTGTACATGGTTTTATCCGGATTAATTTTATCAGGGTATTAATTACACTATAAGAATTAAACATGATCGAGTTCCCGTTTGATGGCCATTATTTTGAGAAAATGAAGTTTTAAATAGTGATTTTTTGAGAATGTGTGGTTAAAATTTAAAGAAGAGTTTTGAATTTACGTGTAAATTAAATCTTTTAGTGTATAAATACGTGGTTGAAAATGAGTATTTGAATTAAAGAGTTTTGAAATAATGGTTGTCAAACAAATAATTTAAAAACTTTAATTTTATTTCAAAGAAAAACCTTAGAATTTTTAAGCACCGACCCACCAATCCAACCACTAACCCACTAGTTCGACCAGTAACCCGAGACTCGTGCTTCGACCGGGTTAGATCTAATAACTATACTTCGCACATAATTGTCATCAATTTACATTTATTCCCTTAACGGCGTGATCGAAAACTATGGTTGGGTTAACGTATTAATTTGGAATTTTCCTTTTGCAAATGCATACGCATCAAGGAGAGTTTGAAGAAGGATCGTGTGATATCTCTAATCCCGGCTTTGGACATAAACGTGGATCCTTTTTAGAGTACATTGACTATAAAAGTGATCACCGACTAAAAAGGCTACGTTGGAGAGCTTCGGATCCTAGGTAACCACCAACTTGCATCTCTTCCAATAATTTTCAATAATGATGATGACGAGCATGAAGTCATATATCCCTACCGTAATGCACCGGCATGTTGGTTGATAATGGCGATTATTTCAATATATTATTTGGAAGTTCTTTTAACCAAATACAGATCGATCAACCCTAGGCACCAATGTCTCGAACCACCGTATGGCTTCACTAGAGATTCTCTAATCCCAAGATGACAAATTGCATTAGCCGTGAAACTAGGTGAAAAACCAGCTCTATTCTATATATACATGGACTTCTTAGTCATGGATAATAGGTTCACCTACAACGGGATCCTTGGATGGCCCATCTTAAAACTACTCAAAGTTGTGACCTCTATCCATCACCTATGCCTTATATTTGAAACTCCGAAAGAAGTAGCAGTGGTCGAAGGAGATCAAGCCCTCATGCGTGAATGTGATTCCAACGTTTTAAGGAAAGCAGCTCCAAGGGCTCCGCTGGTTAACATAACCACGAGTATTGAAGAAAACATTCTGAATGCATCTTCATTTATAAAGAGAAAAATGTTGAGATACTTCCAATCGAGATTCGAGCCAAAACCTGTCCAGTACAATCAAGAAAGGCTGCTTTCCTGAAACTGCCTAAACTAGATCAATCGAATATCACAAATGCATCATTACGACCCTCACATTCTAGTTCGAGTTCTAAGCCATGTTCAATAGCCCGACCTTAATGATGTTAATCGTGGTTAGTCCATCTTCATTCTATTTCATATATGTCTAGGAATCGCATAGCCCTCGATTTATGGTCCATGTATACTCTGAAGTGACTTTCTTTGGAGCCTCCGTAAAATGCTAAAAGGTCAAATATCCGCCAAGGTCACAATACGAGGTTTATTTCACTCCTAAATTCAAGCTTGATTTGCGTAAGAACAGGTTGAGAGCTGAAACCAAGTGGACAAATAGGTTTTTTTTACGAATCCCCTGCTTGAGAATCAGCTTCTCGCATTGTTTTTGCGCCAGAGCCTGTTGGGAGAAAATAAAGTTTCATGGTCTCTCCAACTCTGATTAGTGTCATAGAGAAGAAAATAAGATTTTCCCATTTTAGAAGATAAGATAGCAGCAGAAGACATTTTATCCATTCCTATTTTCCCAAATCTGTCTAAATTGGATCAATAGAATATCATACATGCGCCATTACTATGCCCCATGTTCTAGTTTGAGTTCTAAGTGCAAGGAATTTACAACTATTAGTATAAGAATAGGAAATGACCTAGCACGATAGATCCGCTCATCCTGGCTTCAAATCCTAGCATGAGATGTTCAATCGACTCCCTCCCTTTTTTGGGGGGGTCCGGACCTCTAAGAGTGAGTAGAAAATGGAGGAGGAAATAGGCCCTGGTGAACTGTCATAATTAGTGAACAAATGTGAGCTTTGCCACCCGACAGTATGGAGTACTAACCACACCAAGGGATAGACCCAGAAGCAAAGGAAGTAGCAAGCTTAAATTGACAAGCATGGTGGTGAGTAGGAAAGAATAGCATATGATCATCAAAGAGAGAGAGTATGTGGCTTTTTTTCTGAGGCATGTTGCCTTAAGAAAAGGTGCCCGCCCATTACAATTAGCTATGAATAGGAGAGCCACAACTCAGTATATCCAAAATTCATGCGTTCAATATGAGCTGGACTGAGAGGAATGGGGGATTACGAGATAAGTGAGCCTGCACAAATAAAAATTGATGCCAACGGAATGTCTCCCTTTTTGCCGGAATATTTTTTTGTTACTGGTAACTTTTTACTCATAAAGGAAATTTTTAGTCTTTTCAATTCAAGTATTCTTTCTAAGGATAAATACCAATTATACCATAAAAGTCAACCTGGGATTTTTAGGCCTCCGCTTTGATAGGATGTGGGGTCTAAATCCCCTGACCATGTTCAATGGATGAGGAAGTGACTTACAAATTCTAAACCGGCCTCACTAGTGTACATGGTTTTATCCGGATTAATTTTATCAGGGTATTAATTACACTATAAGAATTAAACATGATCGAGTTCCCGTTTGATGGCCATTATTTTGAGAAAATGAAGTTTTAAATAGTGATTTTTTGAGAATGTGTGGTTAAAATTTAAAGAAGAGTTTTGAATTTACGTGTAAATTAAATCTTTTAGTGTATAAATACGTGGTTGAAAATGAGTATTTGAATTAAAGAGTTTTGAAATAATGGTTGTCAAACAAATAATTTAAAAACTTTAATTTTATTTCAAAGAAAAACCTTAGAATTTTTAAGCACCGACCCACCAATCCAACCACTAACCCACTAGTTCGACCATTAACCCGAGACTCAGTACTTCGACCGGGTTAGATCTAATAACTATACTTCTGCACATAATTGTCATCAATTTACATTTATTCCCTTAACGGCGTGATCTGAAAACTATGGTTGGGTTAACGTATTAATTTGGAATTTTCCTTTTGCAAATGCATACGCATCAAGGAGAGTTTGAAGAAGGATCGTGTGATATCTCTAATCCCAGCTTTGGACATAAACGTGGATCCTTTTAGAGTACATTGACTATAAAAGTGATCACTGACTAAAAAGGCTACGTTGGAGAGCTTCTGGATCCTAGGTAACCACCAACTTGCATCTCTTCCAATAATTTTCAATAATGATGATGACGAGCATGAAGTCATATATCCCTACTGTAATGCACCGGCATGTTGGTTGATAATGGCAGTTATTTCAATATATTATTTGGAAGTTCTTTTAACCAAATACAGATCGATCAACCCTAGGCACCAATGTCTGAACCACTGTATGGCTTCACTAGAGATTCTCTAATCCCAAGATGACAAATTGCATTAGCCGTGAAACTAGGTGAAAAACCAGCTCTATTCTATATATACATGGACTTCTTAGTCATGGATAATAGGTTCACCTACAACGGGATCCTTGGAAGGCCCATCTTAAAACTACTCAAAGTTGTGACCTCTATCCATCACCTATGCCTTATATTTGAAACTCCGAAAGAAGTAGCGGTGGTCGAAGGAGATCAAGCCCTCATGCGTGAATGTGATTCCAACGTTTTAAGGAAAGCAGCTCCAAGGGCTCCGCTGGTTAACATAACCACGAGTATTGAAGAAAACATTCTGAATGCATCTTCATTTATAAAGAGAAAAATGTTGAGATACTTCCAATCGAGATTCGAGCCAAAACCTGTCCAGTACAATCAAGAAAGGCTGCTTTCCTGAAACTGCCTAAACTAGATCAATCGAATATCACAAATGCATCATTACGACCCTCACATTCTAGTTCGAGTTCTAAGCCATGTTCAATAGCCCGACCTTAATGATGTTAATCGTGGTTAGTCCATCTTCATTCTATTTCATATATGTCTAGGAATCGCATAGCCCTCGATTTATGGTCCATGTATACTCTGAAGTGACTTTCTTTGGAGCCTCCAGAAAATGCTAAAAGGTCAAATATCCGCCAAGGTCACAAACTACGAGGTTTATTTCACTCCTAAATTCAAGCTTGATTTGCGTAAGAACAAAGTTGAGAGCCGAAACCAAGTGGACAAATAGGTTTTTTTTACGAATCCCCTGCTTGAGAATCAGCTTCTCGCATTGTTTTTGCGCCAGAGCCTGTTGGGAGAAAATAAAGTTTCATGGTCTCTCCAACTCTGATTAGTGTCATAGAGAAGAAAATAAGATTTTCCCATTTTAGAAGATAAGATAGCAGCAGAAGACATTTTATCCATTCCTATTTTCCCAAATCTGTCTAAATTGGATCAATAGAATATCATACATGCGCCATTACTATGCCCCATGTTCTAGTTTGAGTTCTAAGTGCAAGGAATTTACAACTATTAGTATAAGAATAGGAAATGACCTAGCACGATAGATCCGCTCATCCTGGCTTCAAATCCTAGCATGAGATGTTCAATCGACTCCCTCCCTTTTTTGGGGGGGTCCGGACCTCTAAGAGTGAGTAGAAAATGGAGGAGGAAATAGGCCCTGGTGAACTGTCATAATTAGTGAACAAATGTGAGCTTTGCCACCCGACGTATGGAGTACTAACCACACCAAGGGATAGACCCGTAAGCAAAGGAAGTAGCAAGCTTAAATTGACAAGCATGGTGGTGAGTAGGAAAGAATAGCATCTGATCATCAAAGAGAGAGAGTATGTGGCTTTTTTTTCTGAGGCATGTTGCCTTAAGAAAAGGTGCCCGCCCATTACAATTAGCTATGAATAGGAGAGCCACAACTCAGTATATCCAAAATTCATGCGTTCAATATGAGCTGGACTGAGAGGAATGGGGGATTACGAGATAAGTGAGCCTGCACAAATAAAAATTGATGCCAACGGAATGTCTCCCTTTTTGCCGGAATATTTTTTTGTTACTGGTAACTTTTTACTCATAAAGGAAATTTTTAGTCTTTTCAATTCAAGTATTCTTTCTAAGGATAAATACCAATTATACCATAAAAGTCAACCTGGGATTTTTAGGCCTCCGCTTTGATAGGATGTGGGGTCTAAATCCCCTGACCATGTTCAATGGATGAGGAAGTGACTTACAAATTCTAAACCGGCCTCACTAGTGTACATGGTTTTATTCGGATTAATTTTATCAGGGTATTAATTACACTATAAGAATTAAACATGATCGAGTTCCCGTTTGATGGCCATTATTTTGAGAAAATGAAGTTTTAAATAGTGATTTTTTGAGAATGTGTGGTTAAAATTTAAAGAAGAGTTTTGAATTTACGTGTAAATTAAATCTTTTAGTGTATAAATACGTGGTTGAAAATGAGTATTTGAATTAAAGAGTTTTGAAATAATGGTTGTCAAACAAATAATTTAAAAACTTTAATTTTATTTCAAAGAAAAACCTTAGAATTTTTAAGCACCGACCCACCAATCCAACCACTAACCCACTAGTTCGACCAGTAACCCGAGACTCAGTACTTCGACCGGGTTAGATCTAATAACTATACTTCTGCACATAATTGTCATCAATTTACATTTATTCCCTTAACGGCGTGATCTGAAAACTATGGTTGGGTTAACGTATTAATTTGGAATTTTCCTTTTGCAAATGCATACGCATCAAGGAGAGTTTGAAGAAGGATCGTGTGATATCTCTAATCCCAGCTTTGGACATAAACGTGGATCCTTTTAGAGTACATTGACTATAAAAGTGATCACTGACTAAAAAGGCTACGTTGGAGAGCTTACGGATCCTAGGTAACCACCAACTTGCATCTCTTCCAATAATTTTCAATAATGATGATGACGAGCATGAAGTCATATATCCCTACTGTAATGCACCGGCATGTTGGTTGATAATGGCAGTTATTTCAATATATTATTTGGAAGTTCTTTTAACCAAATACAGATCGATCAACCCTAGGCACCAATGTCTGAACCACTGTATGGCTTCACTAGAGATTCTCTAATCCCAAGATGACAAATTGCATTAGCCGTGAAACTAGGTGAAAAACCAGCTCTATTCTATATATACATGGACTTCTTAGTCATGGATAATAGGTTCACCTACAACGGGATCCTTGGAAGGCCCATCTTAAAACTACTCAAAGTTGTGACCTCTATCCATCACCTATGCCTTATATTTGAAACTCCGAAAGAAGTAGCAGTGGTCGAAGGAGATCAAGCCCTCATGCGTGAATGTGATTCCAACGTTTTAAGGAAAGCAGCTCCAAGGGCTCCGCTGGTTAACATAACCCTGAGTATTGAAGAAAACATTACGAATGCATCTTCATTTATAAAGAGAAAAATGTTGAGATACTTCCAATCGAGAATCGAGCCAAAACCTCGTCCAGACAATCAAGAAAGGTCGCTTTCACGAAACTGCATAAACTAGATCAATCGAATATCACACATGCATCATTACGACCCTCACATTCTAGTTCGAGTTCTAAGCCATGTTCAATAGCCCGACCTTAATGATGTTAATCGTGGTTAGTCCATCTTCATTCTATTTCATATATGTCTAGGAATCGCATAGCCCTCGATTTATGGTCCATGTATACTCAAGTGACTTTCTTTGGAGCCTCCGAGAAAATGCTAAAAGGTCAAATATCCGCCAAGGTCACGGCTACGAGGTTTATTTCACTCCTAAATTCAAGCTTGATTTGCGTAAGAACAAAGTTGAGAGCCGAAACCAAGTGGACAAATAGGTTTTTTTTTAATCCCCGCTTGAGAATCGGCTTCTCGCATTGTTTTTGCGCGAGCTTGTTGGGAGAAAAGAAAGTTTCATGGTCTCTCCAACTATGATTAGAGTCATAGAGAAGAAAATAAGATTTTCCCATTTTAGAAGATAAGATAGCAGCAGAAGACATTTTATCCATTCCTATTTTCCCAAATCTGTCTAAATTGGATCAATAGAATATCATACATGCGCCATTACTATGCCCCATGTTCTAGTTTGAGTTCTAAGTGCAAGGAATTTACAACTATTAGTATAAGAATAGGAAATGACCTAGCACGATAGATCCGCTCATCCTGGCTTCAAATCCTAGCATGAGATGTTCAATCGACTCCCTCCCTTTTTTGGGGGGGTCCGGACCTCTAAGAGTGAGTAGAAAATGGAGGAGGAAATAGGCCCTGGTGAACTGTCATAATTAGTGAACAAATGTGAGCTTTGCCACCCGACAGTATGGAGTACTAACCACACCAAGGGATAGACCCAGAAGCAAAGGAAGTAGCAAGCTTAAATTGACAAGCATGGTGGTGAGTAGGAAAGAATAGCATATGATCATCAAAGAGAGAGAGTATGTGGCTTTTTTTCTGAGGCATGTTGCCTTAAGAAAAGGTACCCGCCCATTACAATTAGCTATGAATAGGAGAGCCACAACTCAGTATATCCAAAATTCATGCGTTCAATATGAGCTGGACTGAGAGGAATGGGGGATTACGAGATAAGTGAGCCTGCACAAATAAAAATTGATGCCAACGGAATGTCTCCCTTTTTGCCGGAATATTTTTTTGTTACTGGTAACTTTTTACTCATAAAGGAAATTTTTAGTCTTTTCAATTCAAGTATTCTTTCTAAGGATAAATACCAATTATACCATAAAAGTCAACCTGGGATTTTTAGGCCTCCGCTTTGATAGGATGTGGGGTCTAAATCCCCTGACCATGTTCAATGGATGAGGAAGTGACTTACAAATTCTAAACCGGCCTCACTAGTGTACATGGTTTTATCCGGATTAATTTTATCAATTATTAATTACACTATAAGAATTAAACATGATCGAGTTCCCGTTTGATGGCCATTATTTTGAGAAAATGAAGTTTTAAATAGTGATTTTTTGAGAATGTGTGGTTAAAATTTAAAGAAGAGTTTTGAATTTACGTGTAAATTAAATCTTTTAGTGTATAAATACGTGGTTGAAAATGAGTATTTGAATTAAAGAGTTTTGAAATAATGGTTGTCAAACAAATAATTTAAAAACTTTAATTTTATTTCAAAGAAAAACCTTAGAATTTTTAAGCACCGACCCACCAATCCAACCACTAACCCACTAGTTCGACCAAGAACCCGAGACTCAAGTACTTCGACAGGGTTAGATCTAATAACTATACTTCGCACATAATTGTCATCAATTTACATTTATTCCCTTAACGGCGTGATCTCGAAAACTATGGTTGGGTTAACGTATTAATTTGGAATTTTCCTTTTGCAAATGCATACGCATCAAGGAGAGTTTGAAGAAGGATCGTGTGATATCTCTAATCCCGACTTTGGACATAAACGTGGATCCTTTTAGAGTACATTGACTATAAAAGTGATCAGCGACTAAAAAGGCTACGTTGGAGAGCTTACGGATCCTAGGTAACCACCAACTTGCATCTCTTCCAATAATTTTCAATAATGATGATGACGAGCATGAAGTCATATATCCCTACCGTAATGCAATCGGCATGTTGGTTGATAATGGCGATTATTTCAATATATTATTTGGAAGTTCTTTTAACCAAATACGGATCGATCAACCCTAGGCACCAATGTCTCAACCATCGTATGGCTTCACTAGAGATTCTCTAATCCCAAGATGACAAATTGCATTAGCCGTGAAACTAGGTGAAAAACCAGCTCTATTCTATATATACATGGACTTCTTAGTCATGGATAATAGGTTCACCTACAACGGGATCCTTGGAAGGCCCATCTTAAAACTACTCAAAGTTGTGACCTCTATCCATCACCTATGCCTTATATTTGAAACTCCGAAAGAAGTAGCAGTGGTCGAAGGAGATCAAGCCCTCATGCGTGAATGTGATTCCAACGTTTTAAGGAAAGCAGCTCCAAGGGCTCCGCTGGTTAACATAACCCTGAGTATTGAAGAAAACATTATGAATGCATCTTCATTTATAAAGAGAAAAATGTTGAGATACTTCCAATCGAGAATCGAGCCAAAACTCCGTCCAAGATAATCAAGAAAGGCTGCTTTCCTGAAACTGCCTAAACTAGATCAATCGAATATCACAAATGCATCATTACGACCCTCACATTCTAGTTCGAGTTCTAAGCCATGTTCAATAGCCCGACCTTAATGATGTTAATCGTGGTTAGTCCATCTTCATTCTATTTCATATATGTCTAGGAATCGCATAGCCCTCGATTTATGGTCCATGTATACTCTGAAGTGACTTTCTTTGGAGCCTCCAGAAAATGCTAAAAGGTCAAATATCCGCCAAGGTCACAGCTACGAGGTTTATTTCACTCCTAAATTCAAGCTTGATTTGCGTAAGAACAGGTTGAGAGCTGAAACCAAGTGGACAAATAGGTTTTTTTTACGAATCCCCTGCTTGAGAATCAGCTTCTCGCATTGTTTTTGCGCCAGAGCCTGTTGGGAGAAAAGAAAGTTTCATGGTCTCTCCAACTCTGATTAGTGTCATAGAGAAGAAAATAAGATTTTCCCATTTTAGAAGATAAGATAGCAGCAGAAGACATTTTATCCATTCCTATTTTCCCAAATCTGTCTAAATTGGATCAATAGAATATCATACATGCGCCATTACTATGCCCCATGTTCTAGTTTGAGTTCTAAGTGCAAGGAATTTACAACTATTAGTATAAGAATAGGAAATGACCTAGCACGATAGATCCGCTCATCCTAGCTTCAAATCCTAGCATGAGATGTTCAATCGACTCCCTCCCTTTTTTGGGGGGGTCCGGACCTCTAAGAGTGAGTAGAAAATGGAGGAGGAAATAGGCCCCGTGAACTTGTCATAATTAGTGAACAAATGTGAGCTTTGCCACCCGACAGTATGGAGTACTAACCACACCAAGGGATAGACCCAGAAGCAAAGGAAGTAGCAAGCTTAAATTGACAAGCATGGTGGTGAGTAGGAAAGAATAGCATATGATCATCAAAGAGAGAGAGTATGTGGCTTTTTTTACGAGGCATGTTGCCTTAAGAAAAGGTACCCGCCCATTACAATTAGCTATGAATAGGAGAGCCACAACTCAGTATATCCAAAATTCATGCGTTCAATATGAGCTGGACTGAGAGGAATGGGGGATTACGAGATAAGTGAGCCTGCACAAATAAAAATTGATGCCAACGGAATGTCTCCCTTTTTGCCGGAATATTTTTTTGTTACTTGTAACTTTTTAATCATAAAGGAAATTTTTATTCTTTTCAATTCAAGTATTCTTTCTAAGGATAAATACCAATTATACCATAAAAGTCAACCTCGGGATTTTTAGGCCTCCGCTTTGATAGGATGTGGGGTCTAAATCCCCTGACCATGTTCAATGGATGAGGAAGTGACTTACAAATTCTAAACCGGCCTCACTAGTGTACATGGTTTTATCCGGATTAATTTTATCAGGGTATTAATTACACTATAAGAATTAAACATGATCGAGTTCCCGTTTGATGGCCATTATTTTGAGAAAATGAAGTTTTAAATAGTGATTTTTTGAGAATGTGTGGTTAAAATTTAAAGAAGAGTTTTGAATTTACGTGTAAATTAAATCTTTTAGTGTATAAATACGTGGTTGAAAATGAGTATTTGAATTAAAGAGTTTTGAAATAATGGTTGTCAAACAAATAATTTAAAAACTTTAATTTTATTTCAAAGAAAAACCTTAGAATTTTTAAGCACCGACCCACCAATCCAACCACTAACCCACTAGTTCGACCAAGAACTTGAGACTCGGTACTTCGACCGGGTTAGATCTAATAACTATACTTCGCACATAATTGTCATCAATTTACATTTATTCCCTTAACGGCGTGATCTGAAAACTATGGTTGGGTTAACGTATTAATTTGGAATTTTCCTTTTGCAAATGCATACGCATCAAGGAGAGTTTGAAGAAGGATCGTGTGATATCTCTAATCCCGACTTTGGACATAAACGTGGATCCTTTTAGAGTACATTGACTATAAAAGTGATCACCGACTAAAAAGGCTACGTTGGAGAGCTTCGGATCCTAGGTAACCACCAACTTGCATCTCTTCCAATAATTTTCAATAATGATGATGACGAGCATGAAGTCATATATCCCTACCGTAATGCACCGGCATGTTGGTTGATAATGGCGATTATTTCAATATATTATTTGGAAGTTCTTTTAACCAAATACAGATCGATCAACCCTAGGCACCAATGTCGAACCACTCGTATGGCTTCACTAGAGATTCTCTAATCCCAAGATGACAAATTGCATTAGCCGTGAAACTAGGTGAAAAACCAGCTCTATTCTATATATACATGGACTTCTTAGTCATGGATAATAGGTTCACCTACAACGGGATCCTTGGAAGGCCCATCTTAAAACTACTCAAAGTTGTGACCTCTATCCATCACCTATGCCTTATATTTGAAACTCCGAAAGAAGTAGCGGTGGTCGAAGGAGATCAAGCCCTCATGCGTGAATGTGATTCCAACGTTTTAAGGAAAGCAGCTCCAAGGGCTCCGCTGGTTAACATAACCCTGAGTATTGAAGAAAACATTCTGAATGCATCTTCATTTATAAAGAGAAAAATGTTGAGATACTTCCAATCGAGATTCGAGCCAAAACTCGTCCAAGATACAATCAAGAAAGGTCGCTTCCCTGAAACTGCCTAAACTAGATCAATCGAATATCACAAATGCATCATTACGACCCTCACATTCTAGTTCGAGTTCTAAGCCATGTTCAATAGCCCGACCTTAATGATGTTAATCGTGGTTAGTCCATCTTCATTCTATTTCATATATGTCTAGGAATCGCATAGCCCTCGATTTATGGTCCATGTATACTCTGAAGTGACTTTCTTTGGAGCCTCCAGAAAATGCTAAAAGGTCAAATATCCGCCAAGGTCACAGCTACGAGGTTTATTTCACTCCTAAATTCAAGCTTGATTTGCGTAAGAACAGGTTGAGAGCTGAAACCAAGTGGACAAATAGGTTTTTTTTTACGAATCCCCTGCTTGAGAATCAGCTTCTCGCATTGTTTTTGCGCCAGAGCCTGTTGGGAGAAAAGAAAGTTTCATGGTCTCTCCAACTCTGATTAGTGTCATAGAGAAGAAAATAAGATTTTCCCATTTTAGAAGATAAGATAGCAGCAGAAGACATTTTATCCATTCCTATTTTCCCAAATCTGTCTAAATTGGATCAATAGAATATCATACATGCGCCATTACTATGCCCCATGTTCTAGTTTGAGTTCTAAGTGCAAGGAATTTACAACTATTAGTATAAGAATAGGAAATGACCTAGCACGATAGATCCGCTCATCCTGGCTTCAAATCCTAGCATGAGATGTTCAATCGACTCCCTCCCTTTTTTGGGGGGGTCCGGACCTCTAAGAGTGAGTAGAAAATGGAGGAGGAAATAGGCCCTGGTGAACTGTCATAATTAGTGAACAAATGTGAGCTTTGCCACCCGACAGTATGGAGTACTAACCACACCAAGGGATAGACCCAGAAGCAAAGGAAGTAGCAAGCTTAAATTGACAAGCATGGTGGTGAGTAGGAAAGAATAGCATATGATCATCAAAGAGAGAGAGTATGTGGCTTTTTTTCTGAGGCATGTTGCCTTAAGAAAAGGTACCCGCCCATTACAATTAGCTATGAATAGGAGAGCCACAACTCAGTATATCCAAAATTCATGCGTTCAATATGAGCTGGACTGAGAGGAATGGGGGATTACGAGATAAGTGAGCCTGCACAAATAAAAATTGATGCCAACGGAATGTCTCCCTTTTTGCCGGAATATTTTTTTGTTACTGGTAACTTTTTACTCATAAAGGAAATTTTTAGTCTTTTCAATTCAAGTATTCTTTCTAAGGATAAATACCAATTATACCATAAAAGTCAACCTGGGATTTTTAGGCCTCCGCTTTGATAGGATGTGGGGTCTAAATCCCCTGACCATGTTCAATGGATGAGGAAGTGACTTACAAATTCTAAACGGCCTCACTAGTGTACATGGTTTTATCCGGATTAATTTTATCAGGGTATTAATTACACTATAAGAATTAAACATGATCGAGTTCCCATTTGATGGCCATTATTTTGAGAAAATGAAGTTTTAAATAGTGATTTTTTGAGAATGTGTGGTTAAAATTTAAAGAAGAGTTTTGAATTTACGTGTAAATTAAATCTTTTAGTGTATAAATACGTGGTTGAAAATGAGTATTTGAATTAAAGAGTTTTGAAATAATGGTTGTCAAACAAATAATTTAAAAACTTTAATTTTATTTCAAAGAAAAACCTTAGAATTTTTAAGCACCGACCCACCAATCCAACCACTAACCCACTAGTTCGACCAGTAACCCGAGACTCAGCAATTCGACCGGGTTAGATCTAATAACTATACTTCTGCACATAATTGTCATCAATTTACATTTATTCCCTTAACGGCGTGATCTGAAAACTATGGTTGGGTTAACGTATTAATTTGGAATTTTCCTTTTGCAAATGCATACGCATCAAGGAGAGTTTGAAGAAGGATCGTGTGATATCTCTAATCCCGACTTTGGACACAAACATGGATCCTTTTAGAGTACATTGACTATAAAAGTGATCACTGACTAAAAAGGCTACGTTGGAGAGCTTCTGGATCCTAGGTAACCACCAACTTGCATCTCTTCCAATAATTTTCAATAATGATGATAACGAGCATGAAGTCATATATCCCTACTGTAATGCACCGGCATGTTGGTTGATAATGGCAGTTATTTCAATATATTATTTGGAAGTTCTTTTAACCAAATACAGATCGATCAACCCTAGGCACCAATGTCTGAACCACTGTATGGCTTCACTAGAGATTCTCTAATCCCAAAATGACAAATTGCATTAGCCGTGAAACTAGGTGAAAAACCAGCTCTATTCTATATATACATGGACTTCTTAGTCATGGATAATAGGTTCACCTACAACGGGATCCTTGGAAGGCCCATCTTAAAACTACTCAAAGTTGTGACCTCTATCCATCACCTATGCCTTATATTTGAAACTCCGAAAGAAGTAGCAGTGGTCGAAGGAGATCAAGCCCTCATGCGTGAATGTGATTCCAACGTTTTAAGGAAAGCAGCTCCAAGGGCTCCGCTGGTTAACATAACCCTGAGTATTGAAGAAAACATTCTGAATGCATCTTCATTTATAAAGAGAAAAATGTTGAGATACTTCCAATCGAGATTCGAGCCAAAACCTGTCCAGTACAATCAAGAAAGGCTGCTTTCCTGAAACTGCCTAAACTAGATCAATCGAATATCACAAATGCATCATTACGACCCTCACATTCTAGTTCGAGTTCTAAGCCATGTTCAATAGCCCGACCTTAATGATGTTAATCGTGGTTAGTCCATCTTCATTCTATTTCATATATGTCTAGGAATCGCATAGCCCTCGATTTATGGTCCATGTATACTCTGAAGTGACTTTCTTTGGAGCCTCCAGAAAATGCTAAAAGGTCAAATATCCGCCAAGGTCACAGCTACGAGGTTTATTTCACTCCTAAATTCAAGCTTGATTTGCGTAAGAACAGGTTGAGAGCTGAAACCAAGTGGACAAATAGGTTTTTTTTACGAATCCCCTGCTTGAGAATCAGCTTCTCGCATTGTTTTTGCGCCAGAGCCTGTTGGGAGAAAAGAAAGTTTCATGGTCTCTCCAACTCTGATTAGTGTCATAGAGAAGAAAATAAGATTTTCCCATTTTAGAAGATAAGATAGCAGCAGAAGACATTTTATCCATTCCTATTTTCCCAAATCTGTCTAAATTGGATCAATAGAATATCATACATGCGCCATTACTATGCCCCATGTTCTAGTTTGAGTTCTAAGTGCAAGGAATTTACAACTATTAGTATAAGAATAGGAAATGACCTAGCACGATAGATCCGCTCATCCTGGCTTCAAATCCTAGCATGAGATGTTCAATCGACTCCCTCCCTTTTTTGTGGGGGTCCGGACCTCTAAGAGTGAGTAGAAAATGGAGGAGGAAATAGGCCCTGGTGAACTGTCATAATTAGTGAACAAATGTGAGCTTTGCTACCCGACAGTATGGAGTACTAACCACACCAAGGGATAGACCCAGAAGCAAAGGAAGTAGCAAGCTTAAATTGACAAGCATGGTGGTGAGTAGGAAAGAATAGCATATGATCATCAAAGAGAGAGAGTATGTGGCTTTTTTTCTGAGGCATGTTGCCTTAAGAAAAGGTGCCCGCCCATTACAATTAGCTATGAATAGGAGAGCCACAACTCAGTATATCCAAAATTCATGCGTTCAATATGAGCTGGACTGAGAGGAATGGGGGATTACGAGATAAGTGAGCCTGCACAAATAAAAATTGATGCCAACGGAATGTCTCCCTTTTTGCCGGAATATTTTTTTGTTACTGGTAACTTTTTACTCATAAAGGAAATTTTTAGTCTTTTCAATTCAAGTATTCTTTCTAAGGATAAATACCAATTATACCATAAAAGTCAACCTGGGATTTTTAGGCCTCCGCTTTGATAGGATGTGGGGTCTAAATCCCCTGACCATGTTCAATGGATGAGGAAGTGACTTACAAATTCTAAACCGGCCTCACTAGTGTACATGGTTTTATCCGGATTAATTTTATCAGGGTATTAATTACACTATAAGAATTAAACATGATCGAGTTCCCGTTTGATGGCCATTATTTTGAGAAAATGAAGTTTTAAATAGTGATTTTTTGAGAATGTGTGGTTAAAATTTAAAGAAGAGTTTTGAATTTACGTGTAAATTAAATCTTTTAGTGTATAAATACGTGGTTGAAAATGAGTATTTGAATTAAAGAGTTTTGAAATAATGGTTGTCAAACAAATAATTTAAAAACTTTAATTTTATTTCAAAGAAAAACCTTAGAATTTTTAAGCACCGACCCACCAATCCAACCACTAACCCACTAGTTCGACCAGTAACCCGAGACTCAGTACTTCAACCGGGTTAGATCTAATAACTATACTTCTGCACATAATTGTCATCAATTTACATTTATTCCCTTAACGGCGTGATCTGAAAACTATGGTTGGGTTAACGTATTAATTTGGAATTTTCCTTTTGCAAATGCATACGCATCAAGGAGAGTTTGAAGAAGGATCGTGTGATATCTCTAATCCCAGCTTTGGACATAAACGTGGATCCTTTTAGAGTACATTGACTATAAAAGTGATCACTGACTAAAAAGGCTACGTTGGAGAGCTTCTGGATCCTAGGTAACCACCAACTTGCATCTCTTCCAATAATTTTCAATAATGATGATGACGAGCATGAAGTCATATATCCCTACTGTAATGCACCGGCATGTTGGTTGATAATGGCAGTTATTTCAATATATTATTTGGAAGTTCTTTTAACCAAATACAGATCGATCAACCCTAGGCACCAATGTCTGAACCACTGTATGGCTTCACTAGAGATTCTCTAATCCCAAGATGACAAATTGCATTAGCCGTGAAACTAGGTGAAAAACCAGCTCTATTCTATATATACATGGACTTCTTAGTCATGGATAATAGGTTCACCTACAACGGGATCCTTGGAAGGCCCATCTTAAAACTACTCAAAGTTGTGACCTCTATCCATCACCTATGCCTTATATTTGAAACTCCGAAAGAAGTAGCAGTGGTCGAAGGAGATCAAGCCCTCATGCGTGAATGTGATTCCAACGTTTTAAGGAAAGCAGCTCCAAGGGCTCCGCTGGTTAACATAACCCTGAGTATTGAAGAAAACATTCTGAATGCATCTTCATTTATAAAGAGAAAAATGTTGAGATACTTCCAATCGAGAATCGAGCCAAAACCTGTCCAGTACAATCAAGAAAGGCTGCTTTCCTGAAACTGCCTAAACTAGATCAATCGAATATCACAAATGCATCATTACGACCCTCACATTCTAGTTCGAGTTCTAAGCCATGTTCAATAGCCCGACCTTAATGATGTTAATCGTGGTTAGTCCATCTTCATTCTATTTCATATATGTCTAAGGACTCGCATAGCCCTCGATTTATGGTCCACGTATACTCTGAAGTGACTTTCTTTGGAGCCTCCAGAAAATGCTGAAAAGTCAAATATCCGCCAAGGTCACAGCTACGAGGTTTATTTCACTCCTAAATTCAAGCTTGATTTGCGTAAGAACAGGTTGAGAGCTGAAACCAAGTGGACAAATAGGTTGTTTTTTACGAATCCCCTGCTTGAGAATCAGCTTCTCGCATTGTTTTTGCGCCAGAGCCTGTTGGGAGAAAAGAAAGTTGCATGGTCTCTCCAACTCTGATTAGTGTCATAGAGAAGAAAATAAGATTTTCCCATTTTAGAAGATAAGATAGCAGCAGAAGACATTTTATCCATTCCTATTTTCCCAAATCTGTCTAAATTGGATCAATAGAATATCATACATGCGCCATTACTATGCCCCATGTTCTAGTTTGAGTTCTAAGTGCAAGGAATTTACAACTATTAGTATAAGAATAGGAAAGGACCTAGCACGATAGATCCGCTCATCCTGGCTTCAAATCCTAGCTTGAGATGTTCAATCGACTCCCTCCCTTTTTTGTGGGGGTCCGGACCTCTAAGAGTGAGTAGAAAATGGAGGAGGAAATAGGCCCTGGTGAACTGTCATAATTAGTGAACAAATGTGAGCTTTGCTACCCGACAGTATGGAGTACTAACCACACCAAGGGATAGACCCAGAAGCAAAGGAAGTAGCAAGCTTAAATTGACAAGCATGGTGGTGAGTAGGAAAGAATCGCATATGATCATCAAAGAGAGAGAGTATGTGGCTTTTTTTCTGAGGCATGTTGCCTTAAGAAAAGGTGCCTGCCCATTACAATTAGCTATGAATAGGAGAGCCACAACTCAGTATATCCAAAATTCATGCGTTCAATATGAGCTGGACTGAGAGGAATGGGGGATTACGAGATAAGTGAGCCTGCACAAATAAAAATTGATGCCAACGGAATGTCTCCCTTTTTGCCGGAATATTTTTTTGTTACTGGTAACTTTTTACTCATAAAGGAAATTTTTAGTCTTTTCAATTCAAGTATTCTTTCTAAGGATAAATACCAATTATACCATAAAAGTCAACCTGGGATTTTTAGGCCTCCGCTTTGATAGGATGTGGGGTCTAAATCCCCTGACCATGTTCAATGGATGAGGAAGTGACTTACAAATTCTAAACCGGCCTCACTAGTGTACATGGTTTTATCCGGATTAATTTTATCAGGGTATTAATTACACTATAAGAATTAAACATGATCGAGTTCCCGTTTGATGGCCATTATTTTGAGAAAATGAAGTTTTAAATAGTGATTTTTTGAGAATGTGTGGTTAAAATTTAAAGAAGAGTTTTGAATTTACGTGTAAATTAAATCTTTTAGTGTATAAATACGTGGTTGAAAATGAGTATTTGAATTAAAGAGTTTTGAAATAATGGTTGTCAAACAAATAATTTAAAAACTTTAATTTTATTTCAAAGAAAAACCTTAGAATTTTTAAGCACCGACCCACCAATCCAACCACTAACCCACTAGTTCGACCAGTAACCCGAGACTCAGTACTTCGACCGGGTTAGATCTAATAACTATACTTCTGCACATAATTGTCATCAATTTACATTTATTCCCTTAACGGCGTGATCTGAAAACTATGGTTGGGTTAACGTATTAATTTGGAATTTTCCTTTTGCAAATGCATACGCATCAAGGAGAGTTTGAAGAAGGATCGTGTGATATCTCTAATCCCAGCTTTGGACATAAACGTGGATCCTTTTAGAGTACATTGACTATAAAAGTGATCACTGACTAAAAAGGCTACGTTGGAGAGCTTCTGGATCCTAGGTAACCACCAACTTGCATCTCTTCCAATAATTTTCAATAATGATGATGACGAGCATGAAGTCATATATCCCTACTGTAATGCACCGGCATGTTGGTTGATAATGGCAGTTATTTCAATATATTATTTGGAAGTTCTTTTAACCAAATACAGATCGATCAACCCTAGGCACCAATGTCTGAACCACTGTATGGCTTCACTAGAGATTCTCTAATCCCAAGATGACAAATTGCATTAGCCGTGAAACTAGGTGAAAAACCAGCTCTATTCTATATATACATGGACTTCTTAGTCATGGATAATAGGTTCACCTACAACGGGATCCTTGGAAGGCCCATCTTAAAACTACTCAAAGTTGTGACCTCTATCCATCACCTATGCCTTATATTTGAAACTCCGAAAGAAGTAGCGGTGGTCGAAGGAGATCAAGCCCTCATGCGTGAATGTGATTCCAACGTTTTAAGGAAAGCAGCTCCAAGGGCTCCGCTGGTTAACATAACCCTGAGTATTGAAGAAAACATTCTGAATGCATCTTCATTTATAAAGAGAAAAATGTTGAGATACTTCCAATCGAGAATCGAGCCAAAACTCATCCAAGACAATCAAGAAAGGCTGCTTTCCTGAAACTGCCTAAACTAGATCAATCGAATATCACAAATGCATCATTACGACCCTCACATTCTAGTTCGAGTTCTAAGCCATGTTCAATAGCCCGACCTTAATGATGTTAATCGTGGTTAGTCCATCTTCATTCTATTTCATATATGTCTAGGAATCGCATAGCCCTCGATTTATGGTCCATGTATACTCTGAAGTGACTTTCTTTGGAGCCTCCATAAAATGCTAAAAGGTCAAATATCCGCCAAGGTCACGGCTACGAGGTTTATTTCACTCCTAAATTCAAGCTTGATTTGCGTAAGAACAAAGTTGAGAGCTGAAACCAAGTGGACAAATAGGTTTTTTTACGAATCCCCGCGAGAATCGGCTTCTCGCATTGTTTTTGCGCGAGCTTTGTTGGGAGAAAAGAAAGTTTCATGGTCTCTCCAACTCTGATTAGTGTCATAGAGAAGAAAATAAGATTTTCACATTTTAGCAGATAAGATAGCACCAGAAGACATTATATCCATTCCTATTTTCACAAATCAGTCTAAATTGTATCAATAGAATATCACACATGCCTATGCCCCATGTTCTAGTTTGAGTTCTAAGTGCAAGGAATTTACAACTATTAGTATAAGAATAGGAAAGGACCTAGCACGATAGATCCGCTCATCCTGGCTTCAAATCCTAGCTTGAGATGTTCAATCAACTCCCTCCCTTTTTTGTGGGGGTCCGGACCTCTAAGAGTGAGTAGAAAATGGAGGAGGAAATAGGCCCTGGTGAACTGTCATAATTAGTGAACAAAGTGTGAGCTTTGCTACCCGACAGTATGGAGTACTAACCACACCAAGGGATAGACCCAGAAGCAAAGGAAGTAGCAAGCTTAAATTGACAAGCATGGTGGTGAGTAGGAAAGACTAGCATATGATCATCAAAGAGAGAGAGTATATGGCTTTTTTTCTGAGGCATGTTGCCTTAAGAAAAGGTGCCTGCCCATTACAATTAGCTATGAATAGGAGAGCCACAACTCAGTATATCCAAAATTCATGCGTTCAATATGAGCTGGACTGAGAGGAATGGGGGATTACGAGATAAGTGAGCCTGCACAAATAAAAATTGATGCCAACGGAATGTCTCCCTTTTTGCCGGAATATTTTTTTGTTACTGGTAACTTTTTACTCATAAAGGAAATTTTTAGTCTTTTCAATTCAAGTATTCTTTCTAAGGATAAATACCAATTATACCATAAAAGTCAACCTGGGATTTTTAGGCCTCCGCTTTGATAGGATGTGGGGTCTAAATCCCCTGACCATGTTCAATGGATGAGGAAGTGACTTACAAATTCTAAACCGGCCTCACTAGTGTACATGGTTTTATCCGGATTAATTTTATCAGGGTATTAATTACACTATAAGAATTAAACATGATCGAGTTCCCGTTTGATGGCCATTATTTTGAGAAAATGAAGTTTTAAATAGTGATTTTTTGAGAATGTGTGGTTAAAATTTAAAGAAGAGTTTTGAATTTACGTGTAAATTAAATCTTTTAGTGTATAAATACGTGGTTGAAAATGAGTATTTGAATTAAAGAGTTTTGAAATAATGGTTGTCAAACAAATAATTTAAAAACTTTAATTTTATTTCAAAGAAAAACCTTAGAATTTTTAAGCACCGACCCACCAATCCAACCACTAACCCACTAGTTCGACCAGTAACCCGAGACTCAGTACTTCGACCGGGTTAGATCTAATAACTATACTTCTGCACATAATTGTCATCAATTTACATTTATTCCCTTAACGGCGTGATCTGAAAACTATGGTTGGGTTAACGTATTAATTTGGAATTTTCCTTTTGCAAATGCATACGCATCAAGGAGAGTTTGAAGAAGGATCGTGTGATATCTCTAATCCCAGCTTTGGACATAAACGTGGATCCTTTTAGAGTACATTGACTATAAAAGTGATCACTGACTAAAAAGGCTACGTTGGAGAGCTTCTGGATCCTAGGTAACCACCAACTTGCATCTCTTCCAATAATTTTCAATAATGATGATGACGAGCATGAAGTCATATATCCCTACTGTAATGCACCGGCATGTTGGTTGATAATGGCAGTTATTTCAATATATTATTTGGAAGTTCTTTTAACCAAATACAGATCGATCAACCCTAGGCACCAATGTCTGAACCACTGTATGGCTTCACTAGAGATTCTCTAATCCCAAGATGACAAATTGCATTAGCCGTGAAACTAGGTGAAAAACCAGCTCTATTCTATATATACATGGACTTCTTAGTCATGGATAATAGGTTCACCTACAACGGGATCCTTGGATGGCCCATCTTAAAACTACTCAAAGTTGTGACCTCTATCCATCACCTATGCCTTATATTTGAAACTCCGAAAGAAGTAGCAGTGGTCGAAGGAGATCAAGCCCTCATGCGTGAATGTGATTCCAACGTTTTAAGGAAAGCAGCTCCAAGGGCTCCGCTGGTTAACATAACCCTGAGTATTGAAGAAAACATTCGAATGCATCTTCATTTATAAAGAGAAAAATGTTGAGATACTTCCAATCGAGAATCGAGCCAAAACTCTCCAAGATAATCAAGAAAGGCTGCTTTACTGAAACTGCCTAAACTAGATCAATCGAATATCACAAATGCATCATTACGACCCTCACATTCTAGTTCGAGTTCTAAGCCATGTTCAATAGCCCGACCTTAATGATGTTAATCGTGGTTAGTCCATCTTCATTCTATTTCATATATGTCTAGGAATCGCATAGCCCTCGATTTATGGTCCATGTATACTCGAAGTGACTTTCTTTGGAGCCTCCGAGAAAATGCTAAAAGGTCAAATATCCGCCAAGGTCACGGCTACGAGGTTTATTTCACTCCTAAATTCAAGCTTGATTTGCGTAAGAACAAAGTTGAGAGCTGAAACCAAGTGGACAAATAGGTTTTTTTACGAATCCCACAGCTTGAGAATCGCCTTCTCGCATTGTTTTTGCGCCGAGCTTCGTTGGGAGAAAAGAAAGTCTCGTGGGTCTCTCCGACTCTGATTAGTGACATAGAGAAGAAAAGAAGATTTTTTCCATTTTAGCAGATAAGATAGCAGCAGAAGACATTTTGTCCATTCCTGCTTTCCTGAAGCTGCCTAAACTGGATCAATAGAATATCACACATGCCTATGCCTCACGTTCTAGTTCGAGTTCTAAGCGCAAGGAATTTACAACTATTAGTATAAGAATAGGAAAGGACCTGGCACGGTAGATCCGCTCATCCTGGCTTCGAATCCTAGCTTGAGATGTTCAATCGACTCCCTCCTTTTTGTGGGGGTCCTGGACCTCTAAGAGTGAGTAGAAAATGGAGGAGGAAATAGGCCCGGTGAACTGTCATAATTAGTGAACAAATGTGAGCTTTGCCACCCGACGGTATGGAGTACTAACCACACCAAGGGATAGACCCGAAGCAAAGGAAGTATCAAGATTAAATTTACAAGTATGGTGGTGAGTAGGAAAGAATAGCATATGATCATCAAAGAGAGAGAGTATGTGGCTTTTTTTCTGAGGCATGTTGCCTTAAGAAAAGGTGTCTGCCCATTACAATTAGCTATGAATAGGAGAGCCACAACTCAGTATATCCAAAATTCATGCGTTCAATATGAGCTGGATCGAGAGGAATGGGGGATTACGAGATAAGTGATATTGCACAAATAATAATTGATTCGAACTGAATGTATACCTTTTTGCATGAATATTTTTTTGTTACTGGTAACTTTTTACTCATAAAGGAAATTTTTAGTCTTTTCAATTCAAGTATTCTTTCTAAGGATAAATACCAATTATACCATAAAAGTCAACCTGGGATTTTTAGGCCTCCGCTTTGACAGGATGTGGGGTCTAAATCCCCTGACCATGTTCAATGGATGAGGAAGTGACTTACAAATTCTAAACCGGCCTCACTAGTGTACATGGTTTTATCCGGATTAATTTTATCAGGGTATTAATTACACTATAAGAATTAAACATGATCGAGTTCCCGTTTGATGGCCATTATTTTGAGAAAATGAAGTTTTAAATAGTGATTTTTTGAGAATGTGTGGTTAAAATTTAAAGAGGAGTTTTGAATTTACGTGTAAATTAAATCTTTTATTGTATAAATACGTGGTTGAAAATGAGTATTTGAATTAAAGAGTTTTGAAATAATGGTTGTCAAACAAATAATTCAAAAACTTTAATTTTATATCAAAGAAAAACCTTAGAATTTTTAAGCACCGACCCACCAATCCAACCACTAACCCACTAGTTCGACCAGTAACCCGAGACTCAGTACTTCGACCGGGTTAGATCTAATAACTATACTTCTGCACATAATTGTCATCAATTTACATTTATTCCCTTAACGACGTGATCTGAAAACTATGGTTGGGTTAACGTATTAATTTGGAATTTTCCTTTTGCAAATGCATACGCATCAAGGAGAGTTTGAAGAAGGATCGTGTGATATCTCTAATCCCAGCTTTGGACACAAACATGGATCCTTTTAGAGTACATTGACTATAAAAGTGATCACTGACTAAAAAGGCTACGTTGGAGAGCTTCTGGATCCTAGGTAACCACCAACTTGCATCTCTTCCAATAATTTTCAATAATGATGATGATGAGCATGAAGTCATATATCCCTACTGTAATGCACCGGCATGTTGGTTGATAATGGCAGTTATTTCAATATATTATTTGGAAGTTCTTTTAACCAAATACAGATCGATCAACCCTAGGCACCAATGTCTGAACCACTGTATGGCTTCACTAGAGATTCTCTAATCCCAAGATGACAAATTGCATTAGCCGTGAAACTAGGTGAAAAACCAGCTCTATTCTATATATACATGGACTTCTTAGTCATGGATAATAGGTTCACCTACAACGGGATCCTTGGAAGGCCCATCTTAAAACAACTCAAAGTTGTGACCTCTATCCATCACCTATGTCTTATATTTGAAACTCCGAAAGAAGTAGCAGTGGTCGAAGGAGATCAAGCCCTCATGCGTGAATGTCATTCCAATGTTTTAAGGAAAGCAGCTCCAAGGGCTCCGCTGGTTAACATCACCCTGAGTATTGAAGAAAACATTCTGAATGCATCTTCATTTATAAAGAGAAAAATGTTGAGATACTTCCAATCGAGAATCGAGCGAGAACCTGTCCAGTACAATCAAGAAAGGCTGCTTTCCTGAAATTGCCTAAACTAGATCAATCGAATATCACAAATGCATCATTACGACCCTCACATTCTGGTTCGAGTTCTAAGCCATGTTCAATAGCCCGACCTTAATGATGTTAATCGTGGTTAGTCCATCTTCATTCTATTTCATATATGTCTAAGGACTCGCATAGCCCTCGATTTATGGTCCATGTATACTCTGAAGTGACTTTCTTTGAAGCCTCCAGAAAATGCTAAAAAGTCAAATATCCGCCAAGGTCACAGCTACGAGGTTTATTTCACTCCTAAATTCAAGCTTGATTTGTGTAAGAAAAGGTTGAGAGCTGAAACCAAGTGGACAAATAGATTGTTTTTTACGAATCCCCTGCTTGAGAATCAGCTTCTCGCATTGTTTTTGCGCCAGAGCCTGTTGGGAGAAAAGAAAGTTTCATGGTCTCTCCAACTCTGATTAGTGTCATAGAGAAGAAAATTATATTTTCCCATTTTAGCAGATAAGATAGCAGCAGAAGACATTTTATCCATTCCTATTTTCCCAATTCTGTCTAAATTGGATCAATAGAATATCACACATGCCTATGCCTCACGTTCTAGTTCGAGTTCTAAGCGCAAGGAATTTACAACTATTAGTATAAGAATAGGAAAGGACCTGGCACGGTAGATCCGCTCATCCTGGCTTCGAATCCTAGCTTGAGATGTTCAATCGACTCCCTCCCTTTTTTGTGGGGGTCCGGACCTCTAAGAGTGAGTAGAAAATGGAGGAGGAAATAGGCCCTGGGGAACTGTCATAATTAGTGAACAAATGTGAGCTTTTCCACCCGACAGTATGGAGTACTAACCACACCAAGGGATAGACCCAGAAGCAAAGGAAGTAGCAAGCTTAAATTGACAAGCATGGTGGTGAGTAGGAAAGAATAGCATATGATCATTAAATAGAGAGAGTATATGGCTTTTTTTCTGAGGCATGTTGCCTTAAGAAAAGGTGCCTGCCCATTACAATTAGCTAAGAATAGGAGATCCACAACTCAATATATCCAAAATTCATGCGTTCAATATGAGCTGGACTGAGAGGAATGGGGGATTACGAGAGAAAACGACGGAGGTAGTTAACCAAAAAGCGAGAACAATCGTGCCGGCTTGGAATAATCAATTTGTTCATTGATTCGAGACTCAAGATTGGAGTTCGGTTACCATCTAACTTATAATTAACCAGCCCTAGTTTCGACATCAAGATCAAGAGAGTTGCTATTCTTTTTTCTAAGGTAATGCTAGGTTCTGAGGTGGAGACTTTGTCTGTGTTCGGACTCACTTGCTCTCCACGATAACAAACTTCGCCAAAACGTAGACCGCAATCATCATTGATCCAAAGGGGTAAAGCAATCCGATTGAGAGATGTCGTTCTTTTGTACTCTAGCATGGATATATTATTTCTCAAGTCAGAGAACCTAAGGAAAAGAGCTCAACTACTATCGAGATTCTTTGGACCAACATAACATTTTGTATAACCCTTCTATAACGCTATGCTCTTATTCTATCCTGATTTCTTTACAATAAAATTTTTGGGAAAAAAACAGATATAAATCCATAGCTATACCAAAGCTAATAAATTCCTAAGTTGATAGAAGGTGTTTATTACAGGCAAAGCGAAGAGAGTAATGGCTCGCATAAAAGTTGCGAACCATTCTCCATATTCAGGCTGGCTACAAGTTATCAATAAGGGACAGACAAAGTGAATAAAACGTGATTCTATAACTGAATTAGTTATAAGGCAGCCATTAGGGAGTAGTCACCTGTCACCCTCTCCAAATAACCAGTTTACCCCAACGTTTGAAGAGAAATCTATAAATACTCCCTCATTTGAAGGAGGAATCATGCAATTCAAATATTTCCCTCTCAACTAGCTATTTCTCTTCTCGTTCTAGTTGGATCATCTACACTAGTGAATTTGGGAGGTGAAACTCATAGTTATGTGAGATGATTTGTTGACTGTATTTATATTTGATCTTCAATTTTAATTATTTCATCAAAAAAATTGATTGATTCTATTTTTATCATCAACAATAACAATGAAAAATATAGTGTATTTGGGTTTATATTCGTGCACAAAGATCTCATGTTAAATTGAAGATATTTATATGATCACTTTTTATTGTAGTTTTACAACTTCAAGAAAAATAACAATGAACTAGGAATTTTTTAACGACAAAAAATAGTCATCAAATGTTATTTTCAATGACAAACATATAGATTCGTTATTATTACTACGTTGTTCGAGAAAATATTTGATGTCATAAACAAAAGAATTATTAACCAATTATCAAAGATGTCTTTACAATATCTAGGTTACTATTGTTTGGATTATCATCGATTTTATAATAAAACATTAGTTATGATATAGTTGAGAATTTATATATAACTTTCCTCTTGAATAATTACTTGGATAAAGAATATACGTTGTCAAAATTTTCCTATCAGCATGTCAAAGGAAGAGAAAATTGTTGGAATTTTGTATCGAAAATTGTTTGTGACCAATTTAAATGATTTAAGCGAAATTCGTTGTTTGGTGAATGAGAAATTAAGCCAAACTTAAACTGCTTAATACTTGAAATTATTGGAAAAATCGTGTAGAATATTGTAGAATATTCTAGAAAATGTGTAGATGAAAAGATGTGTCTTTTCATATGGAAAATCATGACTTTTGGAGATCGTGACTTTTGGTATGAGTAACTTCCAATAATTATGTATCTTAATTTCAAGAGATGTGTCTCTTGGTATGGTTGTGTCTTTTGACAAACCTTTCCAACTACTATATATATAGATCCCCATGTGTTTGAATTTTATGTAGAAGAACAATTCAATTGATAGTTTCATATCATTCCATTCTATGTTTACAATTTAGTTTGCATAAAACACTTTGTAGAAGTGATTATTTCTTACATCAAGATCATGGTTATGGTAAAGAGGGAACTCCGTTCGAGTTCGTTGGTCTAAGTCATTTGGAGTGCTTCTATGGCTTGACGTGACCGTTGTATCTTAGGAGATGATTGTCAAGAAACCGTTAGCACCGATGCAGGGCAAATTCATCTCAAGGACAAAGTGTCAAACACTTGCCTCGACCGATCGCATCACTTGCATCTCATCTTTTTTTTTTTTCGATTTCATTCTAATTTAGTATTTTGATTTCGGAAAGTAACTAATATTCTTTTGATTTCATGCTAAGGTTTGAATTAAAGAATAGCATGCGTTCAAGATTGGAAAGTGATGAATCCATATTCATATATTCGAAGTCGGTAATTAACTAATTTGTCTTCTCAAATCAGATTTTGTTAAGTCGAATTATATTTCGATTTCAAACATATTAACGGCATGTTCTTGATGAATATAATATGCACATTATCGGTGTAAAATCTCCTACAATCTTAAGAAAAATTTTGGTATTTGTTGTGCATATGAATCAGGAATTATATGTCAATAAAATAAAATTGCATATTATATTCAATAATTGGCACGTGTATGCATAATTTCGGCTTGGAATTGAGTTTAGAAATTCTGTCATTACATGAGATTGAGTTTTTGAAACAAGAATCATGAGAATTCATTTATGCCTAAATGACTGCACGGTTGGCAATGTAAAATAACAAAATGTGTCTTTCTAATTTTGTTTCAAGTGCATGTTTCGATAACATAAATTAATTGTGCATTGAGGAGGTTAAATTCACGCCTATTCGGCAATTCAAATGAAAATGCATGGCTTTTGTAACGTGTTTTTCTAGGACCATGAATTTGAAAACAAAATAGTTATTAAATGGTGGCTGCTAGAGGTGTCAATCCGGATGGTCCGGGCCGGGTCGGCCTGCCAACATATGAGCCCGGTAACGGTCCGTGTGAAAAAATGCCCACCCACTACGGGTTCCGGGCCGGTTCCGGCTCGGCCCACAAATTTTAGACTACAACCCAGGCCCGCCCGTTGACCCATCCGGGTCGAGCCCATGAGTGTCGCGGGTCGCGATTTGTTTCGATTTGGCCCGTATTATTGTATAAATAAAATTATAAAAATATAGAATTTTTCATATTTATAGCAAAAAATATTTTTTTTGTTAAATGTAAACTAAGAATTGAACAAAATGATAAATTCATATTTATACCAATAAATGTTTACATAGAATTCAAATTTAATGTTACATGAATTATTTATAACTTTGCAAAGTTAAATTTAATTTAAACAAATAATAATTAAATGCATTTCTAATTACTATTATCAAATATTTATAGTATAAGTACATCTCAACTAGATTGACACCTAGTTTTGTTATAATTTATTGTTTAAGTACATCTCAACTAGGTTGGCACCTACTTAAGTCTTAACTATAATTTAGTTGTTCAAAAATTATATATTTTAATATTTGTATATCCCAATTTCAATTATTTACTTTTATATATTTGTTCAAAAATTATATATTTCAAATTAATTTTTTTTTCACGGGCCAGCGGGTTAACCGCGGCCCGTGAAGGTGCAACCCGCGAAGCCCGCGGGTCACACCTCCTTGACCCGTGAACCGCCCGCTCGGGTCACGGGTCGGCCTGCGGTTCCGGGTCGATCCGGGCCGATTTTCACGGGTCTAGCCGGCCCGTCCGTCTTGACACCTCTAGTGGCTGCTAAATGTTAATGAAATATAATTAATACATTTTGTAATCTGGAAGTGGACAGACTCTGAAACGTAGCATTTAAATCTGGTTTCATTATTGCATCAAGATAGATTAGTGTTGCTTACAGATTTGCCTTCAATATTTTATTGAAAAATGGGATTTCATACATGGTCATGATTTCAAACGACATTCTGTGAATGCATACCTTGCTATAATGGGAAATGGTGTATTTTCATGGCTTTTCTGGTATGTGCATGATGAATTGAATAAATATGCAGTGAAAGATGTATCTTTACAATTAAAAACAATATTTGTCTTAAAGCTTGTGGGTTACGGACATCCGTCTTTATCTATGAAGTATGTTTGATAATATTTAGTTCATGATGGTTCATCATTGTCAAAGACAATTGCGCACGTATGCGAATTGGTATGATTAAATTCAATTGAACATTGTTTAGACAATTTATCAAACTAATATGACAAGTTCGAAGTTTGTACCATATCAATGGTTGACCTTTTGGTCTTGGTAAATTGATCGAGATTGAGATCAATGACTATATTTCAAAATATGGAAGCGTATGGATTTCCTCAAGATATTGATATTCCTAGTCACGGCATGCGTTGACTAAAATGGAATAAACTTATACAATGAATGTATAAATGTTTGGAACGTAAGTTGTTATTTCGTCACCTTGATCGTGATGAATTGGATATTGTTGAGACTAATTCAATTCAGGCAACGAATTGATAGAAAAGAGAATTTACTCCTAACCATTGGAAATGTTGGAAGAATGCCAACTAGTTATTGAAAGTATATGAACTTTCATGATTATTCCTTTTAGGAATATGGAAAATTACATTAATGATGATAGCCTCAATTAATTTGATGAAATTAAGTGAGATGATTTATGCAAAATTGCACTTGCATAAAATATGACAAAATTTGAATATGGTGAATAAGTATTATTTAACATGGAATAACACTATCTTGTGAAATGTCACAAATGTGATATGTTGGGAGAAGTTGCAATTCTTGTGAATCAAGATGCTCAGTCTTCTTCATTGACATCAAACCAATTAAATTGGTATATGCTTTGAAAGCATTGATGTTCTGTGTGATGACCTCAATTTAATTTGGATGATCAAATTAAAAGAAAGTTGGATTGAAGTATAATTTATGCAATTTCAATTGAAATTAATTGTGGGTTGACAACCACTATTTTGAAAGTACTTAAACTTTCACGAAGCATTCGATATGTACATTATCTATTTGATAAATGAATTGAACTAAGAAAGAGTTGATGAACTCTTAAGTTCAAGTACAACCCGAAAATGTGGGGGTTAACATCAATGCTTGCGAACTTATATGAAATGTTCAAGATTTGTGGATGCAACATTACTAGTTGTACATGCACTCCTAATTGAGGAATTGTGGGGTAACTTATGTTGAAAGTTACATTTTTCTATACCTTATAATCATAGAAATATATCTATGAAGGTGGAAAAGGTAGAAAACCCTTATTTTAATTATAAGAACGATATATAGTAAGTCTAAAGTGGATGAAATGAGATAAAAGACGATATGTCGTTTGTTTGGATATGCAAGATCAATTGGAATATTTGAAGAATATTCATAAAGTTGAAATGCATTATAATATTTCAATAATGGTATTGAATACCCATGTTTCTGAAATCTACTAGTAAAAGTGATGGACTAGTGTAGTGCGTGATAGAAATCCTCTAACATTGTTGTTTGAAATTTATAAAGCTTTAGATAAAGCTAGTTAGAAGTATGTAACTTCATGAGAAAATTTCTTGGTGGTGACATGTTGTATCTATCAAATAAATCAATTGTTGGATAACTATATTTGATGAGATACTAAGTCACATGTAATGGTAAGTCTAGACGTGTAAGTTGTAGACATAATGTCGTTAAGCAATCGATCTCAATGGTATAAACTCATGGTACCTTTAAGAGATTTACTGAGAGATCAAGAATACTGCATATCGAGGGGAATGAGATTAAAGCCTACTACGTAAGAGTCTTTGTAATGGTAACCCGACATTGTTGACTGGAGATCCCAAAATCTTGGTTCAAAGGGACAACTAAGTTATGAAGATTTCATGAATCACTTAGGAAATTATTCTTACTTATTCCTATGATAATTAAAGTGCTTTCTACAGAATGATTGAAGGTTAAGATACTCTTTTAATGATTCCTATATCTTGATTAAGTCAAGTAGAGTAGGGCAGAATACTCTTAATAGGAGGTCACCTATGTAAGTGTGAAGTGGGGCTGATTCAATGAGAATTGTTCGAGGCTAAAATTCTCTAAACACTTATGAAACCAAGAGTGGTCCATGGCCAAAATGGACACAATCATGAGAACCATGAACGGTTTAGGGAAGACATTTGTGTGAGTACTGTTGTCTTGGCTTACACCAACGGTTCAATGGTTCAAAACATCACGTTCACCAATTAGCCAGTAAGTCTGATAGTATTTCACTAAGGGAGGTTCAAGGCTAGAAGCTACCTTCTCTGATGCAATGTTTTCCGCCCTTTCTCTACTAGTCTCTGCATAGTCATTTGCATTAATTTTTCATTCATATGGGGGATTGTTGGAATTTTGCATCGAAAATTGTTTGTGACCAATTTAAATGATTTAAGCGAAATTCGTTGTTTGGTGAATGAGAAATTAAGCTAAACTTAAACTCCTTAATACTTGAAATTATTGGAAAAATCGTGTAGAATATTGTAGAATATTTTAGAAAATGTGTAGATGAAAAGATGTGTCTTTTCATATAGAAGATCATGACTTTTGGAGATCGTGACTTTTGGTATGAGTAACTTCCAATAATTATGTATCTTAATTTCAAGAGATATGTCTCTTGGTATGGTTGTGTCTTTTGACAAACATTTCCAACTACTATATATATAGATCCCCATGTGTTTGAATTTTATGTAGAAGAACAATTCAATTGATAGTTTCATATCATTCCATTCCATGTTTACAATTTAGTTTGCATAAAACACTTTGTAGAAGTGATTATTTCTTACATCAAGATCATGGTTATGGTAAAGAAGGAACTCCGTTCGAGTTCGTTGGTCTAAGTCATTTGGAGTGCTTCTATAGCTTGACGTGACCGTTGTATCTTGGGAGATGATTGTCAAGAAATCTTTAGTACCGATGCGGGGCAAATTCATCTCAAGGACAAAGTATCAAACACTTGCCTCGACCGATCGCATCACTTGCATCTCATCTTTTTTTTTTTTCCCGATTTCATTCTAATTTAGTATTTTGATTTCGGAAAGTAACTAATATTCTTTTGATTTCATGCTAAGGTTTGAATTAAAGAATAGCACGCGTTCAAGATTGGAAAGTGATGAATCCATATTCATATATTCGAAGTCGATAATTTACTAATTTGTCTTCTCAAATCAGATTTTGGTAAGTGGAATGATATTTTTATTTCAAGCATATTAACGGTATATTTTTGATGAATATAATATGCACATTATCGGTGTAAAATCTTCTACAAGAATGTGGAAGAAGCTCCAATCATAGTGCATTAAGTCGTTTTAGAAAAGAGATCCCGATCATCAAAGCAGTGGCGCAATCTATCTCTACATATACTATGACCATGTTCCAAATTCCGATTGAAATTCGCCATGATCTTAGAAGACTAACATTTTCTTTCCGGAGGGAAAAAAATAATGTAAAGGATAAGTTCGGGGACGGACCCAAACTTTTGTATTGTGGGGTAAAAAATTAAAATATAATTTATTTTTTTTAAAACAACATAACATTTTGTATAACCCTTCTATAAAGGGTATTTTCTTGTTGTAATAATGTTATAAGCCAAATCAGAAAATCTTAATATAGCTGGCGTTTCGATTTAAATCTAGTTGGAAAAAAAAAACCCAAAATTAGGATTCACTCAAGTGTGAAAGAGAAGGTAAGTAATTTTAATTTAGGTCAAAGTCAAAGTCAACAACTAATTTTAATCACAAATTTCATGGGATCCACAACTTTTCATTCACATATTTATTAACTTTTATCAAAATCTAATTTTAATCTACACCACACAGATGTATTATGATTAAACTCCATGCAGTTCAACAATCAAGATAGAATGCAAAGTAATGATGGATTCGTGGGACACTAGGGGTTCAATTTTATTTTTTTTTTTTGCAATTGGCATATTTGATAACTTCACGTGACGCTTCCTAAAAATCAATCGTTCTGTTCGATAAATTCAGGAATCAATTTATGAAATACAGCGGACTCTGTACACCGCGTAAGTGCTATAATTCTGCTTTCCATTTTCCATTTTGAGGTGTGGCACTTTAGGATGTTCAAACCCTCTCGATTTTCAGTCCAGAATCCTAGTTCTACAGCAAGTTCAGGACGAAAAAGACAATCTTGTAATATTAACAGTGTACCAAATAAAATTGCACACAAATACAGAATTTTTGAAAAAAAAAAAAAAATTAGAAATCAAATTTTTTTGTGGGGTCACTTGACCCCACATGACCCGTGTAGGTTCGCCAATGGATAAGTTGCATTGGTTCTCTAGATACTCTCTGTAAATAAAAAACATAAGAGATGTGTGATAAGTGTAAATGTCATAATTATATTGGTCATCAAAATATGACATGTAAAAGTAGTTTTATGAACGAGTTACTTATTTTAGGCAAAAAAAAAAAAAAACACTTGATATTGGACAAGAACGGATGAAAATTAATGATAATTAATTAAAAAAGATTAAAGCTTGACATATCCTGAAAGTTGGGGACTAAGAAGTCGTATTTGAAAGTTGAAAAACCTCAATTACAATATCTAAGGATTCAATCTGAGCAAAAAGAGAAATTAATGTGGACCAAATCGCACAATGAAATTACAATTTTCAGCAATTTGGAATATTTTAATTTGACTAAAGTTATGAAATCTTTCATTCAAATATAAGAGAATGCTAGAGATAGAATCTTTAGTCAAAATTACACACAAAAAAAATAAATAAATAAATTATCAAAATCTGTAACTAAATTTAAGATTTGAAAGGTTGAAGAACACAATTGGTCGGGAGATTTACAAACTTTGAAGGGAAAATAATGATCCATTATTGGGAATTAGGTGCGACAATTTTTAGGATGCTTTTCTATATTCCTTATATTAAACTTGGATTAGTTTTTAATTTTTTATTATTTAACCAATATTATGATTGGTTAAATTCTATGTTGTTAGGACGAACATGTAGCTTAGGTTAATATATATATATATACAGAAATGATCTAATGAGCACCGGTGCTATCTTATCCTAAGCACCAATGAGTTGGCACATTAATTCATTGGTGGATTGTAACTCACAAAATCTTTATCCACCAATGAATTAATGTGTCAACTCATCGGTGCTTAGGATAAGATGAGCACCGGTGCTCATTAAATCATTTCTGTATATATATATATATATATATATATATATATATATATATATATATATATATATATTGCTTAATATGTGTTTAATTGACGTTCAATTACTTGATCAATAATTGCTTGATTTAAGGACAATATTGAAACTGAGACGAGTTATTTGTCTAGTTCCCACAATAAGTGAAATAGATTTTGATAAGATATCGAGAAAATAACTTATGCAATCATGATTGAATTATTACAATTGAATGTTTTTTTATGTGTGTGATTTACATAGAAATATAGTAAATTTGAGTATGTGAATAATGTTAGTTTTGCTCAAGAGATACTACTAACTATCAGTTAATATTAAATAGTTTAAGTGAAATCGAAATTAGTAATCCAAAAGTTCTCCACAAACTCATTAAGCTCTGATAGATTAGATTAATTTATTTAGATTAAAAACCGGCCCGTGAAGTGTTAGTTGTTTACAAAATTATCTTAGATTGAAGCTAAATACTTGGCCTGTGTAGAATAATATTCAAACTTATCAGTTACTTTTTACTCGTCGTGATACATACACTTGTAAAATCACACGATCAGTTGCTTCATAGATTTGATTGCTTTTAACCAAACCTTAATAGCAAAACAGAGTTGGTGCATAAAACCAATCCAAATTCCCTTTCGTTGCAATTTTTACAGAAAAGGTACTATCCCCGTAATGCACGCAGAATGTGATCTCCAGTGAAGTATATCATATGGGGGTAGGGGAATTGCTCCAAAACGGGCTCTATGGCACTGGGAGATGGCAGGAATATCACAATCTTCAGCTCTCTGGTCTTCCACGCCCTCATTCTTTTCTTCTGGTTATACCCTACACAGGTGATCACCTTCTCAATGTGGCAAATCTCATGGAGCAGATGGAAGTGGGGATGTCGTGCTCAATGGCAATCGATTTTTACACTTAGCTAGGGATCTAATTCTATTGATGCCCTCTGGATCCCTGGGCGTTAAAGACATACCTCCATGGCATTTTGAACGAAAGATTATATTTATAGTGAAATCTAAATATGGCCAGGCAATATCGTTGAGAAATCTGACGACACAATTTTGCTAAAGCCCGTTAATCTAGGTTTCTAATCAGTGACGTGGTCACATTGCCAACAGATCTCGATTACACTTACGTTCATGCGTAAGTCTCCTGTGCAATTGAACAAATCGTTAGAAGCAAGTTGCCTTCTTCGGTGATAGGAGAGGTTGTCGTGAGCACACCGAAACAAAAGAACCACCTTTTGATAGTAGAACTTTATCACTCTATAATACAATCTTAAACCCCTTCTTGACTAAGATATAACCAGATACTAGATATTTCCTAATTTTCGATACATAAAGAACATCCTTCAAACTAAAGACATTTCCAGAAGATAATATAAGCATAATAGTTCCTTCTCCCTCAACCTTAGATAAAGAAATGTTCCCCATGAATAGACATTCTATATCACTAACAAGAGTGAACAAAGAAAATGCACCCATAATACAACAAATACGCTTGGTAGCTCCAGAATCTATCAACTAGTATCATGTTGCTTATTAGATTGATTTTTGTACCATCGTAGAAAAGTTCTCATCCTCTACTATATGTGCCTGATTCTTCATGGCTTTTCCTTTTTAATTCTTGCAATCTTTTGCAAAGTGATCGGTTTACCACAAACAAATCAATTACCAACAATTTTACTTTTGAAATGGGATTTAGATCATTTGCTCTCCCTACGAAATTTCTTTCCATAGTTTATGTCCTTAAAGTTTTAACCCTAGGTAAAATTTCCAACAAAATTCGTCCCAATAGAATTTCCTTCAAAAAGATTAGCCTTGGTACCCAAATTTGGTCTCTCCCTATGTTCTGCTATCCTATTATCTTCCTCAATTCTAATCGTGATGATCGGATCCTTTAAAGACATCTCTTTTCTCTTATATTTCAAACTATTTTTATACTCTTCTCAAGCAGTGGATAATTTTCAAATATAGCATATACTTGAAAACCTTCACAGGTTTTATACTCAATAATAATTTCATACTTTTTTTCTAGCAAATTTCATAATTCCTCGACAGATTTGCAAGACCAATAAACATCATATAAATCTAATGATAAGTAAGTCGAATGTAATTTCTGCATATATAATCATTATGTTCCCAACAAGCTAAATCATCTTTTTCCTTATAAGTAAATTCATCAGCAATGGCAGTAGCATGTTTTTCACATCAACCAATTTCAAAGTTATCAAATAAAATCACAAATCCATTTGCCATCTCTAAAATTTTTTCCATCAAACAATTCAGATTTTCAAAACACTGAGAAATAGATGTAAGTGAAAAAACTGAATATTGTGATTGTTATGTTTTCTTCTTATTGAAATAATCAGCCAAGATACAAGGAATTTATACAGAGTTAAGAAGATTCTGGAATGATGCAAATAACAATCTAAACTAACCTACCAGCTGGCTAACAAGATCAGAATCAATTTCCTAAAAATCAGGAGCTGCAATGTGCTAGTGTCTGCTGCTCCAAGTGCCTTCACCTGATGAATTTTAACTCCCCCCCTCAAGATGGAGTGTGTTCAAGCACTCCTAGCTTGTCTCTTAGGAACTGAAATCTTGAGTGTGACATGGGTTTAGTTAGCATATCAGCTGTCTGATCTGAAGAGGGGACATACTGAATTTTTAGCTGGTTTTCCAAGACTTTATCTCTTACAAAATGTGCATCGAGTTCAATGTGTTTTGTGCGAGCGTGATACACCGGATTCGAGGCTAATGCACTTGCACTCATGCTATCAGACCAGATAACAGGAACTGATTTCTGTGGAATTTTTAACTCTTCAAATAAGGATTGAATCCAGGTTACTTCCATTTGCACGGTGGGCCGAGGCTCGTATTCGGCTTCTGTACTTGACCTGGCAACTACGTGTTGTTTCTTAGAGCACCAAGACACCAAGTTTTCTCCAATGTAAACACAATATCCAGCCGTGGACCTTCTATCATCTGGACAAGACGCCCAGTCTGAATCTGCGAAAGCCGTGATATCAAGACTATCATTCCTTTGGATGGTTAATCCAAGTTGTAATGTGCCCTTTAGATATCTGAACACCCTTTTAAGTGCTTTCCAATGAACATCAGTAGGCACTTGAAGAAATTGACTTAACTTGTTTACAACATAAGTTAAGTCTGGTCTGGTATGGATGAGGTACTGAAGTCCACCAATTGCACTTCTGTAGGGAGTTGGATCTTTCAATTCTTGTCCTTCAGTTTTCGAGATTGGCTTTCCTACTACCATAGGTGTAGGGCTAGGCTTTAGATTTTCATAACCAAATTTCTTCAGTAATTCTGTGGCATATTTGGTTTGCTTCAGGCTCAGTCCAGTATCATCTCTTTTGACTTCAATTCCCAGAAAATGCCTCAGGTTTCCCAGGTCTTTAAGTGCAAAAGTGATGTTTAGCTTGTCTATAAACTCTTCCATCTGATGAGTATTAGTACCTATAATCACTATATCATCCACATATATTAATGCAAATAAGATATCAGTTCCATTTGCCAGAAAAAAAACAGAGAATTGTCAGCCTTAGATTGTGTGAAGTTCCACTGCAGTAGAGTGTATTTTAGCTTATCATTCCAAGCTCTAGGTGCTTGTCTTAAACCATATAGCGCCTTCTTGAGTTTGCAGACATGGTTAGGGTATTTTTCATCAACAAAACCCTATGGTTGATACATAAAGACAGCCTCAGTTATGCTTCCATTCAGGAAGGCATTATTAATGTCTACTTGCCTGATTTCCCAGTTCCTTGAAACAGCCAGGGTTAGGATAATTTTCAATGTTACAGCCTTGACTACAGGGCTGAATGTTTCGTTAAAGTCGACACCAGGGGTTTGGAGAAAACCTTTAGCCACTAATCTGGCTTTGTGTCTTGAGATTTTTCCATTTGTATCATACTTTAGCTTGAATACCCATTTATTACTAATGACCTTCATCTCAGGCTCAGGTGGGATTAAGCTCCATGTTTCATTTTCCATAAGAGCATTATATTCTTCCTGCATAGCATCCTTCCACCACTTACTTTTGAGTGCTTCATCCACACTAGTCGGCTCAGATGAGTCCAATTTATCCACAGTTAAGCTAGTGTAGATTTTTGGCTTGAAGATACCTACTTTGCTCCTGGTAACCATTTGATGTCCAATGTTCTGTGGCAAAATTCTATCTGATGAGCCTGTGTCATTTCCTAATTCCAGAACCTCAGTGTGAGTCTCAGGTATTTCATTTGTTGTTACTGTCTCTTGGTGTCCTTGATCACAAGGATATTCCTCCAACTCCTCCTCTTCAATCTCAACCTCTGATACTCCATTGTTGAGTCCTGCTGCAGGGGTGATTTCAGATTGCATTGCATCAGCTGCAGTTTTGCCTTGGGAGAAAGTGTTAAGGTTAGGATCAATAAAGGGAAGATAACATATCCTGGTATCACTGACTTGAGGTTGAGTTCTTTTATTTAGAAAATCGATTTTAAAAGGGAATTCCAGTTCATTGAAAGTAACATGTCTGGAGATATAAATTCTACCACTAGGACTCAAACATTTATAGCCTTTGTGTGAGTCACCAAGACCAAGATAAACACATTTTATGGAGTGGAAACTGAACTTGTGTTTCTGATAAGGCCTGAGATATGGAAAGCAAGCAGATCCAAAGGTTTTGAGTTGGTTGAAATCGAAAGATTTATTAAAAAGGGTCTGGTAAGGTGATCTGTGATCTAACACTATAGTAGGTAGTCTATTAATTAGATAGGTGGCAGCCTTGAAGGACTCCCACCAATAGTAAAGAGGCATTTGAGCTTGAGCTAGAAGAGTTAACCCAATCTCTGTTATATGTCTATGCTTGCGTTCAGCCCTTCCATTTTGAACTGAAGTGTAAGGGCAGGAATGTCTAAGCTCTATTCCAGATTCTAAAGTAATTTTACTGAAAGTTCTAAACTCTCCACCTCCATCAGATTGAAGATATTTGATTCTCATGTCAAACTTATTTTCTACAAGGTTTTTGAACTGAGTGAAAATAGGCAATGCTTCAGATTTGTGCTTCATCGGATAGATCCATGTAAAGCGACTATAATGATCAACAAAAATTATATAATATCTGAAACCAGTGGTAGAATTTAAAGGGGCTGGTCCCCAGACATCAGCATGGATAAGTTCAAGGGGTTTGGCAGCATGTGAAAGTGAGTTCTGGAAAGGGAGAGCATGTGATTTTCCAAGTTTACAAGCATCACAGAAAGAAGAGTTTTCATTGAATTTAATAACTCGATTACAAGATTTAAAGACTTGACTCAATACTTGATTTGAAGGATGTCCTAGCCTTCTATGCCATAGAGTAAGTTCTGACTCTGAAATTGATTTAACTGAGAACTGGTTATTGAGTTTGGACTCTGTTGTAAGGCATTGTAGGCTGTTTTTGTAACTTGACTCGAGGTTGATTCTTTCTGGCTTGAGGTTAGACAACTGCAGCTTGTACAATCCATCTTTAATCGTTCCTTGCAGCAGGATCCTCTTCGTTTGGAGATCCTTCACAACACAACAATTTGAATAAAACTCAATGAAAACATTGTTGTCACTTGTGAGTTGAGAAACACTTACTAGATTTTTTTTGATTGAGGGAACATGTAACAGATTATTTAGGGTGAGTGATTTATCATTTAACACAGGGAGTTTTGTATTACCAATATGAGCAATGTGTAACATATCACCATTTCCAACAATTAATTTTTCCTTACCTTCATACTTCATCACAGTGTTCAAGTTACCTCTGTCTGTTGTCACATGGTTGCTGGCCCCAGAGTCAACAAACCATGCAGGATCCTCAAAGACTCTAGGAGAGGCTACATAAGCTGATGGTGAAGTATTGAAGCTCTGTTGTCCAGAGTTAACTGGTTTTCTCCCCATATACCTCTCATCAAATCTGTTAAAACAATAGCTTGCTGAGTGATTGCTTAATCCACAAATTTGACGAGGCCCTCTAGTTTCATTTGAACGCCCAAATGTTGCTATGCCTCTTCCTCTTGTTCTTCATCTATAGTTTGGTGGTCTGCTACTTCCAGTTCCTCTAATACCTCTACCAAAAACAGGGCTAGCTCGATGTGCTAACTGAACACTTGACTGGTTAACATTTAGAGAGGTAAAGCTGTTTCTGACTTGATTTAAATGCTCAAGTCGACTTTCAAACGTCAAAAGTACCGAAGATAACTCATGCCAAGATATCATTTCCCTGCTGCTTATCTGAACTACTATAGGAGTGTACTCCTCATCCAGTCCGGATAGAACTTGTGTGATCAAATCACTCTGATCAATGATTTTTCCTGCTATTTCAAGGTTGTCCGCCAACTGTTTGATGGTGGTTAGATATTGATCCATTGTCATTGTTTCTTTCCTGGTTCTTTGTAGTTCCCCAGTGAGAAACATTACACGCGATCTATTTAATATGCCAAAACTTTCCTCAACAGCTATCCATAGTTTACTTGAGCTCGTACAGCCCATAACCTTCATAGCTATTTCTGGGGTCATAGAGGAATAAAGCCACCCCATAAGAAGTTGATCAACTGAGATCCATTTCTGAAACTCTGGATTGAGAGTCATTTCAACTGCTTCACCCTGGCCAACAATCGTTTGGGTAGCAAAGAACTCCTGCGGACACTGCCTTGTCCCCAGTAAGTATCCTTCCAGATTGTGCCCTCTGATTATGGGCATGATCATATTCTTCCAAAGCAAAAAATTGTTTCTGTCCAATTTTACTGAGGGTGTTTGAGTGATGTTCATTCCATGGGATGAAAAAAGACCAGTAGTAGGCAGAGCAGCTGGTGCTGTATTGAGCTCAGACGGATTCGACTGGTTGCCTGAACCGGTGTTTGCCATTTTGTTGGCTCTGATACCAAGTGAAAAAACTGAATATTGTGATTGTTATGTTTTCTTCTTATTGAAATAATCAGCCAAGATACAAGGAATTTATACAGAGTTAAGAAGATTCTGGAATGATGCAAATAACAATCTAAACTAACCTACCAGCTGGCTAACAAGATCAGAATCAATTTCCTAAAAATCAGGAGCTGCAATGTGCTAGTGTCTGCTGCTCCAAGTGCCTTCACCTGATGAATTTTAACTGTATCCATTGCAGACATGGCAACTAACTATATAATTTCACATCATTAATGTAGGAGAAAAAATAGTTTGCAGATACTATTGTAGAACAATAAAATACAGAAAAGAAAGCTTTATGGATCGAAACTCGTGATAGTACAATATCTTAAAATATAATTGTATGTCGTTACCTGTTGCGACATCCTTGGAAAATTATTCCAGAAATAAAACAATCGAATAAATCGTTCAACAATAAAAAAGTGATTTCTAGAATTTTTATGGTTTTCTCCATAACATCATTTTAACAAAATAAAATAATACTAGAAATGAGTATATTGAAATTACAGAAGATGAAAATAGTTTTTTTTTTTTGTGTTTTTTCAAGGAGTGGAACAATAATTATAATTTCCACCACTGATAAGTTGAAATTTAATAGAGAATAATTGTGATTTTTATGATTTCTATAAATCGACATGTAACTTTCTACTGCTATTTTTTGGTTTTCATGATTTCAATAAATCATCAAATAACTTTTCTACTATATTTTACTGCTAGTTTGACCAAATAAAAAGTCCAAAGATGATTAAAATAATAATAATAATAATAAATTATTTTAATCAAAGATGTCCAAGAGTCCAAAGTCCAATCATAGACTTTTTAATATTCCCTTGAAATATGATTCAAAATGCTAACATTTCAAATAAATCCCACACTTTTTACCACTCGACCATCTATTTAATCATTTCTTTATATATATATATATATATATATATATATATGTAAAACAGAAAGTCCTTTTGATAGCATTTCTTCATCCTACTTGTATTCCAAATCAACCATGCATTTCTGAAGCAAAGCATCAATTGAAGCATTATAAATTTATTAGTCAACTCAAACCTTGCTCTTCCATGTTCTTCCAGGCAAGCAAATCTGGTCAAAGAAAACCCAATCTCCCAAACTTCCTCATGAGTTATGAGCATGTCACTTTCAATCATCCTATCAAACAACTTTAGAATCTCTATAGACACAAAAAGAAGCATTGTTATGTAATCACATTCGGCTCGCAACATTTAATAAACATCAGGTTCAGCACTTTATACGTCTCCTTGTACCTTCCATTTTCACTAGGGATGGCAACGGGGCGGGTTCGGGGCGGGGCACCCCTATCCCGCCCCGTCCCGCCACTCCCCCACTTCGCCCCGCCCCGTCTAAGACGGGGCGGGGCGGGGCGGTGCGGGGCGCGGGGCGGGGCGGGGCGCGTTGTAGGACCATTTCCCTGCCCCGTTTATTTTTTTTATAATTTTTTTTTTTTGCTATAAAAAATTTCCAGTTATACGGTTAAGGAAAAATATAACTCTGCTTCCAAAAAAAATTGTTCATCAAATTTAAGAACATAAATCCATAACTCTACTTCCAAAAAATATTTGTTCATCATGTATTCTACCAAAGAATACATGAATACTTTTTTTTAAACGGTTCACGGGGCGAGTTCGGGGCGGGGCATCTCCGTCCCGCCCCGCCCCACGACCCGAGACGGGGCGGCCCTCCTTGCCCCGCCCCGTCCCGCCAACCCGTTCGGGGCGGTTTTTTTCGCCCCATTCGGGGCGGGGCACCGTCGGGGCGGGGCGGGGCGGTTTTTTTTGCCATCCCTAATTTTCACACAGAAACTTCACTATGGTGTTAAAAGTTTCAACATTTGGTTGAGAATGTAATAACCTTGAGAAGTATTGGGTCAATTTGCAATTTAGTTTTATCGAGGACTGCAGTGTAAATATTCAAAAATATATTTTTTGGGGAAGTGCTAGATAAAGATTTTAGTGATAAGAATGACCATTTGATGCTAAGGAATCGAATTAGGTATCTTTTGATAATTATTAGAAGTTAGGGGACTAAAGAGAAGATGAAGTTTGGAGACTGATTATTCGGGAGAATTAGCTCATATTTGTCTCCCTTCATAACAAAATTCTTAATTATCATACTCATTTACAACCACACATTCCCACAATATGATATTTTGCACGTACACTCAAAACTTTTATCTACTTTTTAACCATATATTTTAAAAAAAAAACTATCTCGAAACATCAATTCTTTAAAATAATTACCATCAAACAATTTTAATTAATCGGGTATGATTTCAGTCAAACAGAGATTGGGAGAGATTTTGGTGAATTCGGGCAATCATTTCTAATTCTTGGACTTGAAGGGCAAACTCGTCATTTCAACCATTGATGGCGTTGGCAATATGAGAAAGACTAATTATATTCACACCACAATTTTTACTTTTATGTCACATTTTAATTGTACTTAAGATCCTTAATTTTTATTCATTATCGCATTTACGTCTCTAATGATTTTTCATGTTGTTCGTATTCTCAAATTTTTCATTAGTTAACACATTTTGTATTTGATAACAATTTTATGTCTAAAAGTTCGTTGAAATTGCGTAAAATAACTTATTTTCCGATCATATATTTTTTTTAAAAAAAGTGCAAAATCCCCCCCCCCCCCCCCCCCCCTCAAATTTCAAAGTATGAAAATAAAATATTTTGATATAAACTATCATCCAGAACGAGACGTACTAATTAATAGAAGGTTGAAAATGAGAATTCGACGAAAAAATTAAGAAAATAATTGCTATGATGAGCAAAGATTGAGAAGTTTAATTGCACTAAAATGTGGTGTATCAAATAAAAATTGTAGTCGCAATATAACCACATAAATGAAGTTTGTTTATTCGAAAATACAATGGGCAAATGTTTTTTTTTAAACTCTATCTTAAAGAAAATTTTGGAGAAAAACTATAATCATGAAAAATTTATGTTATTTTGAGACTAAGAATGCAATGAAAAAGTTTGAGACAAAAATGTGATAATGTGTTAATGTTATAAACCTTTCATGCAATAAAATGTAGCCCAATTATTAAAAATTGTGGAATGAATATAATTAACCTTAATAAATTACAAAATAAAGGTAAAATAAAAAGACATTAACATGATTTCAATTAAAAAAAAAACTTTCCAATTAAAATTTCAAACTAAAGTCACTTTCTTTCTAAATTTTCTCCAACATAGATAGCGACTCTTTCATTTTTATCTTCTTCAACACTAAAACCTCAAATTTATCAAAAGTTCAATACAAAGATGCTGTTAATATTCGTTACTTTGAATTGGTAAGTATATTTACGTACATTTAATGCCATTGTAGTTAAATTAGTTTACTTTTTAGTTGTTAAATCTTATTTCGACTTATGTTTACAGATAGATGCATTTTTACAATTTATTGGACAAATTTATATAATCTTTTTAAGTAAAAAAAAAAAAAAGAAAAAAATCATCTGGGTAGATTTTTAGACAATCTACACTGTCTGGATTTTCTAATAACAAACGGCCCAAACTTTTTACAGCCGCCTTTTTTGCTATTTGGTCTTTTGACATCTAACTTTTTTCTAATTTTGAATTAAGATGCAAATATGGAATCGAGACTCGTCCTAGTTTGTTATTTTAGTGAATTTCAAAGGATTGAAAATAGTCGATGCTCATGAAACTGAATGAGTGATAAGAAGGTGTTTTCACAATTTTTTGACATCGATTAGATCATATACGGACATGTATTGTGATTTACAAAACCTCTTCAACATTGATCCTTCTATGTACGATATGTATTTGAAATTTTTATTTTTTGACCATTTATTTCGGTTCCACTGGTAAAGATTACTTCTAAAGTGTAAATAAAATGGCTAATTCAATTGAACAAAGACCACTGTTCTCATCTTTGCGTAATTTTAGTAAGGAAGAATATCCCCAGAGTGAACACGAAGCATCTGATAAAGTAGATCATATTGTGGATGATTTTTGGGACATAGTAGACATAGCTCGGGAGGATGGCATAATTATTACAGAGACAGGTGCTACACACCATAATCTCACTGTTACACACAAACCTCCTGAGGTAGTTCAAGATAATGAGGAGGAAATTCAATTTATAAACTAGGATCTAATTGCTTTATTGAGTCAGAGATATGAGCAGGCTAAAACTCACAAGATGGGTAGAGTATACGATCTTCTAATTCTTCGCATGTGGTTTGATGAACATTTACAAGTTGACCAACTGCTTGACACCAAGAGAATCTTCGAAAACTATACACGTGATTACATTGAAATACAACTTCGATTTCAAAATGAAGAAATCAAACAGGACTACCCACACAATTGTCTGTGTACACGATAATTACAGTTGGCGTATATGCACAAGAACATACTTGTCAAGTGGGTATTCGTCCCAATGATCACAGACAAACAAGATCATGATTTATTAGCAGACATATAATGCACAAGCTTCAAGAATCAAGGACAATTTATAGACCTGCAGACATCATTAACAGTATCCGTCAAGAGTTCGGGGTAATTATGAGCTACCAGAAGGTCTGGACGGCAAAAGAATACACGTTGAAAGATTTAATGGGTTCGGCCAAGAAGAGTTATGCTAAATTTGTCGGGAATTGTCATAATATGGAAAAAACTAATTATGGATTGACGTTCGATATTGAGACCTATGAGGACAACCATTTCAATTATTTTATAATAGCTTTTGGACAATATATTCAGGGACTTCCTAATTCGATACGACCACTAATTCTAGTTGACGGTACTTCACTGAAAGCTAGATACGAAGACAAGTTGATTATTGCCACATGTCAAGATGCAAAAATTCAAATTTATCCTCTTGAATTTGGCATAGTCAATAGCGTGACTGATCTAGCGATGAATTAGTTAATCACAACATTGAGGCAAGTAATTGGGAACATCGAGAATATTAATTGATTAGGAAACACTATATTAAATACTTAAAGATATGGGAATGTTTGACTAAGGTAGTGGTCCCTAAACCAAAAAGGTTACGATATAACCTAAAACCACTGATTATATATTCATTGGTTATGCCTACCATAATAGTGCGTACAGATTTATTGTGCATAAGTCTAAAATTATAGATGTGCATGTAAATATGATTATCAAATCGATGGATGCTACGTTTTTCGAAAATAATTTTCCTTGTAACTTGTAACATAAAGTAAATCAAATTCACTGAAGAGATTTCGTGGAAATGAGGAGGTAATATATCAAGAATATATAAACGAAGAATAATCCAGACGTAGAAGAGGTCTAGGGCGACAACTTCCATTGAGACTGATTTTCAAACATATTTATTTGAAAATGAACATCATAGTTATAAAGACACTATCTCATCTACTAAAGCTTTATATTGTAAAGAAACTGTTCATTTTAAATTGAATCCATAATACAAAATCATACATAGAAATTAGTAGACCTTTCACCCGAAAATAAGCCATTATGGTATAAATGAATTTACGAAAGGAAAATGATAACAGATGGATCAATTGGCAAATACAAAGATGACTTGTCGTTAAAGGCTACAAGCAAAAAGAGGGTATTGATTATTTCCATACATGTTACCTCAATGCGTATGCTTATAGCAATAGTCGTATTGAATGGTTTAGATATACATCAAATGGATGTTAAACAACTTCTTAAATAGTGAATTAGATGAAAAATTTATATGGAGTAACATGAAAGATTTGTTGTCTCAAGACAAGAAAAGAAAGTGTCGACTTATGAAATCACTTTATGGATTAAAGCATGCTACTAAAAAATGGCATGAAAAATTTGACACAGTTATGATGTCAAATGGTTTCAAAATTAACGAGAGTGACAAATATGTGTATATCAGGAACACTCAAAATGGATATGTCAACATATGTTTAAACATATATGACATGCTAATTATGGGTAATAATGCTACCATAATTCAAACTATTAAAAATATGTTAACAGGTAAGTTTGAAATGAAGGATTTGGGTGTCGTCGATGTTATATAAGGAATTAAAATTTTTAGAATATTCGATGGTCTCATATTATCTCAATCACACTATATTGAGAATATTCTTGATATGTTCAAGAAATACGATTATATTCCTATGAAAACACCAATGGATGCTAGTATGCATCTTGTTTCTAAAATCGATGATAGTAAGTATCAATTGGAATATTCTCGTATTATTAACATTTTAATGTATATCATTAACTACACTCAATCTCATATTACTTACTCTATTAGTATTCTAAGTCGATATACGAATAATCTGAGGGTTGAGCATTAGAAGGCAATTGTTAGAGTTTTAGGTTATTTAAAATATATCAAAAACTTCGGATTACACTGTTCGAAATATGTAGTAGTAATTAAAAGATATTATGATGTAAATTGGATATCAAATCACTACACCAAAAATGAGCTTTCGCAACACATAAAAGGCAACATTCGGTAGTTAAATATTACTAAAGGGGTCTATTGCAATATTTGAATAAGTGAATGTTGCAATTGGCTAGTAAAATTGAGCTTTAACAACATTTTTTAAGTAATTGTTGCAAAAATTACATTTTGCAACGTTAATTAAACGCCGCAAACAGATAATCTTTTTGCAACGATTAATAAACGTTAATCTTTTTGCAGCGTTTAATAAACGTTGCAAAAGATAAACTTTTTGCAGCGTTTAATAAACGTTGCGAAATGTTGCCTTTAGCAACATTTATTAAACGCTGCAAAAAGATTATCTTTTGCAACGTTGAAAAAAATAAAGAGGATACAAATTGGCCCACTATTGTTCAAGTCCACCATTGTCGAAACCCGAATTTGATAGTGGGCTACAATAAATCTTTGGCCCATTTATTAATTTAATTTTCGGCCCAATTAAATAGCCCCAAATCGATCTTCACGGTTTCACAATTTCATTTTCTTTCATCCTTAAACTTAAAATTCCAATTGAAACAGCCCCAAATCGATCTTCACGGTTTCACCCAATTGCAGAGACGACCGCCGACCACTCACCGTCGACCGACACCACCGAATACACCTGATTATAGAAACTTCTTTAAATAGCCGCATGGAAGGATGGAACATCTATTCCATCTGCTGACTGCGTAGAAAGTCGATCGATCTGAAGGAACATTGGAAATCTTACTGTAACTCTGTGCTTTAGCCTTCTCCCTTGAGGTACGTCAACTATAGATGAAATTTGAAGTCGATTTGAATCTAAACCCCCAACTATAGATGAAATTCTAGAACCTAAGAATGCATTTTCAAATTTCACAATTGCTTTGTTAGGGTATTCCATTTGATTTTGTCTGTTTGGTGGCCGATTCTTGGCCTCTTCCCAACTCCTAGAAGGCTGGAACCCATGTCCTCATCTTCCGGCAATCTTCAACAGAGAGCTGACCGCAGTCCTCCTGGAACAAGGTAAGATAATCTACCCACAGTTGAGTCATCAACTAATTAATCCATGAGACTTCTCATTTCTCAATATTTCAACCAATTTATCTAGGTCAAAAAATTTCATCTGGTTATTTTGTCTATTATCTGATATATTTGAAATATAGAAAGAAAAAAACTTGTTGAGAAAATTAAGAAAAATGGAAAAGAGAAAACAGATTGCTTGGGTGGGGCCGGTATGCCTTCTACTGGTGTGAGATTGTGGAGATTCCGGAGAAGTCTTAAACACAACTTTTGGAATGAATACTACTCTAGTGAAATGTGTCAGGATTTCTAAAAGTTTCTGTATCTATTTTCTTGCATAAAGTAGTGTGGGTTTTGACGCATTTGCTACATGAGAACAAAGCATTTTAAGAATTAAAATTGAGTAGTTTACTTTTCTGGATAAATGAGAAAAAATATTTGTGTCTCAAGGCTAATATGGCTTCTGGGATTATTTAGTTGGATTCAGTTTATGCTGGTTTAGAACTAATGAAGGTCCTGATTATTCAATCAACTGAACTTGAGTATTTTTGAAGTATTGGTTTTCCTAGGTTTTGGAGTTGCCTATTGTAGACAAAGGGAAACAATGCATAATATAAGTGTAGATATGGTTTAACAGAGGTGCACTTGACCACATGAATTCAACTGGAATTCATTTTCCTAAGGTTCTGAAAATTGTGACATCCAGAGAAGATCAATACCGTATTTGGTTGGATTCACGTGGGTTTAAATTGTGACAAATGAACTGAACCACTTCACGTGGGTTTAAATGGAAGATATGGTGACTTAAATAGACTATAAAATTGCATTTCTTTGGTATTACTATAATGTGTAATAATGTCTCCGTGGAAAATTTATTATGGTCGTAGTGTCAGCTAGATTTAGCATTTTTAGATTCGTAAGTTGATACTTTGCCTTATATTCCTTTATTGATTTACAGACCGAGCTAATATCTGGGGACCAAAATGGCAACAATCGTGTCTGGGACTTGACAGCAAATTCATGCAGCTGTGAGTTGGTAAGTTGCTAACATTGTGCCTGCAATTGTATAGGAGTTAAGCATTAAAACTTGGCATCTTGTTTCATTTCTTAAATGATTGCAAGTTTTTACTTGGGTTAAGTACATAAACCTCTCCTATGGTTTATACATATAAAAAGATCCTTTGTGAATTTGTATTTCATGTTCCCTCCCCTTGAATTATCCTTTTCCATAACATACTTCCTCTTGTTGATTACCATCACATGTTACTTTCCAGTGCAAAAAATGTAATTACCAGAACCACAGGGGGTCATATTGCATATTTGGCAAACCTGGGGGGTAGGTAATTGTGATTAACCTTTCGAATAAAATTTGCAGTAGAATACACTTTAAAAGCAAAGCTATAAGTAGGGTATTTTCTGGAGTTCTTTTCATTATGGGGCAGGCTTATCCTTGCTAGCTGGTAATAAAGACCAGGTTCTGAAAATTGTGACATTCAGAGAAGATCAATACCGTATTTGGTTGGAATGATGAAGTGAGACCAGACCCCTTAGTGTATACTCTTAGTAACACCCTGCAAAAACAATTGAATCAAGGATTGTAACACCACAAAAAAAATCCAAAATCTTCACTTGCTTTATATAAAATGAAGATGAAATTGACAATAAGATATTACATATGTTCTTTATGAGTCAATTTTGAACCTTAAGCTATGACACTTGTTCTTCCTTTCTTCACTATATTGACACTAATGGTTTGTCGTAAAACAGAGTGAAAGGGTTCATCTAGAAAGCATAGGGGCCTTCAGGCTTCATATAGTTATTTTCTTCATACATATTGTTCTATTTACTATATGAATCTTAGCTGTGAATATCTCAGTTCTGCAAACGTGCCATAGTTGGGGATACATTGCTCTTTTGGTATTTAAGTTGTGGGGTTTTTTTTTTTTGGTAAATTCATTTTTGTTTCCTGGCTTTTTGCTCTTCAATTAATGAATGATTTTCCACTTCCATGCAGGACTCTCCTGTCTTTAATTTTCATGTTGGCACCAACAACTCCTTTTTTGATGCTATAGAATATCAATCCAAACTTGCTGAGCACGGGAGAAAAATCTAGTATGAATTATTCCACTTTTTGTACTCATCGGAATGATGGAAAAGATTTTTTGCTGCTGGGTCACTATTTTAAACTGGAAACATGTATAATGAAATTGTTTTGAATATTGCACAATGTATACGAGTTGAATATTGCATGATGTAATTAGTTTCAATGCAAGAGCATATTTTCTCATTTTAATTATGATTTTTTATATTTTTTGATGTCTTGTTACATCTCTATATTTACTGGATATTTTATTTATGGTAAAAAGTGCAAATTTACAATTAGGATGAATGTGTAGAACATAGAATATGATTTTCAGTAGCTTAGTAAGCATATATATTAAAAATGCAAATTAATTTTAAAAAAATATTAAAATCACAACGCTGCAAATGGGTCTACCGCAACGCTGAAAAACGCTGCAAATGGGTCTACCGCAACACTGAAAAAACGCTGCAAAAGGGTCTACTGCAACGTTGAAAAAAAACTGCAAAAGAGTCTACCGCAACGTTTAAAAAACGCCGCAAAAGGGTCTACCGCAACGCTGAAAAAACGCTACAAAAGGATCTACCGTAACGTTTAAAAAACACTGCAAAAAATCTTCCCTCAACGGCAACACCGACCTTCGCAACACTTAGAAAAACACTGCAAAAGGTCTTTTGCAGTGTTTTTGGGCCGCTGCAAAAACCTTTTTTTGGTGAGTGAATACTAAAGACTCCAAGTCTACAAGTGGATATGTTTTCACACTTGGAGGTGTTTAATACCCCCAAACTTAATCCACACATTGTACTCAATGTGCAAAGAACAAGCTAAAGGAAAGAGTAAAATCGAGACTTCCCTGGTTTCACTGTGAAGAGGTACCAATGCATGTCGTGGACTTGTTATACACTTGAGTAGCTTGGGCAAAAGACCTCTTTGTACACCAATTTTTCCAGAACCTGCGAAAAATCATAGACATATGGAACTGCAAACATTTCCTACAAAAAAAAAAAAGATGTTAGTTCAAAAAGACAATAACAAAAGTATTAAGCACATGTAAAACCAACAAGTTATAAAAGCAAAAACATTGGGTTGCCTCCCAATCAGGGCTTGGTTATAGTCTTTAGCTCGACTATAGGACTCGATCACTCGGAGTTGGCAAGAAGAAAGTCGACTTTTCTTTCACAAAGTCACCTCCCAAATATGGTTTCAATCTCTGACCATTGACTTTGAAATGTCCCTGTTTTTCATTATGTAACTCAACCGCTCCATGGGGAAAAATTTGAATGATGGTGTAAGGACCCGACCATCCAGAGCGGAGCTTATTGGGGAATAACCAAAGTCGAGAATTATAAAGAAGAACTTGTTGCCCAACATAGAATTCCTGCTTCATAATGTTTTGATCATGCCATCTCTGTCTTTTCTTTGTAGAGACGAGCACTTTCATATGAATCGAGGTAGATTTCATCAAGTTCGTTCAGTCGGAGCAACCTCTTCTCACTGGCCAATTTTTCATCAAAATTTAAAGCTATGATAGCCCAATATGCCCGATGTTTGAGTTCGATGGGAAGATGACATGCTTTCCCAAATAAAAGACGATATGGAGACATACCAATTGGAGTTTTGAAAGCAGTATGGTATGCCCATAACGCATCGTCCAATTTCTTGGACCAATCTTTTCTTGAAGCATTCACCGTCAACTCGAGAATTCTCTTTAACTCTCGATTTGAAATTTCGACTTGGCCACTCGTTTGGGGATGATAGGGTGTAGCCACACGATACTTTACCCCATATTTGGCCAAAAGTGGGTCGAAAAGGCGATTGCAGAAATGTTTACCACCATCACTAATGATGGCTCAGGGTGCCATAACGAGAAAAAAAAAATTTCTTCAAAAAGTTCACGACCACCCGAGAATCATTAGTAGGTAAAGCTATTGCTTCTACCCACTTTGACACATAGTAAACAGCCACCAGAATGTACTGATTTGAAAATGACGATGGAAATGGCCCCATAAAGTCAATGCCCCACACATCGAAAATCTCCACCTCCATTAGAGAAGTCAATGGCATTTCATTTCGTTTGGAGCTATTACCAGTACGTTGACATCTATTGCACTTGGAGACAAGTGTGTGAGCGTCTTTAAATAATGTGGGCCAATAAAAACCTGACTGAAGCACCTTTATGCAGTTTTCACAGCACCAAAGTGACCACCGTATGGAGAAGAATGACATTGATCAAGAATTTTCTCCATTTCATTTTCCGGCACACATCTCCGAATTATCTGATCCGGTCCCCTTTTAAACAATAAAGGATCTTTCCAAAAATAATGCTTAACATCAACGAAGAACCTTTTCCTTTGTTGAAAAGAAAGCTCTGGGGGTATGATGCCACTCGCAAGAAAATTGACATGGTCCGCATACCATGGCACATGAGTGACTTGCAACAGATGGAGAATTTGCAACAGTTGTTCATCAGGAAATACCTCATTAATTTCTCCTTCTAACACGTCTTCGGTTGCTCGAGACGAGATAAATGATCAGCAACGACATTTTCAGTTCCCTTTTTATCTCGAATCCCGAGGTCGAACTCCTGCAAAAGGAGTACCCATCTGATCAATCTCGGCTTAGCATCTTTCTTTGCTAACAAATATTTGATAGCCGAGTTATCAGTGTAGACTATCACCTTGGAACCAATGAGGTAAGATCGAAATTTATCAAATGCAAACACTACTGCAAGCATCTCCTTTTCAGTAGTTGCATAGTTCAGTTGAGCATCGGTCAAGGTTCGACTGGCATAATAGATCACATGCAGGATTTTATCTCGCCTCTGTCCCAGAACTGCTCCAACAGCAAAATCACTAGCATCGCACATCAGCTCGAATGGAAGAGTCCAATCTGGAGCTGCAATGATAGGGACAGTGATGAGTTTCTCTTTCAAAGTATTGAAAGCATTAAGACACTTTTGAGAGAAATTGAAAATAGTGTTCTTCTCAAGTAAAGAGCAAAGAGGTTTTGTGATTTTCGAAAAATCTTTAATAAACCTCCTATAAAATCCGGCATGTCCAAGAAAACTCCTAATCCCTCGTACTGTGGTTGGTGGAGGCAATTTTTCAATCACTTGAATTTTTGCTTTGTCCACCTCGATTCCTTTCAGGGATATCCGATGGCCAAGAACTATGCCTTCTTGAACTATAAAATGGCATTTCTCTCAATTTAATACTAAATTGGTATCTTCACAACGTTGAAGCACCTTCTCCAAATTATTCAGGCATCCATCAAATGAAGGCCCAAATACTGAGAAATCATCCATGAAGACCTCAATACATTTCTCCACCATGTCGGAGAAAATCGCCATCATACAGCGTTGGAAAGTCGCAAGTGCATTACAAAGGCCAAAGGGCATTCTTCTGTACGGAAAAGTACCGTACGGGCATGTGAATGTAGTTTTCTCTTGGTCCTCCGGGGCTATTGGAATTTGATGGTAGCCCGAATAACCATCAAGAAAACAATAATGCGAATACCCTACCAACCGCTCAAGCATTTGATCTATGAAAGAAAGAGGAAAATGATCATTTCTAGTCGCAGTGTTCAACTTGCGGTAATCAATACACACTCTCCAACCAGTCACGGGTCTGGTAGGTATCAGTTCATTTTCTTCACTTTCCACCACAGTGATACCTCCTTTCTTTTGCACGATTTGAACAGGACTTACCCATGGACTATCAGAAATGGGATAGATAATGCCTGCATAAAGCCATTTAACAACTTCAGCTCTCACCACTTCCTTCATATTTGGATTCAATCGCCTTTGATGCTCGACTGATAGCTTAAATCATTCTCCATCAGTATTTTGTACATACAAAAGGATGGACTGATTCCCCGAATATCAGCAATCGTCCACCTAATGGCTTCCTTGTGTTCCCGTAAGACTCGAAGTAGCTTCTCTACTTCTATCTCACTCAAAGATTTGGAAATGATAACTGGAAGCGTGAATGATTCACCCAAATAAGCGTACCTCAAATGAGGTGGAAGAGTTTTCAATTCAAGCGTGGGGGCTTGTTGAAGAAATAGAAGCGATGGTGAAGAAGTCTTGTCTAAATCCTCATAATATGGTGCCCTGATGAAAGTGTGGGAAGGTATAGCGTTCAAATAATTCACCATGTCCTCAACAGCAGGGTCACCATCATTGAGATGTGATGAACGCACAAGGCATTTTCCAAGGGAATCCTCAGAATGTCCATAAAGAGAGTCGGTAACCAATTGATTAATAACGTCCACTCGAAAATAGGTATCGGATGCCGACAGGTACTTGATTGCTTTCAAGATATTAAATGTAACTTGCTCATCTTGTACCCGTAAAATGAGTTTTCCTTCTTACACGTCGATCAGGGCTTGACCCGTGGCAAGAAATGGCCGTCCTAAAATGATAGGGATATCATGATCCTCCTCCATGTCAAGAATAATGAAGTAAACTGGAAAGATGAACTTGTCAACTTTCACTAACACATCCTCAATAACACCCCGAGGATATTTGATTGAACGATCGGCCAATTGTAAAGATACCGTAGTAGCCTTAGCTTCTCCCAATCCCAACTTTTGAAAGATAGACAAGGGCATTAAATTAATGCTCGCTCCAAGATCACACAATACTTTACTAATATTTAAATCACTAATGGCGCATGGAATAGTAAAGCTTCCCGGATCTTTGATTTTCGGTCAACATCACCGTCTCATGCTCTTCAAGTTTCCTTTTGTTAGAAAGGATATCTTTCATGAATTTAGCATAGCTCGACATTTGAGCTAGAGCATCGGCAAACGGGATATTAATGTGTAGCTTTTTGAAAAACTCCAAAAACTTACCAAATTGAACATCCAATTTATGCTTTTGGAGCCTCTGTGGGAAGGGAATAGGTGGTACATAAGCTTTGACCGGTGTTGGAGCCTTTGATGTTGACGGCTCTTGTTCATCAGTCTTATTTTGTTCATCAATCTCTTTCGGTTCTTGTGCCACCTCATTTTCTTCAGTTGGTGCCTTGTTTGCTTGAGCCTTGGGGCGTACTATCGTGGGTTCAGGTAATTGCATCCCACTTCTAGTAGTAATGGTTTGCACATTCTCTCTTGGGTTTGTTTCAGTATTACTAAGTAAAGCCCCTTGAGGCCTCTCAGAGAGAAGTTTTGCAATCTGGCCCACTTGCCTTTCCAAATTTTTCAAAGAAGCATCATTGCGTTCTTGGTATTGCAATTGATGGTTTGCCAGTTTAGCAATGGCCTCTTCCCAACCTTCTTTCTTCTTTTGTGGTTTAGGATTCAACACATTCTGATTGTTCCCATAAGAGAAGTTGGGATGATTATGCCAACCAGGGCTGTAAGTTTGTGAATATGGATTGTACCTTGGGTGTTGAAAATTTTGAGTATATACCACTTGTTCGGTGGGTCCCGAAGTACTGGCAATCAAGGGACAACTTGAACTAGGATGGTTTGCTCCACACATATCACAAACAGGCGGTGATTGTATCATGTGAGCAGAATGAGAACTCGATGAGGATGTAGAAAGCCCTTCTACCTTCCGTGCTAAGGAGTCGATCTTAGATAAAGCTAAGGAATATGTTTCACTATCTCGAGCTCCACTAACTCCCATTTTAGCACGTCTATCCGGCCACATTGCACTTTGTTCACTCATCACCTCAAATAACTCATACGCCTCTCGGATACTTTTGTTTTGAATGGATCCGTTTGACGATGAGTCCACATTTGATCGGTGAGATGGAGGTAAACCGGCATAGAAATATTGGACTTGTTGTGCTAGAGTAATCCCATTGTTTGGACATTTTCTAAGCATGTCTTTAAACCTCTCCCAAGCCTCATGAAATGTCTCCGAGTCAAGTTGTTGGAAAGTGGTTATATCATGTTTGAGTTTGGCAACACGAGCAGGTGGAAAGAATTTTGTTGTGAATTTTTGTACCAACTCTACCCAACTCGTGATACTCCCCGAAGGTAGAGTGTCAAGCCACTCTCTTGCCTTATCTTTCAGGGTGTGCACGAATAACCTCATTCTGATAGCCTCCTCACTCACACCTTCATACGTGAAATTGCTAACAATTTCCATAAATCGCGCAACGTGAGCATGAGGGTTTTCATCTATTCTCCCATAAAATGATATGGTATTGGAGAATAAATCAATCACATCTGGCCTCAGTTGGAAATCTGGATGACCGTAAGAAGGATATATAATGCTCGCTTGATTTTCTACTACAGGACGGTTCAAGAAATCCCGAAACAACATATCTTCTTCATTTACCACGAGATTTTGGATTCTACCCGCCTGGTTATCGAAACCAGGTGGAATACCATCCCGATGATTATGTTCGAGTCGAGCATTTAGGTCTCCATTTCCTCCTTATTGCTCCATTTCCAGTTGTTGTCTTCTCCTTAACTCGTTCTGTTGACGCAGCCTCTTTCGAAAAGTCTCTTCGATTTCTGGATCAAATTCGTGAAGATCGAGACTTCGCGAACGATGCATATAAATTCAACGAGTTTGGAAATTTGAAAATCCGAAGACAAACTTACTTTTGGATTTAAAGGATAAAGTTAAAAACAAGAAATAAAGTTTGTTAAAGTGAATGACAATTAAACTAGTAAATTGATAAAAATACTCCCCAACAACGGCGCGAAAAACTTGTTCGCTTGAAATACTATGCCGCAAGTGCACGGGTCGCAATCAAGTAGTAAAATGGACCTTTTAAGTCCAAGTCGATCCCACAGAGAGTGTTGATTTCAATTATAAGCTTATTTGTTTCAAATTAACGAGATTGACACACACATTTAAAAACTTGATTTTGAAATTGAAAAGACACGATTTAAATTAAAATATTGCAATAATACTTAAAAAGTGACGAGATTAAGATTTAAACAAGATTTAAACGAGGTTGGAATTTATGATTTTCGCTTAACCTTTATTTCATTAATATCAATCCAATTATGTGCTGATGCAAATTACCAAAATAAGTAGTTAGACCCGATTTTCCTATTTTAAATCAATACCCTCTCTCGAGTGATATTAACCCTAATTGATTAAATTGTACCGCATATCTCTATGTCGATAAAAACTTAACCGGCTGCATGAATTTTTGTGAAAATAACTCAACGGGTCACCTAGAGTAGGTGTATATCTCTATATCACCAACGCGCAATAGATATACTAATGCAAATCTAGGGTATTAATCATTTCGGTCTAGTAAATGCAACTATTTTTCAACAATCACACAAACACCTAATTACCACATCTATTGATATCAAATAAATGAAGTAATTTTAAGCATGATGATTAATACACTAATATTTTGATAACAAATGCATCTTAACAATCTATCAATACATGATATTAATGAAATATTGGTTAAGTTACTACATAAATTCCAATACAAGGTATCTAGCTCATCATAGATAAATAACTACAAAGGAGATTCATATTACAATACATAGCAAATATTGGAAAATGAATTGAAGGAATAAAATTATAGAAATACAACCCTTTGTAGCTTTGAATCCCTCCAATGGTTTCTCCAACCCTTAGGTATGATCTCCTTGTGTTGTTATGGAATTGTTTCACAAATTAAGCCAAGAACAAGATTAAAAGAAAGAAAGCTAAAAGAAAGATAGAAAAATAAAGGGAAAAACGTCCAAGGCCGAAAAAAAAGGAAGCAGGAGTTCTAGTGCTTCTAGTCTATTTAAGTGGATAGAGAGACTAACTAAAATATCACAAAAATATCTACCAAAAAAAATAATAAAAGATAATGCAATCTCATAACTTAACTAAGAAGTAATCTAAGTTAAATGGCTAAAAGATCAAGGAAATATCCAACTTTGACCAAAGAAAGATAAATTTCACTCCAAGTCCTCCAATTTTATGTCTTGTGCAATTTGGTCCCCAACTTCACCATTTTTTACGCTTTAAGTCCAATATTCTTCCTTTTCGCCCCATTCTCTTTCTTATCGGGATTTTTGCCTACAAAAGTGAAAATTACACAATTATGAATAGAAATTTACTCAATTTCAACAATAATTAATTTCAAAAAGTGTCTAATAAGTGTGTAAAAACACACTTATCAATGGAAATCTTCAAAAAAAATGTGTATAGCTAGATCAACAATGGAATCCAAATTCATTGCGTTAGATAAAGCTGAGGAAGAAGTCGAATGGCTTCGAAACTTTCTAGAAGATATTTCATGTTGGGTAAAACATATACCTTTTTATATGTATATATTGTGATAGTCAATCGGTAATTGGAAAAACACATATTGCCATGTGTAATGGTAAATATCGACTTATACGTCGTAGACACAATATCGTTAGACAATAGCTCTCTACTAATATTATCTCTATAGATTTTGTGAAATCAAAAGAGAATATCGCAAATTTGCTAATTAAAGGTTTGACAAGAGAGAAGTTGAAAGTTCATCAAGGATGATAAAGTTAAAATCGGTAAAGTAATCAAGAGTTTCCATGGTGGTGACCCAACCCAGTTGACTAAAAATCCCAAGATCTATATTCAATGGGAGAAAATAATTGTCAAAAACTCAGCATATACTAGGGAGATTTATTTCTCCACCCACTCCTATAATGAACAGTACCTCACTACCATGAAATCAGGTTAAGTTACGCTTTTAATGATCTCTATACCTTGATCCATTCAAGAGGAGTATGGCAGAATGCTCTTTATGGAGATCACCTATGTGAGAAGGGGATGCATCTATGAGAATTATGTAAAGATGAATTATCTAAAAATCAATCATGAACCAGGATGTGTCCAAGACCAAAATGGACACAAACATGAGAACTAATCATCTTCAAAGGGAACTGTGTGACTTTACTCTCTAGGTTTATATGAACGACTGACTGTTCAAATCATCGTACTACTGATTGGTCAAGTAAATCTCTTATATTTTTATTAGAAGACGTTCAAAGCCTCTATCTACTTAAGTTTTCTGTTGTTGTTTTGGAAAAAGTCGATATATATGTTTCATTCATATGGGGGATTATTGTAAATGACTTAAAATAAATTGTGAACTGGGTGAACTTTGTGCTATAATTTGAGTAGGACCCGTACTTCGATATTAATAGGACCAACACATTCACATTCTACTCTGCGAGGTGATTAATGCAATATATTTATTTATCGAAAATCATTTATAATTGAATAAAATATTTGTTTTCAAAGTTACTCACATGAAACTTTAAATAAGAGAAGAATTTGGTTTAATTGGAAATTGTTAAACTCTTATCCCAAATAGAAAACCTTAAAAACTTTTGTGTGGTTTATGTGGCTGAAGTTGACAATTGGATTTGAGCCCAATGGTAACACTAGTCTTTGGAAAGGTGGAGACTATATCCTATTGGGTTTGGTCCAAAGACTACACACGAACTCGCTTGCCGTCACCGACATCCGTCTGGCCAGTTTAGCTTGACTCGGCTCGGATCGACACGACATGAGCATGTGTACGAATTATAATTAATCAAAGTCAGGTTTGGTTCGTGTGCGAATGTTGGTAGACCCTTTTCTCATATATATCTTTTTTCACAAAATTTGTTTAAATTTTTGGGTCAAATTGTAATTAATCAAATTTTTTATACTTACTGAAATTATTTTTTAACTATAATTTAAGTTTTCTATCATTGGCTTGTTTTTGTGCATTTTCTGGTGTGACCGTCTGGGTACGTCTATTAACTGAAGTACAGGTGTCTATTAACTGACCTTTAACATGCATAGTGTTTTAGTCCAAACAGAGTTGTCTCTTCATTTTTTAAGGGCTAACTCAATAGTCACCACTATCATGAAAAGACTTGAAAAGAATTCGAATAGTATCGAATAAATCTATAGATAGCCTACCCTGGTGCCAAAAAATTTACACAATTTCATTACAAATATTCTCGGCTTTGAATCTCATTTCCCTATCTTATTCTGATACTGTTCTTAAAGTATAAAACACTTCATTGAGTTCATTGGAACTCCTGCAAATTTTTGTACGACTTCTATAGGAGACAAAATTCATTTTATTTTGAGAGATGATTGTTGAACGCCTTTGAGCACCATAGAAGGGAGCAAATTCCTCTTAAGGATACATCGTGAAGTCGTTGGACTCGAATTAACATTTTGATCTTGTTGATAATCCAATTACGCTGTTCAAATTCATTCATACAAATTTGCAAGTGTAAGTGTTTTCAGATTATTCGAATGAGGAAATTATATTTCAGAAACAACAACTCTTAATTCAATCTTACTTGATAATAGACTATTTTTCAAGGAATTGTATGTTTTCATTCATACTCGAAAGGAATGTTTTCCTCACAGGAATGATTCAAAGCTAGTGTCCCATTGAAGTTGTTCAATAAATTTTCAAAATGAAAACAAATGGATGTGCCTTCTAGTTATTTTGTTTTCAATAATTTCAATGTTGCAGATGTTTCTCTTTAACAAGGTAAAGATGAATGCTTAGACTTGAGGGTAAGTCTTTCTCAACTAGGAGTGTTTTACATGGAGTGTCATCAAATATTAAAGTTGAAAAAGAGAACTCAAATTTCTCTTATCATTGTACAAACTATTTCCAAGCTATTTTCTATGCAAGATATAACTGTAACGCCCCAAAATTTCGAGCATCTTGAGGTGTTACCAAAATAATTTTCATGTATTTAAATGCGGAACTGTAAAATTCATTTCTTTCTAATAAACCAAACATTCATAATTTTAAATACGAATCATAAAATCGTGTCTTCGAAAAACAACTTAAACATTAATAAATTTGCTAAATAATGTTATTGGACAAATCAAACTAATAATGAACTTTAAAAGGAAAGAAGCAAATCTTAATATTATTCTCGTAGGTGGAAATCCATTGGCAGTCCGCTGCACCATCCCGCCACAGATCCAATCGACCCGAACTAGCCTGTAAAAATTGTAAGAGTGAGTATTTTGAAAACACTCAGTAAGATACGTGCAGTTTCCATATGCAGTTACATAACAATAAAATAGACAATTCATACCATTCTTCACATTTTTCATTTATGGAGTATATCGGTGGCCAATCGAGATACACATCTCTTCACATTTCTCATTTCGTTAGGTCGACCCGAAGGTCCATTGGCAATACATGCATAAATTACTGAACATAAAAACATAAGGAAACAAGACAACTTGCACAAAATTATCTTACTTCGATTAATGAAACGAGTTTTTGATATAAAAATATACTTAGAATTTACAGCTGTCCTCTATATGAAAACTGCTGTGTAAAATTCTGTGTGATGAATTGTGAGATATGGGCACACTATTTATAGGGGAAAAGTACAGTAGTTGAGTCATAATATAACTCTGATAAAAATCATATTTATTCTAATAGATAAGAGTTTGTTATAATGGTTGGTTAGAACTATAATTTTGATAGGTCAAAATATGTTAAAGATAAACATGGCTAATATAATATAATATTATCTTCCAAAAATATATAAGCACGTGCAAATTGAAATAAAATAAGGAATGGTTAATTCGTGATTATCTACTTAAATATTATAATATATTGCTAATTATCCTAAAAAGACTATTATTAAGTAATAAAATAATACATATAAATCATATTTCTTTGAATTGAAATAATTTGGGCTTAACTTATCTGATTTCATATTTTCTCGAGCCCAATCTACATTATTTAATACGAGCTACAAAATGAGCCCAATGTTGATATATTTTTGGTCACTCTATAAAAAGTTAAATATTTGGCTCATTTAAAGTATAAGAATTTAAAACATACTTTATTTTCGTCCCTCAACTTTCAAAAATCATAAAATAAAATTTATAAAATAAATAATTTTATTCTAAAATTTTCGGAGTGCTATATTATTGTGCAGAATATTGGGGTCACTTCCAAGTTGAATACATTTTCTATGTGACACGAATTCTAGCAATAAGTGAACTTAAAAAATTCTCCACATGAAGACTAATTTCACTACAATGAATAAACTTGAACTCTTCAATGAAAAATACAAATGAACTTCTCCATAAAATATTTCCAACTGGAAATATTCTCCACCTCTGCTACCCCCAACTAGAGGCAAAAGTGATTTAATGACCTTTAAAAAAGGCTGAAACAAGTCTTGTAACATAATCGTGACTGAATGCATTAAAATAAGGATCGCTAGAATAAACATCTTTAACCACATTCAAACCATCAACTAAATCAGCAGAATTTGTACCTATGTGGAATCTTGTGGCAAAAAATGAGTCTATCACGAGCAACTGGATAAAATGACATCGCCGATGATGGTGACAAGACGGATTTACCCATAACTTCTAAATTCAACTGAGATTTATTCCTTAAAGAAGACCCAGAATTAGACTACAATAGTACAGAATCTAACTCCAAATCCACACGAGTTCTTAAAATATACTGATTGCTCAAAGATTTTGTATAACACTGCAAGATATATAAATATGATTTTCTGTGTCCCTTTAATAAAACATGCGCTCATTTACTAACCTTCAAAACTTCACCTTCAACAGTGTACATGTACTCTTTTGAATCAAGAGCATTTAAGGAGATAATATTTCTCTTCAAATCTAGAACGTATCTCATTGCATCAATTGTTCTAACCGTCCCATCAAATATCTTTATTCTGACTCGACCAATACCAGCTATCGACAAGGTGCATTATTACCGATCATCACAACACCTTTTGTAACTTCTCCACTTGTTGAAAACATATCCCGATTAGGAGTTATATGAAATGTGCAAGTTATATCAAAAATTCAAGTCCGTCAGATTTGGAGATGTAGTCGGATATAAGTAAAAGCTCTTCATCATTGTTAGGATTTTCTGCAATACTTGCTTTCCTTGAAGATTTTGATTGTTAATCTGCAATAAGTTTTGATTTATTCTACAACTTATAACAATCGTTTATTAAGTGCCCATTTTTTTGCAATAATTACAAAATTTGAAATTAGATTTTGACTTGCCCATTAAACGACCACCATTAACAATGAGGTCATCTCCATGACCCTCAGATGCAACAAGATGCTTCATATTCTCCTTTGAATATAGAGTATCATAAACTTTTTCGATAGTGAGAGTCTCACGACTATATATAACCGTGTCTCTAAAAGACATGTATGAAGTGGGTATTGAACACAAGAAAATCAATTACAAATCTTCTTCATCATATATGACCTCCAAGGTCTCCAGATCAGTGATAATTTCCTTAAAAGCAGCTAGGTGATCCTCAAGAGATGTACATTTTATTAGATGATGAGAATATAGACTTTACTTCAGATGCAATTTGCTAGTAAGACTCTCCGCCATACATAATTACTCCAATTTTAACCATGATGTAGCGGTTGACTTCTCCTTCAAAACGTCATCAAGAATATTATTTGAAAGATGAAGATGTATTTGAGATAGCATCTTTCGATCCCTCTGTTGTTTCTCTCCCTAAATTCAAGTTCTAGGCATCTTGTCAAATTCCAATAATGCATAGTCCAAATCTATTTGAGCGAGTAATGCTCGCATCTTTTCGTATTGTCATCCAATAACGGAATATCATACTTCATTGTTGACATCACGAAAGATCAATTTGAGTTATTAACTTGATCAAAACCTCGATCTTTCCAAGAATTTCAAAACCAAAAGCTCTAATACCAGTTTGTTGTAAAACGAAGATGATACCAGATTAATTCGGTACTACTTTGTTGAAAAAAAAAAGAGATTATAGCCATAATATGAAGTAATTGATCACAAGAACAAGAGAACAAAATAATTTGCAGAGAATGGGGATTTTATTATAATGTGGAAAAAGAATACAAAAAATTTGTATTTATGATTTGTCTAACTTAGTCTAAAATACAATGAAGAGCTAAATATATATAGGAGACAATGTAAGCCTTAGAAGTAAAGTTGTAAATGAAATAGAATACCCAAAAGTTTCCTTATCTTGATCTCTTCAAATTCAACACAAATTTCAACTCCCAATTTGACTTCCAAATAGAACTTTAACTAAAATTTGCCAAATGGATTTCGAATAGGATTCCAAAGAGCATTCCAAATAGGATTTCTCTTAACATGCACTTTAATTAGAATTCTCAATTGTTTTTAACAAAGAATTCGGGTTACTCCCAAATTCTAACACTATGCAAATAACATACCATTAGAAAGTTTATCAAGTTAGAATTGAGACGCACTTCACGGATCTCAATTTGGACATTCTTATGGAAAGGTACAATTATTAAAAACCTGGTCGGCTACCTAAGTTTTCATCTTTTCATCTTCCAAGTGTGTTCCAATGAAGTTCAAATGTTCTCTTGGTCAATATTGATGTAGGAGGATCCGAGTCAGATGTTGAGTTGTCAGATAACACGTTAATGGCTATAAGGTATCACGTGTTGGCAGATCGGCACAAGGATGGCAAGTGATCGCGTAACTTTGGCAATTAAGTCGTGTTTCGGTAATTTGGCCATAACTTTGGCCACGGTTATCAGAATCGCGATTATGACCACAATCCGGAAAGCTTGTTTTGGCGCGCACATCGTGGCCATCGAGCTATGCTCAGTGTGTGCCATTTTCATCCTCAAATTCTGCTATTTTCCTTTTCGAATTGCTATTTTTAGTTAATTTTTGCTATTTTTGGTAATATTTCGATTGCATGTTAGGAGATGATTTTTAACCCGATTTGGACTAGATTTTTTGCAGAGTACTTATTTTATTCCATATTTACGTTTGGCGTGATTTTTGGAATTTTGCCATTTTTGGTAAAATTCGGATTTTGGCTATAAAGTCCGGCTTGTGGACTTATTTTGATCATTGCGTGATATAATAAAATTCTCTAAATTTCAGAGACGTTTTCTCTGTGTTTTTCAGCGTTAATCTTGTGTTCTTCCCTGTGAATTTGCTGGTAGAACTAGCCTGCAGAATAATCACTATTATGTCCGGCGTCAGTTGGTATCAAAGCTTCAATCTTCTTCCTGAGCGAGATTTCATCAGTTCCAATGGTTGGAGGTCGTGGTCGACGTGGGCAGGTTCCGATTGAGGAAGTCTAACACCGTGATCATAATATTCAGGATGCCACGATTGAAGATTTGCAGAGGCAAGTTGCAGAGTTAACCCAGAGCCTCGCGACATGCGATTTGAAGGACCATGAGGTCTCCGAGCCCGAGTCTGATTCCACTGTTTTTGAAAATCCTTACCACCAACGTGATCTATTTCGAGAGCACCGCGGTCGGGAAGAGCGTTATAGGGATCTCGGTTTTCGCGTGGATCTGCCTGAATTTTTTGGTACGTTACATGCTGAGAGATTTATCGACTGGATAAATGTAGTGTAACGTATCTTTGATTACAAGGAAGTGCTGGATTGTATGAAGGAAAAATTGGTTGCCATCAAACTCAAGGGCAGGGCGTCTGCCTAGTGGGAACAGTTGAGGCATTCACGGGACGGCAGCACAAATCCAAGATCGCTGATTGGGAGAAGATGAAGAAAAAGATGAAGGGTCACTTTCTTCCCTTCGGTTATACTCAAACCTTATTTCAACGACTTCATACGTTGAGGCAGGGTTTGAGATCAGTTGATGATTATGCAGAGGTGTTTTACCAGTTGGTCGCCCGGGATGACTTATCTGAGACGGAGGAACAGATGGTAGCATGGTACTTGGGAGGGTTGCGCCAACCCCTGCAGGATGTCCTCAGCCTTCACTCACTGTGGACAGTGTTGGAAGCATATCAGCGTGCACTTACTGTTGAAAAACAACAGAACAGAAGGCCAGTTCTCAGGAACGATCAGAATAATCGACCAGTTCGCCCTCAAGATTCCCGTCCTGTCCAACAGATACCGCAGGGTAATTCTAATCCTTCTATTAAGTGTTTTCGTTGTGGTGAACAAGGGCATAGGGCTACTGATTGCAAGAAGCCTGCTGGTCAAAAGGGGAAAAATTTATTGATAGAGGAGGACATGGTAGATGAGACTGAGTAGATTGGGGAGGTTGTGTATGACGATGATGACATTGATGATGTGCTGTATGGAGATGGCCATGAGACTTTGGTGGTTTGTAATAGTTTACTGACTCCCAGGGGCGATTCAGGAGACGATTGGTTGAGGACCAATATTTTCCACACGACCTGCACAGTTGCTGATAAAGTCTGCAAAATGATCATTGACAGTGGCAGTTGTGAGAATGTAGTGTTCGAGAAGGCTGTCCAGAAATTACAGTTAAAAACTGATCGTCATCCCAAACCATACAAGTTCTCATGGCTGAATAAGGGCAGTGAGGTAACCATAGATAGGCGATATCTCGTCTCTTTTTCAATTGGTAGCAAATATTTTGATAATACTTGGTGTGATGTTGTGTCAATATATACATGTCATGTATTGTTGGGTTGACCTTAGCAGTATGATCGCAGTGTTATCCATGATGAACGGAAAAATACATACTCCCTTAGCATCAAGGAGAAAAAGATTGTGTTGGCACCCTGGCTTGAAGGGCCATCTCCTACTCCGGTAGTGAACAACACTAATCTACTTTCTATGTCCAGATTTTTAGAAGAGGTTGAGCATGGGGATGCGGTATATGCTCTACTGCCTTGTGGGGATAGTGCAGTGATGTTAGTGGAATCTGAGTTACTAGCAGAGGTGCAGCAACTACTAGCGGAATTCACTGACCTTATGCCAGAGGACCTTCCTCCTGGACTACCGCCTATGAGGGATATTCAGCATCAGATTGATCTTGTTCCAAGATCGAGCTTACCTATTCGACCTGCATATTGCCTCAATCACAAGGAGGCTGAAGAGTTACAGCGGCAAGTGGTGGAGCTATTGGAGAGAGGTTATATTCGCGAAAGCATGAGCCCTTGTATAGTCCCTGCGTTGCTTGTGCCAAAGAAAGACGGTTCATGGCGTATGTGTGTTGACAGTCGAGCAATAAATAAAATTACTGTGAAGTACAGGTTTCCAATTCTCCGTCTGGATGATATGTTGGATCAACTATCTGGCTCTACGATCTTCTCAAAGATTGACCTGAAAAGTGGATACCACCAGATCAGAATAAGGCCTGGAGATGAATGGAAGACAGCCTTTAAAATGCAACACGGTTTATATGAGTGGATGGTCATGCATTTTGGGCTATCCAACGCTACCAGTACATTCATGCAGTTTATACACCAGGTCTTGCGACCTTTTATGGGAAAATTCGTCGTGGTTTATTTGGCGATATCCTCATTTAGGTCCGACTCGGGCCTCACACTTTGATCATCTTCGCGCTATTTTTGAGATGCTGAGAAGGGAATGTTTATTTGTTAATCAGAAGAAGTGTTCATTTTTCACTACTTCTGTAACTTTCCTTGGTTTTATTGTGTCTACTGATAGTGTTCATGCAGATCAGTCAAAGATAGATGCTGTCTTGGAATGGCCTAAACCCAGAAACTTACACGATGTCAGGAGCTTCCATGGGTTAGCATCATTCTATCGGCGGTTCATCAGAAACTTCATTGCTCCTATTACAGAATATCTTAAGGGTCGTGATTTCACATGGTCTGAGGAAGCAGAAGCCAGTTTTCAGTTTGTCAAATAAAAGATTACCGAAGCACCTGTCTTGGCACTCCCTAATTTTGACAAGGTGATCGAGGTCAATTGTGATGCATCAGGCGTTAGCATTGGAGGTGTTCTGAGTCAGTTAGGGCGGCCAATTGCTTTCTTCAGCGAGAAGCTCTCGGGATCCAAGAAAAACGATTCCACCTATGACCTAGAGTTCTATGCCATAGTTCAGTCCCTAAAATATTGGCAACACTATCTGTTACGGAGGGAGTTTATTCTATTTACTAATCATGAGGCCCTGAAGTACATAATGGTCAACATAAGCTGAGTAGATGACATGCCAAGTGGGTGGCGTACTTGCAGGAGTTCACCTTTACACTCAGGCATCAAGCAGGGAGCCTAAATCGCGTCGCAAATGCATTGAGTCGTCGTACTATGCTCCTCACCACTACTAGTACCAGAGTTACAGGCTTTGAGACTTTTTCGGATATGTATGTAGATGATCCTTCCTTCGGCAGTATATTTCAAGAGGTAACTAACGGTCATCGTCATGATTTTGTTTTGCATAATGGCTATCTGTTTTGTGGATTACAGTTGTGCATTCCAGATTGTTCATTGAGGCAGCAAATTATCAGTGAACTTCACCATGAGGGGCACTTTGGCCGAGATAAGACATTGGCCCTTATCTCTTCTGACTCTTATTGGCCCAAGTTGACCAGTGATATTGCGCATTATGTGAACCGTTGTTATATTTGCCAGCGGTCTAAAGGAGTTCTCACCAATGCTGGCTTGTACACTCCTTTACCTGTTCCTGAAGCTCCTTGGTTCGATGTCTGCATGGATTTTGTGTTGGGCTTAGCCCGTACTCAACGAGCCGCAGATTCTATCCTTGTTGTGGTTGACAGATTTTCAAAGATGACCCATTTTGTAGTTTGCAGGAAGACTACGGATGCTACTCGGATTGCCCACCTTTATTTCCAGGAGATTGTGCGTTTACATGGTATTCCTCGATCTATCACTTCAGATCGTGATACCAAGTTCATCAGTCATTTCTGGAAGAGTTTGTGGGGACGGCTGGGGACACAACTGAATTTTAGCAGCGCCTATCACCCCCAGACAGATGGTCAGACTGAAGTGGTGAACCGGAGCTTGGGCAATCTTTTGCGATGTTTGGCAGGAACTAAGCCAAAGTAAGGGGATTTAGCGTTACCTCAAGCAGAATTTTCCAATAACAGGACGACAAACAGAACCACTGGCTTCAGTCCATTTCAGATTGTCTATGGTCAGAACCCATCTGGGGTGCTGGATTTGGCACCTATCCTACGCGTAGGACGTTTCAGTCTTAAGGCGGATGAGATGACAGAGCATCTTCGGGGTATCCATGAGCAAGTGAAGTTGGCAATTCATGAGAACAATACCAAGTACAAAGCTCGGGTTAACAGTCATCATCGTCGGTTCTTTTTGATGTTGGTGATTTTGTCTGGGCTGTTTTAACGCGTGATCATTTTCCTGTTGGTGAGTATAATAAGCTTAAGGATCGAAAGATTGGGCCTTGTGAGGTACTACAGAAGATCAACGATAATGCTTACAGGTTGTGTCTTCCAAGTCACTTGAGGACCTCTGATGTCTTTAATGTGAAACACCTCAATCCTTGTTTTATGGATTCTGATGACACTACCCTGAACTCGAGGACGAGTTCTTTCCAACCCGGGGCGACTGATGTAGGAGGGTTTGAGTTAGATGCTGAGTTGTCGATAACACGTTAATGGCTCTAAGGTATCACGAGTTGGCAGATCGGCACAAGGATGGCAAGTGATCGCGTAACTTTGGCAATTGAGTCGTGTTTCGGTAATTTGATCATAACTTTGGCTACGGTTATCAGAATAGCGATTATGACCACAATCCGAAAGGCTCGTTTCGGCGCGCACGTCGTGGCCATCGAGTAATGCTCGGTGTGTGCCGTTTTCATCCTCATATTCCGCTGTTTTCCCTTCCGAATTGCTATTTTTAGTAAATTTTTGCTATTTTTGGTAATATTTCGATTGCATGTTAGGAGATGATTTTTAACCCAATTTGGGCTAATTTTTTTGCTGAATACTTATTTTATTCCATATTTTCGTTTGGCGTGATTTTTGGAATTTTGCTATTTTTTGTAAAATTCGAATTTTGGCTATAAAGTCCGGCCTTGTGGACTTATTTTGATCATTGTGTGATATAATAAAATTCTCTAAATTTCAGAGACGTTTTCTCTGTATTTTTCGGCGTTAATCTTGTGTTCTTCCCTGTGAATTTGCTGGTAGAACTAGCATGCAGAATAATCACTATTCTGTCCGGCGTCAAATATGCACAAGTTTATCAAGTAGAACTCGTCTCTTTTAATTAAGTTAGGTCTAGAAACTTATAGAAGAATGCTTAGGAAGTGGCTACACTTGGAAGGTTGTTTCAAGGTTCAACTATTTAAGCTTGTAATATTTTAAGATAATTTATTGATTACTTACATATTAAGTTTATTTGAGAGGTGTCCTACTCTCGAAATATATATATCTCCTTGGCGGATTTCATAAAAGGCGAGTTTCTCTAGCCCTGTATCTCTTGTTAGATTCTTTGGGGTGGTGATTTTTGTTGGAAAATATTTTATTTGGCAAATGAATTTTCACTTGTGTATGTGAAATTAATCCCACATTGATTGAAAGTTGGGATTTGAAGAGGAGCCTTAAAAGGGATTAACAATCCCACATTGGTTAGAAATGGAAAAGTGGGAATTTTGAAGAGGAGCCTTAAAAGGGATTAACAATCCCACATTGGTTAGAAATGGAAAAGTGGGAATATATGGGGACTATAAATAGTACCATCCCACATTGGAAAAAGAAAAAAGAAAGTGGCAAGTGGGAAAACTTAAATAGTTATCCCACATAGGATAAGAATAAGTTTTTGGACCAATTTATATATGGTTAACAATTTGTAAGGTGTAACCATTTGTTGCATAGAGACTCCTCCGTGGCCTACGCGCCCGCAGGGGGGGTGCAAATCTTGGACCGACTTGGCCTTCGAGCCTTGAACTTGTGTGCGGGCGCGACCTGCGTACACGAATGTCGGACCGAATTAGTCAAAAATTGGCCATCAAGTGCAAGCCACGTTTTGAAAATTTTCTTTTACGTTTTTCCATTTAAAACATAACTTGAAAACTGTTTTCATTTATTTTTGTAACTCCAAAACGTGAGAATTCAATGGCAGAGTTATGACTGGAGTTATGACTGCATTAAGAGGCAAAGGCTCCTCCTTGCCTATATATCCCGAACAATCTTTTCGATTCGTACACAACACAACAAAGACGAAATCTTTCTGCTCCCTTTTCAAATTCCTGTCGTCTTACAGTCACTTGGTGATTCCGTTCCGGCACACTCGTTCAGTTCGACTGTACAAACTACAGTTCACGCCGCTGTATCTTGGGAAGCAAGCGCTCGCATTACTTCGGTGAGGGGGCGAATATTGCTTTAAGGACACTGTGTTCGACACAGGCCCCGGCTTCAAAGACGCCAATTTTATCTTCTGTCAACTGCAATATTTTCTTTTCTGTCCACTGCAATTTGTCTATTACTTCTTTTAATTCGGTTAACTGTTCAGAGTTTTCCTACAATCTTAAAGCAATAACTTGGTACTAATTTTTCTGATTGTGTTTCAGAAAATGGAAAATACACCTACCAATAACGTTGTGGGATCTGCAAACGAAATTGTGCCTCCTGTGGCTCAGGCTGTGGCTTTGCCAAGTTCTGATGTGGCTCAAGTGGTGGCTCCAGTAACACAAACTGTGGCTAATATGCCAAGCTTAGCTGCTGGTCCAAGTGGGACTAAGACTGTGGCTCCCATGCCAAGTCCTGCTCACGGTCCAATCGCGATGACAAATTCCTGTTAATCACGGGGAAAAGCCGGAGAAATTCAATGGTTCGAATTTCAAGAGGTGGCAACAAAAAATGTTGTTTTACCTCACGACCTTGAATCTTGCAAGATTCTTGACTGAAAATGCTCCAGTGCTTCAAGAGGGTCAAGGAGACATTCAAGCAATCAGTGCAGTGGATGCTTGGAAGCATTCTGATTTCCTATGCCGGAATTATGTGATGAACAGTTTAGCTGATTCATTGTACAATGTGTACTACACAATAAAAAGGGCTAAGGAATTATGGGAGTCTTTGGACAAAAAGTACAAAACCGAAGATGCCGGAGCCAAGAAGTTTCTTGTTGGCCGCTTTTTGGAATACAAAATGGTGGACTCCAAATCTATAATCAGTCAAGTACAAGAATTACAAGTGATCTTGCATGAAATTCATTCCGAGGGAATGGTTGTGAGTGAATCCTTCCAAGTGGCTTGCATAATTGAAAAACTACCTCCTGCATGGAAGGATTTCAAAAACTACTTAAAACACAAGCGAAAGGAAATGAAAGTTGAGGAACTAATTGTTAGACTTCGAATTGAAGAAGACAACAAAAGTTCTGAAAGAGGGTTCAATCCGGTTGTGGCTAAAGCTAATGTTGTGGAGCATGGCCAAAGCTCCAAGACCAATAAGAACAAGTTTGGGCCATCTGGTGGCAAAGGGCCCAAGTTGGGGTCAAAAGGTGGAATCTCCAAGAAGAAGTTTCAAGGAAAATGCTTCAATTGTGACAAGATTGGTCACAAGTCTACGGAGTGCCGTTTGCCAAAGAAGAAAAAAGAAGCAAATATGGTTGAAGATGTATCTGACATCAACCTTGCAGCTGTCATTTCTGAAGTGAACCTGGTGGGTTCAAATCCGAGAGAATGGTGGATAGACACCGGTGCCACCCGACACGTTTTCTCCGATAAGGAGATGTTTAATGGGTTTGAAGCAGCGGATGGGGAGAAGTTGTATATGGGAAATTCAGCAACCTCCGAAATCAAGGGCCATGGAAAGGTGGTTCTAAAGATGACTTCTGGGAAAGAGCTGACTCTAAACAGCGTGCTTTATGTGCCGGAGATTCGCAAGAATTTGGTTTCTGGCTCATTGTTGAACAAGCATGGCTTCCGTATGGTGTTTGAGTCAGACAAAGTTATTTTGTCTAAGTCTGGAATGTTTGTAGGAAAGGGTTATGTAAGTGATGGGCTTTTTATGCTCAATGTAATGGCTATTAAGCCAAAAATCAATAAAATGAATAACTCTTCTGTTTACTTGCTTGAGTCTTCCAATTTGTGGCATGGTCGACTAGGACATGTTAATTACAACACTTTGCGTAGACTAATTAACTTAAATTGCATACCTACATTCCAAATTGATAATAAAGATAAGTGTGAAACTTGTGTTGAAGCAAAATTGACAAGGTCATCATTTCAATCCGTTGAAAGAAAAACTGAACCTCTTGATCTAATTCACACCGATGTATGTGATTTAAAATCTGTACAAACAAGGAGAGGCAACAAATATTTTATTACTTTTATTGACGACAGCACAAAATATTGTTTTGTGTATTTGCTTAAAAGTAAAGACGAAGCTATAGAGAAATTTGTTCTCTATAAAAATGAAATTGAAAATCAACTCAACAAAAAGATCAAAGTGTTGAGAAGTGATAGAGGTGGTGAATATGAATCACCATTTGCTGAATTCTGTGCACAACATGGAATTAAACATGAAACAACAGCACCTTATTCACCACAACAAAATGGTGTTGCTGAACGGAAAAATAGAACATTGAAAGAAATGATGAATGCAATGTTATTAAGTTCCGGGTTACCTCAGAACATGTGGGGAGAAGCTGTGTTATCAGCCAATTACCTTTTAAATAAGGTACCCCGAAAGAAAGAAGAAAAGAGCCCTTACGAGTTATTGAAAGGAAGGAAGCCTTCCTACAAATACTTACGAGTGTGGGGGTGTCTTGCCAAAGTAGCTGTACCTACACCAAAGAAGGTGAAAATAGGACCAAAAACTGTTGATTGCATATTTATCGGATATGCACATAACAGTAGTGTTTATCGATTTCTTGTGTTTGATTCTAAAATTTTCGATATACACAAAAACACGATAATGGAATCGAGAAATGTTTCATTCTTTGAACATGTATTTCCATGTAAGTCCAAAGATGAAGCAAACTCTTCTAAACGGATATATGAGACTATGATTGAGAATAGTCAAGACAAAGAAGTAGAAGATGAAGTTGAGGTTGAACCAAGACGTAGCAAACGAGAAAGGATGGGGAAATCTTATGGTCCCGATTTTCTGACTTATGCTAGAAACTGAACCTCAAAGCTTCAAAGAAGCTGTAAACTCTTCAGAAGGTCTTCAATGGAAAGAAGCCATTAAAAGTGAAATAGATTCCATTCTACAAAATCATACATGGGAGCTGGTTGATCTTCCCCCGGGAAGCAAACCACTAGGCTACAAATGGATTTTCAAAAGGAAAATGAAAGTAGATGGAACTATTGATAAGTACAAGGCCAGACTTGTAATTAAAGGTTATAGGCAACGAGAAGGCATTGACTACTTTGACACCTATTCTCCGGTAACGAGAATAACTTCCATTCGAATGATATTAGCGATTGCATCTTTGTACAATCTCGAAGTACATCAAATGGATGTCAAAACTGCTTTTCTAAATGGAGATTTAGAAGAAGAAATTTACATGGAACAACTTGAGGGGTTTTCTGCACCAGGACAAGAAAACAAGGTATGTAAATTGGTAAAGTCATTATATGGCTTAAAACAAGCACCAAAACAATGGCATGAAAAATTTGACAATGCCATGATGGAAAGTGGATTTAAAATCAATGAATGTGACAAATGCGTTTACATTAAAGACACAGGAAATGGTTATGTTATTTTATGTCTTTATGTTGACGACATGCTCATCGTTGGTAGCAACGATAAGATGATTAAATCTACTAAAAATATGTTGAATTCAAGATTCGACATGAAGGATATGGGTTTAGCTGATGTGATTCTTGGAGTTAAAATTTCAAGAACATCGGATGGACTCGTTCTAAGTCAGTCACATTATGTGGACAAAATTTTGGAAAAATTCAATAATGATGATACTGGCGTGGCTAGAACACCGATAGATACAAGTCAACATCTATCGAAAAATAGAGGCGATGGTATTTCTCAAGTAGAGTACTCTAGAATAATCGGAAGTCTTATGTACCTAATGAGTTGTACAAGACCAGATATCGCTTATGCAGTTAGTAAGCTGAGTAGATATACTAGTAATCCAGGGTCTGACCACTGGAAAGGAATAGTAAGAGTACTAAGATACTTGAGATATACTCGTAACTATGGACTACACTATACCAGATATCCTGCTGTTATTGAAGGATATACTGATGCGAATTGGATATCTGATATTAAAGACTCAAAGTCTACTAGTGGATTTGTGTTCACTTTGGGAGGTGCAGCCATATCATGGAAATCCTCTAAACAAACAGTTATTGCGAGGTCTACCATGGAATCTGAGTTTATAGCTCTAGATAAATGTGGTGAAGAGGCTGAATGGTTACGCAATTTCTTAGAGGATATTCCAAAATGGTCTAAACCTGTGCCAGCAATTTGCATACATTGTGATAGTCAATCTGCGATTGGAAGGGCACAAAGCAACATGTACAATGGTAAGTCTAGACACATACGTCGTAGACATAATACCATAAGACAGTTACTCTCAACTGGAGTTATCTCTATTGACTATGTAAAGTCTAAAGATAACATTGCGGATCCGCTAACCAAAGGGTTAAATAGAGAGTTAGTTGCAAAGTCATCAAAAGGAATGGGACTTAAGCCTCTAAAAGAATAAGTTATTGTAGTGGAAACTCAACCTAGCTGACTGGAGATCCCAAGATCTAGGTTCAATGAGAAAACCTAATTGCAAATACTTAACTATATCACTGTGGGGGTTATTTCCGGTCCATTCCTGTAATAATAGTGATGCCCGTGGGAAGAGGATAAGCAATAAGGCTTTTAATGATTCTTATGCGTCGAAAATCCGAGCGGAGTAATGCGGGTTACTCTTAATTAAGAAATCACCTATGTGAGAAAGAAGTGGGGCCGCTTCGAAGGGAATTGTGAGGCTCAATTCTTAATAACTCTCACTGAACCAGGCATATGTTCATGGCCACAAACGAACATAACCATGAGAACTGAATTGTGTTAGGAAGAATCCTGTGTGAGGTACATCATCGTTTACACAAAACGCAGAACAGTTCAAAGACATCACGTCTACTGATCAGCTAGTAAAGTAAATGTATTTTCATAAGGGGAGGTTCAAAGGGTAACACCTACCTATCCTATGCAGGTTTCAACTGTGGAACTTTGTCACCAAGTATTCCGTGTCTTTATTAATTTCCATTCATTTGGGGGATTGTCGGAAAATATTTTATTTGGCAAATGAATTTTCACTTGTGTATGTGAAATTAATCCCACATTGATTGAAAGTTGGGATTTGAAGAGAAGCCTTAAAAGGGATTAACAATCCCACATTGGTTAGAAATGGAAAAGTGGGAATATATGGGGACTATAAATAGTACCATCCCACATTGGAAAAAGAAAAAAGAAAGTGGCAAGTGGGAAAACTTAAATAGTTATCCCACATGGGATAAGAATAAGTTTTTGGACCAATTTATATATGGTTAACAATTTGTAAGGTGTAACCATTTGTTGCATAGAGACTCCTCCGTGGCCTACCCGCCCACAGGGGGAGGTGCAAATCTTGGACCGACTTGGCCTTCGAGCCTTGAACTTGTGTGCGGGCGCGACCTGCGTACACGAATGTCGGACCGAATTAGTCAAAAATTGGCCACCAAGTGCAAGCCACGTTTTGAAAATTTTCTTTTACGTTTTTCCATTTAAAACATAACTTGAAAACTGTTTTCATTTATTTTTGTAACTCCAAAACGTGAGAATTCAATGGCAGAGTTATGACTGGAGTTATGACTGCATTAAGAGGCAAAGGCTCCTCCTTGCCTATATATCCCGAACAATCTCTTCAGTTCAGACACAACACAACAGCACGAAATCTTTCTGCTCCCTTTTCAAATTCCTGTCGTCTTACAGTCACTTGGTGATTCCGTTCCGGCACACTCGTTCAGTTCGACTGTACAAACTACAGTTCACGCCGCTGTATCTTGGGAAGCAAGCGCTCGCATTACTTCGGTGAGGGGGCGAATATTGCTTTAAGGACACTGTGTTCGACACAGGCCCCGGCTTCAAAGACGCCAATTTTATCTTCTGTCAACTGCAATATTTTCTTTTCTGTCCACTGCAATTTATCTATTACTTCTTTTAATTCGGTTAACTGTTCAGAGTTTACCTACAATTTTTATATCCTTTAGGTGTTTTACTTGGATTGTGAACAATTTTACATCGTCTATCCCTTAAGCAGATTCTTTTAAGTGGCGAGTTGATCATTGAGTGATTGTGCTTGTGTTACCTCTTTCTCCCCCACGTTTCCGTTGTCAATTTCTCATGTTACATTTTCCGATAGCAAAACCACTGTCTCTTGCTTCTTTTATGCCGCGGACATATTTTCCAACCATTAGTCCAATGCTTTCTATATATCCTTTATATAAATAATATTGCCATATAAGATTCTGCCACAAATTTCTTATATAATGGCGGTAATCGCAACTTCATGTTTTCTAATAAAGAAGACTAGATAGTTGGACTAATAAATATTGGTATACTGTAACCAGTAACTAAAGTTCTGCAAAGTCGTACCCTATCCATGAATGGACAAATATTTAGTTCGATGGAATCTCCCAAATGCCCGTGCCTGTTTCGTACGGATTCTCATTTTCTACAATAAATCAATTCTCATTTTCAACCGCACATTCTTCAATAAAATAATATTTTTCATCACATCAATAATTTTTTCTTCTTTTTCAACCACACATTTCCCATCATATCACTATTCAAAATCAATTCTTCCCCCAAAAAATCCATACCAAACAAGCTCTAAATAAATGAAAGACACAATATTGGCACAAGAATGGACAATTAGGCCCCGTTTGAAAATCAAGATTTTCCTTGGAAGTTGGAATTTTTTTTTCATTTTCCTCATTTTGCACCGTTTGATGGTAAAAATTTTACGTGGAAAATGTTTTCCACCCCCACCTCTCACGCGCCCATTTTCCCACTTTTCAAGAAATTTGTTTTCTTGTTGTTTTGGTGGTTTTTGTGTTTTTGAGGTCTTTTGTTTTTTTTTTTTTTTTTTGGCAATTGGAAAAATAAAAAAAATTTCCCTTTAATGGACAATTTCCATACAAAACAAAGTCAAACGAATGGTATTCGGTATGATAATTTTTTTAAATTTTTTGCAATTGGAACAAATTCTAGACCCAATAGTAGGAAAAAAATATCATTTTAATGGACAATTTCCATTTTATAAAAAGTCAAACGGACACCAAACTTTCAACATTTTCCAGGTGGAAAATTATACCAATCAAACACAATTAATTACAATTTCCAGTAAAACAATTTTTAGGCAATTTAATTCCATGTAATTCATTTTCTTTTCACTAATTTTCTACCTTTGCAATCAAACAAACTAAAGTAACAGTTAAGAACTAATCTTGCTACTGATCTGCCTGCTTTTCATTAGATTTGATCAAAGGTTGAGAATTTTTACATGCTGCTTTTTGGTTTTCTCAGAAATGGCTGTTTTACAAAGAAAAATGTAGTAAATAAGCTAAACCTTCTAAAGCTGAATCCACTGCTCGACTGGAAAACCAAAAAAAACTGCAGCCTTTTTCAATTGTGACTATAGCATGCATTTGCAACCAAAAATCCTCGATACAAACAAAACCATTCAGAAGGGCATATATCTAGTGAAAAATATGTCACCATCGTTACTTTTTGCTTCACTTTCTGCAGATAGACTGGATCCTGCTCTGCAATTTACAGGTGAAAATGGGCTATGGGTTGTTTAGATGGTGCTGAGCTTGCGGGTATCTCACTGTAGCTGCTAGGATTCTCTGCTGCTCAATCTGTACTAGTAATCATCTTGTTAGTTACTGCCTAAATCTAATAAGTAAAATTTGAAGACTGAGATATTGCATTACCTGGAACAGTTCATGCAGTTTGTTCTTAAGGTAACAGTACTCATATTCTAACAGCTCCAAGGCTCTCAAACACCTAAAAAAGAGTGAAATTCAGAAATATTTTAGGGTTTTCTCCTTAACTTTAAGTGTGTGTGTGCAGAAGAGAAGAGAGATCGAAGATACCCAGCTCGGTTACTTTGCTCGGAAGCAGCGCGAAAGGCAATGCATAAATTTCGGACTCTCTTGGCACCAATGCTTGAACTGCTACCCATAAACTGATTTAAATGGATTCCCATTTTCTTGTAGTCCGAGAACTCTCTATCCAGCCTGTATCTCCACCATCAACACATAAAAAAAAAAACCCCATCTAATCAAATTAAATTAAATTAAAGTGGAGTTCCCACGTGAGATTCGAATGTTCAAAAGTAACCCTTTTTCAAAGAAAAAAAGTTTCAGACTGTTCCCATGCTTAGCATGCGTGTCTATGTTTGTGAAAGATTGGGAGAAGCTATGGACTTCTCGATTTCGGGTATGGTAATAAATTTTTGATGTTTCTTTCAAGTAATGAGTTCGAATGTCACCAAGGCCACTCCTATATATATTCGTGTTTGAAGGGAGGGGGGAGGGGGGGAGGGGGGGGTGGACATACAGTAATCCTCTTAGATTCCTCAACAGCTTCTCAGACTCGTGGAAATATATGTTAATAACCTCAGAGACAAAGTTTGGAGAGGATTCATCTTGGAGCTGCTGGAGCTCCAAATATTGCTCATCCAGCACTCCCTGTAAAATTAATCAAACCAAATTCAAATTTCACATTTTATAACAAAAGAAGTAAAGCAATTTTAGAGACGATAAACGATATACTGATGACTTCAATAAATAGGAATAATATCCTTCATCATTAGTTGTGATGCAGTAGATATTTACGACTATTGATTTATAGCATTACTCAATAAATAGACGTAGGCAAGAAATGAAACCTGGTGGAAAAGTAACGCGAGCAAACGATTCATATCAGCCCGCAAGCGCTCCGCCCCAAATCCCAGCATCCACACAGGTAGACCCGTTTTGGCTACTTCAATTTAAAGCCTTAAAGAAGCAAGAAAGAGAGCAGAGAATGGAGTATTATATTTTGGGCAGATTTGAGTCAAATATATACTGAATTTGTGTTGGGGTTTTAATACATGTATTCAAGGATGTGTTAGTTTTCTCAGAGGGTATGAAGAAAGTGTAGATGGGATAGCAGCAATTTGAAGGATCGTGCATTGGACCCACATTCGTGTATCACGTATAGAGACAGACACATACACGAGTCTCATTGCTTTTTGACTTATAGCCGTTGATTTAAATAAAAATTAATTTTTTAATAGATTTTAGTATTATTTTGAATTGAAACTAATTCACTCTCAACGTTGTTTATGTTGATAAATAGTTTTTTGCAAGTTATTTTTTATCCACAAATTTCATAAAACTTACCAGTATTACCTATTTTTTCAACACCCATTTTTATTTATTTATAAATATTAACGTTTATAATCATGTCCAAACATAAATAGTACTAAAAATTTTATTAATAATCATTATGATCTTAAAGTCCCTTTTAAGTAGTAACTGTAGGTTTAACAACATTTCCATCCATCGCTTTTCATCTTTTGAAAAATTACCGATTCCTTGTACATTGTCATCGATATTGTTAATTTTTAGTCTACATGAGTGACTTTCAGGAAACAACATTAAAAATACAATAACTATATGGAAAAACTTTGAAGTTTAGTAACAGTTGAAAAAGAATGTTAACTATATTTTTAATGTGGCTCAAATAGATGCTAAATTCTAAATAGAGTAGTTCAATATCATAATTTTTTTATTGATAACTAGTTTTCGCGTTAGAAACAATGAGTTTATAGGCTATGTTCACCCATATATACAAAATGTTATGAATTTACCAAATTCTACAATCGAAATACTATGCCTATAATTTCTTAAATTTTATAATATTATTAAAAAATTTCTTTCGAGATTATCTATGTTCCTCTGCTTCTAGGTTTAGTATTTTTTACCTGACAATAACTTTGCAGTCCCAAAATAGTGTAGAACAATTAGGAAGTAAAATAGAAGCTCAATTTTCAGAATCCTACTGGTAGATAATTGCACTCGCTGTGAAATAACTGCAGGTAATTACTTTGGAAACCATTTTGACAGTAGTCCCCAAACCATCAATAATATTAATTACATTCACTTTCATTGAGTGCAAAAAGTTACTGATACAATCAAGGTAAATGTGGGGTATCTACCAGACCAAACTTTTAAGTACTATTTTTTTGTACCGCAAGTGTACGATATCGTAGCAAGTAATATAGTAGACATTTGAGTTCAGATTATCGTTTCCACGAGAACTATACTTTGGTCTTAAACTACTTTTCCTAACTCCTATTTGATAAAAGACAAACAAATAAATGATTGTGATAGTTGTGAATATTGATTTTCTAAAATGAACTAAATGCCTAAAACAAATGAAAATTATGATAAAATAACAAACACAAATGGAATATTAGGGTAAAACAATTTCATCTAATGATCACCTTAGTTCCCAATTCAAGATTCTAACCTAATGTGGTGTTCGGTCAAATTCTCCTACGGTATTCAATTTACCTTCTCGAGTTCTTATTGAATCTATTTAACTAATTTAATTCCATATCTCTATGTGAATTACCCTTAGTTAAACGAGTTATGACACTAGGAATTCATATAACGACCGCAGTACTAGGTATAAGTATCTCTACACGTTATACTTCATTACTGGATTTTATTACATGTTTTAAGTCTCAAACTCACCTCTCGATTCATAAGAAACTCAATGGATCATCAAGTTATTGATCAAGTAATTCAATGCATCGCAATCATAATAAAATCAACACATGGAAGAATAAAACACAGAATTCTTGAATTAAAGAACTAAGGGTCTCAATAGATTACATTGTTTGTACTCATAAGGAATTTAGCTAAACATGATGAAAAAGATGAAATAAATAAACATATTCGAATATATCACCGGATTTAATTGATAAAAAAATGGAAAAGAATCAGCTCTTACACCAAGATCTTCTTCCGCTTCCAATCTTTAATTTGAACTCGAATCCTTGATATATTTCTTCTCACGAATTCATCTTCGATATTGTGTTTTTCTCTCAATTTTACAAAGTGTGGAACCCTCTTTTCAATGTGTGGGAACCCTCTTTATTAGTGCCTCCTTAGGTCTATTTATAGTTTCTCACACGTCCTTGGCCAAATTGGAGTCTTTTTGTGGGCTTCTCGCGGCCCAAACAACAAAACCTAAAAATTGACGACGCAGATCTGTAAAATTTTGGAAAGTACAGTGCCTGGGCGGTGTGTTTACGGCGCTTGGGCGGTGAGTTGCTGTTCACTTTACGTCTATTTCAATATTTTTGTCGGATTAAAGCGATTCAAAATGTGTTGGAAAGATAACTCAATTATCTACAACTATGATAGAAATAGCTCTTTTCCAATTCGAACGTTTAGTGGGACGAAAATGGGTCTCAATCTCCAACTAAATATTTGGACATCCTTGCGCGGTTGAAAATTGATCTGTTTTCACTCCTTTTGATCTTTAGTTGTGTCCATTTGACCCCTAACATTCTCGAATCTTCATCGTGAGCTTCGACACCACTTTTGGATATTTGCACTTTAACCCCCAAGTTTTGGATCTTGCAATTTTTCGCTTCTTTTTTTCAATTTCACTTCCATTCATTAAGTTTCACCTAATAACAAATTATTTAATAAATTAGCCTATAATTTCATTAAAATAATTACGAAATGTCAATATTTTGGAACCAGAATAAGTGTATAAAATATATTTATCACTATTCTATAAGCAAGGGAGGCTCTTCGTGTATAGCTGTTCGAATAATTCTACTTTAAACGATGAAAATTGTCTTAAAAAGTTTATAGATATTCTAAATAATATATTTATTAGTGAATGATTACTATATCCCTGCAACTCTAATTTTTATTGCTACGTATCTGTTGCGTTTTTTATATCGCAAGTGTACAATATCGTAACAAACAGTATAGTGGACATTTGAGTGCGGATATCTTTCCCACGAGAACTAAATTTCAGGACTAAATATATTTTTTCTAACTACTATTTGATAAAAGCAAGTAAAGAATTAAGATAATTGTGTTTATTATTATTATTGTTGTTGTTGTTGTTGTCGTTGTCGTTATTATTATTAACTATTTGAAAATATCAAATTTGCGAACAACGGTTGATTGAAAATTCAAATATGGGATAAATATCAGGGCATAACATTTTCATCTATTGATCACCTTAACTTTTAATTTAAGATTCACAACTTAATGTTGTGTTCGATCGAATTTTCCTATTGTATTCAATTTACCACTCTCGAATTCACATTGAGTCTATTGAACTAATTAAATTTCACATCTCTATGTGAATCAACATTAGTTAAACGAAATACTAGTTCTAAGAATTCATATTATGACCGCAATAATTAGTATATGTATCTCTACACGTTATACTAATTTATCGAATTTTACTATATGGTCTAAATCTCAAACTCACATCTCGATTCATAAAAGATTCACATAATCATCAAATTAGTGATTAATTAATTCAATTTCATTAACTTATAGTAAAATCAACACATAAATAAAGAAATCATAGAAATCTCGAATAGAAAAATAAAGGATCACAAGCCGATTACATTGTTTTACCTAATAAGAAAATTAGTTACTCATACTGTAAAAATAAAAACACGTAAAAGTGGAACGACATCACCAAAAATTGACGAAATGTGTCTGCCATCTCCTTTCTTTTTTCTCCTTTTTCCCCTTTCTTTTCCTCTTCTTTTTCTCTACCCTTTTTTCTATCTCTTTTCTACCTGCTAAGTATAATTTTTTCCTCTCCCAGTTGCCTTCTTTGACTTTTTCCAACTCCAATCTTCTCTTTTTTTTTTTCTTTCCTGTGTGTTTTATTTTCTGCTTTTTCAGCAGCAGTTTTTTTTTCTCATCTTCCCTCCTCTCGCTTGAGCCTTCGTCTTCTTGTTTTCTTTTCCGTTTTTTTTTTTTTTTTTGTTTCTGTGTGTAGTTATATATATATATCAGCCACATTGAGGTCCAATTAAAATTTTAAATACAAGTTTATTGAGATCCATTTAACTCCAATCCATTTAATACATTATTTCTCTCCAAGGTTTCATCTTTAGATTTGCCATTTTCATCACTTTTGCATTCTTTTCTTCAATTTTTCATTAAGCATTAAGTTTTACCTACAAAATACAATATAACATAATTTATGTAGAATTTTATTCAAAAGATAATAAAATATCATGATTTAGAGTCTCGAATAAGTGTAGAAACCACACTTATCAGTATCCCTGATCCTTCCCTATAAATATGAGGCTTTCGTTCTCAATATATATGTAAAGAATCTATTGACTTATTAATTCTTCTCTCTTTATTCTCTATTTTGTAACATATTATCAACATGATTCTCTCAAAATTAAAGTGAATTAATTAGAATGTGTTAATTTTTATAAATATAATCATTGGTGACATGTGAATTTTTTATATGCATATGTATTGATTCTCAGTTTTTTCATATACATGTGAGTTTTTTAAAATATACATTAATTTTGCCGTAATCATTACCTTTTAATTCATACTTTTAATTCATTTTAAAGTTATTCATCTAAAATTATTCATGCATTTAATTACTGTGTGTGTGAAATTCATTTTAAAGTTATTCATCTAAAATTATTCATGCGTTTAATTTCTATATGTGTGAATTCACGTGTTTGGTATCTTCTGCATGTTGGTAAAAAATTCTAGCCAATAAAAGATTTAGTCAATTATGTTAATTTTTATATTGAAGATTTCACATGTTTAGTAATTAGTATTTATATCACATCTTGTCCGTATGGTTATTAATATTTTTAACATGATTAAATTTTTTTGGATTATTCTATGTGTACATTAAGGGATCAATAAAAGGATCCATAATGTACACATGGCCGACCCTCATTGTAGGGTCGGCTGACGCGATCCATAATGTACACATGGCCGACCCTCATTGTAGGGTCGGCTGTCGCGTCAGCCGACCCTTCAATGAGGGTCGGCCATGTGTACATTATGGATCCCTTAATGTACACATAGCACCACTCAATTTTTTTAGATGTTAGTTTTACAAACTTTAAATTGATAATCCATCATTTTGTTGCTCCTAAAGTAGAACAACATTATAATTAATATTCTAAAATAATAGTATTTGCTCTGAAGAGCATGAATTATAATTTTTAATATTCTAGAATAATATTGACATGTTATTTTTGAAGAAGCAATAATAAAATATAACGCGCTCTCGAAGTAGTACATTATAATTTACATTAATATTATAGTTAGATTTTACTTGTTCTCGAATATCATAATAATATAAAATCTAACATAAATTATATTTTTACTCTTGAAAAGTAAATTCTTACATAATTTATTACTCTAAACAACAATATTTATTACTTCTATAAAGCATGATATTATTATTATTATTATTATTATTATTATTATTATTATTATTATTATTATTATTATTATTTGAAATATAATTCATACATTTAAATGTTTCGGAAGAATATTGAAAAATTGTTTAAACCAATCAATACAAATCAATATTTAAAAAAAAAAATGTGTTGATCTGAAAGAAGCACAATTTTATATTTATTAATATTTTTGAAAAATATTATGTTCTTATTTTTTAAGAATCACAATTTAGAATATTCTTGAAAAATATTGTTTTAAGAAGAGTCAATATTGTATGATAAAAGGGATAAACTGACATTGCTAGTAATTTGTTCTCCAATAAAAAAAACAATACAAAATTTTTAATAGTGTTTCTTAATTGGTACACTATACTAAACTCTAATGACTATTTTGATAAATATTGTATTTAACCAAAAGTTCAATAACTCTTATTTTTTATCGTTTGGTATGTTCAATTAGAACATTACTGGATCAATGATGATGAGAAATTAAAATTTAAAATGAACATTTAACAAAGAACCATAAGTTTCTTTCAACCAAAGAATTCCTATATGATGTTCTTGAAAATTGTTCATTGATTGCTACTAGCTGAAATATGGACTGAATTCTCTATATTTTTAAAAATTAATTAAGGTGATAAATGGACTCCATCATCCTCCACGTTGACCATCTAGAAATTATTTGTATTTAATAGATTTGATACATTTATTAGATGATTGCATGGTAATCGCAATTTAAAGTTTTCGAAATTATTGCTCAAATTTTAAATTATAAGTATGATTTTCATATTACACAATCAAAACAATGTATTTTGTTATTGCTAGTGAGTTTAAATCTCAACTTTTCAATAAGTGTTAGTTGTGATGTCGATAAATGATTTAACATTATTGCTTGTTAAACGCTTTCAATTAATTTAATTGAAAACGAAGTATTTTCCATTTCTATTTAGGGAATGTTATTGTGCAAAATGCCAACTTCAAGTTCTCCCTATTATAATTAGCTTATAGTGAGAGTTGATTTCTTCATCTATTACTTGATAGTGTAATATATGTACAATTAATCTATCGCATTGCACAAAGATGAAAAGTAAATAATGTTGAGAATAGATGCGTAGTTTGAACCCTTATCTTAAATCGGTAACATTTTATAGCGCAGTTTCTTGATTGTCAATTCGATTGGACAATTATCTCGGTGTTTGGGAGAGGAATTAAAAAATTGGAAATAATGTAAAAATGCATCATTACCTAAAATCCTCGCAAAAGACAATTCGAACCAGAAATTTGAAGGATAAATTATTTAGATGTATTTACTGACCAAATAGATCAACAATATCTCATAACAGATTTAAATCCTCCAACTCAAATTAACGTTTCGGAGGACAATTAGTTAATATTATATTTGATAAATTTATGACACGTATAAAGTGTAATGATATTTGATTCTTAAAAAAAATCCAAATAAAAATGGAGCAATTAGTAAAGATGGTCCAATTAAGAAGTCATATACTCTTGATGAATATTTGGGCATAACAAATTATAAACTCCAGAAAAGGTTCAGGTACCTAAAATATTGAAAATTAGATATTTCAATAAGTTATGTCCTTACCAGAAAAGATATAGAATTGAAAAAGAAAAATTTATCGACAATATTTTTTTACAAGATGTACAACACCATATAGCAAGTAATTGAAATAAATGCGTCGAAATATATCGACGGAAGTAATGATTGGTCAAATAAAAGGGAAGCAATTCTAAATTAAATTTATTAAAGAAATCTGAAGTTTGTGGATCTGCAATCCAAAAAAAATCTAAAGGTGTATACTTATGCGAAAAAGAAATGATAAAAGTGAATTCGTAATATGTAATACACGACTCTCAACACAATGAATTTTGCAAAGATCGTGGTGAATGAAATCAAGAATTCATATCACGTTATCTTGGCGATGCATGAAATTCGAATTACATTGTAGTCAACTTATCTGGAATGACTATTAATTGTCTGGAATGACTATTAATACTATCTCTGAAACATTTAATATGCCCGAAGTAAAATTCAAGTGATATTATCATGAGATGAGTAAATAAACATTGTACTCTTTTTTTTTTGGGACTAAATTTTGTCTCATTGGATTTTTCTAACAATATTTTTAATGAAACATCTTTTGCAGCGTACTTAAAAGAATAATGTATTCTTTTTCCTTTATTGGAATTTCCTCCACAGGTTTTTCCTAATAATGTTTGAACTAGTCATATTCTTTGTGTAATGAGTGTCCATAACTTAAAAGACATTTACCTTAAAAAATAATACTTTGATATGTGTGAAACTCTCGAAGAAGTCAACAAGAGCTATTTTTCAAATCATCATATTACTGCAGTAATCAAATATTGATAAATATCTCGTATGAAGATAGTGTTATTTGAAGGCTATAACAAGACAATACGAAACATGCTTCATCAGAAATTGTGATATTGAAGATATTGACGTACAAGACATGGATAGCTCGGTATAAGAATTGAAATCAGGGAGAGTAGCTCTACCCTTTTTCCTTCGATAAAGTTTCGTTCCACTGAATTTTCTTGACAGAGTTTTAACGAGATAGACATTTTGTAATCTGTCATTCAAGAGGGAGTGTTGTAAATAATATATTTATTATTGAATGACTACTATACCACTGCAGCTCTAATTTTTATTACCATTATATCCATAATTCTTCCAGATAAATGTGTGGTTTGATTCTCAATATAAAACACACGTCTATTGTCTTCTTTATTCTTCTATCTTTTCTCTCTATTTTATAACGCTAGACGATTTATAAAGAGATGCGTTATTTTTAATCATCATTTTCATATATTTATCCTAAAGTTAAAAAAATTTTATATAATATTTTTAACTTTATGTAGATTTACGTAAATACACAAGAATAGGACCAAATAAGATTAATAATTCTAAATTCATTCACTAATATTTATCGTCGTTAAATGCTTTTGAATCTTTTAAATTGTTTCAAAGATACAACTAAAGCCAAAACAAACAATGTGATGATCCTTTTATGTTTCTAAATCTTTTGTCCTAGTTTTTAAGGCCTAAAACAATCAATTTGATCCTCCAATAAACAAAATTAGCCCTTATTTGATCCTCATTTATTTTTCAAAATACATTTTTCTCTTTTCTTTTCAACCATACATTTTTCAATAAAATTATATTTCACGCAAATCTAAAACTTTTCTTATTTTCTAATCACACATTCTTCATCAATCTACTATTCAAAAATACATTATACACAAAAAATGGGGCTCAAACAGGAGTTTAACACAGTTTTCTTATATCTGGGTTCAATTTTAATTTAATGTATTTTTCCTTTTCTTTATTTTCAACCATATATTTTAATAAAATAATACTACACATAAATTCAAAACTTTTCTTTACTTTATAACCACACATTCTTTAAAAAATTACTATTTCAAAATACACTTTTTTTAAAAAAAACCTCATTAAACCGAAGCCAAACAAGGGTTTAATTTTCTCTCTCTATCGAAATCGAAATCGAAGACTGCTTGCTAAGTCTTAGTCTAGTTGAATTATGTCTTCCAAAATCGAGATATCTTTTAGTTTTACAATTACGAGCTAATTAATACTTAATTTTTATGTAGAAATTGTTACCCCCATGTTTGGCCCCATTAAATTTGGAATAATTGCAGCAAAAGCTTTAAATCTTTGAAACATTAGCAAACTTTTCACAAACCTTTGATTTGTTGCAGCCATCACCCTTCATATTTTCAAATGTTGCAGGTGAAGTCATTTTGTATAGTTTCCATCCATAATTCTGCCAGTTGACCAAAAATGTAATTTTGACCACATTTTTAATATTTTAAGAAGGGTCAAAAGAATAACTTCCATTTATCACATTAAATAATTAAATAAAAAATAAGAACTAAAAACACACACACACAATCGTCTTCTTCCTCTCAACCCTCACCCACCCCCCACATCAAACTCAAAATCCACACCGACTACTGCACCTCCACCTCCACCTCTACCTCTACATCCACCAACCATTACGAGCCTCAACAACCTCTAATAATGATTCTATTACCAATGTTACCACCTCTAGCAGCTCTTCAACCATTACAGTCCAAAAAATTGAGAAGTGGTTTTCAGAATTTCTACCAAAAGCTGGATCTTGAGAACAATGGAAGTACCATACAATACATAGTGAAAGACCCATGGCTATCTAGGAGATCTGAGTTTCTGGGTCACATTGAGAATTGAAGAAAACACAATCCATGTTGCTATTTCACCTAGAAAAAGTAATTGCCAACCCGGTATACTTTCCATATATTTATTCTAATTCTTGTTCCTCTTATGATTTTTCTCTTTCCCACCGATCTCTCTTTCTATGTCTCTGAGAAAGAGGTCGTTGAAGAAGAAGAGGGCCTGGTAAACTTCCAAAGATCCATAATTGAATTGTTGTAAACTATGGATTGGACTACACTGGCTATCTGATTCTCTTGGTTTTTCTTTTTTAATAATTCTGTGTTCCACAAATTTCAATTGTCAGATTCTTAAGAGTGGATCTTGAGTTGGGGTAGCTCGGCTCGGCCTAATTAGCATGAGCTTGGCTTGTGACGAGTGGCTTGTCAGTAACGAGAGCATAAGCTCAACTCGTTACTAAATGGGCAAGCTTGGATCAGCCCGCGAACTCGTGACTCATGGGCCGAGTCGAGCTTCGGCTCGTGAGGTCATTTTTTTTAATTGAACATTTCTCTTTTATCTGAACTTGGGATCACCTACTTAAATTTCGACTAGGCGAAGTTAAAAATTGTATATGAATAACTTGTTTCGTGTAAAAAAAAAAAAAGAAGAAAATTAAAACATTATTATAAAATAAAAAATTTCGATTAATACGATTAAATCAAATATCACTTACCTAAAGACATGCAATTTATCATATTTATCTTCTAGTCGGAAATAAGCGTCTTCCCAACATTTCACGCACTCTTGACCTCAGACAAAACCCTCTTACATGCACTAAAGGAAAACTCCGAAACTACAGTGCTAATCGGAAGTGTTAATAAGTTTTTTGCAATCACAGAAAACACTGGCCATTGTCGTTTGTACTTTCGTCAAAATTCAATTACTTTTTTTGAACTTTTTTCAGTGTTCTGTTATTAGGCATATTATAATTAAAGTAATCAATTAATTTAGCAAGCAATGCATTTGGACTTGTATCCGATGTTTGATTATATGAGATAGAAAATTTACTACTAGATGAATTTATTGCATTCGAATCATATAATATTTCAGCATCGTCTTCTTTAATATTGGTGGGAAGAGTAGGTACAGAGGGTACCCGACTAATATTTGAATACATTCGTTCTGCATATAATTTTTACATTTCACATAAAATTTGTTCTAAATATCTATAAGTGATATGTGTATTAACAAGCTAAAACTCTTGAAATCTGAAAAATTATATATTTAGTACCTGATAAATTGCATCGAGGGTCCATGATGCATGCCAAAGGAAATAACATAGGCAAGTTTGCCCAATATTTTTTAAACTTTAATTCCATAGAATATATAATTGCACTAAAATCGGGGTCATTTTTGTATTTATAAAAAGTTCTTGCAATTATATAAAGACGTTCAAGCACCATATCGCTAGCGAGATAGTAAACTCCATATAAAATATTTTAGAGTCATAAAAACTTGTCAAATAGTTTTTTAATTTGAAAACCTAAAATCCAATGTTTTCATGCAACATAAAACCATCATCGTTTCTAATATGTTTATTGTTATAAAATTCAGTTATTAAATGTTCAAAATCTTTGAATGCTTTTAATAATAAGTAAGTAGAATTTCATTTATGCCCTACATCACTAACAAATATTTTCCTATTGGTCATCCCAAATTTTGCACAAAATTCCCCAAAAACTTATTTTCTACTATGTAAAATAGTAATATATATTAGTGCATCCCTAATTTTTTGAATTTCATTTTTAATATGTTTCAAACTATCTTACACAATTAAATTAAAAATATGGCACAGAAAATGAATATGAAACAAATAACCACTGAAATCGGGCTACAATACCTTACACAATTTATCAATAATTATCTTATTAACACTAGCATTGTCGAATGTGAAGAAATGAATTTTACTCTTGCAATGATATTTTCTAATAGTGTTCATAATAGCGTTAAATATATTGTTAGCGTTGTGTGGGAATTTAATAATTTTAAAAGTAATAAATTTTTATGCAAACACCAAAGTGGGTCTATATAGTGTGCAGTTGTAGCTATATAAGTTCTTTTATTAATCTCTTCCCGTATACCCTAAGTTAAATATATAACACCCCTATTTTTTAGTAAATCGATAATCAATTGTTTCTTTATATTAAGAAAATATTCAATTGTATCTAAACGAAGAGTGTTTCGATTTATCCTAACGTACATCGGTTGAAGATATTCTTTCACGTGCGCGACAAAATGTTAGTTGTTCGTTATTACTAGTGGGAACTCAACAGTGGCAACGATTTTCACCATTCTCATTCGAGTTGTCTCCTCCAATTATGTCCACGTGGAAAGTGGTGAATAAGTAGAATTGACGCCTGGACTACCAAATTGCAATTGTGTTTGACCGGCAGCAAGAAACCCATGTTTTGCCGCACATGCTTTGCAGTGCCGGTTGAGGTGGGTGGTACCAATGACTTTTTGCCATATCAATCGTTAACAATAATTACAAACTCCTTTAGACTCTAGGACTCCATCATCCACACGACCCGTTGGAATCAATTTAAAGTAATCCCAATATTTTGCCTTTTTTTCCCTTTCATTTCCCTGTTGCAGCGGGATATCTAATACATGTTCCTACTCATGTTTCGCTTCAGGAACATCAATGTCATCCAAATCAATTGGATTACTACTTCCATGAGCATCCAACTCTAGAATATTTTCAGGAATGGGTACTTCATTCAGAGCGGAAAATTCATTCCATAATTGACTTTTTGGCGTCGCCTTCGATACCGAACAAGCCCTCAACAAATAAGTGTAGACCCATTTGCGAATTGTGATGTAATGCATAATAAATAATTAAGTAAGTAAATAGAGAGTATGGAAACAAATCAAGAATTAAAAGAAATTTGATGTGTAGGATTGTAATTGTAAAATTGTAGTGTGATAAATGATAATTGATATTGAATAATTGAAGTCGAAGGTAGAAATGAAAATGTAGAAGAGAGTGAGATTACGATGTCGAAGTTTAGAAGAGAGTTAGAATTGTTGGAATGTTTTGTTAAAAAAGTTTTGAAATCGGTTGCAGTATTTATAGAGTAAAAAAAAAGAAAAAAATGGCCAAAACGACCACTTTGAAAGTTTAGTGATCGTTGCAAACAGTTACTGAAATTGTTCGGTGTCACTAAAGTTTTTAACAGTGGATGAAACGATCACTGTTTCAGCTCGTGGGCTCTTCCACGAGCTGACCCCGCTCAAGAGTCGAGCAACCGAGCCAACAAGCTGCTAAGCTCATTTGACACCATTAATCTTGAGGGTCAAATTAACCAATACCCACTCAATTTTATACTTAGTCTCGTGCTCATCAAACCATCCATCAGAACCAAAACTCTAGACTAGAGCAAAACACTATTCACCAAAAATTCAAAGAAATGCAGACCAGGTTGAGACCACAACCCCAAAGGCTAAGTTATAGCCTTTAATTAGTAAAGAAAAACCAAAAATATGATATATTCTTAGAGATCAAGAGAGGTGTTCAAGCAATTCATGGAAAGTTAAAACCAAATTCTTGATTAATCATTCTTTCTGTTCTTCTAATGGGATATTTGGGTTTGAGATGGAGGTTGAGGTGAAGGTGAAGGTGGTCGGTTTAGATTTTGGGTTTGAGGTGGAGGTGGGTAAGGGTTGAGAGGAAGAAGATGATTGTGTGCATTTTTTTTAGTTCTTATTTTTTTATTTAATTATATAATGTGATCAATGAGAAGTTACTCTTTTTCCTCGTTTTAAAATATTAAAAATTTGGTGAAAGTTAAATGTTTGGCCAATTAATAAAATTATGGATGAAAACTATCCAAAATGTCTTCACATGTAATATTTGGAAAGGTTAGGGGTGACAGCTGCAATAAATCAAAGGTTTGAGGAAGGTCTACTAATGTTACAAAGGTTTGGAGCTTTTGCTCCAATTATCCCTTAAATTTTAATTCATTTTTCTTTCTCTTCTTATCAATCACTCGTTCTCTCAATAAAACAATATTACACATAAATTCAAAAATTCTCCTTACTTTTTAACCACTCATTCTCTAAAAAACACTATTCTAAAATTATTATTTTTTCAAATAATGGAGCTCAAATGACTTCATTTTAATACTAAAATTAAATGACTTCAAATACTACACCTCTTTATGGTGATTATTAAAAAGATGTTGTCGGCTTTGTCTCTCACATCACTCCACATGTATATACAGCCCATGTTATCGCTATTTTTTTTTTAATTAAAATCTATATCAAGTTCTACAATTAATTTTAACGTTATATTTCATAGGACCCATAACTTTTTGATCACATATTTCATCAACTTTTATCAAAATCTGCTAAAAATTTGATTTTAATCTTTATCAAACAGGGGCATAGTGATTAAATAAATGAATTTAAAAATGATTATTATTTGAATACAATGAGGATGAACATAATATTTTTTTCTAAAAAAAAAAAAATTAAATTTTAATAGGATATATTTCTTGTCTGTTTGAGCTTCATTTTTTTAAACCCAAAATGTATTTTAGAATAATATTTTGATGTAGTATGTGTTGTTAGAAAATAAGTTTTTTTTTTTTTTTTGAATTTTCGTATAATAATATTTTATTGAAAAATGTGTAGTTAAAAATAAGAGAAAAAAAAATTTATTTTAAAAATAATGGGAGACCAAACAAGGGCTTAAAGTGTGTGATAGGTATAAAAAAGTGGTGTTGATATATAGTGTTTAATGTATTTTAAATGAATGAAGTTAATAAGGATTATGTTAAAATATAATGTGGATGGATATAATATTTTTTAAAAGTTTTAAAATTTTAATAGGGGATAAATTTATAGTGGATGAATATATAAGAATTCTGGTCCTTTTATAAATAAAAACAATAAAAGGAATAATAATAGATTTTACAAAATATGTCCTTCTTTGAGTCCCATTTTAAGGAAAAATGTATCTTGATATAATATTTTTTAGAAAATGCATAGTTTAAAAAAAAAAAAAATCGATTTACATATAAAATTATTTTATTAAAGAATATGTTGTTGAAAGTAAATTTTAAAAAAAATTTTTGTTTGGTCCACATTATTTTTTTTTATTCTCATTCTTCTACTCATTTTTAACCACACATTCTTCAATAAAATAATATTTTCATAAAATCAATAACTTTTCCTTCTTTTTCAACTATATATTGCCCATCACATAAACAGTAAAAATACATTCTTACCTTCAAAATGTGCACTAAACGAGGGCTAAGTTGATAAAATGAAGCTCAAACAAGTGCTATATGAATAATAATATTTCAATTTTGATAGAATTTATAAATTTGTATTCACATATATGTCCTGTTGAAAAGGTGGCAGAAAGGGAAAACTAGCAGAGATGGTGGCAGTCATGGGGGTAGGAGTGTTCGGTGAGTTGATGTGATGCTACTGAGTCACCTCCGCGTGCTGTCCGCTTTTGGTGGCAGCGTGCGGCGTTAAAAGCCCTGACTAACTCAGTCACACCCGAGTTTCCGACAAATGCAGCAGAGAATTGTCAGCTCTATTCTTAAACCTTTTCTACATGCTGTCAAATAGACAAAACACTGCACCCTCTATTTGCTTTCTTTTTTCTGCAAACGACACCTGTAAATTGGGTGTGCGTGTGTGTTTTTTTTTCCATTCCACTTTTTTTGCAAACCTTGAAGTTTTAGAAAAGGGTTGAATTAGATTCTGCCCTTGTTTGAGCCTCATTTTGGGAAAAAAATACATTTTATAATAATGATTTTGATAGAATGTGTGGGTAAAAAAAAAAATTTCGATTTAAATGTAATATTATTTTATTGAAAAATGTTAGATTAAGAATAAGTTTCGATAAAATGATTTTTTGAAAAAATTGGGCTCAAGCAAGAGCTCAGGCTCTTTTGGAGTCCATTTTTTCACAAAATAACTTTTTTATTAATAATTATTTTGGAAAATATATAATTAAAAAATAAAAAATAAATTGGATTTAAGTGCAAAATTATTTTATTTAAAAAACGTGTAATTGAAAATGATTTGAAAAAAAAAATGAGTTTTCGAATATTAGCCTCAAGAAGTGGCACATTTCGACAATTGAAAGCCTAAATCGGAAACCATGGAAGCATGATATAAGCGTAATCTACTTTATTGAATATGAAGCAAAAATTCATGGTGTTTTTAGTGTTGTTGGAATGTGAATGAAAAATCATGTCTCTGTCTCGATTTCTTGACTAACGAGGAAATCCCCACTTATTCAAGTCCACAACGTTAGCGGTGGCAACGAGCCAGCCGAGCCGAGCCCGAGCCGGGAAAAAAAAGCTCGGGCCGAGCCCGAGCTTTTTTGGACCGAGCTTTTTTCGACCCGAGCCGGGCCTGGCCAAAAAAAATGAGGCTCGGCCCGAGCTTTCGGCCCGAGCCTTAGCGGGCCGAGCCGAGCCGAGCCGGCTCGGGTTTTTTTTTTTTGTAAAAATTCATTACATGGATATTTGTTTATTCAAATGGATAGTGAACGTTGCAATTTGCATTCTTTCCACCTTTAGACAATGACTTTTACATAAGAAAGTTATGAACAAAAATCTAATTGGAACGATTCTTTGAAGTTTGAACATAATGTATAATGAAGTTTTAAAAATCTACATTTTAAAAAAATCTACTTTTTTGGTGGCACCTTATAGCCTAATATCGGAAAACATGTTAGATTTATAAATGACTAAATGAGTGACTATCCATTATAACAAAGTGATAAATCTTTTTTAATAACCGATTTGAAATTTCTTACAAATTTTAGTGGCCATTGCGGCATTGCCCATTTGTGAAATTAGCTCAATTTTTAAATGTAATCAAGTAATATAGATCGCTAATAATTTCACTTAATAATTAATATAGAAGAATAAACGTGTGTAAATGAAAAAAAATTCTTACTTTAAATATTTAGGCACTTAGATTAATGAAATAGTAATAATGCAATAAATATTAAACAAACAAATATCACACATTTTCCAAAATAATCTAGTTGATAAATTATGAGATAAAATTGTAGCTTATAATTAGTTATTAGTTTCATGATGAGAATAATAAGTTGATTAAGTAAATTGTGATCATTTGTCTTAATTTAAGCCATTCATCCCCAATAATTTATGGTGTAAAATAAAAAGTGTTGGGCAAGTTTTTTTTTTTTTTTTAACGGGCCGGCCCGCGAGCCACACCGGCCGGCCCGGCTCGGGCCGACTCCTCAACATGAGGCTCGGCCCGAGCCTTGGCTCGGTTCCATCGAGCCCGAGCCGGGCCCGGCTCGGGCTTTTTCCGAGCCGAGCCCGAGCCGTCCGAGCCGCCGAGCTTTTTTGCCATCCCTACACAACGTGGAACAAAACGAAGGGGAGTTTTTGACATCTCTATTATGCTTCAAATTAGGGTTCCAATTGAAATATTGAAAGAAAATATATTTACATTTCTTCATTATTGTACTTATAAATTTTAGGGTTTGTTTGAGCCTTTTTTTTTTTTTGTAGAAATTGATTTTGTAATAGTAATTATTTTGAAGAATGAGAACTTAAAAATTATAGAAAAAAATTTAAATTTAAGTGTAAAGTTATTTTATTGAATGAATGTGTAATTAAAAAAGAATTTTGACTTAACTTTTTACTTTTCCACTATGATCAAATTTTGATCCTCCAACTTGCAATAAAAAATTCTGTTGTTTAATTCAGATTAATAAAAATAAAGAAGATTCACTTATTTTTGAGGAACCTCGATAACTTACAAATCATACTTCACCTAGACGTAAGCCATGTCTAATAAAAGTTGCAAAATGTCTCTTATATTTTATTTACTTCGACAATTAAAAAATAAAATTGTCGAAGTAAATAAAATTGTTATTTTAGGATCAATGGATTTACAATTTGCCTCTTTTAATGAAGTTAATCCGAATTTTGGAGTCTTCGAGACACGTATAATACAACACCAACTTTTATCATTTTTTTACGTTGGTTGGAATATCAAATCTATCTAAGCTTAGAAGTTAGAACCAACAAAAAATTAAATTTGGTACTTATGAATACTTCAAAACAGTGATTGAATAGAGTGACCATGATTGATTTATATAAACGATGAAATAATTCAAAATAAACTTTAATTTGCTACTCTTCTACCTAAACATGCTGTAACAACAAAAAAATTATACAGTCTTTGTTTAAATTAAAATAAAAATTTTAACAGATTTTGATAAAAGTTAATAGAATGTATGGTTGAAAAAATTTGGATCATATGAAATGTTTGGTTAAAATTAATTATTGACTTTAACTCAGATTTTAATTAAATTCTTTAGCAGTGCCGGAAAGGGGCTCAATTTTATACCCTATGAACTAGTTGAGCATGCACAGTGGCGGATCTAGGATTTTGAATGAGTACGGGCGGTCGTTGACCGTTGACCCCATTAATGATGGCAATGAAAAAAAAAAAAAAAATGAATTGAAATTACTTGTATCGTAGTTGGAATTGCAAGTGTAGGTATACGTTATCTACCAGTCTAATAATATTTATCGAACAAGAATTTCAAATTTGAAAACTTGGTCAAATTAGTTACTTTCTTGGTTTGATTTGTTAATAATCTCAGTCTACCCAAAAAAAAAAAAAAAAAAAAAGAGTATTTTATAGTTTTAAAGATGACAAAGATTTTGTCGTTGAATGTGTGAAGAAAAACTAGTGTCAATGCTTATCTGAATTACAAAAGTTTTTTGCCGATTAAATAGTTTCTAATGACAAGATTAAAATAAATAAATTTTTGGGCTTCGATAAATGTCAACTGTCAATTTAATATTCCTGTTCACTATTATTTCACTCTTCAAAGCATAGTTATCATATTCGATCTGATCGTTGACCCAAACAAATTATCGGGTCATCGAGTTAGTGGTCTAACTGCTGAGTCATTAAAAGGTTGAATTTTAGCTTTAAAAAAAATTTAAAACAAAGAGACAATATATCAATTACTTTGCTTAAACTGAACATATATATTTTTGTTGACTTTTTTTTTACATTAGATTAATGGCATAGTGGTCAAGCTTTCTATAATTCCAAAGGAAATTGTAGGTTAGAATCTCTATTGTCGCACTATTTCTAATAACTAATCTTTTTATAATGGTGAAAAATATTAAACCAAAACACAAAAGATTGATCTTGTAGAAAGTTGAACTCAAGATGTTCAATTACTAGACGGGTGGTCCAACCAATTGAACTACAAAAATTGTTTGAGATCAAACGAAATTACACACATATATAACAAAAAAATATGTACATTGACGCAAAAAAAAAAAAAAATTAATATCGACGGATCTAGCACTAGCGGCCGCCAGAGCTCACCAGATGCATGTAGAACATATTTTTAATAAAGCCTCTTACAATGTATCATATACGGACAAAACACATGGTAAAGCAAGTAAAAAACTGAAAAAAAAAAAAAATTAAAAAAATCCGTGGAATGTAGACCCGGATTATATAACAATAATTAACATCATTAGTTGAAAAAGAAATTCACATAGAATTCATAATCATGCATGCTTGTTTGTGCCCCCGTGCTCAATTACTGTAGGTATATTAACCATGCTTATATTTTATAGCATTATTTTTCACTTTTAGCTTTGTAATTCCAAAAGTCGGGAGTATTGTTTACAAAGGATATTTAAACTAATCAATAATCAAATAATTCTTCTGCATTTCATTGTGGAATCAACTCAATGCTCGAGACAAGTCCTAGTGTTCACTTCCTAGTAATAATTTGTACTAGAAAATAATTAATCTAGTTATTTTGTTGACCTTGAATTTTGTACTTTCAACGTGGTCAACAGATTCCAAAGTCTCCTGCATCTATGTAAACTTGTTTCCTCCATATTTGAACAAAGTATTAGCTATACGTAACTTCCTTCAGTGGTGGTGGAGTTGGCAGCGCGCACTCCGACGGTTAGGTCAATTATAGTAGTATGGGTGCGGGAGGTGTTTTAGACGTGAGCTTCCAATATAAAAAGATGGTCAATTTTGGAGAAACCTGTGATAATAGCAATTGGATAACAAGATTGTAGTTTGAGAGTTTAAATTTACATTACCTTTGAAATAGCACATTATGTGAGTTTTTATAGTAGAATATGATGAATATAGGTTATGGGATGTGATTCTTTGAAATTCCGCAGGTGCACGGTATCACAATCAAATAATAAAATGATGAATAGAGTGTTGAACCCATGAGAAATGCGCATTTGATCGAGTTAAAATTAATAATATCCTTAATCGAATAGCAAAAACAATTTGAGTTTATCTATGCTAATTTCTAAGTTATTAACTAAGTGAAAGCAAGTAAAATTGGTTTTCAAATATATGAGAAGTATTGCTAAGATGTCGAATCCCCCTTATTAATCCATTTTTAGTTCAACAATTTAAAATGATAATTTGAAATCATTATTGTTGGTCAATGTTCCTATTTCAATTAAAAGTTTCTATCGATAGCGATTAAATCTATTCACATATGCGACCTTCTTATATCTTTATGAAAGATGCAAACATGCAAAAAAATATTAAACGTGATAGAATACCTATAGAAACCATGTAAAGTATAACAGTATATCTCTATTCCCTATGGAACTTTACAATGTTTTATTTTGTGTTAATGATCCTATTGTCTCTCTCGATAACAACAAAATCTACAAATAATTCAACAAGTGACCAATTAATTAAAAAGCATGAAATACGATAATAAACATCCAAGAATTTAAAAGTAAATTAAAATCAAACTAATTTATTAAAATAAAAAATATCATATCAATGGTTTATCTAATCCTAGTAATTAAATAACTAGCCTAACGCATCGAAATTATAAGAAAATATCATAATTTTGTATAACATCACCCGGAATTGTGAATTAATTAATGAAGAAAGATGAATCTTGATGTTCTTGAATTTTTTCAAAGCAATATTGATAAATTTTCAATAATCCTTCCGCTTCGTTGCCCAAATCCTAGGTTTAATCTCCAATTGATGAATTCTTAAACTTCGCCTTTTAAATTTTCTTACAACGTATGATTTTGTCCATCTTTTATGATGAAAAATGGATATATATTTTTTTTTTTTATGTATAATGGTTTACGAGATGAGAGAGAGTTCCTTTAATATTTCTCCCAACTTTTGTATTTATAAGGGCCGAATTTAGGTCAAGAAATCGTCTCAAAGTTATTACAAATAATAGTTTGAATAAAAACAGAAAATTGGCCTGTAAGTAGAAAATTTGGCCTAGGCGAGCGCACAGGTATAGCTACTGTGCGCGTGTAGGCATGCTGAATTGCTCTTGGGTCAAGAAGTTTATGTCTCGCGCGCGCCATGAATTGAACTAACGCGTGTGTCGATTCGCACGATTGTGTCCTTGAGCAACGTTTGGTATTTTAGTCGTAAATTTCTTTCCTGATATCCGATTGATGTGATTCAAAATGTGAAGGAAATATAACTCAAAGAGCTATAATTATTCAACAGGTAGAAATTTTGCAGTTCAAACATTTGCTACCTGAAAAATGGGCTTTAATCTGAAGCTGAAAATTCAGAGTATAACGTTTTCGACTATAAATAGATTTGTGAAAATACTTTAACTATATTTCACTTCTTTGACCTCAAATTGCATCCTATTGATAATTTATGATCTTCAATCATCATTTTATGGTTCAAATCAACTTTTTACTCTTTGGTTTCTGAACTTTGAATTTCTTTCATTTTTGTCCCATTTTCTTTATTTTCTTCCAACTCCTTGTTCATCCATTAAGTTTTACTTATATAACATAAAATACAACAATATAGTATATATGTTGTTAAAAGAACTACGAAATATCACTATTTTAGGCCCCCCGAATAAGTGTATCAAACTCTCCCAAACTTAGACATTTGTTCGTTCTCAAATAAAATTATAACCTAAAAAGCAACAAACACATAAGCATAAAAAAATATTTAGTTAGAAAATCTAACTTTTTAGCTCAGGATTTGAAATTAAAGTGTTAAATCCACAAACCACATCAAAGTCACAATACCAAACCAATATCCACTCTTCAATACAAAACCGACGTGTGTGTGTATGAAAAACTAAGTAGACAATCATGAATTTACAAGTTGCTTTATTTCTCGACCCTTGATGGTCAAATATATCATTTTTACTGTTTTCCTAGTGTGCAATCTAAACTTGAATTTTTCATTATTATCCTCACCTTCTCTAATTCAGTAGACTTCGCTAATAGCAAGTCAACACATCAAAACAAGGATTTTCCAATTCTTTGATTGTTTTGACCTCTAGGACTCTACTGGCTAATAAGCCCTCATCAATAGTTAATTCTTCTCAAATAAGTGTTTTGGGCTTAACCAGGACATTTGGTGCGTCTTCTATTTCATGCTTAACATTTTCAAATTTTCTATTTTTTGTACTATCTCTCTTAAACATTCTATATGACTCATTTAACGAGTTTTTAGTCGATTACTCCCAAATTAGATGACTATAAGGCATCGGGTTGTAAATACCCTAGCAGACTTAATAACTCGAGTCATAACCTACAAAGAGATGTTTTAATATATATTTTTCTACCCTAATGAGTACAATGCCCTCATTAAAACCTATTCAAATGAACCAACCTCCAATTTAAAATTTTCGCCTAATTTTATCCTATTAATTTAAGACAATCCACACATAAGTCGGATGATATCCCTAAGACAGCTTTGAGAACGCGTTATGGGCATTATGAATTTTTGGTGATGCCTTTTGGATTAACTAATGCCCTGGCAGTATTTATGGATTTAATGAATAGGGTATTCCATGAATACTTAGATCAATTTGTCATAGTTTTTATTGATGACATCTTAGTTTATTCAAAGAGTGACGAAGAACACAAGAAACATCTCACGATTGTCTTGGAAACCCTAAGGAAAGAGAAGCTTTATGCCAAATTCAAGAAATGTGAATTCTAGTTGGATAAAATAGGTTTTTTGGGGCACGTAATCACAACACAAGGAATTGAAGTAGACCCAACTAAAGTAGAAGCGGTGAATAATTGGGTAAGACCAACCAATGTTGGAGAAATACGTAGTTTCTTGGGATTGGCTGGTTACTATAGAAGATTTATCGAATGATTTTCTAAAATAGCAGGACCATTGACCCAATTGACTCGTAAAGGGATAAAATTTCAATGGACAGAGAAATGTGAACAGAGCTTCCAAGAGCTGAAACGAAGATTAGTTACAGCTCCAGTGTTAACAATACCAGACGGACCAGAAGGATTCGTTATATACAGCGATGCTTCGAAACAGGGCATAGGGTGTGTTCTGATGTAGAAAGGAAAGGTGATAGCTTACGCCTCCAGACAATTGAAACAATATGAACAAAACTACCCAACACATGATCTCGAATTGGCTACAGTAGTTCATGCCCTTAAGATATGGCGTCATTACTTATATGGAAGTAGGTGTGATATTTATACCGATCATAAGAGTTTAAAGTACTTTTTTACCCAATAGGAATTAAATATGAGGCAGAGGAGATGGCTAGAGCTAGTGAAGGATTATGATTGCACTATCCTTTACCATCCTAGTAAAGCTAATGTAGTAGCAGATGCTCTTAGCAGAAAGACGGTTGGACAACTAGCAGTATTAATCACTATGCAGGATCAGTTGTTAAAAGATTTTGAAAACTTACATCTAGAAGTAATTGCTCCACCAACCCAAACTATTACCAGAATAGCGGCTCTGATGATTCGACTAACACTTAGAGATCGAATAAGGGTGGCACAGGATGGTGACCCTTCCTACAAAAGATTAAATCCGAAGCTGGAACTAGCAAGCGAAAGGATTTTGAATTAGACCTTGATAAAGCCTTACTCTTTAAAGGAATGTTGTGTGTACCAAAAGACGAGGGATTGAGGAAAGAAATTCTTGAAGAAACACACTTAACGCCATATACTGCTCATCCAGGAGGTACAAAAATGTATCGAGATCTAAGGAGTATATTTTGGTGGAGAATTATGAAAAGGTGTATAGGTCTTTTTGTCAAGAAATGCCTGACTTGTCAACAAGTGAAAGCTGAACATCAAAGGCCATCAGGATTGTTGGAACCATTAAAAATTCCACAATGGAAATGGGGGCATAACTATGGATTTTGTTATGGGTTTTCCAAAATCAGCTAGAGGAAATGATGCTATGTGGGTTATAGTGGATCGTTTAACAAAGTCAGCTCATTTTCTACCCGTAAGAATGAATTTCAGTATGGATTAATACGCACGATTATACATCAAAGAGGTCATCCGTTTACATGGTATCCCAACTTCAATTGTATCAGATAGAGATCCAAGATTTACCTCAAAATTTTGGAAAAGTTTGCAAGAAGCTATGGGAACCAAGTTAAAATTCAGTACAGATTTTCATCTGCAAACTGATGGACAATCGGAGAGGACTATACAGACTTTGGAGGATATGCTGTGTGCATGCATCCTTGATTTAGGAGGCAGTTGGGAAAGTTATGTACCATTGGTAGAGTTTGCCTATAATAATAGCTACGATAAAGATGGCACCTTACGAAGCTCTCTATGGCAGGAGATGTAGATCTCCTCTTTATTGGGATGAAGTAGGTGAGCGAAGAGTTTTAGGACCGGAAATAATTGAGGAAAGTTATGCTGATAAAAGGAGAAAAGATTTGGCGTTTAATGTTGGTGATAAAGTTTTCTTGAAGGTGGCACCGATGAAAGGAGTTCTTCGTTTTGGAACGAAGGGAAAACTTCGACCAAGATTCGTGGGTCCTTTTGAAATTTTGCTAAAAGTTGGAATTGCAGCCTATCAAATTGCTCTGCCACCAGATCTGTCAGGAATTCAAGATGTATTCCACGTGTCAATGTTTCGACAATATGTGTCAGATCAAAGTCATGTGGTTAGTTATCAACCATTGGATATCAAAGAAAACATGGCTTATGAGGAAACACCAGTAGCAATCTTAGATCGCAGAATCCAACAACCGAGGACAAAAGAAATTCTGTTAGTGCAAATTCAATGGAGAAACCATGATGTCGAAGAATCAACTTGGGAAAGAGAAGAGGAAATCAAGATCAAGTATCCAGAACTTTTCAACCAAGTTCGAGGTAATTTCGAGGATGAAATTCTTTTAAGGGATGAGGGATGTAATACTCTGAAATTTTATGCTCGTTTAATTTGCTCATTTAATTTTTTTAGGATAGTAATTTAACTTTTCAAATTTTGTATGGCCAAAATATTAGTGACTACCACGTTTGCATTGTTGGTTAATTAAAAGTTTACCAAAATTAGTTAATTAGGGGTTTGAATGATGTGTTAAATGTTTAAACAAACATGAGGTGTTAAATGTTTTAAGCAAGCATGAGGTGTTTAATGTTTGAACAAGCATGAGGTGTTTAATGTTTGAACACGCATGATGTGTTAAATGTTTAAGCAAACAGGAGGTGGTTAGTGTTTAAACAAACATGAGGTGTTTTGAGCAAACATGAGCTGTTCAAATTAAGGCATAGGGTGATATTAATGCATGCATGGAGATGATTCAAAGCCCACGTGTATGCACAAACTTTAATTTGGTAAATAGTCACCCTTTACACCTTACTTAGTCATAGGTTTTCCTTGCCTTTAAATACTTAAGAAATGTTCCTGCAAATGTCTTTGAAACCAGAAAATTTCTTGCAAACAAAAGAAAGATAGCATACGTGAAAAGGAAAACAAAGCCTAGCACTTTCAAGTACACTTTTCAACCCCAAGTTTTAAGGTAAGATACTTTCTATACTCAAATGGTAGGATTTCATGGTAATATTTATGCTTAACCTATGCATGAGAACCATAATATGAAAGTTGTGGACAAGTCCACGAAGTTAGATATCTATTTATGCCTTAGGACAAGTCCGAAGGGCACCGGCAAGCCGGAATGTGCAAGTATGTGTTTGAATGCTTTCTTTTGTGTAGTATTAACATGTTAAATCCGAGCATGGTATCTTACTGAGTATTCTTTATACTCATAGTATTTATACTAAATTTTCAGATCCATGATCGTTGAGTTGAGTTGGTGGAAGTCAGTTGGCATACTCGATGATGGGACAAAGTTATTTTGTATCGAAACTTCCTTTCCGTATGTTTTGTTCAAAGACTGTTTTTCTTATGTTTTTTTTCTGATGGTATTAATTATAAGCATGTATAAGGCATGACGTAATATGGTACTGGAAGTATATTTTGTAATCACATCTTTCATGTTGTGCTTAAAGACATTTCTATAGACTTTCTTCCTGAAATGGTAAAAGAGATAGAAACTGGACAGATTCTCAGGATCAATTAAAAGTGCAATTACGAACTCTAAAAACACCTATTTGAGACTCTAAAAATACTTCCACGTTTCTCTTTGAGTTGTCTTAATATGAGCACAAGAATCATTCAATTTGGATGTCTGTGGTCGGAGATATAAATTTTTAAGTGTCGAAAGGTCAATCTAAAGTTTCTGTCTAGTACCTCACTGTTTTTAATAAAATGTCCATATCATATGATCTTGGAAACTCTCCATATTTTAACCTGGGAAACTACTTGGAAATATCTTTCAAATGCCATAGATTTCATAGAAAACGGAGTTGGGGTGAATTTTATAAAAATGTTTGAACTGGCTGCCCAACTAGCCGTGACAGCACCGAGTCCACATATGTAAAGAATAATTTCAAGTCGGCATGCACTTCTGCTGACCATTAAACTTTATAGAGATATTTTACTATAAATTAAAAATAGGTTTCCGGTATGCATTATATTTTATTTAAGAGTTTTTACATGTAACAAAGGCTAAAGTTATTACGTTAGTACGTGACACTCGAAGCTTAAGTTTAGGGTGTCACAGTCCCTATATTTGCCCTGATGGCAATAGGATTTAAATTACCCTCCGTGTTCTCCGATGGCAATAGGATTTAAATTACCCTATGTGTTCCTCTTTCTTTTTTTTTGTGCTTCCAACTGTTCTTTTTTTCAAAACCTGAATGTTCGTTTGACTTTCGGGTCAAATTGAGCAAGATCACCATGTCTCGAACTTTGCATACAAAATCGTGAAAAATTAAGAAAGAACACTGTGAATTTTTTCTAATATAATATACCTTTCCATCCAAGTCTTCGATTTTATAGGTTCAAGCCTCAGCTCTTCTGATATGCGGGGCCCTCCTAATTGGGACCCAATGTTCCCAACTCTTTAAAAGATTAGAAAATTCTTCTCAACACAAAGTCCCCCATATGAAATGACATTTTCTTCACCTTGCATTGCAGTATCGAGCCATATTCCTCTGGTGGGAAGCGAGTTTCAGTTGGGAGTCATCTTTCCTTTATTCAAGGAAGTCCAATTTACATCTCCTCAACTCATCATTAGACATTTCATTGAAATTCAAACAGTGAGGTACAGGTAATCCCACCTCAACATGGTTTATGGCCCTAGTCCATAAGCTATAAAGCATTAAGTATCTGATATGGCAGTCCTACTGGTGGTGCGAATTGCCCATAATAGTTGGGGGAGCTCGTCTACCCAGGCCCCCTTTGATGCGTCAAATTTCTTCTTCATGGTAAGCTTGATGGTTTTGTTGACTTTTCCACTTGGTCATTTGTATGAGGGAAGTAGGGAAATGAGAAGTGACTTTTGATTCTTTATTCCTTACACAAGTTCCCGACCTTCTTGTTGTCAAACTGCCTTCTATGATTTGATACAAGCAAATGGGAAATCCTGAACTAATTCTTCTAAATAAATTTGGAAGTGTTAGCCTTAGTGATTTTTGCCAAGGGCTCCGTTTTGACCCATTTGATACAATAATCAATGGTGACAATGTTGTAGCTAGCACTACCCATTCCCTTAGGTAGATGTCCAACCCCTATTTAGAAAATGGTCAGGGACTCTAATACAATTAGTTCTTGAGAAGGTTACCTCTGAATGGTGGAGAAGCACTAACATTTATCGCACTTCCTTACAAACTGAAGAACATCTTTCTTAAGAGTTGGCTAATAATTCTTTATCTTAGTATCTTATGTGCAAGTGCTGGTCATCTAATATGATTGCTACAAACTCCTTCATGAACATCATGAAGAACGGAATTCACCTATTCTCCACCAATGCATCGGAGAAGAGATGAGAAAAATAATCTCTTATACAACACCTCATTCTGGAGTACAAAATGAACAGCCCTTCTTTTGAGTTTATTGGCTTCTTCCTTATCATTAGCAAGACCTAATCTTTAAGGAAGGCAATAATTGACTACATCCAAGATGGGATTCCTTCAATCCACTTGACTTTCCTTCCTTTGGAGATGGAGGGCCGACGAGGTGCTCCATTACGACTACCCTGAGTAGCTCGAAATCCTTTTCGCTGGCTAACTTTGATAGGGCATCAGCGTGGACATTTTCAGTGTGTGGTATTTGAGCTAATTCAGAATTTTCAAAGAATGGGAGAAGAACCATAACTTGCTCAAGGTAGGCTGCCATCCCTTGCAGCGAAGTTGACATTCACTTGGCTAACTACCAATTGTGAATCATTATTAACCACTAGCATCTTCACTTGCATCTCCTTAGATAATCTGAGGATGGCCAGTAAAGCCTCATATTCAACTGCATTGTTTGAGGCCTTAAATCCAAATCTTACTGCATAATTAAATTTGTGACCTTGTGGACTAACTAATACCACTCCAGCACCTACACCCATCTCTCCTAAGGAACCATCAACAAACAAGTTCCACGTGGGCAGTTCTTCTGGTTCCATAGTCACCTCTATGTCTGAGGGCAAATTTTGCTACGAAATCCACAATTGTTTACTTTTTTCATAGAAGCTTTTGGCTTGTAGACAATATCAAATTCACTTAGCTCTACATCCCATTTCATCAACCATCCTGAAGTATAAGGTTTCTGGAGCACTTTTGAGTGGTAAATTCGTCAACACTTAGACGCTGTTGGCTTGGAAATATGGCCTCAACCACTAATTCAAGAAATGACAAGCTTCTCACATTTCAATATTGTGAGTTTTTATTGACAAAAGGATTTTGCTTACGTAGTAAATATGTAGCTGCAAACTACCTTCATCCCTTGCAAGTATAGAACCCATAACTTCTATAGAAACAACCAAATATAGTAATAGCAATTCTCCTTCTTTAGGTTTTAAGAGAATGGAGGTCTGTCCCAAATGCTTCTTCAACCCTTGGAAAAGCCTTTTCACACTCCTCATTCCATTGAAACCTTGTCCATCCTTTGAGAACTTTTAACAATGGAAGGATATTGTCAATAGATTTTGAAATAAATCGGCTCAATGTTGCGAGTCGACTTGTGAGACTTTACACTTCTTTTGGTTTGCTAGGGGACCTTAACTCCATTAAGGCTCTGATCTTTTCAGGATTGACTTCTATACCTCTTTGATTAACCATATAATCTAAAATTTTTCTGGAAGAAACACCAAAAGTGCTTTTAACGGAGATTTAACTGTTGGGAATTTACTTAACATGCACAGCGGAAATTAAACAATTTTCAATTCCCAAACGAGGATCTGCAATGTGTTTAGATAGAAACTGTGATGAGAATGATACCTTTGATGAATTCCACAAACTCTTTTGCTTTTTCTTGAACTCCAATGATCACGATCTGCAATCCAAGCTGTCCAATTGTCCAGCCTCCAATGGTGATCCACACAGAGAATAAGAATGACGGTTAGGATTTTCTTTCTTGTGCTAGCAAGAATAATGAAAATTTCATACAGTTTACAAACCCTAACAGCTTATTAATATAAGCCCAAGTGGGCTTGGCCCATCTCTAAACTTAACCCGGTCCGATATTTAACTAATCAAATTAATTAAATCCGGTCCATGAATTAATTAATCCAATTAATTAATTCGGGCCTATTAATAAACAACCCAATTAATTAATTATCCAACACTTGTCAATTAATTAATTGGTAAATCTCATTCTTCTGATTCTCTTTTGTGTGTGACCCATTAGGTTCCCGATCACGATGCCGAACGACGTGAATTATTATTTTGATCTAATCAAAATCGATAAATTAAAACGCCCCCTTTTAATTTATCACTAATTCATTTTCGTTGTCCCAGATTGACATCTAGCAATGTATCAGGGCAATACATGTGACGGGAAATATCACGTAGCATGACAAAACCAAACTTGTTTACCGTGAAACTATAATCCTTTCGTCAATATGATCCGATCAATTATGAGATATGGATATGTGTCAATCTCAATTATCGATCATATCTTTTATCCCACTGTTAAGTCAATGTACGTCGAAAACTCTTTTCCGACTTATGAGTTCACCTTGGCCAAGGATTTCATTATCAACTTAACTGGATAAAATGCAGATCATAATCTCTTACTATCTAAGAGTGACGAATCCTCTATTGATCATTCACAACCTTCATATGATTCTTGACATACCCGAACAATGCTGTATTAGCGACCCTTGACAGAGCAACATCCAACACCACCAAAGTATGTCTGCCTTCATATAAGGTACTATGATGACCTCAAGTCAAAGGACCAATTCCACTACCGAACGTTAGAGATTAACCACTAACACTTAGATAGTTATCTATGTGGAATCTCTCAGGGGTCTCCAATGTTTTGTTCTATAACAAAACATCCACGTGTTCATTCAAGTGTCACCACACTTTAGCTTGTGAGATCAGCTACTTACTTCACAAGTAAGAATGCCACACGCGATAGTCTATCCGTAATAACGATATCCGTATCTCGTTATTACCTCGACCACGGACGATTTAAGATTCAGTCATATGTAATTTGTATCTCACAATCACAACTCCTTGTGATTAATAAATCACCAAGACTTGAATCTACGGATTCTATTATTTAATTTATTAGAATATTAATTCAATTAAATAATAGATATTGCCATATATATACATTGATTATATATATATATTCAAAGTGTTTATGTCCAAAGTTGATTGGACCTAGGGCATAACACTTACAAACTCCCACTTGCACTAGATCCAATCACTTATGTATCTTATATCATAAGAGTCTACATGACGATCATGTTTATGCTGCGACAACTCTTTGTCAGTGGATCTGCAATTTAATAACTTGTGGGAATTCGTTCTTTATTTACGTCATTTCATTGTATTATCTTTCTAATGAGATAACACTGCCTTAACATATGTTTAGATCATTGATGAGACCTTAGTTCCTTCGCTTGCACGATGGCTCCATTGTATCACAATGCATAAGCGTGTGATCAACAATGTTAGGAACTACTCTAAGTTCAGTAATGAACTCCCTGATCCAAACCACAACTTTTGTTGCTTTGTAAAGCAATGATGTATAAGGCTTCCATTATTGAATCAACGGTTATTTGGAACATTTTCAACACACCGCTTAAGAGTAAACCAATATTCTATTTGAGATGTGCTATTATTCCAGTCTGACTAGAAGTTAGCATCATTCTATCCATGAATTCTCAGTTCATTTTCTCCATATAAAATCTTCTCGAGATTTTATCTGTATAGATTGGGATGAGTTAAGCAATCTTCTAGATCTATCTCTATAGATCAACTTGCTTCTCCCACATCCATCACAGAGAAATTATTTGATAACCATAATTTCAACAATTGAAATATAGAGACGTCGTTTCCTATAATATGTCTCATACATATAATATCAGGAATGCGACAATGCTCCCACTATCTTCTTGTAAACACACATTTCGTCTTCATTTTTGATAAAATCAAACATTTTGACTTTTTGTATCAAATCGAAGATTCCAGCTCCAAGAGGCTTGTTTCAATCCATATTGACATTCTTCTTGTAAACTCATTTACAACCTATGGGTTCTAATCCATTAGGCAAGACGACCAAGGTCAAACCTCGGTTACAACAAGTCCATCTCTTTAAGTCAACACTTGACTTTATTTCTATGTAATTAGTAGGTTCATTATCCTTGATTAGTAATCATGGATTCGTACCTTCTAGGAGGTGAAATGATCCTATAAGATTTACATTGAGCTAACGTGTCCTCAGAAGTCTCCACTTCCTGATCAAGAGTATGTCCCTCAGCTGGTGTGGGAAAAGACTCAGGTCCATCTATTCGGTTAATTATATCCGTGGACTCTTGAACTCTTTCAAGATTTATTCTACTCCCACTGTCTCTCTTAGAGTAAACACTTTCTCTAAGAGTATGACATATCTTGAGATGAACATCTTCTTCTCAACGAGATTATAGAATTGATATCCAATTCTCTCTTGGATATCCACAAATATATAATTATCGGATTTAGTCTCAAACTTATCCGATTCAGTGCGCTTCACATAAGCGTCATAGCCCAAACGTTCATATGAGATATGTTGGGCCATTCCATAACTCGTATGGAGTTTTTGTCAACCGATTTAGATGGGGCACGATTTAGTGTGCAGCACGTGGCATCAGTGCATGATCTCAAAACGATTTTTGAATGCTTGCATGGCTTGTTCTCAATTGCACTATATCTAATAGTGTACTATTCCTCATTTCAGATGCATCATTATGTTGCAATGTATGTGGAGGAATCCACTGCATGAGAATCTAATTCTCTTTTAGATAATCTAAAATTCTCTATTTTAGATATTCTTTACCTCGAACAAGTCTTAGTGTAAGAATATATTTACCTATTTGTTTATCAACTTTTAGTTTGAATCCTTTGAACATTTCAAGAGATTCATGCTTGTATTTCATCAAATATATATGATCATTTCTGAAATGATCATTAGTAAATGTGATGAGATAAGATAAACTTCACCTGACATTAATTGATATGGATCTACATACATCACTATGTATTAGACCTAATAATTGTGCAGATCATTTTCCTTTTCAAGTAAAATGAGATTTGGTCACTGTGTCTTACAGACATGATTCGCATTTGTCAAATGATTCAAAATTATTTGACCCAAATATACATCTCCATGTAAGTTTGGAATTGCATTCTCATTTATGTGACCAAATCTACAATGCCAGATGTAGGTGTTATTCAGATTATCATTTTTATGCCTTTCAATTTCTATACTCATTATAGAACACTCAACATTTAGAATATAAATATCATTTTGTAATTTACCATAACCATTAAGATCTTATCAAGATAAAAAGGAACAACAATTGTCCTTAACATTAAAATAATTCATGTCAAAACGTGAAATTTATTTAATGCTCTTGGTAATGGTGAGAACAAAATTAACATTTCTCTAATTCTAATATCGAGCCTAAAGGCAATGGCGAGAAATATGCTTCTACAGGCAATGCAGCAACTTTTGCTCATTTTCAACGTGTAGGTCAACTTCTCTCTTCTGCAGCGATCTACTTTTATTTAGTTTCTGCATATTTATACAAATATGAGATCTATATCTAGTATCTAATACCCATGAAACTAATGAAGTAGATTTAAGACTTGCAATTTCATTTCTAATGACCCATCATTCCAAAATGATAATAAGGATCATCAGATTTGGTATTGCCCTTATTCGCTTTAACTGTCTAAGTCATTTTGGTTGCTTTCCTAAAGCATCCTTTAGACTTCCTTAGAGGAATCTATGACTAAGATTTGTCAACTACAAACACAGATGTTGGACTTAACAATTTTAAGCATGTTCAGCAACTCAATGAGTGTGTTTCGAGTTTATTCATGTTAAATTCATAATTAGTTATGAATAACTCTCTGACAGAGATTGCAGAACCAAGTCTATACTTAGTTCATTGTTCATGATTGAACGCAATTAAGACAACTTCTCAAAGTAGTCTGCATCTTCAGCACACGAGCACCGACTGAAGATTCTTCTGCCATTATGCACCGGTATAGTTGTTGGGAAATATCATATATTTCCTCGTATGATTGTTCATCATTCAACATATTGAGATGAAAATTCATGTGTTAGCATCTATACTCTTATGTTGCTCTGTAACTCAGGTGACATAGTTACAAATATCACATATGTTGTAGTACTATCGTCATCACTGTATTTATTATAGCAGCCACCTCTTCTTTTATCGAGTCATCAACATGTGTCTCTAGAAAGGACTACTCAAGGACACAACCAATTTTTCATGCCTGAGAACAATTCTCAGATTGCGGCGTCAATCAAGAAAATTTGCTTTGGTTGTTGGCATACTATATGCCTCTTACATATGGTTACTCATGATTCAATAAATGTAAACGACGAAAAGTAAAAGAAATAATATATATAATGCACGAATTAATTTAACATGGCATTTTATTAAATTAATTTCGCTCCCACTGTTTAACTCAAATTTATGACCCTCTCACATAAATTTATGGAATTCGTACTTTATTCCCAGTGGGCTGGGATCCCATTTGCTATATTAAAACCTTGAGTGTACTCAACAAGCCCTAATAAAACATTTGGGTAGATACTATTATCAATTGTATCTCCATACAACTCCCAGATCATCAAGCCGACAACTCTTTGTCTTCACACATCTTATGTGTTAGCTTAACATGCCTCTAAGATTTATCTCCTTGAGTGTACTCAACAAGAGATAAATATTAGTTAAGTCAAACCCATCATTCAGAAAAATCTAATATTTCATAGTGTCAAACATATCCCTAATAGACCAGCCTTGAGTGTACTCAACAAGTTAAGATCGATTTAAGACTCTCGTTTTTCACTATAATGAAGGAAGGCGAAAATAAATATGACTTAATATTTTAACATGCCTCTAAAATTTATCTTCTTGAGTGTACTCAACAAAAGATAAATATTAGTTAAGTCAAACCCATCATTCAGAAATATCTAATATTTCACAGTGTCAAACATATCCCTAATGGACCAGCCTTAAGTGTACTCAACAAACTAAGATCGATTTAGGACTCTTGTTTTTCACTATAATGATGGAAGGCAAATAACAAATTGACTTAATATTTTTAACGAGGGGTTTTGCATGCAAAAGGTCTCATCGTAATAATTATATATATTTTATTATACATCTAACATGCAAATAAACATACATATAATAGTGTGGACGATTATGGACTTATACTATCTAGTCTTCCTGAGCCATAAGGAAGACTAGTCGGTCAGTTCCTAGGGGGTATAGCATTGATTCATACAATGCACCATCTCTATGGTCTCCTCCTTTTCTTGTATCTCCAATTAGTCCAGCTGCAACTTGTATCCTATACTAGTTGGCACGCAGACCTAAATAATATTGGACACGCAGGCCCATAAATAACAACGGACTCGTAGGTCCAAAATAAATAAGAGCTCGCAGGTCCATAAAACAACAAGAATAAAACTAACCATTCAACACATCCACATGGTCGAGTCCATAATCATCCACTAATAAAACATTCATCATATAAATGCATTCCTATATAATATCTAATATTATATGCAAACATGTTTCCAGTTTCTAGCAATTAAAGTCGTCTAAACTAATTTAGACAAATGGATCGGAACAATTAAATAATTAATTAATCAAATTAATTAATTAATTTAATTAGCGGACTTATTTAATTAAAATCAAATTTCAATTAAATATCAAATTAGAGTCCAACTCTAATTCTACAAATATAAGGCGGGACTATTTAATTAAAATCAAATTTTAATTAAATACCAAATTAGAGTCCAACTCTAATTCCAATAAAATTTTAGGGCAAAACAATTTAATTAAAATCAAATTTTAATTAAATGTCAAATTAAAGTTCAACTCTAATTATAATCAAATTAATACGGTTGAATTTAATTAAAATCAAATTTTAATTAAATACAAAATAAGAGTCAAACTCTAATTCAAAGATATTATGGCGAACATATTTAATTAAAATCAAATCTTAATTAAATACCATATTAGAGTCAAACTCTAATTTCAAGAAAAATTTAGGGTGAGACAATTTAATTAAAATCAAATTTCAATTAAATGTCATATTAGAGTCAAACTCTAATTTCAACAACATACGAGGGTGGATAGTTTAATTAAAATCAAATTTTAATTAAATATTAAATTAAAGTCTAACTCTAATATAAAATGAATTAACATTTTAATTTAGGATAAAACTCCTAAATAAAATAAAGAAAGTGGGTTTTTTAGTTATGGGCCTAGCAAAAGAAAAATTGGGATAGGATCCTATAGGAAGGCCTCCTTCCGGGGGGGCCCGAGCCATCAGTGAGATACCACTCTGGAAGAGCTAGAATTCTAACCTTTTAATATTTAGGTTAAAATCCAATTTTAACGAAAATATAAAAGTCGTCAATTTTAAATGAAATTTTAAACGGGTCAAATTTGAAATTTTAAAATCAAACCATTTTAAAATCTAATTTAAAACCATTTTAATATTTAAATTCAAAAACCACCTTTTGAAATTGCAAATTGACCCAAGTTCCATAATTAAAAACAAATCCCTTCAATTTTGAAAATTGCAAGATAGTCCTTCATTTAAAAATTGCAAAATGACCCTTCTCTAATAATTGTAGGCGGGGGCCTGCAATTTCACAAATTGCAATAGAGGCCCCCGCCTCCACCCCGTTTTTCCTAAAACCCTAATATATATATATATATATATATATATATTTTTTTTTTTTCTTCTTCCCCGGCGGCGCCTCTAATGACGCCGCAACAAGGCGTCGCTCTGGGCAAGTGCCGCCGCTGTCAAACAGCGGCGACACCTCCATGACGGCACTCGCCAGTGCCGTGCGCCATTCTTGTCGTTAGCGGCCGTCTTCTTCGATGCCGTCTTTAGCGCAGCCCGACGGGCGCCGCCATGATAGCCATTGTCGCCTCCCTCGTGCAGCGAAGTAGCGCCGCCGCTGTTTAGCTCCGCCGCCTCGCCGGTTGCTGCCGGCGAGTTTCCCAGATCCAAATAATAAATTTTTTTTTTTTTTTTAAAATATGGAAAATCAGATTTTCTTAATTGCTAGAAACATGAAAAATATCAACAATCAACTTTTGATTATTCTATAATTCGAAACAATTTCTAACAAACACAAAGTAGGCTCTGATACCACTGTTGGGAATTTACTTAACATGCACAGCGGAAATTAAACAATTTTCAATTCCCAAACGAGGATCTGTAATGTGTTTAGATAGAAACTGTGATGAGAATGATAGCTTTGATGAATTCCACAAACTCTTTTGCTTTTTCTTGAACTCCAATGATCACGATCTACAATCCAAGCTGTCCAATTGTCCAGCCTCCAATGGTGATCCACACAGAGAATAAGAATGACGGTTAAGATTTTCTTTTCTTGTGCTAGCAAGAATAATGAAAATTTCATACAGTTTACAAACCCTAACAGCTTATTAATATAAGCCCAAGTGGGCTTGGCCCATCTCTAAACTTAACCCGGTCCGATATTTAACTAATCAAATTAATTAAATCCGGTCCATGAATTAATTAATCCAATTAATTAATTCGGGCCTATTAATAAACAACCCAATTAATTAATTATCCAACACTTGTCAATTAATTAATTGGTAAATCTCATTCTTCTGATTCTCTTTTGTGTGTGACCCATTAGGTTCCCGATCACGATGCCGAACGACGTGAATTATTATTTTGATCTAATCAAAATCGATAAATTAAAACGCCCCTTTTAATTTATCACTAATTCATTTTCGTTGTCCCAGATTGACATCTAGCAATGTATCAGGGCAATACATGTGACGGGAAATATCACGTAGCATGACAAAACCAAACTTGTTCGTTTACCGTGAAACTATAATCTTTTCGTCAATATGATCCGATCAATTATGAGATATGGATATGTGTCAATCTCAATTATCGATCATATCTTTTATCCCACTGTTAAGTCAATGTACGTCGAAAACTCTTTTCCGACTTATGAGTTCACCTTGGCCAAGGATTTCATTATCAACTTAACTGGATAAAATGCAGATCATAATCTCTTACTATCTAAGAGTGACGAATCCTCTATTGATCATTCACAACCTTCATATGATTCTTGACATACCCGAACAATCTTTGTATTAGCGACCCTTGACAGAGCAACATCCAACACCACCAAAGTATGTCCGCTTCATATAAGGTACTATGATGACCTCAAGTCAAAGGACCAATTCCACTACCGAACGTTAGAGATTAACCACTAACACTTAGATAGTTATCCATGTGGAATCTCTCAGGGGTCTCCAATGTTTTGTTCTATAACAAAACATCAACGTGTTCATTCAAGTGTCACCACACTTTAGCTTGTGAGATCAGCTACTTACTTCACAAGTAAGAATGCCACACGCGATAGTCTATCCGTAATAACGATATCCGTATCTCGTTATTACCTCGACCTACGTACGATTTAAGATTCGATCATATGTAATTTGTATCTCACAATCACAACTCCTTGTGATTAACAAATCACCAAGACTTGAATCTACGGATTCTATTATTTAATTTATTAGAATATTAATTCAATTAAATAATAGATATTGCCATATATATACATTGATTATATATATATATATTCAAAGTGTTTATGTCCAAAGTTGATTGGACCTGGGGCATAACACTTACATTAACCTCATCCTGTATTTCCTTAAATTTTGAAAAGCAGGATCGAGGTGCTTCACATGGTCTACTACTTTGAGGCTTTTCATCAATGTGTCATCCACATGAACTTCCATGGTCTTGCTAATGAGGTCTGTAAACATCTTGTTGGCAAGCCTTTGATAGGTTGTCCCAACATTCTTCAAGCCGAAAGGATTACCTTGTAACAATAAAGACCTCTATCAGTAATAAAGAGGTGTTTTCCTCGTCTGTTGGGTGCATGAGGATCTTACTATATCTTGAATAGTGTCCATAAAACTCAATAACTCATATCCAGCAGTAGAGTCTATGAGCTAGTCCATCCTTGAAAGTAGGAAACTGTCTTTGGGATAAGCTTGATTAAGGTTGGAGAAGTCAATGCATACACTCTACTTGCCATTGTGTTTCTTTATCAAAACTGGATTAGAGATCCACTTTAGATAGATGGTCTCTCTGATGAACCCATTAGATGTCTATTTTTCTATTTATTTCAAAGCTTTGTATCTTTACTAATTAAGGCTCTTCTTTTCTGCCTGTGAAGTGTGAACTTTCGGTCAATATAGAGGTAGTGGCAGCTGATCTTGGGGTTAATGCCTACCATGTCTTCATACTTCCAAGCAAATATATCAGGTTTTTGAACATGAACCTTTTGAGCTTCTACTTGTCTTCCAAATTCAATTCATTTCCTACTTGAAACATTTTTGTAAGACCTTATGGGTCTACTGGTTAGAAATCCAATTCTTCCACGGGGCAGCTTGAGAATTGGCCTCCATGATTCGATGATCTATTCCATTATCCACGTCCTTTCTTCAGGGATCAACCCTTCTGTAGGGGCATCTGCCATTTCGATGTCTCCCCATTGTTCAGGGATCTGTCCTTTCCCAAGTACATCAAGCATTTCAATAGTGGTCAATACCATATTAATGCTTTGAGGTTTAGCTTTCCTCAAGGAATTAAGATAACGTTCCTTTTATCCTATTTGATCACCTCTAATTGTGGAGATGCTAGTTCGGTAGGAAATTTTGTGCATAAGTGGTTGATGGATGTGATTGTCCAAAGTTCTTCTAATGCGGATTGTCCCAATACACTATGTTAAACTAACCTACAGTCCACAATAAGAAACTCTAGAAATGATGGGCCGTCAAGAGGGGCGATCCCATTTCTATTGCAAGGGTAATTTTTCTTCTAGGAATGATGCTATCCTTAGTGAAGCCACATAGAGGGAAAGTCATAGGAGTAAGCTCATAATCTATCAACATCTTATCATAAGTGGCCCCAAACAATATATTGACGGAGCTCCCGTTATCCACTAGCATACGCTTCAAACCATTTCTTACCACTATAGCCCTTACTGCTAATGCATCGCAATGGGGATAATGCACACCTGCCACGTCTTCATGTGTAAAAATAATAGGTGATGTGCTTCTAGTTCCATGAGGGGTGCTATTGACTATATAGCTTGTCATGGGGGGATCCTTGGCTTCCCTTGCATAATTTCTTTGTGCATTTCTTCACGAGGCAACATGTGAAACCCCAATGATAGTGTCTATCTCTCTGACGGGGGCATTTTCAGCATATGCTGGGGGTTGTCTTATTTATCTCTGGCCACTTCTAGGCATGTTTCTTTCCCCATCCCTTCTATGTTTGGGGAATTCTTCCCGAGGATGTCGTCTTTTTTCATTTCGCTTAGGCTGTTGGTTGTGCCGAGATGGTAGCGCATTTCATTGAACGTGGTTGGTATTCCTTTTCCCTAAATGTGCATCATTCTGTTCCTTAAGTTGGGATATGGACATACAATCATTGGTGCCATGTTTGTAAGTTCAGTGGTAAGTACAATAAGGCCTATTCCTAGGCTAATTGCTTCTACCCCTGCTTATCCTTCTCGAGAGATTCGGTTGTCTTTGAATATCATATCTAACCTGTTCATATGCCAAAGAAGGTATAACATTTAAAGTGGTCGTAACTAATGCATGACTTCAAATAGGGGGGCGATGGTATGGCTAGATTGGGTCCATTATTGTTTCACCAGATGTGAGATAGGACTTCGTCTTTGCCTTTGAGGGGGTTGTAAGTCCCATAGAGGTTCGTTTGCAATGGTCTATCAATTCTTCATTAACGATCTCACTTCTCATCATTTCCACCAAGACATCATATGAGGTAAGATTCTTGTTTCTCACATCCCTCCAAAAGAGATGTTCATATTAAGGATCCTCTTAGAGGGGAAATATCCTTTCTTTCTTGATTTGTTCGTAATAACTTATTTCGTCCGTAAAATAGGCTAAGTAAATTTTCAAGGTTCGCCCGCCTACTACCTGATATCCAGCAGACGGTGAATGGGGGTCTCTAATTCCTTGCTTGATAGATATTTAGTTAAAGAAATTTTTGAGTTATGGCTAGCTCTTGATATTCCCAGCTGGTATACGACCATACTATATTTCCGCAGCCCCTGCAACTGTATGTGGAAGTCTCTATATTTCATTGCAGGTGAGGCTCCTCTTAAGCTCAAGTGGTGATGATAGGGTCTATGAACGTTACATAAGACCCATAATTGCTAAAACTCATAGTATATAAACAACTTGTATATTGAGAAACACTCCAAAGAGATTTTTTCTGCATTTTAGCTTGCTCTTCGTCAAGAACAAGAACCTTTCTTCAAAGGTAGAGCTTGAAACCCTTCTTTCACCAATAGCTTCTACCATAAGGATATTCATGGTTATAATATAGTTTTCCATAGACAGTGCCAATCTATTGACCTCAAATTTTGTACCTCTGACGTGGTCAACAAATCCCAAGGCCTCCTGCATCCACATAAGCCTGATTCCTGTAAACTTGGACAAATAATTAGCCACACGAGACTTCCTCTGGTGGTAGTGAAGTTGGTTGCAGACGGTCAAGTCAGTAGTAGTACGGGTATGGAGGTGCTTTAGAAGTGAACCTCCCATATATATAAAAGGGTCGACTTTAGGGAAAATTGTGATAATAATAGTTAGGATAGCTAGATCGTAGATTTAGAGTTTAAATTTGCATACCTTTGGAATGACATTGTGTGAGCTTTCATAATAGAATATGATGAATATTGGCCATGAGATTAAAATATACGTGGCCTCATCCAAAGGTTGGGTCCTCTTATTGACGGCATTAATCAATTATAAACATTTAATGCTAATACCATTTTGTTGCCCATAATTCTGGCAAAAAGGATGAGACTTGATCTAGTTGGCCGGGTAGGGCGACGACAACAATGAATTGTCACATCAATCACTTATTATAGATTACATAAAAGATCATCTACTGGCCTCCCTTACAGTTTCTCCTACTATGATGTTTCGGCTCTATATAGTGGGTTCAACTCTAGCCAAATGGGTTCAATAAACTGCCTCCTGGAAAAATGGTGCGGAGTACAAGCCCAAGTCCGGGTGCCACATAGGGTATTCTGTGGCCTCGTCAATCGAGGCATAACATATTCTATAGTTAGGGTATGTCCAATGATATGTTATATTTGGTGTAAAAGTTGCTCCAATGATACATTAAATACAGTGCAATTTTTAGTGTAAAACTTGGTGTAACAATATTTATGCACACCAAATATAGTGTTTTTCAGAACTTTATAAAAATTGTTCCTTCTATTTACGTCCTTATTTAATATTTTAGTATTAATAGATTTTAATTGATTCATAATTATTTATATATGATTATTCTTTTCATTTAAAATTTATTTTTAAATTCTAATCAAATAATAAGTAATAATTATTTCAACAATTATAAATTTAATAAATAATAAATTAGCATTAGAACAACATACATATATTAAAAACATAAATTAAAATACAATACGACATTTAACTAAAACAATAATTTAGTAATCCGGAGGTCTTTTTCAATTCCACCAAGATCTTCAAAATATTCACCAAAAGAACCGATGTATTTTGAGATCATTTTCGTTATATGTAATTTTCCTTGTGCGTTCAATGTAGTTTTTATAATTTACAGTATTATGTTTAATGTCCTTTTCAATTTATTAATAAATGTAATATTTTACTTCATTAAATATAATTAACGACTTTTGTAATAATATAATGTGTAAAATAAAATTTGATGTAAAAGTTAAACCAAATTTGGTGCATACCATTGGAGATGACCTTACATCACCATCAGAATAGTCTATTTATGTAGAGGTCATTGAACATGTGAAAAAAAAAAGGTTGAAAGCGTTCAATGCAAAGTATAAGTCTATTGCTGACATACATAGACGCCATAAGATGATTCGGGCGGGGGATATAGTTATGGTGTTTTTTATTGTATTGGACTTGAAGGTATCTAAATTACTGAACTTTGAGGCGGCTCACATAATGAACTAGAGGGTATTCTAGATGATGAAGGAGACTCGGTGGAATTTTCAAGTGAATTATTAAGAACATGTTTCGACATAATTTGTGAATAAAAGGGAGTTGGATAAAATGACATACATGTCATGAAATCACTCGTGGAAACAAAAGAGGTGGATGAAGACCATACTTGAGCTGGAAAATTAAGTTCATCAAAAGCAATGTTTTGAGAGATATAAATCTTTTGAGACACGGGATCCATGCAATGATATCCATGATATTGAAATGAATATCCAAGAAGAATGCATTGTTTGCTACGAAAAGCTAGCTTATGCTTTTCATAGTGGCTCAATAGTGGATAACAAGCACAACCAAAAGTTCGTAAAAAAGAGTAATGTAGTGCTCGTGTGAACAAATTAAAGTATGGAGATACATAATCTAGAACTGGAGTAGGAGTGCGATTGATAAAATAAATGGCAGTCATAAACGCTTCAACCTAAAACTTTGTAGACAAATGCGATTGAGCCAACAATGAGAGTCCAACTTCCATAATGTTCCTATATTTCTTCCCAGTTAAGCCATTTTGCTGAGAGGTGTAAGGATAATAGAGTCATTGATGAATCCCATAGTAAAATGAAAAGCTTTGGAATTGATGAGAAATATACTCATCGCCATTATCACATTGAAGTTGTTTAATCTTTGTAGTGAAACAATTTTAACCCAAGTATTTAAAGTGTACAAAAGGAAAGAAAACATCAGATTTATTACGAATAGGGTACACCCATGTAAAACGAGAGTAGTCATCTATAAAGATAACATAATATCGATGACTTTCAGAAGAAACAATGGATGAAACCCAAATATCTAAATGAATAAGATTCGAAGGAGATGACAACATACATGAGGAATCACCAAATGGTAATTGCTGGAATCACCAAATGGTAATTGCTTCGCTTTTCTCATTAAACAAGACTGACAAACAGAATTCAAATTGGAGAAACCAAAAATAGGCAAATTAAAAGACTTGATAACACTTTTGGTGTTATGGCAAGGAGGGTGACTAGGGCTATAAATGGATCAGATTTGCCCATATCCGATTTGATGTGATAAGAATAATTATATGATCTGACCCGATCTATAATCCAACGGATATTTGATTGTTAAACCCCATATCTGACTAGTTATGTTATCGGATATCCGATCCAATAATCCGATCTAAAATTGAAGAAATTAGGGGATAACATTTTTATATTAGCCAACTTCTAAACCCTATATTAAGGTCTAGATAGCTTTTTCCCAATTCTTGGCCCACCTATTTATAGATTGTAAATTGCGTGATATTCTAGTGAGTACTTGATATAGAAAGTGGGAAGTTGGAGACAATGAAAGCAACTCACACTGTTGGCCCATTTGGTTGTCTAATTTATAAAATAAATTAATTATTTTTTATCTTATTTTATTTAATAAAAATTTAAAAACTCTCCAAATATTCAATTAACAATATTATGCTATTACCTAATATTTTTTACTATTTGAAAATTATGTGTAATAAATTATGCAATTACTATAATAAATCGGATCAAATTGTTATAAGATTCACCGATATCCATATTTGCTTTATTTAATTAAGGGATTATCGATTCAAATCTTGATCGTGTTCGAACTGATTCCCTAAATCTATCTTCCATTAATTTTATTGAATTCGGATAAAAATCTAATCTATTGATAGCCCTAGGGGTGACCCAATAGGGATGGCAACGGGGCGGGTTCAGGGCGGGGCACCCCTATCCTAGCCTGTCCCGCCACTCCCCCGCCCCACCCCGCCCCGTGCCCAGCCCAGTCTAAGACGGGACGGGGCGGGGTTGGGCGGGGGGCGTTGCAGGACCGTTTCCCTGCCCCGTTTATTTTTTTTATAATTTTTTTTTTGCTATAAAAAATTTCCAGTTATACGGTTAAGGAAAAATATAACTCTACTTCCAAAAAAAATTGTTCATCAAATTTAAGAACATAAATCCATAACTCTACTTCCAAAAAATATTTGTTCATCATGTATTCTACCAGAGAATCCAGGAATCCTTTTTTTAAACGGTTCACGGGGCGAGTTCGGGGCGGGGCATCTCCGTCCCGCCCCGCCCCACGACCCGAGACGGGGCGGCCCTCCTTGCCCCGCCCCGTCCCGCCAACCCGTTCGGGGCGGTTTTTTTCGCCCCATTCGGGGCGGGGCACCTTCGGGGCGGGGCGGGGCGGGGCGGTTTTTTTTGCCATCCCTATGACCCAATCTTGCATGCCAAAACATCAAGTGTAGTACGAGCGCCCATAAGAGTAACACTTGAATGTAAATTATTTATGGACTATCGATTAACTTTAATAGGGTAGAGTCCACCTTCACTCCTGCCTGTTAGCAATGTGCATCTCGTGTGGTTGTCCATAACAAAGAAATTAGATTCAGTAAGAACGAATAGCAATTAATATCTATGTAAAATCGATTAATACACAAAATATTTACTGTTGCTTGCAGGCAATACAGAACATGTTTCATTTTTAGAGTGGATTTAGATGCATGTAACATAAGTCTACCAGTATGCTTAATTTGTAAACCATCACTATTACCCACAACTACGTTGTCATCCCATTTGTAAAACTCGACCAAATGAAGATTAGCAATGTCGGCAATCACACGTTGGTTTGCACTTTGCACCACTATCAACATACCAAGTACTCTCATCATGGAAAGAAATGGAATGTGCCAACATAGTTGATAATTGTTGAGGAGAGTGTTGCCCTTGGTAGTTGTAATCATACCTATGAAAACAATCAAGTGCCATGTGGTTCTTCTTACCTCATACTTGACAAGCATAAGGGTCAAAATCTTCTTATTTTGCCACATAGTACATGTGAAGGTGCGGACCCAGCACAAAAGTTAAGCCCGTGCGGACGTTGACCATCGACAATTAACGATCGTAAGAGCGAGGTCATTTATTAATATTTAATTAAATAATATTAAAAATTATTCAATATATATGTAAACACACTTAAACATAAAAATTATATATATAAACACACTTAGCCGAAGTTTCCACACTTCGGCTACCTAATCATCAATCTGTTTAATCTTCCCAAATATAGTCAGTCATAACAATTGTGCATTTTGGCCTATCAAAACAAAGTAAATTGGAGTTCCTAGGATCACTTATGTGTTGAGAGTAGACTTAAAATCTCAAAGAAATCAAGTAATCTTTGGAAAAAAAGTATTTGATCTTTGAACTCCCTAAATATAATGGGATTTTATTCTTGAATATCCACAAAAAAGCTTAAAGATTTATCCTCGGAGCGAGCTTTAGTGGTGTGGCCCTCCTCACAAAAAAAACTTAATGATTCAATGAAGTTCAATAACTTGTGAATGTATGTATGCTGCATTTATATTGCATAGATACCATCACATGGTCTCCATCAATTTAAGAAATAATACAAGAACGAAAAATCTTACTAAAAAATTTACCTATATTTTTTTTGTTGAAATTGAACAAAACCCAGATGACCTACCAGATTTTGTATATGCCGCCGCAACATCCTCTTTCCTGCTACTACATCCGCCAATTTGATACCGATTTTACGCTATTTTCCATTGACGAAACCCCTCCCATCTCTACATTTCTCAAGGGGATTTTGAATATTTGCTCAAGGGGTAGTAGCGTTGGCAAAACACCGGTAGCAAAGCAGGGAGAAGGATAAGTGAAGATTGTCGATTCGTCGCCCGGTGAAGGGGTGAAGGAAAGGGTTTGGATTTTGAATTTTGGAGCCTCAGCCGGGTATGTGAGGATGATGAAAATTATTTCATTTAATTGGGCCTCATCTTTAAAAAAAGGCCCAACTCTCTCAACCTATTACAAATGGGCCAAAACTAAAAAAAAGGGCCCGCTTGTGAGTCTTCCTTCCGGTTTCTTCTATGTTTTCTCTTTTCCCCAGTTAGTGGCGTAGTGCAGATTTGAAGGCTCCGGCGGATCCAGCACGGGCGGCTGCGCCCCCTGTTGGGCGTTGGGTCCCCACCTGTACATGTGTGCTCATCTCTTAGACTTTTGTCTGGTTGTTGGTATGCATATAGAACCCAAGAGCAGTTATCTTGACATCTAACTCTCAACTGTGTCCTCATATTTTTCACATAGCTAAGTTGCCTAGAAGTTTTAATTGAGTACTAAACTATTGCAGACCTTAGAATCTTGACATTATCAAATTTCATCCCTGTAATTGGCCCAAGCAGGTACATGTGCAATATTGGTATGTGAGTTCCCACTATTGGTAGAGACAAGATTGCTATTGCTATTGTCCCAAACAAATTTATGAATTGGAGGGGTTGGAGTAGAGTGGCGTTACTGAAAATTTTTCCACCACCTCCAAGTTTATTAGCCAGGATCGCAAAACTATCATGATCTGTTTGCACACTTCATTGCTGATTTTTGAGGAGTGCTTCAACTCAAATTGGAAATCAGATAGGGACAAAGATTTCTCACGCTGAGCAAAATAGCAATTTGATATGAATGGAGCGTATGCAGTGTTGAGTCCTCCAAGGCTATGAGAAATTAGATCTTCTTCATCCACAGGTTTTCCCACTACTACTAATTGATCGGTAAGGGCTTTTACATGTTCAATGAAATTTGAACAACTCTTCCCTCCTCGTCGCAAACTTTGCAATTGACACTTTAATTGGTTGACATTGGAGGCTAAAGGAGATGCAAAGCATTGTGTTAAAGCAACCCATGTTAGTCAAGCAGTCTCCAGACCGTAGATCATAGATAGCACCTTCTCCGATATAGTAGATTTCATCCAAACTAGCACAAATCAATTATTAAGATTCTATAAAGTGAAATCGGGATTGGTTTCACAAGTTGTTCTATATTCAACAGCAGGTAGAGGTTCGTCTGGGCACGGTTTTATAACATCCACATAGCCCAAAAGATCATGAATACTGAGAGCATCTTCAGCTTGAGATGACCAATTTAAATAAGAAGCAGGTCCCTCAAGCCTCACCGAAACAAATTGTTCGAGATTGTTTGGGGAAATAAAGATATTGGCGAAAGAAGACATAATGAAAGGATCGGGTGTAAGCCAATTATGCTCTAACACCATATTAAGACTTGTGGTTCCATGTTAAAAGGCCAACATTTGAGCAGATTAATCTTGAAATTCGTATGCTCATTTTTTAGTATTAATCAGATTGAATCATTCGTTGAATTTAGTGGGCTCTGATACCATGAAAAAATAAATGAAGAAGAGGCTTAAAATAGACAACCTACAAAGCAAAGAGATACAGCAGAAGAGCTTTCCCAAAATACAAAACCTGTAAAGATTAAATCAAACTATATATGGCTAATTATCTGATTACTGAAACATGATCTCTGATTGTCTAATTGCTGGAATATGATCTGTTAATGATATTTGATGACGCATAGTGGGCCCGACCTCGAACACAGGACCCGACCTTGGGCCTCCCCAATTATGTCAAAAAGTTCATTGTCGAGATCGAGCTCGAGGGCCTCGACGCGTCGTGCACACATCTCATATCCCCGCCATCCTAGTCATTCATGAACTCCTAATTCATTACAAACTCTCCCCTACCTCCAACTCTACAATCCTAACGCAACTCAAATACCTAAAGCAGTTCAAACTACAGGAAGTTCAATCTTTCTAGGACTCCTCCGCCAGCACCTATAAATATACAACCCAACTTTGCCATTAAGGTACGTTTTTTGATTCATTCATTCAACACAAAATTTCTCTCAAGAAGTTTAACTGACTTAACCATCGGAGGGGCAACGAGGACATACCTCGCCGCCTTTATTTCAGGTATTGAAGACCAGACTGCGTGGAATTCTCTCGTCTAGCTTGAATTCATCCAGGTACGAATTTTGGTAGCATCATTGGAGCCATCTGTGGGAACCGCTACCAAAAGCCATGGTGAACACGCGTTCAGGACATCTCCCACCAAGTTCATCCGCCCCTAACCAACCCCTCGTCGGAGACCATCCGGGTCCCTAGGACGTATCATCTGGAGAATGACACCCACCGGCGACAGCCCCTCCCGGAGAGCTGGAGGAGCTCCGCCAGCAGGTAGCAATGCTCACTCAGCTACTACATCAAAGATCCACGCCCCCAGTACCTTCCCCTCAGAGTAATATCGTGGCCGATGAGCGACCCCCTGGCCCAAGTCATGGTGAAGCAAGAGCCTCAGATGCACAACGTATCCCCACAGGTTCGCAATCAATTACTATGGACTTGGCTGATCTTGCAGGGATCATCCAAGAGGGAATCACGGCTGGAATGCTCCAGAAGTCTCAGGCAGCAGCAGGATTCACCCCTAACACGCCTTTCACCCCTGAAGTATTGCCATACCCCCTACAGGATCGGTTTAAATACCCGCGGATAAAGGACTATGATGGGACAACTGACCCTATCAACCATCTCAACATATACACGGACATCATGAACTTGCAGGTCACACCCGATGCCGTTATGTGCAAGGCATTTCCTCAAACACTTACCAACGCAGCCCGAGATTGGTTCTCCACATTGGAGCCCCACTCCGTATCTTCATTCTCGGACTTGGCGGATAAGTTCTCCGCGTTCTTTGCTAGTAGCAAGCGCATCAGGAAGACGGCTGCGTCACTCATGCAAATGCGTCAGGGGCCCAGCGAAACACTTCGGAATTTCATGGCGAAGTTCAATAAGGAAAGGCTTATGATCCCTGATCTACACATCACAGCTGCCGTTTCTGCCCTAACCTATGCCGTAAGATGTGAGGCGTTTAAGATGTCGCTATCAAAGACCCCTCCGAAGTCGATAACCGACCTTCTGACCCGAGCAGAGAAGTATATCAACATGGAAGAGACCATGTTTCCAAATAGAGATGCTGTGCCTGTAAAAAAGCCTGACCCAAAAAGGCCTCACGAGTCCAACCAGCGCCCGGATCCCGTGCAAAGGAAACCAAGGCAAGACCCTCATTCGGCACCTTTCACTCGCCTGAATACAACAAGGTCTAACATTTTGATGGAGATCAAGGACCTTAAAGAGTTTAAGTGGCCTCCGAGACTCCGGGGTCCATCTGAAGCCCGTGACAAGAGCAAGTATTGCGACTTCCATAAGGATCATGGACACACAACCGACGGATGTTTTGCTCTGAAGCGTGAGATCGAGACTCTCATCAAGAGGGGCTTCCTGGGCACGTATGTTAGTGAAGAGAAACACCAGCGGAACAACCAGAGTAGGGGTAGGGCCCCTGAGAATGGGAATAAACAACCCACTGCCGGGACTATTAATGTCAGCATCGAGGGAACAGCCTCGGGAGGGGACTCCAACAGCGGGCGTAAGCAATTTGCCAAGCAATACCACTCAGTCTCGACCTTGGATCTCGGTGACGTGGGAGACATCACCTTCGAGTCGAGGGACCTAGAGGGCATTTCTTTCCCCCATGATGACGCATTGGTCGTATCAGCGATCATCGCTAATTTTGAAGTAAAGAGAATTTTGGTGGATAATGGAAGCGCGGCCAATGTGCTATCGTATGAAGCCTTCATCCAGATGGGTATATCATCAGAACAACACAAGCCAGTCAAAACCCCCTTCAGGGTTTCGGAGGAGGTGTAGTTATTCCGGAAGGCATTGTCGGGCTACCCCTCACATTGGGGTCCGAGGGGAAGAAGGTCATGCATGTCACAACATTCCAAGTGGTTCGCGCCCCTATGGCTTACAACGCCATACTGGGAAGGCCGTTGCTAAACCGAATCAAGCCGATTGTCTCAACTTTCCCCTGACATTGAAGTTCCCTACCGGCGAGGGAATTGGAGTAGTCCGGGGGAGTCAATCAGTAGCCAGACAGTGCTATGTCACCAGTGTTCGCGAAATCAAGACTGACGTCATGCAACTATATGAGGTCGAGCATGACCTCGAGCATCGTGGTAGGCTTGCCCCAGTCGAAGAGATGGACGAGGTCGAGCTCGAGTCTGGAAGAAAAGTCACCATTGGCCGAGATCTTGATCCTACAACCAAGACCCAGCTTGTTAGCTGCCTAGCCCGCAATCTTGATGTATTCGCTTGGAGAATTGAAGACATGCCCGGAATAGACCCGGAGGTTGCAGTACACAGGCTCAACATAACCCCAGGTGCGAGACCAGTAAAGCAGAGAAGGAGACAGTTTGCACCCGAACGAAGGGAGGTCATACGGGAAGAAATTTCCAAGCTCGTCAAGGCAGATTTCATTCGGGAATTTCATTATCCTGATTGGCTCGCCAACGTCGTTCTTGTGAAGAAAGCCAATGGGAAGTGGAGAGTGTGTATTGACTTTACAGACCTGAACAAAGCGTGCCCTTAAGACGGCTATCCCCTACCTCGAATCGATAGTCTTGTAGACAGCACCTTAGGCCATAAGTTATACAGTTTTCTGGATACATTCTCCGGATACCATCAAATTCTCATGTCGGAAGACGACCAAGAAAAGACCTCATTTATGGCAGATTCAGCCATTTACTGCTACAAAGTCATGCCCTTTGGTTTGAAGAATGCAGGAGCTACCTATCAAAGGCTAGTTAACAAGGTCTTTGCTCACCTAATAGGGAAGAACATCGAGGCATACGTAGACGACATGGTCGTCAAGAGCAAGCAAGTGGGAGGTGTATTTGCTACGCTACGGAAGTACAGAATGAAGCTAAATCCTACGAAGTGCATGTTCGGAGTGGCCTCCGGCAAGTTCTTAGGGTTCATGATCACGCATAGAGGGATAGAGGCCAATCCAGACAAGATCCAAGCCTTGGTATCAATGCAAGCCCCGACATACAAAAAGGACATTCAGAAATTGGCGGGTCGAGTAGCGGCACTGAATAGGTTCGTTTCTCGAGCAGCTGACAGGTGTGTCCCCTTTTTCAAAATCCTGAGGGGCAATCGGAACTTTGATTGGAGTAAGGAATATAGTGTTGCCTTTCAAGAGTTGAAGCAAACACTATCGACGCCCCCGGTCCTCACCAAACCGGAACCAGGTGACACGTTACTATTGTACTTGGACGTTTCGGAGAACGCAGTAAGTGAAGTGTTGGTGAAGGAGGCGGGAAAGGTCCAGAGACCTATTTACTATGTTAGTAAAGTGCTTCTCAATGTAGAGACTCGATACACCCTGGCTGAACAACTTGCATTGGCGTTGGTTGTAGCTGCCGGAAGCTGCGCCAATATTTCCAGTCTCATCCAGTTATTGTGCTCACCAATCAACCACTTAGACATATACTTCAGAAGCCGGATGTCACGGGAAGACTACTAAAATGGACAGTTGAACTAGGTGAGTTTGACATAGAGTTTAAGCCGCGGCCCGCCATTAAGGCGCAGGCTTTAGCAGACTTCATTGCAGAACTTACCCTAAGACCTCGGGGGCCAGTGGATTCTAGCCCGACCAAGAACTTGGAAATTTGGGAAACTTTCCTGGATGGAGCATCGAACAATTCGGGGTCGGGTGTAGGGGTCATACTCACTAACCCTAGCAAGGCCATCGAGATTCAGTGCGCGTTCAGATTTGAATTCGAGGCCACTAACAATGAAGCAGAGTATGAAGCCGTCATCCTAGCTCTGGAACTTGCATACAATCTTGACATCCAGCATATTAAAGTCTTTAGTGACTCACAACTTGTGGTTGGCCAAATCGAGGGCACTTTCGAGAGAAGAGAAGAAAAAATGAGTTTGTATTGCCTAAAGGTGCATGACCTTCGAAGAAGGTTCAAGGGCTGTGAAATCATCAAAATTCCTAGAGCGGACAATGCAAAGGCCGACGCGCTATCTAGACTTATGTTCATGGGGATAGATGGACTAGACAGAACAGTGCATGTCAAAATGGTGACAGAGCCTAGCATAAACCAAAAGCCAAGCATCATGGACATCGACCAAGAGCCTTCTTGGGTAGATCCGATATTGGAATACCTAGCTAGTGGGGACCTACCTCCTGATCCAAGAGAGGCGCGAAGCATCAAGACTAGAGCCTCAAGATATTGCATCATCAGAGGAGTCTTGTTTCGCCGAAGTTTCACTCTCCCTTACCTCAGATGTCTCAAGCCCACCGAGTCTCTCCAAGCCTTAGCAGAAGTTCACGAAGGTATATGCGGAAATCATTAAGGAGCTCGTGCACTAGCTTACAAGCTCATACGATACGGGTATTATTGGCCAACTATGAAGAAGGACGCTTCGGACTATGTAAAGAAGTGTGATAAGTGCTAGAGGTTCGGCAATTTGATACATACTCTCGCCAAGGAACTCACTTCCATACCCTATGCTGCCCCTTTTGAGCAATGGGGAGTAGACATACTTGGACCTTTTCCACTGGCAAAAGGTCAAGTGAAATTTGTTGCTGTTGCAGTGGAATACTTCACAAAGTGGGTGGAAGCTGAACCCCTGGCAATCATCTCGGAACCCAAGCTCAGATCCTTCGTATGGAAGTCTGTTGTGTGTAGATTCGGGATACCAAAGGTTTTGATAACGGACAACGGGAGGCAATTTGATAATTCACAATTCAGGAATTTTTGTACCAACCTCGAAATTGAACATCGCCTAACTTCGGTTGCACACCCCCAGAGTAACGGTCTCGCCGAAGTAACTAATCGGATTATATTGCAAGACCTTAGAACAAGGATTGGAGATGCAAAAGGAAGTTGGCCCGAAGAGCTGCCCGCTATACTTTGGACATACAAGACCTCTCACAAAACAGCAACTGGTGAGACCCCTTTTATGTTAGCTTTTGGCGTAGAGGCCATGATTCCGGTCGAGATCGGTATCCCAACACAAAGGACGATCGAGCCCTGCAGTGAAGAACAGACTACTGAACATCTTGATTTGATTGATGAAGTGCGAGAACAGGCTTCACTACGAGCTGCAAATTATCAAAATAAAGCCACAAAACACTTCAACACCAAGGTAAAGGCACGAAGGTTCAGAGTTGGTGATCTGGTCCCGAGGAAAGCAGCGGCTGCCGGACATCCCCCGGGTAAGTTAGGACCCACATGGGAAGGACCTTACGAAGTGATACGAAAAGTGAAAGGGGGAGCATACAGTTTAAGGGACACCTTAGGGAAACCGCTCCCAAGGCCCTGGAACGCTGAGGCTCCAAAGACTCGGGGTTCTCATCAGTTCTTGCTACGTTTTTGCTATACAACGCCAACACATTCAACATTCATCATAAGTAACTGACTCGAGCAACGAAGTAGCAAGGGCCTAGGATATTTTCAGTACGAACTTAATGTTTTATTCCCTTTTTTAAGTTTTGGTTTGGGCTTGCATGCCCTAAAATGGTTTACGCATTCGGTTATGGCCAATATACCATATAACGCACATTATTTGAATACAATGAAGCATATTAAGACAGCGAGTCTCTACATACCCCGAGTACGACCTTGGGCAAGAATTAAATGCTGAGGCAAAAATTTTGTTGTCGAGTTCGAGTGTACCCCCCCCCAAGTGACACACGCTCGAGCTCCTCCACAGGACTCGAGCTACTTAGCCATAAAAACGCCCAAGTAATACGCCTCGAGCTCCTCCACAGGACTCGAGCTACTTGGCCATAAAAACGCCCAAGTAATACGCCTCGAGCTCCTCCACAGGACTCGAGCTACTTGGCCATAAAAACGCCCAAGTAATACGCCTCAAGCTCCTCCACAGGGCTCGAGCTACTTGGCCCTCAAACGCCCAAGTAATATGCTCGAGCTCCTCCACAGGACTCGAGCTACTTGGCCATAAAAACACCCAAGTAATACGCCTCGAGCTCCTCCACAAGACTCGAGCTACTTGGCCATAAAAATGCCCAAGTAATACGCCTCGAGCTCCTCTACAGGGCTCGAGCTACTTGGCCATAAAAATGCCCAAGTAATACGCTCGAGCTCCTCTACGGGACTCGAGCTACTTGGCCATAAAAACGTCCAAGTAATACACTCGAGCTCCTCCACAGGACTCGAGCTAGTTGGCCCTCAAACGCCCAAGTAATAAGCCTCGAGCTCCTCCACAGGACTCGAGCTATTTGGCCATTACACTAACATGTAATACGCTCGACCTACTTAAGAGGACTCGAGCCACTTGGCCCTTAAACGGCCAATTAACACGTCGCGTTATTTGTTCAACTTAACCATCGAAGTGCAATAGAAGAAGATAAAAATGCACGATAAAAAAAAAAACAAAACAAACATCGAACACTTAGTGAGCCCAGGTCGGGCAATGTACTTGCATTTCAACAAAATCAAAAGAAATTACATCTCAAATTAGGAAAGGCCTAATCTAGGTATGTAGGGTCAGCTGGATCTTCGGGAGTTGCGACTTCCTCATCAGCATTGTCCTCGGGCTCTGACGCAGACAGCTCAAGTTCATTCGTGAGCTCGTTCACTGATTTCAGGTTTTCTATAAAGGCTTGGCGTCGTCGGGCAGTTTAGTCCTCAGGCAAGACCGAGCTAACCTCAGGCCATAGTGGTAGGAGCCCGATCCGTATTCCCCGAGCAAGGTCTTCTGCTCGTCAGAATTTCTAAACTCTTCGATTGCTTGAGCTCGAGCCTTAGTCTTTTAGTCCTCGACCCCTTTCTTTACCTGGATAAGTTCCAGCTTCACCTCCTCGGCCTCGTCTTTTATCTCGCCCATTTTATCTCGCATCTTCCTCATCTCGATGCGGCAAGGTCGCGCTCTACCTCGAGCTCTTTGATAAGCTTTTCTTTCTGCTCGATCTGGGACTCGAGCTCTTCCACTTTTCTTGAAGACTCAAGACTTCTTAGAGATAGGCCCCAAGCCATGCTTAATGTCTGTAATGACAGCATCGATTAGAACAAAGGAAAGCCCCAAACGATAAAAAACAGTACAAGGCAAACTCTCGACGTGTAGAAGACGTACCTTTAAAGTGATGAGTTCCAGGGCTCGAACTCCCTCCCCAGGGTCGACCTCCCCTTTATACTTCGCCACCATGGATGGAATCAAGGGACAGTGGGCGTGATCCTTGAGCATCTCTTGGGTGAGAGAGGCGTCTTCCTCCAAGTCAACTATCTCTGGTGGATCCCGAGAAGTGGAAGGTCGGGGAGAAGGCTGGGAATGGAGCCCGAGGCTCTTCGATGGCTGCTCAGGCTCGTTGACCACCTTGGTCGACGTAACATCTCGAGCTCTTTTCTTCCCCTTGGATAGGGCTGGCGATTTGGGCTTCGGGCCCTTTGATTTCTTGTGAACGTTATCCAGGAGTGCTGACGGGTTGAAAGACATTTCGAAATCTGCATACGAAAAGGACAAGTCGTTAAATCGATCTAAGATTGGGGTATTAATGCATGAAGCTGTAAGAATTCGACTCATACCCTCGATGCCCCTCACGTTGGCGAGGTCGAGGGTGTCATCCTCGAGCAGATAATCGACCTTAGCCGCAAGTGGTTCGTGGTTGACTAACCTAAGCCTATCCCTCTCCAAGACCTCGAGGTAAGCTTGCCCCTCATTAAACCTATCCTTATCGGGGACTGACCACATCGGCCTAAAGGGGTGATCGGGGTTCTGCGGTTTTACGAAAAAGTATCTTTCTTTCCAGCCACGAAGAGAGCTTGATAGGAATATAAAATAGACATTTTGCATCTTTATTTAATGCGCTCATATGACTATTTTATGCCTAAATGTACTTAATATTCTCATATTTTGGTTTAGGTGGCAAGTTGATGGATATAGCGTAATTTGGAAGAAATATGTGAAAATGGACTAAAGTGAAAGGAAATGAAAGTTCAAGGACTAGCGTAGAAATACACAAAAGTTGTGTCAAACCAAACAATGAAGATTTGAGAGTCAATTGCTTGAAAGAAGACGTCAAATAGATGAAATATCGTCAAAGTATGATCACACATCAATTTCCAATCGAAAAGTTATACACCGAATTTCAGCCTCATATTGAGACCCATTTTCTACATGGAAAACGATTGAATTGGAAGATCATATCTGAATAACAGTTGTAGCCCTTTGAGTTATATTTCCAACGCATTTTGAATCGCCTCAATCGGATATCGGGAAAAGAAGATACGACCAAAACACTGAAGGCTATGCGGAGGAAATTTCGTAAAACCATGCGGCCGGAAGCCTTTAATTCCATGCGGCCGCATAGACCATTACCGAGAGTTTGAAGCCTGAGTTCATTTGTTCCTTGCGGCCGCAAGCCTCTAAACCATGCGGTCGCATGGTTCATTTCCGATACAAAAATTCTGGTTTCCTAATTTAAGTCAACTACCTATGGAAACAATTATAAATACATATTTAAAACCCTAGAACGTAGAGAACGTCTCCAAACTCCATTCTTCATTATTTCGCTCTTAGATTCATGAATTGTAACTAAACTTCTACGCTTGGTTGAAGGAAATTGAAGCCTCAGAACCACATATTGTGAGATCTAAATAGTTTTTCTTATTGTTTGATTTATATTCTGCGTATTGAATGTTCTTCTACATTTATTTCTATGATTTGTTGTGTTTAATTGCTAGAGAGCCCCCTAGTTTATTGATTGTAACAATCTACCGCTAAGTAAACATCAAATCCGTAATTGTTTGATCCCTTTAACTTGTGAAGCACTAGGATTTGATAATTTTCTGCGATAGAGGTTATTGAATCTTAAGAAGAATGTTTAAATAGATTGAATGCAACTGCTGGTGTTTGTGTTATCTAGTTCATCGATTTCTCTATTATGTAAAGCTGTTATTAAATTGAATCTTGAGCGCTGGTTTGGGGTTATTTAATAATTAGGGTTAATTAGAACGCTGGCTTCTAACTATCTAAAAATAAGGAGAAATAGGAATCAATTCCAACGATGAATATTCAAGATATAAATTGAATTATCATTGCATCTATGATCAATTGTGGATTTCCGACGGTGGATGTGGACTTAGACCAAGGTTAGTCTTTTGATTATTTTCGTTAATTTTATTTTCATTGTTATTGATTATGTTATTTACAATTGTTGCATACAAAAACCCCCCAATCATTGTACGAAGCATAAAATATTGAATTACACACTCTTCGTGGGATCGACCCTTACTTCCACTACTACATTAGTTTTAGAGGTTTAAGGACTATTTTTGGGTGCTTGCGATTGCACACCAGAGCTCGGGGTTTCTGGAGTCCGGAATCCTCCCTTCGTCGACAAATACACAAAACAATTAAACCCCGGAGAGAATTTCAAGTCATACACCATCCTAAGAAGGTCGGTCCTAATTTCAACCCCGAGACATCTACACAAGATAAAAAAATAAACCAACAACCTCCAGCCGTTCGGGGCTAGCTGACACGGGCAAATCAGGTATGAGGTCAGGAATTCTATGAAAAAAGGGTGTAGTGGCCACCTGAGCCTGGCCTTAAGAGCATCTCTGAAAAATGTGATCTCTCCATCCCGAGCATCCAACACATTCTCATTACGCTCGGGGGTCCTGACATCGCATAAGGGCATAACCCCGAACTCTCGCGCTATTTTTATAACAACATGCTCCTTATACATGGTCGGTATCCTAGGGTAAGTCAGTATGGCCTCGACCTCGGGGTGCGATGTAATGGGTACTGCCATGGGGATGATAGACGTAACATCGGGGTCGGGTGCTCTAGCGTCTGAACTCCTAGACGTCGGGCTACTACTACTACTACTGCCACCCAATCCCTCACTACTGCTACTCGACATCATAAATAAATAACTTAAAAGCTCGAACACTTACCTCCCAAAGATAGACGCTCACAAACCCTCTACGCCCTGAACTTGAGCTGCCGAAGATTCAGAGTGAAAAGTGAAAAGGTGAAAATGAAATGTGGAAAAGGGGAGTATTTATAGGGGTCAAAGGGAAGGTCAAAGGTCCTCTAATCTGAGTCGTTGAATCTGCCAAGTGTCACCCATCGAAGCTCGATGTCAATTGCCCTATACAAGGTCTACACGTGGCATCCCAACTGTTACGCACCAAGGCCCAGTAAATTTGGCCCGATCCGCTGATACCTCGATGCATCTGGGCCCACAGCTCAAGGTCATGTTTCAGCTGCGGCCTCGATGCACGGGGGCCTGTGATGACGCATAGTGGGCCTGACCTCGAACACAGGACCTGATCTTGGGCCTCCCCAATTATGTCAAAAAGTTCATTGTCGAGATCGAGCTCGAGGGCCTCGGCGCGTCGTGCACACATAGTGGTGGCAAATGAGCCGAGCGGCTAGTCGGCTCGCCCGCTCGGCTCATACTGTTCACGCCCACGAGCCGCTCAGGCTCGTAAAAAAACGAGCACGAGCCGAGCGGACTCATGGGCAAGACGAGCCGAGCCCGCTCGGCTCGTCACTGTTCACGAGCTGCTCGGCGAGCGGCTCGCCGAGCCCACGAGCGGGCTCGTCTTAGACGAGCCCACCCAAGTAAAAAAAAAAAAAAATAATAAATAAATAAATTTAAAAGTGACCAGAACGGTCACTGAACCAGTGACCATTCTGGTCACACAAGTGACCAAACGGTCACTGGTTCAGTGACCGTTTGGTCACTGTTCATTAAATTTTTTTTTTTTTTTTTCTAATTTTCTCCAATTCTTCTCCTATAAATACCCAACCCATTACAACATTTTTTTCCCACCAAACTTTCATTCTATACTCTCTACTCTACAATTTACAATTTACAAATCATTATCAACAATTCTATAATTCTCTTCTACATTTTTTTACATTAATATTATCTTCATTTTACAAATTCACATTTCTACATTCTATTTCAACAATTCACAAATGGATCCACGAGCATTTGTTGAAAACTTGTTCGGTATGGAAGGTGAAACACCTGCCCAAAATCAATTTGGGAATGAATTTGTCGGTCTCAACCAACTACCAATTCCAGAAGACATTGACGATTTCGACGTTCGTGAAGGCGATGCCGATCCAATTGATTTGGATGACGTTGATGTTGATTCCAGTGTTCCTATTGATTTGGAACAAGATGAAGAACCATCACTAAATATTCCCGATGCAAGAGGGAAGAGAAAGGGGAAGAAGCAGGCAAAATGTTGGGACCATTTCAAATTGGTTAACACTGGTCGTGTGATCGATGGAGTTCCAGAAAATAAAGCGTAGATGTAAATACCGTCAACAACGATCGGCATGGCAAAAAAAAATTGGAACCACTCACCTCAACCGTCATTACAAAGCATGTGCGGCCAAACATGGGCTTCTTGAACGTGGACAAACGCAACTACAGTTTGGTACTAGTAGAGACGGTGCTACTATTTCGCCACTTTCTACGTGGATGTATTCGGAGGAGGAAGCACGAAAGGGAATGGTGAAGTTCGTTGCCGCGGCGGAGCTGCCACTAGCAATAGTGGACAACGAACATTTCGTAAACTACATCAAACAATATCTTCAACCAAGGTACGTTGGGGTAAGTCGAAATACTCTTCGTTCTAATACAATTGAATATTTTCTTAATGCAAAGCGATTATTGATTGGGGATTTAGAAAAATACGGGGGTGTCATATCTTTAACTTCGGATTTATGGGAAGGGATTAATAAGAGAGGTTATATAGCTGCAACTGCACACTATATAGACCCACTTTGGGTTATGCATAAAAAAATTATTGCTTTTAAAATAATTGAGTATCCTCATAATGCTAACACTATATATAATGCAATTATGTTAATAATTAAAGAATATAAATGCGAGAGTAAAATTCGTTCTTTTACTTTTGACAATGCTTCTGTAAATAAAGTAGTTATCAATAAATTGCATAGAGTACTTCAACCCGATTTTGGTGGTTATTTATTCCATATTCGATGTGTGTGCCATATTTTTAATTTAATTGTACAAGACGGTTTAAAACATGTGAAGGACGAAATTAGTCGAATTAGGAATGCACTTACGTATATCACGATTACACCTAGTAGAAAACAATCATTTGAAGAATTTTGTGAACAAGTCGGAACTCTAATACAAAAACTTTTATTACTGACGTAGGTCATAGGTGGAATTCAACTTACTTATTATTAAAATCATGTGAAGGTTTTGAACCGTTTATCACTGAATTTTATAACAATAGGCATATTAGAGACGACGACGATGATATCTTAAATGAATCCGATTGAATACGGTATTTAAAATTAAGAAATTTTTGGAAAGTTTTTATACGTCTACGAATATATTGTCTCGGTGTTTATTATCCAACTAGTTGCATGGTTCTTGAACGTCTTTATATAACTGCTAGGGCTTTTAATAGATATCAAAATGACCCTGATTTGCATGCGGTTATATATGCTATGGAATTAAAATTTAGAAAATATTGGGAATAATTACCTATGTTATTTCCTTTAGCATGCGTCATGGACCCCCGATATAATTTATCGGGTACTAAATTTATAATTGACCAAATTTCAAATGCTTTAACTTTTAATATGCCTATTACTTATAGGAATTTGGAACAAACGTTAACTGAGATGTATGAATTATATGCTTCAAGAATAGGTACACAAGTTACTCGTGTACCTACTCCTACTCCCACTAATATAAACGATGACGACGCTGAAGTAACTAATTTATTAGAAAACATAGACTCAATTAGATATGATTCAACTGCATATGCATATGGTTCCTCTAGTAGTAGTATGTCTTCCACTGCATGTACTCAAACTTCGAGTAGTAGTCAAAATGCGTTGCCATCTGAATTAATTGATTACTTTCGTTATACTATGCCTAGTAACAAATCAGTTAAGAAAAGTTCAGAAGATGTAATCGAATTCTGGCGAAATAATGAACGTCGATGGCCAATTGTTTCTGCAATTGCAAAAGATCTACTAACACCTCCGGTTAGCACTGTAACTTCGGAGTCTGCTTTTAGTGCAGGGAAGAGAGTTCTCTCTGATATTCAAAGTCGACTAAAAGAAGATATTTTGGAAGTGTTAATGTGCGTGAAGGATTGGGAAGACGCTAATTATCGAATTCAACATAAATATGCCGAAATTGCATGTAATCAAGTAAGTGATATTTAATTTCAATACATTCATTACAAAATTTTATTTTCATACATTTATAATTTTTTTAAAAAAATTGTACACGTAAAAAGTTTTTCGTGTACAATTTTAACTCCGCCTACACGAAATTGAAGTAGCCGGTCCCAAGCCCGAATAAAGGAGGAGAGTTTATCTTTTTTTTTTTTTTTAAATAAATGTATATTTACTATTTTAAAAATTATAAATGTTTTGACGAGCCCCGATAAATGTTTTGGAAAATATATATTTAAAAAAAATAGAAAAAATAGACTTGTAGTAGTAGCGTTATTTATTTTAAAAAAAAAAAAAGGCGAGCCGGCCAGCCGAGCCGCCCGCCTTGGGCGAGCTCGGGCGCGAGCCGAGCTCGCCCAAACGGCAACGAGCCGAGCTCGCGCTCGGCTCGTTGCCGACGAGCCACGAGCTCGGCTCGTGCGAACACGAGCCGAGCTCGTTCGTCAATGGGCCGAGCCGACTCGGCTCGGCCCATTGCCACCACTATGCACACATCTCATATCCCCGCCATCCTAGTCATTCATGAACTCCTAATTCATTACAAACTCTCCCCTACCTCCAACTCTACAATCCTAACGCAACTCAAATACCTAAAGTAGTTCAAACTACAGGAAGTTCAATCCTTCTAGGACTCCTCCGCCAGGATCTATAAATATACAACCCAACTTCGCCATTAAGGTACGTTTTTTGATTCAGTCATTCAACACAAAATTTCTCACAAGAAGTTTAACTGACTTAACCATCGGAGGGGCAACGAGGACACACATCGCCGCCTTTATTTCAGGTATTGAAGACCAGATTGCCTGGAATTCTCTCGTCTAGCTTGAATTCATCCAGGTACGAATTTTGGTAGCATCAATATTGATTGTTTATCTGATTGCTGAAATATGATATGTAATAGGTTGATATGATATTGATTGCTTAACATTTTATATGGAATGATAATTAATTTTTATAATTAAAGAAATTCTAAATGAAAGGTTTTGAAATTCCCATTTTCGTTCATAAAAAATAACTTGATATAAATATTAAAATTATTGTATTTTAGTGGTATAATGTATAATGAACCTTCTCCACTTGATAACCGTCAGTTACCACCACTTGATCAATACGTAGCCATTTTGAATCTTACATCCTTCTCCACTTCTTCAAGTGAGTTGTTGCACTAAGCACATCTAAAATTGCCGTCGCTTAGCAGCTTGCAATTTTCAGGTTGGCTTTTTAGTTCTTGATGATGTTTGGGAGATTCGGGTTAGGAGGAAGAAAGTAGAATGCGTACCCGGATTATTAAATCGATTTAAGGGTGCTTGGATGGGTATAGAAATTTTAAAATATTTTAATAAATATATCTAGATCATTAGATTAGTTTAAGTTAATGGTTGCAATGATTCGTCAATTCCCTTGCTGGGAGGAACTATCCCCTTTGCGGATTATAAACATTTCTATCAATGTTCAAAATTTAAAATAAAGTCTTACTTTTATATACTATGCCTCTGTCTGGTAACGATTTTGCCCCCATTTTAATCCAACTCTTGACCAGGATTTTTCAATCTAGAGTAATTAATGACTTCATATGAACCATTTTACCAAAATGCCCTTTTATATTGAAGAATGAAATGAGAGTAGAGTGATGCATTTGTCATTCCACCTAATTCATTTAAAAATTGAGGCTTTGACCACTGACGATAGAACTGTATAACGGCTACAAAGTCACTAAAAATCTGATAGAAAATTCATCCTAGACATGTGCATATATTTTTAACGTATTTGAGGTGGAAACAAGAAATTTTAGATCTATTCCCTGAAAATTATCAAATATCTAATAAAATCGCTAGAAGAATCACCAAAATAATATTTTTTAAATAAAATTAAGGTGCATCAGGGGCAATAATCACTCCGTGGTTTTAGCATGAGATCTACGACTACGAGCACACTTATAGACAGAGCAAAATGCTTGCAAGACCATCAAGAGCAATATCAAAATAATAGCCAAGAGATTGCCATGACGCAGAAAAACTTTCCATCAAGTTGTCAACTTTAACCCTCCATCTTCCACTGTAATTGTTCATATCTTCAATCACTTTATCCAAGAAGGATACCTGTGTCAATATAATAGACTTGCTCATGCCGTTCCATAAATTTGCCACTTCTTCATCCCTCTTCAACTGACTCGAAATTGTGCCATGTTCTTTAAGGAACTTTGCATCATCTTCACTGTCGATAATTCCGGCCATTAATTCTGTTGGAAAACTGGTTTTAATTAGTTGATTTGACCAATTTTTGACCAATTATTTTAATAGGTCCCGTTAGTTAGACAAAAGATTTATTTGGCCAAGTGTATTCTACTCTATAAGTAAATTAATATAATGCATTTATTTTCTTAAAACCAATTTAGGGTGAATGAGAAATTAAGATCAAAAGATGACAACTTGAAATTGAAATAAATTGGGAACACAAATTGGTGGGAAATTGAAAAATGACAATCTCACATAAAAAAACTAGAAGAATAGAAACCACTTTATATTTCTCAAGTTTGGGACTTGGGTTCGGACCCCAAGGGGTATCAATAGTTTTTGAAGGGGAAATGACCCGCATGCTAGTAGATTGAGTCAAAGTCCACGCGCACGCCGCCGTTCGACCAGTCGGCACTTCACGATCACGGGTTGTGGGCTTGGATCGACCAAGTTGGTTTATATTTTTTTTGGTAAAATCATATATTTAAAATTATTTATTTATATTATTATTTCCCCGAATTTTCAGTATGCGACACATGGTATTTTCTAGAAACTGATGGTTAAACAATTGAACTGCTTGTCCAAACGAGTTGTGTCTGTTTAAGACATAACTTTTCAACTTCTATATAGAGGTCCCTATACTCTGGATTTTGTTCATTCCAAACCAATTTTGATTTTTCTCTCTTGAAAATTATATTTCTTTCTTCCTGCATTATTCCATATTTTGCATTTCAGTCTCGAATATTATTTTCGTGCATTTTAGTTCTCCAATTTTAGAGAGATTAAAAACGTTAGTAGGTTCGCCGGTCTTGTAATTTGGAGTGTTACTATTACAAGTTGAGGTCATTGTATCTTGTGAGACGAGTGCTGGAAGACCGTCAGCACCAGTGTAGGGCATTATCGTCTTAAGGAGAAAGAGTCAAACTCTTACCTCGATCATTTTTGCAAGTTGGTATTCTGCCTAATTATTTATTCATCGTAAGAGATTATTTTGAAAATAAATTATTGCAAGATAAAATTTTTATTTGCCAACAATCTTAAGATGATAATGACAAATAATACTACATCGGTCATACCCCCCCAACAATCCTCACGGGGAAAAATTGGAAAAATTCACGGGAGTGGATTTTAAGAAATGGCAACAAACAATGCTGTTTTATCTCACACAACTCTAAATCTGACAAAAAATTGAGTGAAGATGCCCCAACGGTTGAAGAAGAGGAAACATATCCTGAAAAACGAGCAGCATTCGATGCATGGAGTCATAGTGACTTCTTTTGTAGGAACTACATTCTCAATTACCTTGACAACACACTATACAGCATATACAGTTCGGTCAAGACAGTTAAATTACTTTGAAAATCATTGGAAAAGAAGTACAAAACGAAAGATACAAGATTGAAGAAATTTCTTGTAGGCAAATTCCAGGACTTCAAAATAGTAGATTCTAAAATAGTGATGAATCAAGTTCAAGAGTTACAAATCATCTTGCACAATATACATGCAGAAGTTATGAAGCTCTGTGAGTCATTTCAGGTTACTATGATTATCGAAAAATTACCACCAATGTGGAAATATTTCAAGAATTACCTGAAATATAAATGTAAGGAAATGGGATTTGAATATCTGATTGTAAGATTGAGAATTGAGGAAGCTAATCGAAATTATGAAAAGAAATCTGGAAAGTTGCAAATGGAGGCTAAAGTCAATTTAGTGGAGCCAAATACTAGCAAGAAAAGGAAGCACTCGAGTAATGGCAAATAAAAGAGTAAGGCCAAGAAATTCAAAGGAAATTGTTATAACTGCGATAAGCCTGGTTATATCGCAAAGGACTGCCGACAGAAAAAGTAAAACAAAAAGGACCAAGTACACTTGATCGATGAAGAAAAATTGTCTAACGGTGTGTCTGAACTAATGTTCTCAACTATTGTATTTGAAGTAAACATGGTGCACAATTCGAGAGAATGGTTCGTAGATACTGGCGCTACTCGCCACATTTGTGCTGATAAGGAGATATTTTCATCTTACACTCCTATCAATGGACGACAACTATTCATAAGCAACTCGGCAACATCAAAATTTGTTGGTCTAGGTAAACAAGTGCTGAAGATGACATCGGAGAAAGAAGTAACACTCATCGATGTGCTGCATGTTCACAATATTCGCAAAAACATGGTATCTGGAGCTTTGTTAAGCAAAAATTGGTTTATGCTAGTATTTGAGTCTGACAAGTTTGTACTCACCAAAAATGATATATTTTTGGGTGGGATACTTAGCCAATGGGCTATTCAAATGAATGTAATGTCTGTACTTAGTAATTTTGATATTAATAAAAATAAATCTTCTATTTAACTTAATGTTAATACTTTACGTAAATTAGTAAGTTTAGATTTGTTGTCTTCTATTTCATTTGATCAAAATCTTTGATACGAAACACGTGTAGAGGCTATATTAGCCAAAACACAGTTTCATTCAGTTGAAAGGAACTTGAATCCTCAAGAACTAATTCACAGTGATATTGGTGATTTAAAGTTTGTGCAACGAGAGGAGGTAAAAAGTATTTTATTACTTTTGTAGATGATTGCACAATGTGTTGTTATGTCTATTTGCTAAGGAGTAAAGACAAGACCTTAGAATCATTTAAGTAGTACAAGAATGAGGTTGAGAATCAACTTAACAAACGAATAAAAGTTGTTCGTAGTGGCAGAGTGGAGAATATGAAGTACCGTTTGAAGAATTTTGTTCAGATTTTGGGATTATTCATCAAACTACATTTCCTTATTCACCTCACTCGAACGATATTGCGGAACACAAAAATCGTACTCTAAAAGAAATTATGAACGCTATGTTGATTAGTTTTAGTTTACCTCAGAATTTGTAGGGGCAATCAATTCTCTGAATTAACCATATTCTAAATAAATTACTATACAAAAGTAGGAACAAAACTTCTTATGAGATATGGAAAGGTCACAAACTTTCGTACAAATATTTAAAAGTGTGGGGGTGTTTGACTCAGGTAGAAGTACCAAAGCCTGAACAAGTTAAAATACGACATAAAACCATCAATTGCATATTCATTGGATATGCTAATAACAGTAGTACTTATCGATTCCTCGTACATAAGCCTAACATTCCAGATGTGCATGAAAATACTGGTATTGAATCTAGGAATGTTGTATTTTTTTAGGATATTTTCCTTCTGAGGATAGGAAATAGATAAGGTTGCAAATATAAACTTATGATACTGCAATTGGTAATCATCAAAGTGATAAAAACCAATACGTAGCAAAAGGACCAAAACATCTATATCTTTTGGTCTAAATTTTTTAACTTATTTGTTAGAAAATGAACGTAGGACATTTAATAAAGCAATGTCTAGTCCATAAACTCCATTTAGGAAAGAGGCAAACAATAGTGAAATTGATTCTATTATGCAGAATCATACTTGAGAATTAATAGATCTTCCATCAGCAACAAACCGTTAGGTTGTAAAATGGATTTTAAAATGAAAATTAAAAACTGATGAATCACTTGATAATATAAAGCCAGATTGGTAGTTAAAGGATTCAAAAAAAAAAGAATGTCTTAATTTTTTCGATACATACTCACTTGTAACAAGGATAACATCTATTCGACTATTAATTGTAATCGCAGCATTGCATAATTTGGAAATGTTGACCTATGGTTAATTATAACCTTAAAGTTTTGATTATAACAAATAAGTTAATCTTATTTACTAACAAGTTGAATTTAAATGGTTATAGTTTTTCAAAGCATACCATGGAAAATTGATCAATAGTCGTTAAAAGATCAAAAGCAATCATCACAAATCGGACTCATGAAGGAGGTTAAAATCGAAGTCACGCATTCAATAACTTAAGAACCAAACTTTGGAGTAAGATCAAAGACTTGATTTCTTAAATAGAATGTAAAGGTACTAACACTTTGATATTTGGTAATAAATGTTTAAACTCAAAATCTTTCTACGCACTAAAAACAATTTTGTGCATTAGAAGCTATTCAAATGCAATGATTTGATCAAATGTAAAAATGACTTTTAAAAATGATATTTGGACTTAAAAAACACATTTTTATCTTGAAAAGTTAGTTAAAAATACTCTAAAAAAGTCAATGCCTTTCGAAACCTTCGAATCGGAACAAATGGGGTCAAAACGTAAAAAATACCAAAATGCCCGGCAGTCAACCTTCCAGAAGAGTCGGTCAACCGAAAATTTCCAATGATCCAAAATTTGACCGTTCTGACATCTAATTTTTCTGTACAAACAGCCATATTGGTCATCCGGACAAGAGGGGGTCGACTAGACGAGCCATCCAAACTCCCAGATTTTTTTGACGTTTTGAACTCTATAAATACCTCTACTTCTTACATTCAAAACAACATTCTTCAAAAGCATCAAAGTGAGATATCTTTTGAGAGATTTATTTAAACTTACATTTGCATTTATTTTATTTATTTCTTCATATTAAAAACTTTGATTGATTCAAATTCTTTAATCATTATCTTCATTAAAGATTTTCATCTCTCTTTTTGTACTTAACTTATATCTATTACTCATAAAAGCACGACATATTTTGAAGAAATCTTTGAACTTACATTGCTATATTTCTTCTACTACTTCATATTGAAAACTTTGATTGGTTGAATCAAACTTGTAAAATCATCATATTTATCAAAGTTTCTCATATCTTTCTTGGTACTTAATTTATTATAATCATTCATTAAAAGAAATATATATTTCGAGGACATTTTTGAACTTATATTACATTTATTTATTCTTCATTTTCTCATTGAAAAAATTTGATTAATTGAATCAAATTTCTAATTATTATATACATCAAAGTGTTTATCTAACACTTGAGCTATCATTTATTACTATTCATTAAAGTGTTGTCTATCTTAGTACCTAATTTGTTTGTATCATTTATAAAGAGAGGAATTCCATTGTAAAATCACTTTGATAAAGTGTGGGTCGTGTTGAAATCCCATAAAGATCAAATTGTATAAGGATCAGTGTTCCTTGTTATTAGTCACCATGTGGGTCATATTGAGGTCCCATGAACCTCAATAACGTAGGCCATATTGAGGTCCTATTAAAGCTCAACAGTGGGTCGTGTTGAGGTCTCGTAAAACTCAATATTATATAAGGATTAGTGATCCTTGTTTGTAAGTCACCGGAAGTATTGTAAATGATTGGATTGCATATAAAATCAATCAACATAGTGAAAAGGCCTTGCTCGTGCTAGAGAGTTTGGTAACAGAGGACGTAGATCATTGAATTAGATCGAATCTCCATGATAAGTGTATTTTCTACACTTATTTGGGGTTTTAAACTATAAAATTTTATTGTTCTTTTGGCAAAATACAACCTAAATTGTGTTATATTGCATCTTGTAGGTAAAACTCAATGTTGGATGAAGAATTGGAGAAAAGAAGCAAAATTTGTCGAAAAATGGATAAATCCAAAGTAAGGGGATCAAAGTCTACACTATAGAAGTTGAAGGACCAAATTGCATTAATTTGAAAGATTGGATGACTTGGAGAAATACAAAACTAATTGGGCCTTTGGAATTCTAAATGGACCAAACCATTGGTGGCCTAGGGTGTTTGAATGATATATAAATATACACGTGAAGCCAGTGTTGGAAAATTCGAAATTGGCTGTGACCAAATTAAGTGATTGTTGATTGTTTAAGTGGAATTTTTTTGGTGAATGAGAAATTAAACCAAACTTAAAATGCTTAAATGTTTGAAATTGTTGGAAATTGTATAGAATATTGTGGAATATTCTAGAGAATGAGTAGATGAAAAGATGAGTCTTTTCATATGGAAGATCATGATTTTTGGAGATCATGACTTTTGGTGTGAGTAACTTCCAATAATTATATTCTTAATTTCAAGAGAGGTGTCTCTTAGTGTGGTTTCCAACTACTATATATACAGATCCCCATGTGTTTGGATTAACAATAAGAAAGAAGAACAATTCAATTGATAGTTCCATATCATTCCATTCCATGTTTTACTTTAGTTCTGCATAAACCATTTTGTAGAAGTGATTATTTCTTGTATCAAAATCATGGTTATGGTAGAGAGGGAACTCCGTTTGAGTTCGTTGGTCTAAGTTATTTGGAGTGCTCCTATGACTTGACGTGGTCGTTGTATCTTGGGAGATGATTGCCGAAAAACCGTTAGCACCGATGCGGGGCAAATTCATCTTAAGGACAAAGTGTCAAACACTTGCCTCGACCGATCGCATCACTTGCATCTCATCTTTTTTTTTTTTCCGATTTCATTCTAATTTAGTATTTTGATTTCGAAAAGTAACTAATATTCTTTTGATTTCATGCAAGGTTTAAATTAAAGAATGACACGCGTTCAAGATTGGAAAGTGATAAATCCATATTCATATATTGGAAGTCGATAATCACTATTTTGTCTTCTCAAATCAGATTTCGGTAAATCGAATGATATTTCGATTTCACGGTATATTCTTGATTAATATAATATGTACATTATCGGTGTAATATCTCCTACAATCTTAAGATGAATTTTGTCTTGTGGTTTATATTCTAAAGTTATTTTTGAATTGCTGAAATTCGTAAGCCAACAAACTTTTCGTAATTATATACTTGGTTGACAAATTATTTTCATGTTGTATGGAAAGATGTATCTCTCCACATTAAAAATTCTGGAATTAATTTATCTTATGGCATAAAGTGTTCCGTTTAATTAAATGAAGGGTATGTGAATATTGTTGATATGATATTCTCAACAATCTTAAGATGAAATTTGATGTGTGTGTGTGTGTGTTATAAGTGAAATTAATCAGAGGTTTTGGTTGCTTTATGCAAGTATATAATTAAATGCATATATTGATGTAATCATTATGTCCTTTTCAATGGAATAATGAAAGATAAGAAAATGTCAATTGCCTGAGATTTTCCTGTCCATTATATACATGAAGGGGTTCTTCCTTTATTACCCTAACCATTAAGTCTATTTATATAAAGATGGAAATACAATGACCCTGTTATTATAATGATTTTATGAATGGTTATAGGACAAGTTTCCTTGTCGGTTCATTTGAATAAAGTATGTGCATGACTTTTGAGAAGTTCATAATTAATGGTTCTATGGTTGAGTAGTCATATATGTATGGCTACAAGTGCATGTAGTTGCTTGGTGTGAAATCAAATTTTGTGCAGTAAAATTCTTGCAAGAATTTCTGATTGAATTATCATGATGGAAAGATACTAGTGACCAATTTCTAGTGTGGAAAATTGTGTTTATTCAGGTTATTCTCTATAACATGAATTGCTAAGTATATAGGTATGTGATAAATCTAAAGTGTTAGATTTATGTGAAGAAAGTATATGAACTTTCATAACTATTCTTTTGATCGGAATATGGTAAAATTAGTTGGTTGAAATTTCATATCTTGTTGAAATTATGCTAAATTTTTAATGGTGATAGCCTCAATTAAATCTATGAAATTAAATGAGATGATTTACGCAAAACTATATGTGCATGAGAATATGACAAAATGCGATTTGTTGTAATTGTATTAAGTGGAAATCATTATTTGATAATGAGATTTAAGCCACTTAATTACTTGGAATTGGTAGAATATTATGAAATATTCTAGAATCGATTTAGATGGAAAGATATGTCTTTTCATATGAAAAATCATGACCTTGGTATGATTAATTTCCAATTGGTGTATCTCTTCATAGAGATTTATTCGAAGAGGCGTGTCCTCTCGTTGGGTTGTGTCTTTTGAGAACACAACTATCGAACCGATAGATGATTCGTTCATTAAATTTGAACGTGGTGAATAAGTATTATTTAACATGAAATAATGCTATCTTGTGAAATGTCACAAATGTGATATGTTGCATATGTTGGGAGAAGTTGCAATTCTTGATGCTTAATCTTCTTCATTGTTGAATTCGATTTCAATCGTGGAACCAATTAAATTGGTATATGTTTGAGAGCATTGTTGGTCTATGTGATGACCTTAATTTAATTTGGATGATCAAATTAAAAGAAAGTTGGATTGAAGTATAATTTATAAATTGTGGGTTGACGGCCACTATTTTGAAAGTACTTAAACTTTCACGAAGCATTCGATATGGACATTATCTATTTGATAAATGAGTTGAACTACGAAAGAGTTGATAAACTCTAAGTTCAAGTGTA